>OY725328.1:57832722-59128087 GCA_963242795.1 Inga leiocalycina
AAAAAATTAATAAATTACTTGTGTTATTGTCTATCTTTATCGATCTTGGTTTGACTTGGAAGTTTCTTAATTATATTAGGCACGCATTTATATATGTTTCAATTTAAGCAAAGAGTGGTTCCTTTTCTGTTAAAATATATTTGATATGTAAAATATAGGGATAATTACATCCAAGTCCCACACAAGAGAAAAAATGAAGAAATAGTCCCTAAAGTTGTTAATGATAAGTTGAGGGCGTAACTTCAGGAACCATTTCTTTATTTTTTTCTCTTGTGTGGGACTTGAATGTAATTGTCCTTAAAATATATTATGTGTTTGGTAGAATATTAGAAAAAGGAAATGATTGGATCCCCAGCTTTTTATAATGTACAGTGGCTTTTCCTTATACCAAACGGTATATTAGTTGCCAATTTTTACAATTCCTCGCAATAAAGATTAATTAATAAAATGATGTGACTGAAATTTTCTTTAATTTTCTCTACATACGTAAGTATGGTTACATGTTATTGTCTATTATGTATTTAAAATATAGCAAGTTATTATGCGGGCACGCATATATACATATACATACGTCCATACTATATAAAATATTCTGGCCATAAAAAATTAAATTATATATAAAATAGGTATTGAAAACGGCATGAAAGATTTTTTTTTTTTCTTTTCACATTAATTTGCAAATGTGGCCACCTAGATGTGGGGTTAATCCAACCTAGAAAATAATATAATTTTGCATTAGTAATTGATAATAAGAATGATAATATATTTCTATATTGATTTTATTTTATTTTTTAGGAACGTGTATTTGGAAATAAAAAAATCAATACATTGAATTATAAGAGAACAATCAATAATATGTATGTATGTTCAATAATAGAGACGGGGACGCTGGCTTTTATTTTTTTAATTTACATAAAGTCCCCTTAAACAATTTTTAACATTTTTTGCCACGTCGGATGTTTACAAACATTAAGGACTAAGTTATATCGAGTCAAACTCCAAGGACTGGATTATAAGTGAGTCAAAATTTTAAGGGCCAAAAGATCAATTTTTCCTATTGTAAAATATGGAAGCTGGTTGGGTTTAACGATTTTGCCCCAATTTTGAAAGTTTATGGTTAATTTTGCCACAAAAAAATAGTTTATAGTTACTGTTACGCTTTTGATAAAAGTTGAAGGTTATTTTAACACTTTAACCCTTTAATTTATTGGTAGCATTTTGCCCAGTTAAAAAAAATAAAAAACCAGATTTGTGTGGAGAGTGGAGACCATTTAAAAGATGTCACTTCAAAGTTTTTTTAGAAAAAAAAAAATCCAAAACTGAGAATCTTTCAGATAAAACGTCTCCCAAGTAAGAGATACATTTGGTTTTTCGAATGAGACTATATTGTAATGCAACGTAATAAAATGAAATGAAATAAAACATTGATCCCCATAACAAGTTTTTATATGTTTACTATACCATTAGGAATGAGTAAAAGAAATTTAATATATATATATATATATATATTTAAACCTCCTGCCTCTAAGTTAAATTTTTTGAAAAAAGTGAAAATATAAGCATACAAACATCAAGTATTATCTGAGTTGCACAAATGTCTTATTCAAAATAATGATCTCAATAAACAATGAGAAGGTGATTTGTAATATTCCTTCTTATTATTGTATAATATTAATTAAAAATTAAAAAAATTTAAATAAAAGGAATAAATTTGTGTTCTCAGTTGTAATGCATGGCAGCTATGTATAAGAATTAATAGCCCACGCATATATTGATCGCGCTGCTGAATTGGAATATATAGATCTATAAAGAATATAATATGAATATTGTATTATGCAAATGATAATAATTTTTAATTGTACTGCTGTGACTTATGATAATACAGGCACATATAAGGACAGACATGCTCAGTATTCTAAAATAAGAATAAGGATGTTTGATCCGCATTAATAGGGCCATACTGTAACGCAAGTTGTACAAGTAGTGATTGTATTGTAAGAAATAAGAATTTAATATTATAGATCTCATGAAAATCGATTCATTGTCACTGTTTTGCATTGACCTTAGTTGTACACTGTCCAAAGTTGCAGTGAATCTTTCCTTCCCTTACGAATTGTTAATTCATTAAAATATAAATCAAAGTTTGGCACACTGCGATCAAATAATAATAATAATTATTACAATAAATCTCCTTTCTTTGTTACTGGGGTAAAAAATAAGTCTTATTGCTGATATAAAAATTCTATTACGTACTGGGTGGCTAAAAGGGAAACAAAGAAAGGAGTGAGTGAAACTCGTTCTAAAGCATTTGAAGAGTTTTATAAAGAGTTAGAGATAAAGTCTGGAGAAAGAAAGAATTACAAGATTGCAAAGAATAGGGAAAGAAACGATAGCGATTTGGATCAGGTAAGGTGTATAGAGGATGCAGAAGGCAAAGTATTAGTTTCTAGTGGGGATATCAAGGATAGATGGGAGACTTACTTCTACAAGCTGTTCAATTATTGAGTGTGTGTGTGTGTGTGTGTTGGGGGGGGGGGGCTCTATTTGTGAGTTGGAGGATTTGTCAATTAGAGAAGGTAAACATAATTTGGTTTTCTATCGTAGTATCTGTGTTGGCGAGGTTCAGGATGCTCTTAAGAAAATAGAAAATTGTAAAGCCGTTGGTCTTGATAGTATCCTTATTGAAGTTTGGAAGTGTTTAGGTGAGAAAGGATTGTTCTGGCTTACTAAGCTTTTTAATTAATGACATTTTACAATCTAAGAAAATACCAGATGATTAGAGGAAAAGCACTTTAGTCCCTATTTACAAGAATAAAGGGATACCCAAAATTGCCCTAGCTACATAGTGATAAAGTTTATGAGCCATACAATGAAATTATAGGAAAAGGTGATTGAATATAGATTGAGATTGGAGACTTGCATTTCAGAGAACCAATTTGGATTCATGCTAAGAAGATCCATAACAAAAGTGATTTATTTGTTGAGGGGGTTAATGAAAAAAGTATCGAAGCAAAGGAAGGGACTTACATATAGTTTTTATTGACTTATTTAGAGGAAGCTTATGATTGCGTGCTGAGATATATAAATTGGAAAGGCTTAGAAAAAAAGGGTGTGCATGTTGCATATATTAAGGTCATACAAGATATGTATGATGGGGTAACAACTAGTGTGGGAACGTCTGGAGGTGAGAAAAAGGACTTCCCTATAAGGATTGACCTTCATCAAACATCAGCTTTAAGCCCTTATTTATTTAGCCTAATATCAGACATTCTAACTGAGCTTATACTTGAAAAAATCCCCAAGTGCATGCTTTTTGCTGATGATATTATACTTGTGGGTAAGTCAAGAGAAGAAATTAATTATAAACTTAAATTATGGATAAGAACCTTAGAGTCAAAGGGTTTTCGAATAAGTAGGAGTAATACATAATTTATGCTTTGCACTTTTGATAAGAGGATATTAAAAAGCGATTTGGAGGTCAAAATGGGAGAACATTTCATTCCAGAAGTGACGAAGTTCAGAAATTTTGGAACAATTTGCAAGAAGGTGAAATTGATGGAGATGTTAATCATAGAATTCAAACGGAGTGGTTTAAATAGAGAAAAGCTACTAGAGCTATTTGTGATCGAAAAGTACTTAAAAAAGTAAAAGGGAAATTTTATTGTATTGTTATTTGGCTAGCAATACTTTATGGTAGTGAATGTTGAACTTTTAAGAGGCTACATGAGCATAAAATAGGGGTAGCTGTGATGAAGATGTTGAAATAGATGTGTAGTCATACAAGGAAATATAATATTCATAATGAACTTATATGAAGAAGGGATGGAATGGCATCTATTAAAGAAAAAATAATAGAAAATCGTCTGAGGTGGTTTGGACATGGACAAAGAAGGCCATTGGATGCGTGAGTGAGGAGAGTAGATTAAGTTATTTGGAGTTCAGTTAAAAGGAGAAGAGGAGGATCGAAGAGAATGCTCAATAAGGCTATTAAACGAGATCTTTTAGTTAATAGTTTATCTCAAGATTTAATTTTTGACAAAGCTCAATGGCGTCGTTTGATTCATATAACATACTCACCTAGTGGGATTAAGGCTCTATTGTTGTTGTATGTAATTTGCAAATATCTGCACAATCTTCTTGAATTTTGACACTTTGAGATCTTATAAAGAATGCTGGTAGTGAATGTTTGGGTTTCAAGAGACAATAGCATAATGTGGCAATAGTTGATATGAGGATATTGAGATGGATGTATGGTCATATAATAAAAAATAAGATCTGTAATGAACATATACAATGAAGAGTTGTAGAAATATCTATTGGAGAGAAAATGGCAGAAATATCATTTGAGATAGTTCAAACATATACAAGGAAGTCATTGAATGCACCAATAAGGAGGGGAGATCAAATAGGATAGAAACCTCTAGAAATGGAAAGAAGAAGATGAAAAACTCATTAAAGTTATTGAGCAAGACTTTTTCATAATTTATTTAAAAACTTGGTTGTTTATATTACTTGACCTAATAGAATAAGACTTGCTATTGTTTTTTCCCCCACATAGGACTTGCTATTGTTATTGTTGAGAACTTGTAAGAAGTTTAATTATACAGTTAATTAGAAATTGTTTCCAATAGAACTTTTGTAATTTTCTATTAAAATTATGTTACCCCAACTGAAATTAAGTCGTCACTTTCAAGTCAATGTGTTTAAGTACCATTATTTTTTATACACGATTTCAAAGTGTCATAATTTTCCCTTGTTTTAATTCATTATGCACAATCTTCTTCAAGTCAATGTGTTGTAATTTACATAAGCCAACTCATTAAAACAATTTTAATTTCATGTAACGAATTAAGTTCTTTGAAAAATGAAAAACCTAAAGGGATTGTTTGGGATAAAAATGGGGAACGGGAATGAAAAGGTTTTCTCCAATAAACATGGAAGGAAAACTTTCTTTAGAAGAAAGTCACATTAACTTATACCAAACATAATTAAAATATTTTTTTTTTAACTTTTTCGTTTTTCAAAGAACTTTTTATGTGCCGAAAGCATCAAAAAAGATATAAGAAATGCTGGATTTGAAGAAAGTGGAATTATATTTGGCAAAAAGTTATAAAACGGGAAGTAGAATACCCAAGAAACTCGTGAATATTGATCTTTATGGTTTACTTTTGGTTTCATTTTGATGATTCGAGTCACGGTGTATACATGCATTTGCATACACATGCATGCTCACTCACACACACACACACGTCCATGCACGTGCGTGGAATAAAAAAGCTTCTCATCCTCCCACCAAACTCTAAATTAAACCATTTTGCTTTGAGCTTTCCTTTAATTTCTCCCCACCAACCACTCATCATTTAATTCTTTTTTCTCATAATTATTAAATATTAATTAATGGCACTTCAAAAATACTTTGCCCATATTTTCTTTCATATTCATCTAAAGCATCTTCAATTATTTAATAAAATATAAACTTAATTCTTGTTAATTGTTTAAAATAATTATTTATTTTTAATACACACTGGCTGCAATTTTTTTCTTATGCACAAAAAAATTAGATGAATTGAGTCCCTAGGGGTCACCAAGAGTAGGGCATGCTTCCAGGCTCAAAAAGTGCTTCTATATGTACTTACAAATTGCTCATCAACATGTCTCTCAAAATTTCATTAACTAAGATCCATAAGCTGGTCTCTAAATGAATGAAGGAGGAATGAATAATTGAAGGAAAAATCTATCAATGTTGACTTTACAAATAAAAGGTTAAATCTCCATTAGGTTTAACAATATCAAAGAAAAGTTTTGAAACCAAACAATACAATAAGGGAAATACTTGAGATAATAAAAATGCCTAAAGCTCAATGAAAACTTTGGGAAGAAACATAGAAAAGAAAGTAACGCGGGAGGTGAAGGAGGGGAACAAAGCCCGTGATTCGCGAGGCAAAAAGAGATAAAATGAAATGTTATCTTTTTGGGTTTGGGGTCTGAATCACAGACAGCAAAGCATCACATTACACATTTGGATCATCAATTCATTACTAACCACTCCTTTCTTTTCATACATTTATATACACCTCCACGTACATTTAGGCCATTCTTCAAGTTTAACACAACTCTTTTAATATAAAAGTTACAGATGTCTAACAATCAAGACTCAGCACTCTATAAGAAGTACTTACGCTATTCCTTAATATAAGCTTCAAATAATATTTGTGTTAATAAAAAAAAGTTAAAATTAGTTAAGAGCATTAAATATATAATTTTTCCCAAAGATGTCCTTATTTTTAAAGAGGATAAGTGAGAGAAACAATAAATATAACAAATAAAGTCAAGGGATAAAGTTGGAAAAAGCGCAATAAATGGTTTGACAAAACTAAAATAAAGTTTATATTTTGGGACAACCATATTATCAAGTTTGAAGCTTATATTTAAGGACAAAGGGAGTATATATCTTGAGTTCAAATTTTGTGAATAAACAAAATGATATTGAATGAGGTCAGTTTCAATTGAAGTTTGACCTTATTCAAATTCATATTAGTTAGTGAGTAATATAGAAAAAAAGTTCTTAATGTGTTATGGAATCAATCATTTTGTCCATTAATTTAGTTTATATGCGAATACAAATATGTATTTTGTATTTATATGTTATACAATTGAGGAGTTGTTTGAGAAGAGTTAATTATTTAATAATGGTAATCTTTGTCTTCATTATATATGGTATGTGTTGAATTTTGTTTTGGAAACTACCTATTATTTTTGTCTAAAAACTACCTATTATTAAACGATATATAAAAGGATTTTGATCAATTTTGATTTTCTGAGTGCTATGGATTGAGTCAATAATATTCATTTTATCAGTTTACTGGTTGAATTGGCCAGTCTAATTTGATTTCCATAGCATTGATGTTAAATAAATAGTTTTGAATGATGTTTAGTAGAGTTTTTACTTTTAATCCAAACAGGCCTTCTAATTATAAATTTCAAAGAGTTGGTTTGAAGATATTGATAAAGCTAGATATTAATTAAGTTTATGATTGTGCATCTTAATTACCGTAATATATTGCATGTTAGTCCCAATTATCCTTCACGTAATAAGATTAAGTCTAATATGTGAGGAGTGATTAACCGAGATTATTATACGTAAGTGCATTAATTAACAGTGAACAAGTGAGAATCTATGAATGCAAGCACAGTTAACTGATTTTTTAAGACAAAAACTATAGTTTATTTTTTTATATGATTATCTAATTGTGTCAGATCTGAACATTGTCAGGTCTAATGGGAGATAACTCTCTTGAAAGCATTTTATGCATTTACAAGGATTCAAACCTGAGACTGCTTATTTTAGTGACTAAAGCCCATTTCACTAGGATTAACGCATGTTATGTTGGAGTTGGTTATTCTATTTTTATTCTATAAATAAGATGACCCAATGTCTGAATATAATTCTTATCAAGAAAGAATCAGAATTAATTTATGTGTGTTATTCTTTCTTCAAAATAATAATAATTTATTTAATACTATATCTATAAAAAAAATGCAAGGTCCAAGCGATAAGCATAAAATAGTCTTCTTATTCAAGTTGGAAACAAAAAAAGCTTTGGACTCACATGATATAATAATTTATACAAGTATATTCCGTCCATTCTATGACCCCATGCATATTTAAAACAAATTTCCATTATCAACAGATATGCTCACGATATCATATCATCTTCCCGCAATTTCTCAGAATATTTTCTCACACAGAAGAGAGAGAGAGAGAGAGAGAGAGAGAGAGAGAAGGTCTTCTAAGTTATCATAGCTTCTAAGTCAAGATCGACCAGCTAGCTAGCTAGATAGATACCTAGGGTTTTTTTCCTATTCATTCACTGTTCATCTATAACTTTGATGAACTAATTCTTAGGTTTTGTTGAGATCGACCAAGGGTTAATTTTGTCTTTCTTTCTCCTAAATCCTGAATGATATTTTGCAGAGAAGATGGAGGAGGAAGAACAAAGTCAGTTAAGCTGGAATTATAATTAGTCTTACTGAAGATGGAATTCTGAGAAAAAGAATATATATATATATATATAGCAGAAAATAAATTTCTCAGATTTTGAAGATAGAGATCATGGAAGGAAGAAAGGAAGGCTCAGAATGCTCGAAAACAAGCCCTTCTAGTTATTATAATTGCGACAAATTAGAAGAAGCGTGCGCAAGCAAGAGCAAGACCAATGAAGAAGAAGAAGAAGATAAGAAGAATATTATAGATAATATTAATGGAGGAAGCTCGAGCAATAGCACGGTGGAAGAGACGACGGAGAAGAAGCCGTCGGTGAGGCCTTATGTGAGATCCAAGATGCCAAGGCTCCGATGGACTCCTGATCTTCATCTTCGCTTTGTTCATGCCGTTCAAAGGCTTGGAGGAGAAGAAAGTAAGTACAAAATATCATATTTTCTTCAATAATTTCTTAATTTTAATTCATATGTTAATTTCTATGTTTATTTATTGGTATACGTAGGAGCAACACCAAAGTTGGTTCTCCAATTAATGAACATCAAAGGCTTGAGTATTGCTCATGTGAAGAGTCATCTACAGGTAATAACTCAGTTTCATTTCTTGAAGTATGGCCTTTCTTTGAAGCAGTAACTAATTATTAATACTCTAAAATTGAAGAAGTTATTGTACCTCAAACTGTATTTTGAACCTCAGATTATTAATTGTTTGTGTAAAATTTTCTCATCTCTATATATTTTCTTTTGCTAGATGTATAGGAGCAAGAAGGTAGATGATCCAAGCCAAGGTATAATAAGATTAATTTCCTCGTTAATTTAATTGCAGTTATAATAACTTGATTAGGGTTTTTGAATAATTAATACGAAGTCACTGATAAAAACTTAACTTGATGTTTATATGACAGTATTGGCTAATCATAGGCACCTTGTAGAAAGTGGAGACAGAAATATGTACAGTCTCAACCAAATTCCCATGCTTCAAGGTTATAATCCCTGCCAAACTTCAACCTTCAGGTACATATATATATAATTACCTCAAGTTAATTAATACTACAATCCTTAATATAAGATCTCATTTATAGTATAATTTGTACTATAAAAAAGATCTTATATTAAGTACAAGAGAGTTAATATAAGGTTTGAGTCTGAAAGACACAAACCACATGCACACACTATAATTTATATATTTTTCATGAGACTCTCAAATTCAAGTATTTCTTTTTCTCTTACAGATATGGATATGGGGATGCTTCTTTGAGTGTGTATGACAAGACGGTTCATAGCCCTTTCAATATCGGTCGGAGTCTGAATATAGATCATGAATCCGGGTCATCCGGTGGGTTTCACAGCATTTTCCAGGTGGATCCTTCAAATTTTCTGAAGCAATCATCAACAACAAACAAAATCTATGAGGCAAAAGAAAATCAAATCCTCTCATTTGGTGGCCATCATCATCATGAACCCATATACAATATTGGAACCAGATTGAGCCTTCAGAATAATAACAGTTCTGATCTTAACTACTCATTGACCCACATAGGACCAACAATAAGATCAGAAGAACAGTTTCTTCCTTTTATGAAGGATCATGATCAAACAAAGACGACGACGCTGAAAAGAAAGGTTTCTGATTCTGATCATAATAATAATCACCACCTTGATTTGGATCTATCACTCAAGTTAAGTTCAAGGGTTGATAATGACAGTGCACAGAAGAATCCTCATCAAGAAAGGAATCATTTGGAGGAGAATGATTACGAAGAAGATGATAGAACTCTCTCATTGTCTTTGTATTCTCAAATTTCATCGTTTTCTGATGCTAATAATAATTATGCTAGGAACAGCTTCAAGGAAGGAGAACACAGTGATTATAAGGAGAGATCAAGGAGGGAAAAGGCTAGTACACTGGATCTGACTATATGAATAAAACAAATATAGTTCTAAGTGAGATCTTGAGGTACTTGTCCCAAAACAAATGATGCAATAATATTACTAATTTTTACAAGTATTTGCTAATATTCATGTGACAACTATATATTTTTCTTTTTTTACTTCCTTTCCTGTCTTCTGTATATGGAATTATATTGTCTTTATTAATTAGTTCTGATCAGGTTATTATGAATAGAATCATGATAAATAAAAGTAACCTTCTGTTTTAAGAGCCAACAATTTAGAATTGAACTGTGATTAGCTAGTTTTTGTTAGAGTCTTCTATTTCAACTATTATTTCATTTGGAAAACAATGTAAATAATAATCTGAAATTAAGTTTTGTTTGAATAATGTAATATGTAATTAAAAGAAAATCAATGTGAAAGGGAAAGGGAAATTAAAGAGAGAAACAAAATTTACTAATTGGCAACTAATGAAATTTTAATTTTATATATCAGATAAACATTCTCCCAAAATATTATTTTCAAAAATATACAATCACTGTTCCTTTTCCATGTTATTCTTTACACATTTTTTTTCACTTTTGCTCAAGGTAATTAAACCCGGACCGGTCAATGAACCGGTCGGGGTACTGGGTCAAGGGTCAGTGGGTCAGACCAGAGTCAAACCGGAGCTAAACCGGGACCAAACCGGTGAGAAATGAAATATTTTAGACTTATAATATGAAATTCTAAAGGAAAAATGTTTTAAAATTTTTTTAAAAAAAAAATTAAAAAAATCTGACCCGGACCGGACCGGTTTAGAGGCCGGGTCACCGGTTTCCGGTCCGGTTCGACCGGGCCAGTCCAGGTTAGATAACCCTACTTTTGCTGCATCAAGGAAAAGTTTTCAATAAAATGAATTAATGTCCTTTTTGTTATTTTCTTTTTTTTTTTTTCCTTTCGTCCGCTCCACAAATTTGAGTTTTTAAATGCTGGGGAAAAAAACACTTGTATGCAAATGGAAATGGAAGAACTTAATATAGTTCTTATAAATTATTTACTCTACAAACCTATATATGAACCCAGACCAGTCATCCCATGGCCAGAAACTAGCTAGTAATAAAATAATTAGTTTTGGGTATTTAATTTGGAATATTTGATGAAGTTCACATGGTGGCATGCAAGCTTAGATTAATAATGTAAATTGAAGATTATTCAATTGGAATTTAATTTGTAATATCAAGTGGATGGAAATAGCTAGGAAGGTAGTGGGGGGAACAAATAGCAAGGGACTGATCATATGATCAGAACTATTTTTGTTGGTTTGTGTAAATTAATGTGTGATCTGTCTGTTGCACTGTTGTTTGTCGTTTTCATGGTAAATGACAACCATAACAAAAGGCTAATTTTGGAATCATAAATAAATAAGATTAAATTCTAAATATTAATATACAAACATTGCACTTTAGTAGAAAAAGGCATATTTCATAATATGTATATGTTGCCATAATTAGCTATAGGTAACATGCATT
Organism: Inga leiocalycina; assembly: GCA_963242795.1. Lineage (NCBI taxonomy): Eukaryota > Viridiplantae > Streptophyta > Magnoliopsida > Fabales > Fabaceae > Inga > Inga leiocalycina. The sequence continues at coordinate 57,844,125 of OY725328.1, forward strand.
AACTATATGAAAATAAATTGAATTATTTACACTCATACAAATATATATATATATATATATATATATAAAAACAGAAATGTTTTGTATATGTCAATCGCTTTTCATGTTAAGATTTCTTTTTAATTATTTTTCTCTAAATATATTATGTGTAATTCATTTTCATAATTTCAGAGACGATCCAAATTGATATAAAAATTAGCACATGATTCTATGAAAAAAGAAATGTATTGCAAACCCAAAGCATTTCTGTGTCAACAGTTCTTCGAATATACTTTTTTTTTAAGGGAAAACCATTCTTGAAGTATCAATAGTTTCCCCTAATTTTTAATTTGGTATTCGTGTATTTTTCTCTCCTTATTAAACCTTTTAGTTTTATTTTGTTAGTACAATTAGTTTCTGTATAAGGGCTAACAATGCTAATAGAGTATAATTATATTAGGGACTAAAGGCGCTAAAAGAATAAAATTAAAAAATTTAATAAGAAAAAAAGCACATGATACAAAATTAAAAATTGAAGGAAACTAAATTACCTCAAGAAATGATTTTCCTTTTTTGTCAGAAAAGAAACAATTCATTGATGAATCAAAATATTTACGCAGAGGCCGGCCAAATGAGGATCCGGTTACAGTCTTCTTCCTTCCCATCCACTTACGGTCATCTTCTCAATCTGGATCGTTGGATTAAGATCTTAACGGTCCAGATTTTTTTTAATATAAAAATATTATAATATTATTATTATTATTATTATTATTATTATTATATTTTTATATTAAAAAAATTTGAACCATTGAGATCTTAATCCAACAATTCAGATTAAAAAGAGGACCGTAAGTGGATGAGAAGGAAGAGGACTGTAGCCTCCTCCGCCAAATGATTACAAAAACAAGAGCTGGCTGCCCAGTAGACTTTCACATCTTTCAATTTTCAATGTTTTTCAATTTTCAATGTTAGATGAACGAGATTGTTAAGATAGTACAGATATTATAGTAATAAATCTCATTTAATTATGTTTCGATTTAGAAGCAATTTGACGAATATTTTTAAAGATTTGCTAAAACATTATTCTTCATATCTATCAAAGTCAATTATTTTGACCAATGTATGGTGCCCATTGGTTTGAGCAACAAGGGATTTGCTTTCCTCAATTAAAATAGTAAACACCAGCTATGAGCATGAAAGAAAACAAGTATATTTTTAGGAGAATTTAAAGTTTAAACTTCCTTTAATGATTCAATTACCTAGCTACAATAAATCAAAATACAATCTTATTTTCAAAAACTAAAGAAAGTAATCCAAGAAAATTTAAATTTTTTCGGTGATGACTGGTTGAACAATTTTTTAATTCTATATTCTAATTTTAGACAAGCATTATTTTTATACATAACTATTTAGTATTTATAATTATAAATTTGATTGATAAATATAATGATGCTAGATTATTAGCTTACTTTCTTGAGTTTAACATGTAATTGTGGATAAAAATTAAATTATTTATATTTGATTGTTCAGTTGTTAAATTTAATAGTAATATTTTTTATTAAAATGTGATATAATTTAATATATAAAATTAAAAATACATTAATGTTTATACTGCCTGTTTGACCATTAACCGACCACATTCAAGCCAATACATCCTAAAAATACATTAATGTGTATACTGCCTGTTTGACCATTAACCAACCACATTCAAGCCAATATATCCTGAATCAATGCTTTCACTGGCCTGTTTGACCATTAACCAACCACATTCAAGCCAATATATCCTGAATCAATGCTTTCACTGGCCTAAAAATCCTCGACCCCATATACAAAGTGTCAAAAACCCATAAAAAGAATAGCTTGATTTAGTGCCCAACAGGGTTTGGATCTCCCTCACAACGTAACAAATCAAAATTTGAATTTCTGTTGGGAGAAGTGTCACATTTAGTACCTGACAGTCCCTTAAACAAAATATTTTCCCATAAGTGGATACATGTGCCTCACCAAAAAAAAAAACAGAATAGCTTGATTTATAATCTTTTTTCGTTTTTATTCAATTTATAGAAACTTTGTTTGAACTTGAAGTTTTTACCAATCATTTATTTAAATAATAATTACGTTTTCTTTTTGAAAATTTTGTTGTCAATTTAATTTAATTTGTATAAAACATGGATTATAGAGATGATAGAAAATGTAATTTCAATGGTTAAGTAACTGCTATCTTGACGGTGGATATCGTATTAAAATCGATGATGTTAAGAGGTTGTGTTCCATGGATGAGGGGCCTCTATGTTTCCCTTATCATTCACTTCTCTCCATTTTTTTATTCTCACCGTTAGATTAATTTTAAATGGTTGAGATTTTATATCCTATAAAAATATTATTATAATATTAAATAACAAAAAATATATATAAATAAATATAAATAATTAAAATTTGATATAACTAGTTCATATCTTTATACTTTTATTAAAGTATTATATATATTTATATATATACATTTTATTTTTTATAAGATATTGAATCTCAACCATTCAGAATTAATCTAACGATGAGAATAAAGAAATGGAGGAAAATAAACGATAAGGGAAATAGAGAGGCTCCTCTCCCATGTTCCATTGGCACTTATAGTAATCATATCACTTTTAAGAGCCTCACATGTAATATTTTTTTTCACCCTGATATAGTAATCTAACACCATAATATTTAAAGCGTCATATATGAGATAACCATTTTGGACAGAAAAAATACAAGAGATAACCATCCATCGCTAATATTAGATTACTCTGTTACATTCTTCTATACATTAATTTATTTTGACCCTTAATTATAATCAAAATATTATATATATAAGAATCGACCGAATCCTAGTCAAACATAAAATTCTTTACAGTTTGAACTTCAGACTATACTTGTCCTTTAAATATCAACAGAATTCAATTATATTTATTATAAATAGAACATATAATTTAAATTGAAATTTTAAATTTTGAGCTAGCAAAATTTGAAGGCGATACAGCTTGTTTACTCAATCTCACGTCAAAGTCAAATTACTCAAACCGACAAAACAGCTTGGTAGTATGACAGCACCCAATCAAAAATAAATAAATAAATAAATTATAGACATGATAGAATACCCACCTAGTCAGATAAGACTTTGCCGCTTCTGTTTTATAGACATGATAGAATTGAGAGGGTCAAAGCAGAAGAAACCAAAAATGCAATTAGTGTCACTTAAAGGCAATAGGTTTGGTTTAAAAATATTTCGTCTATAATACTCTTATATTTGAAAGTTGAATAAAGAACCGAGGGGTTTTGTACATGCTCAAAAATCCAATTCTCCACATAAGTTTTCAAGAAACAGAGCAATGTCCGAGCTAATCCAACTGCTCAAAATCCTGGGATACTTGCCCTGAGGACGACGTTTGAGGTGGGGCGTTCAAGCTTCCCATTCCGGAACCAAAGTTCTCCCATTTGGTTGTTACTGAGACCGCATTGCCATTCTTGCTAGAAGACATGGAGTTTCTCTCCTTCAGAGAATCTAGTGTATCAACGAAGTTCTGCACCCTACGTACCTGAAAAAAGGTTGTGAAGCAGATGTTAAGACCTTCATAGGCAATAAGTGTAGCTCAAACCCTACTTTGGGTCCTCCACAGATTAACCAATTCTCAAGTTGATCTTTAATTAATTTTCATTTCCGATTTGATCTCTCACAGTGACCAAACACTTTATTTTTGGTAAATTGATGTCAATTAAATATCATCCAAACCTATTCAATTTGGATGGTACCACGGGCACTGATCACAACCAGTAAACTAGTTTGGATGGATTTTAAATCATCATAGACCAAAATGAAAATGGAAATCTATATGTATGAAGGACAGACATGGAATTTGTCATATCCATTAGAAAGCAAATACACTTCTCAGACGCCAAAGCGTTAGAGGTAATGTAATGAACACAGGCAAAAAGAAGAATAAGAAGTCAACATGCATTTACATTATTCAAACAGTAAATAAACACATTCCTTTATGCATACAGGATAAATAGCTACTCTTGCTACATCAGGCTCACCTACTCAAAGGTATATTGCTCTATATACGAAATATTTCTGGTCCACCCAAAACAAATCACTGGTCTTCATGTATCCAAGCAAATTGTGGATGCCAAGGCTCAAGTGAACCTCCACAACCAACAAATAGTTCAACATTCTCCACTTTTACCTGAATTTACCACACCAAGAAGGTTCAAATGTACCGTTTTGCATTCTATTAGTCTTGCCGATTTTAACTCAATCTTATCAATTATAAGCTATATGCCCATATTGTTCAATTTTTTTTTTTACAATAGATTTCCTGTTTGCTTCAATTCATCAATTTATGCAGCTATATTGACAGCAGATAAGGATGAGAAAATCTAATATTCCTTATCTGAATAACATAGGCTTGGTTCCTAAGTTAACATGCTTGCCCTATATTATCATTACTCCAGCTCTCTAATCCAGTCCATCAATTGCCAGAAAACAAAAATCTTGCAAACACATACTATGAAGTTCAAAAATAATTTTTTTTCATATACAAGCTGTTACACTATTGAACCATACTGCATCAGTTTAAACTTATCTAAAGTAACACTTGGATGCATCATAGCGCAATCATTTCACAAAAATCATAGCACAGGGTTCAACTCAACTTTATAACTCACATTACCATATAAGAAATAAGGGATTGCATGAATAAGAAAAATACATCAATAGCAAATAGTAAGAACTTCAGATTAGGAAATACTACCTCAGCTTTTCTCTGCAGCTTTGCTACACCTTCAGCTTTAATAGAATCCAGTTTCAGCAGCTGCCTCATAAGCAACTCAGTTGATATAAGAAACTCTTTCTCTGAGACCTTGGTTCCCCCATTCACAGCCACTTCCAAGGCAGCCACCTGCAAATTTTAGAATACAATGAATGACCATCCTCTATGTAATATGATTTTTCAGTAACCAGCTATATCAAAACCACGGGCTCACCCTCTCAGAAAGTTTGTCCACCTCTTCCCTGACACCAGTAACTGCTTGAGAAGCTTTTACCATCTCACTTTGTTTTCTCATTTCCTCAAGTTTCCTCTCTTTGCTAGCAGCATCCTCCAAAAGCAACATCTTTGACTTGTCCTTTACACCTCCCAAGTGCAAGTGCTCTTCATTTTGTTTTTCTTTTCCTCTGAAGAAAAGCCGTTGCTCATTCAGCTCTAAACCTGTTTTGTGTGCCAGTAGTTTCTTGACATCCACTGTCATTGAAGACCCAGTCAAGGTAAATAGGTATAGCAACAAATCAATAAGAACAGCATGAAGTAATTCATCAACTTATTAATAACAGTATTAAGTGGGGTCCATTTAACTAAAACTTCAGCATGAGGTAAATAGGTATAACAAAACATGCAACCAATTTAACAGTATTAAGTGGGGTCCATTTATCTGCATAAAGTAATTCATCAACTTATTAATAATCATTTACTCTATTAAAAAGCTCTCATAGTTCCATTTTCTTGTAAACAGCATGAAGTTTGAGCATGAATAAAAATCACAGAAATGCACATAAAATCCACAGTTTTGGTAAATATAATTCATGCAGCATCTGAGGGTGATTTCATCAACGAATTTCTGGAAACACATGATTTTCTCATCAAGTATCTTACTTATCCTAAAACAACTGATATTTAAGTAAGGTGTGTAAATTATTATAACTATAATAATTTTACCCTTGATCATCTTTTAAGAATGAGTAGAATATAGGTGCAGTTAGACCATTATGGTTCAAAAACTTCAGGTATACAATATGCATTCTAGATGGCAGCTTCCCAAGATTCACAGTGAGAGAATTATGTGGATCTTAGTATCAACATGGTTCTAAGATCCCAAAGAAGCTTAGGTTCAGGAGACCACTGCATTTATTTTCTTCATGATTCATTCTTTTCCCCCAAGACTTTGGAGTTTGGACAGTTAATAAGTATCTCTGACTCAGTATCAATTGGATTTGTATGAAAATACCCAAAAAAGATCCCCCAGCTTGTGCATTAAACTGAAAATCTTTCGTTTCTTCCCTTCTACGTTTTTAACCTTGTTATTCTAAATCAATCACTCCTTAAGATATAAAATATGACAATTAACTTTTTCCCTGCTATAGTTTGTAGAACTTATGATCCTTGATGTAGCAATACAATTCTAATCCAGTTTAGGTGGGATCTTTAATCTTTATTTTAATAAATATCCATTTTTATCAATGATGTAACATGTAAGACGTAAGAGAATACAATGCATGTGAACGGAAGAAAAAGGAATAATATTTTCTCGCAATATGTTGGGAGATAAGAATGTGAAAGCTTGGTAGACCATATGATGTGTATATGTATCAGAAACTCTGGTTGAGCTTATCAATTTTAAGCATATTGAATGAATGAACTGAAGCTTCGTGGTCTATCTTGGTAAGCAATACTTAATCATTTACCGATACCAATTTGCAGCAAATTTCAGTATTTTCAAGCAAATATGACATTTTAGTTAAGGTGAAGTTTATTATCAAAAGGGTATATAAATTGAACTTCTAGAAAGACAGGTCACATCACATAATTCGCATCATATATTCACCAAAGCACAACAATCCCAATTCCCGGAGATTCCAAACCCTTCACACACAAAATACTCGACCAATGTAGCACAATTCATAGAAAAGCTTCAAATGCCAGCCTCCGAACTCATTACTACGATCAAGCCCAATAAGCACGTTCAATTGAAAACCATGCTTCAAATTCACGCACAATCTAGAAGGCCTCGTAAAAACAAGAGAAGATACTTACGAAAAGTAGATTCAGCTGGGAGATAAACCTCGTGGTGAGAGGAACCATAGGAGACATTGATCTTGATCATGGGCCCAGCACGAGTAGAAGAACCAGCTCCACTGTGATCATCGTCAACACCAACTTCACGTCTCTGGACGAACATTCCACCAGGCCTCATCTCCCACTCGATCTCGTCGTTCTGCTTCGGCGGCGGGGCGCCACAGAAAATCGAACTATTCATCATCAAAATTGGGTTTCGCTTGACACAGACAAATTAAACGCTTAAAAATGGAGTTTCAGAAGTCCTACAAAGAGAAACACTAGGGACAGAGTTTGAGAAGAAAAAGAAAAGCGAGAGCGGAAGAGAAATAGTTAGAATCGAAGAAGAGGGTTGGGAAGAAAAGCGGAACAGAGATCGAAGGGGACGCAATATCTTTGTTTACAGAGAACGGTTGGTCGCCGTCATCTATTGGTCTCTTTAAAGTTAATTAAACTAATAAAAAATATCTAGTAATAAGATAAGTCAAATAGGCAAATTAAATTATTTTTTTATACAATAAATTAAATTATTTTGAATGCTTTAATTTATATATACATTTACGTTGTCCACAAAAATTTATCTATACATGTATAATATCTCTATGCATGATATTTATTAGAAAGAGGATATTAAATGTAGATCGTTAAAATTTAAAATGGACGGTAAAACTAAAAGAACAAAAATAATTTTTGGTTAGCGTACAGATTTTGCTTTCTATTTGGTATTTAGTATTTACTTCTTTTTATTCTTAATATAAGACCTGGTTGATTTTTTTTTTTAGAGATTAAAGAAACTAAATAAACTTAAAAATATTTATATTAATCGGTTTTTTCAAACTAATTTGTCTGATATATAAACTGATATATAATTTAATAATATATAATATATATTATGATTAAGTAATTTATTTAACTTTCTTAATTTTTTTAAAAGTCGGTATTATTCTTATATTAAGGATTCGAACTAAGTTTTTCTTTTTTTTTGCCTAAGTAACATCTAGTATATTGAAGTATTATTTAGTACCATTACTTACCATCGTAAACTAATTTAACTTAAAGTATCTTTTGAGTAACATTGGGTATCTTAAAAGTATTTTCTTAATAATTTTTTATGTATCTAGCATTATAAAGTTTTTTTTTTAATAGTACTTGGTATCATAAATTTAATGTGTTCATTGCTCCTAACAAAAATATTTTTAGGGAGAAATTATCAAAAAAATATCTTAAGATAGTAGGTGTTATCGAAAAAATATATTAATCATGATAAATGTTATGACTGACTTCTCACAAAATATAGACAAAGTTTTATGAAATCTCATAGTATTCGCCAGTGTGATTTAGGATACACGATTGGATGTGCTTAATTTGCTGAAACGGGTTTTTAAGTGCTTTTAAAAAAATTTTGATGTTTGAATCAGCCATTAGCTCATTTGGCTTATTTGCCAAAAGCTGCTTAAATTAAGCAGACATGGAGGTACTTATATGGTAGCTGCTTTGGCTTATGACCATTAAGGCATTTAATATTTTTTTAAATATTTTTTATTAACCCAAATATACCCTTAAATCTTGTTCAGATATTATATCTTAAATCAAATATCAATATAAGATAAAATATCTCAACAATTCTCTTCTCTCAAAAGCGTCGCTATATTTAATTTATTAACCTTGATTTAGTCTTGATCCAACTAATCATGCAATATTATTTTGATAGAAAATTTTACATTTGAATGATTTTTAATTTATATGCATTTTATCCATTAAATATATTTAATTAAGTATTTTAGTATTTTCAAAATTTTCTCAAAAATAAATTAACTATTTTTATTTTTAAAATTTTAATTTTTCGCTTAAATTATTACAATATATACATAATGTATGTATGTATGTATGTATAATTTAATAAGTTTCCTTATCTCTTTCTCAAATATAAATTAACCTTGATTTAGTTTTGATCCAACTAGTCATGCGATATTATTTTGTTAGAAAATTTTACATTTGTATAATTTTTAATTTATTTGTATTTTATCCATTAAATATAGGGAAAATCCCCAATAAAAGACTTTAAAAATATTAAAAGATAAAATGGTGTTTTAAATATCCATAATTCTAAAGAGATGTTAGGTTTAATTTGTCTTTTTTAAAATTAAAAGGAAATGATCAAATTGTCTTTACATATATTTTAAAGAAAAAAAAATATTACCCCCACCGGCCACCACCGCCAGTACTCCAATGGCTAGTGACTATCCCTTGCCAGCCGCCGAAGATCTGTTGGAATATTCCATCAGAAATTAATATTCCCAAAGTGGTGGGGGAGGGGTTTGAACCCCCACCACTTGATTTGCCTAAAAGGTTGGTTGCCTAATTAGTAATTACCAATGGCTTTCAATATATTATATATATATATATATATGTATTAACTTTTGATCTTTAACTCAATCCATTTTACAAGTTTTGTTAAGGAATATATATATATATATATATATGTGTGTGTGTGTGTGTGTGTGTGTGTATATGTGTATTAACTTTTGATCTTTAACTCAATCCATTTTACAAATTTTGTTAAGGAATTCACGGTATTTCATTAGGTTTTAACAAATTTTATTTTCTCAAAAAAAAAAATTACACTATCAGATCATTCACAAGTTTTGTTAAGAAATTTACGACATTCCATTAAGTTTTAACAACTTTCGTTTTCTCAGGAAAAAATTTGAACTATCAGGTCATTCATAAGTTTTATTAAAGAATTCACCATATTTTATTAGATTTTAAAACCTTATAAATTTTTTTATGGTAAAACGAAATTGTTAAAGCCTAATGAAATGTCGTAGATTCCTTAACAAAACTTGTGAATAAATTGATAGTTTGAATTTTTTTTTTTTGGGAAACAAAAGTTATTAAAACCTAATAAAATATCGTGAATTCCTTAACAAATTTTGTAAATGAGCTACAGTGTGACTTTTTTTAAATAAAAGTTGTTAAAACCTAATGAAATGTTGTGAATTCATTAACAAAACTTGTAAATGACCTGATGGTGTGAATTTTTTTACTTAGTAAACAAAAGTTTTTAAGACATAATGAAATGTCATGAATTCCTTAACAAAACTTGTACAAAAGCTTGGGTTAACAAAGCTTGGGCGCGCGCGCACACATATATATATTTATTTACATATAATATATTGAAAGTCATTGGTGATCCAATGGCCATCTACCTATTGGGCAAGCCAACTAGTGGAGGTTCAAACCCCACCCACCCCCCACCTCTTTGGGAATATCAATTCCTTACGGAATATTCCCACTGGAGCTCCCATGGCTGTCCGCCCATCAAAGCTTCGACCGCCAGTAGGGGTGGTCATCCGCCGTTGGAGCTTCTGCAGCGGGCAATGAGGGTAATTTTTTTAAGAAAAAATATATGTGAGGGAAATTTGCTCATTGCTTTTTAATTTCAAAAAAGATAAATTGAGTCTAACATATCTTTGAGATTATGAATATTCGAAACACTTTTTTATCTTTAGGATTTTTAAAGTTCTTTATTGGGGATTTTCCCTTAAATATATTTAATTAAGTATTTTAGTATTTTCAAAATTTTCTCAAAAATAAGTTAACTATTTTTATTTTTTAAAATTTTAATTTTTTGTCTAAAATTATCACAATATATACATAATATATATTTATATGTATGTATGCAGGCGTGCGTGTGTGTATGTATAATTTCATAAGTTTCATATTCCTTCAGGCGTTTTCCATCTAAACTTGTTTTTTAAAATAATCATCTAAATAAAAAAACCCACTTATGCTGCCTTCAATCCGAATATAAATTACATTACACTTTCTGACTTTTACGTAAATTTGTTAAATTCATATTGAGAAAAAGCGACTTCTATTATTGTGAATTCAAACACGCTCTACATTAATTTTTATGTTAGTTTTGATTAGGGGTGAGCATGGTGTCCAGTAGCCCAGTGCGCTCACCCTGGCCCTGTAAAAAATTGCCCAGCCCAGCCCTAAAAAAGTGGCCCAAAAAAATTTTGGGCAGCTTTGGGCGGGCTAATAACCAGGCAGGACCGGGCATCGGGCAAGGGGTGCTGCCCTGCCCATTTGGCCCTGCCCTAAAAATTATTTTAATTTATTTAAAATATAAAATTTCATATCAATTAAATATTATTTCATATATATATTTTTATTTAAAATATATATTATCTAATGTATAATACTCTTCTGATCCTCTCTTTTTTGCCCTAACTACTAAACACTATTTACAAGTAGATTTCTTCCTTTCTTCTTTACTTTGTGCTGTATTAAATTATAGTTACTTTTTATTTTTTTTCCAGATGCTTCATCATTTGATCAACTTTTGGGACATTGAATTGATGCAAATTACTTTGACTTCACAGCTTTAATTACAATCATTTTGTTTTCTTATTTATAATGAATTATGGATGTTGTTTAATTTTTAAAGTATGGATATTTGTTAAGACATATGGTATTTTTTAAATTTCAAGACTCAAGTTGTAGACTTATTTTGAAATATCCCAAGATGTGAAATCATCGAATGTATTTGAAGTTTATATTACTTAGGGCGAAGTTAAGACATATATGGTATTAGTAACAACATGAATGTTTATGAAATTCATAAGGAATTATTTTTTTCATAAATGGACAAGATAAGGCGTTATCACTTGGGCAGGGAAGCCCACCCTTACCCAGCCCAAAATTATTAGGACTTTGAGCGGGCAGGGCCGGGCATCGGGCTGCAAAATGCAGCCCGTTCATCCTTTGGGCAGGGCATCGAGCAGGGGTCTCACCCTGCCCAACCCTGCCCTGCCCATGCCCACCCCTAGTTTTGATCCCTCAAATTTCAAATCATGCGTTTTGGATTGTCAAAACATAAAATAATCCACGTTTTTGTGAGATTTTTGGGATCAATGTTTTCAATCAAATGAAATCTGAGATACCAAAACTAATGAAATATATCAAGCCTATAGTATAAGCAAGACCGCATAGAAACTAGGGCAACATCGTCAGTAGCAAATGGTTCAGGTGAGGCGCAAGGTAACTTTCAGACCATATAGACTAAATGCAATTTCAACCTATCCTAGGTTTTGTTTGGTTGACGAACAATCAGATTTTTTCAAAACCTAGTTTTTGGTAAAAACAATTATTTTCTACTTTTCTTTTTATGTGGGTATCATTCTCTTTCTCTCTTCTATTTTTTTCTTTATGTGGGCCCCACCCACCCACCCTCTCTCTACTACTTTTTTTTATATGGGTCACATATCATGAAAAAAAGTTATTCTGACAATAATACTCAAACATTCTCATTTTATTAAAATCACTTTGTTCTCATAATCTATTCTTTTCAAAATCTATTTTCCATAATATTATATTCTCCAAAAACTATTTCGAAAACACCCAAGCAAAAGATCATTGTAGATATCACTGAGCCCTGTCATTTTTATGATAAAAAATGTCAATCTATTTTTTGATCAAAATTTAACTTTAAAAAATGTAAGATGAATTTTATAAGGCAGAAAACTGTGTTGTTGTCTTTTTTTTTTTGGTAGCAAGACCATTGTTGTCTTATTTTATTAGAAAAGGTGTTGAATTTCTGTTGAAGTATAAATCATTAGATGTAATTCTTCATATTTTAATTATATGATTAAATTATAACCATTTATTCATACACGTATATCATAATTATTATCATATTTTAGTTAAAGCCTAAATCAATTTATTTTTCCATCTTGTTTATATATAATCCGTATATCCTCAATAATTAGGAGGGAAACGGAGGGGGGGGGGGAATCAATTGGAACACAATGGACCAGAATATTTGAATAATGTTTGCCAAATGAATACCATCCTCGGTCATTAATATAAAATTTATAGTTGAAAAGTAATATATGAACTTTATAAACACTTAGTATCTATTTGGGTTAACGGTAGAAACTGTTTTTCTAACATAGTTTATGGTACATAAGGTATGTATATGAAATGAGTTTTGCCTCGACTAACGTGAATATATTTTTACAACACTAACCCAAACAGCCCTTTAATAACAAAATGTTTAAGACTTCACACACCTCTGAAATATTTTTATATAAACAAGGCTAAAAAAACCTTATGGGTCTATAAGCACTCCAACCAATTGCTTAATCTTATTCAACAATCCTTTTTTTCTTTGGTGAAGTTATTCAATAATCCATTTAAATAGAGGAGAGTGATTCTCCTCTACCTCTGCCAATTCACACAAAGTGCTCATTCTGTTTTCAATCTGTGCAAACTCAGCTTTGGCTGCTGCTAAACTACGCTCCAAATTAGCAATCTCTTGGTTAAGATCTTCAGCCTTTGAGCACAATGTCTTCAACTCAGAGGGGGCATTGTCTACTGCTAACTGAGCCTCCCAAGCCTCACTCACCTGCGAGCGCATCTCACCGATGAAGCCGGCATCAAAGCCAAAGGTCTCAAGCTCTCCGATCACGACTTCAATCTCACTCTTCTTCTGGGTGTCCCAGGTGCCGCTGGCTGATGCAGTTGAAAGCAGTTGAAGGAGATTGGACAAGGAGGAAAACATCCAACGGATGAAGGTCTTCCTTCTATCAGACCTAACGTTCATTAGGTTGGGATATTTGTTAAAGGCTATCTCCAGTAGTTTGGTGGCTCTATCATCTAGCTCACACAACACGGCAAGACTTTTTGCCACATTTGCGGAGACATTTGCAGAAGCTTCTGTAACAGCAAGGGAAGGTAAGATGAGCCGTAGGATCTCCCCAACATTGACGTAGGTGTCTTCCTCTGAATAGCCTTCAGAGGTTGACGCACGGGCAGGAACCGATCGAGATCGAGAATAGAGAAAACCATCACTAGTTAGGGTCTGGCTAGTCCCTGTTTCAATCTGCCCATGGAATTGGGATATCTCAGGGATGACTTCCATTGATGGAAATTCCACAATATGAGCTCGAAAATCTGCACACACATAAGAAAAGTAAATTGTTAGCAGAGGCAAAATTCCGCATGGCACTTTAAATAAGAGCATGTATACGTCCAGTAGGGGAAGACAAGCTACCAGGAAAGTCAGGTTGAGCAGGATGATCTTCCAGTTCATTAACCCCTGAGGGAGCCCTTCTTTCAGTTCCCTCCCAAACTTGAGCACCCGAGTCTGAGGGAAGTGAAAAATGACTTAAGCATAAGAATGAAATCATGGAAACAACAGTAGAGATTGCCTCTTCTTCAAATCTCGATATGTGTGTAAGTGTGTGTAGAGAGAGAGAGAGGGAGGGAGAGAGAATCACACACAAGGAGTTTCGTAAAAACCATAATTAACCAAGTAAGGTATTTTAAATGCCAAAAAATTGAATTGTAGCGATTAAAATTCCTTGTGTGCAAAATTTCATGTTATTTCAAGTACCATAATCCACATGCGACTTTGTGACTTGCCCGGTTAATTCAAGCTTTGCATATTAAGCTATTTCCATGTGAGAGTAACCCTACATTTGGATGGGAAGAAGATTCAAAAGGAAAGAATACTAGGAGGGAAAACTCTCAAAAATAATAAAGGTTTTTACTATTTAAGGAAGTTTTCCTTCCTAGTATTCTCTTCCCACTTTTCCTTCCATTCAAACACAGAGTAAAAGTTAAGGTGTAGGTTTATGATAGGCTGTACTTGACTTACCTAAGCGCCTTCCTCTTCTAACCAAAGACTCACTAGTTCTTGGATCCTCAGACTCATCTGTACCTTGGAGTTCAAACCTCGTGTCCCAAGAATAAGTAAACGGCTCCAAATTTATAATTGATTCTCCTGAAGATGACAATGGGGGTGGGGCATTCATGCTTCCCGTTCCAGAGTTAAAGGTCCACCCATTTCTATCTGGGAATGCATTGCCATTGTTGCTAGAAGGCGCGGCGTTTATCTCCTTTAGAGAATCTAATTTATCAACAATGCTCTGCACTCGACAAACCTGAAGAAAGATGGTAAAACAGATGATCAGGCTTTTGCATGAAAGCCTCAAGAAGAAATCTAACACACTTCTATGAAGCAGTAAAGGAAAGGTAGCGCAGGTAATGAAGATTAAAATTTTAAATATTATCAATTTCACATCTATTCACAGTATTCTAAGAAAAAATGCACCCTGAAATTCCATGCACATGGGATAAAATAAATAAAATGATGATAAACTATCCAACAAAGAAGCCTACTGGCTATCAATGCATTTCAACGCTCAACAGGTCATAGGCATAGCTAACAAATGGTGAATACCATTTAGTGGGATAGAGCACAATGACATCATACGATTCATGTAGCCAACCCCGCTTAGTGGGATAAGGCTCGTTGTTGTTGATATCCATTTAGAGGCATTCATTAGGAAAAGAGTGGTGAGAAGATGGCGGTCAATGGGAACACTTCATTTGGGTAGAAAGCAATAAAACATGATTATACGACAGATTTTGTGAAATTGGAAAGATGGATTTCATGAAAAATGTCTCAAAATTTTCACATGGTAGACTAATAAATACTCACATAATATAGTAAATACCCTATGGTGGTAACTGGTAAGTCTGAAACACAAGGTAGATATATTGACACCCCAACCTTAACTTTTGATAAAAAGGTTGAGTAGAAAATGGAAAGAGTTAAGGTGCGCAATATAAGACAATGACATTAAAATCCCATCAATATCATTGCCCAATTTGAATCCTTAGCTGCACTCAAGAGAGAAATAGTTGATTCTCTGGATCATTATAACTAGTTGGTGCAATATATAATGATATTATACGTGCAGAGAATTTACTAAATTGTAGTGCCAGAAATGAAAAATGAAAGCAAGTCGTGAATGTTCAATTAGTTCATAAAGCTTCATCCTGAAAGAATAACAAATTTTCAGGACCATTACATGACTTTTGTTACTATGACAAACGTAGATACTACTAATATAATAGAAATAGATCAGTCATTTCTATATACTCTTCCTGCAAGTGGTTCTTTGGTGAATAGCTCAAAAAATAAGGCTGCTTAAGAAAGTTATTTGTAAATGTGTAGAAGTTCACAAAGCTTAATCTGAGAGAAATGCAGTAGACAATGAGCATTTCAAAGTCATTGAAGCAATAGCATTTTCATATTAGCGAATCTTCATTAAGCATCCAAGCTAATTAATAAAAACAGTACAACAACAACAAGAAGCCTTAACCCTCTAAGTCAGGTGAAATTAATTCACAATGGAAGCAAATAAAAACTAGAACAAGGAAAAGAGAGCGAAAAGGTACAATTTC
The DNA here is from genome assembly GCA_963242795.1 of Inga leiocalycina. Classification (NCBI taxonomy): domain Eukaryota; kingdom Viridiplantae; phylum Streptophyta; class Magnoliopsida; order Fabales; family Fabaceae; genus Inga; species Inga leiocalycina. The sequence goes on from OY725328.1 coordinate 57,860,234, forward strand.
AAAAGAAATGAAAAATCCTGGTTCAAGGGAATCTTCCTGACTATATAAATGAGAACAAATGTCTCCAATTTATTCCTTAAACAACCACATTATTAGTTAGCCCTCACAGGGAGGAAAATAAGCAATGATTATCTATGATTAGAATTACAAACAACTCTGTTATTTGCAACATATTTGCACCATCATCAGAATTGATCTGAAAGAAGCCTGAAGGACGATGCATTATCCTGGAAGTTACTTCATAGAAGACATAGCATATGATCACATACCACTTTTATTTCCTAGACAACATTCAACTCGTTATTTCAAACACTAATATTGACAGATGTCACCAATCATGGTCCATCACTTATAATTGGTCGAAATAAGGATTGCATGAAAAAGGGATGAACAAGAGACAAAAAATTAGAACTTCTGATTAGTCTTTTCACCATAGATACTACCTCAGCTTTTCTCTGCAGCCTCGCTTCACCTTCGGCCTGAATAGCATCCAGTTTCAGCAACTGCCTCATGAGCAACTCAGACAGGGTAAGAAATTCATTCTCAGCAACATTGGTTCCACATTTAACAGCCACCTCTAAGGCAGCAATCTGCAAAGTTGAAATTAGACAAATGATCATTCTCTATCGAATATGTTTTTACTTATTCTAACCTAATATGCTTCTTCAGCAAGCAGTCAAAGAGGAAGCAAGGACTCACACTCTCAGAGAGCTGGTCCACCTCTGCTTTAACACCAGCAATAGCTTCAAAAGCTTTTGACATATCAAAATTTGTTCGGTTTTCCTCAAGTTTCCTCCCTCTGCTAGCAGCTTCTTTAAAAAGAAATATTTCTGAATTGTCCTTTACACCTTCCAAGTGCAAATGCTCTTCATCCTGCTTTTCTTTTCCTCGGAAGATGAGTGTTTGCTCTTCAGGCTCCAGACCCGTTTTATAAGCAAGCAGTCTCTTAACATCCCCTGTCATTGAAGATCTAGTTAAGGCTAATATCTATCACAAAAGGTAATAATATATTCAATATCTCAAGCTTCTTATACCACATGTTCCTAGCATTTGAGATAAAGAAATCATCAATATCATATTGCAGGGTGGAACTTTAATGTGCTCTAAATAGGGAAGATTATTATGAAAAGAAATGAGGCTAAATTGCTGAACAACTACTTTATGCATGAATTTTCAAGCTTTATTCCATGAATTTAGCATATGACTCATCAACTTCAATCCTATCAACTTTGTCCTCACATTTTCTCAAAATATAAAATATTTTCCAACTCAATATCCAAAATTAGCAGCCTGAAACCTATCCTAAAGATTTTTCACATTGAAATATAATTCAAGGAACATCTACTACCAAGCTGCCCGGTGAACTACTCAGATTCAACTTCTCCTTGTGAATTTCCTGAACTTGGCTCATCACATATATTTAGTGAACGAGTTAGATCAACATATCATTAAGTTTATTCAACTGAGTTTATACTCTGGCTCACTAAGTTCAAAACAACTTGAAAGTCTTTTTTTCTTTTTTTCAATACTTTCTGTGCTTATAGTTGATTTTAGTAAAGATCATAAATAAACACGAAAGTTTATGCATCTGAGTTGTATATATGCAGTACAAATTTATAATTTTTTAGTTCTTTTTTAGTGCAGACTTTTTTGGGAAAAAAATTATACACATGTATAAATGTAACATTTATAATTGTCAGCATAGCTTTCGGGCTCAACTCCATTAAAAGGAACTTCAAACGATGGCCATTGTTGGTTTGATTAAATCAGCGGGCTCAAAATTTGCCTCAGTGTGTTTTTTTGGCCAATCGCCTCGCTCTTTTTCAAATAAAGAAGTTTGATTATATAATTAGCCTGGACTTGATTGATCTACAGCCATAGCACAATGAAGTGAAATTCAAGGTTCATCGTAATCGGAGGAGAAAAAACTCACCAAAAGTAGATTCAGCAGGCAGGGAAACCTCGTGCCGTGAGGAATGATTAGAGACAGTGATCTTGATAATGCGCCCACTCGTACTCATATCTTCTTGGCTCTCGTTAATGGAAATCGAGCGAACTGTAAAAACTTGGGGGTTCTCTAGCTTTACAAAAGATCAAGCAAGGTAGGGGATTAAGATTTCATTGTTAGTATCATATCGGATTTAAATAAAACCGCAACAATAAAACAAAGAGATAGTAACGTGCAAATACCAAATAATCATGGATTTAAATTTAGATTTTGTAGATCTGGTCAAAATTTTAGATATGTTTTATTTTTTTATTTATTATCAAGTGAAAAATTTATTAAAAATTGTTTTAAATTTTTAAAATAAAAATAAGGCTAGTGTATTAGTGTGTATGTTTGGTTTTACACAAAAAGTTTGCCTCACTATAATATTAAATTTTAAAAAAAAAATTACTTATCATTATTCACATTCGTTTCACGTTTTTTTCTCTTCTTGGATATCCCATATACCATTAATAAATACGGATAATATTAAAAAATGGTAATTAATAATTCAATAGATTACTTATATTAATTTTTTTCCACCGAGATTATTTATATTATGGAATAATATTTTATCTTATTTATAAATCTCAATTAACTTATTCTCATATAGAGTTAATTAATTTATTAATTATGAGCTAAATTTTTAATTTTATCTTTATTTTAAATGATTCCAAGAGTTAACATTAATAAATTTTTTTTGTTTACTATAATTAATAGGAAGTAAAATTATTAAGATCACATTTATTATTTTTAAAATGAACGTATAATAAATACCAAAATGCTCCCTCAGAGCTACTTATAAATAAGAAGAATGGTATTTTGTAAAGAAGATAGCGACTAGAGAGTGTATATAGTGTGGGTGCATGGGTGGAAAGTTCACTAAAGTAATCGAAGACTTAAGGAAGAAGGCTTGAGAAAGAACATCGAAATAACCAATTCACAATCGAACATTCCAGATATCTTCGATGCTTCAAAAAAAAAAAAAATGAAAAGCAAATTATTTTGGTCCTATTTCCTAGAAGATGAAGCCAAATTGTAACAATGCGAGGAAGACCATCATGGGACCACAGGCTCAACTCAATCAAATCCACCTTGACCGCATTTACACATTTAATAAATATTTAAATTAACGGTTGAAGCTATTTTTCTAATATAATTTATATTCCATCCCATTTTAATTATAAGATAAAGTTGATTTTTTTGGAGAAATTAAAGAAATCAATTAAATCACTTTAGAGTAATTATATTTTTAGTATCATTAGATTATATATCAGTTTATTAGTCAAATTAATTAGTTTGAAGAAAAAAATAAAAATAAAAATATTCTAAAGTGATTTAATTGGCTTCCTTAATTTCTCCAAAAAAATCAACTTTATCTTATAATTAGGACCATAAGGAATAGTATATGAGATAAATTTTATCTTAATTTATATGAATATATTTTTTAAATATTAACTCAAACAGCCTTATAATGTGTTTTTTTTTTTTTTGTACTCTAAGACGAATAGAGTAAACTTATTTATTATGTAGAAGCACAGAAAGGGACAAAAAAAATCATGGCTAGGGCGCAATGTGACTTTTCATCTTTTTTTTCTTCCAATGGTGGCTTTTATTTTCTATGTTTCTCTCTCATATTTACCACTCTTCATCTTTATCTCCACACCACCTGACCACCACATCATCATATACAATTCCAAAAATCATCATCAACAATCCATGCTAGTAAAGTAAAAAAAAAGTTGTTTATTATAATCGTTATACCTATGTCATCAATTATACAAAATCTGCTTATTAGTACCATTATCAAGAAAAATTCAGAATCTATAGTATAAATTCCAAGAAAAAAAATTACACCAAGATCATAATAATAATTTAAAATGAAAATGAAAAAAAAAAGGCTCACGGCTAGAATAAGGCTTGAGGTATGAGGGGTTTACCTCATAATCAACACTAGGAAGCGGGGGATAGGAGCTTTATGCAGAGGACCATGTGCATAGGAGAGAAAATCCTAACGAACAGGACCCAAATAACCCCCCCCCCAAATTTTTTTACTCTTCTAGTATGGATTGTTGGTGATGTTTTTTTGGAATTGTACATGGTGGTGGTGGTGTGGTGATGAACATGAAGGGGGAGAATATGAAAGTGAGAGAGAGAGACACAAAACATGAAAACAACTGTTAGAAGAGGGGAGATGAAAAATCAATAGATTACTCATTACACGGAAACCACGGTTTTTTATGAAGTGGGGGTATTTCGGTACTTTTATATTATAATAGATGGAAGTTAGTTCGGTTTAACCGTTTTACCCCAATTTTAAAGATTTATAATTACTATTACACTTTTGATAAAAGTTAAATGTTATTTTAGCATTTAAAACAAATTAAAAGGGGTATAGTGTTTTACTTTTTCAGTATTATTTTTTTAAAAAAATTGGTTGATAATTTATTGAATTATTATAAATTTGAAATTTCAGATTAATAGGTTATAGTGGCTGTACGATTTTTTAAAATTAAATTTAATTTACAAAAATAAATGCATTAACTAATATGGATATGAAATATGAAATATCACCGGTTAAAATGAGGTCTTAAATTTAAGGAATTATTGAATGAAGGTCTAGTCTCCATCCTTATGACGTAAGACGACTATTATTTTCGGTGTTAATTATAAGATAAAGTTGACTTTTTTTGGAGAAATTAAGGAAGTTAAATAAACTAGTTAATCATATCATATGTTATGTATCCTTAGATTATATATTAATTTATTAGTCAAACTCATTAGTTTGAAGAAAAAAATATAAATATAGATATTCTAAAATAATTTAATTAGCTTCTTTAATTTCTTCAGAAAAATTAACTTTATCTTATAATTAGGACCGAAGGGAATACCATATTATTGTGGCGGTCAATATATTTCGTTATAAAACCCAGATCAGCAATTTAATGAGATTAAGAAAGTTACTTGATCCCTCTAAATTATTTATATACTCTGCCCGATATAAGATATATTCAAATTTTTGTTTTTTGGAGATATCAAAAAAATTAATTAAATTATTTTAAAATATTTATATTTATCATTTTTTTTAAATCATTTTGCCTATCTTATAAGCTGATATAGTGCATGTTTGGGAAAGCGTTTTGCACAGAAAAAACGCACTTATTACGCAAGCCGAGAAAAAACTCCTCTCACATACTTACCTCGTATACCGTGAATCACGAATTATAAGCACGTTTTGGACAAAAATAAGCCATTCCAAACGCATACATATAATTTAAAGATATACAACATATGATGTAATTAAATAATTTATATAGTTTCTTTAATTTCTCCCCAAAAAAATCAACAATATCTTATATTTAGAATCAAATGGGTATATTACTAAATTATATATCAATTTATAAATAAAATAAATTAATTCGTAAAACATAATAAATATAAATAATTTAACTTAATTTATTTAGCTTCTACCATCCATCCAAAGTAGTCAAATCCATCCAAATTAGTCAACTGCTAGGTATATACTAAAGACGTAAGGAAGTATATGTTCTTCATACAACTACGAAGAGAATGCTAAATGTAATTGCTTGCGTACATACAAATACATTTGTAGATACGAACGTATGTGACACACACTTAATATGGCAGTTAATAATGAAGATCATCCGAAAGTAGTTATGAATACGGCTTCTCGATCCAACTACGTGGCCAGATATTGCCTCCATCAGCTTCTCCTTTGTCACCTGCAACAAATAAAAATAATCATAAAAAATTCACACAATAAGTGAGTAAGAATAACTAGTTCCCATATATATAGGAACTGAAATATCTATTTTATCTTCTTTTTTTATTTTATTCAAGTGGCAAGCACTAACGGATTAAGATTACAAACAGGATTGAATTTGCAACCTTCCCTTTACGACTGAACTACAAGGCCATTAACATATATGTTTTATCTGTCTCAGGAATCCTCGTTTACTTCCTCAGGATAAGAAAAAGACAACAATAGCAAATACTAAAAACTTCAGATTAGGAAATACTACCTCAGCTTTTCTCTGCAGCTTTGCTACCCCTTCAGCTTCAATAGAATCCAGTTTCAGCAACTGCCTCATAAGCAACTCGGTTGATATAAGAAACTCTTTCTCCGAGACCTTGGTTCCCCCAATCACAGCCACTTCCAAGGCAGCCACCTCCGAGACCTTGGTTCCCCCATTCACCTGCAAATTTTAGAATACAACTAATGAAAATCCTCTATGCAATATGATTTTTCAGTAACTAGCTATCTTGAAATCAAGGGCTCACCCTCTCAGAAAGCTTGTCCACCTCTTCCCTGACACCAGCAACTGCTTGAGAAGCTTTTACCATCTCACTTTGTTTTCTCATTTCCTCAAGTTTCCTCTCCTTGCTAGCAGCATCCTCCAAAAGCAACATCTTTGACTTGTCCTTTACACCTCCCAAGTGCAAGTGCTCTTCATTTTGTTTTTCTTTTCCCCTGGAGAAAAGTCTTTGCTCATTAGGCTCTAAACCTGTTTTGTGTGCTAGTAGTTTCTTGACATCCACTGTCATTGAAGACCCAATCAAGGTAAATAGGTATAGCAACAAATCAATAAGAACATAAAATATTTGATAGCTCAAGTTTCAAGATTCTTCTATGACATGTTCCAGTCTCCTCAAGTGGACTGAAGAATCCAGATAAAGAAACCATCAATATTATGTTGCAGGATGAACATTTAATATGCTGAAAAGTCAAAAACTTTTAAATAAGGGAATGAAAATAAACTGCAACGTTAGTCCAGGTAAAACAGGGTCTTAGCACTTTAACACAACATAAAAATCTATCCAATTTGGATAGGAAATTAGCTGGATGGCGTATGCATTTTTCTGAACTGTCACATCAAAATATAAATCATGAGGTTACATGTTTAATTAAACCTTTTGTATACAACAAAACATGCAATCAATTTAACAGTATTAAGTGGGGTCCATTTATCTGTATAAAGTAATTCATCAATTTATTAATAATCTTTTACTCTATTTAAAAGCTCTCATAGTTTCATTTTCTTGTAAGCAGCATGGATTTTGAGCATGCTTAAAAATCACAGAAATGCACATAACATCCACAGTTTTGGTAAATATAATTCATGCAGCATCTGAGGGCGATTTCATCAGTCAATTTCTAGAAACACGTAATTTTATCATCAAGTATCTTACTCATCCTAAAACTATTGATATTAAAGTGAGGTATGTAAATAACTATAATAATTTCACCCTTGATCATATTTTAGAATATAGGTGCAGTTAGACCATTATGGTTCTAAAACTTCAGGTATACAACAAGCATTCTAGATGGCAGCTTCCCAAGATGCACAGTGAGAGAATGATGTGAATCTTAGTATCAACATGGTTCTAAGATCCCAAAGAAGCTTATGTTCAGGAGACCCCTGCATTTATTTTCTTCATGATTCATTCTTACCCCCCAAGACTTTGGACAGTAAATAAGTATCTCTGACTCAGTATCAACTGGATATGTCTGAAAAGACCCAAAAAGATCCACCAGCATGTGCATTAAAGTCATAATCTTTTCTTTCTTCCCTACTACGTTTTTAACCTTGTTATTCTAAACCAATCACTCCTTAAGATATACTCCCTCTGATCTTAAATAAAAGATAGAGTTAACTTTTTATGGAAAGATTAAGGAAGCCAAATAAGTTACTTAATCATATTATATATTGTACATCCTTAGATTATATATCAGTTTATAAGTTAGGCAAAATAGTTTAGAGAAAAAATGACAAATATAAATATTTTAAAGTAATTTAATTAGCTTCCTTAATATCTCCAAAAAAATCAACATTATCTTATATTTAGGACCGGATGGAGTAAAATATCACAACTACCTTTTCCCCCGCTATAGTTTGTAGAACTTATGAACCAAGATGTAGCAATACAATTATAATCCATTTTAGGTGGGATCTTTAATTTTTATTTCAATAAATATCTATTTTTATCAATGGTGTAACATGTAAGAGAATATGATGCATGTGAAGGGAAGGAAAAAGGAAAAATATTTGCTCAATAATATATTGGGAGATAAAAATGTGAAAGTTTGGTAGACCAGATGATGTGTATCTGTATCAGAAACTCTGGTTAAGCTTATCAATTTTAAGCATATTGAATGAATGAACCGAAGCTTCGTGGCTATCTTGGTAAGCAATACCCCGTTTTTTTTTTTATAACATCAATATGCTTAAAACTAAAAGAACAAAAATAATTTTTGGTTAGCGAACAGATTTTGCTTTCCATTTGATATGTACTCCCTCTTATCCTTAATATAAGACTCGGTTGATTTTTTTTGAAAAGATTAAGGAAATTAAATAAATTATTTTAAAGTATTTATATTTATCGATTTTTTAAAATTAATTTGTCTAACATATAAATTGATCTGTAATCTAATGATATATAATATATCCTCTGATTAAATAATTTATTTAGCTTCCTTAATTCTTCCAAAAAAAAGTCGGGTTTTATATAAAGGATTCAAGGGATTTTTTTTTTTTGGTTAAGTAACATCTTGTATACTTAAGTGTTATTTAGTACTATTACCTACTATCATAAACTAATTTTATTTAAAGTTTATCACATGCCCTTAAGTATCTTTTGAATAACATTGGGAATCTTAAAAGTATTTTTTCAATAATTTTTTATGTATATAACATTATGAAGTATTTTTTTCAGTAATATTTGGTATCATAAATTTAATGTGTTTATTGCTCCGGAGAAAAAATATTTTTATAGAAAAATTACCCCAAAAATACCTTAAGATATTAGGGGTCATTGAAAAAGCATATTAACCATGATAAATGTTATGACTGACTTCTCATAAAATCTAAACAAAATTTTATGAAATCTCATATAGGCTTAATACAATTTTTAATCTCTTATATGTGTCAGTGTAATATCCCAAATTTTGAGTAAGGGTTAAGGACTTTAAAAGTGGATGTATTTATTGTTAAATTAACACTTTTGGAGTATATGATGTGAATGGCGATTCGAATGTATTATGAACAGTGCTGAAGCCCTGTATTTAAGTTCAATTGTGGATTAATATTTAAATTGACTTAAAATAAAGAGAGGGCGCATGATTGGTGTGATGGAATGAGAAAAATGTAGTTGAAGGTGATTTAGGAGCAATTATCATAATCAAGGGCAAAATGGGAAAGTCACCGGCCAATTGATCAGTTACCAAAAAAGAAACTCAGTGGTAACTTGAAGATCAATGGTTGTGACTTATTGTTATGAGATCAAAAGGGGTGGAATCTCATATGTGTAGGCTTATGTGAGCTCATGAGAGGGGTGACAAGATCATGACAAGTGGAATCATGTGAGCCATTGGATTGGTTAAAAGTTCAAAACTCTCATTTCTCTTCTCTCTCTCTCTCTTAGGTCAGTCAAGAGCTCTTAGGGGAGCCAAAAAATGATCTCATCTCTCTCTCCCCTCTCATCTCCATGGACGCACAAGCACAAGGATGAGAGAGAAATGGAAAGGTGAGTTTTTGACTTGGTAGATGATTTCTTTAGCTCAAACACTCTTCTATAATGTTGTTCATAGTTATGAGAGCTTCATCTCTAGGGTTTTAAATTTGTGAAAGAAGGTGTTTTAGGAGCTTGAGGAAACTTGAAGGTTGTGGAATCAAGGAACTACTTTGGGAAAGAGGAAGAGGTGAGTAAGAGCTTCCTTTTGATCTAAGTTTTGTGACTTTTGTGATTTGTGGAATTTGCCCTGACTTGGTATAATTGTGGAATGATAGTGTATTGTGGTAAAAATGGTGTCATATTATGTTTTGATGCCATTGGGATTGATTTAGAGCATTGAAAGTAAAAGTGGTGTAATTAGGTAATGTGTGTAATAAGTGTGACTAATGTGGAAAATGTCATTGTAGTGTGATTTTGAGTGTTTTGAGGTTTTCAATGGATTTTTTTTGTGAAATTATATGGGAGTAACCTTGGATTAGAGTTTTGGGACCATTGGAGACTCATGTTGGAAGTTAGGGAAAATTCTGTCATCTACTGCGTTTTAGCTTCTGATAAGCCTCACTCGAGTGCACAGGGATGTCACTCGAGTACAGCATCATATTCTCTCTTTTCCCTTCAGTTTTTGGTTGCACTTCCATGCCAAAAAGCAATAGTGTATTTTCTCACCTGCGAATGAAGTGGGTTATCACTCGAGTAAAAGGTGTCTCACTCGAGTGAATTTATATTTTTGCACTAAGGGTCGCTTCTTAGGTTAGCACTCACAGTCCATTTGTCAAGAGTGTGTGTTGGTACTCGCGGGTTTTATGTTGTTACTCGATTGCTCATGGTCGTCACTCGAGTGCACTCTCCACTTCTGGGATTCTTTGCTCTCAGGTGGTCACTTTTTGGGCTTCACTTTGTGGGACTCGAGTGAGTGTGAGGCCATCACTCGAGTGCTGAGGTTGATGCTCGAGTGCAGTGATCACTTTCTATCTCTGTCGTTGCTCTCGAGCAAGCACTCGCGCAAGCGAGCCGTTATCACTCAAGTGCATTATTCATCACCCGAGTGCATCAGCCTAAAATCAGTGTTTTCTCTTCTAAGAGGGCGGTCTTTGGTCAAGTTTTTCCTGATCCTTTAGGCATGCGTTTAGGCTTCTAGTAGCCGCCTAGAGGTGTTAAATGATAACCAACTTTAAGTATTATTGGAACAAAGAATAACCCTATGTCTTTGATTTGGTTTATAGGGTTTGATATTCGCCCTGATTGTGAGTAACTGGTGTTGGAGCACACGTGGAAAGAATAAGGGTAGGGAACTTACCTCTCCTGCATGTATTTGATATTTGTGTTAGTGTATTGGTGTATGTTATTGCTTTGCATGATTATGTATAATATATGTGAATGTTTGAAGCTATGTTTCTGTTTATGCTATGACCATAAGTATAGTTGAAACATTGAGCTTGCAAATATGTCATTGTGTGAACATGAGTTATGTAATGCAAACATGTCATGCATTAAACACTTATCTTACATACATATTGGTATTGTTTTCCTACTGAGATTCTCTCGAATCTCACCCTTCCCTACCAACAATTTAGACAGGGCAAGTGGCTCATGGAGGGAGCAAGCATTAAGGGCGGTTAGGACTCCTTTGGGATGAGAGTTTGGTAGTTGGTTATCTATTCGATTGGGATGACTGTATATGTGTGGGACATGTATTTGGATATTTGGATGTATATATGTTCATATGAGTATTTGGTTATGTATTCGAGATGGATATGTGTAATCCCCTATAGGAAAGTTGTAATGGGCGAATGTACCTTGTGAACCCTTAATAAAGGTAAGAACCCTGGATTGCCGGGATTATTATGTTGTGCATTTTGATAATTATAAATGTGATTTATATTCGCAAGGTAATTGTATTCGAAATATGAATATAAGACCAAATGTATTAGATTTCGAAAGGTAATTGTAAAAACCCTATCTTAAGGATGGAGAATTTAAATGAGTTTTGATTATGTAACGGTCTCTAATTCATTTTAATTATGTATTTCAAATAATAATTACGGAAGGGGTTACAGTCAGTGTGGGTTAAAATCCACAAGAAATGTGCTTTTAGAAAAATTTTAATGTTTGGATCAGCTGTAAGCCCACTTGGTTTAGGTGCCAAAAGTTGCTTAAAACATTAAGCAAAGATGGAGGTGCTTATGTGATCGATGGTTTAGCTTATAGCCGTTAAGGCCTTTAATATTTTTATTAACCCTGATTTACCCCTAAATCTTTTTGAGATTTTATATCTTATATCAAATATCAATATAAGATATAATATCTCAACAATTCTCTTCTCTCATAAGCGTTGCTATATTTAATTTGTTATCCTTGATTTAGTCTTGATCCAACTAGTCATGCAATACTATTTTGTTAGAAAATCTTACATTGTATGATTTTTAATTTATATGTATTTTTATCCATTAAATATATTTAATTAAGTATTTTAGTATTTTCAAATTTTTCTACAAAATAAATTAAGTACATTTTTTTAAAAAATTTATTTTTTTGCATAAAATTATCACAATATATACATAACATATATGTATGTATGTACATATGTATAATTTAATAAGCTTTATGTCATTTTCAGTCGTTTTTATCTAAACTTTCTTTTTTAAATAATCATCTAAACATGTTTCAGTTTTAAAAAAATCACTTATATCGCCGTCAATCCAAACATAAATCACATTACACTTTTTGACTTTTACCCTATTATAAATTTGTAAAATTCATATTAAAAAAAACGACTTCTATGATCTTGAATTCAAACACACTTTATATTTGTCCTTACTTTAGTTTTGATCCCTCATATTTTGAACCATACATTTTGGTCCCTCAGATGGTAAAATAATCCATATTTTTATTATATTATAGGTATCAATGTTTTCAATTAAATGAAATCTGAGGTACAAAACTAATGAAATATTAGACCGCATAGAAACTCGGGCAGCATGGTCGATAGCAAGTGGTTCGGGTGAGGCGTAATTTTTAGACCATATAGATTAAAGAAAATACTCTCTTTGATCCTAAATATAAGATAAAGTTGATTTTTTTGGAGAGGTTAAGGAAGCTACTTAAATTACTTTAGAATATTTTTTTTTTATTTTTTTCTCAAAACCAATTAGTTTGACTAATAAACTAATATATATAATCTAAGGATATATAACATATGATATAATTAAATACTTTATTTAACTTCCTTAATCTCTAAAAAAAAAGTCAACTCTGTTTTATATTTAGGATCGGAGGGAGTACCATTGTAAACATTGCTGAGCCCTGTCATTTTATATTTAGGATCGGAGGGAGTACCATTGTAAACATTGCTGAGCCCTGTCATTTTTATGATAAAAAATTTCAATAAATCTTTTAATCAAAATTTAACTTTAAGAAATGTAAGATGAATTTTATAAGGTAGAGCCGGTAAAACGGGTTGAGCTTACCAACCTGCCAAAATTGGCTTGCTCAGGCTGGCCCGCTTAATTTTTTTTTTCTTATAAAATAAGTCTAAATACCTTTATCATCTTTTCTTTAATGCTGTGTTTAACTACTTCCTCTTACTTTTTATTTGATATTTTATTTTCATATTATATTTATTTATTCTACTATTATTAAATTTAAAAGAGGTGTGTTTCTATGTTTTTGTGATATGAGTAGATAGGAAAAAGAAAGGAAAGTAAGAATGAAATTGACTTCCTAACACAAATATATAAAAGAAAAGAAGTGTGATATGAATAGATGAAACATAAAAAGAATAAGAATTTTTTTAAAAAGAGGAGTGAAATATTTTGTTTAAAAAAAATTAATAGGCGGGCTGAGGCTGTGAAGGGGGGCCTACACTAGTGCTCCCTGTTTAGGCCGCGGACTGCGGCGGTGCTGGCCTGATTTGCTAGCTACTATTTTATAAGGTAGCAAACTGTGTTGTTGTCTTTTTTTTTTTTCTCGGTAGCAAGATAAAAAAAAAAAAAGGTGTGGAATTTTTGTTAAAGTATAAATCATTAGATGTAACTCTTCATATTTTAATTATATGATCAAATTATAACCATTTATTCATATACGTATATAACAATTATTATCATATTTTAGTCAAAGCCTAAATCAATTTATTTTTTTTCCATCTGGTTTATATATAATCTCTATATCCTCAATAATTGGGGGAACAGAGAGAGGGGGAAAAACATTTGGAACATAATGGACAAGAATACTCAAGTAACGTTTGCCAAATTAATACTATCTTCGGTTATTAATATAAGATCTAGATTATAATTCAGAGGTAATATATGAATTTCATGAACACTTAATAACAAAAAGTTTAAGGCTTAACACACCTCCGAAATATTTTTATATATACAAGGCTAAAAAATACTTATGGGTCTATATATGTACATGAAACTAAGTACTCCAACCAATTGCTTAATCTTATTCAATAATCCTTTTTTTTTTTGGGAGAATCACATTCAGGTCCCAAGAAAAAGGAGAAATAAAGAAATGGTTCATATAGATTGTAAAATAAAAAAATGGTCACATAGAGTTGTCAATACAGACTCCTGGAGTTGTTAATGGGTTGTCAATACAGGCTTATGGAGTTGTTAATGGGACCATTTTTTCATTTTACAATCTACAGGGACCATTTCTTCATTTTTCTTCTTCCATGGGATTTAAATGTAATTCTCCCTTTTTTTTTTTTTGTGAAGTTATTCAATAATCCATTTAAATATAGGAGAGTGATTCTCGTCTACCTCTACCAATTCACACAAAGTGCTTATTCTGTTTTCAATCTGTGCAACCTCAGCTTTGGCTGCTGCTAAACTTCGCTCCAAGCTAGCAATCTCTTGGTTAAGATCTTCAGCCTCTGAGCACAATGTCTTCAACTCAGAGGGGGCATTGTCTACCGCTAACCGAGCCTCCCAAGCCTCACTCACCTGCGAGTACATCTCATCGATGAAGCCGGCATCAAAACCAAAGGTCTCGAGCTCTCCAATTACGACTTCAATCTCGCTTTTCTGCTGCACGTCCAAGGTGCCACCGGCAGACGCAGTTGAAAGTAGTTGGAGGAGATTGGACAAAGAGGAAAACATCCAACGGATAAAGTTCTTCCTTCTATCAGACCTAACGTTCATTAGGTTGGGATACTTGTTAAAGGCTATCTCCAGTAGTTTGGTGGCTTTATCATCTAGCTCACACAACACGGCAACACTTTTTGCCACGTTTGTGGAGACATTTGCAGAAGCTTCTGTAACAGCAAGGGAAGGTGAGATGAGCCGTAGGATCTCCCCAACATTGACGTAGGTGTCATCCTCTGAATAGTCCTCAGAGGTTGATGCACGGGCAGGAGACGATTGAGATCGTGAATAGAGAAAACCATCATTAGCTCGGGTCTGGCTAGTGCCTGTTTCAATCTGCCCAGGGAATTGGGATATCTCATGGATGACTTCCATTGGTGGAAATTCCACAATATGAGCTTGAAAATCTGCACACGCATAAGAAAAGTAAATTGTTAGCAGGGGCAAAATTCAGCATGGTGATTTCAAATAAGAGCATGCATACGTCCAGTAGGGGAAGACAAGCTACCATGAAAGTCAGATTGAGCAGGATGATCTTCCAGTTCACTAAACCCTGAGGGAGCCCTTCTTTCAGTTCCCTCCCGAACTTGAGCACCCAAGTCTGAGGGAAGTGAAAAATGACTTGTAAGAATGAAATCACGGAAACAAGAGTAGAGATTGCCTCTTCTTCAAATCTCGATATATGTATGTGTGTGTGTATAGAGAGAGAGAGAGGAAGAGAGAATTACACACAAGGAGTTTAGTAAAAACCATAATTAACCAAGGTATTTTAAATGCCAAAAAATTGCATTCTAGCGATTAAAATTCCTTGTGCAAAATTTCCTGTTATTTCAAGTACCATAATCCACATGCGACTTTGTGAGTTTCCCAGTTAATTCAAGCTTTCCATATTAAGCTCTTTCCATGTGACTAAAACCCTATGTTTGGATGGGAAGAAAATTATAGAGGAAAGAATAGTAGGAGGTAAAACTCCCAAAAACAGTAAAGTTTTTTACTATTTTAGGAAGTGTTCCTTCCTTATATTCTCTTCCCCCTATTTTCCTCCCAATTTTCTTTCCGTTCAAACATAGTGTAAAAGTTAAGATGTAGGTTTATGATAGGCTTTACTTGACTTACCTAAGCGCCTTCGTCTTCTAACCAAAGCCTCACTAGTGCTTGGATCCTCAGCCTCATCTGTACCTTGAAGTTCAAACCCCGTGTCCCAAGTATAAGTAAACGGCTCCAAATTTATAATTGATTCTCCTGAAGATGACAATGGGGGTGGGGCATTCATGCTTCCCGTTCCAGAGTTAAAGGTCCCCCCATTTCTATCTGGGAATGCATTGCCATCGTTGCTAGAAGGCGCGGAGTTTATCTCCTTTAGAGAATCTAATTTATCAACAATGCTCTGCACTCGACATACCTGAAGAAAGGTGGTAAAACAGAAGATCAGGCTTTTGCATGAAAGCCTTAAGAAGAAATCTAACACACTCATATGAAGCAGCAAGGGAAAGGTACCGCGGGTAATGAAGATTAAAATTTAAAATATTATCAATTTGACATCTATTCACAATATTCTAAGAAAAAATGCATTCTGATATTCCATGCACATGGGATAAAATAAATAAAATGATGATAAATTATCCAACAAAGAAGCGTACTGGCTGTCCATGCATTTCAATACTCAACAGGTAATAGGCATAGCTACTAAACAGTGAATTTATAGTAAATTGATATCCATTTAGTGGATAGAGCACAATAGCATCATATGATCCATGTAGCTGACCCCACTTAGTAGGATAAGGCTTGTTGTTGTTGATATCCATTTAGTGGCATCCATTAGGAAAAAAGTGGTGAGCAGATGGAGGTCAATGGGAACACTTCATTTGGATAGAAAGCAATAAAACATGATTATATGACAGATTTTGTGAATTTGTAAAGATGGATTTCATGAAGAAATCCGCAAATTTTCATATGGTAGACAAATAAATACGCAGTAAGTACCAAACGGTGGTGAGTTTAGTTTGAAACACAAGTTTTAGGGTTTAGGGTTTAGATATATTGACTCCCCAAACTTAACTTTTGATAAAAAGGTTAAGTAGAAAATGGAAAGAGTTAAAGGTGCGCAATATAAGGCAGTGACATTGAATTGCCATCAATATCATTGCCCAATTTGAATCCTTAACTGCACTCAAGAGAGAAATAATTGATTCCCTGGCTCATTATAAATGGTTGGTGCAATATATAATGATACTATACCTGCAGAGAATTTCCTAAATTGTAGTGCCAGAAATGAAAAATGAAAGCAAGTCGTGAATGTTCAATTGGTTCATAAAGCTTCATCCTGAAAGACTAACAATTTTTCAAGACCATTACTTGAATTTTGTTATTATAACAAACATAGATAATACTAACATAAGAAATAGGTCAGTCATTTCTGTATAATCTTCCTGCAAGTGGTTCCTGGGTGAATAGCTCAAAAAATAAGGCTGCTTATCCCTCTTAGTCAGGTGAAACTAATTCACAATGGAAGCAAATAACAACTAGAACAAGGAAAAGAGAGGTAAAAAATCCTGGTTCAAATGAATCTTCCTGACTATATAAGTGAGAATAACTGAACAAATGTCTCCAATTTATTCCTTCAACAACCACATTATTAGTTATATCGCAAAGAAGAAAAGAACTTTGGTGCAGAATTCAAACCCTCACAGGGAGGAAAATAAGCAATGATTATCCATTATTAGAATTACAAACAACTCTGTTATTTGCAAAATATTTGCACCATCATCAGAATTGATCTGAAAGAAGCCTAAAGGATAATGCATCATCGTGGAAGTTACTTCATAAAAGACATAGCAAATGATCACATACTGCTTTTATTTGTCAAAATAAGGATTGCATGAAAATGGCATGAACAAGAGACAAAACATTAGAACTTCAGATAAGTCTTTTCACATAGATACTACCTCAGCTTTTCTCTGCAGCCTTGCTTCCCCTT
The DNA here is from genome assembly GCA_963242795.1 of Inga leiocalycina. Classification (NCBI taxonomy): domain Eukaryota; kingdom Viridiplantae; phylum Streptophyta; class Magnoliopsida; order Fabales; family Fabaceae; genus Inga; species Inga leiocalycina. The sequence goes on from OY725328.1 coordinate 57,877,818, forward strand.
CAGCCTGAATAGCATCCAGTTTCAGCAACTGCCCCATGAGAAATTCGGACAGGGTAAGAAATTCATTCTCAGCAACATTGGTTCCACATTTTACTGCCACCTCTAAGGCAGCAATCTGCAAGGTTGAAATTAGACAAATGATCATTCTCTATCGAATATGTGTTTCTACTTATTCTAACCAAATATGCTTCTTCAGCAAGCAGTCAAATAGGAAGCAAGGACTCACACTCTCAGAGAGCTGGTCCACCTCTGCTCTAACTCCAGCAATAGCTTCAAAAGTTTTCGACATGTCAAAATTTTTTCGGTTTTCCGCAAGTCTCCTCCCTCTACTAGCAGCTTCCTGAAAAAGAAATATTTCTGAATTGTCCTTTACACCTTCCAAGTGCAAATGCTCTTCATCCTGCTTTTCTTTTCCTCGGAAGATGAGTGATTGCTCTTCAGGCTCTAAACCCGTTTTATGAGCAAGCAGTCTCTTAACATCCCCTGTCATTGAAGATCTAGTTAAGGCTACTATTTATCAAAAAAGAGGCAATAATATATTCAATATCTCAAGCGTCTTCTACCATATGTTCCTAGCTTTCGAGATAAAGAAATCATCAATATCATTTTTCAGGGTGCAAATCTACTATACTCTAAATAGGGAAAATTATAATGAAAGGAAATCAGGCTAAATTGCTCAACTACTTTGTTCATGAATTTTCAAGCTTTATTCCATGTATACTATTTAGCATATGACTCATCAACTTCAATCCTATCAGCTTTGTCCTTGATTTTAGTAAAGGTCATAAATAAACATGAAAATTTATGCATCTGAGTCGGGTATATATGTATAATACAAATTTATGATTTTGAAGTTCTGTTTTTTTTTGGTGCAGACTTTTTTTATCTGTAACTTAACACAAGTATAAATTCCATTTATGATTGCCAGCTTAGCTTTCGCGCTCAACCCCATTAAAAGGAACTTCAAACGATGGCCATTGTTGGTTTGATTAAATCAGCGGGCTCAAAATTTTCCTCAGTGTGTTTTTTCGGCCAATCGCCTCGCTTTATTTTTTCTTCAAATAAAAAGGTTTGATTATATAATTAGCCTGGACTTGATTGTTCTACAGCCATGACATAATGAAGTCAAATTCAAGGTTCATCGTAATCGGAGAAGAAAAAACTCACCGAAATTAGATTCAGCAGGAAGAGAGACCTCGTGCCGTGAGGAATGATGAGAGACAGTGATCTTGATAATGCGCCCACTCGTACTCATATCTTCCTGGCTCTCGTTGTTCTGCAGCGTCGACAAGGCGCCGATTGAAAATCGATTGAACTGAAAAACATTAAAATAGGGGGTTTTCAAAGTTTTATAATCGAGATCAAGCAAGGTAGGGGATTAAGACTTCGTGATTATATTTATCATATCGGATAGCTGTTAATTGTGGATTAGCTAACAAAACAAAATGTCAAACGCACAATAAATTAAACTGCACCAATGAACAATGAAATAGTAACGTGCACGTACCAAATATGGATTTTAATTTAGATTTGTAGATCTGATCAAAATGTTAGATATTGTTGATTTTTTTATTTATTATTAAGTGAAAATTAATTAAAATTTGTTTTAAATTTTTCAAATAAATATAAGGCTAGTGTTAGAGCCGTCAAAACGGGTTCAATCTGCGAGCCCGCGGGTTGCGACAGGGTTAGGGTTGGCAAAATGCCAACCCGTTAAAGTGCGGGCCGCACGGGCCCGACCCGCGTGGCCCGCGGGTTGATGGGGGCCAGCCCGCGGGTTGGCGGGTTGGCCCGCAAATTTTTTTTTTTTTTATATGTATAATAATTTCACTATATTTATAAGTTGTTCACTCCTATCTTGATACTTTCCAATTTAAAGAAAAAAAATCTTAGCCTCTTCCCTTCTTTTTTAAACAAAATTATTATATTTTGGTTGTTTGAGGATGAGTTTATATTTTACTTATAAACTTTGACAAATTTAATAATTTTATATCTTAAATTGTGAATTATGTTTTTAAATTTTTATAAGAAAAATGATTAATGTTAGAAAAATAAATTTAATAATTCATATATGTGTGTCTCGTATTTCCAACTACCTTCAAAAAATAGGATTTTTTTTTTTGAAAAAAATATGCGGGCCCGCGGGTTGGCCCGCAACCCGCACGCTGCGGGTTAGGGTTGGCAAAATGCCAACCCGCAAAAGTGCGGGCCGCACGGGCCCGACCCGCGTGGCCCGTGGGTTGGTGCGGGCCAGCCCTCAACCCGCGGGCTGGCCCATTTTGACAGCTCTAGCTAGTGTATAGGTTTGGTTTTACATAAAAGTTTATCTCACTACAATATTAAATTTAAATAAAATTTTTACTTAGCACTATTTATATTATGGAATATGAATCTCTTAAAAAATACAAAATATATAGAGAAATTTTACATCCAATACTTAATAAAATGAATATCTGATTTCTAATAAATTACTGTCATCTATATCTTTAAAATATACTTCCTCCGGTCTTAAATATAAGATAAAGTTAATTTTTTTATAGAGATTAAGGAAGCTAATTAAATTACTTTAGAATATTTTTATTTTAAATTTTTTCTCAAAACTAGTTAGTTTAACTAATAATCTAAGGATATATAACATATGATATAATTAAGTAACTTATTTAGTTTCCTTAATCTCTCTAAAAAAAATTAACTCTGTCTTATATTTAGAACCGAAAAGAGTATTATTTAGCTTCCTTTCTCTTTTCTTTCTTCAACATCTTCCCGACTCTAAATTGTACTCCCTCCAATCCTTAATATAAGTCATATTTGGGGAGTTGATGTTGGTTCTAAATATAAGGCATAGTTTTTATATTTGTAATCTTTTACTAATTTACTATTATTGATACTCTCTCAACCATAACCAAAGAGAAGAGGGAAGGATGAAATGAAAGAAAATGATTAGAGTGTTTTAAAAAATACTCCCTCCGGTCCTAATTATAAGACAAAGTTGACTTTTTTGGAGAAATTAAGGAAGCCAATTAAATTACTTTAGAGTATTTATATTTATATTTTTTTCTCCAAACTAATTAATTTGACTAATTAACTAATATATAATCTAAGGATACTAAAAACATAAACATTCTAAAGTAATTTAATTGGCTTCCTTAATTTCTCCAAAAAAGTCAATTTTGTCTTATAATTAGGACCGGAGGTAGTACATATTATATTAACTAATTTAACTAACTTCCTTAATCTAATCAAATTAGGTAAATATATCTTATATTAAGAACAGAAGGAAGTATCTTTTTTACCCATCTCCTTATCTCGGATTTCTACAATCTTAATTCAGATGTATCTTGCCCTCGATGCCCACTTGATAAACCAATCTAAGAAAGGTTTAAAATCAAGAAATCAAAACAAGCCAATCTAGGAAGAGAGAAGGTTTAAAATCAGCATCTTGCCACCCAACAACTTTGTAGTTAAAAAAGTTTGGATGAGGATATTGAAGAGGAAAGAGCAAAAAAGGTGAATTACGCCGGTAACAATGATATTTCTAAAAGATAGCTATGATATATTTTAAGACATATGTAAAAAAGAGAAAATTCTAAAAAACTACATTGGAAAATGGAAAAGAATATTTCAGTACATTGAAAATGGGAAAGAATAATTCAGGTGGGTGTCAGACGTGCAGAGGAATTTGTCTTTTGAAATCTCGGCCAAATTACAAAAGTGCCCTTCATCCCTCACTTCAGAATAACAACATGACCCTCGTAATTAACAATTCCAGATTCGACATTAACAATTTCAATTCTTCTTTGACAATTACCAAGTTTTAGGGCTAATAACAACATATATCTTTTAATTAACAACTTCAATTTCTTCTTTCACAATTAACAAATTTTAGGGCCAATAACAACACCTATCTTTTAATTAACAACTCCGAATTCGACATTAACAACTCTAATTTCTTCTTTCACACTAAACAAGTTTCAGGGCCAATAACAACACCTATCTCGCCATTAACAACTTTAGTTTCGAAATTAACAACTCCAATTTCTTTTTTCACACCAAACAAGTTTCAGAGCTAATAACAATACCTATATCGCCATTAATAACTTCGGATTTGACATTAACAACTCCAATTTCTTCTTTCACACTAAACAAATTTCAGGGCCAATAATAACTCCTTTCTCTTTATTAACAACATCGTATTCTATATTAACAACTCCACTTTCTTCCTTTACTTTAGAATAACAACATCTATCTCTTAATTAACAACTCTTGATTCAACATTAACAACTCCAATTTCTTCTTTCATACTTTATAAGTTTCAAGGCCAATAACAACACATATCTCTTAATTAACAACTCCTAATTCGATATTAACAACTCCAATTTATTCTCACACTTGACAAGTTTAAGGGCCAATAACAACACTTATATCTTAATTAACAATTCCAATTCTTTTTTTCACAATTAACAAGTTTCAAGGCCAATAGCAACACTTATCTCGCCATTAACAACTCCTATGTTATTATTTCAACTAAGGGCTGAAGGGCATTTTCATTATTTGACCAAGATTTCAAAAGGACGGATTCTTTTGCCTGTCTGACAACCACCTGAATTGTCCTTTCCTATTTTCAATGTACTAAAATATCATTTTCCATTTTTCAATGTAGTTTTTTGGAATTTTTCCCTTTAAAAAATAACTATTATATATTTTAAATATATAATTGGGAGTAGTTTTATTGAAATCATGTATTCATATTATTTGTAAGTTAGGTAAGGACTAGGGAGTATGTATATTTTGGGAGCATGAGTAGAAAGTTCAATAAAGAAATCGAAAACTCAATGACAAGTGGACAAGAAGACTTGGGAAAGAAGAAAGAACATCCAAATGACCTGGCAAAAAAAAAAAAGAACATCCAAATGACCAGTTCATAATCCAAGATTCCAAGTAGCTTCTATGCTTCTAAAAAAAATAACAAAGTAAATTATTTTAATCCTATTTCCCAGAAGCTGAAGCCGAATTGTAATGATGCGAGGAAAACCATCATGATCAAGTTGAGGGTGTGAGACTGTGAGATATGATACTAAAAAATATTTTAAGATAGCAAAGGCCTGTTTCAGAAAGCGAGTACTTTTCTCTCTGGATATGAATATCTCCGGTCTGTTTCCTGCCGAAAACCAAGCCAATGGAGGAAAGGGTAATTCGAAAGAGGAAGATGATTTATTAAGAAGAAACATTAAGAAGATGTCTACTGAGATGGATATTGAAGTGAACAGTAATGTAGAAGATTAAGGAGAGCAACCACATGGTGTAGCAATGGAGGTCGTTTCAACCAAAGTTACACAGAGAACCCAGAGTATGAGGGAGGGCCCGAAGAGTCAAATATCATACAAGGCTAAACTCTTGGGGGAAGCAGAGGAAAACCAGGATCGAGGCTTCGATGAGCAGATGACAGAATGGCTAAAGGAAGAAGAAGATTTGGCTCCAGAACTTACAGAGGAACAAAAGGACAATATGAGGTCAATCCCTACACTACAAATGTCTAATGAAAAGCTGAAAGAATTGTGTAGACCGTGGAAGGAGGCCTTTATAATAACTCTTCTGGGCAGGAAAACCAATCTCTACATGATGAAAGACAGAATCAAGAGGCTATTGAGGTTTGAGAATTTTGAACTAATCGATCTACCAAACAATTATTTTGTCTTTAGAACAGTGGATAAAACGCTGTGCTCAAGATTGTTGTTTGATGATCCTTGGTTAATCTAAGGACACTACCTGGCGGTTCAACGTTGGAGCCCAAATTTCGACCCTTATTGTAATAAAGTGAGAAAGGTTGCTGTCTGGATAAGGGTGCCTACCCTCCCGGTGCATATGTATTCAGAGGAATGCATGTATGAAATAGGAAATTTAATAGGGAGGTCTCTAAAAGTTGATATGAATACTCTTGCCAAGCAGGAAAACAACAAACAGACGGTGGAAAGGGGGAAATATGCCAGAGTGAGTATTAAGATTGATCTCAATAAGAGGCTTAAATCTAGATTTATTCTCAGAAACCGGGTATACGCAGTGGAGTATGAAGGATTAAATGCAATATGCTTTAAATGCGGTTTATATGGTCACACATTAGATACATGCCAATCTCAGTCACCGGAATCAAAGACCACAACGTCGCCGGAAAAAACGCAGGCAGAGGTGGAAGCCAGTGATGGGGTCCAAAAACACCCAGCTATTTCCGTACCTGGAATCTCAGTAGAAGAAGCCTACGGACCCTGGATGCAGGTGAAGTCCTCGGCTAGATCACGTAATCTGAAATCCCAAACGATGATGTCGGACAGAGGTCAGCAGGGCTCAACGGCTACTTCGTCTCAGAAAAATGGCAAGGATACTGATCATAGGACTGGTTCGAGATACGCCGTCCTACAGGAGCAAGATGTGGCGGTCTTGTCACAAGATACACCCAAAACGCATAGAAAAGGGAAAGTTATTGAGGCTCAGTGGAGGAAGAAGGAGGATCTGAATCTACCTAAAGCTGTCAGTGAGGGGAAGAAATTGAAGAAGCTTGATAATCTTATCTCTATCTTCGAGGAGGGACGATGCAGTAGCGTGAATCCTGTGAGTGAGAATCCCGAAGACGTTGTGAGAGGTGTGAAGGAGAAAGAGGGACTGTCGGTGATGTTGAGCAACACGGATGAAAAGGAGAAGACGGATCTGCGTAGGGGAAAGCTTAATAAAGGAGGAAATGGGCCGAAACAAGCCCAGCACAAAGTGGAGAAGGCCGTTTCAGCTAAAGGAAGTAGTGGGCCGTGTCAAGCCCAAGGGTTAATGGAAGATGCAAAATGTGACCAAGGAAATGGATGTGAAGATCAGATTATGACAAATGATAGTGGGCCAGAACCAGACCAAAGTATGGGATCTTCAAGCCAGGAACTTAAAAGGAAGAAGGGGCCTTACTGGGACAAGCTTAAATGCAGGAAAAATGTCAATGGAGAAGGAATGAAAATTGCTTCAGGGCTGAGTAAAAAGAAAATATTAGGCAGAAGTCATAATTTAGTGTTTGGGTCCTCATCTCTTAATGGGTCCTTTAAATTGGATTTATCTAATCCAATTAGTTGCATTCAACCCATACCTTTGGAAGCTGTGGGTCAAATAATTCCAACTCCTATAGATGAAGACAATAAGCACGGAAAGGATATTCAATTGCCTCTTATGGAAGCACCGGAATAGCATACAAACATGGGTCATCAAGTATCAACTGAGAGCCGGGGTATGGATGCGGAATTAAGCAGAGAAGCCGAGACTCCAGATGGATTTGAGAAGGAGAATCTGGTGGAAGTAGAGGTAATGCAAGTGGCTGATCTGGGGCAACAGTAGCGTCTTCTCAGGTTAGTTTCCTCTCTCGATCTTTTATTTTATGGATTCTATGAATATATTGTCTTGGAACTGCAAGGGTGCAGCTTCTAAAATTTTTCTGGGCAGAATTAGAGATATAATTAAGGATAATGAGGTGAAGATATTAATTCTTATGGAAACTCGTGTTAGTGGTATTAAGGCTAACAAAATTATGAAGAAATTGGGTTTTAATACTTGGTTTCGGTTGGAAGCTACGGGCTTTGCTGGTGGCATTTGGATGCTATGGAACAATGAAGATCTATCTGTTCAGTACCTCTCCTCTTCTACTCAAGCCATTCATACGAAAATTGTGGGGACTGGTAATGCTAAGGAATTCGTGCTTTCTTGTGTATATGCTGAACCGAATCGCATTCTCCGTCAAAATCTGTGGAATGAGTTAAATGATCTAAGCAGTCTAGTCAGTATGCCGTGGATTGTGATGGGGGATTTTAATGCGTATTTATATAGTGACAATAAATGTGGGGGCTTGGGGATAAATGAGAGATCTATGAGGCAATTCCAGGATTGTATCTCTGAGTGCTAGCTTCTTGATATTGAAACTGTCGGAGACAGGTTTACTTGGGAACGCGGTATGCTCAAAGAGAAAATTGATTGGGCTTTTATGAATTCAAAGTGGAACAATTCTTACCCGCTTTCTAAAGTTCATCATTTGCCAAAATTTGGTTCCGATCATAGGCCTATCTTATTAAGATCTTGCCCTTTATATAGCCGGAGGACTAAAACTACTTTTAGATGCCGGCTGCTTGGTTTTTGGAAGAGGGTTTTCGGGATATGGTAGAGGAGGCTTGGAATGGAGAACACTGGAATCAAAAAGTTAAGAGTTTTTAGAACAAGGCGGGGGAGTGGAATAAAAGGCGTGTGGGGAATATTAATGAAAAAAAACGGAGGACTCTCCAGAGAATTGAAGGTGTTGGAAGAGCTATGGCCAGGCGGGATAGTCAATACTTGATCCAAACTGAAAACGAGCTCTGGAAAGATTACAACAAGTTATTAGCCCAAGAAGAACTGTTATGGTACCAAAAATCGAGATGTAGCTGGTTGAAGTGGGGGGACCAAAACAGTAAGTTCTTTCATACAACAGCTATTGTCAGGAGACGGCGTAATAGGATTGAAGGTCTAAGGAATAGTAATGAGGAGTGGATCTTTGACCAAAACGAGCTCAAGAACCTGGCGGTGGATTATTATAAAGACCTGTTTTAATGTGGTCTCCAAAATTTTAATCGTATTGATACTCAATCCACCTTCCTCAACTTGAGCGACTCTGAAATAGCTAAGATAAACGCTTCTGTCTCGCAGGAAGATATTAAAAGTGCAACCTTTGACATAGGTACTTTCAAAGCTCCGGGGCCTGATGGTATTCAAGCGATTTTCTATCAAGAATATTGGCCGGCAGTTAGGAAGCATATTGTTGAGATGGTGAACGATGTTTTTCAAGAGCCAGAAAAAATCGGAAATGTTAATAATACAAATATTGTGCTCATTCCGAAGATTGATAGCCCTGAGACTATTAGGGACTTCAGGCCCATCTCCTTATGTAATGTGAGTTATAAAATAATTACGAAAATTCTTAGCTGTCGTTTAAGGGAGGTCATGGATAAGCTTGTTGGGCAGCATCAATATAGCTTCATTGCAGGTCGGCAGAGCAGTGACAATATAATTATTGCCCAAGAGGTTATTCACTCGATGAGAAGGAAGACAGGGAAGATAAGTTGGCTGGCTGTGAAAGTGGATCTCGAAAAGGCTTATGACCGGCTTGAGTGGTCTTTCATTCATGATACTCTGAAGGCTGTTGGAATATAAGGGAAAATCTGTGATCTTATTATGGCTTGTATCTCGAGCCCATCTTTTCAGGTACTGTGGAATGGGGAGGCTTCAAATACTTTCCACTCTTCTCGTGGAATCAGACAGGGTGACCCTCTCTCTCCTTATATTTTTACTCTGTGCATGGAGAGATTAAGTCATATTATTCAAGATGCAGTTAATGAGGGCCTGTGGAAACCGATTCGGCTCAATAGAGGAGGACATCCCATTTCACACCTCTTTTTTGTGGACGATCTTATTCTTTTTGGAGAGGCGTCTCAGGATCAGGTTGATCAAATGATGGATTGTCTTCAGAAATTTTGCGATGTCTCTGGACAAAAGGTTAACAAAAGTAAGACTAGAGTTTGTTTCTCTAAGAATGTCCACTTCAACAGAGCGTATGATGTCAACAGGAAAGTGGGTGTTCTCTTAACTGGAGATTTGGGTAAATACCTCGGCATTCCTCTGATGCATAAAAGGGTATCCAAGTTGCTTTTTAACCCTATTCTGGAGAAAACGCAAAAGAGATTGACGGGTTGGAAAAGGGGGTGTTTGAATATGGCAGGAAGAGTTACCCTTATTAAATCTGTTCTTTCTGCCCTCTCGGCCTACTATATGCAGACTATGTTGATTCCTAAAGGGGTTCTTAAAGAGCTGGAAAGGAAAAGCAGGAGCTTCCTCTGGGATGGGAGGGAGGATCAGAGGAAAATTCACCTTATCTCGTGGGATCAGATCAAGAAAGATAAAAAGGATGGTGGATTAGGCATCCGGGACTTGCGTAAACAAAATGAAGCCTTTATCATGAAATTGTGTTGGCAGCTTCTTACTAATAAGGATGCCTTATGGGTGAATGTGCTTAAGAGTAAATATAAATGGGACCAAATTAACGGACCGATTACTCGGCAGGGTGCTTCTTATACATGGAGGGGTATTTGTTCAGTATGGGAGAAATTTCAGGAAGGTGTGAAGGTTAAAATAGGAAATGGTGAGAGGGCCTCTTTTTGGTATGACAATTGGTCTAACTTAAATAGACCTTTGGTTGACCTTTTTCCGGGCGCGGAAAACTTCATGGATATTAATGAGAAAGTCCAAGATTATGTGAACCAGTGGAACGGGTGGGATTCAACTAAACTTAGTCAATGGTTTCAATGGCCGATCATCGAGCAGATTACGAGCATGCACCCCCCTGTGAGGAGAGGGGAGAGGATAAGTATTTCTGGATGCCAGCTGAGGATGGTAAGTTTTCTGTTAGTTCTGCATACCGTTTCTGTTTTGCAGGTAGCCGGAACCCGAATCAAGTCTTTTGAAAGCAACTATGGAGGTAGAAGGTCCCAGAGAAGATTAAATCTTTCATATGGTTAGTGGCTCATGAAAAGGCCCACACAGCTAAGCTCAGACAGCAAAGAGGGCTGTTGGAAAATGCAAGTTGTCTGTTCGGATGCAATGAGGATGAAGATTTGATGCATCTGTTGAGGGACTGTGCTAATGCTAAGGAGCGGTGGATTTCGCTGATAAGACCAACACAGTGGGCTAAGTTCTCTAATCTGCACGGGCTGGAGTAGATACAATGGAACCTTAAGAACGAAGCAGGAAGGAACTTCACTGCTAAAGTTAGCTGGCCTACTCTATTCGGGTATATGTGCTGGGATATATGGGTCACTCGTTGTTCGAAGCTGTTTGGAGAGGATCCAGAAGGGGGAAACCAAGGTGGTCTTTCAAGTCTATACCGAGCCAGTTGGGATCGTGACTTAACCAGTTGCTGTCTCTTCTACAAACATGGCACTGCAGAGATGGAAGCTGATTTGAGGGGAAGAAGGGGCTTTGCTACTTTGGAAACATACGCTTCAGTTTTGGATTCAGGCATGGCAGGCTGCGGGGGAGCGATCAAAGACGAAGAGGGAAGATGGATTTGCGGTTATGTTAGTCGGATTATTCATGTGCCACCGATGGTGGCTGAGATAATTGCAATTATTCAGGGACTTCAAATTTGCTGGAACAGGAATCTGAAAAAGATTATGATTTCCACAGACTGTCTGGAGGCTATCAATCTTCTCACTCGTGGCTCAGTCAGGGACCACCCCTTCTGGGATGTGATTGAGGAGGGAAGGCGGTGGCTGTCTAACGATTGGCAAGTGTGTCTAACTTTTGTTCCTAGGGAGGAAAACATCCTAGTGGATTATTTGGCTGGTTTAGCTCATAGTATGTCTGTTAACTTTGCTATCCTTGATCACTCACCACCTTCATTCCAGGGGGTGGTTGTTGATCAGGGATGATTGTGTTGCTTTTGGGTTTCCTTTGTGAAACGTATACTATTGGTACCCCCGTCATAGGGTATTGTAATCCAGCTTTCATTCAAAAAAAAAACCATCATGATCATGGGGACAAAGGGCTCAGCAATCAAATGTACCTTGACCGTATTCACACACGTATAGGGTGTTGTTTTTTGGTGCTACAGGACGAAAAGAGTAAACTTACTTTTTAAATAGAAGCTAGTTCCTTTATTATTTTGATAAAAAGACAATATTATTATTCTATAAGATAAAATGATACTACATAAAAAGGCTTTCAGCAACAACCCATAAAAATGAATACTGTTGGAGCCCAAAAAGTTCCTACACTCGAAACAATACACAAGAAGGGGTCTAGTGTCTTAATTTTTCAGTATTCTATTTTTAAAATAAAATTGATTGATAATTTATTGAAATATTATAAATTTGAAATTTCATGTTATAATGGTTGTACGATTTTTGAATTATATTTAATTTACAATAAATAAATGTATTAACTAATTATGAAAATGAAATATGAAATATCACCGCTTGAAATGAGGTCTCAAATTCAAAGAATTATTGACTGAAGATCTAGTCACCATATTCCTTATGACGCAAGATTACTATGATATTATTGAGGTGGTCAATATATCCAGTTATAAAACCCAGTTCACTAATGAAATTTTTAGTGTGTGTTTGGCAATCCTCCAAATCATGGTTTTAAACCATGGTTTGCGAAACACGAGACAAAACTTCTCTCACACATTTACCTCGTAAGTCGTAAAAGCTATTAAAAAAAGCTAATCCAAACACACAATTTCACCGTAAGTCATGTGTGTTCGGATGAATCTTCAAAAGCAATTATTTAACCCAAACCATGGTTTTACAATTTTTTCACCGAACACTCCTATTTCACTGACAATCCCGTTTTTCCTGGGAAACGGGATTATTCAACCAAAATCCTGTCAACCATGGTTTCAGGCAAAAGCTATTTTTTTTTAGATTATTCAACCAAAATCCTGTCAGAGATTCTCTTTCCATTTTCGCTTTTCTCTTTCCCTGTGCTTGTCCCTTTTCTTCTTCCCTTTCTTTCGAAACTGCAGAACCATCAGCGAAAAAAAAGAAACTGCAGAACCGTCTTCTTCTGGTTTTCATTCCCATCATCTGATGATAAATCTCCTCGCGCTCTGCCATAAGAACTTGGAGTCCGTATCATGGTGAAGGTAAGGTAACGCTGTGATTCTTGCTCAAAAAACAGACCCCTTTGCCGTCTCAGATCTGTGTGCCGTCTTCATGGTGGTGCTTACTCGGCGATAGGAAGCCGTGAACGGACCGGAGAAGGCAGATCGGAGAAGGCTGAAGTTATCAACACCGGTGGATACAATATATCATTGTGTCTTATTTTAACAATTTTTTAATATACTTATATATATATATATATATATATCTCTTTAGAGGTAGGAGTGGAAAAAAAACAAAAATTAAAGACACGGACACACTTGCAAAAATCAAAACCATTCTAAAGAATTTAATAAAGAATAATATATATATCTTTAGAAACTAGGCAGGAGTGGTAAAAAAAAACAGAAATTAAAGATACGGACACACTTGCAAAAATCAAAACTATTCTAAAGAATTTAATGAAGAATAATACAGTGGGTTTGGTAAGAGATAACCCAGGTTGTGAAAGGAGATAAAAATTAATATAGTGTACGCCTTCAATATGTATGTTTGATCTGATTTTGTAATTTACTACATAATTGACTAATGTTATAATTTTATAATTTTTGCATCTATTTTTTTATATTACGTAATTGACAAATGTTATAATTAAAAAAATTTTGGACAAATTTATTTCATTTATTGTAATTATTATGCAATTTAATGTCAAATAATACTTAAAATATAATCTTATCTTTTATATGTAATTATTATAAAAGTTAATGTCCTTTTTAGTCATTTGACCATTAAAAAAACTATTCTGATAAAATCATCCAAACACTCTCATTTTATCAAAATCACTTTTTCCCATAATCTATTTTCCTATAATCTATTCTCCAAAAGCTATTCTCTCCAGAATCTATTCTCCAAAAGCTAATAAGAACACACCCTAAGGAAGTTACCTAATCTTTATATTTATATGTATTATTAGATTATTTTATATGACCAAGTAGTTAACACTTTTTTTTAAGAGATTAAAAAAAATAAATTAATTACTTAATTTTTTTTTTTTGTTGCCAATACTTAACCATATCATACCACTCTGATCCTATTTATAAGTCCTTTTTAACTGAAAATTTTGATCCTATTTATAAGTCAATTTTCAGGATAGTAAATGCATTTTGTACTTTTTTACCCCTATTAATTACAATAAACAAAAGGAATTTATTCATATTGATTTTTGGAACCAATCATAAATAAGGGCAAAATTGAAAATTTAGCCCATAGTTAATGAATTAACTAACTCTCCTTGATATGTGAGAATTAGATAAAAAAGACTTATAAATAGGATCAAAGTAGTATATTATACATAATTATATTATATATCAGTTTATAAGTTAAATAAATTAGCTTTTAGAAAAACGAGTAATTTAAAATAGTTTAATTGACTTCCTTAATCTTTTTTTTTTGGGATAACTTAATTTTAGCTTATAAGTGCTTTTAAATCGTGATTTTCAGTATACGAGATAAGTATGTGAGAGGAGTTTTATCTCGACTTATGTGAAAAACATTTATAAATAAAAAATAAGGTATCCCAAACATAGGCTAAGAAAAAAGTTAGTTGAGTTTGAGGGTCTTATATTTAAGACCTGAGGTAGTACATCAGTTTATATGTTAAATAAACTAGTTTGTAAAATTAAAAAAAAAATATAAATACTTTAGAATAGTTTATTTAGATTCATTAATCTTTCTTTCTAAATTAGTTAACCGACTCTTATATTAATGACTCTTATATTAAAGATATGAGAAAGCATATGTTCTTCTTGTACTTCTTCATACAACTACAAAGAGAATGCTAAATGTAATTGCTTGCGTACATACAAATACCTTTGTAGATACGTACGTATGCTACACACACTTATTAGCCCTTTAATATTACAGTTAACAATGAAGATCATCCGAAAGTAGCTATGAATCCGGCTTCTCCAACTACGTAGCCTGCTATTGCCTCCATTAGCTTCTCCTTCGACACCTGCCCCAGCTCCAAATATTATTCAACTATTAATCAATTGGTCTCATCTCATTATTTTGAATTTAATGGATAAATACAGGGAAAATCACTCCCTACTCCCAACTAATAAATGTATTCATAAAAAATTCACACAACAAGTGAGTAGTAATAACAAGCTCTTGTATAGAAAAAAATTACATGTCTGTTTTATGTCTGTCTCAGGAATCCTAGTTTACTTCCAAAATTAACATGCATGCATGGTTTCCCCCTTCTTGCTGCTTAATTTCTTCTTCATTTTCCGGTTAATTTGGGCTATTCAAGTTTGCAAAAATGCGGATGAGAACTTGATATGTATGTTTGTACCTGGTTATCAAAGTGCTTGTTAGAATCCAAAGCGTAGAGTTTAAACTCAAACCTATCCCCATAATTAGGCATCTTGGGTTCACTCCACAGCTTCACGTTCCAGTCATTAAGCCCTTCGTCAATTCCACTGTACTCATCCCCCAGTTCATCTTGCTTGCTGGAGAACCCTTCCGGCAGCCCTTTCAGTGTCGGCGGGATGTTCACCACCACCCAGTGCGTCACTGGAATGAGGCGGCCGTAGGGTCGACGGCATCGATGTCCTGCACCAGGAGGGCCAAGCTCTTGGCTTGATCAGGCACGTTGTGCCACTCCAGAGGGGGAGATATGTTCCACTTGGTCTCTGCGCCTTCTTGTGTGCAGTATCTTGGTAATTTTCCTCCTCCTTCCTTATCTGTTATTGCAGGTGACACTAACTAGAATTCTTTGCTTGCCATTTTAGGGTTTGAAGATTGTCTGTAAATTAACTCGGAGGAAGACGATGGTTTGTTTGTTATATACAGAGGTGGTGTGGTAACATGTGTCATTGTAGTGTACAAGAAGGGAGTCCGCTTTTGACACCTATGACAACACTTGTTTTCTCTATTAAGGTGATTCTTTGTTTTGTCTATTATACAATTTATACTTTTTGTAGTTAGTTTAGTTGAGAGACTCAAAACTTAGCCACTTTGATCTTTGTTGTGAATCAAAGGCTAGTTAAGTGCTGAGTATTACTAACGTCAATGTCAATAGGGAGTGAAAGAATTTCAATTCAGGTAAGAAGTTAGAAGTAAGATTTGGATGAAGGCAATTTTACCCATTATAACAAGAAAATGAAGCGAGGAAGAGCATAAGAACATGAAGCGAGCAAGTTTTAGCGTCATGATCAAGAGAAAATAAATACTCACACATAAATAAATATTCCTCTGGTCGGCTTTTATAAGGTATAGAGAGATAGGTGGTTTTGTCATATTTATAACCCACATCATTAAATTTTTCAGAGAATTCATATTCCCACTTACTAGTTAGCTGTCTGTATTTTGACCATCGGTCAAGCATTTTGTGGCCAATGTTACGAGGAAAAAATTGACACCATTTGAGATGAAAACCACATAACGTTAATAAAAGCAAACTCAGGGTTTATACAAATAAAATTACATCAACATAACACCATTTGAGTTTCAGTTTGATACACAAAGCCCCAATGTACGTACGTGAAAGCTACTCTTCCATGGCATCTCCTCCTTCAATCACTTCCACCGCCTCCTTCAAGGGAGTAATCTTTGTTGAGAGAACCTCTGTACCAGAGGATAATCACAAAGTATTTTAGACACAACACATTTCTTAATCCAAATGGGATAAACCCAAAGCACACACAAGACAATTGAGAATCACTCTTTGAATATCTCCTCAAAAGTAATTTCACAAATGTACATCTATCTTGCTTATGGCATGAAGCAAAAACACAAGCAGCACTTCACAAAACCTTTGTCCCTACGCCACACACTTTCCGAATAGTAAGATAACACCTTAGCCTATCGTCCCATTCCCCAATTGTCTGACTAGTCAAGAAACACATCCCGGAAAGGTCCCAGAGATATATTAATTGAAGTCTCGAGTATAATTGTTAATAAATGAACAAAGTTAGCCACTAACCAGTCTTTTTAGAGAAGGTAAAGCCTTTTGGGTTCACATATGTACGAGGATTTGGCAGGAGATGGTTCCTGAGGTACTCTTTATGTCCCTGTGCAGAATCAAATAGGAGTGAACAAATAAATGAAAGTTAATTAAAGTTTAAACCACCTCGAAGAGCAACATGTAGGATCTGGGATCAAAGATCTAACCTTCGTTATCACACAAACATCAACATTACTTCCACTTCCCAAGTCATTAAATATACCAGCACATATTGCATCTACCACTAGCGTGATCCCTTCATCCCTCTGGACCAAATAAAAATGTTCATACAAAATTAGAACTCAGCAAAATGACTACGCCTTAAATTGATAACAGTATCAATGTCAATCTTCCATAACTTTATCCAATTTTTTGGGACATACTGGTCTTACCAATACCATTCAAAATGATGCTAAATTATATATACTACTTGCCAGATCCATTAAAGATAAAGTGTAACAGGTATTAAGGGTGTCATAACAGAGATCTCTACTGAACAGAACATGAATTTTGAAGCATAATATGCATACCGTCAAGCCTTCCTTGTATTTAGACTCAAATAGGGACATTGCAGCAAGTGAACCCGATCCCATTGTTGCAAAGGGGAGTGAATCAGTTGATCCATGTGGATAAATCTGAAAAAACATATTACCAAAAGTCACAAAAAAAATCTGATCATATGTATTGAAAAACAATAAGTAAAAGGCTTTAAGCAATGAACTTACGGTATACAAATGAGGTCCAGTAACATCCACCCCGCCAAGGACTAAAGCAGCCTGGACGTGACCTTGGTAACTGGACAAAATTAAAAAAAATCAGATTGATAGCTAGATGGACAGTGTAATTTCACTTGGAGAGGAAAGCTCTGAAACTCAACTTGAAAAGATGTTTCTTTAGAAGAGTCAATGCTGTAACAACTCTTGATTCTCTACCAGTATGGTACCGATGTAGTTGCAGTTGTGAGCTAACCATGTCTAATGAGAAAACACTTTTTATATTAGGTGGTTATACAATATTAAAGATGATAAAAAAATTACCACCAGCCATATGACAGAGGCCATGAGACTGCAAAAATAATAGGAAATCAAAAGTAAAAAACAGAAATATATTAAGAAAAGAAGTAGACAACAGTATGTAAAGGGTCCCAACAGAGACCTGTTACTGCCTCAGTGTCAGCAGCAGTCCCTGCTCCACAGCAATATATGTTTGGTGCCATATAATGGATCTTCTCACAGTTTTTATCAGCAACTATGGGTCCTTCAGTGGCCCTTGTATCTGCTCCAAGGATGACACCATCCTGAAGATTTAATCAATATGAAGTAACGTTCAATCCAAAAACAAAAAGGATGAAATATTATCGTACTGTATATTTGGAAAAACCTCTATATTATAACATATTTTGCAAATAAGTCGTTAGGAAGGGAAAATTGTAAAATAGAATTGTATAAAACTTCATTGAGAACAGGTGGGAGTGCAACAAAACTTAGAAACAAATTAATCATTAAGAACATGGAAGATGAATGATCCATTTCTTTCTTTTATGGGCTATTTAGTGAAGTGGTCGGTTGATTAAAAAAATGTTAGATTTCAAATTCTTTCAAATTCATGAATCATGATATACATATACTTGTATCCACTTTACTCCATGTGGCATATCAAGCACCAATATAAAGCAGGCTAATGAAAATATAAAATTCAACCTGCAATCAGAAATTGCACAATTAACTTCTAAATTTTCAGATGCACAAAAGTAAGCCCTCCTAGGTTTCAAGCTTAAACAAGTCTTTTGCTCTCCCTTAAAATAACGACCAGGTTCTGGAACCTAACGATGTATCTGATAGTGAGAGAAATGGTATTATGGAGAGTCATGGTTTCAGTAACTTAATTTACACAACTATGTAATACATGACCGTACCCAACTAAACACAAAAGCAACGGAAAACCTTATGCTACTACATAACCAATGCAGGAATAAGTAACAGCAAAAAAGGCCAGATAAAATGATGATTCGATTACAAGAAAGCAATCATACCTGGAAAATTAAACCAACAATAGTAGTTCCCGTCTTCAGAAAAGATTGGGGTTTAAGACCCTTCTTTTCAAGCATATCATTTCTTCGGCAGAGGTCAAAATTAAATCCACCCTTGGGAGGAAGATCTAACACAGACTTAGTCATGATTAAAATTCAGTTTGACCTGCAAACGAAGTGACAAAGGATGCTCGTCAGGCCTGTCGGCCGGAAGATCAGACAAGCCCTAATTGCGGTGCAAGAGCTTCAGCGAAAGCATTGCATCACATTATAAAAAATATATACGCATTACCCCAAAAAAAAAAAAAAATTTATGAAATGTTAAGAATATATTCTCGTTCCACATTCAGTTCCTAGAATTGATCTATAAAAGCAAAAGAAATTGCAGAAACAAACAAACAAAAACAATAAGAAGACCAGAAACGAAATTGCACCGTCAAAGATCTGGGTATGGCGTGGTTTGTGCCCTGCCGGTTTAGTACTGAAAAAAGTTGGAATTGAGAAGAGGTAAGCAAAACGGGATTGTATATATGATCCTATCAACGAGCGTACTGAGAGTGTCGTGGGAAGAAAGAAAGCAAAAAAGCGATGTTTGCTTGCGCCTGGTTCCCAATTTTTTTTTCCCCCGAAATTCAAGGTTTAATTGGGGTGGGCTTCACAACTGGCTTGTGTCTTTCCGAGCAGAATTGTAAACGCAGTCTGATTTTATGTGCCCAAATTAAAATTATGTTTTGGACTTGAATTTAAATGGGAGGAATTGGATTATAACCATAAGTTATGGGTTCAAATTTATTGATATAAGGATTTTATTGATGAACAACCTGTAAATATTTTTGTAAGTATTATCTATGGTCTTAATTATAAGATAAAGTTAACTTTTTTTGGGAGAAAATAAGAAAGCTAAATAAGTTACTTAATCATATTATATGTTATGTATCCATAGATTATATATTAATTTATTAATTAAACTAATTAGTTTGAAGAAAAAAATAAAAATAAAAATATTCTAAAGTAATTTAATTAGCTTCCTTAATTTTTCAAAAAAAAGTCAACTTTATTTTATAATTAGGACTGAAGGGAGTACTTTTTAAACCCAGAGGCATGCCTTGACCTTAGTAACTCTCGGGACCAGACTAACCTAAACTTTTTTGTACCAAAAATAATGGGATTCACTCGTTTTTTAATCCATGTAGAGTACAATTGGGCTAAGTTAGTTCCTCACAACATGGTGAACAAAAGTTCAAATTAGGGGTGTTCAAAGTATCCCGGTCCCGGTTGTCCCGGCCTAGTCCTGGACATTTTATCCCGAGAATTTCCCTTCCTGGCCGGGACCAGGATCTATTGGGACCGGGATCACACCTTGTAATCCCTATCCCGTCCAGGTCCTAGTTTTTTTTTTATTTTTTTAAATTTTTTTCCTTAAAAAATAAGTTATTCTTTTATTTTTATATTTTTTACCCCATAAATTAAATTATCATTTGATAAAATGTATATCACATATTTAGTTAGAGTTAAATCGTATATATCATGATACTAATCCTAACTGTATAATGTATAAAGATGATAACAAAAATGATGAATGTGATAATAATAATAATAATAATATGATGTTATTATTCAATTCTATATCAATTTGTATAATTTTTATGACCTTATTAGGTGTTAAATAATCACTTTAAACACTGGATTATAGAAAATTTAAGTAATATAATAATATTATTGAAATTAGAAATTCCCGGTCCCAGTCCCGGGAATTCCCGATCTCGGTTATACCGGGACTTTCCCGGGACCGGGACCAGGAATGACTTCCCACTCCCGGCTACCCCCCGGGACGGGAACTAAGAATGGGTGATCTTGGTCCTGTCCCGGGATTTGAACACCCCTAGTTCAAATCCCCACTTAGAGAAGCGTATGACAGTATCTCGAACAGAACTATCTCCAATAAGAGAATACTTGTGCCCAACCAAAAAAAAAAAATCTGACACCCTAATCTCTCCTAACATACCAAATCAATTTTGAATGCTCACTAAGAGATAGGGCTAGTAATGAGGCCTGGCTCAGCATGAGTTGCAGATTTACGGATGTAGCATTAAACTAACTCTATGATTTCACATTATTTTAGTAAATTTTCTTTGAATTTTATACACTTTTTGGTATATTTGTGCACATTTTGAATATTCAAAGATAGAAAAATGTGCGTTATGTTTTTTTTTCCATTTTTTCTTAGTTTTGCATATTTTGGCTTTCATCTTTGTTCTTCTTTTTTTTTTTGGCCATATTCATCTTTGTTCTTTATGAGCTTATAAATAGAGATGGAATATTATCATGTGTCATATTGTAGTGTAGGTCGAAGAGAGTCCGCTTTTGACAACCATAACAACGCTTGTAAGGTGGTGTTTTGTTCTCTCTATTTTTCCTTTATTGTAAGCAAAGCCCAGGGTATATATCCTACGAAACCGAGTCACAAAAAAAAAAAAAGAAAGAATAAACTTTGTTTTGTCTGTCATCGTACTTTATAATTTTTAAAGTTAATTTAGTAGTGAGGGGCTATAAACTTAATTAACCCCTTAAATCCTTGTTGTGCATCGAAGGCTAGCTGGTTAAGCATATTAGCTTTATAATGCTTATTACTAATATCAATTGGGAGTGAAAATATTTTTTTTTTTCACGTAAAAAATGAGAACTACAATTGTGTGTGTGAAAGAGATAGGGTGAGATTTTAAGCATTGTCATCTCAAAGGGGTCAAGAGGACTCAAATTTGAGACGCTATATACTTATACACTGAAAAGTTAAAAGCCTTTCCTCTATTGAAATGTTAATGTCAACTTGTTGGATAATAAATGAGTTTTCTAAAACATCATTAATATAATATGTACCCTTATTAGAAGCTCATCTTATAACTCAACTCTATTAAGTGAGTGTTTGGATGAGCGATGGGGGGTCTAATTGTGCGATTGGAGTCTATAAGCAGTGATTGAAATATATGTATCAATTGAGATATAACTAGCATTAAATCCCCACGCGTTGCGCGGGGAGCACTGGATTTCAAACATAAATAATACATTTAAAGATAATAATTCAACAATCCACTCATTGCTTTCATTACATCATTGATGCATGAATCACATCCACATTTATAAATTCAAGTATATAAGGAGCAACATAAAATTCAGCAATCAAGTACAATAGCTTTAAATCAGCAAGTCAAACTCCTAAATACCTCCTTGTAAATAACATTCTTTGTAGCAGAATGTGTGCCAAGTGCTGAAGGAAGCTACACAGTGATTATTCAAAAGGCTAGAAAAGTGGATTCATTAGAAGAACCAGTGGTTTGCAATAGTTTTGAGACTCCAGAATAAAAAACTCTACCCCTCCCCGGGTGAGTGTTTTCCTTTTTGCGCCATAATTAATTGTAAAATATTTTAGTTCACTTTCATTTGGATTATGATTTGCTACCTGAAAGAATTCACTATCACCATCGATGTTTACGGTAACGTTTATCCACCATATGTGTGTTAGCTCGGAAAATATTCATATATTAAAATTATACGGATTAGTTTTGTCACTCCCTGAAAATTTAGGAGTGATTGCAAAAATGGGTTTTAGTTTATGAAAAGGCATGACGGATATAAGGGATTTTAGTTTGTTTATATGATAAAGATGTTCTATTAGGCTTAAGGAGTATAGATTCCTGTCAGTGTTGTACAACCATGATTTGGTTCCTTGAAACTAAAGTCTATTAAAAAAACAAAGAAGAAGAAAACAGAACAAAACAAAACAAAACGCTATTGCATAATAATGTTTGTATGACTAAGATTGAAAATGGTCCTATGAGCATGATTTTGCATAACAGCTTGAAATTAGTCTTCCAATTATACCGCCCAAATCTGTTATTAAAATTTGTCTCAACACATGATAAAAACTTGATGAAGTAGTGGCTTCCTTTAATTAAAAAACACCATTTGATTAAAAAAAATTCAAACAAACTAACAATTATTCTTATTTTAGATGTGCTACTCTTCGTTTAGCTATTTTCTAACTATATTTAGTTTATTGTTAAAAAAAAAACTATATTTAGTTTTACAACAAAGTTTTCAAAATGTGCAAAAATCTTGTAATTTTGTAATATATCACCACATTACATTCCATCCATATCTTATAAGTATTTTTATAAAAAATTTTAAATATAAAAATCCTATCATAATTGCGTTGAGACCCCCAAAATTTTACTGATTCCGCTTTTTTGTCAGTCAAAATTGATAAGAAGGCCTCCATGTGAATGCTCCCCACTCACAACTTCCCCCACCAAAGGCAAAGGGACAAAGTATACCCCACTCCTCGTGCTTCCCTGTTTGATTCAAGGAATTAATGCGTACTTTTGTGCTTTACCCATAATAGATGCATGAGAGATATTATAAAGTGCTCCTCTCATTTATTTTTAAGTGATCTCGGCATATTTTACTGAAATAAAAAACAACTTTAAATTTAATTAATTCTACTCTAAAATTTAACAATTCTTTAACTTTATCTCTATTTAATCTTATACTATATCACATGAGAGGTTCCTTGAAACTAAAGTCTATTAAAAAAATAAAGAAGAAGAAAACAGAACAGAACAAAACAAAACGCTGTTGCATAATAATGTTTGTATGACTAAGATTGAAAATAGTCCTATGAGCATGATTTATTAAAAGCAAAAAAAAAAAAGATTCTTTTCTTGATGGTCACTTTAACCACAGCAAGCACTAAACTATGAAAAAGTCTTAAATATTTCCTGAATAACTACAATGACTATGTAAAAAGAAAAAAACTTAACAAAAGAATGAAAATAATATGCGAATAGCACCAGATGTGTTGAAGTTAGGTGCTTTCAAAAAAGGTTAATCACAACACAACACCTTTATGAACACTTTAATCATAGCAATCACAAAATTAAGAAAAGGCTTAAATATATCCTGATTGACTACTTTGACTATGTAAAAGTAAGAGGATGCATGAAAAGAATGAAAATAATAGGAGAATAGCTGTCGATGTGTGGAAGGTAGGATATATAAAAAAATGTTAATGACAACACCACAACTTTATGATGAGGAATGGTGCATTATAGCTAAGCTAGCTAATCTGGCAAAGTATAAAGGGGAAATCCTACCAGCTCCTAGATGGGACAAAAATGCAAACCCAGCTGTGTGTAGTGTCCGGTGTCTTCAATATTTTTTTCCAGACTTCGACCAAAAAAAAATGTATATATATATATATATATATATCTATTTTTTTTTCCAGACTTTTTTTCTGCCAATTTGACATCACTTTACTGCTATGTTCATTGCGCCTATCTTTATATCTTTTCAGTGACTCACCTCCCAATTAATAATTCACCCTATATCTACAAAAGCTGGTGATCATCGCAATCACAAAAAGGAAGAACAAACTTGTTTGCTCTTTCTTTATATAGAAGTGCTTCATGTAGCGAGAGTAATAAATAATCATTTAGAAACAGATGGAGGACAATCCAATATATTTGATCAGGTTCCTCCTTCCCTTTTTTATTCTCAGAAAAAAAACCTACCTTTATTTTTTATTCTAAGGCCAATCAGATCTATTTGACCAGGTTTCTCTCTTTATCATTACCATTTCATTTTTCTCTTGTCCTCTTTCCTCTTTTGTTCGTCTCTGCCTCTTTCATGGCTGTGAGAGTATGGCCGTGGAGCTCATGATGGGTTACAAGAACGATAGCTTCGCGGCCAAAATGGATGATAATGTTGTTTAGGAGAGCCCTTCTGCCGCAACCTCCACCTCATCCTCCTCCTGCCGTTAATCAAAACCCCAAGACATAACCTTATGAGCCCAAAGTTATTATGCGACGCCGTTGCAGCAGATCCCGCCGGCCGTTCTTCAGCACCAATCTCTCGGCCAACAACATCCCCGAACAACAAACCTGGCGATACTGATAGTAAACACCCGTCCTCGTCATCGCCGGTGACCGCTTTTCAGATCACGAATCTATCTCAGGTATGCTCAGAGGGAAAGCCTCTGCTTTCTTCTTCTTCGGCAAAGAGAAAGTGTTGGTCCGAGAACTTGGGAATAAGAAACAATCCCGAAATGCAAAGAGATTTCTTCGTGTATTTAATGATACAGCTGTTTAATGATACAGACCTTGCTGTGTATTTACATACCAACTCATTATTTTGTTTGATAATATCAATCAGAAATATACGAAAAAATTCTATCAGTTGTAAGTCTCCATATTTCCGACAGCGAATGAGATTTCTTCGTTCCCTCATTTCTTCGTTCCCTCTATCAGTTGGAAGTCTGCATATATATGAGTCTCCTCCTCCCCAGTCGTACAGAAACCCAGTCCAACGATCGCCCGTAACAGTAAACAAAAAAAAATACAGGGGAGGTTAGTTTAAGATGCGTAAAACAGAGTACACCAAGTTGGGGTACATGCGCAGATGAAAAAAAGCGAAAAAAGAAATTACAGGGGAGGATATCAATATCACGGCCAATTTCAATGAGGGAAAAAAATGAGGTGGGAGAAAAAAACCTGTGGATGAGGAAATTGCTGAGTGTGATTCGTAAGTTGACCTCCGCCATGCAGAGAACCGGCGAATCCGTTATACAGGGCTTGAACTGAAGTCTCACCACCAACGACAACGGCATCGGAAGGAGGCCTGAGTCACCGGCTCCGGCGAGACCTCGGGACATTAGAAGCTGCTGCTGAGCCTGGAGCATAAGAGCCGCTGTGTCCAACTTGGTTGAGGGGTTACCGTTATCACTATTGATCTAGTGGTTTCGGAACTTGGAAGCCAGGCTGGCTTGGTCATCGTACTGCAACGCAACATTCTCGGCTGCGGCGTGGGAAGGCGGTGGGGGAGTATCGTCGCAGAAGGGCTTGGGGTTAAGGTCCTGCCAAGAGGAAGATGGAAGGTTGGAGAGCATTTGGTCGAGGAAATCGTCGTGGGAAGAAGACGGGTCGACCGCTTTGTTGTGGGAAGAAGAAGGGTCGACCGATATAATGAATTGCCCTGCTTCTATCCATCTGATATATGATCCTTTCCACTTCCTTTTCCTACTTCATTCAAATTTGAATTCGAATGGGAAGGCGCGTTAAAATATCACGTGGGGACACGAT
The DNA here is from genome assembly GCA_963242795.1 of Inga leiocalycina. Classification (NCBI taxonomy): domain Eukaryota; kingdom Viridiplantae; phylum Streptophyta; class Magnoliopsida; order Fabales; family Fabaceae; genus Inga; species Inga leiocalycina. The sequence goes on from OY725328.1 coordinate 57,903,639, forward strand.
ATTTGAAGAAGCTGACGTAATGTAAGGAAGATGAGATCATGAGCCAGTTCTGGACCGTTCATTTCTTATGAACAGTGTTTTCATAAGGGAGAAGAAATCTCAGCGGTTGATTCCGTATGAACAGTGTTTCTGGTGGAAGAGTTTTATTAGATATATAGATTGGTTCAGCTTATTTTAAATTGAGCTTGTGAGGTTATAAGTTGATTATTCTAAAAGCCCTAGGTGTGGCTTGTAGCTTATCACGGTGATTCAACTTTTACTAGGAGAGAGAAAGTGAGGTATGGAAAAGGGGCATGTGGTATTTGGACAAGAGAGAAAGAGAGGAAAATGGAAGGGTAACGTGAGAGAAAGAGAGAGATGGAAAAGAGAAAGTTGATGCGAGGGAGAGAAATAGTGAGGAAAAATATTTATATGTATTACTAATTTAAACTCTTTTCGTTCCTAATATAAGGTAGAGTTGATTTTTTAGAAATATTAAGAAAGCTAATTAAATTATTTTAAAATATTTATATTTATCATTTTTTTTCAAACTATTTTGTTCAACTTATAAATTGACATATAATCCAAATAAACTGAATCTAACGTTAATTTTCCACTATATTGTACGAGAAATGTGATCTAATCAGTTATGCAATATTATTTTATCAAATTATGTATTTTTTAATTACCAAATTTCCCAACTTGACTTTTTTAAATTTTTTATAATTTTTAATTTAATTTCACTCTTATTATTATTATAAAAGCACTTATACTACCATCAATCCAAACAAATTTCAGTTTTAGAAAAGTCATTTATACAACCGTCAATCTAAACATAAATCACATTACATAATCTAATTTTTACTAAAAGTAAAATTGTAAAAGTCATATAAAAATCACTTTTATAATCACTGTGATAAACAGACGCTAAAATTGTATTCCAACCCTATTTTTTTCTGTTGCCTTCTTCTACCTCTGTTCCTCTGTATTTTCTGTTACTCCTCTGAACCGGATCTTACCTATATATATGCATCGATATATACACATAAAACTGTTGTATGCATTTCAATATGAAGTTTGATCAGCTTAGATTCAGTATTGATTCTGCTCTTCAATTTTATCTGTTCTTTTACTTCTTTTGAGGTGTGTTCATAACAACATATTACAGGGATTCATTAATTGTACTTCGTTGGTTTTAAATATGAGATAAAATTGATTTTCTTTGAGAAAATTAAGGAAGATAAATAAGTTATTTAATCATATCATTTGTTGTATATCTTTAGATTATACATCAATTTATTAGTCAAGCTAATTAATTTAGAAAAAAAATATAAATACTCTAAGCTAATTTAATTAACTTCCTTAATTTCTCCAAAAAAATCAAATTTATTTTATATTTAGGACTAGATGTAGTATTTCGGGGCGTCAAAATAATAGTTAGTCGAATCTAATTTTTAACCAACAAACTAATCATTTTTTCACCCCCAACAAGATAATCATTTACTAAATCTAATTTTGCGGCATTATTCATCAATAATCATGCATTGCTGAATGGCAATCTTATTAGCTGTTGGGCATCAATACTCTAAAATACTACTCCCTCCGGTCCTAAATATAGGGCATAGTTTGTAGTGTACTTACACTACAAACTATGCCCTATATTTAGAATAGGAGGTAGTACTTCTAACTCATCATTAAGAAAGAAAATGGAGAAGGTTATTACATATGATATATATAATTATTGAAGTCACATCTCAAAATCAGTACCAAAACTCTATTCAAGGACACGTACAGCATGCAACACAGTTATCTGAATGTTTACAATGAGCTATAGAAATGTCAGAATTTAGCCACCAACGTCGCTTCCCCTAGCACATGCCCATCTATCGCCTCCATAACCTTGTCCTTCGTCACCTATTATTCCATCCATTCCCACAAAAAACCACATCAGAAAAACACAAAAATCAAATCTCACTACTTTTTCCTCACATACAGGATCCATCATATATGCATGAAGGAACAATCACATATCAGATTTTGATCAAGAACCAAAAAATAAAAAATAAAAAAAATGCTCCCTCCAGTCCATAATTTAACACATGTCTTAAAAGTTGATGTTGCTTATAAATATAAGACATAATTTTTATATTTATCAATTTTTTTTATTTTACCTACCTTAATACTCCCTCAACAATAATCCATGAGGAGGTGAAAAAAAAAATTAAAGAATATGATCAGAGTGTTTTAAAAAATACATACCATACTAACTAATTTCACAAACTTCCTCAATCTAATTAAATTAAAAAAATGTAAAGGTGAAATATACACCATATCCTATACTTAATATGAAACATATTTAACCTTTTTTCATTTTTTGCAGAAATTAAAAGAGTTAAATAATTAGTTAAATATAGAATATATAATATATCATTTGATTATATGTTAATTTATAAATCAAATAAATTATTCTAATTTATTTAGGCCCCTAAATCTTTCTCCAAGAAAAAGGGTGAACCAGAGACTCGAGGCATAGCATACATATAGAAGCTGGTGATAATACCTTGTCACCAAGATGGAGCTCATCGTCCAAAGCATAAAGCCTGAACTCGAATCTATGTCCATGATTAGGTAACCTGGGGCCACGCCAGCCAGGGATTTTCCAGTCGTTATTGCCTTCTTTGATACCAGCATAATCTCCACCGGCCTCCTCCTCCTTTCCGGAAAATCCCTCCGGTAGCCCCTTCACGGTGGGCGGGATGTTCACCACCACCCAGTGCACCCAGGGCACGATCGGCCCCTTTGGATCAGGAGCATCTATGTCCTCCACCACAAGAGCCAGGGTTTTGGTTCCCTACGGCAGGTTGTACCACTCTAACGGTGGAGACACGTTCCTCTTGGCGCCTTGTCCTTCGTCGGTGTAATGCCTCGGGATTTTGCCCTCGTTGCTTATTGTCGGAGACACCAGCCTGAACTCTTCGCTTCCGTCGCTAGCCATATTACTTCGTGCGTCATCGATCGGATTGGGTTTATATGTAGAAGCAGAATTTTCGGGAGGGTGTGTGACACGTGGATGCGGGGGGAGTCTCGTGGCGTCCAGAGAAGACGAGGTGGGACACGTGGAGGACGGACGAATGTTGCAGACGAAATTGAAGGATCGAGACGAATGTGGCAGTGTCATCTGGTTTTTTGCAAGGTATTAAAACCGGACTGGGTATTGAATCGGTCGGGCTACTGGGTTAAGGGTCAGTGGGTCAAAATGGGGTTAAATCGGAGCTAAACCAGGACTAAACCGGTGAGTAATTGAAGATTTTAGGCTTATAGTATGAAATTCTAAAGGAAAAAATTAAATTTTTTTTTTAAAATTGGGACCTGGATCGGACCGGTCTACTTACCGGTTCGGCGGGTTTAGAGCCGGACCGGCCGATCCGGTCCGGATTTGAGAACCCTGGTTTTTTGTAAGGAAAAAATATTCGGGGGTCATGAAATGAAGCCGCGGGGCTGCGATCCCGTGCCACGCACTGTTTTGAGGGTGTTCAGGCCACTACCACCCTAGTCCTTTTTAAGTAGTGTTTGGGATCCCTTAATTTTAGAGAATAAGTCCTTATTACACAAATCGAGATAAAACTCATCTCACATATTTACCTCGTATCTTGTAAATCATGATTTATAAGTACTTATTATCCAAAAATAAGCTATTCCAAACGAACAATATAAGTGAAAATTACTTAATTCTCTCGTTAAAAAGAAAAATTACTTAACAGTTAAGTCATACTAAATTGGTAAATTTGTTCAATTTTGCCTTCACATGTTAATGAGTATTTTTCATTTCTTTTTTCTTCTTTTACCTTTGATAGAAATAAAATTGTAACCATCTAATTTATTATTATAAAATTAGATATATAATAAGGACCAAAACTTTTTTTTTCCAAACTAAGCCTATAAATAGAACGGGAGTTATAGCAAAACTGCTACTCACCTTTGAATGGGACGAGACTTAGCTGATTAATGTTGGAGAAATTAATGAAGTTAAATAAATTATATGTTGTGTATCATTAAATTACATATCAGTTTATAAGTCAGGTAAATTAATTTAGAGAAAAATAATAAATATAAATATTTTAAAGTAATTTATTTAATTTTCTTAATCTCTCCAAACAGAGTCATCTACATCTTATATTAACCTTGTAGTGATTTTCTGGCAGATGGGTTCTCATTCTGAAATCTCAAGTATTTGATTTAATTAATAGACAAAAAATATCATAAAAGAGAAATAAATGTCAAGATTTCTTGATTGAAAACTAATATTCATATATCTTCCCCCAATTAGTAATTATAACTTTGCAAGTGAGCTAGATTGACAATCTATCTTACAAATTAATCTTTTTTATCTATGCAATATTTATTAATCATTATTAAATAAATAAATAAATAAATAAATATTTAAATTTATGAGGAAGTAAATGAGGATATAGAGTTACTGACAAAAAAATGAGGAGATAGAATTTATTTATTATCATATTTTTTCAAACGGCTTTTAATAAAATTTTCCCAAAGGGAATGTATAATTTTTTAAAAGAGAAAGTGGGTTAAGTGGATTTCTTTAAAAAAAACCATCGGTTAAAAAGGTCCATATAAACTACTATTTCGAATAAAATATAAAATAAATATACCCAAAAGTAAAATAACAGAAAACGAAGAAGTTAGAAAAGTTGAAGAAAAGAAAACGGACCTGGCTTCCTCTGCTGCCATGTCCGCCCGATGCCCCCTCCTTTTTTTTAAATTACACCGTTTTAATGTAGTTTTGAAAGAAGGATGGGGTTAAATCTTTTTTTTATATCTAAAAAAATGGTATTTAGTATTTTAAAATATTTTTTTTGGATGTATTTAGTATCTTAAAATATTTTTTAAGTAGCATGCAGTATCTTAAAATAATTTTTAGTGCTTTTAACTGCTTAAAATATTTTTTCAATGGTACCCAATATGTTAGCAGACTGATTGCAATTTTACCCTTAATGTATTTTTTCAGCTCCAAAAATTACTTTAAAATATTAGGTTCTACTGAAAAAATATTTTTGGGTGCTCGGTACTACTCAGAAAAATACATTAACAATAAAATTGTAGTAAGTCTTCTAAGACACTGAGGATAACTGGAAAAAAAAAATTAAAGGGTTAAAAATACCAAAAATATTTTAAAGTAATTTTGGGAGCTGAAAAGATACATTAAGGATAAAATTGTAATCAGTCTGTTAAGACATTTGATATAACTGAAAAAATATTTTAAGTTGTTAAAAGCATTAAAAATTATTTTAGGATATTGCATGCTACTTAAAAATATTTTAAGATACTAAATACATCCAAAAAAATATTTCAAAATACTAGATACAATATTTTTAGACATAAAAAAAAATTCAACCCCATCCTTCTCTCAAAACTACACCAAAACAGTGTAGTTTTAAGAAAAGGATGAGGTTGAACTTTTTTATATATATATATACCTAAAAAAATGGTATTTAGTATTTTAAAATATTTTTTTGAATGTATCTAGTATCTTAAAATATTTTTTAGAATAAAATACTCTGATCACTCTCCTGTTTTGCCTTAATTATACAGACATTTTCTCTATTTTAAAAGCATAGATTTAAGTACAAACCGTTACCTCCATTAAGAATATTTTAAAAATATATTTTTTAATTAAATTTTATATAAAAATAAAATTTATTTACTATTTTACCCTTAATAGTAAATCTTTAATTGTATTTAACAGTTTGTAGATTTCAAGGGAGAAAAAATATAAGTTGCAAGAATAACCATGGAGAAAACAACTGAAACAAATCATGAAAACAAAAAGGGATGAAGTTTATGAAGTTTTCATTTAGATCCATTAAACAATATGAATCGCATATCTCGCAGTCTTTTATTCCTCATAAAACGAACCACTGTGCGTGAAATATAAATATACAATTGTCCACTATAAAGGTAGCATGAAAAAGGCATTTATTGTGGTTTTTTTTTTTTTGAAAAAATTGTTCTTTGATTGGGTTATTGATTCAATGGGATAATCGGTTCAATTATATATAGAAGAAATATATATTTTTAGTCATTCAAGAAAACTAAAAATAAACAAATTTTAATTTGTAAGTCTAAAAATTAAAATTATAAATTTTATAATCTCAAAATTAATAAGTTTTTATTATATTAGAAAGTTATAAAATTTATAATGTATAAATTTTTATTGGTCCATATATATATATATATGCGCGCCCGCATTTTTAAATAATTCTAATATTGAAGAGGGATATTTTGGCTAAAAAAATTTTAAAAGTTAAATTTAACGGTCAACTAATGGTTTGAGTATATGAAAATAAAATCTAAAAACATAAAGGAGATTTGTATAACATACATTTTAATTTTAAGGGAGGTGTATATAAGTTTTTAATATAGAGGAGAGGTTTATGTAATTAAGGTAAAACAGATGGGTGATTAGAGTATTTTACTTTATTTTTTAAGTAGCATGCAGTATTATAAAATAATTTTTAGTGTTTTTAACAACTTAAAATATTTTTTCAATGTATCCAGTATGTTAGTAGACTGATTACAATTTTACCCTTAATATATTTTTTCAACTCCAAAAATTACTTTAAAATATTAGGTTCTACTGAAAAAAAAATATTTTAGAATGGAGTACTATAAAAATTATTTTAAAAAAAGAAGTTGCCGTGACCTCGCAGCGAAGGAAGCCAGGTCCAAAGAAGACCACTTGTGTGTCTCTTAATCCGGTGAAGTCTAGCGCAGCTCCATTTCCTCTCACCGCGCAAAGCTCGCAATCGCTCATAAGTCATATGTTTGAATTAGCTTTTTTTAATAGTTTTTAAAATTTACGTAAGTGTGTGAAAGAAATTTTGTCTCGTTTGGGATGTTGCCAAACATACACATAATCTGCATTATATTGTTAACTCGCTGATCACATGATACCGGAAAAAAAAAAAGACTTCATTGTCTATTCTCATTGCTGTTTTCTACTATTATTTTGCACCTCATCACTTACATGTAATGTGTGCAGAGGAAAACAGGGTGAAAAGGAAAAAGAGAAACAAAGAAGATCAAGCTTTCATGGTGGATGCAATTAAGAAGACTCTGTATCTGACTCTGAAGAACAATTAGACGGTAAGTAATGGCATGTACACATTGGATCATGAATCGCCTTCTTCATACTAATGTCAGGATTGGAACAGAAAACACAGTACTTCCCTCGAAAGTTTAGGTAATCGAAATTGCAATCTTCATTGCGGTAATCTTTCTCAACTGCCATGTCTGATTTATGTTCTTCAGTATCATCCTCTGTTTCATGAACCCTCGTTGGTGTAAAAACCAAGTCAATCTTAGTAAGAATCAATAGAAGAATGTTGTCAATTTTGTTGCTGCTCCAGCTTCTCCCTTTGTCCCAAAACATCAAGAGCGCAACGATCAATCCTGATCCAACCCCAAAACCCACTCCTGTGAATACAAACTGCCAATCAAATTCAACTCCTGAATCTGCATATACAACACTTGTGGAAGGATTTGTTGAAATGCTGCTCTCATCTTTTCTACACTTTTTAGGTAAAGGAGCCCCACATAATCCTTGATTACTAACGAAAGAAGTTGCATCAAATGATTGAAGCTGTGTACCTGTAGGGATCTTTCCCACCAAATTATTGTGGGAGAGGTTCAAATATGAAAGGAAAGACAAACTTGCAAGTTGTGATGGAATCCCTCCGGTAAAAGTATTGTTTGATAGGTCCAAGGACTCAAGCTGTTGCAATTTCCATATGGATGATGGGATTTTGCCAGTGAGATTATTATTTGACAAGTTAAGTCCATGGAGTGCTGTAAAATCCATCATCTCTTGTGGTATTGACCCTTCAATACGATTGGATGAGAAATCAATAGACGTGAATACAGTTAGAATTTTGGTTAAAGTCATTTCCTGACCTTTGATAGTAACTACCACTCGATCCTGATAATTCAATTGGCTAAATCCAAAGAAGTTAAAGTTGATCTGATTTGCCTTTGATGCTGTTTGATTTTTATCAAGCATCATTGCCTTCCAAGTTGGAAAACATTCTCCTGGCAGCGTCCCATTAAAATTGTTGAAAGCTAGATCAACAATTTGAAGCATCTTCCAAATCATTCTCTTCATATTTGGACACCCAATATGACCATGAAAATTGTTTCTTCGCAAAACCATGACCTGGAGTGTAGGTATTGTCTTCAACGAGCACGGAAATTCATCATTTATCTTGTTATTTCCAATGTCTAACACCTCTAATGTGGTGCAATGGGACAGAGACTTTGGAATTGGCCCTTGCAAATTATTACTACTAAGATCGAGAGTCCTTAAAGGACATGGAGCTTGAAAAGTATCAGGAATATTGCCACTAAGATTATTTTTTCCTAAATTCAATACCCCAACAGTCTCACTTTTTGCTAGACAGTGAGGAATCACCCCACTGAATTCGTTGTTGGAAAGATCAAGAACTTGAAGATATGAAGCATTGCAGATGGAAACTGGGATTCTATCATAAAGGGCATTGTGCGATAGAGAAAGAAAAATTGTGAAAGACAGACGGTTACCAATGTCGGGGGGAATAACAGAGATGAATTTGTTGTGTGAATAATCCAAATAAGAGGCGAATGGAGGAAATGCCGGAAGTGTGCCTTGGAGGCAGTTGTCATGTAGGTCAAGCACAAACAAATTATTAGAGATAAAAGTTTGTGGGATTCTTTCTATCTCCCTCATTGAATTGTGAGAAAGATTTAATTGACCAAGATAGCCAAGTTCCCAAATCCACTTGGGTAATTTTTCTGCAATTCCGTTGTTTGAGAGGTCTAGATAGGTTAATCTGGACATATTTCTCAAGAAACTTGGGAATTGCCTCAAATTGCAAGATGCCAACATCAAACTAGTTATGTTGGGAAAGAACAACCAGTTTGCATTCCTAACATTTGCATCAATAGACAAGTTGTTGTTTGAAAGACCTAATGTAGTCAGATTTTGAAATCTCTCAAACTTATCCAGCCGTAGCGTGCCATTGAACTTGTTCGAAGATAGTTGGAGGACCTTAAGCCCTTTGAGATGAAAAATAAATTCAGGAATAGGTCCTCTTAAATAGTTACCACTTAAATCAAGAACTTGTAATGTGGAGGAAGGGACATTTGAAATTGCATCCAACTGAACTTGAGAGAGGTGGTTGTCGGAGAATTGTATTCTCTGTAGCAATGGGAGCAAATAAAGAGACATAGGAATGCCCCCATTGAGGGAATTGTTCTGCAGATTGATGTTGACTAGCTTTTCAAGGCCTTTGAAATGAGCTGATGCAACTCCACCGTTTAATTTATTATGAGATATATCTATGTGAGTAAGTTTCTTGGCCATACCAAATGATGGGATTGTACCAGTGAAGTTGTTTAATGACAAATCCAGGTAAGTGAGCTCAGTAAGATTTGACATTGAATCTGGCAGTGTTCCATTAAATTGGCATTTAGATATTTCTAATCTAGACAGCTGTTGTAAGTTGCTTATGGAATCTGGCAATGCTCCAGAGAAATTTGTCGTGCTTAGAATCAATGTCTTGAGAGATCTATTCAGTGGGAAGTATGGCAGGGAACCTTGAAGACCCTGGTTATATGACAGATCAAGAGAAGTGAGTGACTGTAGCTGGAAGATCTTATTTGGAAACTGACCACTCAAATTACAAGAACTGAGAACCAGATTAGTAAGATTTGAGAATTCAGCAAAGAAGCTAGGCACTGCGGCTGACAAATTGTTCTGATCCAGACGAATTATAGAGATATTTTGAAGCTTATTTAGTGAGGAATGGATGGGGCCTGACAAGTTGCAACTTGACATGCTTAGTACCTGTAGATGAGGTAGAAAAGACGACAAAGCATGACCCCATTTATTTCCATTTAATGCTATATTAATGCCATCTAGATATAGTTCTCTGACTTCTTCACTGAGAGTTTGAACAAGCTTCTCCAGATTTGGATTCTCAAGTTTCAATGCTGATTCTGCTAAATAATAAGAAGTAGACAGATCAAGAATGGTTAACCTTGTGAGCTGAGCAATCTCCATTGGTATCTGGTCCACAAAGCCTGCACTTGACAAATTCAAAGAAGTTAAGTTCTTCAAATCTTTGATGCTAGATGGAATTGCAGAATTGAAGTTGTTGACAGCCAAATTCAAATGCCTGAGATACTGGAGACTGAACAGAGTACTAGAATTGTCAAGTCCACCAGATATTGATTCCTCACTCAGGTCCAGACCAGTAACATGTCCCTCCTCATCCCAAGTTACGCCTCTCCACTCGCTGCAAGGGCTGCTTTCATTCCAGAACACCAATTTGATGGAATCAATAGGGTTGAATTTGAGGTTTTTCTTCAATTGAAGCAACGAAAGTTTCTGGTCTTCAAGACAGTAAACAGAATACCCAGAAACCAGAGAGAAGTTGAAACTAATACATGCCCAATAATAACAGAAAAGGAAGGGAAGCCATAAAAGTAGTGATATTCTCATTGGATTTGGAGTGTACAGTGAGAAAGACTCATACAACTGAAGACTGGAGCAGTAAAGAAACAAGTGGTGGCTTCAGGGAGTTCACAACCATGAACATGAACTCTCAGATAAATGAGAGCGCAAAATAAAGATGCTGAGAAGAAAAGGCACGGAGAGGCTGATTCAGTGGCCTTCAGTAATAATAGGAGGGGAAGGTCGTTTTCCCTTTAGGAGAAGAGTGAGGCTGCGTCAGAGTAAAGTAAACACAGAAAAGTCCAAGTCTCTGTTTGTTGGCAAACAAAGCTAATAAAGTTCAAAGAAAATGCAAAGAAAATAAGCAATGTCTCAATTGAAGACTACTGGCTGCTGCAAAAGCATTCCACGCGTTTGCGTGTTGAACTTTTTGGCTGCTTGTGATTGTGTTGTTGCAACTAGGGGTGTGCGGAAAAATTTGGGATCGGGAGATTTTTTTGGGGATTGGAATTAGGAATGAGACTTCCTGTGATCCCGATTTTCTTCTGATACCAAATATATATAAATATATATTTATTATATATAATTTTTTAAAATATTTAAGAAAGTAAGATCAAATATAAAATAAAATGTGAAAATCTCTAACACCCTTAATATAATATTTATTTTTTTGGTTTATTTAATTAATTTTATTTATTATTTATTAAATAATTCTAATTTTTTATTCTTATCTTTGTGCTTTTTGTAGTTAAATCGATAACTTTAAGCATGTATTGAATTAATAATATACTTTTATTGGACTAATTTAATACAATATGATATTAAATAAATTATATATTTTTACTAGACTAAAAAAGAACAATAAAAAATTTAATATAAGAATTTTTTTTTTCAAAAAAAGAAATCCAGAATCCGGAATTTCTCGATCCCGATCCCAAACACGGGACAAAAAATTTTTTGAATCAAAAATAAAAATAATTCCCAAACCCTTCTTAGGATCCGTCCCCATCCCGAACACCCCTAATTGCAATATAGAGCATTCACAGCGTTTTGAGAAGTGCAATTATGGAGTGACGTGAACGATTTGGATGAAGCAACGATGAGCGTACCTAGCGTTGAAAATTCCGCATAAGACCACCAAAAGCATCAAACATGTCATCAACCGCATTAAATTCAAATTATTACAGCATATGTAAATTCACATTTCATGATCTTCATTTGTCTCCCTCATTGATCAAGCTGCCTATATTTGGATATGCCACGCACTCCAGATGATTAACTTCATCTAAAATTTACGACAATAAAAACGATTACATAATTAATACCATTGACAAAAAAATACTCCATTCTTGCGAGCGAACACAAACATGCTTACATATTTATTAAATAAAAGAAAATTTCCTGAAATACATCCTCACAACTTTCTCTTAAAAATCCATACATAATTCGAAGTTCTTAAACTATAAATGGAATCTAGAGGCAAACAAGATATAAAATATTTACCAAGTTGAGCTCCAATATATGAGTTTATATCTTATTCTTAGATTAAATCGTATACGATATATAAACATATCTTCAATCAAAACGTGATTTCATTTGCATAAAACTCAAAATTATATATGATATCATCTCATCATTACGTGCATTCGTTCTTAATCACAAAGATGCAAATCCTATGTAAGATAAAAATATTATGTGAGAATTACGTGAAAAAAACCAACACAACAGACAAAATAAAGGTTATCAAATAACACCAGAAAAACGTAAATTACATGGTTGCATAAATGGAAATATAATCTTAAAAAAAGGAGGGAGATTTATATTATAAAATGAAAAATCATGGTCGTCTCCAAAAAAACCACCCCCCACACTAGTATCGGGAGTTCGGGCTGGCTTGTTTATTACTAGCCAGATGGGATGAGTTGGTGTAACCCACCCCTTCACAAACTGGTGTTTTCTTTTTTAAAAAAAATTATTTCACTGCTTTTTTTTTTTTAATTCTCACTTCTTTTTTTCTTTCACCCACTTACATGACACTTCTTTTCTAAGTCAATTTCATTCTTAATTTTCTTTTTTTCCCCATCAACTCATATCATCAAAACATATAAACATATTTCTTTTAAATTTAATAATAATAGAGTAAATAAATATAATATGAAAATATAAATGTCAAATAAAAAGTACGAGAAAATAATTCAACACAACATCAAAAGAAAGATGATCAGGATATTTATAAAAAAAACTAAAAAAAAATAAACGGGCCAACCTGTGGCCTGAAGCGGGGAAGGCTGCACTTGGTGGGCTGGGCCCCACCTGTTTTACTGGCTATACCCACAACCACCAAACAACCAAAGAAAAGAAGCCAACAAAAAAGATAAAATCAAGGTTATCAAATATAACACCAGAAAAATGAAACAATAATGTTCATATAAGTTTTTCCACTTTTATACCCAGTGTGCGTGATAGTATATGTTGAACAAAGCTCATTCCTTGATGTCTCCAAGACTCCAACGTATAACTGTGATCCATTGCCCTTCACGGCTTTCATATATAATCAACATATATTTTGAGGAAAGATGCTGCAGAGAATGGAGTCCGAACATTTCCAGTATCTGATCCTCCACTACTTCCAAAGAAAAGTGGCCCAATAATAATTACTAGGCCCAATGTCACTCCGACATAGTAAACTGAAAGTCATTTGCGTGATGATTTCCAGATGTTGGTGGCGGCCCATTATTTGAACTTTGGGCCAAAGGAGGTCCATAAAGACCATCATTGTCTTGGAAGGAAGATGCCTCAAATGATTGAACCTGTGTGCCTGTAAGGATCCTTCAAACGACTCAAACTGTTTCAGATTCCCTATGGATGACGGAATGTGGCTTGAGAAACTATTACTACCTCCGGTACTAATTACTCCCTCCGATTCTAATTATAAGATAAAGTTGATTTTTTTTGGAGAAATTAAGGAAGTCAATTAAATTACTTTAGAGTATCTATATTTTTATTTTTTTCTCCAAACTAATTAATTTGACTAATAAACTAATATATAATCTAAGGATACTAAAAATATAAACACTCTAAAGTAATTTAATTGGCTTCCTTAATTTCTCCAAAAAAGTCAACTTTGTCTTATAATTAGGACCGGAGGGAGTATAAGACAAAGTTGACTTTTTTTGGAGAAATTAAGGAAGCTAAATGAGTTACCTAATCATATGATATGTTATATATTCTTAGATTATATATTAATTTATTAGTTAAACTAATTAGTTTGAAGAAAAAAAATATAAATATAAATATTCTAAAGTAATATAATTGGCTTCCTTAATTTCTCTAAAAAAATCAACTTTATCTTATAATTAGGACTGGAGGAAGTATTTGACAGGTTGAGCCTATGGAGTGCTGTAAATTCCACTATCTCTTTTGGTATTTACCTTTTAATTTGATTGGATGAGAAGTCAATAGACGTGAAGACACTTAAAATTTTTGTCAAGGTCATTTCCTGACCTTGTAACTATCACCCGATCTTGATAATTTATCGGGTTATATTCATAGAAGATAAACTCGACACGATTTGCGTTTGATGTTGTTTGATTTTGATCAAGAATCATTGCCTTCACACGTTAAATTAAAATTGTTGAACGTTAGATCAACAACTTGAAGCATCTCCCAAAGCATTCTCTTCATATTTGGACACCCAATAGGACCGTGGAAATTGTTTCTTCTCAAAACCATGACTTGGAGTGTGGGTATTGTCTTCAACATGCACAGAAACTCATCAGCTATCTTGTTATTTCCAATGTCTAACACCTCTAATGTGGTGCAAAGGGATAGAAGCAATGATATTGCCCAATAATAACAGAAAAAGAAGGAAATTAAAGCCATAGAAGTAATGATATTTTCATTGGACGTTGGAGTACACAGAGCTTAAGACTCATACAAGTCAAGACTGAAGCAGCGATCGAAGATTGGACATGAATTCTCAGGCCTGTGCTTTCAGCTTTTACCTGTCCGAAAAAAGACAAGTGATCATTTTGGTGTTGATCATTTTGGCAGTGTGACTGAGTTGCTGCAATTTTAGAGCGTTCACAGCGCAGCGATTTCGGAATGCATTCATATATAATTTTGATACTGAATAAGGCCGTTGTGAACAGAAGGTGAACATAAATATAAATGTCTTTTTGCCTCTTCATCTAGTTCTGGCATGTATTTTATAATTTTACTGCTATTATATAACAGTGACTGTTTTTGGCACAAAGGAATGGCAATACGCTTCGTTGCACAATGGGCGTAAGATTCTGAGACAAATTGCAGTTTTACAATGTATTAGGATGAAAGGTCAGAAAGATAGAAAAAAAAATTGATATATATATATATATATATTATATGATCTCCATTATGTTTTTTTTCTTACCTTTGTGTGTATTTCAACATGAGAATTCACGCTTAAATGATCATACCACCCACTCTTTACCAACGACGCTAAGGAAAATCATAGCATGTCCTTGACTTCTACGGTTTTTTTCTTTTTTTATTTTTAATAAATATTTATACCGGTTGTCAAATTTTTTTCACGAATGTCATTTTCTTTGAATTATTTAGTAGATCTCTGTCCTTTTTTAATTTTGTCTCTTACAAAAATTCCAGCATCTTCATATGTCTTCACTCAACCAAATACTCTCTCCGGTCCTTTATGCAATATATATTTGTCTAATTTGATTAAATGAAGAAAGTTAATTAAATTAGTTGATATGATATGTATTTTCTAAAACACCTAGTCATCTTCTTTAATACCCTCTTTCTCTCTCCTCTTAGATTATTATTAAGGGAGCATGAATATGGGTAAATTAAAAAAAGATTGACAAATATAAAAACTATGTCTTATATTGAAGATTAAGATCAACACCCTAAATATATCTTATATTAAATTATGCATGAGTATTGATTAAGAAACAACGAAAACAAATGTATTCAAAGAAATAGCATGGAATAAATGAGAAGGAATAAATCTCATCCATGTACAAAATGAATAGCGTCATAGGAAGAAGGCAGCAATAATATGGTCTTCTGTCGCTGTCTCACCATTGTAGATACCTCTTGTGCAGTCATCTGCAAAAAGCATTTTGAAATAACACAAAATCAAACACCTAAATCAAAGTGTTCATAACCTTCACTTATAAACTCAAGTCTTAAAGTTGAAATGGATTTTAATGATGGAACCAGAATGAGACCAACCTGAAAGCTTCCATCACAACTTGTTGTGCCTGTTGTGTCTTCAGTGATGCGCCCCCTGTTGGCCCTCAACTTTGAGGCATTTTTCAATTTTTTTTTATGATTCTTTTAATCATTAGATTCTATATGAAATGAGTAAAATTTTGATAGTAAAAAATGGAGTTATTTTCAATTTTTTATGATTTTTTGAAAATTCAAGACTCTAAATGAAAAAGAGACTATATAGTTTTGAAGTTTTAAATCTTTTAAAAATAATAAAAAATTGTAAATAACTCTATTTTTTGTTTATAAGATATCAAAATATCACTAATTTTATATAGGATCTATTTTTTCTTGCAATTTTTTATTGGAAACCAGAACCAATAGACAAAGCATTCTCTCGGTCTGTTAATATTTAGATCCAAGTTTTTGGTCTGGCCGTTGATATATTATTGCTTAGAGCCTGTTGCTAAAATACTTGAAAACTCCATAGGAAAAAGAACTTACACTGTTTCATAAACAGGGGTCGCTAGTTACAGAAGAGAGTATTAGAGTAACTAATATCAGTTGATTAGTAGTCTTTGTTATGAGTTAGTTTGTACACGTCAGCACTCTCGTTAGTCTAAGCCTCTAGCTATAACAATAAGTATAGGCATCTTGAACCATCCACTCTTCTAAGTGATTCATAGAGGCGTGTCTAGTTTATGATATTGTGTATGGAGGCCTTATTGTTTTATATGGTTCTTTTCTAGTTTATTGACCTATTTTCTCCAAATAATATGTACTTTTACATGCTGTATCATGTTTCTTTAATGTGAAATTTCTTTTTCATAAAAAAAATCTATAAAATTAAATACCCATCTCTACATTAAACCACGTTAGTGTTGTCACGTGCAGTGCAAGTCCATTTTGAGTGTAGTGGCATTTTGATTTTTTTGTCACAAGCTCGGCTACAGTGTGATGAACGGTGGGCAATGGACAGTATTCCGCTACAGTGTACTCTTCCTCCTTTTCTGTCCAGCCAGTGCCTCTGGTTCCAGTCAAGAAGATGAAAAACAGAGGATATCAACGGCACACCGAAGTTCCTTCCGTCCTCACTCCGATGGCCGATGATGGAGAAGAAGATGAACGAAGATTCTCTCTCTCTCTCTCACGCCTGCTTCGCTCCCTCTGGTTTTTCGATAGATGAAGATGACTGCAGTTTTTCCCTGCGCCTGTCCTCTGTTTCGTTTTTTTTTAGGTTCCTTTTTCCCCTTGGCTTCTCTTTTCTTTCTTTAGTCCATTAGGTCTTCCTTTCCCTTTTTGCAAAACGGCGTCGCAGCTGATCTAATTCATTCCCTCTCATATGCGCCCCATATGCTCTCCTAATTAGATAAAATAATGGAAAAATCCTAAATAAATACCATTTAAAAATATAAAACCCTAAAAAATCTATTAACACTTAAAAGAAATATAGAGATACCAAGTATTAAATTGGGTTTTTCAAGTTTTAACACATTTACCATTTTATCCCTCAAATTTTTTTAAAATAATAGTGGTGCCGCCGTCGGAGCACCGCCGCCGCCCCGGTGACCGGCCGATCGGGACCCCCGACAGCCAGAGCTCCGGTCTCCGACAATAGGAGCTCCGGCCGGTGGAAGCTTTTTTGGTGGGGAGAGGTTAATTTTTTTGAAACAAATTTGTAAAGAAATGGCAAGGGGTGGGATCGAACCTATCCCACCCCTTTAGAAAAGAAACATGATGGCTACTAGGCTACCAAAGCTTCTTTGATATATATATACATTATTAAATATGTATAATATAATTAAATGTGTAGTAGCTTTGACAAAGTCAATAATGACATTGACAAATTCAATAATGGAAATAACAAAATTCGTAATGGTATGGACAAAACTGTTTGCTGATGAACTTTGACTTGCATGTTTTTATCAGCATTTTTACACAAAATATTTTTGTCAAAACCATTACAATTCTTATCAAAATCATTACTAAACTTATCAATATTAAAGTAACTAATATCAGTTGATTGGTAACTAATATATGTCAAAGGTAGTACAATATTAATATCATCACTCAATGAAGTATTAAAAAACTGACGTATCAACAACGCCAACTTAATAATTCAAGTACAATACAGCGTACTCATAGAAAAATATGACTCATGCATCTCATCAAAAGCATCAAATATTTAAACTGTATTAAATTCAAATGATTACAACATAAAATTCACATTTCATGATCTTCATTCGTCTCCCTTATTGATCAAGCTGCCCATATTTAGATATGCCACTACAGAGGATAACTTCATCTGAAGTTTACAACAATAAAAACAATTACTTAGTTAATACCATTGAAAATTACTTAGTAACAACGAGGATAATTATTAATAAAAAAGCCTTCAAAGAAAATCAGAAACCTGGACCAATAATGAAGGGCCAATATTGCTAAAAAACATCCCTAAAATACATACGCGCACACACACACACAGAGGGTCGAGGGGCGGAAAAAAATGCCTCCATTGATTTCTCTCTCTATTAAATATCTTCACTATTAGATTAAATTTTAATGGTTGAGATATAATGTTATATTAAATCCTCATTATTAAAACTTTATCCAATGATGGAGATATTCAATAGAGAGAAATTAATAAAGACATTCCTTTCTGATTTATATAACAATGGGCGAGCGCACACAAGCATGCTTACATATAACAATGGGCGCCAGTCAAAGAACTGAAGAAGTAATGTGTGAACAGATATTTAATTATAAAATAAAAGAATTTTTTCTGAAAATACATCCTCACAACTTTCTCTTTAAATAATGCATACATAATTCGAAATTATATTTTTGAACTATAAATACAATTTAGAGGCAAAAAAGATTAAATAGAATGTTACCAAATTAATCTCCAATATATATATGTGCGTTTATATCTTAGCTTAAAGCGTATACCATATATTAAATATGTAATGTTCTCGTGAGATGTTCAAAATTCTAACACGACTTCATTTGCATAAAACTCAAAATTATATAATATCATCTCATCACTATGTACAGTCGTTTAAACCGATTAGTTAGGAATTAAAAAAAAAGGATTAGAATCAAAAGGGGGGCATTTAAATAAATTAAACAATGTGACTGAATAGACAATTATATGGTTGGATAAATGGGCGCATATAGGTGTGCATGCAATTTTAAAAATTATAGGAAGGTTTATGCTACACAACTTCTCTTATTAAAAAGGACAGACAGTAATAACAAATCGAGACTATATAGTTGACAAATGGGATCGAACATGTGACATTTTATTTAGAGGGACTATTATGCCGCAAGTTATAATAAGTTCATTGGCTGTTATGCAATTTTTTTTTTTTTTTTTACAATTTTGGGAAACAATCCTATAAGTTTTTAAGATAGATGAGAAATTTGTGTAACTAAGATAAAATATAGAATATTTCAGTGTACTTGACTTAAAAAATCAATTCTTGTAATTTACCAAGACTCTATAAAGTTGTTGAGAATTGATCACGATTAGCAAAAATATTCTTCACCGTCTCTCTCTTATGCACACACGTGAGCATAAATATATTATGAACAAAACATATACTGACATTTCCAACAACCAAAGAAAAAAAAAGCCAACACACAAGATAAAATCAAGCAAGATTATAAAATAACACCAGTGTATCGTAACAATGTATGTTCATAGAAGGTTTACCTCATTTGATAGACAGTGTGAGTGGTTAAGTAGTATGTTGAACAAAGCCCATTTCCTAATGGCTCCAACGTAGAACTGGGATCCATTGCCCCTCATGTCTTTGATAATCAACATATATTTGAGGAAAGATGCTACAGAGAATGAAGTCCACACATTTCCAGTATCTGATCCTCCACCGCCTCCAGAAGAAAAGAGGCGCAATAATAATTCCTAAGCCGAAAACCACTCCCAATTCCAAACCTTAGATAAGCTCAAAATCAATTCCGTGGTTATTGTCAGATGTTGGGGGCGGCATTAGCACTTGCGGCCCATTGTTTGGACTTTGGGTCAAAGGAGGTCCATAAAGACCATCATTGCCTTGGAAGGAAGATGCCTCAAATGATTGAAGCTGTGTACCTGTAGGGATCTTTCCCACCAAATGATTATGGGACAAGTTCACAAATGAAAGGAATGACAAACTTGCAAGTGCTGTTGGAATCTCTCCTGACAAAGAGTTTTTTGACAGGTCAAACGACTCAAGCTGTTGCAATTTCCATATGGATGATGGAATGTGGCCTGACAGATTATTATTTGACAGGTTGAGCACATGGAGTGCGGTAAAATCCATCATCTCTTTTGGTATTGACCCTTCAATTTGATTGGATGAGAAGTCAATAGACGTGAAGACACCTAGAATTTTGGTCAATGTCATTTCTTTACCTTTCATGGTAACCATCACTTGATCTTGATAATTTATTGAGATATGTTTATAGAAGATAAAGTCGATATGGTTTGCCTTTGATGTTGTTTGATTTTTGTCAAGAATCATTGCCTTCAAAGTGGGAAAGAATTCTCCCGGTAGCGTTCCATTAAAATTGTTGAAAGCTAGATCAACAAGTTGAGGCATCTCCCAAATCATTCTCTTCATTTTTGGACACCCAATAGGACCATGGAAATTGTTTCTTCGCAAAACCATGACACGGAGTTTTGGTATTGTCTTCAACAAGCATGGAAACCGATCCTGTATCTTGTTATTTCCAATGTCTAACACCTCTAATGCGGTGCAATGGGACAAAGATCTTGGAATTGGCCCTTGTAAATTATTACTACTAAGATCGAGAGTCTGAAGAGTACATGAAGCTTGAAAAGTATCAGGAATATTGCCACTAAGATTGTTCTTTCCTAAATTCAATACCCCCAGAGACTCACTAATTGCTAGACAATGTGGAAACCCCCCGCTGAAGTTGTTGTAGGAAAGATCAAGCACTTGAAGATTTAAAGCATTATAGCAGATGGAAACAGGGATTCTTCCATAAATAGCATTGTGCGATAGAGAAAGAAAAACTGTGTAAGACAGATAGTTTCCAATGTCAGAGGGAATAACAGAGCTGAATTTATTGTATGAAAAATCCAAATAAGAGGCAAATAGAGGAAATGCTGGAAGTTTGCCTTGGAGGCGGTTGTCATGTAGGTCAAGCACACCCAAATTACCATAAGAGCTAAAATTATATGGGATTCTTTCTCTCTCTTGAAGTAAATTGTGAGAAAGACTTAATGCATTAAGATTGCTAAGCTCCCAAATCCAGTAGGGTATTTTTTCTGCAATTTCATTGTTTGAGAGGTCTAAACTGACTAGTCCGGATAGATTTCTCAAGAAACGTGGGAATTGTCTCAACTTGCAAGATGCCAACTTTACAGTATCCAAGAAGGGAAAGGATAACCGTTTAGCATTCTTAACATTGGCATCAATTGACAAGTTGTTGTTTGAAAGATCTAATTGAAATAGATTTTGAAGACTCTCAAACAAATCTAGTTGTATTGTGCCATTGAACTTGTTTGAAGACAAATCGAGGAACTCAAGCCCTCTAAGATGAAAAATAAATTGAGGAATAGGCCCTTGTAAAGAGTTACTCCTCAAATCAAGCATTCGTAACATGGACGAAGAGACATTTGAAATTGCATCAAACTCTTGAAAACAGTTGTTGGAAAGACCTATGTATTGTAGCAATGGAAGCGAAAACAAAGACATAGGAACACTCCCATTTAGGAAATTGTTCTGCACATTGAACAAGACTAGCTTTACAAGGCCTTTGAAATGTACTGATGATATTCCACCACTTAATTTATTATCAGATAGATCTATAAATTTAAGCTTCTTGGCCATACCAAATGGTGGAATTGGACCTGTGAAGAAGTTATATGACAAGTCCAGGACAGCAAGTTCGGTGAGATTTGACATGGAATTTGGTAGTGTTCCATTAAATTGGCTCAAAAATATTTCTAAGCTAGACAGCCGCCGTAAGTTGCTTATGGAATCTGGTAATGCTCCTGAGAAATTTGTAGAACTTAGAATCAATATCTGGAGAGAACCGATCGGTGGCAAGTCTGGCAGAGAACCTTGAAGACCATTGTTGCCTGATAGATCAAGAGAAGTGAGTGTCTGCACTTGGAAGATCTTATCTGGAAAACTACCACGCAAATTACAAGAATTGAGATCCAGTTGGGTTAGATTTTAGAATTTAGCAAAGAAATCTGGCACTGGAGCTGACAAAGGTTTGTGATACAAATGAATTATGGAGAGATTTTGAAGAATTTTCAGGGAGGAATCAATGGGGCCTGATATGTTGCAATTTGGCATGCTTAGAACCTGTAGATGAGGTAGAGAAGACGACAAAGCAAGACCCCATTCATTTCCCTTGAGCGCTATATTAATGCCATCTAGATATAGTTCTCTAACTTCACTGAGGTTCTGAACAAGCTTCATAAGATTTGGATTCTCAAGTTTCAGAGCTGATTCTCCTAAATAATAAGGAGTAGACAGATCAAGAATGGCTAACCTCGTGAGCTGAGCGATCTCCATTGGTATCTGGCCAACAAAACCAGCATTTGACAAATCAAGAGAAGTTAAGCTCTTCAAAACTTTGATTCTGGATGGAATCATAGAATTGAAGTTATTGAAAGCCAAATTCAAATGCTTGAGATATTGGAGGCTGAACAGAGTACTGGAATTTTCTAGTCCTCCCGAGATTGATTCCTCGCTGAGGTCTAGACCAGCAACATGTCCCTCCTCATCCCATGTTACGCCTCTCCATTCACTGCAAGGGCTGCTTTCATTCCAGAACAACAATTTGCTGGAATCACTAGGGTTGAATTTGAGGGTTTTCTTCAATTGAAGTAACCAAAGTTTCTGGTCTTCAAGACAGTGGACAGAATTCCCAGAAACCAGAGTGACATTGAGACAAAGACATGCCCAATAATGACAGAAAAAGAAGGGAAGCCATAAAGCTAATGATATTTTCATTGGACGTTGGGGTATACTGTGCTTAAGGGTCATACAACTGAAGACTGAAGCAGCGAAGAGACTAGTGGTGGATTCTGAGGGTTCAAGACCATGAACATGAATTCTGGGGCCTGAGCTTTCAGCTTTTACCTGTCCAAAAACCGAGTTGGGTATGGCTGGTAAAGACGCATGGGAGCGCAGAAGAAAGACAGAAAAAAAGGCACATATTCCGACCAGTTGACTAGTGAGTCAGCGTCAGAGTAAACTCAAAAAAATCCAAGTCGTTGGTTGTTGGGAAAGGAAGCTAATAAAGTTGGAAGAAAACGCAGAGAAAATAATGGTGTCTCAGTTGAAGACTACTGACTGCTACATAAACATTCCACGCGTCTTCAAAATGCAATCATAGAGTGACGTGAACCATACTGCATAAGACCGTTGTGAACAGAAGGCAATAATGCAGGTGGATGCCTCTCTTCCTCATCGAGTACTCCTTGGATGTCTTTTTCAATTGTATTATTTAAGGGTAACTGTTTTTTTTTTATATTATCATCCCCGTATTACGGTATGGCGGTCTCTCCCAATATAAATGATGCCTCTAAAAAATAAAGGTAATTTTATCCTCCTAACAATATACATCGTTGCACAATGAGGTTAAAATTCTGAGAAAAATTGCAGTTTTATTAAGATGAAGCACTCCAAGATCTTTATTTTATTTTATAAAGTGTTTTTACACTCCACTAACTTTGACACCATTAATTTTATTAAGGGATAATTTTGACCGTACAATTTTAATTAATTGACAAAAATATCTTAAATGATAATATTTTAATGCACTCATTCTTGATTTAAAAAACTAAAAATAATATATCAATATTTAAAATTGTAATATCAACATTTTTTTGTTAATAAAAATATCGGTGTTAATTAGAGTTAGAAGATTGAAATAGCAATTTATAAAATTAAAAAAAACATCAAATTAAAATCTTGTATTAAAGTAGAGGACAAAAATACTCTTTGTTAATACAATTGATACTCACATATAATTTAAATGTTATGATAAAGATATACTCGTACCACTGATGATGAGTGATGATATATATTAAGTAAAATCATATCAAGGTAGGGTAGTTATTCAAGGAAGTATGGCAAACATTAAGCATGCATTGCTATTAGCTGCACACACCCTGAAGCCACCCTCAAGCAACTCTTTGCTGGTATCATCCTTAAATGTGTTTTAATTAATTATTAGTAGACATTTACATATAATAAATTAGCTGTTTCCCATGTTACCAATAATGGTGGATTTTTAGGAACAGTATTGAATGTGTTATGTTGAGAGATTCATACACCTTGGTGGTCCATCGTTTGCCATCACCATTGTGAATGGCATCAACAAAGGCAGTGTAGTTCCGGTTCTTAATCACATTGTACGGCCCGTCATGGATTTCAACTTCAATTGTGTAACCGCCATTGTTTATCAGGAAGATTATGGTCTTCTGCCCCTGCCGTGCCTCAGCATTGTAGATACCTCTTGTGCAGTCATCTACAAAAAAGCATTTTGAAGAACACAAAAAAAAAAAAAAAAAACCACCTAAATCAGTTCCAAGTAGTGATACTTGTAAAGTTTGAGATGGTTTTTATTAGATTTCTTATAGAGGTATATATTGAGGTTCTCTTTTGATCAAAATAGTTTAAGCTAATTAAGACTTCTTTTTGCATTATATCCCTTCAATCCTTTGTCTAATTAGTCGAGCTGTGGGACTCTTATATTCTCATATGGAATAGGAATAAGGCCAACCTGGAAGCTTCCATCACCAATCCAAGCAATGACTCGTTTCTCAGGAACAGCTTGTGCATAGCCAAGTGTGGCACCAACAGACCATCCTATTAATCCATACTGCATTTGGAACTCATACCTGTTTGGAAGTTAGTCCCCTGTCTCAGCAATAACAGCAGTTTCAGTAGACAACATCTTTTGAATATGTTCGAATTGAATAGAATATCCACCCTCAATAGTTCTTTAGGTTCATTGGACGTTGGAGTATAATGAGCTTAAGACTCTCATACAACTGAAGACTGAAGCCGCCGAGAGACTGGTGATGGTTTCAGGGGGTTCAAGCCTTCCCAAAAACGGGTAGGGTCTGGCTGGTAAATATGCATGAGAGCGCAGAAGAAAGACACTGAGAAGAAAATGAACATATTCCGTTCAGCAGCGAGGCAACGTCGGAGTAGACTCAAAAGAGTCCAAGTCATTGTTTGATTTGGAGACAGGGCTGATCAATTTCGCAGAAAATGCAACCTTAACAATGTTAGAGCGTTCCACGCGTTTACTATTATATATAACAGTAACTGTTTTTGGCACAAAGTAATCGCAATTTTATACTACTAGTAACAGTAATTCACTTCGTTGGTTGCTGATAACTCCCCAGTTTTAATAGATTTGAGATATATTTTGATATATTTGGGAAGTTATCAATGCTAAATTAAAAAAATTTTCTTGAAATTTTATAAGATATCAATTTGGTGTGTTGTTTGTGGGATTTCAAATTAAAATAAAAGTTTTTTAAATTTGGGAAAGAAGCAATAAAAAATAGGGAAAATGTCAGCTATGTCCCAAATTAGGGAAAAAATACCACAAAAGTCCTTTTGAAAAGTCAACTGTCAGAAAAGTCCCTGGGACTTTTCTGACATGAATTCTCAATGACCATTTATCAAAATACCCCCCAAGCAATTTAACCATTGTCATTGGTTACAACATGTTATGCTATATTTACAACTTTGTAAGTCATATTAACAACATAGTAAGTTACGTTAACAACATGTATATAAAATGCGTGATTGTGTTGCGTTTACAACCTCTTCAGTTATGTTTACAACTCATTAAATATAACGTAACATGTTGTAAACGTAACTTACTATGTTGTTAATATGACTTACGATGTTGTAAACATAGCATAACATGTTGTAACCAATGATAGTCGTTAAATTGGTTGGGGGTATTTTGGTAAATGGCAATTGGGAATTCATGTCAGAAAAGTCCCTAGGGACTTTTCTGACAGTTGACTTTTCAAAGGAACTTTTGTGGTATTTTTTTCCTAGCTTGGGACCTAGCTGACATTTTCCCTAAAAAATAATAGAGTTAAGGTGCAAAAATGTTCATAAACTTTTCTAAAAGAGGGTCAAATACCATAAATTTTATTTGGGTGCAAAAATGCCTATTAACTTTTTGAAAAATAGGCATTTTTGCCCTTTTTTTTGGGTGTATTTTAGCCACTTTTTCAATAAGTTCATAGGTATTTTTTCACCCAAATAAAGTTTATGGTATTTGACACTCTTTTAGAAAAGTTCATGAACATTTTTGCACTTTAGCTCAAAATAAAAATTTGAATTTTTCTCAAATAAAAAAAAAAGATATACTTCCTTCGGTCCTAATTATAAGACAAAGTTGACTTTTTTGGAGAAATTAAGGAAGCCAATTAAATTACTTTAGAGTGTTTATATTTTTAGTATTCTTAGATTATATATTAGTTTATTAGTTAAATTAATTAGTTTGGAGAAAAACATAAAAATATAAATACTCTAAAGTAATTTAATTGTCTTCTTTAATTTCTCCAAAAAAATCAACTTTATCTTATAATTAGGACCAGAGGTAGTAGTTTTTATTATTACAATAATAGTAGTAGTTGTTATTGTTATTTCCCCTTCTTTTTTATATTGTCAGAATCGGTGTGGTGATTTTGGGATAAAAAAAACAAGGTATTAAAACTTGGATCGGTGAGTGAACCGGACGAGACAGTGGTTTAAGGGTCAGTGGGTTATATCGGAGTCAGACTGGAGTCAAACCGATGATAATTAAAATATTATAATTTACTTAAAGTAGGTAAAAATATTCAAATTTCAAATATAAAAACATTTAAATAAAAATTATATTCCGCTGGCAAACAAAAATATCTAAAAGTATTTCATTGTACAACAAAACTAATACACATATATATTATATATTATAATAATCGGTAAAGGAATTGCAATATTATATTGCACTTTCTTCAAGGGCATCACGTGATCTGGCTTCTCAGTTCTCCCACCTTCCATCACGTCATGTCATAGGGAGGAGTGACCTTCTTCTTCCTTCTCACAATTTTGAATTTGAGCAATAATCATTCTCTCTCTATTTTCCGATCAAATCACTCATGGCTCCTTCTTCTGGCTTTACAATTTTTGTTCTAAAAGGTTTCTTGCCTCCACTTTGTTACCATGATTTCACAGGATTTCGTGTAAGTATTTTATAATATATCATTATCTATTATTTCCTCGCTTTTCCTCTCCTTTCTTCTTCTTTTCGGAGTGTAGTAATTTCCAGGCAAGTATAGAAGTTACCTAGGCAACTATAAGAGAAAGAGAAGAGATGAGGGCATGAGGCGACTTAGTATGGCTTCTTTTTGAATTATCAAAAACAAAAAACAAAAAACAAAAGAAAGCAGCGTTGTTTCATCCAACTTGGCCGACTCGCACAACTCGGCTAGTCAGCCGAGTTAGTACCGGGTCGTTCCGATTCATACAGGATCAATCCGGATCAGAACAGTAACGCTTAACTACTTGAATCGGATTGGAGAGGTGGCCGGTTCGCCGGGTTTCGATTTGAACCAGCTGGTCCGGTCCGGGTTCATGAACCATGAAAAGAAATGGAAAACCTAAAATACAAGAAAGCCATGAATTGGAAGGAAGGAGGCTACTTGAAGGGGGAGAGAATGGCATTCGAATTCCATTCTTCTTCTTTACAAGAGGGTGAGAGGATTGTGGAGAAGAAAAGAGACCAGAGTAGCTGCAGAACTAGAAGGAGAGAGACAGAGCTAAGAGGACTCTATTGAATATTTCTATCTTATTCATCTTTCTCTTTCTCATGGATTCTAAATCTATTTTTGGTTACTGGGATGAGATTGAATAAATCCATATGTGGCTAATTTTGTTTTTGCAATCTTAAGGAGCTATGAACTTGTAGGTGGATTAAACTGTTTTCCCTTATTAGTTATGTTTTAATGTTAATTTTGGTTACTTAATCTTGTTTATTTCTTATCTACTTAGTGCTTGATCACTATTAAGTATGATTTTGGGAAATGTAGATTAACCTTGGGAGAGGGATTTTAATTGGACCATATGATTGAGTAATGTGGGATTAGAATTTATTTTAATTTTCCAATAGGATAGAAATATACCTATTAGACCCATATAATCATATTAGGGTGAAATTGAATATTATTGCCACTTGAATAACTATGTTAGGAATAACAATTTTAACTTGAGAGAAAGATATAAGTGATCCGGAGATATTTACATTTATTAATACTCTAGATTAACAAAATTAACATTGAAATTAATTAATTAGTGAAAACAAGGTTTATGAAGCTAATAAGGGATTAGTGACTCTGGATTGCTCATTTGATTATTGTGATAGTTTGTTTATTTTAATTTCTTTTTACTCATTTGAATTCAATTTGAGTTGTTCAACTTAAACTAAAGTGTAAAATTAATGCTTAACTAAAGTTTGGGTACCAAATCTTAATGAGAATGATATTTTATTCATTCTTTATTACTTGATATGGCCTGTGTACTTACAGAATTTTATGTTACAATTTTTCCCTATCAGTTGAACAATGAGCGTGAGATTCTGAGACAAATTGCAGTTTTATTAAGATGAAGGGTTTAAAAGACAGAATTGGTATATTCACTCCGACGTTCTAGAGAAAAAGTAATAATGTATAGATAATTCTTCTAAACAAGTTTTTTTTTTTTTTACATTTCGGGTATTTAAACATAAGATTTCCTGCTTAATGATGATACCCGCTCACCAACCTCGCCTGTTAGTAGAAGTGGTAATTCGGGCCGGGGCCGTTTAAAAAAATGGGTTCAGGCCTGGAAAATACCAGCCCATTTATAATCGGGCTAAATGGGTTAAGCCCATTTAGCCTGATTACCCAAAAAAAAAAACTTTCCATTCCATTTCCAAATTTCCTTGGCTCAGTCACTCACGATGCTTCTTCGGTCTCCTCACTACACTCTTTCACTCATATTCTCATTGTCTCACAGTCACAGCAGCATTTTCTTTGAACCCTAACGCCAAAGAATGGCCAGCTAACCCTCCCCCTCTTCCTCTCCAGCTCGGCTCCGTCACCCTTCCTCTCCGGCTCCGCTGGTCCGGCCTCTCCAAGTCTCCCTCTTCCTCTGCGCCCCCTTGCCTCTGCCGCTCTATGCTCTAGCAGTTTCTGTCTTCTTCTCCGGCTCGGCCGCTCGGTGCTCTTCGAGTCTCGCTCTTCCTCCGCGCCTCCGCGGCCACTCTATGCTCTCCGCCTCTCCCAGACTCCCTCCTCCTCTTTGGCTCCGAGCCTCCGTCGCTCAGTTGCTCTCCCCTGTCTCCCTCTTCCCCTCGCGTCTCGTCGTCTACTCTACTCGGAGCTTTAGTCGCGAGTGGTGGTTAGGCATGCTTGTCTCTTCCAAGTCTCCCATCTAAAACCAAACCGGATTCTCTTCCTCTCATGCTTGTGCTCGTCGCCTCTGCTCAGTTTCAACACAGTAAGAGGTAATTTTTTCTGTTCTTGTTTGAATTGAAGTAAACGAAAAATTGAAGCAAACCATTGAATTCTGATTCAAACTTTGTAGTTTCTGTCTTTGGTTTTATTTGGTTAAACTCAAATGCTCAATTAGTTCTGTAGTTCTGTCTTTGGGTTGTGACTAATTCGAATTGTATTTTGTACTGTGATCGTGCATTTGCTGGATTTGTATTTGCTGGTTAAGCTCAAATGCTCATTTGCTATGATTGTGCATTTGCTAGATGAAAATTTGAAGTCTGTAGTTCTGTCTTT
Source organism: Inga leiocalycina (assembly GCA_963242795.1). Lineage (NCBI taxonomy): Eukaryota > Viridiplantae > Streptophyta > Magnoliopsida > Fabales > Fabaceae > Inga > Inga leiocalycina. Next base: position 57,933,167 of record OY725328.1, read on the forward strand.
GCTCAGTTGCTGGATTTGTTTTTCCAATTGATTTTTGTACTGTGATTGTGCATTTGTTGGTTAAGCTCAAATGCTCATTTGTTGAATTGCTGTGATTGTGCATTTGCTGGATGAAAATTTGAACTCTGTAGTTCTGTCTTTACTGGATAACTGGATTTGTTTTTCCAATTCTATTTTGTACTATGATATTGCATTTGTGGTTGTTGCTGGATTTTGTTTTCAATAATGCTTTTGTCCTTAAACAAAGATGATAATGCTTTTGTCGTTAAAAAAAGATGGCTACCATAGATGTTGACAATGTGGCCACACAATCCGAAATACCTACTGAACCTGAAGCTTCCATTGTACAAACACAACATAAAGATGCTCCTGCTACAAATAAAAGGGCGAGATGTACGACATCTGATGTTTTGAGATACTTTACCAAACTTGGCATAGTTGATGGCAAGGAAAAAGCTAAATGCAATGGGTGTAGGAAGCCATATGCTGTGGGAAGCAAGGATTGTGGGACTTCACACCTTCGGCGTCATATTGAAAGTTGTAAAGCACTCCCAAAATACAAGGATGTTGGTGCCATGATGATAGACCAAGCATGGATTGTTAGAGCTAGAAAGATTGACCACAACAAAGTTCGAGAACTCATTGCCTATGCCATCATTAAACATAATCTTCCATCTGCTTTTGTTGAGTATGATGGAATTAGGGAGTTGCTCACATATTTGAATCCTAATTATAAGAGTATTACAAGAAAAACTACTGTGGTAGATGTATGGAATTTCTATCTTCATCAAAAGAACAACCTAAAGGACAACCTAAAGGCCAAACTAGCAATGAGTCCAAGTAGAATATGTTTGACTTTCTGATTATTGGACAACAATAACTACAGAAGGTTATCTTTGCTTGACTACTCACTTTGTTGATGAGAAATGGAATTTGCATAGCAAAATACTTTCCTTTTCCAAGATGGAGCCTCTTCACACGGGATTTGAATTAGCAAAAAGGGCGCATGAGACATTGATAGACTGGGGGATTGAAAAGAAGGTTTTCTCTATCACGCTGGACAATGCTTCAACAAATTTTCATATGCAAAGAATACTGAAAGAGAATTTGAATTTGAGTGGTAGCTTGATATGCAATGGAGAATTCTTTCATGTGAGATGTTCTGCTCACATCTTGAATCTCATAGTTCAGGATGGCTTGCGCGTAGCGAAAGGAGCTTTGAATAAGATTAGGAGCAGCATTATATGTATGTACAGAAATCAGAGACAAGGATGATAGAATTCAAGAAAAGGGTTGAACAAGTTGGGGGTATCGATACTTCTGTGGGTTTAAGGTATGATGTCCCGACTAGATGGAATTCGACACATGCAATGCTTGAAAGTGCAATTAAATATCGTCGTGCTTTTGCTAGCTTGGCCTTGAATGACACAAATTACAATCATTGTCCAACAAATAAAGAGTGGTCAAGAGCAGAGGCTATGTGCACATTCTTGAAGCCTTTTGCAGTGATAACAAACTTGATGTCTGGATCATCATATCCCACTTCTAACATGTATTTCACACAAATATCAAAGATTGAGTTGCTGCTAAGAGGACATTTGAAGAATGAGGATTCTGTGATTCGGGATATGGCTCAGAGTATGCTTGACAAATTTGAAAAATATTGGACTGAATATAGTGTTATTCTTGCATTAGCCATTATCCTTGATCCTCGAATGAAGCTTGAAGTCATAAAGTTTACTTTAGTGAAAATAGATCCCATAAATTCTCATGAGAAGATTGAAAACATTAGGAGCGTACTATGTTTTCAATGAGTATAAAAATGTGGGATCATCTTCATCCGACAGCCCAATTGGTGGAGCTGCTTCAAGTTCGAATGCCAACACGGTGTTGATCACAGAACCGATTCCTAGCCGTAACCTAAATGAAGTGGATGACTTCAAAGTTTTTGATGTAAGTTTGAAATTCTTAAATAGTTTTTGTTTAGATTTAATTTGAATTTTCATTGTCACTTTCCTATGTTCATTTAATTTGACCTTTTTATTAATTTTTCAATGGTGCAGGATTTTTTTTCATTCAAGTGTCAAGATGAGTCAACAATTGAAAAGTTTGAATTGGACTACTATTTGGAAGAAGCGATACTTAATAATAGATTGGCTATAAGATTTAATGTCTTGGATTATTGGAAAGCCAACTCAGCTCGATTTCCCTGTCTTTCAAAGATGGCATGTGATATTTTTAGTATTCCAATTACTATCGTTGCCAGTGAATCAGCTTTTATCATAGGATCTCGGGTTCTCACAAAGTATCGATCTTGTCTTGTTCCAGATAATGTTGAAGCTCTTATTTGCACACGAAATTGGCTTCTTGGTTTTCCATGGGATGGTAATATTTATAATCATATTTGTTCATTTATCTTTTTTTATATATCTATTTAATAAATCTTTTATGTTTATGTCATTACTTGTGGCAGAGGATTCTGAGATAGAGAAAAGGGAAACTGCTCCTATCCCTATTTTTGCAGCTTCAGACAATGCTTCAAATATAGTGATTGCCGATTGAAGAATGAGAAAGGAAGATTATAAGTTTTTTTGTTGTTTTGAAGAATTGAATTAGATCCAAGAAGTTTATAACTTTCTTGCTAATTGTTATTGTATTATATGATTTATATCCCTCATTCCTTCAAATATACTTATGCCATGTCTTGCCTGATGAGTGATGCATGATTTGCATGCCATGCATAGATAGTAAACTTGTGAAATTCATTTATGTCAAACATTGTGAAACTCATTTGTGTGAAGGACAAAATTAATTAGTAAACTTGATGTGTGATGCATGATTTCATTTATTTCATTCATCAGATATGAGATGATTTCAACTAAATGACTTAGTGAGCTATTTATGTAATTAGGAAAAATTAATGGTAGATTGGTAGTAATTAGTAAGGTTATGTGTGTGCAAGATGAAATTGTGTGGCAAGCAACAAAAACTAATGGAAGCAAACGATTTGTGTGGCAAGCAACAAATTAAAGGTCCATTGGTCCAGTTTGTATAGCCCAAAATCACAAAAAAATATGAAAGGAAGTATCATATGGCCCAAAAACTAATGGAAGCAAGCTGGGCAAAAAAATAAAATAAAACAGTGTAATATAGCCCAAAATAAAAAAAAGGGCCCAGAAGCCACACGGCCCAATCTCATTAAAATGTCAGCTTGGCGGGCTAGCCCGCCAACCCGACTTATCGGGCTCTGGTAGCCCATGTTGTAATTGGGATGAATACAGCCCGACCTGATTATGGGGAACCCGTGACGGGCCAGCCCGTCGGGCTCGGGCTGCCCTAAATTACCTACTCTACCTGTTAGTAAGAAAAAGTAATTATGTCCTTGAGAGTTGTGATTTTTTTTATTTTCTTGTTTTCTTAATTATTGCAGTGAATATTCATACCGGTTGTTGAATTTTGGGAAATTCCCTGAAAAAGAACTCTAAAATAGTGAAAAGACAGAAAGGTGATTTGAATTTAAATATTCCCGTAGAGATGCTAATACTTGAACTGTCTTTACTGAAACTAAAAGGAAAAGACTATATTGTCCCTTACATTTTTTTAATTAAAAAAATAATTACCCCCTACTGGCCAGCCGCCTGATCTGGCAGCCGGAGCTCTGGCGTCTGATCGGCACCGACGGCCCGCCTGCTAGTGGCCAGAGCTTCGGTGAGAATATTCCTCAGAATATTCCCTCCCTCTTGGGAATATTCCCTTGAGAATATTTTTTCCTAAAGTGGTGGCACTAAAAGTACATTAGATTGAGCAATCAAAGCTCTTTAACATAAATAAGGCAATATATATATATATATATATATGTATGTTAACCTTTGATCTTTAACCAAGCCCATCAATAAGTTCAGATAAGAAATTAGCAAAATGAGATAAGAAATTCACAAGTTTAGATAAGGAATTCGCAACTTTCGTTTTTTAAGTAAAACATTCACTTACCCTTTCAGACCATTTACAAATTTAGATAAGGAATTCCCAAATTCAGATGAGGAATTGACAAGTTGAGATAAGGAACTTGTATGTCTAGATCAGGAATTCGCAACTTTCATTTAAGTAAAAAATATACTTACGCTCTCAGGCCATTCACAAGTTTAGATAATGAATTACCAAGTTCATATAAGAAATTGATAAGTTGTGTTAAGGAATTCACAAATTCAAAAAAGGAATTGACAACTTTTTTTTTTTTACTCAAAAATTTCACAAATTTATGCACGATGAGTTTTATTAGGATGAAGGGTTTAAAAAACAGAATTGGTATATTCACTCCATGGTTCTGAAGAAGAAGTAATAATATATGACTGCGGAAAGTTTCAGATAACAACCACCATAGCAAATTAATTCCCATTTACCTTAAATAAATCTGAAAGGGGCTGAAGTTATTTATAGAGTAAAATGATAAAAATAATCCCTTAAATAAGAAAGGAGAAACAACTTGACTTGCGAGTGGTAAACACATCATGAATAAATAAAATAGTTATATGAACAAGTGAAATTAATTTTTATATGAATATATTAAAGCATGATCAAGTCAAATTCCATTTATAAGTAGTGAATATATAGTGAATAAGTGTAATAGTCTTCTAAATCAGAGAAATTAATTTCTTAACAAGAACATGTTAGAGTATGATCAAGAACACATCAGGTTATTTTTCCTTTCTTTCTTAGAGGTTTATTTTTGTCTTTTTACTTCGCAAATCAATTTCACTTCAGCCGCACTGGATTGGAATGAAATTTCATTTTTTTAGGGGCTAATGGGAATTAATTTGCTACAATAATCCTTATCTGAAATTTTCCTATATAACAGTCTATAGTATACAATACTAACAGGTCAAGTTTAACTAGAGGTAATTCTTTTAAGCATGCTTTTTTTTTTTTTTTTGCATATTTAAATATAAGATTTCATACCTAATGATGATACCGGTTCACCAACCTCGCCTGTCGCTGTTAATAAGAAAAAATAATTATGTTCTTGAATGTTGTGATCTTTTTGTTTTCTTAATTATTGAAGAGAATATTCATACCAGTTGTTAGATTTTTGTCAGGAATGCCATTTTCTTTGAACTATTTAGTAAATCTCTATCTTTTTGTAATTTTGTCTCTTAGAAAAAGTCCAACCCCACCTTGATATGAAGAAGAAAACAGGCATTTATATTTTGCCTTCTGTTCACTAAACCAATTGTCATTAGTGATACATCTTTATCACTTTGGTGAAAAACGGGCAACTAACTTGCTTTTCTTTTGGATGGATGATTTTTTTGTCATAACTAATTTTTTTAATCTTTATAGATTAATTATTTGGTTCATATATTTAGAATCTGAGGAAATACTTAACTTGCCCGAAAGAAAATATTGCATGCTCTTAATTTGTAGTGACTTTTTTGTTAAGCTTAGATCATTTTGTCTGATAGAAAGCTTTTAATACATTAAGATTCGAAAATAATAAATTTTATTAATTAAATTTCTGTTAAAAAATCACAAGGAATAAATCTCATCCATGTAGAAAATGAAATAGCATCCTAGGAGGAAGGCAGCAATGGTTTAAAGTTATTGGGGATTAGGAGACTGTTGTTAGCTGCACAAGTAGGATAGTGATTCAAGGAAGTCTGGCAATGCATTGAACATGCATGCATTACTAAAGAGCTTGATATTAGAAATATTTGATTAAATTGGGAATCAAAGCCTTACAATTGAAAGCAAAATCCATAACATAAAATTCCCAAAGGAATAAATCTGATAATAATCTCTTCAAGTAAATAATTAAATTGCATTCTAGTAATGCAGCAATGATTTTTAACTTCAAATTTATTGTGGATTAGGAGGACGGCTACTAGCAGCACAGACCCTTGAGCCCCAATGCATAATAAATATAATTAGCAATTACAATAGTAAAAGTATTGAATTTAGTGATTTAGGTGTGTATTACATTGGTCATTCTATCGAAATGACTCAAGTCAATTTGATAGGACCTACCATTTGACTATATACTTTCACTTTTTTCTTGATGTATTCTAATAAAAAAGCACTTGGCTTTAGTTGATAACCTCCATATTCATGTCGCGAAGCTTCACTAACCAATTAATCTATATTGGCATCTTCGTGATGAAGTTATTGAAGGCCAAATCTTTGTCATCACTTTCTGCTTCAATTGCGTGTTCTTCTGTTATTTTTTGCATCAACACTTATCATTGCGTGTCTCTTCAATTGTTATTAAATTTTTAGGTAATTAAATATGAACTCTCAAACACTAACAAACAAAGGTTCAAAAGATATCCCATTGAATAATCGAAGCTTACCCGCAGCCCTTTGGTAGTTTCAGTTTTTGGCGGTTAAACCAAGAGTCCCGTCTCAGCAATAACAACAGTTTCACTAGACAACATCTTCTGAATATGTTAGAACAGAATATTCACCCTCAATGGTTCTTTATGTTGATTCTCTAGTTGCACCCACCTATGCTGCTTCCAAGTCGTACGTGGTGAAAAGCATCTGGCTTTCTGCCAGAATCACTGTCTATCCATCCAAGTCGTTGATAACCACCATATTCATGTCATGAAGCAGCTTCAGTCAATGAGTAATCTATATTCCAATCTTCATGGTGAAGTTTGTGTTCTACAACAACATGGAACTTTTTTTTTTTTGGGTCCTTTTCAGCAACGCTTGGGATCGCTTGTTTATCTTGCAATTTTTTATTGGAAACCAGATTTACCAATAGATGAAGCATTCTTTCGGTCTGTTAATATTTGGATCCAAGTTTTTTTACCCGTTGATATATTATTGCTCAGAGCCTGTATAGTTTATGATATTGTGTATGGAGGCGTTATGATTTTATATGGTTCTTTTCTAGTTTATTGACCTATTTTCTCCAAATAATATGTACTTTTACTTGTTGTATCATGTTACTTTAATATGAAATTTCTTTCTCATAAAAAAAATCTATAAAATTAAATACCCATCTCTACATTGAACCACGTTAGTGTTGTCACATGCAGTGCAAGAAGAATTTGCTTCATATTTTTTGGTCCATTTTGAGTGTAGTGGCATTTTGATTTTTTTTTTTTGTAAAGGATGTCAACCTTCTGCTTCAATCTTTCTCCATTCATCATTCTTTTCACAAAACTAATGTTCTATTAATTCCCAATTTTCCTGACTTTACTATACCAATCTTAGTTGTACAAACATTTTCATTTTATGTATAATTGATCTTTATATTAAAAAGAAAAAGAAATCCAATTTCATAGTAATTAATAAGATTTTTTAGTCCTCAATATCACAACTTATACCTTTATAGATTTAAAAAGTTGCTACAAATATATAATTAGTTCATTTTAGAATATATATCGAAAGTAGTATACAATATCAATATCATTGCTCAATGAAGTATCAGAAAACTGACTTATCAATAATGACAACTTAATAATTCAAGTACAATACAGAATAATTATAGAAAAATATGACTCATGCATCTCATCAAAAGCATCAAATATGTCAACTGAATTAAATTCAAATTATTTCAACATAAAATTCACATTTCATGACCGTCATTTGTCTCCCTTATTGATCAAGCTCCCCATATTTAGATATGCCACTGCAGAGGATAGCTTTATCTGAAATTTACGACAATAAAAACAATTATATAGTTAATACCATTTAAAATTACTTAGAAACAACGATGATAATTATTAATGAAAAAGCCTTCAAAGAAAATCAGAAACCTCGACCAATAATGAAAGGCCAATATTGCTAAGACACATCCCTAAAATACACGCACACACGGAGAGGGTCAAGAGGTGGAAAAGAATGTCTCTATTAATTTCTCTCTCCATTAAATGTCTACACTATTGGTCAAGTTTCAATAGTTGAGATTTAATATTATATTAATATTTTTATATAGCATTAAATCTTCATCATTGAAACTTAATCCAATGGTGGAGATATTTAATAGAGAGGAGTTGGAGAGAGAAATCAATGAAAACATTCATCTCTGGTTTAGAGGGGTTATATATAACTTTTCTCTACATGAAGGTTCAATTCTTGCGAGCGTACACAAACATGCTTACATATAACAATGAAAGCCAGCCAAAGAAGTAATGCGTAAACAGATATTTAATTATAAAATAAAAGAACATTTTCTGAAAATACATCCTCACAACTTTCTCTTTAAATAATGCATACATCACTACTACAGAATTAGGATATAACCACCCCCAAGGACGTCCTAAATTTAAAATTGGGTGGTTAAAAAGGGAGGCGGTGGCATTTTCATAATTATATGTATGCAGGGAAACCTTTAGACGTCCCAAATTTGAATTTGGGACGTCTAAAGTGCTTCCAGGCGCGAAATATAAATTTTGTAAATTTTTTTTAGCGCTAGGAGCTGGGATTAGACATCCCAAAATAATTTTGGGACGCCTAAACCCAGACTTTAGGTGTCCCAAATGCCATTTGGGATGCCTAAAGGCGTCCCCTGGGCGCATGTCAGACATTTGTCTGACATACGTCTTCTCAATCCCATTCCCCCTCCTCACATGCGTTAATCCGTCCCATTCCCTCCTCCCTCCTTTTTTGACCCAACTTTACTCTTCTTCCTCCTCCCCCACCGTCGGCTCTTTCTTGTTCTTCAACTCCTCCCTTCTTCCTCTTTTGTTTCTTCAACTTCTCCCTCCTCCACCTTCCATTGAAGGACACACGCAACCAGTCGACCCTACTGCAACTTCACCTCCTCCACAGTGTAGATTTTTGCTCTCCTCCACCTCCTTCCTTCCATTGTCATCCACACCACCGTGGTTCTTTGCTTTCTCCACCCTCCTGTGTACCTCCCCACCGTGCATACACCTCTGATCTCCAACGTCTTCTCTACCTCTCCAGCATACTAGTGGGCGCCCCCTTGATTAGGTTAGTTTATTTATTTATTTTTTTTTTGTAACAGAATTATATATTTTCTTTTTGAAATATAAATTTACTTGAGATGGTTGAGATTGTGCTTATATATTGCTTATATTGAGATGGTTGAGATTAGCCTGGTGTGTTTGGTGTGCTTATGTTGCTTAAATTGCATGTATTCGGGAACTCCAGTGCAATTGTTTATTTTCTTGTTTAAATATAAATTTACTTGTGTATATTACCATTAATTAGTGTATATAATAAAATAAAATATGATTTGTTTAAATTAAAGAAATTCTTGTATTCCAAACAAATTATGAAGAATAATTCAAGCTAAAACTAAAAAGAAAGCCATAACCCCAATATTCATTAAATGATTTTTATCTAAATATTTTCAATAAAACAATTTTATTTTTGGAAGAACTCAACTTAAAATTGTTTTGTTAATATGAAACTCGTTTTTTTTAATTCCATTAATGAAAATTTTTGATATATATAATATCACAGGAGTCAGACTTATTGTGATCAACAAAGTTTAATTTTCTTCTCATAAAAAAAATTCAGGTAGAAATTAAAATTTTGTATTGTCAATATTCAACTAAAAATCATCTAATTGTAATTGGGGTTTTGCTTTCTTTCTTTCTTTTCTTTTGGCTTGCATTATTCTAGAGTATCCTTCCAAACCTCAAAAAAATTCTTTAATTTAATCTTATTATATTTATTTTATTATACATTAATGTTTATATACATATACTTATTAAAAAAATAAGTTACATCGCACTGAAACCCTTTTAAGAGGAGAGAGGAGACTAGGAGGGGGCAATAAAGTTATTAAGCCCATATTTTAAAATCCTAAATTGGGTTGATAAATTAATTAAGCAATCCCATAATATGTCGTTGACAATTGTACTAAACGTGTGAATGTTATTGGGAATGCCTTAGGTGGTAACAAAATGGATCATAGTTGGATGAATGCTTTGAGAACTAGTGAAGAATATGAAAAAGGAGTGGAAGAATTTATTGAATTCGCTAAAAAGAATGCTCCTGCAAAAAATGGGAAGTATTTTTGTCCTTATGTCAATTGTTTGAATGAGAGTCGACGGGATGTTGATGTCATAAAGGATCACCTACTTTGTGATGGAATAAATCTGCGATATACAAGGTGGATATGACATGGTGAGGAAGTAATGGATTGTCCGTCGCACAAGAAGGAAGATGTGGATATCATAGGTGAAGATAGAATGGAGAAAATGATTCACGATGTTTAGGCAGAATCCTTTGCGCAGTCGCAGGAGTATGACAGCCTGCGGAGTGATGCAGAGACACCATTGTACCGTGGGAGTAAGTACACGCGGCTGACGGGAACATTACATTTGGTTAACTTAAAGGCAACTTGTGGGTGGACCGATAGTAGTTTCACATTGCTGCTTGAACTATTGTGTGATATGTTTCCAGAGGATAATGTACTTCCAAATCGTATGTATGAGGCCAAGAAAATCCTGTCTACGATGGATATGGAGTATAAAAAGATACATTCTTGCCCTAATGACTGCGTACTGTACAGAAATGAGTATGGAGGTCTTAGTGAGTGTCCTAAATGTAAAACTACACGATACAAAGTGAAAAAAGATGGTAGTTGTGGTGATGTGACAAGTAAAAGGCAACCTTTAAAGGTTATATGGTATCTTCCAATAATACCATGTTTTAAACGTTTGTTTGCGACTGCAACAAAAGCGAAGAAGTTGAGATGGCACTCTGATGAGAGAATATCTGATGGGAAATATCTTCGGCACCCAGCTGACTCTCCACAATGGAAAAAAATAGATGAAATGTTCCCTCAATTTGGCAGCGAGCCGAGAAACCTTCGGCTTGGGCTTTGTATAGACGGCATCAATCCGTATGGAACTCTTACTAGCACACATAGTGCGTAGCCGGTTCTCCTTGTAATATATAACTTGCCTGCCTGACTATGTATGAAACGTAATTATATGATGCTAACTATGATGATTTCTGGACCAAAACAGCCAGGGAACGATATTGATGTCTATTTGGCGCCTTTGATTGAGGACTTGAAGAAATTGTAGGAGGAATGTGTAGATGTGTTTGATGCTTATAAGAAGGAGTCTTTCAAGCTACGTGCAATGATTTTTGTAATATCCCAAAAAGTGATTAAGGGCTAATGACTTTAAAAGTGGATATAATTATTGTTGAATAAACACTTTTGGAGAATGTGTGATGGGAATTTGGATATTTTAATGATTCCAATGGCTTCCTTGTGAAAATTCATGTGGGGAGAGTGTTTATTGTGAAATTGGAACCATTGGGAACAATCGTGCTAAAGTTGAAAACTCTGTCCATTGAAACTCTGTACAGGGCAGCCAATTTGTATGGACGTTTTAAATAGGCAAATGGTGTCTAAAAATTCTGAAATTTTCCAGTATTAAAGTTCACATGTCAAGCTTCAAAATGAACATATAATTTGTATCATTTTGATTTGTGACCTAAGAGTTTTGGATTTTTGAAGTTTGCCCAGCGAAATTAATTATTTTCTGGAACAGTATGCAAAGATTGGAATTCTGGGAATTTTGTGGTGATTTACAGTAATGGCCAATATTTTTCCTATGAAGAGGACTTAAATATATTTCATTTGGATTTGGGATCACCTCATTTCGATTTTTCTAGAATTAGTTATGATTTTTCAAAGTTAGGGCAGAAAATCTGCCAGAATTTCTGAGAAATCCGAAAATGGGAAATTAAAAATTATGACATCATCATATTGTATGATGACATCAACATGGAATTAAAACCAATTACACCATCTTCATCAGCCATTCCCGACCCCATTCAGAAAACAAAAAGACGTGAGAGAGAGCTTGGAGAAAAGAGAGAAAAGAGGAAGAAATCTCGCAAGGTAAGCCGATTTCTCCGACGATCTAGCTCCTAACGCGTACAATCCTTCTCCTAAGCTATTCCTCTATGTGAATTAAGGTTTTGAAGCAAAGAATTTGGTGTTTCAAAGAGGCTAGGGTTCAGCCAAATTTGAGAAAAGCTAGAAGGAGCTTGAGGTAACTTCCAAACTTTCGTATATTGCTTATTCTGCCTGTTGGGGGCAATTTAATCGGTGAAATTTCGCCGGATTGCCATTGGTTTTAAAGTTTGGAAATGAGGTGGCCTAGGGGTTATGCTGCCCAAATTGGGTCTTAATGTTAGTTGTAACCTAATGTAATGGTTAATAAAGTGGTTAGGAGTAGAAAGGAACGCGTTTACGGAGCCGAAATCGTAAAACCCCAATTTTTCCCGGAGAACATGTATATTTCGGCCAAGGCTGTAAATGGGTCTTAGAGTTGGATTTTCAATGATTTGATGATTCCATTGGATTCAGTGGGCGAGAATAGGTGGGGTTACAGTTGGGCACTTTTTCAAAAAAGGCCGAGAAAGCATAATTACGGAAACACCCCTAAAACCCTAAAAGTAGGGCTGCCAAGGGCAATTTCGTAATTTGATATTGAATTTGATAATTCTGAGTACAGAAATGGATTCCTTGGGCGGAAATATGTTAGGATAGCCCATATTAGAATTTCGAGAAAAGTGCAACCGGTCCGGGTATGGCGGGCCCAGGCCGGGTCCCCGGGGGTATTTTTGTAAATTTTCATTATAGACTCATATAACCCTAAGTAACACTATGGAAGTGTCTAAATAGTGCATTTGGAATTGTAGGATTCGATATTTGCCGCCCTCGTGAGCCAACTACGCCAGCGAACGTCAGAAAGGAACGAGGTAGTGACTTTTCTTTTGTACCATATATGATGCATTGTATGTGTGTTATATCGTTGATTTGTAATGAATTTGTATGCTGCGACATCTGTGGATTTGTGTTAGCACTGTCATTCCAATAGTCCCTGAGTAGCTAACAACGGTTCGGGTTAGGACGGTGTGCCTTCCCGGCGGAGAAAGGGGATGAGGATGAGGTGTGATATATGTGATTATGTGAGCCGAAAGGCTATTTGTGGAGGCCGACGGGCCATTTGTGAAAGCCGAATAGCTGTATGGGCTATAAGGCTATATGTATGCACTGCCACGCCAATAGTCCTTGAGTAGCTAACAACTGTTCGGGTTAGGCGGTGTGCCTTCTCGGCGGAGAAAGGGGATGAGGGTGGAGTGTGATTTGTGGTGCTGCTGCTGTATGATGATTTGCTTACATGCTGTGTGCTTATGTGTGGTATAAATGTTTTGTTACTACTGGGATTCTCTTGAATCTCATTCTTTCCTTTAACTAACCTTTCAGACAGGGTGAGTGGCTCTAAGGAGAAGCGTACGACCCGGAGCGGTTAGAATCCTGTAGGGACATTTATGTTGGTTATGTTGGTTAAACCTGTTGGACAGGGTGTCTGTATATTATGTTGGTTGTAAAGAATAGTTGAACGTAGTTGTGTAGTCCCCTATATGGAGGTTGTAAACCCTTTTTGTGTATGAACGGAACCCGGGGGTTGCCGGGATTGCTATTAGATATTCTGATATGAATGAATGTGAATTAACTGCACAGGTGATTATATTCGATAATTGAACTTGAGACCGGAATAGGAAAGAAGTTTTGAAAATTTTATAAAGTCCCTACTTCACAGGGAGTTCTAAATGAGTTTTGAACTATTCGACGGTCTCTAAACCAATTTAATTACGTAATATCGAATTATAATTACGCTATTTAAGGCAGGGGGTTACAATTTTCACAATGATAAACGACTTCCCTGCGTACGGAAACTTGTCAGGGTACAGCGTGAAGGGTCATAAAGCATGCCCAATATGTGAAGCAGACACATACTTCCAACAACTAAAGCATGGAAGAAAAACTGTCTACCTTGGCCACAGGAGGTTCCTTCATCGGTTCCACCCGTATCGTAGGCTAAGAAAGCGTTTTAACGGCTTACAGGAGCATGGAATGGCTCCAAAGTCATTAACCGGAGAGGAAGTCTACAGTCGAGTGGAACGTATCAATGTCACTTTTGGTAAGAATCAGAGGGTTGCGGGTGAGAAGAACATATGGAAGAAGAGATCCATTTTCTTTGATCTTCCATATTGGCGTTTGCTTGACGTGAGACACAGTATTGATGTGATGCATGTGGAGAAGAATGTTTGTGATAGCCTTATCAGTACGCTTTTGCACATACCAGGGAAGACTAAGGATGAGATTAATGCGAGATTAGACCTTGTCGATATGGGAATAAGAGAACGGTTACATCCACAACTAAGAGATGATGGTAGGAGGGCATACATGGAGCCAGCAGCGCATACACTATCAAAAGCAGAGAAAAGAAGTTTGTGTGGGTGTTTGCATGAAATGAAGGTGCCGCAAGGGTATTCCTCGAATGTGAGAAGATGTGTCTCAATGGACGATTTGAAGTTAGTGGGAATGAAGTCCCATGATTATCATGTGTTGATGCAACAACTATTACCAATAGCTATTAGAGGCATAATGAAAGATGAAGTACGAAACATAGTGACAAGATTGTGCGTTTTCTTCAATGCTATCTGTAACAAAGTCATTGACACTGAAAAGTTGGATGAACTAGAAAATGAGGGTTACATTATTTTGTCACAACTAGAGATGCACTTTCCACCTTCATTTTTTGATATAATGGTGCATTTGGTAGTTCATTTGGTGAGGGAGGTAAGGCTATGCGGTCCAGTTTACCTGAGGTGGATGTACCCTTTCGAGCGATACATGAAGATCTTAAAAGGGTATTCTAAAAATCCTTATCGACCAGAAGCCTCAATAGTAGAAAGATATGTAGTTGAGGAGGCTATGGAGTTTTGCAAAGATTATATGTCAGGGAAGAAGGAACAATCTCGGCATGAAGAAGGGAGAAGCAAGGGAATATGAGGACTGAAAGTGAAGAATGTTTCTCGTGAAGAGGTGTTGCAAGCCCACTTGTATATCCTGAATAATATGGAAGAAGTTCAACCTTACATAAATGAACACAGAAACACTTTAAAGAACAAGAATCCAAGGAAGAATGACATGTAGATTGCTATTGAGCAAAACAAGACATTCATGCAGTGGTTCGAGGAAAAGGTTTTGCACGAGATCGGTGTGTCTGAGACAATCGAGTGGCTAGCTTGGGGGCCTTCGTTTCAGGTCATTACTTGGACCGGTTATGATATAAATGGCTATTCTTTCTATACCAAAGAGCAAGATGACAAAAGTACCATGCAAAATAGTGGGGTCATGGTAGAAGCTGAATCTATGCACTTTTCCACTTCGAGAGACAAAAACCCCATATTAGCGTCTATGGCCTATTATGGAGTTATAGAAGAAATATGGGAGATGACGTACAACAAGTTCAAAGTTGCTTTATTTAAATGTAAGTGGGTTAGCAATAATGCCGTGGTAATAGATAAACAATTTGGATTTGTCTCAGTCGATCTTCGAAGAGTTGGCTATAGAGACGAGCCTTTCATTTTAGCAAGCCAGGCGAAACAAGTGTTTTATGTCACCGATCCACTGTTGCGTGTTGTTGCTGATGCTCTCGTTCACACTCGTGCTACCACCCACCATAATCAACAAATTCCAGAGGATTTTCGTAGGGTGAATGTGACGAGTGTTAGAAAGGGGGAAGAAGGTACAGCCATCCCTGTTCCTGATCCAGAGGTTGGCACGTTAGGTCAAGCGATAGGATCTTTCATCCTTTGGCCTCGCAATCTTATTGGTTCAGACGCAACACCTCTAATGGTAGGAATTACCTTACTGTTACTGAAAATCTATTGGCATCCTAATAACAATTTGTTTTTTGATGTTCTAAAAGGATGGCGAAGCTGCGAGCAAATGGCCCTACTTAGCACGGCTGCAACAGATCTACAAGGGCATTAAACAGATTGACTTGAAGATGCCTCCAGGGATTGTGGGCCAAGTGGAGTATCCCTACACGATTGACAATAAAGATCTCAAGCAGTTTATCAGGTTGGAGGAGATAGATGCAGGTTGGGTCAAATTTGCAGTCCGGTAAGTTTTTTTTCAATTTTTCCATAGAATTCATTTAGTGGTTTTTTGTTTTCATACATTCAAGAATTGATTCCTTATTTTAATTCTATTATAGCACCTTCCACGATCTCTGCACAAACATGGAAAGAAGTAATTGGTATGGATTCTTATGTCCTGCGAATACGACAGGGGATACTTGTACTGTGGCGCATAGGACTCACTATGCCGGCTACGCAATGGCACAAACCAAACTTCGTTGTTATCTAGCACCCATTGTCCAACGGTTCGTATTTACATTTTGTCAATTTAAGAATTTTAATAAATAATTGTCTTCTCACTCATCTAACTTCATTTTAATGTGTACATGTTGTTAAAGTTACCACTGGACTTTGTGTGTTATATGTCCCCACCGCAACGTAGTCTATTGGTTTGATCCCTTGAGTAAAAAGCCAGACAGAGATACAAAATCCGTCTTCGACACGTAAGTTATTCTGTTTGTATTTCATTGACAACAAAAATAAATGAATGGTTCTAATTTCTGTTCATTTTGCTTTTCATGATAGTGCTTGTCAAACATATAGAATCCTAGGTGGGTCACGTGAGGGTACAGTTGTTAAAAAGCCAAAGTGGTTTTATCCCATAGTAAGTACATTCGATCCTACCTAATTGTTTCATTGACGGTCCTTTTAGATTCCATTATTGATTTTAACAACCAATTGCATCCCTTTGATTAAAAGTGCCCTCGACAACCTGGCAACACTGAATGCGGATATTATGTTATACTTTATATGTATAACATAACTCAAAGTGGAATTACTAGCGATTTTGAAAAGGTAATCGCTTCTTCATTCTCAAATGATAATATTTTTGGTGTTCTAATCGAAATGCTAATTAATTCATTTGCTTGAGATTCATTTCATTAAAGCTTATTATTTTCTAATTTTCAGATTTTTGATAATGAAGATGCCTACCTACGTGAAGACCTTGATTTGATCAGAGATCTTTTGGCTGGACATCTTCTTCAACATATAGAGCAGTAAACTTGTTATTTTATATCAGTTTTTACTTGTGTGATGACAGCGTTTTGACACTTTCTGGTTGTTTTTTGTTGATATATATAGTAGTAGGTTGTATGAAAGGTTATTGTATGTATATATAGTAAAGATTGTAGTGCTGGATGTCCTTACCAGTTTGTAACGGACAGTGTGGTTTATGAATCCATCTTCTATTCTGTTTCTACAGTTTGAATTCGTTGGGTAATACAGAATGTAAATTATGGTATAAAAAAAACCTAACTTTTAGACGTCCCAAATTAAGAATTGGGAGGCCTAAAGTCCCCCAGGGTGGGACTTTAGGCCTCCCAAATTGTAATTTGGGACGCCTAAAGTCAGACTTTGGGCGTCCCTATCATTTGTGACGTCTTTTGTTTCAACTTACTACGCCCCCAGTATATACGTCCCCCCGTTTTGGGACGTTAAAGGTGCCAAATTTGGGAGGTTAAAGCCCCTTTTTGTAGTAGTGTATGTAACAGTAACTGTTTTTGGCACAAAGTAAGTAATGGCAATACGCTTCGTTGCACTATGAGCGTAAGATTCTGATACAAATTGCAGTTTTATAATTTATTAGGATGAAAGGTCTGAAAGGCAGAAAACAGAATTGATATATAAATTATCTCCATTATGCTTTTTTTCTTACCTTTGTGCGTGTTTCAACATGAGAATTCATGCTTAAATGATCATACCCACTCTTTACCAACGACGCCAAGGAAAATAATAGCATGTCCCTGACTTCTACAGTTTTTTTTTAAATTTCTAATGGATGTTTATACCGGTTGTTAAATTTTTGTCAGGAATGTCATTTTCTTTGAATTATTTAGTAGATCTCTGTTCTCTTTTAATTTTGTCTCTTACAAAAATTCCAACTTCTTGATATGACTTCACTTAACCACATACTTTATTTGGTACTTTATATAAGATATATTTACCTAATTTGATTAGATTAATAAAATTATTTAATTTAGATGATATGACATGTATTTTCTAAAACACAATAGTTATCTTCCTTAATGCTCTCTTTCCCCGCCTCTTACATTATTATTAATTAAAAGAGTATAAATAGGGGTAAATTAGGAAAAGATTGACAAATATGAAAACTATATCTTAAGATTAAGAAAAACTCCTCAAATATGATCTATATTAAATTATGCGTGAGTGTTGATTAAGAAACAATGAAAACAAATGTATTCAAAGAAATAGCATGGAATAAATCTCATCCATGGACAAAATGAAACAGCATCGTAGGAAGAAGGCAGCAATAATGGTTTAAAGTTACTGGGGATTAAAGGAAGTATGGCAATGCATTGAAAAAGCTTTTTGTCACATGTCAATTGTGCATCCGCAAATGTTTATGAGGAAGATTATGGTCTTCTGCCCCTGTCTCACCATTGTAGGTAACTCTTGTGCAGTCATCTGCAAAAAGGATTTTGAAATAACACAAAACTTTCACTTATAAACTCAAGTCTTAAAGTTGAAATGGATTTTAATGATGGATCCAGAATGAGACCAGCCTGGAAGCTTCCATCACCAATGCAAGCAATGACTCGTTTCTCAGGAACAACTTGTGCATAGCCAATAGTGGCGCCAACTGACCAACCCATTGATCTATACTGGATTTGGAACTCATACCTGTTTGTTCATTTCAAAATATTCTCATCATCATTTATCAATGTCAAAACACTTAGGTCTGTTTGGTATGAGGGATTTGGAGGAGACCGGAGAGGATGGAAAATTTATATGACTTTGATTGAAAAAAATTAGAACAGAATATTCCAATTTTTATGAATATGTTAGAACAAAGTATTCACCCTCAGTGGTTCTTTATGTTGATTCGCAAGTTGCACCGACCTACGCTGCTTCCAAGTCGTACGTGGTTAAAAGCATCTGGCTTTCTGCCAATATCACTATCTATTCATTCAAGTCGTTGATAACCGCCATATTCATGTCACGAAGTAGCTTTAGTCACTAAGAAATCTGTATTGGAAACTTCATGGTGAAGTTTGTGTTCTACAACAACATGGAAACTATTTTTTTGGTCTTTTTTAGCAAAGCAAGGTGCCTGTTGTGCCTTCAGTGATGTGCCCCCTAATGGCCCTCAATTTTGGGGCACTTTCCAAATGTTTTTTTCATGATTCTTTTGATTATTAGATTCTACATGAAATAAGTAAAATTTTGATATCTCCTAGGCAAAAAACGAAGTTATTTTTATTTTTTTAAGATTTAAAACTCTTAATGAAAAAGAGATTCACATTTTTTAAGGCTTAAATCTTTGAAAACTTGTAAAAAAATTATATGTAAAAGAGATTCACTCCTTTTTTTTATCATAGAAAATCAAAATATCACTAATTTTATGTACGATTTAATGATCAAAAGAACGATGAAAAAACATTTGGGAAGTGCCCAAGATTGAGTGGCAGCAGGCACCCCGTCTTTTAGCAACGCTTGGGATTGCCCGTGGAGTCGGATTGCTTGGTTTGGTTGCCCTCTGGGGATTTATGTGGATGAAGTGAAAGTTAAGAATGTAAGCTTCTGGCTAGAAGACTTACTGTTGATGCAAGATCCTAAAATGGATTTTAGTAAGAACTATGTTGCTACCTTGCTTTGGTACATTTGGAAATTCAGATGTAAAAAGGTGTTTGAAATGGAAGTTCTAGACCCTGAGAAAGCGATAACCTTGGCAAGCCTTTGTTTAAAGAGTTATCTTAATGCCAATTCAATGATTCCAAAGAGCTATCCACCAGAAACCAAAGCAGTAGCTCAATGGAGGAAACCTATGCAATCAGAAATTAAGATTAATTGTGATGGTGCCTATTGTGCAAGGAAGGGCCAAGCTGGGATTGGGGTAGTTAGCAAAGACTCAAATGGCGTGCTCATTGAAGGATGGGCTGAAAAAGTTGTAGTAAGGGATACTCTAACAGCAGAGATACTAGCTGCATCAAAGGCTATTCAAACGGCAGTCCAATGGCAGGATATCCCTACTGTCATAGAAACGGATTGTAAAGTGTTAATTGAAGCTCTATCATCAAGAAGTGTTAAATCCATCCAATGGCAATCCCATAGTCTTTTATATGACATCTTTGATATGTTATCCTATTGAAGCTTTATTTCGTTCTCTTTCACTCCGAGAGAGGGCAATGTTGCCACCGACTGTTTGGCTGCTATGGCTTCAAGGGAGTTGGGACCTAAAGGTCAGATTCTTGAATCTCCACCTCCTCTAGCTTCTATCATTCTTCATGAAGCTGATATCAGAGATAATTACTCACAGGACCAGTTTGCAATGGAGGATGACAGGGAAGGTGTTGGTTAATCATAGACCTTCACAGTTTAGAATAAGTGCTGCTACTCTACATGTGTCATGTTTTGCTGTTATTATGTTATCCCTGTTATGACTTTTTCCTCTATTTAATGCAATGGCAATTTCCACTGATCAAAAAAAGCAACGCTTGGGACTGCTTGTTTATCTTGCAATTTTTTATTGGAAACCAGATTTACCAATAGACAAAGCATTCTTTAGGTTTGTTAATATTTGGATCCAATTTTTTGGTTTGGCCGTTGATATATTATTGCTCAGAGCTTGTTGCTAAAATACTTGGAAACTCTATAGGAAAAAGAACTCGCTTTGTTTCATAAACAGGGGTCGCTAGTTACAGAAGAGAGCATTAGAGTAACTAATATCAATTGATCAGTAGTCTCTATTATGAGTTTGTTATGAGCAAGGTTCTGAAACTCGGACTGGTCATTGGATCGGTCGGGGTACTGGGTCAAGGGTTAGTGGGTTATACCGGAGTCAAACGGGAGCTAACTCGAGGCCAAACTGGTGAGAAATTGAATATTTTAGATTTATTAATATGAAATTCTAAAACAAAATATAAAAAAAATTGATTTTAAAAAAATAAAAAATAAAAAAAATGCTGGACCGGACCAGACCAGTTTACCAGCCGGTTCCCGATCTGGTCCAGGTTTAAAAACTTGGGTTAAGAGCTAATTCCATGATCTAGTTGAGTAAAGTGAACATGTCATCACTCTCGTTAGTCTATGCCTCTAGCTATAATAACAAGTATAGGCATCTTGAATCATCCACTCTTATAAGTGATTCATAGAGGCGTGTCTAACTTATGATGTTGTGTATGGAGGCTTTATGGTTTTATATGGTTCTTTTCTAGTTTATTATTGACCTATTTTCTCCAAATAATATGTACTTTTACTTGTTGTATCATATTACTTTAATGTGAAATCTATAAAATCAAATACACATCTCTACATTGAACCACGTTAGTGTTGTCACGTTCAGTGCAAGAAGAATTTGCTTCATATTCCATTTTGAGTGCAGTGGCATTTTGATTTTTTTTGTAAAGGATGTCTGTTGAAGAATAATTCAAAACTCTTTTTTTGTGTCTTCTGTATTTTCCTCTTTGTTGATGTGTTTATTTTATTTTATTTTATTTTATGAAGTCAGTTAGTGATCCTTTATTTTCTCAACAGTTAAGTAGTGGGATCTGATAATGCTCATAATGGTTAGTGTTAGCTTTTTTTTTGGACTCCATTATTTTCTTTTCTTGCCTATATATACGTAGGTTGATCTCATTGTATCTATCCCTCTCAAGTTTTTATCAATTGAATAAAGGCATTATTCAAAGCATTGTTTTTCTCTTTCTGTCACGTCATTTTCTCTCTCCTCTACTTTATGGCAATTTCTTTTTTTTAGCTAAGTCACCAATTTCGTCTTTTAGCTAACAAAAGTGGTATCAGTGCCAGATTTGATTTGTTGGGCAATAGAGTGAAAGTGAGGCTTGGGTCCATTAGGTATTTGTGTGAAACACTTTTGGGGTTGAGCAAACATTTTCTTTGCTTTGAGTGTCTTGTGAGGTCGGGAAACACCTGTGAGAGAGTGAGAATAGAAGAGCATATGGCGACGCCTACTAATGCTATTTCTTCTTCTTCCCAGCCACTCATGCTTATTTTTACATGCGAGAAGTATGAGTTTTGGAGCATCAAGAAGAAGACACTATTCATATCTCAGGACCTTTGGGACTTGGTGGAATTTGGCTTTGTGGATCACATTTATCCAGACGATGAAACAGCAGAAAGATTGAAGGAAACAAAAAAGAGGGATGCCAAAGCTTTGTTCTTCATTCAGCAAGCTGTCCATGAGACGATTTTTTCCAGAATTGTAGCAGCAACAACGTCAATGGAGGCTTGGCAGATATTGAAGAAAGAATTTCAAGGCTCCTCAAAAGTGGTTACAGTAAAATTGCAAACTTACCGTCGTGATTTTGAAACTTTGCTTATGAAAAATAGTGAATCTGTTCAGACTTATTTGTCTAAAGTTTCTTCTCTTGTTAATCAAATGAAGTCTTTGAAGAAACTATTTCTAAAGAAACTATTGTTGCAAAAGTTTTAAGGAGTCTTACTCCAAAGTTTGAACATATTGTCGCTGCGATTGAGGAAGCCCATGATTTCTCTGATTACTCATTTGATGAACTAATGAGTTCTTTGCAAGCACATGAAGAACATTTGCTCAGGTCTAGTGAAAAGCATGAAGAAAAAGCTTTTCAGGTGAAGGTAGAGAAGAATGAAAACTCTGCTGGTTGTGGTCGTGGGAGACATGGAAGAGGTCAGGGAAGAGGTCAAGGAAGAAGTCAAGGAAGAGGTCAAGGTAGGGGAGGTTCTAATGAAGAGAAGAAAACCTTCCAATGCCATTATTGCAAAAAGCCTGGTCACAAAGAAGCCTTTTGTTGGAAGAAGCAGAAAGAAGAGAACAACCAAGCCAACTTTGCAGACAACAAGGATACTGAAAGTAAGCTCTTTATGGCCCTATTCTGTGAAAAAGAAAAAACTAATAATGTATGGTTTGTGGATAGTGGTTGCTCCAATCATATGACAGGAACAAAGTCTTTATTTAAGGAAATTGATGAGTCCCAAAAATCAGATGTAACTCTCGGTGACAACAAGCATATTCAAGTTGAAGGGAAATGTACTGTTAGTATTAAGACCAGTCAAGGTAATGCTAAAGTTGTATATGATGTGATGCATGTTCCTAGTCTATCTCATAGTCTGCTTAGTGTTGGACAATTAATGGATAGTGGCTATTCAACTCTATTTGATGATAATTGTTGCACTATTAGAGATAAAAAATCTGGACAAATTATTGCTAGAGTTCCTATGTCCAAAACTAGGATGTTTCCATTGGATATTTCAATGCTTGAAAAATATGCTTTGGTTTCTAGTAATGATGATGAGACTAGATTGTGGCATTTACGATATGGTCACTTAAATATCAGTATCTTGAAGTTGTTAAGTCAGAAAGAAATGGTTTTTGGTTTGCCAGAACTTGATTCTCTTGACTTCTGTGAAGGTTGTGTGTATGGAAAACAGAGTAAAAGACCTTTTCCTATAGGTAAGGCTTGGAGAGCCTCTGAATGTCTTGAATCAATACATGCAGATTTGTGTGGGCCTATGAGTGTTGAATCTCTTGGTGGTAATCGATATTTTTTACTGTTTACTGATTATTACAGCCGTATGTCTTGGGTTTTCTTCTTGAAAAACAAGTCTGAAGCTTTTGATAGATTCAAGAAGTTCAAGGCTTTTGTAGAGAGAAAAAGTGGTCTTCAAATAAAGACACTAAGAATAGATAGGGGAGGTGAATTTGTCTCAACTGTGTTTACTAATTTCTGTGAGGACAATGGAATTTGCAGGGAGCTTACAGCACCATATACACCAGAACAAAATGGTGTGGCTGAAAGGAAGAATCGTACTGTAGTGGAGATGGCTAGAAGCATGATGAAAGGGAAAGGTCTTCCTATTCATTTTTGGGCAGAAGCAGTTGCACCATCAGTTTACCTTCTCAATTTGTCTCCCACAAAAGCTGTTTGTAATCAAACACCATATGAAGCTTGGACAGGTAGAAAGCCAACGGTAAGCCACTTAAAATTTTTTGGTTGTATAGCTTATGCCTTGATTAAGAACCATTCTCAAAAACTTGATGAAAAATCTATGAAATACATGTTTGTTGGTTATTGTTCTGAATCTAAAGCATATAAGCTATACAATCCAATAAGTGGCAAAATTACCATCAGCAGAGATGTAGTATTTAATGAAAGTGCTAGCTAGGATTAGAATGATAAACAGGTGCAGCAAGAAATTCCTATAGAAATTCCTCAAGAGCCACTTGTAGCAAATTCTCCTAGTAGAAACTCTTCCTTAACCACTTCTGAAGAGTCTTCTACTACACCAATTCCCCTGAGGAGATCAACAAGAATTGCAAAGCCAAATCCCAGATATACTAACGATATATATACATGTCAATTTACTCTTTCTGTTTCAGATCCATCTTATTTTGAAGAAGCAGTTGAAAAGGAAGAAAGGCAAAGAGCAATGGTGGAGGAGATTAAATCCATTGAAAAGAATGGAATATGGGAGATGGTGGACTTACCAGAAGGAAAAAATGCTATTGACTTGAAGTGGGTGTTCAAGACAAAGTTTGCTGTTGATGGGAGTTTGCAAAAGCACAAAGCTCGACTTGTGGCAAAAGGCTGTGCACAACAATATGGTGTTGACTTTGAAGAAACTTTTTCTCCAGTAGCTCTATTTGAAACTGTGAGATTAGTTATTGCATTGGCTGCACAACTACAATGGTCAGTTTATCAATTTGATGTCAAGTCAGCATTCCTCAATGGAGATTTGCAAGAAGTCTATGTAGCACAACCAGAAGGTTTCATAAAAGAAGGTAATGAATCAAAGGTGTACAAGTTGAAAAAGGCATTGTATGGTTTGAAACAAGCTCCTCGAGCTTGGTATAGCAAGATTGATGGATACTTTCAACAAAAGGGTTATTTGAGAAGTGAAAATGAGCCCACCTTGTATGTAAAGAAGGAAGGTAATGATTTCATCATTGTTTGCCTTTATGTTGATGATATCATTTACACTAGTTCCTCTAATGTTCTTGTGGATGAATTCAAGTCTCAAATGATGAATGAGTTTGAAATGTCAGATATGGGGTTATTACAATATTTCCTTGGTCTTGAAATTCATCAAGCTAAAGATGGAATATTTCTTTCACAAAAGAAATGTGCTAGGGACCTTCTCAACAAATTTGGCATGCTCAATTGCAAACCTGCAGCTACTCCCATGAACATAAATGAAAAGTTGCAACAAGAAGATGGAGAAGAGATGGCAGATGCAAGAAGATTTAGAAGCTTGGTTGGAGGTTTAATCTATCTTACTCACACTAGACCTGATATTGCATTTCCTGTTAGCATTATTTCCAGGTTTATGCAAAATCCTTCTAAAGTTCATTACAAAGCAGCAAAAAGGGTCTACGCTACATTGCTGGTACTTTAGAGCATGGCATTTGGTACGCTAAAGTCTCTAGCTTCAAGTTGTGTGGGTATACAGATAGTGATTGGGCAAGCTCACTAGATGATAGACGAAGTATTTCAACAAATGTTTTCACCCTAGGCTCAGGGGTGATCACTTGGAGTTCAAAGAAACAAGCTACAGTAGCTTTGTCAACTTCAGAAGCTGAGTTTATTGCAGCAACTTCAGCAGCTTGTCAAGCTATTTGGCTAAGAAGAGTGCTTGTAAACCTTCAACAAGAGCAGAAGGAACCAACAGAGATATTTTGTGACAATAAAGCAACTATCTCCATGACAAAGAATCCAACATTTCATAGCAAAACCAAGCATATTGATATTCGTTATCATTTTATTCGTGATCTGGTAGCAAAAGGGAGATAGCAATGGAATATTGCAGCACCCAAGAGCAACTGGCTGATATTTTGACAAAGGCTTTATCAAAGGAGAAATTCTGCTATTTCAGAGGATTACTTGGTGTTTGCAGTTTTGAATCAAGGGGGAGTATTGAAGAATAATTCAAAACTCTTTTTTTTTTGTGTCTTCCATATTTTTCTCTTTGTTGATGTGTTTATTTTATTTTATTTTATTTTATGGAGTCAGTTAGTGATCATTTATTTTCTCAATAGTTAAGTAGTGGGATCTGATAATGCTCATAATGGTTAGTGTTAGCTATTTTTTTGGACTCCATTATTTTCTTTTCTTGCCTATATACACATAGGTTGATCTCATTGTATCTATCCCTCTCAAGTTTTTATCAATTGAATAAAGGCATTATTCAGAGCATTGTTTTTCTCTTTTTGTCACATCATTTGCTCTCCTCTATTTTATGCCAATTTCTTTTTTAGCTAAGTCACCAATTTCGTCTTTTAGCTAACAATGTCAACCTTCTGCTTCAATCCTCTCCATTCATCACTCTTTTCACAAAACTAATGTTCTATTAATTCCCAATTCCCTGACTTTACTATACCAATCTTAGTTGTATAAACATTTTCATTTTATGTATAATTGATATTTATATTAAAAAAAATGAAATCTAATTCAATAGTAATTAATATGATTTTTCAGTCCTCAATATCACAGCTTATACCTTTATGGATTATAAAGTTGATGTGATTGGTTCATTTTAGAATATTTGTCAAAAGTAGTACAATATCAATATCATCACTTAATGAAGTATCAGAAAACTGACATATTAATAATATCAACTTAATAATTCAGGTACAATACAGAGGGCTCATAAAAAAATACAACTCATGCATCTCATCCAAAACATCAAATATGTCATCTGGATTAAATTCAAATGATTACAACATAAAATTCACATTTTATGATCTTCATTTGTCTCCCTTACTGATCAAGCTGCCCATATTTAGATATGCCACTCCAGATGATTAACTTCATCTGAAATTTAAGACAATAAAAACAATTACATAGTTAATACCGTTGAAAATTACTTAGTAACAACGAGGATAATTATTAAAAAAAAAGCCTTCAAAGAAAATCAGAAACCTGGACCAATAATGAAGGGCCAATAGTGGTAAGAAACATCCCTAAAACATATACACACACAACACACACGGAGAGGGTCGAGAGGCCAAAAAACAATTTTTATTGATTTCTCTCTCCATCCAATATCTCTATTATTGGATCAAGTTTTAATGGTTAAGATTTAATGTTATATTTAATGTTATATTAATATTTTTATATAGTATTAAATCCCCACCACTGAAATTTGATCCAATAATAGAAATATTTAATAAAAAGGAAATAAAAAAAGAAATCAATGAAAACATTCATCTCCGATTTAAGGTTTAAAGGGGTTATATATTGCTTTTCTCTGCATGAAGGTTCAATCCATGCGAGCACACACAAACATGCTTACATACAACAATGGGAGCCAGCCGAAGAAGTAATGTGTGAACAGATATTTAATTATAAAATAAAAGAAAAGTTTCTGAAAATACAGCGTCACAACTTTCTCTTTAAATAATGCATAAATAATTCAAAATTCTTGAACTATAAATACAATTTTAAGCCAAAAAGGATATAAATAGAATGTTACCAAGTTAAGCTCCAATATGTGCGTTTATCTCTTAGCTTAAAGCGTATACCATATATTAAATATGTATGTTCTTGTGAGATGTTCAAAATTCTAACACGACTTCATTTGCATAAAACTCAAAATTTTATGATATCATCCCGTCATTACGTACAGTCATTTAAACCGATTAGTTAGGAATTAAAAAAAAAAAGACTAGAATAAAAAAGGGGGCATTTAAATGAAAAATGTGACTTAATAGGTACTCATATGGTTGGATAAATAGGTGTATATATGTGTGTGCAATTTTAAAAATTAAAGGAGTGTTTATGTTACACAACTTCTCTTATTAAAAAAGGCAGAAGTTAATAACAAATGGAGACTATATAGTCTATAAATGGGGTCAAATATGCAATATTTTATTTAGAGGGACTACCATGCCGCTAAGTTATAACAAGTTTATTGGCTGTTATGCAATATTTTTTTTTTTAAATTTTGGGAAAGAATCCTATAAGTTTTTAAGATAGATGAGAAATTTGTGTAATTAAAATGAAATATAGAATATGTCAGAGTACTTGACTTGAAAAATAAATTCTTGCAATTAACCAAGACTCTATAAAGTTGTTAAAAATTGATCACGATTAGGAAAAATATTCTTCACCGTCTTTCTCATGCACACACGTGTGCATAAATATATTATAAGAAAAACATACACTGACAAAATCAAGCAAGGTTATAAAATAACACCAGAAAAATGTAACAATGTATGTTCATACAAAGGTTTACCTCATTTGATAGACAGTGTGCGTGGTTAAAACAAAGCCCATTCCCTAACGGCTCCAACGTAGAACTGTGAACCATTGTCCTTCATGCCTTTGATAATCAACATATATTTGGGGAAAGATGCTGCAGAGAATGAAGGCCACACAATTCCAGTATCTGATCCTCCACTGCTTCCAAAAGAAAAGTGGCCAAATAATAATTCCTACGCCAAATCCCACTCCCAATTCCAAACCCATGATAAACTCATAGTCAATTCCGTGGTTATTTGCAGATGTTGGTGGTGGTGGCATTAGCTTTTGTGTTCCATTGTTTGGACCTTGGGTCAAAGGTGGGCCATAAAGACCTTCATTGCCTTGGAAGGAAGATGCATCCAATGATTGAAGTTTTAGCTGTGCACCCACAGGGATCCTTCCCACCAAATGATTATAGGACAAGTTCACAAATAAAAGGGAAGGCAAATTTGCTAGCTCTGCTGGAATCTCTCCTGTCAAAGAGTTGTTTGATAGATCCAAGTACTCAAGCTGTTGCAGTTTCGTTATGGATGATGGAATGTGGCCGGAGAGATTATTATTTGACAGGTCGAGAAGGAAGAGTGCTCTAAAATCCAAATTTGCTAGCTCTGCTGGAATCTCTCCTGTCAAAGAGTTGTTTGACAGATACAACAACTCAAGCTGTTGCAATTTCCCTATGGATGATGAAATGCGGCCTGAGAGATTATTATTTGACAGGTCGAGATATAAGAGTGCTCTAAATTCCATTATGATCTCTTCTAGTATTAGCCCTTCAATGTGGTTACAAGACGCCAACATCAAATAAATCATCTTGGGAAAGGTTAACGAGTGAGCATTTTTAGCATTCACATCAATTGACAGGTTATTGTTTGAAAGATCTAATCTAGTTAAATTGTCAAGTCTCCAAAACATATCTAGTCGTATTGTGCCACTGAACTTGTTCGAAGACAATATGAGGAACGCAAGCCCTCTAAGATGAAAATTAAATTGAGGAATAGGCCCTTGTAAAGAGTTACTGCTCAAATCAAGAACTCTTAACATGGAGGAAGAGACATTTGAAATTGCATCAAACTCTTGAAAACGGTTGTTGTAAAGAAACATGTCTTGTAGCGACTGTAGCAAAAACAAGGATATAGGAATGCTCCCATTCAGGGAATTGTTCCCCAAATTGATGGAGACTAGCTTATCAAGGCCTTTGAAATGTGCTGATGATATTCCACCACTTAATTTATTAAAAGATAGAAATATATTAGTAAGCTTCTTGGCCATACCAAATGGTGGAATTGGACCTGTGAAGAAGTTAAATGACAAGCTCAGGTAAGTAAGCTCAGAGAGATTTGACATGGAATTTGGCAGTGTTCCATTAAATTGGCACGAATATATTACTAATCTAGACAGCCGCCGTAAGTTGCTTATGGAATCTGGTAATGCTCCTGAGAAATTTGTATAACTTAGAATCAATGTCTGGAGAGAACCGATATGTGGGAAGTCTGGTAGGGAACCTTGAAGACGAATGTTGAATGATAGATCAAGAGCAGTGAGTGTCTGTATTTGGAAGATCTTATCTGGAAAACTACCATGCAAATTACAAGAATTGAGATACAGTTGGGTTAGATTTGAGAATTTAGCAAAGAAATCTGGCACTGGAGCTGACAAAGGGTTGTGATACAAACGAATTATTGAGAGATTTTGAAGCAACTGTAGGGAGGAATCAACGGGGCCTGATAGGTTGCAACCAGACATGCTTAGTACCTGTAGATGAGGCAGAGAAGACGACAAAGCAAGACCCCAATCATTTCCCTTGAGCGCTATATTAATGCCATCTAGATATAGTTCTCTAACTTCACTGAGGTTCTGAACAAGCTTCATCAGATTTGGATTCTCAAGTTTCAGAGCTAATTCTCCAAAATAATAATAAGGAGTAGACAGATCAAGAATGGACAACCTCGTAAGCTGAACAATCTCCATTGGTATCTGGCCCACAAAACCAGCATTAGACAAATTAAGAGAAGTTAAGCTCTTCAAATCTTTGACGCTGGATGGAATCCCAGAACTGAAGCTATTGAAAGCCAAATTCAAATGCTTGAGATATTGGAGGCTGAACAGAGTACTGGAATTTTCTAGTCCTCCCGAGATTGATTCCTCACTGAGGTCTAGACCAGCAACATGTCCCTCCTCATCCCATGTTACGCCTCTCCATTCACTGCAAGGGCTGCTTTCATTCCAGAACAACAATTTTCTGGAATCAATAGGGTTGAATTTGAGGGTTTTCTTCAATTGAAGTAACCAAAGTTTCTGGTCTTCAAGACAGTGGACAGAATTCCCAGAAACCAGAGAGACGTTGAGACAAAGACATGCCCAATAATGACAGAAAAAGAAGGGAAGCCATAAAGCTAATGATATTTTCATTGGACGTTGGGGTATACTGTGCTTAAGGCTCATACAACTGAAGACTGAAGCAGCGAAGAGACTGGTGGTGGATCCTGATGGTTCAAGTCCGTGAGCATGAACTCTCAGAGGGCCTGTGTTTTGAGTTTTCATCTGTCCGAAAAGGGAGTAGGTTCTGACTGGCGAAGATGCATGAGAGCGCAGAAGAAAGACACTGAGAAGAAAAGGCACATATTCTGACCAGTATGAGGCAGCCTCAGAGTTGACTCATAAAAGTCCCAACTCATTGTTCGATTAGGAGATAACACATCCGCACATTATCCTTGCCGTATCCCACATTCTGCGCCAAAAATATGAGAAGGAGAACCCTTCAACGATACTTGATAAGATGCAGAAGAGACACAAAGAAGTACTCCTCTAGTCATAGACGTTGGATCTAATTTGAAAGTAGATTTTGGTCTGGTCCTTTTTTTGTTTTTATCTGGCATATTTACCATTTTTTCATAATTAATTAGCCTAACTTATAAATTGATATATAATCTAATAGTACGCGAAAATATTTTAGAAAGATCATGTTACATGTGTTAAATTAAGTAAATTTATTTAGCTTTCTTAATCTATTCAAATTAGATAAATCGGTCTTACATTAAGGTCCAGAAGAATATTATTTGAATCCATGTTTAAGAAAATACTCAAATCATCATACTCCCTTACTCAGTTGGTATATGTCATTAAATTTTGTGTGTTTTTTCCTTTTTTTATTGCAGTGAATCATTTTTGCAGGAAATTAAAGTCGTTTTCTTTGAATTATTTAGTAAATATCTGTCCCTTTTTCTTTTTTTTTGAATTTTCTCTCTTACAAAAATTCCAACCCCACCTTGATATGACTTCACCTTTATCACTTTGGCAATAAAGGGCAAACTTGCTTTCCTTTTCGATTGATGGTTTAAACTTTATAATCCAATATTTCGAAGAAAAATAATTATGATGGTATCTGCCAATCTTTCATGCTCACTGAATCATAATTATTCTTGGACAATAGTTCATATTAATTCATGTTTTTTTCGTTTTCATTTCATTTCATTTGAATCGATAATCTGTGTAGCTAGTCCCTTTAATAATACGGAGTATTATACTAATTAAACTTCCTTTGTATTATATTATACTTCCTTTGTATCTAAGCGTAGGAGCTAATAAAAGGGCTTGGCAAAAAAAAAAAAACTAATAAAAGGAATTACTTTGTGCTAAATATAAGACCTCAATTGTGGGGATTTTTTTTAAGTAATAGTTTTCAATACAAATAATTAAAAAAAGATACTTTATGGAAATTAAAACATATATTTAGAACGGGGAACACTTGATTTTGCTTCTTCTTGGTTACTCACCGGGCCCCAAAAGAAAACATTGTGTGCTCTTAATTTGTAGAGATGTTTTGTTAGGCTTAGATTTTTTTTTTTTGATACAAGAGGGAGAAACTTCTCAAAACTCAGCCTACATCACTAGGAATACCTTCATCCAACTCCAATATAGTTGCTAACTCCGGTAATAAACACAATATTGGGTGAAGTCCCATCACAACAGATAAAGAACTTTTTGCCAAGAAGTGGGCAACACGATTTGCGTTTCTAGCAATGAATTGCAACTTTATAGCTAGGCCTATCACGTTGCAGCATCAAAATGAATTTCTTCTATCATATTAGCGTCTGGATGACTATGGTATTCCCTACTATTAATCAGATGAAGTACATCTTTTGCATCAATTTCTAACACCACTTGACGCAGCCTTTGATCCCAAGTTATCCTCAACCCCAGCAAGACACTCCATAATTCAGCTGTAACATGATCACCAACCCCAATCTATGCATGAAGGCCACGATAAAATTCCCATTAGCATCTTGAATAATTCCTCTACACCCAGCACCTGAGTAACTTGCAAAGGTTTCATCCACATTTACTTTAGTCCAACCTTCATTCGGTGGGAACCATCTAGTCCCCCATCCGTGAATAAGGTGCCTTGTAAGTTAATTCCATCTAGATGCTTGTTCGCCTGTTTGATGCTTGATAGAATTGCATGAGCATGATTCCACATGCACTTATTACTTTCATTCTTATGCTGAAATAAACGTTCATTTCGACTTTTCTAGAATAACTAGCATAAAGTTGCAAGCCAATCACTCCATTCCGGCCATCGAACATTAAAATTCAACTACTCCTTTAGGTCAAGTTCAAAAAATATGCGATCCTGTGGCAATGTTATCATTTCCATCCACAAATGTTTAGACTCAGTGCAGTCTCACAACACATATAGCACAGTTTCTAGGGCTTTCTTGCACCATCCACACAAATCATCAATGCACATACCTCTCCTACATCTCTCCATGTTAGTGAGAAGCTTGTTATAAGCAACGAGCCACATAAAATGTTTACACTTTAGGATAGAATTCAGCTTCCAAAGTTTTGCCATAACACTTCCCCATTTGTTTATTCATTTACAATAGCTGGATATACGAATTTTACTGAGAAATCACCATTTCTTGTGTGCTTCCATCGAATGTTCTTTCTCACATGGTCAACTTCAACACCCTCTCACACAAAGCACCATGCTGCTTTGATTACTATCCATGTATTCGACCCCGTCCTCTCCAAGTCATGAGGCCTTAGATCCTCTCCACATTTATATTTGCTTCTAATAATTCTTACCCATAGGTTGCCTTTTTTCTTAATGAGGTTCCATCCTAACTTGGCCATAAATGCTTGGTTCTATGTCCGAATATGCCTTAATCCTAGACCACCATTTGCCTTTGATTTACAAACTATGTCCTATGACACAAAATGATTTTTTCACTTTTCTTGGGTTGTGCCCTATAGGAAACTTCAATTATTACAATCAATCATCTTGCAGGATCCAATAGGTAATGAGGTTGTTTGCATTGTATATGATGAGATGGCAGAGGTGACAGAACCTACCAAAACAACACGTCCGGCTAGAGATAATGAGTTTGCTTTCTAGCTAGATAATCTCTTCTTTACTTTATCGACAACCTCATTAAAGCTATCAATTGTTACCCTTTTATGATGTAAAGGAACCCCTAGGTATTTTCCTAGATCCGCTGCCATTTGGAACCCCAGAATATTACTTAATTCGATTCTTCTATTATGATTCAAATTCCTTGAGAAGAAAACTCTTGTCTTTTTAGCATTTACTTTTAAGCTTGAGCTTACACAGAATTCATCTAGACATGTCTTAACTTCAAGTGTCTATTTGACT
The DNA here is from genome assembly GCA_963242795.1 of Inga leiocalycina. Taxonomy (NCBI): domain Eukaryota; kingdom Viridiplantae; phylum Streptophyta; class Magnoliopsida; order Fabales; family Fabaceae; genus Inga; species Inga leiocalycina. The sequence goes on from OY725328.1 coordinate 57,966,968, forward strand.
GAAGCTTCCCCAAACAAGATAATATCATATACAAAAAAAAAGTGAGATATAGGAGGCCCATTTTTACATAGCTTGATCGAAAGCCATGTTTTTTTCTCCATCTTTTCTTGAACCATAAGCACTATCCGTTCCATATAAATCACAATCAATATGGATATAAAGGGTCCCTTTGTCTAACTCCACAGTAAGAATTAAACATATCAGCTTTTTCCCCATTCCATAGTAGTTGCATTGACATCGTCATTACACACTTAATAATAATTTTCACTAGATTAGAGGGAAATGATAGGTCATGTAAGCATCGTTCCAAAAAACTCTAGGTCACTCTATCATAAGCCTTTTCCACATCAATCTTAATAGCCAATACCCTCATTTGCCATGCATATTTCTCATAGAGTGAACCACCTCCTGTGCTGCAATAATGTTATTAGAGCTATGCCATCCTGGGACAAAACTACTCTGATTAAGGCTAATAATTTTAGGTAATATAGCCCTAATCTAATTAGCAATCATCTTAGTAAGGACCTTGAAAAATCACATTACATAAGATTATTAGATGAAAATCCCTTAATTCCTTCGGATGGTCCATTTTCGGTATAACTACCAGAAAAGTATTATTTACAATAGCAATCTCTTCTGGGTACTCCTAAATTTTCTTAATAAACTTATAAGTCGACATGTCAACATGCTTCCATTGACTGTGATAAAAAAAAGCATTAAAACCATCCAATCCCGGTGCTTTCAAAGCTTCCATATTAAATACCGCATCCTTTATTTCTTCCTCCTATATTTGCTTTCCTAAGAGAAGGAGGTCTTGGTTTTCAATTCTTGGATACATAATCCAATCGTTGTACATGTTTCAGTCGAGCTTCACCGTCCTCATTGGTCACTGCATAATCCAACATTGACGATGACAAGTTGAGACATTAGATCATCTTCTTCAAGCTTTAGACACCTGCCGAGATCAAATTTGCTCATGTATTGCTTGCCGAGGGTGCTATGGGTGCTACTATAAGGAGATAGAAACTGGGTGATTCCATTGAATATCTCATCACCGAATCTTGATCTATCATAATATATGATCTCGTCTTAATGTACTTAAGTAGAGTCATCTCTATTGCTATGGAATATCTTGGATCTTCAACCTTACAGATCTAACCACCGTCATTGGAGGCTCACTTGATATTCTTGGTCATATTTTTTTTCCCTACTATGAAAGGGCTTTTTTACAATGATGAGAGAGAATGGAGAGTGAGAAAGTGGAGCGAGGGGTGGGGGGATAGCAGGCTGGTCAGAATTAGGCTGAAAAAAGGGGGAAATGTCTGATTTTTACTAGTTGGGCTGAGAAAATAGGGGTTAGGAGGGAAAGGAAGGATGCTGTTTATGGAAACCAGAATCCAAAAACTCAATTCATATACCGAGACAAATAGCTAAGTCTTGGAGAGTCTAGATTTCTGGAAACAAACATGTCAACATGTGATGCCCTTAATAGTTGGAAGAACTATTTTGCAAAAATGAGTAGAAAAGTATGATTGAAGGTGTAGAGGACGAAGAGAAAGAACAGTATGGGGATGAAGCAGGTACCTCTTGGCAACAGGTAGGGAAATATCCAAAGTTGAAATTTACGACGGAAGAGTACGAGACTTGGTGTAAACCCTATATGAATTCTCTTATTGTTAAACTTTTAGGGAAATCATTTAAGTTGGGATTTAGTAGACAGACGATAGAAAGAATGTGGAATCCAAAGAGTCCTATGAAAGTTACTCCTTTGAGTAATGGGTATTTCATTGTTTCATTTTCGACAAAAAAGGATAGGGATTATGCTCTTTTAGAAGGACCTTGGATGATTGTTGACCACTATTTGATGATTCAACGTTGGCGACTAAACTTTAATCCATGGATGGTGGATCACCAAAAGAAAATAGCTGCATGGATTCACTTCCCGGATCTACCTGTAGAATTATATAGTTTTGAATCTCTAAGAAGGATTAGGAACTTTTTCGAAAAAACTCTGAAAATTGATAGAACTATTGCTTTTTCAGAGAAAGGGAGCTTTGTTAGGGTATGCGTTGAGCTGGATTTGCAGAAACCATTGTTGCCTTTCTTTAATCATTTTGGTAAGGATCAGAAGATTAAATATGAGGGATTGCATCTGGTTTGTTTCCATTATGGGCAATATGGCCATCATATAAGGGTACGTCCTAATAGGAATCTAGTGTAAATGAAGGAGAGTATGGAGATTTATCGAACCCAAGTGCCTGAAAAGTTGAATGATGGAGAGAGGACTAATTTGGGAAAGAACGCAGAAGATGTCGAGAAAGATAAATCGAAGGGTGGAATTTTAAGCCACAAATATTGGTGAGGCATGATTTTAGTAAAAATATTTAAAAAGCGGATTTGGTATAATCGAGTTCTAATATTGGAAGTAAAAAAGCAGTTACAAGTCAAAAGGGTTCTCAGAAGAGAAATGAGCATAGTGTTGCAAAGGATAAGGGGAAGATGGCAAAAAAGAAGGATGAGAATGAGGTCTTAAATCAGGGAAAGCACCAAGTTGGTGTGGGAATTAATAAGAGGGACACAGAACAGAAATGGATCCCAGTGGTAGAAAAAAGAGTCACTGGGATTAAGAAATGTGCACGGGAAAAAATGAACATTGCGAGAGGCAAAGTTTAGACACGTGTTACGATGCAAGGGGAGGAGAGTGGGGACCAGGGTGCAAGAACTATTTTCCCAAAATCCATTTTCTGTGTTGAACGATAGACTTGGTGAAGTCTTGAAGCCTAGTGAAGATTCACATGTAAATAAACCAGGAAACCAAAACATTGAGATAGGCCAAGAGGAAAAGTTGCAGACTTGAAAAGTGGAAAAAGAAAATTCTATCACAGATCAAAGTATGGTAAGTATGGATCAGGATGAGGCCAATCTTACATTAAGAAAGTGTGAGGGCGGGCTTGTTAGAGAAGATGAGGATATGCTGATGGGAGTTTCCACTCCAAAAAATGTTAAACTATCTCAATGAATTTCCTTTTATGAAATACCCAGGGCACAGGAGCTCGCCTATTTCCTAATCTAATTAGGGAAATGTCACATTTCCATAATGTGAATTTTATGGCAATTTTTGAAACTAGGTGCAGTGAAAATAGAGCAGTTCAGATTGCTAGTAGGTTGGGGTTTCAATTTATGAAACTTATTGATGTAGAAGGTTTCAAGGGAGGGATTTGGTGTTTGTGGTCTAAAAAAGTAGGAAAAGTTGATGTACTGGTAAAGCACCCAAAGTTTATGCATATAAGAATTTGTGGGCATGATCATAAAAAGTGGGAATTAACACTTATTTATGCTAGTCCGAATATAGTACAGAGACGTGAATTGTGGCTGGCACTTTTTGAGTTGAGGGACCAGATACATGCTCCATGGGCTCTTAGTGGGGATTTTAATGCTACTTTGATGGCAGATGAACGAAGTTCTGTAGGTGAAAATACGGGCGCTGATAGAGACTTCGTTAATTTTGTTGATACACTTACTCTAAATGATTTTGGATTTAATGAACTGAACTTTACATGGCATAGAATGGAATCACATATAGTAGAATCAATCGTGTACTTGGATCTAATGAATGGATGAAAATGTTTCTGAATGCAAGTATAACACATTTATCATAGTATAAATAGGATCATTGTCCTATTCTATTGCGATTGGATGGGCTACGGATGATAAATCAAAATAATAAATCATTCTGATTTATAGCAGTATAGGTGTTGCATGAGGAGTTTGAGGATCTTGTCAAGCAAAAAAGGAGAAAGACTGAAGAGTGGAATAAGGCAATACATTATTTACAGAAGAGTGTAGAAATTGGAACAAGAATTTGTTTGGTCAAATGGAGAAGAGGAAACATGAGCTAATTCGACAGCTCAATGGCATTGCCAAAGCCGAGCAACAGTATGGTCTCTCATAGGCTATCCAAAATTTGCAAACTACCTTGTGGGGCAAGCTGGAGAGTGTTTTATTGTAGGAATCCTTATTATTGGCACAAAAGGCTCATAGTCACTGGTCGGTGAATGGAGTTAAAAATATAAAATTTTTCCATGCTCGAGCAAATAGAAGAAGGAAAAGAAATTTTGTTGGAGCTATTCGGAATAAAGATGGATAGTGTAATATCCCAAAAAGTGATTAAGGGCTAATGACTTTAAAAGTGGATATAATTATTGTTGAATAAACACTTTTGGAGAATGTGTGATGGGAATTTGGATATTTTAATGATTCCAATGGCTTCCTTATGAAAATTCATGTGGGGAGAGTGTTTATTGTGAAATTGGAACCATTGGGAACAATCGTGCAAAAGTTGAAAACTCTGTCCATTGAAACTCTGTACAGGGCAGCCAATTTGTATGGACGTTTTAAATAGGCAAATGGTGTCTAAAAATTCTGAAATTTTCCAGTATTAAAGTTCACATGTCAAGCTTCAAAATGAACATATAATTATTTTAATTTGTGACCTAAGAGTTTTGGATTTTTGAAGTTTGCCCAGCGAAATTAATTATTTTCTGGAACAGTATGTAAAGATTGAAATTCTGGGAATTTTGTGGTGATTTTCAGTAATGGCCAATATTTTTCCTATGAATAGGACTTAAATATCTTTCATTTGGCTTTGGAATCACCTCATTTCGATTTTTCTAGAATTAGTTATGATTTTTCAAAGTTTGGGCAGAAAATCTGCCAGAAAATCCGAAAATGGGAATTATGACATCATCTCATTAAAAGATGATGTCAGCATGGATTATTAATCAAATTGCTCATCTTCTTCAGCCATTTCACGCCATTTCCAGCTGAAGATAGTGAGAGAAAGTTGAGAGCTCTTAGAGAGAGAAAGAGGAGAAATCTCGCAAGGTAAGCCGATTTCTCCGACGATCTAGCTCCTAACGCGTATAACCTTGTTCCTAAGCTTCTCTTCTATGTTATTTAAGGTGTTTGAGAAGAAAATTTGGTGTTCAAGGGGCTAGGGTTTTCAGCCACTCTTGAGAAAAGCTAGAAGGAGCTTGAGGTAACTTCCAAACTTTCGTATATTGCTTATTCTGGCTGCTGTGGGCAATTTAATCGGTGAAATTTCGCCGGATTGCCATTGGTTTTAAAATTTGGAAATGATGTGGCCTAGGGGTTATGCTGCCCAAATTGGGTCTTAATGTTAGTTGTAACCTAATGTAATGGTTAATAAAGTGGTTAGGAGTAGAAAGGAACGCGTTTACGGAGCCGAGATCGTAAAACCCTAATTTTTCCCGGAGAACATGTATATTTCGGCCAAGGCTGTAAATGGGTCTTAGAGTTGGATTTTCAATGATTTGATGATTCCATTGGATTCAGTGGGCGAAAATAGGTGGGGTTACAGTTGGGCACTTTTTCAAAAAAGGCCGAGAAAGCATAATTACGGAAACACCCCTAAAACCCTAAAAGTAGGGCTGCCAAGGGCAATTTCGTAATTTGATATTGAATTTGATAATTCTGAGTGTGGAAATGGATTCCTTGGGTGGAAATATGTTAGGATAGCCCATATTAGAATTTCGAGAAAAGTGCAACCGGACCGGGTATGGCGGGCCCAGGCCGGGTCCCCGGGGGTATTTTTGTAAATTTTCATTATAGACTCATATGGAACCTATTCTAAGTGTTTGAAAGTAGGAATTAGGGGTAGGAAATTAATCCACCATTCTTGATTTTGTTTATAGGCTTTGATATTTGCCGCCCTCGTGAGCCAACTGCGCTGAAGGACGTCAGGAAAGGATCAGGTAGTGACTCTCTCTCTCTCTTATACTGTGTGTAATGCTTTGTATGTGTGTGTTATCATGGTTCTGTGATGATTTCTTTGATGCTGCTGCGGTTACAGCTGGTGATAGCTGTCGTTTACAGCGCAAGCTGTCGTTTACAGCGCAAGCTGTCGTTATTGTGATTACAGCGTAAGCTGTCGTGATAAAGATTACAGCGAGAGCTGTCGTATTGTGTATACAGCCGTGAGTGCTGTCGTTTATGGTGAAAACCATGTATCTTTGAGATTGATGTTGCTGTTGTTGCTGGTTGTGATTTATATACATGCTTGGTATTTATACATTGTATGAGTGGTTTGTTACTACTGAGATTCTCTCGAATCTCATTCCTTCCTATGACTAACCTTTCAGACAGGGCATGTGGCTCAAAGGAGAAGAGGCCGACCCGGAGCACTTAGGACCCTTAGGGGTATAGTTGATTTTGGAAATGTTGGTTATTTCTTTTGAATTCGGGATTACTGTATAATCTGAAATATGAATAGTATATTCGATTTTGGATGTAATCCCCTAGTGGATACTTAAACCTCATGTTATATATGTATAGAATCCGGGAGTTGCCGGGGAATTGGTTTTACACTCTGTCATACGTGAATGTAGATAAACTGCACAGGTGATTATATTCGAATTTTGAAATGGAGACCCGGAACAGGAAAGAGATTTTGAATGATTTTGTGAAAACCCTACCACAAAGTAGGAGATTGAAACGAGTTTAAGTTATCTGAAGGTCTCTAATCTACTTTAATTATTTAATATCGAATTATAATTACATGATTAAAGGCAGGGTGTTACAGATAGTGGGTATATGAAGCACATATAATTAAAGAGATGGCTACCTCTTATTTTGCTACTTTATTTACAGATGAAGTTTTAGATTATTTTATCATGTTGGTTTTAACCTTATTCATTCATATTGTGAGAGAATAGCCCTTTCACTAGATTAAATATATCTCAATGTTTTGTTTTTTAAATTCATAGTTTTTTTATACGATGGGAAATAAAACTAAGCTCTATTACAATTCATAGTTATCTACTAAGTGAATCTTAATTGACTTGTTTTTTTAAGTAAAATATAGTTCCTTCTTTTAGCTTTTCTAAAATTATAAAAATTTTCTCTTTATTTTTAAAGGAAGTAGGACAAAATTGACTCCTATTTTCGTGAAAATGGATTTAAAATGAGTGATAATGAGCCCACTCTTTATTTGAAGCAGCATGGTGATTCTGATTTTTTGGTTGTGTGCTCTATGTTGATGATATGATTTATATGGGATCTTTTGAAAAAGTTATTACTGATTTTAATCAAGTATGATGCAGAAGTTTGAAATGACACATCTGGGATTATTGCATTATTTTCTTGATATAGAAGTGAAGTAAGGTGCTGAAGAGTAATGTTATCACAGAAGTTTTTTTGGGTTTAATATAATGTCGTTCCGCAAGTATCAAAACGTAGCAATGTTACTTTATATCGTTATAAAATTAATGTTGACCATTAAAAAATTGACGTTAATAGTTAACTTTTTAACTATAAGGGGCAACATTGTTTCATTTTAATACTTTTAGGGTAATATTAAATCTTAAAAAATTTCATGGTAATATTGATACTCAGTAAAAACTTCTAAAACAAATTTACATCTTTAACCTTTTTTCAAACGTGTAGTTGTAAGTTCAAGTTATCTGTTGAGGCTTTAGGAGTATAATGGGAGCTTGTGAGTTATGACAATAAAAAAGTTCACTTAATCATAAAGTGGAACAATATAATAAGGGATATTTAGAAAACAAAACATTAATGTTTTTTGATAAAAGTTTATATTAAAAATCGTAAAAAAAGTTTTAAAAATAGACCGGAGCCACTGTGTCTCATGTACACTTTTTTTTCCTGTTTCTAATAATAATAATAACAACAACAATAATGACAGGAGCTTTTATATTAGAAATACTAAAGGGTTCTCAACAAGTTATTAGTTGAGGTGGTAAGGAGTCTCACCCCGTAAAGAGGAGAAAATAAGTTTGAATTTCGGGAAGCGTATTTATTGGAAGAGGTGAAAACCTAGAGCTGGTAAAACGGGTTGATCCAACAGGCCCAACTCGCTAGCCAGCCAAAAATGGCGGGCTAGGGCTGGCCCGCTTTTTTTTTAGTTTTTTTAGTTTTTTTTCTTTAAATAAAATAAATTACAATACCCTTATTACCTTTCATTTGATGCCGTGTTTAATTAATTTCTCATACTTGTTATTTTCATATTATATTTATTTATTCTACTATTATTAAATTTAAAAGAGATATATTTATATGTTTTTGTTAGGGAAAATTCAAAAAAACTACATTGGAAATATCAAAAAGACAATTTAGTACATTGAAAATGGGAAATCACATATCAGGCAGGTGTCAGACGGGAAGAGGAATTTGGGATTTTGAAATCTCACTCCAATGACGAAAATGCCCTTCAGCCCTCCATCCCCCCACTTCAAAATAACAACATGATCCTCGTAATTAACAACTCCGGATTCGTCATTAACAACTTCAATTCTTCTTTTACAATTAACAAGTTTTAGGGTCAATAACAATACATATCTCTTAATTAACAACTTTGGATTCCATATTAACAACTCCAATTTCTTCTTTCACACATAACAAGTTTAAGGGCCAATAACAACACCCATCTCTTAATTAACAACTTTGGATTCAAAATAACAACTCCAATTTCTTCTTTTACAATTAACAAGTTTCAGGGCCAATAACAGCACCTATCTTGCCATTAACAACTCCTATGTTGTTATTCTGACTGCCCTCCATTCCCCACTTCAGAATAACAACATGATCCTTGTAATTAACAACTCCGGATTCGACATTAACAACTTCAATTCTTCTTTGACAATTAACAAGTTTCAGGGCCAATAACAACACCTATATCTTAATTAGCAACTCTAGATTCGAAATTAACAACTTCAATTTCTTCTTTCACAATTAACAAGTTTCAGGGCCAATAACAACACCTATCTTGCCATTAACAATTCCAAATTCGTCATTAACAACTCATATGTTGTTATTCCGAGTGAGGGCTGAAGGGCATTTTCGTCATTTGGCCAAGATTTCAAAATCCTAGATTCCTCTGCCCTCCTGATACCCGCCTGATCTGTCCTTTCCCATTTTCAATTTATTGAATTGTCCTTTTGATATTTCCAATGTAGTTTTTTGGAATTTTTCCTTTTTGTTATGTGAGTAGATGAAAAAAAAAGGAAAGTAAGAATGAAATTAACTTCATAACACAAATGTATAAAAGAAAAGAAGTGTGATATGAGCGGGTGAAAGAGAAAGAGAGTAAAAATGTTTTTTAAAAAAGTGAAATTAAAAAAAAAAACTAAACGGGCTTGCCAGCCCGTGAGTAGCCCGCCCCGCCAAAGCTCCCAGCCCACGCGGGCTGCATTATCACCTTTATGAAAACCCTTTATCCTCTAAATCCCACAAGAAAACCCTTGATTTAAAAAAAGGGAAAATTCCAAAAAACTACATTGAAAATATAAAAAGAACAAATCAGTACATTGAAAATGGGAGAAGACGGATCAGGAGGGTGTCAGAGATGTGAGGAATCTGTCCTTTTGAAATCTCGGCCAAATGACAAAAATGCCCTTTAGCCCTCAGTCGCAATAACAACATAGGAGTTGTTAATAGCGAGATATGTGTTGTTATTGGCCTTGAAACTTGTTAATTGTGAAAAAAGAAATTGGAGTTGTTAATTTCTAATCTAGAGTTGTTAATTAAGACATAAGTGTTGTTATTGGCCTTGAAACTTGTTAAGTGTGAAAGAAGAAATTGGAGTTGTTAATATCGAATCCGAAGTTGTTAATGTCGAATACAGAGTTGTTAATTAAGAGATATATGTTGTTATTGACCGTGAAATTTGTTAATTGTGAAAGAAGAAATTGGAGTTGTTAATCTCAAATCAGGAGTTGTTAATTAAGAGATAGGTGTTGCTATTGGCCCTGAAACTTGTTAATTGTCAAAGAAGAATTGAAGTTGTTAATGTCGAATCCGGAGTTGCTAATTACGAGGATCATGTTGTTATTCTGAAGTGGGGGATGAAGTGTGAAAGAAGATATTGGAGTTGTTAATATCAAATCCAGAGTTGTTAATTAAGATATATGTGTTGTTATTGACCTTGAAACTTGTTAATTGTAAAAGAAGAATTGAAGTTGTTAATATCGAATCCGGAGTTATTAATTACGAGGATCATGTTGTTATTCCGAAGTGGGGATGAAGGGCTGAAGGGCATTTTCATCATTTGGCCGAAATTTCAAAATGATAGATTCCTCACATCTCTGACACCCACCTGATCCATCTTTACTCATTTTCAATGTACTGATTTGTCCTTTTGATATTCCCAATGTAGTTTTTTGGAATTTTACCTAAAAAGAAAAAAAGATAGAGAAATATCATAAGGTTGTTGGCCAGGTGGTCCCCTATCAGTCTTCATGACATAAATTCAGGTGATGTCACGAGAGAAGCCTCACTCAACAAACAAAAGCTGACGCTGACACTGACACATCCTGAGTTTTGACTTTTGGTTAAAGGTCAAACATGCATTGGTTCTCATGGTACGAGATTCTCTCTGTTTTTTTAATGTAAACTGGAATTCATTGCCCAATTGACAGGCTACAAGGAAACACGTCCCCAACAGAGCATAAGATACACAATCATCAATCTTGATCAAACACTGCCTCCATAAAAGAAGGTGGAGGTTAATCAAGGATAACAAAATTCTTAGTCATATTATGAGCTAATCCAGCTAAATGGTCAGCAAGAACATTCTCCTCCCTAGAAATAAAAATAAGGCGGACCTGTCAATCCTTTGACATCTAAAGTCTGGCATCTTCGATTACTTCCCTGAACGGGTGTACGAGATTCTCTCTTTTCTTCCTTTTTATTTTTTCGTACAGTACGAGTAGTATATTTTTTTTTTATTAATGACAATTTCTTTAGGCTCTATTTGATTTTGGGGGGTAGAAGGGAGGGGAGGGACTTTAGTCCCTTTCTTTTAATTGACAAAACCAAAAATTTAGGAGAGGAGGAGAGTTTTTTTGAAAATTTCCCCTCCATTCCCTCAAAATCTCTCCCTCCAAATTGGGGGGATTTGGAGGGCAGGCTAAAAATATGTAATCTATTGGATTAAAATACTCATAACATTTTATCATTAATCCAAAATACCTTTTGCCCATTTTTGACTATATATATATATATATATATGTATAACTATAATTATAAAATATAATTTTAAATATATATATATATATATAATTGTATTAAATGTTATTTATTATAATTTAGAGTATAAGAATATTATTTATAATTAAGCTTTATTATACATATGTAAATTTACATTTCATGTCATCTACTGTATTAAATTCAAATTATTGCAACATATGTAAATTCACATTTCATGATCTTCATTTGTCTCCCTCATTGTTCAAGCTGCCCATATTTAGATATGCCACTTACTCCAGATGATTAACTTCATCTATGGGCCAAAAAACAAAAAAAAAGATTAATTTCATCTAAAATTTACGACAAATAAAAACAATTACATAATTAATACCATTGAAAAAAAAATACTTGGTAACAACGAGGATAATTAATCAAAATAATAACTATTATATATAAATTTTCTCTACATGAAGCAGGTTCCATTCTTGCGAGCGGACACAAACATGCTTACATATTTATTAAATAAAAAAAAAATTCTGAAATACATCTTCACAACTTTCTCTTAAAATTGCATATGTAAAAGTTCTTAAACTATAAATAGAATCTAAAGGCAAACAAGATATAAATAGAATATTTACCAAGTTGAGCTCCAATTTCTGAGTTTATATCTTAATCTTAGATTAAATCGTATACAATATATTAACATATGTTATTGTGAGATCTTCAATCAAAACACGATTTCATTTGCATAAAACTCAAAATTATATATGGTTTCATCTCATCATTACGTGCAGTCGTTCTTAATCACAAAGTGCAAAGCCTATGTAAGATAAAAATATTATGTGAGAATTATGTGAGAATTAAAGGTTGTCAAATAACACCAGAGAAAAACGTAAATTACATGGTTGGATAAATGGAAATGGAAATATAATCTTAAAATAAGAGGGAGGTTTATATTATAAAATGAAAACCTCCCCCCAGCAACAAAACCACCTCCACAAATAGCATTGGGAATTCGGGTTGACACGCAGGTTGCGGGCCAGACGGGATAGGCTGGTGTAGCTCGCCTATTTTTTTTATTATTATTTCACTCCTTTTTTTTAATTCTCACTCACTTTCTCTTTCACCCCACTCACATCACAACTAGCACTAAGAATTTGGGCTGGATCGCGAGTTGCGAACCAGCCAGCCTGCCCCTTCATGGGCTGGCATCCCACCAAGGCGGGGTGGCGGGCCAGCCCGCCTATTTTTTTTAATTATTTCACTTGTTTTTTTTTAATTGTCATTCCCTTTTTCTTTCATCCACTTACATCACACTTCTTTTCTTTTATATATTTGTGTTAGGAAGCCAATTTCATTCTTACTTTTCCTTTTTTTTCATCTACTCACATAAAAAAAACATATAAACACATCTCTTTTAAATTTAATAAAAGTATGATAAATAAATATAATATGAAAATAAAAAATATGAGGAAGTAGTTAAACACATCATCAAAAGAAAGATAATCAGGGTATTTATAAGAAAAGCTAAAAAAAATAAGCGGGCAAGCCTAACCCATAGGCTCAAGCCGGGCATGCTGCATTGACGAGCTCGCTAAACCTGCCAAATTTGGTGGGCTGGGCCCAACCCATTTTACAGGCTATACCCACAACCAACCAACAACCAAAGAAAAAAAGCCAACAAAAAATATAAAATCAAGTTTATCAATAGGGGTGAGCATGGTGCCCAGTAGCCCGGTGCGCCCACCCTGGCCCTGTAAAATATTGCCCAGCCCAGCCCTAAAAAAGTGGCTCGAAAAGATTTTGGGCATCTTTGGGCGGGCTAATAACCGGGCAGGGCCGGGCATCGGGCAAGGGGTACTGCCCTGCCCATTTGGCCCTGCCCTGAAAATTATTTTCATTTATTTAAAATATAAAATTTCATATCAATTAAATATTATTTCATATATATATATTTTTATTTAAAATATTTATTGTCTATTGTATAATACTCTTCTGATCCTCTCTTTTTTGCCATAACCACTAAACACTATTTCCAAGTAGATTTCTTCCTTTCTTCTTTACTTTGTGCTGTATTAAATTATAGTTTCTTTTTATTTTCTTTCCAGATACTTCATCATTTGATCAACTTTTGGGACATTGAATTGATGCAAACTACTTTGACTTCACGGCTTTAATTACAATTATTTTGTTTTCTTATTTATAATGGATTATGAATGTTGTTTAATTTTTAAAGTATGGATATTTGTTAAGACATATGGTATTTTTTAAATTTCAAAACTCAAGTTGTAGACTTATTTTGAAATATCCCAAGATGTGAAATCATCGAATATATTTGAAGTTTATATTACTTAGGGCGAAGTTAAGACATATATGGTATTAGTAACTACAGGAATGTTTATGAAATTCATAAGAAATTATTTTTTTCATAAGTGGACAAGATAAGACGTTATCACTTGGGCAGGGAAGCCCATCTTGCCCAGCCCACCCTTGCCCAGCCCAAAATGGTTAGGGCTTTTAGCGGGCAGGGCCGGGCTGCAAAATGCAGCCCGTTCATCCTTTGGGCAGGGCATCAGGCAGGGGTCTCACCCTGCCCTACCCTGCCCATGCCCACCCCTAGTTATTAAATATAACACCAGAAAAATGAAACAATAATGTTCATATAAGTTTTTCCCTTTTATACACAATGTGCGTGATTAGTATGTTGAACAAAGCCCATTCCTTAATTTCTCCAACGTATAACTGTGATCCATTGCCCTTCACGGCGTTGATAATCAACATATCTTTGAGGAAAGATGCTGCAGAGAATGGAGTCCATACGTTTCCAGTATCTGATCCTCCACTACTTCCAAAAGAAAAGTGGCTCAATAATAATTCGTAGGCCCAATGTCACTCCGACTTCCAAAAAAATCATTGGCATGGTGGTTACCAGATGTTGGTGGCGGCCCATTATTTGGACTTTGGGCCAAAGGAGGTCCATAAAGATCATCATTGTCTTAGACGGAAGATGCCTCACATGATTGAAGCTGTGTGCCTGTAGGGATCTTTCCAACGACTCAAGCTGTTTCAGTTTCATTATGGATGACGGAATGTGGCTTGAGAAATTATTATTTGACAGGTTGAGCCCATAGAGTGTTGTAAATTCCACTATCTCTTTTGGTATTGACCGTTCAATTCGATTGGATGACAAGGCAATGGACGTAAAGACACTTAAAATTTTTGTCAAGGTCATTTCCTGACCTTTCATGATAACTATCACCCGATCTTGATAATTTATCAGGTTATATTCATAGAAGATAAAGTCGATATGATTTTCCTTTGATGTTGTTTGATTTTTATCAAGAATCATTGCCTTCAAAGTTGGAAAGAATTATCCTGACAGCGTTCTATTAAAATTGCTGAAAGCCAGTTCAACAATTTGAAGCATCTCCCAAACCATTCTCTTCCATATTTGGATACCCAATAGGAATTGTTTCTTTACAAAACCATGACCCGGAGTATGGGTATTGTCTTCAACAAGCATAGAAACCGATCGTGCATCTTGATATTTTCAATGTCTAACGCTTCTAATACGGTGCAATGGGACAGAGATTTTGGAATTGGCTCCTGTAAATTATTGCGACTAAGGTCGAGAGTCGTAAGAGCACATGAAGGTTGAAAAGTGTAGGAAAAAAATATTAACTAAAAGGAGATTAGGCGTACCTGGACGAATCCATGTTTGGATCCGGGTCAAAGCTCCAATACTCCATACTTGTGCCCACACAATTATTAGACTACTAGAGCCTAATTATGATTTGCACAGCAGATCACCGGAACCAAAAAGATGGTAGGAGAGAAGGGAATTGCCAGAAAACTCAATGGCGGGGCGAGTTGCAATTGAGGAGGCACACCCTATTTATAGTGGTTTATAGAGGCCACTAATTAAGAAACGTGTGCACTCCTTCTTGCCCTCCAAGACAGCAATTAATTGTCTCTCAATTAATTCCCTAATTATGGTGATTTGTTCCTCTTTTAACAAATCCATAATTGTTGCTGAAATATTCCCAAATCTGCATCTTATGCTGATTTTATTCTTATTTGATTAGGCTACTTATTTCCTAATCAAATAGTCCGGCCCATCAAGGGCAGACTTGGACCCAAATTCCAACATCTCCCACTTGCACTTGATGGGCCTCCCATCGTGCGTGCATTACTCTTTCTTGTTTCATACTTGGCATATGCCGCGACTGCGTGGGCAAAAATGTCTTTCAGATTTGGTGCTTGTGATAATAGAAATCCTTTATGTCGGACTAGTATCCAAGGATACCCTTTATATATAACCGTAAGCTATATGTTTATTGCCTCATATGCCCCAGATTCTCCCATACATATTACTCATGGCATATCTAATCCCTCTCGAGTTAATATGTTAATTAACTCAGATTGCCTTCCACGCACATAGTATCCGCACTTACTAGCTACACATAGAGCTAGTAAGGGGTCGACCACAGATACTAGTACATCTTATATATCTAGGAGTAAATCTTCCTTTTTGACTAAACATCAATCTATCTTGACTTAGTCGCTTTCCTAGTTTTCACTCGTCTGACCGAATCGAGTGTGATCATGGAGCTTTAGCTAAAGTAGCTATCACCAAACCAAGCTTTTATGATGCCGCCTAAGTCTTAAGGGCATCGTGGAAGTATTCTTCCTTCCTGGGACTCACACTGTGGTGAACTAGGGATCTTTCACCCACATTTCGTGTTGCAGTTTAACTCTCAAGCACATGCAGTATGAATTGCATGCTACGGTGAATGGTTTGAGATGTACGTCGATTTCTTTTCTTTCACCGTACAGACATTAGTTCCAAAATGTACTCAACATTCGAACTAGAACTTTCTTTTTCACAATATCTCTTTTACAATCTCTTTTGTGAAAAAGAGTTCTTTGCCTGGCTACAGGTCTATATTCATGCTTCGATCCATTTTCTGTGTATATGCACACATGTGGATCTCATCTCAGTCTAACTGAGGCGACTCAAATGCAAAGATTCTTCTCAACCATCTCATGGTGATCATTTGCTCGTCTTACCTTCCCATGCCCCTGCAAAACATGGGAAGACGGTTGTTCGTGTGAGTGAACCAACCTCTTTTGACCTGTACGACATACAAAATGTATACCTTTATGTATTTACTCATAACATACATACCATTTCTTTTATCTTCATATAAAAGAAGTTCACGACCTTATATTTTATTTGCGCCCCTAGATTTTCACTAACTTAATGAAAATCAAGATATGGGCTCAATAAGCGGATCTACCAACATCCTGTCAGTAGAAGGTCATTGAACTATCGTTTTCCCTCTTTGAAAACATATCTCTCATAGAGATGTATCAAAAAGTTTGTTTCGCCTTGCTGTGATACTTAGGATCCTTATCATAAGATGTTATCATTTGGATCCTTCTATCCACCATTCATTCCCAATCTCTCATAGGAATTACTTTAGCCATATGGCACTTTAAATGATGGCAGAACAGACCCTGTGTTCTATTTCCATGGATAACAGGAAAAAATACTTTGTATGTTTCCTTACTCAATCACCATTTGCCTAGGTCTTGTATTGGAGTATCCTTTCAAAAAAGAAAGTTGTTGTCTTGACAACTTAATCCATGGTTATTCTCATAACCCATTTCACAGCAGGACCAAAAAGCAACTTCCAAGTCTGACAAAAACATTTGGTCTTATGTACACCAATGTGTACATTCATATTACCAACTATAGTCTCACATGGGACTTTATCCACCTTTCTTATGTTGGATTCCTCATAGGACATGTAACCTCTTTAGGTTTATGCCCTTGACTTCAGGGGTGTTTATGGGTTTGCAATTTGACATCCTAAGATGTCTAAGGATTACACTTGTACATGTCTTAGGTGGAAAAGACTGTATCTTTCTTGTGCAATCCCCGTTTATCTTGTCAATCAAGATATTTGTTCAACCCATGACTTTCTCAACTCAGAATTTAAGGATTCTCTGATCCTTTATTCCTTTGACTCCCTTGACACTTGTTTCATTTGTCACTTGACAAAGGATGACTTCACAAAGAATCATCACTAGACCATTTGGAACTTATGTAGTGTTCTTCGATTATTTCGAAGTTGGTGAGGCTTTCACCTTGTGAAAACCTCTTATACTACTATTTAGGTGATTATTTCTATGAAGCCCTTAAGCTTCTTTAGTGTAGAGTTCATCATCCAATTTCCAAAATTCCAAATTGGAAGGTGGTCTTTACATCATCTTGATGCAATTTTCAAGACTAAGCTTGTTGTCATAGCCAAAGTTCAGAGTTAAAACACACAATGGACAACCTTCCATTGTATTACCCCTAGCCACTAAGTGTTTTAGGTTCTACATGCCCCCAACAGATTTGAGAACCTACTTGTTCCCAATCACCTCTTGGCTAGGTGATAAATTACCCAAACACATATTCGACTTAAAAAAAAGAATCCAAAACCTCCTGCATGACACTTTGCAATTCATCTTAGCAGGTCCTTCTAGTATCTTTCAGACACTTATAGGTACTTATCATCACCTTCTAAATGATGAAGAGAGCATTCAATCCATTAGGGAATCTATCCCTTATAGTCATTCGCTAGATGACAATTTGCTCCGAGGTGGATTTCATAGGATTCTTTTCCTATGTATGAGTGAGGTAATTGTCTCGTAACTTACCTCTTACCTCTTTCATTGTGAAAATGGTCTCAATCCTCCCACCCGGATCAGTGAACTTAGGAACACTTGGTTATTATTCCTTGTCACTTGTGAACCTCTTGAAGAGATTTATTGTGATTATTGCTCATTTCCTGCTAGGAAATATTGGTTTTATGAACGTTGTGTCCCAAAATTTTCTTTCAGTCACTGAACCGCCAACATTTTCACTAATGAAGACGTGTCATTTCAAATTCTCATGTCATCTCACAAAGAGATATCTTGTATACCTTAGCCCTAATCTTCTTTACTCATAGGAAGAAGTGTGAATATAAAGTTGATGACCCTTATGGTCTTAACGAGCTTGGCCCTGGTCTAAGGCCTATCCACGATTCATAGGGTAAGGTCGTGACTGACATAGAAGGCATTTGGTTAAGTGTGAATATAATAGCTATGAGTCCACCTACCAACATATGGCTGGTAGCCTCATTGATGCCATTATGTTCACAACTAAGTCAAAGGAGAGGTCTAACTCTCTATTTCAACAACTCTATTATGTTGAAGGGTTCTAGGTATTGATAGTTGCCTAACAATGCCTTTCTTGTACACAAAGTAGCTTGAACTAATCACATAGGTGTCTCTAACCCTTATTAGTTCAAAAAAAGGTCTTTTCCTTTTAGTTTAACTGATTCCTGACTAGTTCAGCCATTATCTAACAGCTTCGTACTTGCCAAAAATCAAGTAAACATTACTGTATTTCGAGTTAATGTCCATAACGTTAACGAAACACCAAGCTCTTTGTGTTTTGCCCTCACGTTCATTGGTTCACTAATGTCATAATTTGCTAATTGCAGTGGATTTTCTCAAAAATGTTTCTTTGTCTTTCTTACCAGGTAGAATGAGTTCTCAACTTATTCATAAGGGTATTAACCCTTTAGCACACGTTGTTTAGCAAATATTCTTTTGCTAGTTTGATCATTCCCTTTGATCAAGGTGTACATATGGCAAGAAATGGAATCTTTTATCCCTAGAAAAGAAACATCAAAATCCAATAAAGGATTTGAGAATCATAGTCCCATCGATCCTTAACTAAAGAGATAGCAAAGATGTGATTCTGTCAGTTGCAATTGCATGGAGTGAATCAGGGTGGTTTATCTATGTAGAGTTAACGTGCAAGTTCCAATCCCTTGATTCTATCTCTTTATTGCTTTGCTTTTGACATGAAGCCATATGCTTCTGTGAAACATCCACAACTTATGTGGATTGCTACTTTTTCAACCCTTAAGGATTATCAACGTAGCTTTTCATCTTTGTAGAAACCATTGACCTCTTCTAGATCAAGTTTACCTCATAGATTTCTTGCCCTTAGGCATGGAGGATGAATCCTCCCACTCTTTAGCTAAGTTCGTCTGACTGATGGATCTTGAATCCTTCAGTCTTTCACATTCAAGTTCAATATGGTGAATCACATTGCTGAAGGTTACAATATGTATATAAGAGGCAATCTTTACTTTCGTATACGCTCACTCACTTAAAGACGTGCCTTACTCCCACTCATTGAGAGACATAGCTTCCTCCCACTCATTGGGAGATGTCTTATCACAACATACATTTGTTGTTTGTTAGAAAGAACTTGGCATTTAGTTTTGTCTCAACTTCTTAGTTTGACATCTGCCTCAAGTGTTGCCTAAACAACATGTTAGGACTTAGTACACTATGTTAAAACTTAACTTAGTTTTAACTTTATGGAAGAAGATCACTTATTTCACTATCTTCCAACACTATCCACACAGCTTAGATAAGGTTACATTGCTCAAACCAACATAAGTTTAAGCAATGTTGTTCTTTCTATGCTTGATAGCATAAACCTCTTGTATCCTTCAGTTGCTTCAGCCTCTAAATGCTGAAGACTAGTTGGTAGGATGTCCCTGACATCTCATTCTTCTTGAATGAAAGAGATTTGAGAGTTTTTAACTCCACAGATATCTCTATTGAGATTGTCTTCATAAGCTCAGTTAAATAGACTTGGTCATAATTGGTCACTTAGACGATTATGGTATACAAATCTTATTTGTTCAAATAAGACAAAGGATAATTAGATAATAAGTTCACTAGTTTCATGTTCAGGAGATAATTATGTTGACTCCCATCCCAATCATACTAGTTAGCTCATCACCCTTTTAACCACAGTCTTCATTTGAACACTTTCCCCTTTGGATTTCTAGACATATTCCAGAAAAACTCCCACTCAATCAAAGAGTAGTTATATTAACAAGATAATAACACAATATCATCTAACTAACATGAATGTTCAAGAAAGCAAGAAGAGAATATACTGAATTCAATTCTATAAACTAACAGAGAATTTAATCTTAAATTCAATGGAAAAACAAGAACATTCAAAAATTTAACCCTCATATCATTGTCTCTTAACTAGGTTCTCCTTCTCATAGGCCCTTCTGACCATATTAACTCATGTAGCTTCTAGCTACAACGTCAAGCTCCTCTTTGCCATGTTTACATCCACTCATTTGGATGTATTTGCAGCATACCTCCCACTTGATGAGATGATTCTCACATCTCTATCTCTCTTGTCCTTTGTCACAACATATGTGATAAAAGGTTGACTTTTAGAAGTCATTGCTTCAATCCAAGTGGATCAATGTGGTTAGAAGCATGTGAAGACTTATTATTATTCAATAATTATTGAATAATTTTAAGCTGCTGCAATTTTTCAGGTTTTTATCTCTAAGAGTTTGAGTTAAGGTTGGATAGGATTTTATATTTCAAAAACTCATTTGAATAATCCCTTACTTTTAAAGAATCTTTTAGCATTTAACCTTATGTTGCAACTGAAAAAAAACTCTTAAAAAATAAGCCAACCTATCCCAAAAAACAATAGAACCAAACTCTTAAAAAATAAGCCAACCTATCCCAAAAAACAATAGAACCAACATTGATTCAATTCCAACGTTTTTGGGACCTTCTAAGTGCATATAAACACCTTTTTGACTCAAATCATATCCGAAATTGCTTCAAATATATGCAAATTATATATCAAATTGAAGCTCTCGAATTTAGGGATTTTTATGAACCAGCCACATCTCAATCGGAGGTCCCATGCGCTCTCATGTGCCCCTAGAAGGTGTTTGGATGGAAAAATCCTGAAAAATTGGAAAATTCCTGCGTTGGCCACTCTCAGCGGTGGCGCGTGACGTACACACGCAGCCTTGCGGCCGTCCGCCGGTGACACGCGCCGGCTCCAAAGACTCTACGTGCCGTCCTCTCTCTGACGGTGCTTGCCACGTGTCAAACGGAGACCCCAGTGGGCCCCACGCGCCATGTGTCCATCCTTTTTTTTTTGCAGTCAATAGTCAATGAATGACTGTTGACCGTTAATCGGTCAACGTTGACCTTTGACCAGTCAACATTGACTGGTCAACCGTGACCCGTCACCGATGACGTGTCAGTGACGTGGCGCTGATGTGTCTCGGTCAACGTGGCTGGTCAACAGATGACGTGGCCTCGTTGACCGAAGATGACGTGCCGGTTAGCGCTGATGTGGCGACCGCTCATTGGCGCCACGTGTCATTGGTTGATCGATAACATGGCGTTGACTTCCACGTCATCGTCTTCAACCTCCAGCTGGGTCAACCCGACCCCGTTGGAGCTCCGGCGGATCATCGCGACCCGCCAACTTTGGGAGGCCATATCTCCCTCGTTTTAGCTCCGTTTTTCGCGTTCTTGGTGTCGTTGGAATCGTAGTTCAGCGAACTACAAATCCATGGCATTTATTTGATCTTAAAACCTTTGTTTCATTGATCAAATCACGAGTGAAGTTGCGGCGGCGACTAACGACCCACGAACTTCTTTCCTTTGTTTCTCCCTCATCCGGACTCCGTTTGACACGTTCTAAGCATCGTTGGAATCGTCTCTTCGAGATCTACACATCCATTTCATTTGTTTGGGCAAAAAACACCGAGTTTCAAACACCTAATTTTTTTTCAACGTTGTCGGAGCGATGTAATTCGATCGGATGTGTGTCTCTATGTTTCAAAGGCTCTTCTAACCTTTGAGGGGTCAAGTCTTTTCATTTTTAGCTCCACATAGGTTCTTAAAACTCCAACTTGAAAGAGATCTAAGAAGGGAGGAGGAGAAACGATGGAAATCGCATGACATAGTATATATATATACAGTTATTATATATATATAAACTAACCAAAGGAGCAAACGTATGAACCCAGTATTTTATGTGTGCATTTTCAAGTCGAATAACAAATCTGATGGACACACAGACACGCATATAACACAGCAAAGGCAGAAGCAAAAAATATATACATATATATATACATATTCACTTTTTGGAAAAACATATACCCATATTCCAAAAAATATTCACATATGAACCAGAGAACATGCATAACGAAAATTTCAAGCAATAGAGGCTACGGATATAAAGCTTGAAAAAAACAGTAGCACAGCAAAAAATATGATGGAGAGATATAAACAAATTATATCACATGTTTATTCACATAGAATAATCACAGCCTCAAGGATCAAATGGCTCTGATGCCAATGTAGGAAAAAAATATTAACTAAAAGGAGATTAGGCGTACCTGGACGAATCCATGTTCGGATCCGGGTCAAAGCTCCAATACTCCATACTTGTGCCCACACAATTATTAGACTACTAGAGCCTAATTGTGATTTGCACAGCAGATCACCGGAACCAGAAAGATGGTAGGAGAGAAGGGGATTGCCAGAAAACTCAATGGCGGGGCGAGTTGCAATTGAGGAGGCACACCCTATTTATAGTAGTTTATGGAGGCCACTAATTAGGAAACGTGTGCACTCCTTCTTGCCCTCCAAGACAGCAATTAATTGTCTCTCAATTAATTCCCTAATTATGGTGATTTGTTCCTCTTTTAACAAATCCATAATTATTGCTGAAATATTCTCAAATCTGCATCTTATGCTGATTTTATTCTTATTTGATTAGGCTACTTATTTCCTAATCAAATAGTCCGGCCCATCAAGGGCGGACTTGGACCCAAAGTCCAACAAAAAGTATCAGGAATATTCCCACCGAGATTGTTTCTACATAAATTCAATACCCCTAAAGTCCCGCTTTTCACTAAACAATGTGGAATCACCCCACTAAAGTTGTTGTAGGAAAGATCAACCACTTTATCCTCCGTTCACTCCAATGAACGCTTTCATTCAAAAACACAAGTTTGTCGGAATCTGTAGTGTTGAATTTGAGGTTTTTCTTCAATTGAAGAATCAAAAATTTCTGGTCTTGAAGACAGTGGACAGAATGCCCAGAAACCAGAGAGACGCTGAAACTAAGATATGCCCAATAATAACAGAAAAAGAAGGAAATTAAAGCCATAGAAGTAATGTTATTTTCATTGCATGTTGGAGTACACTGAGCTTAAGACTCGTACAAGTCAAGACTGAAGTAGAGATCGAATATTGGACATGAATTCTCAGGCCTGTTCTTTTAGCTTTTACCTATCCCAAAAACGACAAGTGATCATTTTGGTGTTGATCATTTTGGCAGTGTGACTGTGTTGCAGTAATTTTAGAGCGTTCACAACGCAGCGATTACGGAATGCATTCATATATAATTTTGATACTGAATTAGGATGAAAGGTCTGAGAGACAGAAAACAGAATTGATATATATATGATCTCCATTATGTTTTGTTTCTTACCCTTGTGTATATTTCAACATGAGAATTCACGCTTAAATGATCATACCCACTCTTGACCAACGACGCCAAGGAAAATAATAGCATGTCCTTCACTTCTACGGTTTTTTTTAAATTTCTAATAAATGTTTATACCGGTTGTTAAATTTTTGTCAGGAATGTCATTTTCTTTGAATTATTTAGTAGATCTCTGTCCTCTTTTAATTTTGTCTCTTACAAAAATTCCAACTTCTTGATATGACTTCGCTTAACCAAATACTTCATCTGGTACTTAATATAAGACATATTTACCTAATTTGATTAGATTAAGAAAGTTAGTTAAGTTAGAATAGTTATTCTCCTTGATGCCCTCTTTCCCCTCCTCCTACATTATTATTAATTAAAGGAGCATGAATAGGGGTAAATTAGGAAAAGATTGATAAATATGAAAACTATATCTTAAGATTAAGATAAACTCCCTAAATATGATCTATATTAAATTATGCATGAGTGTTGATTAAGAAACAATGAAAACAAATGTATTACTGGGGATTAAAGGAAGTATGGCAATACATTGAAAAAGCATTGTCACATATCAATTGTGTATCCGCAATTGTTTATGAGGAATATTATGGTCTTCTGTCCCTGTGTCTCACCATTGTAGATTCCTCTTGTGCAGTCATCTGCAGAAAGCATTTTGAAATAACACAAAACGAAACACCTGAACCAAAGTGTTCATAACTTTCACTTATAAACTCAAGTCTTAAAGTTGAAATGGATTTTAATGATGGAACCAGAATGAGACCAACCTGGAAGATTCCATCACCAATGCAAGCAATGACTCGTTTCTCAGGAACAGCTTGTGCATAGCCAATAGCGGCGCCAACTAACCAACCCATTGATCCATACTGGATTTGGAACTCATACCTGTTTGTTCATTTCAAAATATTCTCATCATCATTATCAATGTCTAAACACTTAGATCTGTTTGGTATGAGGGATTTGGAGGAGACCAGAGAGGATGGAAAATTTGTATGACTTTGATTGAAAACAATTAGAATAGAATATTCCAATTTTTATGAATATGTTAGAACATAATATTCACCCTCAGTGGTTCTTTATGTTGATTCGCAAGTTGCACCGACCTACGCTGCTTCCAAGTCGTATGTGCTTGAAAGCATCTAGCTTTCTGCCAATATCACTATCTATTCATTCGAATCGTTGATAACCACCATATTCAAGTCACGAAGCAGCCTCAGTCACAAAGTAATCTGTATTGGAAACTTCATGGTGAAGTTTGTGTTCTACAACAACATGGAAACTGTTTTTTTGGTCTTTTTTAGCAGAGCAGTGTGCCTGTTGTGCCTTCAGTGATGTGCCCCCTGCTGGCTCTCAATTCTAGGGCACTTTCCAAATGTTTTTTTCATGATTCTTTTGATCATTAGATTCTACATGAAATAAGTAAAATTTTGATACACTACAAAAAAACATGTTATTACCGACGGAATTACCCATAGAATTATTTTCATCGGTAATTTCCTAGGATTTACCAACGGAAAAAAATTCCGTGGGTAATTACCGACGGAAAAAATTCCGTCGGTAAATACTGACGGATTACCCACGGAATTTTTTCCGTCGGTAATTACCCACGAATTCCGTGGGTAATTTGAATAAGAAATTACCGACGGAATTCCGTGGGTAATCCGTCTCTAATGACCGACAGAAAAAACTTTCGTGGGTAATTACCGACGGAAAATTCTCCGTGGGTAATTTCCGTCGGTAATTACCCACGGAATTTTTTCCGTGGGTAATCCGTCGGTAATTTCCAACGAAATCAAAATTCCGTCGGTGAATCTGACTTTTACCCACGGAATTTTTTCCATCGGTAATTACTCACACCTTACCCACGGAATTCCGTGGGTAATTTGAATGAGAAATTACTGACGGAATTCCGTGGGTAATTCGTCAGTAAAACTAATAATTTTTTTATCATATTTTAATAATTTATATAAAATAATAAAAATATAAGTAATCTATAACAAATAAAAATTTAAATATCATAAAATTAATATTTAATATAATATATTAAATATATATAATATTAATAATAAAAATATTAAATGAAATAAAAAAATTAAATATTTTAAACTTTATATCATAAAAAAAAAAATATAATTATATATAAATATATATTTAATATTATATATATTTATATTAATATTAAATATTTAAATGAAATAAGAAATTAAAAAATTTTAAATTTATATTATAAAAAACGAAATATATAATTATTTATAAGTATATATGTAATATTGTATATATTTATATTAATATTAAATATTTAAACGAAATTAGAAATTAAAAAAATTTTATATTATAAAAAATGAAAAAATATAATTATATATTTATCTTAATATTATATTTTTTTTAATTATTACATTATATATATTATTACATGAAAAAATAACGCAAGGTTAAAGCAGCTCAACTGGCAAAGGCATCAGAACACATACCAAAGGTCCAAGGTTCAAATCCCACCTTAGTCACAAAATGCAACAATTATCTCACAGAGACACGTGGCCCTTGCTCGGGGGCTGCCGGGGCCAGATGCGGGTGCGGGCGGTGGCGGGGGCTTTCGGTGATGTTCACGTGGCCTCTTTTAAGGTCGCCATGTGGAATTTTTTTTAAAAAAACATAATATTAAATTACCGACGGATTACCCACGGAAAAATTCCATGGGTAATCACCGACGGAAAATTTTCCGTGGGTAATTTCCGTCGGTAATTACTGACGGAATTTTTTCGGTGGGTAATCCGTCGGTAATTTCTGACGGAATAAAAATTATGTCGGTAAATCAATTTACCACGAATTTTTTAGAGACGGAAAAAATTCCGTCGGTGATCCGTCGTTAATTCCGTTTCCATCCCTGATCCGTGGGTAATTTGATTTCAAAGACAAAATTCCGTGGGTAACATGCTGTTTTTTTGTAGTGATATCTCCTAAGCCAAAAACGGAGTTATTTTTTAATTTTTATGATGTTTGAAGATTTAAAACTCTAAATGAAAAAGAGATTGGGAAAATTCCAAAAAACTACACTCAAAATATACAAAGGACAAATCAGTACAACGAAATTCAGAAAAGACAAATCAGGCGGGTGTCAGAAAAAGGAGGAATATGTCCTTTTGAAATTTCGGCCAAATTATGAAAATGCCCTTCAGCCCTCAGTCGCAATAACAACATCGGAGTTGTTAATGGCGAATCATGAGGTGTTAATGGCGAGGTGAGTGTTGTTATTGGCCCTGAAACTTGTTAAGTGTTGAAAGAAGAAATTGAAGTTGTTAATATCGAATCCAGAGTTGTTAATGGCGAGATATGTGTTGTTATTGGTCCTGAAATTTGTTAATTGTAAAAAGAAGAATTGCAGTTGTTAATACCGAATCCGAAGGTGTTAATTCCGATGATCATGTTGTTATTCTGAAATGTGCATGAAGGGCATTTTCGTAATTTGGCCGAAATTTCAAAAGGACAGATTCTTCCTTTTTCTGACACCCGCCTGATTTGTCTTTTCTGAATTTCGTTGTACTGATTTGTCCTTTGTATATTTTGAGTTTAGTTTTTTGGAATTTTCCCAAAGAGATTCACATTTTTTAAGGCTTAAATCTTTGAAAAATTGTAAAAATTTATAAATCACTCTGTTTTTTTATCATAAAAAATCAAAATCTCACTAATTTTATGTAGGATTTAATGATCAAAAGAATGATGAAAAAACATTTGGGAAGTGCCTGTGATTGAGTAGCAGCAGGCACCCCATCTTTTAGCAACGCTTGGAATTGCTTGTTTATCTTGCAATTTTTTATTGGAAACCAGATTTACCAATAGACAAAGCATTCTTTCAGTCTGTAAATATTTGGATCCAAGTTTTTGGTTTGGCCGTTGATATATTATTGCTCAGAGCCTGTTGCTAAAATACTTGGAAACTCCATAGGAAAAAGAACTTACTCTATTTCATAAACAGGGGTCGCTAGTTACAGAAGAGAGTATTAGAGTAACTAATATTAGTTGATTGGTAGTCTCTATTATGAGTTTGTTCTGAGCAAGGTTCTGAAATCCGGACTGGTCACTGGATCGGTCGGGGTATTGAGTCAAGGGTCAGTGGGTCAGATCGGAGTCAAACGGGAGCTAACCCGAGGTCAAACCGGTGAGAAATTGAATATTTTAGGTTTATTAATATGAAATTCTAAAGCAAAATATAAAAAAAATTGATTTTTTAAAAAAATAAAAAAAATGATGGACTGGACCAAACCAGTTCACTTGCTAGTTCCCAGTCTGGACTGGTCGGTCCGGTCCGGTCCGGTCCAGGTTTAAAAACCTGGGTTAAGGGTTAATTCAATGATCTAGTTGAGTAAAGTGAAAACGTCATCACTCTCGTTAGTCTAACCCTCTGGCTATAACAATAAGTATAGG
The DNA here is from genome assembly GCA_963242795.1 of Inga leiocalycina. Classification (NCBI taxonomy): domain Eukaryota; kingdom Viridiplantae; phylum Streptophyta; class Magnoliopsida; order Fabales; family Fabaceae; genus Inga; species Inga leiocalycina. Next base: position 57,994,815 of record OY725328.1, read on the forward strand.
CATCCACTCTTCTATGTGATTCATAGAGGCGTGTCTAGCTTATGATGTTGTGTATGGAGGCTTTATGGTTTTATATAGTTCTTTTCAAGTTTATTATTGACCTATTTTCTCCAAATAATATGTACTTTCACTTGTTGTATCATATTACTTTAATGTGAAATCTATAAAATTAAATACCCATCTCTACATTGAACCACGTTAGTGTTGTCAAGTGCAGTGCAAGAAGAATTTGCTTCATATTTTTTGGTCCATTTTGAGTGTAGTGGCATTTTGATTCAAAAGTAGTACAATATCAATATCATCACTCAAAGAAGTATCAGAAAACTGACATATTAATAATGTCAACTTAATAATTCAGGTACAATATAGAGTGTTCATAAAAAATACGACTCATGCATCTCATAAAAAACATCAAATATGTCATCTGGATTAAATTCAAATTATTACAACATAAAATTCACATTTTATGATCTTCATTTGTCTCCCTTACTGATCAAGCTGCCCATATTTAGATATGCCACTCCAGAGGATTAACTTCATCTGAAATTTAAGACAATAAAAACAATTACATAGTTAATACCGTTGCAAATTACTTAGTAACAATGAGGATAATTATTAATAAAAAAGCCTTCAAAGAAAATCATAAATCTGGACCAATAATGAAGGGCCAATAGTGGTAAGAAACATCCCTAAAACGTACACCCGCACACACAACACACACGGAGAGGGTCGAGAGGCCAAAAAAAAATATTTCTATTAATTTCTCTCTCCATCCAATATCTCTATTATTAGATCAAGTTTTAATGATTAAAATTTAATGTTATATTAATATTTTTATATAATATCAAATGCCCACCACTGAAATTTGATCCAATGATACAGATATTTAATAGAGAAAATAGAGGAAGGAATCAATGAAAACATTCATCTCCGGTGTAAGATTTAAAGGGGTTATATATAGCTTTTCTCTGCATGAAGGTTCAATCCATGCGAGCACAGACAAACATGCTTACATACAACAATGGATGCCAGCTAAGAAGTAATGTGTGAACAGATATTTAATTATAAAATAAAAGAAAATTTTCTGAAAATGCAGTGATATATCCTGATTTTATCATAATATTGAATATCATATTTAGGGATTTTATCATTAATTTTTGGGTTAAATAGCATTTATTATGATTAAATTGAATTAAAGATGATTGTGTGAAAATAAATCTTAAAAGCATATATTTGTTATAATCTTGTAATTACTTTTTAAAATTTGAATTTTGAATAAAGATATTACAAGATATTGATCTGAATTGTAGGTCACATTGGAAAAGGAGGAGCTGAGGGACCAAAAAGTAAAGATTTTTAAGGATTGAAGCAAAAAAATAAGATTCTTCGTGTGGCTCCAAGAGAATTCTGACAGAAAAAGGGCACTTTTCTGTAATATTGGCTGTCACTTTCAGAGAGGAAAATATCAGAGATAATTACAGAAAATACCCCGAATTTACAAAACGCCACTTGGGTCCCAGAATACGAAGATCACCACTGGAACTGATTCACTTGCTCTCAGCGGAAATTACAGAACAGAACCCCGAATTCAAAAATTGCTATTTTGCTCTCCAAATTCGAACATCAGCGCCTTTTAACCTCTGGAACTGATTTTTTCCACGGATTCTCATACAGGATATTTAGAAAAATCAGATCTAAATATAATCCTTGGAAGATTTTATCCTTTGAGAGATTTGACCTAGATTCAAAGAGAAAAGGAAATTAATAAAAGGGATGGGAAATTAGAGAGGGGACACAGAGACGCACAGCCGCTGACCACAGACGCAAACGGAGACACCACAGACACGAACAGCAGGCAGAGACGAGATCAGAGGAGCAGCCGCAGACGAGAATCGCTACCTACACCAGCACTACCGTCGATTCTTCAACAACGTCTCCTCCTTCTCTAATCTTTTCTTTCCATCTTAATTTATGGGTTCTTGGTGGCTGCAACTCCTTGAAGCGGTGATGAATTTTATGATGAGAGGCTAAATTCTTTTGTGCTTTTTGGAGATGGGAGATTGGTTTGAGCTCCAGAGATACATTCAGGGGAGTTATTTGTTTTAATCTTTTTATTTAACTATGTAACAGATTTCCTGAGTTAGGATTTTCTTTTGTTATGTGGTTAATTTACTGAGATTGCGAGTTGTTTATCTTAGTTTCGATTGAACAATTGTGATTTAAATTGGATTATGTGATTTGAGATTTAAATTTCTATATTCCCTTTTTGGATTAATGTGGTTGTGCTATTCTTTCATAGTTTGAATGAGTATTATGATTGCTTTGATCTTGTTTGAATATCTTAGTTGAGTGTTCATTGTTTAGAGGAATAAGTTGCATAAATCCAATCCTAAATTACACACTAAGTGGTATTTAATAGTGTATTAAGAGGTAATTATCTAGCTAGAGTTCTATGGGTAATCACCAATTAATATACTAGACTTAGCGAGTTGTTAAGGTTTAATTTTTGACTTAGTGAATGGTTTAACTCCCAATTCAATTTGAGCAATGATAACCTATATTCCATTTTTCCAAGAAGCATTCATCATTAATTTGTTTAAATCACAATTTCATTAGTTATCTCAACAATTTCTCAAAAAAAAAAAATCCAAAAAAATAGTAGTTCAAGTTATTTTCCATTATTAAAAAGAAAAAAAAATCAATTTAAAACCCATCTAAATATTTTTTTTGTCACTTAGTTTAGATTAGGAATTAAATAAAAGGCTCTTCAAGAGAATACGACCCGAGTTGTGCCCTTCACTGCATAATTTGGTTTATTTTGATTTAACCTGAGGTGACTAAAGGCTTTAAATCATGCAGCGTCACAACTTTCTCTTTAAATAATGCATAAATAATTCGAAATTCTTGAACTATAAATACAATTTTAAGGCAAAAAGGATATAAATAGAATGTTACCAAGTTAAGCTCCAATATGTGCGTTTATATCTTAGCTTAAAGCGTATACCATATATTAAATATGTATGTTCTTGTGAGATGTTCAAAATTCTAACACGACTTCATTTGCATAAAACTCAAAATTATATGATATCATCCCGTCATTACGTACAGTCATTTAAACCGATTAGTTAGGAATTAAAAAAAAAAAGACTAGAATAAAAAAGGGGGCATTTAAATGAAAAATGTGACTTAATAGATACTCATATGGTTGGATAAATAGGTGTATATATGTGTGTGCAATTTTAAAAATTAAAGGAGTGTTTATGTTACACAACTTCTCTTATTGAAAAGGGCAGACGTTAATAACAAATGGAGACTATATAGTCTATAAATGGGATCGAATATGCGATATTTTATTTAGAGGGACTACTATGCCGCTAAGTTATAACAAGTTTATTGGTTGTTATGCAAATTTTTTTTTTTTTTTAAAATTTTGGGAAAGAATCCTATAAGTTTTTAAGATAGATGAGAAATTTGTGTAATTAAAATGAGATATAGAATATGTCAGAGTACTTGACTTGAAAAATCAATTCTTGCAATTAACCAAGACTCTATAAAGTTGTTAAAAATTGATCACGATTAGGAAAATATTCTTCACCGTCTCTCTCATGCACACATGTGTGCATAAATATATTAAAAGCAAAACATACACTGACAAAAAAAAAGCCAACACACAAGATAAAATCAAGCAAGGTTATAAAATAACACCAGAAAAATCTAACAATGTATGTTCATACAAAGGTTTACCTCATTTGATAGACAGTGTGCGTGGTTTGAACAAAGCCCATTCCCTAACGGCTCCAACGTAGAACTGTGAACCATTGTCCTTCATGCCTTTGATAATCAACATATATTTGGGGAAAGATGCTGCAGAGAATGATGGCCACACAGTTCCAGTATCTGATCCTCCACCGCTTCCAAAAGAAAAGTGGCCAAATAATAATTCCTACACCAAATGCCACTCCGAATACCAAACCTGTGATAAACTCACAATCAATTCCTTGGTTATTTGCAGATGTTGGTGGAGGTGGTGGCATTATCTTTTGTGTTCCATTGTTTGGACCTTGGGTTAAAGGTGGCCCATAAAGACCTTCATTGCCTTGGAAGGAAGATACATCAAATGATTGAAGCTGTGTTCTTGCAGGGATCCTTCCCACCAAATGATTATCGGACAAGTTCACGAATGAAAGGGAAGGCAAATTTGCTAGCTCTGCTGGAATCTCTCTTGTCAAAGAGTTGTTTGACAGATCCCAGTACTTAAGCTGTTGCAGTTTCCTTATGGATGATGGAATGTGGTCTGAGAGATTATTATTTGACAGGTCGAGATATACGAGTGATCTAAAATCCATTTTCTCTTCTAGCATTGGCCCTTCAATGTGGTTGCAAGATGCCAACAACAAAAAACGCATATTCGGAAAGAAAGAGGGGTGAGCATTTTTGGCATTCACATCAATTGATAGGTTATTGTTTGAAAGATCCAATAAAGTTAAATTGTCAAGTCTCCAAAACATATCTAGCCGTATTATGCCACTGAACTTGTTCGAAGACAACATGAGGTACTCAAGCCCTCTAAGATGAAAAATAAATTGAGGAATAGGCCCTTTTAAAGAGTTACTGCTCAAATCAAGAACTCTTAACATGGAGGAAGGGACATTTGAAATTGCATCAAACTCTTGAAAACGGTTGTTGGAAAGATCTATGACTTGTAGCAACGGAAGCGAAAACAAAGAGAGACATAGGAATGCTCCCATTCAGGGAATTTTTCCACAAATTGATGGAGACTAGCGTTACAAGGCCTTTGAAATGTGTTGATGATATTCCACCACTTAATTTTTTATTAGATAGATTTATCTGAATAAGTTTCTTGGCCATACCAAATGATGGAATTGGACCTGTGAAGAAGTTATCTGACAAACCCAGGGAAGTAAGCTCAGTGAGATTTGACATGGAATTTGGCAGCGTTCCATTAAATTGGCATCCATCTATATATAACGTAGACAGCCGCCGTAAGTTGCTTATGGAATCTGGTAATGCTCCTGAGAAATTTGTATAACTTAGAATCAATGTTTGGAGAGAACCGATCTGTGAGAAGTCTGGCAAAGAACCTTGAAGACCATCGTTGTATGATAGATGAAGAGAAGTGAGTGTCTGTACTTAGAAGATCCTATCTGGAAAACTACCATGCAAATTACAATAAGTGAGATACAGTTGGGTTAGATTTGAGAATTTAGCAAAGAAATCTTGCACTGGAGCTGACAAAGGGTTGTGATACAAACAAATTGTGGTGAGATTTTGAAGAATTTCCAGGGATGAATCAATGGGGCCTGATATGTTGCAATTTGACATGCTTAGAACCTGCAGATGAGGTAGAGAAGACGACAAAGCAAGACCCCATTCATTTCCCTTGAGCGCTATATTAATGCCATCTAGATATAGTTCTCTAACTTCACTGAGGTTCTGAACAAGCTTCATCAGAATTGGATTCTCAAGTTTCAGAGCTGATTCTCCTAAATAATAAGGAGTAGAAAGATCAAGAATGGCTAACCTCGTGACCTGAGCAATCTCCATTGGTATCTGGCCCACAAAACCAGCATTTGACAAATTAAGAGAAGTTAAGCTCTTCAAAACTTTTGATTCTGGATGGAATCGCAGAACAGAAGTGATTGAAAGCCAAATTCAAATGCTTGAGATATGGCAGACTGAACAGTGTACTGGAATTTTCTAGTCCTCCTGAAATTGATTCCCCACTGAGGTCTAGACCAGCAGCATGTCCCTCCTCATCCCATGTTACGCCTCTCCATTCACTGCAAGGGCTGCTTTCATTCCAGAACAACAATTTTCTTGAATTAGTTGGGTTGAATTTGAGGGTTTTCTTCCATTGAAGTAACAAAAGTTTCTGGTCTTCAAGGCAGTGGACAGAATGCCCAGAAACCAGAGAGACGTTGAGACAAAGACATGCCCAATAATGACAGAAAAAGAAGGGAAGCCATAAAGCTAATGATATTTTCATTGGACGTTGGGGTATGCTGTGCTTAAGGTTCATACAACTGAAGACTGAAGCAACGAAGAAACTAGTGGTGGCTTATGGGGGTTCAAGACGGTGAGCATGAACTCGGGCCTGTGTTTTGAGTTTTCACCTGTCCGAAAAAGGAGTAGGTTCTGACTGGTGAAGATGCATGAGAGCGCAGAAGAAAGACACTGGGAAGAAAAGGCACATACTCCGACCAGTATGAGGCAGCATCAGAGTTGACTGAAAAAGTCGAAGTCATTGTTCGATTAGGAGATAACACATTCGCACATTCTCCTTGCCGTATCCCACATTTTGCGCCAAAAATATCAGAAGGAGAACTCTTCAACGATACTTGATAAGGTGCAGGAGAGACACAATAGTACTTCTCTGTTTATAGACGTTGGATCTAATTTGATTATTTGAGAGTAGATTTTGGGCTGGTCCTTTTTTTAGCTTTTATCTAGCATATTTACCATTTTTTATAATTAATTAGTCTAATTTATAAATTTATAAATTGATATATAATCTAATGTTATGTTAAAATATTTTAGAAAGATCATGTCACATATGTTATAATTAAGTAAATTTATTTAACCTTCTTAATCTACTGAAATTAGATAAATCGATCTTACATTAAGGCCCAGAAGAATATTATTTAAATCCATGTTTAAAAAAATAGTCAAATCATCATACTCCCTTACGAAGTTGGCATCTGCCCTTAAATTTTGTGAGTTTTTTTTTTCTTTTTTTATTGCACTGAGTATTTTTTCTGGAAATTAAAGTCATTTTCTTTGAATTATTTAGTAAATATATGTCCCATTTTTTTAATTTTCTCTCTTGCAAAAATTTCAACCCTACCTTGATATGACTTCACTTAACTTTTTTGCTCAAAATATGACTTTTTTTTTAATCATATATAATGATATTTTTATTACTATTAGTATAGGGAAGTACACAATACAACAAGATAATAAAAAAAACCCACAAACTAAAGGCCCAAAATATAAACCTAACCACAACAACAATATTAACCTTAATAATAGTCAAACTAAAGGGAGCAGTCATCGACAATATCACCAGAAAAGCGTGCCATCTCTTTACTGAAATCTACAAAAAGGAAATCGCCGTCACCGGAAATGACGCCATAGTAAGAAGTGGTGATTCGAAGGAATCAATCCCAAGGATCCACCGCTCTTGTAGGCAAAGAAACCATCAATAATGGTTTTTGAATAGTATGAGATAATCTATATAAGCAAAACACCCACAGACATGCACCCGACATAAATTCGGCACTGGAGCAAGAAGAGAACTCACTGGCTAAAAATATGACTTCACTTGACCAAATATCGTTAGTGATACACCTTTATCACTTTGGTAAAAAAGGGCAAACTTGCTTTCCTTTTGGATTGATGGTTTAAACTTTAAAGAGAGAATTGTAACTGTATAATCCAAGATTTTGAAGAAAAAATAATTATGATGGTATCTGCCAATCTTTCATGCTCACTGAATAATAATTATTCTTAGACAATAGTTCATATTAATTCATGTTTTTTCATTTTCATTTCATTTCATTTGAATTGACAATCAGTGTAGCTAGTTCCTTTAATAATACGGAGTATTATACTATACTTCCTTTGTATTATATTATAATTCCCTTGTATCTAAACGTAAGAGCTACTAAAAGGGGTTGGCAAAAAAAAAAAAAAAGCTAATAAAAGGGATTACTTTGTGCTAAATATAAGACCTCAATTGTGGACATTTTTCATTAAGTAAGTAGTTTTCAATACAAATAATTTAAAAAGATACTTCATGGAAATTAAAACATATATTTAGAACGGGGAATACTTGATTTTGCTTCTTGGTTACTCACCTGGCCTCAAAAGAAAACATTGTGCGCTCTTAATTTGTAGAGATGTTTTGTTAGGCTTAGATTTTGTTTTTTAATACAAGAGGGAGAAACTTCTCTAAACTCATCTTACATCACTAGGAGTACACTGATCCAACTCCAATATAGCTGCTAACTCTAGTAATAAACACAATATTCGGTGAAGCCCTATCACAACAGACAAAGCCTTTTTCTCCAAGAAGTCGGCAACACGATTTACGTTTTTGGGAACGAATTGCAACTTTATAGTCCAGTTACGCTACAGCATCAAATGAATTTCTTCTATCATATTAGCGTATGGATGACTATGGTTTCCCCAATATTAATCAGATTAAGTACCTCTTTTGCATCAGTTTCTAACACCACTTGACGCAGCCCTTGTTCCTAAGTTATCTTCAACCCCAGCAAGACACTCCATAATTCAGCTGTAATGTGATAACCAAACCCCAATCTATGCATGGAGGCCACAATAAAATTCCCGTTAGCATCTTGAATAATTCCTCTGCACCCAACACCTTCCATCCACACTTACTTTTGTCTAACCTTCATTCAGTGGGAACCTTCTAGTCCCCCATCCGTGAATAAGGAGCCCTATAGGTTAATTCCATCTAGACGCTTGCTTGCCTGTTTGATGCTTGATAGAATTGCATGAGCATAATTCCACAGGCACTCATTACTCTCATTCTTATGCTCAAATAAACGTTCATTTCACCTTTTTCAAAATAACTAGCATAAAGTTGCAAACCAATCACTCCATTCCAGCCATCAAATATTAAAATTCAACCACTCCTTTAGGTCAAGTTCAAAAAATTTGCGATCCCGTGGCAATGTTATCATTTCCATCCACAAACGTTTAGATTAGGAAGTTAGTTTAGTTAGGCGATATGACATATACTTTTTAAAACACAATAGTCATCCTTCTTAATACCCTCTTTCCCCCTCCTCCTACATAATTATTAAATGAGCACGAATAGGAGTAAATTAGAAAAAGATTGATAAATATGAAACTATGTCTTATATTTAAGATTAAGATAAACTCCTCAATGTATTATATTAAATTATACATGAGTGTTGATTAAGAAACAATGAAAACAAATGTATTCAAAGAAATAGCATGGAATAAATGAGAAGGAATAAATCTCATCCATGTACAAAATGAAACAGCATCGTAGGAAGAAGGAAGCAATAGTGGTTTAAAGTTACTGGGGATTAAAGGAAGTATGGCAATGCACTGAAAAAGCATTTTGTCACATATCAATTGTGTATCCGCAAATGCTTATGAGGAATATTATGGTCTTCTGCCCCTGTCTCAGCATTGTAGATACCTCTTGTGCAGTCATCTGCAAAAAGCATTTTGAAATAACACAAAACAAAAAACATGAATCAAATTTTTCATAACCTTTACTTATAAACTCAAGCCTTAAAGTTGAAATGGATTTTAATGATGGAACCAGAATGAGACCAACCTGAAAGCTTCCATCACCAATGCAAGCAATGACTCGTTTCTCGGGAACAACTTGTTGTACCTGTTGTGCCTTCAGTGATGCGCCCCCTGTTGGCCCTCAATTTTGAGGCATTTTCCAAATTTCTTTTTCATGATTCTTTTAATCATTAGATTCTATATGGAATGAGTGAAATTTTGATGGAAAAAAATGGAGTTTTTTTAATTTTTTATGATTTTTTGAAAATTTAAAACTCTAAATAAAAAAGAAACTACATAGTTTTGAAGTCTTAAATCTTTTAAAAATCGTAAAAAAATTATAAATAACTCTATTTTTTGCCCATAAGATATTAAAATGTCACTAATTTTATGTAAGATCTAATGATCAAAGGAACTATGAAAAAACATTTAGGAAGTGTCCCAAAATTGAGGGGGCAGCAGGCACTATGATATTGCAATTTAGGAAGTCTCAAAGGAACTATGATATTGCAATTTTTTATTTGAAACCAGAACCAATAGACAAAGCATTCTTTCGGTCTGTTAATATTTGGATCCAAGTTTTTGGTTTGCCCGTTGATATATTATTGCTCAGAGCCTGTTGCTAAAATACTTGGAAACTCCATAGGAAAAAGAACTTGCTCTGTTTCATAAACAGGGGTCACTAGTTACAGAAGAGAGTATTAGAGTAACTAATATCAGTTGATTAGTAGTCTTTGTTATTAGTTAGTTTGCACACGTCAACACTCTCGTTAGTCTAAGCCTCTGGCTATAACAATAAGTATAGGCATCTTGAACCATCCACTCTTCTAAGTGATTCATAGAGGCATGTCTAGTTTATGATATTGTGTATGGAGGCCTTATGGTTTTATATGCTTCAATCTTTCTCCATTCATCACTCTTTTCAAAAAACTAATGTTCTATCAATTCCCAATTTCCCTGACTTTACTATACCAATCCTAGTTGTATAAACATTTTCATTTTATGTATAATTGATCTTTATATTAAAAAAAAAAAAGAAATCCAATTCAACGGTAATTAATAAGATTTTTCAATCCTCAATATCACAGCTTAAACCTTTATGGATCTATAAAGTTGATGCAGAAATATGATTGGTTCATTTTAGAATATTTTTCAAAGGTAGTACAATATTAATATCATCACTCAATGAAGTATTAGAAAACTAAAATATCAATAACGCCAACTTAATAATTCAGGTACAATACAGAGTACACATAAAAAAAATACGACTCATGCATCTCATCAAAAGCATCAAATATGTCATCTGTAGTGAATTCAAATGATTACAACATAAAATTCATATATCATGATCTGTAGTTGTCTCCCTTATTGATCAAGCTGCCCATATTTAGATATGCCACTCCAGAGGATTAACTTCATCTGAAATTTACGACAATAAAAACAATTACACAGTTAATACCATTGAAAATTACTTAGTAACAACGATGATAATTATTAACAAATAAGCCTTCAAATAAAATCAAAGACCCGGACCAATAATGAAGGGCCAATAATGCTAAGAAACATCCCTAACACACACACACACACACACACACACACAGAGGGTTTAGAGGGGTTATATATTATAATATCCCAATTTTTTATTAAGGGCTAATGACAATTATTATGGATAATTATGAATTTAATTGGAATTATTATGTGTTTTATGACAATATTAATTAATATGTTATAATTGGTAGAAAAATTGAAAGAATGGAGTTATTGGCCATATGTTAGTGATTAAGGAAAAATTAATTACTAGCTAAGAGAAAAATTAGATATGTGAGTAAATGGTTAATGGAGTGGTTAGAGTAACTAATTAGTTACTTATTTTATGGGAACCAATGGAATGTAGACATGTGGCAAGCATGCATGAAGAGAGAGGATAAGGGAAAAGTCAAAAGGCATATTTTATTGGTTTCTCTCTCGTCTCTTCCCTCCTTTTTTGTGTAGCAAGCATGGGTGGGGGGGGGGGGGAGATGTCATCATTTCTTCTTCACCTCACTCATCTCTCTCTCTCTCTCTCTCTCTCTCTCCAGCCATTGTGGCCTAAGGGAGGGAGAAGAAAGCTTCAAAGGGTAAGGGCAAATGACCTCTAATGAAAAAACTTACTTCATTAATGTTGTTCCTTGGAGTGAGAGCTTCATTTCTATGTTTATAGTTTGGCCATTGGTGTTGATTTGTGCCTACAAGGAAAGTTGGGAGTTAGAGAATCAAGAAATCTCTTTGGCAAAGTGAAAGATGTAAGTGAAACTAATCTCTCTATCTAAGTTTTATGCCAAATGGTTTAATTTGAAATTTCTGGAAATTTTGGCCTATGATCTGAAAATGATGACCAATGGGCTTTTGGCATAGTATTGGTATGTTGGAAATGTATATGGATAGATAGGATTGATTTGGGATGGGAATGGTATGTTTGGATGATTTTGGAATTTGGATGATTATGTTGCCCAAAGCCAAAGCATGATAATGGAGTAGGAATTTGGTAATTCTAATCTTTCCATTGGATTCCTTGGGTATTTTTGTGTGGAAGTAGCTTTGGTAGAAGTTTTGAGTCCATTGGAAACACTTGGGCAATTGTTGGGAAGAGCTGTCAGTTTTCCTGCGTTTTCTGGTTTTTGATAAAATCACTCGATTGAGAGTGAGTTCACTCAAGTAAGGGATGAACATCCTCATGAGGGTGAGTTCACTCGAGTGCGGGAGTATTTGACAGCATTATCTATTGTCTTGGGTTATCACTCACGTCCGAAATACAAGAGTGCGCTTTAACACTTGCGAGTGTTAAGTTGTCACTCGAGTGAGGTATTCTTCACTCGAGTGCTCCTCTTCTTTGAAAGTTCTTGTGCTCTCGGGCAAACACTTTCTGTCCTCACTTTCTAGCACTTGAAGTGCAAACCGTACCATCACTCCAGTGATACCTTCTTCACTTGAGTGTCCGTACCAACACTCGAGTGAGGCCATCTTCACTCGAGTATAGCAATGAAAAATCAATTTTTGTGCTTCCAAAAGGAGATATTTGGGATAGTTTTTCCAACCCTTTAGGAGTTTTGTTAGGGGTATTTAATGACTCTAAAAGAGCAATAATGATAACCAAACTAAGTGTTAAGAAGTCATTGAGAATCGGATTAGAGAATTGACACTTCGTCCCTAATTATGAATATAGGATTTGACATTTGCCCTACTCGGGAGAGACCGGCGCTATGACACGCATGGAAGGATCAAGGTAGTGACTTTTCTCTCATGTTGTGTATGATACTTGGTATGCATGTTTATCATTGTAAATGTGTTATAGGCCATAGGGCATTACAGCTCGAGCAGTTCGGCCTGAGCCGTCGTAGGGGGGCAATGCTTATAATACCTACCCCGGCCGTTGTATCTGCCGTTGTAAGTGCCGAGGCTGTGTTATGGAATCCTAGATTCTTCTTTGAGTATCCAGCCCATGGGGCTGCTTGTTGTGAAATGTTTTATATAAATCCCAGCTGTGGTGATAAATGTGATATATTCATGTGGATGTACAATACAGCAAGCAGTTCAGTGTGAGCCGTCGTAGGAGGGCGATGCCCATGATACCTACCTCGGCCGTTGTAACTGTTGTGGTGATTGTTGTGTGTTGTATAGATGATTTACTTTCATGCTTTGATGTTGTGCATATTATGAGTGATTTATTACTACGGGGATTCCTTAAAATCTCACTCTCCTAAAAACATAAATTTTAGATAGGGTTGAAGGATCCAAGGGGAAGCAAGTGACGAAGAGTGGATAGAGCTCCTAGTTAGGAGTTTTATTTTGGAAAATTGGTTATCATTCTGTAAATCATTTGGGTAATTTTTGGTTGGGAATTACATGTATATATTGGATAGTATTTGTGTAATCCCCTTATTATGGGAAACTCTATGAGTAATTGTACCTTGTAAATCCTTTATTAATCAATGGAACCCGAGTGTGTTGGGAATTTATGCTGTACTCTGATATGTATGAATCAAATCAACATGTACAGGCCATTTATGTATTGAAATGTGAATATGAGATTATTGAGAACATGTTTTGTAAAAGTTTTTGAAAACCCCGATTTTGGAAAATTTACTTTCTTAAATCCCAAATCGTCTATGGTTTCTAATTTTACCTTAATTACGTGTTTATAAACGTAAATCTCGGCCTTAATCGTGAAGGGGGTTACATATATGGCTTTTCTCTACATGAAGGTTCAATTCTTGCGATCGCACACAAACATGCTTACATATAACAATGGGAGCCAGCCAAAGAAGTAATGCGTGAACAGATATTTAATTATAAAAAAAAAAAAGAAATTTTCTGAAAATACATCCTCACAACTTTCTCTTTAAATAATGCATACATATATAATTCGAAATTCTTGAACTATAAATACAATTTAAAGGCAAAAAAGATATAAATAGAATGTTACCAAGTTAAGCTCCAATATGTGCGTTTATATCTTAGCTTAAAGCGTATACCATATATTAAATATATTATGTTCTTGTGAGATGTTCAAAATTCTAACACGACTTCATTTGCATAAAACTCAAAATTATATTCCCGTCATTACGTGCAGTCATTTAAACCGATTAGTTAGGAATTAAAAAAAAAAAGACTAGAATAAAAAAGGGGGCATTAAAATGAAAAATGTGACTTAATAGATACTTATATGATTGGATAAATAGGTGTATATATGTGTGTGCAATTTTAAAAATTAAAGGAGTGTTTATGTTACACAATTTCTCTTATTAAAAAGGGGTAGATGGTAATAACAAATGGAGACTATATAGTCTATAAATGAGATCAAATATGTGATATTTTATTTAGAGGGACTACTATACCAATAAGTTATAATAAGTTTATTGGCTGTTATGCAATTTTTTTAAAAAATTTTTGGGAAAGAATCCTATAAGTTTTTAAGATAGATGAGAAATTTGTGTAATTAAGATGAAATATAGAATATGTCAGTGTACTTGACTTGAAAAATCAATTCTTGCAATTAAGCAAGACTCTATAAAATTGTTGAGAATTGATCATGATTAGCAAAAATATTCTTCAATGTCTCTCTCATGCACACACTTGAGCATAAATATATCATAAGCAAAACATACACTGACAAAAAAAATACCCAACACACAAGATAAAATCAAGCAAGGCTATAAAATAACACCAGAAAAATGTAGCAATGTATGTTCACAATTAGAGTTAGGAATCAGGCCGGACCTTTTAGGCTTGGGATAAGAAAAATTACTGTTTTTCAAAGTGCGGCCTGAAAACATAAGGGTCAGGGCTAGCCCACAGGGCCTGAAGTCCTTTTCACAAAATTTAACAATTTTTACTTTTTCTCAGTTTTTTTTTAATTACAACAATGAAATTCCTATTTTAACATTCAAATGTTGTCAAAATTAGAATGTAAATGGTATACATCATATAACAAACAAACACAGTCATTAAGACATAATCAAAAGGTAAACTATTGTCTACATACCACAATTACAAATAATTAATGAGAAAACTTAACAAAATTAAAAATACTTCTTATAAATATGTCTTAAAAAGTGTAAGTAGTCAATAAAATAACACAAGATATAAATAAAACAATCATCAGAAAATAAGTAAAAAAAAAATACAAAATTGGTAAGAATACTTATGAAATAAGAAATTTCTTTTATAAGTTTTTAATTTTTAGGATTATTAATATAAGATATTCTTATAAAACTTAATTCTAAAAAAGATAATAACAATTAAATATTTGCAACATTATTAACAAAATATAAAAAATCAATAATATTATTATCTTATAAATAATTTTAAAAAATAAAAAATATATACGGGCTCACGGCCCGACCCTTTTAGGCCATCGGCCCTACAAGACTAGATCTTTTAGGCCCACTTTTACTTTTGAGGCAAAAATCTTAAACCCATCCCTTATAAATTTAGGACCTAAATGGGTCGGCCCAACAAACTCAGGCCATTTTCCCAACTCTATTCACAGTTCATACAAAGTTTTACCTCATTTGATAGACGGTGTGCGTGATTACAACAAAGCCCATTCCCTAACGGCTCCAACGTAGAACTGTGAACCATTGTCCTTCATGCCTTTGATAATCAACATATATTTGGGGAAAGATGCTGCAGAGAATGAAGGCCACACAATTCCAGTATCTGATCCTCCACTGCTTCCAAAAGAAAAGTGGCCAAATAATAATTCCTACACCAAATGCCACTCCGAATACCAAACCTGTGATAAACTCATAATCAATTCCGTGGTTATTTGTAGATGTTGGTGGTGGTGGCGGCATTAGCTTTAGTGTTCCATTGTTTGGACCTTGGGTCAAAGGTGGCCCATAAAGACCTTCATTGCCTTGGAAGGAAGATACATCAAATGATTGAAGTTGAAGATGTGCACCCACAGGGATCCTTCCCACCAAATGATTATAGGACACGTTCAAAACTGAAAGGGAAGGCAAATTTGCTAGCTCTGCTGGAATCTCTCCTGTCAAAGAGTTGCTTGACAGATCCAAGCGCTCCAGCCGTTGCAGTTTCCATATGGATGATGGAATGCGGCTTGACAGATTATTATTTGACAGGTTGAGATCTAATAGTGCTCTAAAATCCATTATTTCTTCTGGTATTGGCCCTTCAATGTGGTTGCAAGATGCCAACCACAAAAGAAGTATCCTGGGAAAGGAAGAGGGGTGAGCATTTTTAGCACTCCCATCAATTGATAGGTTATTGTTTGAAAGATCCAATGCAGTTAAATTGTGAAGTCTCCAAAACATATCTAGCCGTATTGTGCCACTGAACTTGTTCAAAGACAACATGAGGTACTCAAGCCCTCTAAGATGAAAAATAAATTGAGGAATAGGCCCTTGTAAAGAGTTACTCCTCAAATCAAGCATTATTAACATGGAGGAAGAGACATTTGAAATTGCATCAAACTCTTGAAAATGGTTGTTGGAAAGACTTATGTATTGTAGCAATGGAAGCGAAAACAAAGACATAGGAATGCTCCCATTCAGGGAATTGTACCGCACACTGAAAAAGACTAGCTTTACAAGGCCTATGAAATGTGATGATGATATTCCACCATTTAATTTATTAAAAGATAGATGTATCTCAGTAAGCGTCTTGGCCATACCAAATGGTGGAATTGGACCTGTGAAGAAGTTATATGACAAGTCCAGGTAAGTAAGCTCAGTGAGATTTGACATGGAATTTGGCAGTGTTCCATTAAATTGGCACCAAAATATTTCTAATCTAGACAGCCGCCATAAGTTGCTTATGGAATCTGGTAATGCTCCTGAGAAATTTGTATAACTTAGAATCAATGTCTGGAGAGAACCGATCTGTGGGAAGTCTGGCAGAGAACCTTGAAGACCTTCGTTGTATGATAGATCAAGAGAAGTGAGTGTCTGTACTTGGAAGATCCTATCTGGAAAACTACCATGCAAATTACATTGAGTGAGATACAGTTGGGTTAGATTTGAGAATTTAGCAAAGAAATCTGGCACTGGAGCTGACAAAGGGTTGTGATACAAACGAATTATGGTGAGATTTTGAAGAATTTCCAGGGAGGAATCAATGGGGCCTGATATGTTGCAATATGACATGCTTAGAACCTGCAGATGAGGTAGAGAAGACGACAAAGCAAGGCCCCATTCATTTCCCTTGAGCGCTATATCAATGCCATCTAGATATAGTTCTCTAACTTCACTGAGGTTCTGAACAAGCTTCATCAGATTTGGATTCTCAAGTTTCAGAGACGGTTCTCCTAAATCATAAGGAGATTCTCCTAAATCATTAGGAGTAGACAGATCAAGAATGGCTAAGCTTGTGAGCTGAGCAATCTCCATTGGTATCTGGCCCACAAAACCAGCATTAGACAAATTAAGAGAAGTTAAGCTCTTCAAATCTTTGACGCTGGATGGAATCCCAGAACTGAAGTTATTGAAAGCCAAATTCAAATGCTTGAGATATTGGAGGCTGAACAGAGTACTGGAATTTTCTAGTCCTCCCGAGATTGATTCATCACTGAGGTCTAGACAAGCAACATGTCCCTCCTCATCCCATCTTACGCCTCTCCATTCACTGCAAGGGCTGCTTTCATTCCAGAACAACAATTTTCTGGAATCAATAGGGTTGAATTTGAGGGTTTTCTTCAATTGAAGTAACAAAAGTTTCTGGTCTTCAAGACAGTGGACAGAATTCCCAGAAACCAGAGAGACGCTGAGACAAAGACATGCCCAATAATGACAGAAAAAGAAGGGAAGCCATAAAGCTAATGATATTTTCATTGGACGTTGGGGTATACTGTGCTTAAGGGTCATACAACTGAAGACTGAAGCAGCGAAGAGACTGGTGGTGGATTCTGAGGGTTCAAGTTCGTGAGCATGAACTCTCAGAGGGCCTGTGTTTTGAGTTTTCACCTGTCCGAAAAAGGAGTGGGTTCTGACTGGCCAAGATGCATGAGAGCGCAGAAGAAAGACACTGCGAAGAAAAGGCACATATTCCGACCAGTATGAGGCAGCGTCAGAGTTGACTGAAAAAGTCCAAGTCATTGTTCGACAAGGAGATAACACATGCGCACATTCTCCTTGCCGTATCCCACATTCTGCGCCAAAAATATGAGAAGGAGAACCCTTCAACGATACTTGATAAGATGCCGAAGAGACACCAAGAAGTACTCCTCTAGTCATAGACGTTGGATCTAATTTGAAAGTAGATTTTGGTCTGGTCCTTTTTTTGTTTTTATCTGGCATATTTACCATTTTTTCATAATTAATTAGCCTAATTTATAAATTGATATATAAAATAATGTTATGTTAAAATATTTTAGAAAGATCATGTTACATGTGTTATAATTAAGTAAATTTATTTAGCCTTCTTAATCTACTTAAATTAGATAAATCGGTCTTACATTAAGGTCCAAAAGAATATTATTTGAATCCATGTTTAAGAAAATACTCAAATCATCATACTGCCTTACCCAGTTGGTATATGTCCTTAAATTTTGTGTGTGTGTGTGTGTTTTTTTTCCTTTTTTTATTGCAGTGAATCATTTTTGCAGGAAATTAAAGTCGTTTTCTTTGAATTATTTAGTAAATACCTGTCCTTTTTTTTTTTTTTTGAATTTTCTCTCTTACAAAAATTCCAACCCCACCTTGATATGACTTCACCTTTATCATTTTGGCAATAAAGGGCAAACTTGCTTTTCTTTTCGTTTGATGGTTTAAACTTTAAAGAGAGAATTGTAACTGTATAATCCAAGATTTCGAAGAAAAATAATTATGATGGTATCTGCCAATCTTTCATGCTCACTGAATCATAATTATTCTTAGACAATAGTTCATATTAATTCATGTTTTTTTCGTTTTCATTTCATTTCATTTGAATTGATAATCTGTGTAGCTAGTCCCTTTAATAATACGGAGTATTATACTATACTTCCTTTGTATTATATTATACTTGCTTTGTATCTAAGCGTAGGAGCTAATAAAAGGGCTTGGCAAAAAAAAAAAAAACTAATAAAAGGAATTACTTTGTACTAAATATAAGACCTCAATTGTGGGCATTTTTTTATTAAGTAATAGTTTTCAATACAAATAATTAAAAAAGATACTTTATGGAAATTAAAACATATATTTAGAACGGGGAACACTTGATATTGCTTCTTCTTGGTTACTCACCGGGCCCCAAAAGAAAACATTGTGTGCTCTTAATTTGTAGAGATGTCTTGTTAGGCTTAGATTTTTTTTTTTTTGATACAAGAGGGAGAAACTTCTCAAAACTCAGCCTACATCACTAGAAATACCTTGATCCAACTCTAATACAGTTGCTAACTCTAGTAATAAACACAATATTGGGTGAAGTCCCATCACAACAGATAAAGCCTTTTTTGCCAAGAAGTGGGCAACACGATTTGCGTTTCTAGGAACGAATTGCAACTTTATAGTCATGTCACGTTGCAGCATCAAATGAATTTCTTCTATCATATTAGCGTCTGGATGACTATGGTATTCCCCGCTATTAATCAGATGAAGTACATATTTTGCATCAGTTTCTAACACCACTTGACGCAACCCTGGATCCCAAGTTATCTTCAACCCCAGCAAGACACTTCATAATTCAGTTGTAAAGTGATCACCAACCCCAATCTATGCATGAAGGCCACGATAAAATTTCCATTAGCATCTTGAATAATTCCTCCACACCCAGCACCTGAGTAACTTGCAAAGGCTTCATCCACATTTACTTTAGTCCAACCTTCATTCGGTGGGAACCATCTAGTCCCCCATCCGTGAATAAGGTGCCTAGTAAGTTACTTCCATCTAGACACTTGTTCACCTGTTTGATGCTTGATAGAATTGCATGAGCATGATTCCACATGCACTTATTACTCTCATTCTTATGCTGAAATAAACGTTCATTTCACCTTTTCTAGAATAACTAGCATAAAGTTGCAAGCCAATCACTCCATTCCGGCCATCGAATATTAAAATTCAACCACTCCTTTAGGTCAAGTTCAAAAAATCTGCAGTCCCGTGGCAATGTTATCATTTCCATCCACAAATCTTTAGACTCAATGCAGTCTCACAACACATGTAGCACAGTTTCTAGGGCTTTCTTGCACCATCCACACAAATCATCAATGCACATACCTCTCCTATATCTCTCCATGTTAGTGAGAAGCTTGTTATAAGCAACGAGCCACATAAAATGTTTACACCTTAGGATAGAATTCAGCTTCCAAAGTTTTTGCTGTAACACTTCCCCGTTTGCTTATTCATTTACAATAGCTGTATATGGGAATTTTACTGAGAAATCTCCATTTCTTGTGTGCTTCCATCGAATGTTCTGTCTCACGTGGTCAACTTCAACACCCTCTCACACAAAGCGCCATGTTGCTTTGATCCCCATCCATGTATTCGACCCTGTCCTCTCCAAGTCAATTCGAGGCCTTAGATCCTCTCCACATTTATATTTGCTTCTAATAATTCTTACCCATAGGTTGCCTTTTTTCTTAATGAGGTTCCATCCTAACTTGGCCATAAATGCTTGGTTCTGGGTCCGAATATGCCTTAATCCTAGACCACCATTTGCCTTTGATTTACAAACTGTGTCCCATGACACAAAATGATTTTTTCACTTTTCTTGCGTTATGCCCCATAGGAAACTTCGATTATTACGATCAATCATCCTACAGGATCCAATAGGTAATGAGGCTATTTGCATTGTATATGATGGGATAGCGGAGGTGACAAAACCTACCAAAACAACACGTTCGGCTAGAGATAATGAGTTTGCTTCCCAGCTAGATAATCTCTTCTTTACTTTATCGACAACCTCATTAAAGCTATCATTCGTTACCCTTTTATGATGTAAAGGAACCCCTAGGTATTTTCCTAGATCCACTGCCATTTGGAACCCCAGAATATTACTTAATTCGATCCTTCTATTATGATTCAAATTCCTTAAGAAGAAAACTCTTGTCTTTTCAGCATTTACTTTTAAGCTTGAGCTTGCACAGAATGCATCTAGACATGTCTTAACTTCAAGTGTCTGATTGATTGAAGCTTCCCCAAACAAGATAATATCATATGCAAAAAACAAGTGAGATATAGGAGGCCCATTTTTACATAGCTTGATCAAAAGCCATGTTTTTTTCTCCATCTTTTCTTGAACCATATGCACTAGCCATTCCACGCAAATCACAATAAATATGGATATAAAGGGTCCCTTTGTCTAACTCCACAGTAGGAATTAATCATATTACCTTTTTCCCCATTCCATAGTAGTTGCATTGACATCATCATTACACACTTAATAATAATTTTCACTAGATTAGAGGGAAATGATAGGTCATGTAAATATTGTTGCAAAAAACTCTAGGTCACTCTATCATAAGCCTTTTCCAGATCAATCTTAATAGCCAATACCCTCATTTGCCATGCATATTTCTCATAGAGTAAACCACCTCCTTTACTGCAATAATATTATTAGAGCTATGCCATCCTAGAACAAAACTACTCTGATTAAGGCTAATAATTTTAGGTAATATAGCCCTAATCTGATTAGCAATCACCTTAGTAAGGACCTTGAAAAATCACATTACATAAGATTATTAGATGAAAATCCCTTAATTCCTTCGGATGGTCCTTTTTTGGTATAAGTACCAGAAAAGTATTATTTACAATAGCAATCTCTTCTGGGTACTCCTAAATTTTCTTAATAAACTTATAAGTCGACATGTCAACATGCTTCCATTGACTGTGATAAAAAAGAGCATTAAAACCATTTGGTTCTGGTGCTTTTAAAGCTCCCATATTAAATACCACCTCCTTTATTTCTTCCTCCTATTTTTGCTTTCCCAAGAGAAGGAGGTCTTAGTCTTCAATTCTTGGATACATAATCCAATCGTTGTACATGTTTCAGTCGAGCTTCACCGTTCTCGTTGGTCACTGCATAATCCAACATTGACTGTGATAAGTTGATACATTAGATCATCTTCTTCAAGCTTTAGACACCTGCTGAGATCGAATTTGCTCCTGTATTGCTTGCCGAGGGTGCCGTGGGTGCTGCTATAAGGAGATAGACACTGGGTGATTCCATTACATATCTCATCACCGGATCTTGATCTGTCACAATATAGGATCTCGTCTTAATGTACTTAAGTGGAGTCATCTCTATTGCTATAGAATATCTTGGATCTTCAACCCTGCAGATCTAACCACTGTCATTGGAGGCTCACTTGATATTCTTGGTCAGATTTTTTTTGCTCTGCTATGAAAGGCCTTTTTTACAATGATGAGAGAGAATGGAGAGCGAGAAAGTGGAGCAAGGGGTGGGGGTATAGCAGGCTGGTCGGAATTAGGCTGAAAGAGGGGGAAAATGTCTTATTTTCACTAGTCAGGCTGAGAAAATAGGGGTTAGGAGGGAAAGAAAGGATGCTATTTATGGAAACCAGAATCCAAGAACTCAATTCACATACTGAGACAAATAGCTAAGTCTTGGAGAGTTTAGATTTATGGAAACAAACATGTCAACGTGTGATGCCCTTAATAGTTGGAAGAACTATTTTGCAAAAATGAGTAGTAAAAGTATGATTGAGGGTGTAGAGGATGAAGAGGAAGAACAGTATGGGGATGAAGTAGGTACCTCTTGGCAACAGGGAGGGAAATATCCAAAGTTGAAATTTACAACGGAAGAGTACGAGACTTGGTGTAAACCCTATATGAATTCTCTTATTGTCAAACTTTTAAGGAAATCATTTAAGTTGGGATTTATTAGACAGATGATGAAAAGAATGTGGAATCCAAAGAGTCCTATGAAAGTTACTCCTTTGAGTAATGGGTATTTCATTGTTTCATTTTTGACAAAAAAGGATAGGGATTATGCTCTTTTGGAAGGACCTTGGATGATTGGTGACCACTATTTGATGATTCAACGTTGGCGACCAAACTTTAATCCATGGAAGGTGGATCACCAAAAGAAAATAGCTATGTGGATTCGCTTCTCGGATCAACCTGTAGAATTATATAGTATTGAATCTCTAAGAAGGATTGGGAACTTGTTGGGAAAACATCTGAAAATTGATAGAACTATTGCTTTTTGAGAGAAAGGGAGCTTTGCTAGGGTATGCATTGAGCTAGATTTGCAGAAATTGTTGTTGCCTTTCTTTAATCATTTTGGTAAGGACCGGAAGATTGAATATGAGGGATTGCTTCTGGTTTGTTTCCATTGTGGGCAATATGGCCATCATATAGGGGTATGTCCTAATAGGAATGTAGTACAGATGAAGGAGAGTATGGAGATTCATCTAACCCGAGTGTCGGAAAAGTTGAATGACGGGGAGAGGACTAATTTGGGAAAGAATGCAGAGGATGCTGAGAAAGATAAATCGAAGGGTGGAGGTTTTTAGGCCACAAATACTGGTGAGGCATGATTTTAATAAAAATATTAAAAAAGCGGATTTGGTAGGTTCGAGTTCTAATGTTGGAAGTAAAAAAGCGGTTACAAGTCAAAAGGGTTCTCAGAAGAGAAATGAGCATAGTGTTGTAAAGGATAAGGGGAAGATGGCAAAAAACAAGGATGAGAATGAGGTCTTAAATGAGGGAAATCACCAAGTTGGTGTGGGAATTAATAAGAGGTACATAGAACAGAAATGGGTCCCAGTGTTAGAAAAAAGAGTCACTGGGATTAAGAGACGTGTACAAGAAAAAATAAACATTGCGAGAGGCAAAGTTCAGACACGTGTTATGATGCAAGGGGAGGAGAGTGGGGACCAGGGTGCAAGCACTATTTTCCCAAAATCCATTTTTTGTGTTGAACGATAGACCTGGTGAAGTCTTGAAGCCTAGTGAAGATTCACATGTAAATGAACCAGGAAACCAAAACATTGAGATAGACCAAGAAGAAAAGTTGCAGGCTTGAAAAGTGGAAAAAGAAAATTCTATCATAGATCAAAGTATGGTAAGTATGGATTAGGATGAGGCCAATCTTACATTAAGAATGTGTGAGGGCGGGCTTGTTAGAGAAGATGAGGATATGCTGATGGGAGTTTCCACTCCAAAAAATGTTAAACTATCTCCATGAATTTCCTTTTATGAAATACCCAGGGCACAGGAGCTCACCTATTTCCTAATCTGATTAGGGAAATGTCACGTTTCCATAATATGGATTTTATGGCAATCTTGAAAACTACGTGCAGTGGGAATAGAGCAGTTCAGATTGCTAGGAGGCTGGGGTTTCAATTTATGGAACTTATTGATGCAGAAGGTTTCAAGGGAGGGATTTGGTGTTTGTGGTCTAAAAAAGTAGGAAAAGTTGATGTACTAGTAAAGCATCTAAAGTTTATG
The DNA here is from genome assembly GCA_963242795.1 of Inga leiocalycina. Classification (NCBI taxonomy): domain Eukaryota; kingdom Viridiplantae; phylum Streptophyta; class Magnoliopsida; order Fabales; family Fabaceae; genus Inga; species Inga leiocalycina. The sequence continues at coordinate 58,019,018 of OY725328.1, forward strand.
CATATAAGAATTTGTGGGCATGATCATAAAAAGTGGGAATTAACGCTTATTTATGCTAGTCTGAATATAGTACAGAGACGTGAATTGTGGCAGGCACTTTTTGAGTTGAGGGACCAGATACATGCTCCATGGGCCCTTGGTGGGGATTTTAATGCTACTTTGATGGCAGATGAACAAAGTTCTGTAGGTGAAAATAAGGGCCTTGATAGAGACTTCCTTAATTTTGTTGATACACTTACTCTAAATGATTTTGGATTTAATGGACTGAACTTTACATGGCATAAAACGGAATCACATGGTAGAATCAATCGTGTACTTGGATCTAATGAATGGATGGAAATGTTTCCGAATGCAAGTATAACACATTTACCATAGTATAAATCAGATCATTGTCCTATTCTATTGTGATTGGATGGGCTATGAATGATAAATCAGAATAATAAATCATTCTGATTTATAGCAGCACAGGTGTTGCATGAGGAGTTTGAGGATCTTGTCAAGCAAAAAAGGAGAAGGACTAAAGAGTAGAATAAGGCAATACATTATTTACAGAAGAGTGCAAAAATTGGAACAAGAATTTGTTTGGTCAAACAGATAAGAGGAAACGTGAGCTAATTCGACGGCTCAATGGCATTGCCAAAGCCGAGCAACAGTATGGTCTCTCATAGGCTATCCAAAATTTTCAAACTACCTTGTGGGGCAAGCTGGAGAGTGTTTTATTACAGGAATCCTTATTATAGGCACAAAAGGCTCATAGTCACTGGTCGGTGAATGGAGATAAAAATATAAAATTTTTCCATGCTAGAGCAAATAGAAGAAGGAAAAGAGATTTTGTTGGAGCAATTCGGAATAATGATGGACAGTGGGTATATGAAGCACATATAATTAAAGAGATGGCTACCTCTTATTTTGCTACTTTATTTACAGATGAAGGCTTAGATTATTTTATCATGTTGGTTTTAACCTTATTCATTCATATTGTGAGAGAATAGCCCTTTCATCGGATTAAATATATCTCAATGTTTTGTTTTTTAAATTCGTAGTTTTTTTTGATACAATGGGAAATAAATTAAGCACTATTACAATTCATAGTTATCTACTAAGTGAATCTTAATTGACTTGTTTTTTTAAGTAAAATATAGTTCCTTCTTTTAGCTTTTCTAAAATTATAAAAAATTTCTCTTTATTTTTAAAGGAAGTAGGACAAAATTGACTCCTATTTTCGTGAAAATGGATTTAAAATGAGTGATAATGAGCCCACTCTTTATTTGAAGCAGCATGGTGATTCTGATTTTTTGGTTGTGTGCTCTATGTTGATGATATGATTTATATGGGATCTTCTGAAAAAGTTATTACTGATTTTAATCAAGTATGATGCAGAAGTTTGAAATGACACATCTGGGATTATTGCATTATTTTCTTGATATAGAAGTGAAGTAAGGTGCTGATGGCATTTTTATTTCTCAAAGAAAATATGCTATGGATTTGCTCAAGAGGTTTCGTATGTTGGGTTGCAAAACATCATGTTCTCCTATAAATACAAATGAAAAATTGAGAGGTAAAGATGGTGCTAAGCTTGCAAATGCAAGGTGGTATAAAAGTATGGTAGGTGGCTTGAATCAATTATCTAATACAAGCCTTGATATTGCGCATTCTATGAGTGTAGTTTCCAGGTTCATGGATAATCCCAAGAAACACCACTTTGGAGTAGTGAAGAGGATCCTTTTTTTATGTTGCAAGCACTACTGATTTTGGAATTTGGTACTTAAAGGTATCAAATTTCAAATTATTTAGCTTTTATGATAATGATTGGGTAGGTTGTGTTGATGATAGAAGAAGAACTTCGGGTATGTCTTTATCCTTGGTTTAGGTGCTACCTTATGGAGCTCAAAGAAGCAAAACACAGTAGCTTTATCCTTATTTGAGGCAGAGTACGGCGCAATAACTTCAGCAGCATGTCAAGCTTGTGGCTTAGAAGATTGTTAGCATATTTTCTTCAACCAGAGCAAGATGCAATAGAGATTTATTGTGACAACAAATCAACCATCGCTATGACAAAGAATGCAGTTTTTCATGGTAGGATGAATCACATTGACATCCGATACCACCTCATTCGTGATCTTGTAGCAGATGGAACTATCACATTGAAGCATTGTGGAATAAATGAGCAAGTTGTAGGTATAATGACCAAGTCAATCTCAATTGGCAAAGTTGAATATTTCATAATGTAGTTGGCAGTGTACAACTTGCTCATTTATTCCAGATGTAACTATCACATTGAAGCATTGTGGAATAAATGAGCAAGTAGCAGATAGAACTATCACATTGAAGCATTGTGGAATAAATGAGCAAGTTGTAGGTATAATGACCAAGTCACTCAGTATTGGCAAAGTTGAATAATTCATAATGTAGTTGGCAGTGTACAGCTTTGAAATAAGGGAGAGTGTTGACTAATATATATATATATATATGCTTCATGTGCTGCAGTTTTATAGATTATTTATTTTATTAGTTGTTTGATTTAGACAAATTTTACTATTACATATATATTCCTTTTAGATAGATTCTTATCAAATCCATATCCCCATATGACCATATATTTGTTACCTATATAAAGGCTTATATGTATGATTGTTTTTTTAAAGATCAATAATAGAATTTCTTATTTTCTCTGTATCCATCATTGACAACCTCAAGGTCGCAGCCTTTTCAAAATGCATTTATATAGTGACCCTGATATGCACGATTTCAATTGATAAGGCCGTTGTGAACTGAAGGCAATTATAAATGAAATGAGCCCTGATAGAAGAGAGAGAGATGGGAAATTGATAGAAAATTTTTTTGGGAAAATTAGGTTGAAGGACCTAGAGAAAATAATATTTATTGTGGAGGATCATAAAAATCATAATTATTTAAAAGGACCAAATATCATGATATAAAATTAAAAATAAATTGCCCTGCTTGTATTTCTCCTCCATCTTCTTGTGAAGCAAGCATCTCAAACCCAGAAATTGACACATAGGCTCTAAATCTAACGACACAGTCATGTGACTCAAGAAGATATCCCCTAGCAATCCTTGCACCTTTCTTACTCCAAGGATCTTCCTCTCAACAGTGATTCTCGCGGCAACAGACCACTTCAACGCTTTGGATACTGCAGACCCTCTACCATCCATTGTAGCGGAGCCGTTTTATGATATAAAAATCTAAATCAAGTAGGATAGAAGGGTAGATCGGTCTTTCCATTCATATGTGTTAAACTAGGAGTGGTAAAACGGGTTGGCCCGCGGGTTGCGGGCCAGCCCGAGCCCCCAGCCAACCAGCCCGCCAATTTTTTTTTATTAAAATTTTTACTCTTTTTTTCTTTCATCCGCTCATATCACACTTCTTTTCTTTTATACATTTGTGTTATAAAATCAATTTCATTCTTACTCCTTTCTTTTCATCTATTTACATCACAAAACTATATAAATACATCTCTTTTAATTTTAATAATAGTGTAATAAATAAATATAATATGAAAATAAGTGTCAAATAAAAAGTATGAGGAATTAATTAAATACATCATCAAAGGAAATGAGATAAGGGACCAAGGATATTTGAGAAAAAAAATATTAAGCAGGCCAACCGGCGGGCTAAACGGGCTGAGCCAGTTTAGCTTGTTTTCAAACGGCGGCCCGAACCCGTTTAAAATTGACAGGCCAGCCCGGCCGGAATTACCGGCTCTATGTTAAACCCCAAATCCTTGATTTAATTTAGGCAGGAAAGAAATGCCATTGAACCATATTTTTCACTGCTCATTAACAACATCCCTCTCTCAACTAATCACACTGGTGACAAGCTAGTCTAGACTAGTACTAAAGATGGTAGCTATAGTGTGAGGAAAGCATATAGAATAGCAGCAAAAAAACAAATCTGAGCATCTTCAAAGTCGTGCTTCTTCTTCAAGACCTATAAATGATTATGTGTGGCCTAAGATATGGAAAATCCAGGTAATGCCAAAGGTAAAATGTTTTATTTGGTGCCTTACGCGTAAAGCTCTAGCTTCTAAAGAGGCTTTATATAAACGTAAGTGTGCACCAAATCCCTTTTGCCCTGCTTGTGATTACGAGGTAGAGTCTCTTGAACATTTGTCCTTACTTTTCCCCTGGTCCAAAATGGCTTGGTTTGGAAGCCCTTTAGGCTTGGTGTTTGATCCTTTCAATGTGCATAGTATTGATAGTAGGTTGGAACAAATTCTTTTAATGGACTCTGATGATTCTGATTATGTAAAGGCCTATGTAGCAACTCTTCTATGGGTTATATGGAAGCTATGATGTAAGTGGGTATTTGAGCATGTGTCGCTAAATCCCATTACAGCCATTAAGCTAACAAGCTAATCAATGTTTGAATTCTGGTTTGCTTATGCTCTCTTGGATCCCATTTTGAAACCTGTGGTGACCAAAACTTCATTTAAATGGAGGAAACCTCAGGATAATGTCATTAAAATTAATTGTGATTGGGCTTTCTGTCAGGCATTGAGAAGGGCATGTATAGGCATTGTTTGCAGAAATAGTGAGGGACTCTTTCTTCGTGGCTGGGCAAAGGCTTTCAATGTAAACTCGGCCTTCTATGTTGAACTACTAGCCTTGTATCAAGCCATTTTACTTGCTGACTATTGGCATCAAACTTCTATAATTATTGAACTTGATTGTAGCGAGCTATTTGCCGCTATCTCTTCTAGGAAGCTTGATGATAGTGACTAGAAGTACCATGGAATCCTTTTGGATGTCTTTAACTTGTTGCAGCACCTAAGTATGATTCCTTTTCTCTCATACCTTGTGAAGGTTATTATGCCGCCGATTGTTTGGCTGCTTTGGCTTCAAGGGAGTTGGGACCTTATAGTCTGATTTTAGAATCACCACCTCCTCTAGCTCCTATCATTCTTCGGGATGCTCAAGGTGAAGAACTTCCCAATGGGGTTCAATTGTTTCAGGAGGTGAATAGGGAAGGGATTGGTTGATTTTCTTTCTCAATGTATTCCTAAATGTTTTGGCTTTTGTTTTTTTTTTTTTGCCGTTGGCTTTTGTTAGATACTACTATCAAACTTATATGTCTGGAACTGTTTCCTTTCAAGTAATGAATTCCTCTATTGGCCAAAAAAACAGTTTGGGCAGGAAAGACTGCACTGCTTCGAGCCACAAACAGAAGCGAATGAAATCCTCTGATTCTTTCTGATAGACTTCCTCGTTCTTTCCCTTGTCTTGTTGGATTTGGATAAACAATAATACATTGACAAATCTAATTGCAATTTTTAGTCCATTTGCAGTTAGGCATGACCCTTTACGCTAGTTAGGGTTTGTGAGATGCTTGCCTAACTTAAAATGAAAGATAAAATGGGTGAGAAGCCTAGAGGGCAACTTAGTACTTTTTAATTTTATATTTTGATATTTGATTCTTTTAAATAATTGTGATTTTTATGGTCCTTCTTAATAAATATTATTTTTTATAGGTCCTTCACTCTAATTGATAAGGTTTATTATCAAGAATTAATAAGATAATAATGAGACTTAATAAGTAATTCACAACTCATTTTATGAAAAATACCTGATTTGAGATTTTACAATTTTAAAGTCCTTTTTCTGTGATTTTCCCTAAAAAAATACTCATAATAATTAGGAAAAATTACAAAAAGATATACCCTTAAGCTTCGAAATCCCAAATCAATTTTGTTGCATATAAGAGTATAGGTATTAGCTACAAAAGTATAGTAATTGACAATTTATTTTAGTAAAAAATCATTGATTTGGAATTTTGAAGTTCTAATGGTATTTTCTTATCTTTTTCGTTAATAATTATGTCTTTGAATTCTGTGAGTTTTTCTTTTTCTTTTTTTTCTATTGAATATTTATGCCAGTTGTTAAATTTTGTCAGGAACGCCATTTGCTTTGAATCATTTAATAAATATTAATCCTTTTGCAACTTTATCTCTTACAAAAATTCCAGCCCCACCTTGATATGACTTCACTTACAAATATCATAAGGGGTATATTTTTATCCTAACATTTAAATTATATGTGAGTATTGATTAAAAACAATCAAAAAAAAATTGTGACGGAAAAAAAAAGACAAAAAAAGTGTATTTTGGCATCTAATTATTTTACAATTTCAATTTTGAATATTTTTTCATGACTATCAATTTAGAATATTTAATTATTCGAAGTGTCTTTACAATCCACTAACTTTGACACCATTAATTTCATCAATAGAAAATATTGAGGATGCAGTTTTAAATACTTGAAAAAATTCTTAAACGAAGATATTTAATCCACTCATTCTTATTTTTTAAAAATTAAACTGAATATGTCCGTATTTAAAATTGTAATATCGACATTTTTTGTTAGTGCAACTAGATATTTTTTGTTAACGAGACTAACCGTGTTAGAGTTAGAACTTGGAAGACTGAAATTAAATAATACTTCATAGAATTAAAAAATCAAATCAAAATCTTGTTTAAATTTAGAGGAGCAAAGATACATTTTGTTCATTATTTTGTATCAATACTTATATAATTTAAACGTTATGACAAAGATATTAAATAATACTTCATAGAATTAAAAAATCAAATCAAAATCTTGTTTAAATTTAGAGGAGCAAAGATACATTTTGTTCATTATTTTGTATCAATACTTATATAATTTAAACGTTATGACAAAGATATTCTTGTACCACTGATAATATAATTTAAACGTTATGATTTTTGAAAGAGACAAAATTAAAAGGGATACATATTTCCTAAATAATTCAAAGAAACAACATGGAATAGATCACAAGGAATAAATCTCATCCATGTAGAAAATGAAATAACATCCTCGCTAGGAAGAAGGCAGCAATAGTTTAAAGTTACTGGGGATCAGGAGGTTTGCTGTTAGCAGCACAAGTAGGATAGTTAGTAATTAAATGAAGTATGGCAATGCCTTGAAAATGCTTTTTTGTCATATACCAATGCATTTGTGTTTTTCAAAAGATGTAGGTTAGTGATTATATTCAAGGAACTTCAAATATGCTAAAGAGCTTGAGATTTTAGTCCTCTCCAATGCATAATATTTCATTCAGTTGTGAATCACAAGCCTTACAATTGAAAGCAAAATCCATAACATATCCCAACGGAATAAATCTCAAGCTTCGTGCTCAACAAATATTTCCCTCTATTTGACACTTCTAGAAAGCAACCAAAAATCCAAGCCAAAAATTAAGTGGGAAATTATGTTATTTTGTACTTAGTGAAATTATATTCAATGTTTTATTTGTATTTAAAAAATCATTTTACTTAGGTATTAAAAAGCTAGTTTGATTCTTCTCATTATTTTGCAGGAATGATACTTAGGTATTAAAAAATTAATTTAATAACAAATAGGTCTCATAAAATATTATTGTAAAGTGAATGGTAAATATTAATTCAGACAGCATGAAATTGTCAGTTAAAAAGCTCACACTACCAAAAAAAATGTGATTTGGTAGTGGTTAAAAATGGGTATTAGTAACGGTTTTAACCGCTACAAACAACATTAGTAGCGGTTAGAAAAACTGCTACTAAATCGTATGTTGCAAGAGGTTTTGTAGAGGTTATATAAAACCGCTACTCAAGAAAAATAACCGCTACATAATTTGTAGCGGTTCAACCCAACTGCTACAATATCTTCATGAGTGAAATTTTTTTCAAAGATATTTGTAGCAGTTGGGTTGAACTGAAATTTTGAAGGCGAGAAAAGAGAAATGAAATTTTTTTTCTATTTTTTAACGGTTAGAAAACTGCTACTAATTTTGAATTTTTATGAAATTTGTAGCGGTTATATAACCAATACTAATTTCATGAAAATTCAAAATTAGCGCCAAAAAATTAATTTCAGTTTAAAAAATATGCATTAATTAGTAGCGGTTTAACAACCGCTACAAAAATTTTAAAAAAAATTTAAAAATACAAACATTTATTTCTATTTTTTTTAATATGAAATTAAATAGTTTATTTTTTTATTAGTTTATCTAATTTAATTAGCTTATTATTCAATAGTTTAATTTATTTATAAATTAAAAGGAATAATTTAATTTAATTGGATTAGTATAAAAATTGTATTTATAATATTATTAAGGATACGTAGGTAATAAGGAACTATTATGTTGTTTACTACAATGTAATTATGTATGAAAAATAGATGAAAATGAAATAAAGTTGTAAAATATCTAGAAAAAAAAATGGTGAGAATAAATTTTATACAAAGGAAAGAAGTATTGAAAAAAAAAAATTAAAACCTTGTTACCATATTTGATCGTATTGTTCAGCTCCTCAACTCATACAAAAGAAGTTGTAAATGAGAAAAAATGAAAGAAAGGTAAGGTGAAAAGAAAGGGGGGAGAGTATTTGAAATGAGTTGTGTGAAGGGTATTTATAGGGATCCACGTACCATTTGCAGCAGTTAATGTATCCATTTTGTAGCGGTTATTTTTATTTTTGTAGCGTTTTTCAATTAGTAGCTGTTATTTTTTCTTTCTGTAGCCGTTATTAAACCGCTACAAATATTAATTTATTTTTTTTAAAATTTTTTTCCAGTTTTTTTTAAAGACAAAAGCTTAATTTGAATTTGATCACTCATCATCGCCATCCCTATAGAAATTATGTAGAAAAATTATTGTTAGGGATGTATTATTAAATTTAAAAAAATTAATTTAAATGATGTGGACTTAAAAAAACTCACCGCAGTAGAGGTAAATTGTCATCGCCTTCAGGGAAGTAGTTTTCAAAATCGGCTGGCTAAAATGGCTCACTCTCATAGGCGATGTTATTGCCTTCACCCATGTCATAATGGTCTTGTGGCTTTAAATGAACGACCATGTGCCAATCCCTGTGCCTCTCGTCCTCGACATAATAAACCTGATGTGCCTCTGAAGCAAGAATATACGGCTCATCATCTTAAGAAATACCAGTATGAATCGGCTATGAGAAATTGACTGATGTGATCCTTAAGTCGTCAGTTGTCAGTCCCCGACGAGTAGTGGTATTTGCCCACAAACACTTGAACAGTGTCACGGTGAAACGGCCTTGATAATTAAGTTTGACCACATCAAGAAGCTTTTCATAGTAAGAGACGCCTCCGAACTACATGTTGGCGTCACTGCTGCTAGCATAACTCCTTGTCCTAAATGTGCCATAAACACCTGAATTATGAGTTTGCAATCCTTGATCCCGTGAAACCGTGAAAAACTTAAAACCATTGACATTGTATGCTGTAAATCGTTTTGCATGATCAAGAGGGCCGATTGCGAGAGCTCTGAAATCTGGTGAGTGTGGGTTGTGGTCATTTAGTATTCTGTGCGCAAACCAGCTCGGGAACTCTCTGTGGACCCTCTTATCAACTTCCGAGGATGTTTATGTACAGATCCTGAGTTGACGCTTAACATGACTTTTGAATTCCCTGCAATTAATAATGGAAAGGCGATAGTGAAATGAAAGTGAGAAATGTTACGAAAGATATAGAATAACATGTGAGTGTACAATTCTTACTGTATGAAAGGTTCAACTTGAGTGCAATTAATCAAGACATGTCTATGTGCTTGCAACTTCTTAGTTGCCGTTAGTTTGAAGTTCTCAGTTGCTTCAACCAGTTTACCAACATGAGGGATAAATTCTCCTGATGTCAGCTCAGGTTCGGGACAATCGTCAACACGAGGTGGGTTGTTGAAAGCCGTCTCAAGATCATCAAAGTACCTTGAACAAAAATACAGCACCTCATCTGTCACACCCTTATCTTTATTTCACCTTTACCAGAGTCTTCGCGGAAAACGATATGCGGTTCGGTAGGCAACACAGGAATAGCATCACTATACTGATAATATGTGCATGATTACATAAATTCCCCATAGGGGTTTGTATATGATACTTACAATTAAGGTAGCCGCACAAGGCTACTAGGGTTTCTAAACTCGTCCCAGTGAAACAGAGACTTCTTCCTATCTTCGTTCCATTACTGTAATCCCCTCGTATGGTACTCTGCATTGTTGTTTGCTTATCTTCTGTCGTCTCCTGTCTAAATTGTTGGTAGGGGAGGGTGAGATTCGAGAGAATCTCAGTAGGAAACAGATACCATAATGCATGCATGATTAATACTATGTGTATGACATGTTAGCTTTATCTAGATGTATGCCCCATAATGACATTTCTGCATGCTCAATGTTTCATACAACAAGACTATGGCCACAGCGAAAACAGAAACAGAGCTTCATTTATTCAAATATGCTATACACAATCAAGTAAAGCAATCACATACATCATTACACAAGCAAAGATATCAAATACATGCAAGTAAGGTAAGTCCCCTACCTTAACCTTTTTTCGTCTCGAAACGCGTGCCTCGATCTACGTACAAACAGTTCGGGGCTCCATATTCGATCCTACAATGTCAAATGTACTATTTAGACACTTCCATAGTGTTTCTGGGGGTTATATGAGTCTATCTTGAAAAATTACTAAAATACCCCTGGGGACCCAACCCGGCCCCGCTGTACCCGGTCCGGCTGTACTTTTCTCAAAATTCTAACCTGAGCTATCCTGACATATTTTCACCCAAGGAATCCATTTCCAGACTCAGAATTACCAAATTCACTGCCAAAAAAACGAAATTGCCCTTGGCAGCCCTTATTTCAGTGTTTAGGGGCATTTTCGTAATTATGCTTTCTCAGCCTTTTCCAAAAAAGTGCCCAACTGTAACCCCACCTATTTTCACCCACTGAATCCAATGGAATCATCAAATCATTGAAAATCCAACTCTAAGACCCATTTACAATTCTGGCCGAAATATATAGGTTTTAAGGGGAAAATCGGGGTTTTTCGGTTTCGGCTCCGTAAACGCGTTCCTTTCTACTCCTAACCACTTTATTGACTATCCCATTAGGTTAAAACTACCATTTAGTATCAATTTGGGCAGCATAACACCTAGGAAAACCCATTTTCCATTTTTACACACAAAGACAATCCGGCGAAATTTCACCGATTAAATTGTCTATAGCAGCCAGAATAGTCAATATGCAAGAGTTTGGAAGTTACCTCAAACTCCCACTAGCTTTTCCTTCTTGTGGCTGAAAACCCTAACTTCAAAATACCATGAATCTTGCTTCAAATACCTCAAACAACATAGAAGAGAAGCTTAGGAGAAGGATTACACATGTTAGGTACGAATTCACCGAAGAAATCGACATATCTTGTGAGATTTCTCCTCTCCTTCTCTCTCTAAAAGAGCACAACTCTCTCTCTCCTTGGCTGCAGCACGTCTGAAATGGTGGGAGGAAGATGATGACTTTCCTTTTATCATTTATATTATAATATGTTAATCAATTGTTTAATTTTCCAAAATTCGGATTTTTACAAAGTTTTGGCAGATTTCTGCCCAAACTTTGAAAAATCATAAATAATTCTAGAAAACTCGAAATGGGATGATTCTAAAGCCTATAGAACCCTTATTGAGTCTAGTTTCAAGGAAAAATATAGAATTTTGCTTTCTGGAATCACAAAATTCCCAGAATTTCAATATTTACATGTTGTTTCAGAAACTTTCCAGTTTTTCTGGGCTAACTTGAAAAATTCATATCTTTTTGTTTATAGCTCTAATTGATTCATATGACCTATAAAATTAAAGCTTAGGATGTCTAATTTCATCCTGTAAAATGTCATAATTTTTTCTCATCATTTGATCATTCAAAATCAAATGACAGTCTCACTACCTCATAGGCGATTTCACCAAAAACATAATTACTTTCTCCGAAATTAACCATTTTATTTTCTTTAATGCCCCAAAGATATAAGGAACATTAGAGAATAGATTTAGGACATATCCTAAATCGGGGCTTAGCAGTCTGCTTAATTTAGGCTTATTCTCAAGCCTTCAATCCCAAATTTCGGGGTGTTACATCATCCCCTATATAGCCTTCAGCTATAGAACCTTCTAGCCACGCCTTATTCCTTATGTAAGATTTTAATTTCCCAAGGAACCTACGAAGTAAAGAAGAGAAAATTGATACTAAATGATGAAAAGGACGACTAGCAAACATTAAATACGGAGAATAAAGCACATATTTAAAATGAGTACCTCTCAATCGAATACATCCATCGATATTGTACTGGTCCAGCGAGCTTTGTTTCATGAACAAGGTGGACTGTAAGGTGAACCATCACAGTAAAAAAGGACAGAGGAAATATCATCTCCAAATGTCAAAGCGTAAAATGATTTTGGACTGCAGCTGATCGAGCTCCTCAACGATCAAAACCTTAGAACACAACTTCCGAAAGAAAGAACAAAGTTTCACCAAAATGATGGAAACATCGGGAGGAAGTGAATTCTTTATAGGCAAAGGGAGTAACTGGAGCATAAGAACATGTGAGTCATGACTTTTCAGGCCAGCAACCTTTTGAGCCTGCAAGTCAACACATCAAGAAATGTTGCTTGAATACCTATCAGGAACTTTTAATTTCTTCAACGTCGCGAGGAAGACTTCCTTGTTTGGTTTTGTGAGGGTAAACTTTGCCGGCTGAAATTTGTCATGCTCATCTGGCCAAGCGTCTTCACAAACTCCCATGTCCCGTAAATCTTTCCTCACTTGAAGGTGATCTTTTGTCTTGCCAAGTTCATTAAGCAACGTATATAGCACATTGTCGCAAACATTCCTTTCAATGTGCATGACATCAAGACTGTGGCGAAGTAAATTAGATCTCTAATATTGAAGAGTGAATAAAATACTTATCTTCTTCCACTGCTGCGGCGCCGAAGTTCTGCGCGTCTTTTAGCGAGTTTGTGCTGAATCGTCGCTTTTTCCAAACTCGAAGTCAACATGCTCAAGCTACTGTAAGATATCGGTATTGGACAAAGTCTGAGGTGGTCCTCTTTTTTCTGGTTTTCCATTGAAGCGATTTTGTTGCAATCTGAACTTATGCGTTCCATCGAGAAACCTCCGATGCCCCATAAAGCACCACTTTCGACTGTGGGGAAGGCGCACTGCGTCAGAGTCAAAATTACAAGCTGGACACGCCAACTCAGTATGCACATTCCAACCATATAATGTGCTAAGGCCAGGAAAGTCACTAATCGTCCACATTAAAGCTGCACACAAGTTGAACAAAGTCTTGCCGTAAGTGTCGTACATCTCCATGCCGACATTCCACAGGTCAAGAAATTCTGCAATAAGCGGTTGGAGATATACATCGATGTTATTACCCGGTGCCTTTTTGCCTGGAATAATCATAGACATAATGAAAGAGCTTTGTTTCATACACATCCAGGGGGTAAGTTGTAGGGAAATAAGACTACCGGCCAAATACTGTAACTTGTGCTAAGATTCCCGAAAGGATTGAAACCGTCGGTCGCCAACGCAAGCCAAACATTTCTGGGGTCAATTGTGATATCTGGAAAGTTGTTGTCAAACGTTTTCCAAGCGTCTGCATCCCGGGGATGTCTTAATTTACCATCTTCATTCTTATTAATGGCATGCCACCTCATGTGTTCCGCAGTTTTATACGATATAAATAATCTTTGTAGGTGAGGTTTCAAAGGGAAGTAACTGAGAATCTTTCCAGGTTTCTTCTTCTACTTTTTCCCCTTTCGAATTGTCTTATACCTCGATGTGTGACATCTTTTACAAGTCTCCCTACTGGAATCGTCTCCCCAATACAGCATACAATCATTGGGTCATGCATCAATCTTTTGATAGTTCAACCCCAACTTTTTGATAATCTTCTTCGCCTCATAGAACGTTGTGGGAATCTCAGCGTCGGGAAATGCATCTTGTAATAATTCGAGCAACATCGACATTCCCTTATCTTTGATTCCACACAAGCACTTAATATGATACAATTTGATCAAGAAAGATAATTTAGAATATTTTTGACAACCTTGATATAAAGGATGATCTGCTTCATCCATCAAGCTGAAAAAATCCTGAGCTGCTTCATTCCTCATAAACACCGGCTCAGAACCGTGCACTTCTTCGTTGAAGTTGTCGCCTTGAAATCCAAATGCATCACGCACGTCATCATTCATAGGATCATTTTCATCTAGTTGAACGCCTACTTAAGAACTTTGAGGAAGAGCATCATCATATCTAATGTCGGCCTTCTCACAATGAACTGCCCAGAATGTATAGTCCTCAGGGAAAGCCTTCAGAAGCAAATATTCCTTCATAACATTTCGTGCATGCCACTTCTTGAACTTGCATCTCCGACACGGACAGATGATCTTGCCATTACTACTGGCGTGACTGAATGCGAAATCCAAGAAATTATTTAATCTGCACAAATATTCTGAAGAATTGCGCAGCAACCTGATCCATGACTTATACATAGCTACTAGTGAGAGAGAAGAAATTATAAAGAAGAAGATGAGTTAATAGAGAATGACGAATGCCTGGAACCTTATATTTTAAATTCTAACATTTAAAATTTTGTAGCGGTTGAAAAAAACGCTACACTAACCGCTACAGTACTACAAATTTGTAGCGGTTATATGTATAAAACCAATACTAATGTTCAAGCCGTTGGAATTTTGCACAAAATGGTGGGAAATTCAAAATTTAAAAGCCGTCGGAAATCAAATGAAAAAATTAGTTTTAAATTTGTAGCAGTTATAAATAAATAACCGCTATAAATTTACACAAAGGAGGCAAATTTCAAAATTCAAATGTTGAGTGTTTGTAGTAGTTTGTATTGTTAAACCACTACAAATATGGTACGGTATTTATAAATATAAAAAAAATAAATTATATATATTTGTAACGGTTTTTATTGTTAAACCACTACAAATATGGAATGTTATTTATAAATATAAAAAAATAAATTAAATATATATTTGTAGCGATTTTTATTGTTAAACCGCTACAAATATGGAATATTATTTATAAATATAAAAAAATAAATTAAATATATATTTGTAGCGGTTTTTATTGTTAAACCACTACAAATATGGAACGTTATTTATAAATATAAAAAAAATAAATTAGATATATTTGTAGCGGTTTTTCCAAGTAAACCGCTACAAATATATATATAATTTATTTTTTTTTAGGTTTAGTAATATAAATAATATTGTTGCAATTAATTCACAAATTCAACAACGCGGTCTAAGAATATAAATTTAATTATGGTAAATACAATAAGAATTTAAGTTCTGAAATACAAAATTATATATATTTATTTACAAATGTTTCAACAAAAAATTAGAAAAAAAGATGTCCTAAACTAAGTAGCTGGGGGCTGATCATCTGGTGCTCCCTCAGGTGGGGCTCCATCAGGTGCTGCTGGATCAGGCCACTGGGCAGAGTGAACCACACCATCATCATCAGCAGGAGGAGGAGGCTGCACGACGAACCGAGGGATAGCCGGAACCTGTGGATACTACTCGTCTGGGAACAGGCGACTCCATCCGCGCTTAAGCATGATGTTCATGATATCACGCCACTGCGTCTGCTGAGCGTAGATCAAATTAGCATGCTCCTGCATCTGCCGTATCTGCTACAGCTGTAGCTGCTGCATTTGCTACTGCTGCTGAGCCACTGCAGCCTGTGTCCACTCCAAATCTGACTACAGCTGCTCAACAGACTCGTTCCTCGGACTTCTGACCCCTCTAGAGCTGCCAGCCTCAAAGGCAACGCTCCTGCCGTAGACCATGCTAGGTCTAGCACCTATCCCTATCCCCCGAATGCTTCCGGGGTGCTCAGCCTAAGCCAGACCTGCCTTCAAAGGAGCCGTCAGATCCACTGACCCCTGTGACGCCTCGGCCTGGGTCTCTCACAGCTCAGCCTGCGACTGCTGCATCCGTTCCTGCCATTTTATGAAACAATTACTAATTAACATTTTTCATTATTATGTTGGTTTTATAAAAATTATAATAATGAAATTACTTACAATGGCCGCCTCTGCCTGCTGAGAGGTAGGAGTCCCGTCACGGTGTCTGTGTGTGATCGCGTACAACTCCCCATAGTCCGTCTGACGGTTCTCCTGCTGTGCCTTCCTCTCCTAAAACAATTACATAATTCAACTACTATTATGAAATAACCAGCTAAAAGTTAGTGATATTTTGAAAAGTTACCAACTCACTGTAACGCCCCAAATTTTGATTAAGGGCTAATGATAATTATTGAGGATAATTATCAAATTAAAGTGGCATAATTATGTGTTTTGGTGGCAATATTAATTAATTTGCCATAATTGTTGGGAAAATTGAAAGATTTGCTCTAAATTAGTGATTAATTGAAGAGATTAATTACTAATTAAGAGGGTATGAGATGGGAAATTAATTGGCTAATGGAGGGATTAAATTGGCTAATTGGTGATTTATTGTGTGTGAGCCAATGACCTTGTGACATGTGGCAAGAAGAGATGAAGCATGAGAGTGAGAAAAGTCTAATGTAATATTTTAATAGTTTCTCTCTCTCTCTCTTTTTCTCTCTTTGTTCGGCTGAAATGGAGGGAGTATTATCATCATTTTCTTCCTCCTCTCTCCATCTCTCTCTCGTTCTCTCTCTTCTCTCTCTTGTGCAGCCATTGTTGGTCAAGAAAGAGAAAGTGAAAGCTTGCATTTAAGGTGAGTAAATGACCTCTAATGCCAAAACTTCCTTCTATAAAGTTGTTCCTTGGAGTGAGAGTTTCAATTTGATGGTTGTAGTTTCTCCATTGGTGGTGATTTGAGGAATCACGAAAATGTACAAGTTGGAGAATCATGAAGTTCCTTTGGGAAAGTTGTTGAGGTAAGTGAAAGCTTCAATTTCATATAAATTTTGTGGCCATTGCTTAGGCCTTGAATTTCTGGAATTTTAGCCCTAATTTTCATGATTTAGGGTTAAGGGGAGTATGGTATATTGTTGTTATGGAAATGGTGCCTTGTTTGGTGTTTTGAATTGATAGAATTGCATTGAAGCTTAAATGTGAAGTTTTACACCTTTTGTGTTGGTTTTGTGCTTTAGTCAAAACAGGGCATGTAAATGGGTTGTGATTTTGGTCATTTTGAGGTTACCATTGTGTTCCTTGTGGAAAATTGTATGGGAATAGGTTTGGTTAATGATTTTGGAGTCATTGGACACTTTGGTAGAAAAGTTGGAAAATCTGTCTTGTGTGAACTCTGTCTGGACAGTCAGTTTGTATGAATGTTTTCAATGACAAAATGGTGTTGGAAAATTCTGAAACTTTTCATTCTTAAATTTCACATCCCAAGCTTCAAAATGGACATATATTTTGTGTCATTTCGTTTAGTATTCTGCAGGGAGATATAATTGTCCAAAGTTTGGGTTGGAAACAGAACTCTGTTTTGGAGTAGTGTTGCGTTTTGGGTGATTCTGTATTTGTGTGATGATTTTAAGTAATGAGTCATATTTGTCCTATGAAGAGGACTAAAATAGCTTTCAATGGGCTTTGGGATCACCTCATTTCGATTTTTCTACAATTAATTATGAATTTTCGAAGTTGTCTTGGCTGCAGCAGAAAATCTTGGCTGCAACGCAAAAGTTTCTATGCACGTTTTGGCCGCAGCCAGAAATTCTTGGCTGCAGCCAAAAAACCTTTTATGCGTGTTTTGGCTGTAGCCAGAGAGTTCTTGGCTGCAGCCAACCCCCATTTTCAGCATTTTGGAATTTTTAAAGGTGATCTCCAACCTAGTACTTCCCAATCCTTTAGGCTTTCATTGACCTTATTATAGCCACCTAAAGGTCATGAATGGTAACCAACTTTAAGTGTTATGAAAATGAGAATTTGGAAAAGAGAATGATCATATGTCCTTGATTTGGTTATAGGGTTGGGTATTCGCCCTGATCATAGTTTGATATTTGCTCTGATGGTGAGTAGCTGATGCTGGAGCATACGTGGAAAGAAAAAGTGTAGGGAACTTACCTCCCCTGCATGTATTGATATTTGTGTTTGTGTATTGATGCATGTTATTGCTTTGCTTGATTATGTGAAACATATGAATGATTGAAGCTCTGTTTCTATTTATGCTATGGCCATGAGTATGTGAAACATTGAGCATGCGGATATATCATTATGTGAGCATGAGTTATTGCGATGTAAGCATGTCATGCATTAAAAACTTATCTTGCATGCATATTGGTATCTGTTTCCTACTAGGATTCTCTAGAATCTCACCCTCCCCTACCAACATTTTAGACAGGACAAGTGGCTCAAGGAAGGAGCAAGCGACTAGGGGCGGCGAGAATCCCTTATGGGCATTTGGATTTGGTAGTTGGTTATTGTTATATGCTGGGATAATTGTATATGTTCGGATGATAGATTAAAATGTATAAATGGGATATTGGATGTATATGTGCTTGGATGTCTATTGGGTTATTTGGTTATGTATTGGAGATGGATTTGTGTAATCCCCATTGAAGAATTGTAAAGGGCGTATGTGCCCTATGAATCTTTAGTGAAGGTATGAATCCGGGTTTGCCGGTGTTATTATTGTGCACTCTGATATTTATATAAATATGATTTATCTTCACAAAGTAATTGTATTCGAAATATGAATGTGAGACCAGGTTAAAGTATTTGTGAAATGTATTTATGAAAATCCTATCTTAAGGATGGGAATGTAAATGAATTTGGATTATTATTGGTCTGTATTTCATTTTTAATCACTTGTTTCGAATATAATTATGGAAGGGGTTACATTTTTGCTCCAACCCCTGTTTTCAGCACCTTGTGATTTTGAAAAGTGATTTCCAACCTAGTACTTCCCAATCCTCTTAGGCGATTGTTAGAGACTTTCATAGCTACTTAAGGGACTTTAATGATAACCAAAACTAAGTGTTTTGAAGTCATTTGAGTATTGGAATAAGTAATAACCTATCGTCCTTAATGATTATAGGATTTGATATTTGCCGGAAACATAGAAGGCATACGCCTGAACAAGAACGGAAAGAACAAGGTAGTGACACTTTATCCTATATCATGTATATGGCATTGCTTATTTGCATTAGTCATTGAATACAGTTACAGTGAAAGGACATGGTGAAAGCCCAACCTTGATTACAGATACAGTGAGGGGACGTGGTGAAAGCCTAGACTCGAATACAGAAAAGTGAAGGGGCGTGGCGTAAGCCTGACCTCGTGGCGAAAGTGAAGGGAACGTGGCGAAAGCCCGGTCTCGAATATTGATTATTGCATTGTGATATATGTTTACTTGCTTTGTATATATGCATCATATACGTAAACTGTTGCTACTGGGATTCTCTAGAATCTCATTCTTTCCAAATAACATTTTTAGACAGGGCAAGTGGATCGAAGAGCAAGCAAGTGGCAATGGACGATTAGGACTGCCGACGGTAGTCTTAGTTAGATATTTTGGTTATATACTGAACTAGTTATCATTTTGGACAAATGTATATATTGAATAGATTTATAGTATTATAGTTTTGTGTAATCCCCAGTATGGATATTGAGATGGGCAATGATGCCTTGTATAAACTGTTGGATTAGTGTTATTATCCCGAGTGAATATCGGGAATTGTACTGATACTCTGATATTATATATGTGACAAACCGAATAGGCCTACTGATTTTATAAATGAATGAACGGAGATCTATTTGTACAAGTGTTTTAAAATTTTTTTATTTACTCCGGATCTCTTATTCAATTATTAAACGCATTCAAATGCTAATCTCAGCCTGATTATCGAAGGGGGTTACACTTGCTGTAGGTCACAGCAAAGGTCTTCGATCCTACTGTGTTGTGGATCGTCTGCTGCCCACGGATCTTGGTGTTCCTCTAAGAAAGCGCCTGGAAAAAAATAATATTAAATGTATTAAAACAATATAAAACATTTAAAATTAATTACATTTAAATTATAATTTAATAATTAACAATTACAAAATTATATATAAATAATCTAATAAATACATTACCTGCCCCTCAGCGCTCCTCCTGAATTGGATGAAACTCTCCCAGTCGTTCGGCGACACGCCGTCTGGGACGCTCTCGATCATCTGCTCCAGAGGCATTGTCCCGTCCTTATCCACCATGTGGAAGAGACGGTTCCTCCTGTTCCTCCAGCCATCACCCATCTTCACGAGGGTGTACCTCTTCCGGTTGGCTTGGACGGCAAACCGCAGCTACAAACAAATTATTTAAATATCAATAATTACAAAAATCCTATTAAAAAATATTAATTAAATATAATTAATTACAAAAAAATATTAATTAAATACTATTAATTACCTGAACCACCTCCTCCCAAGCCTGGTCCTTCGGCCCCTTCGGAACGTGCCTCTACGTCCTGAAGTGCAGGGGGAACCGTATCCAATTCACGCCCAGGTCGTTTAGGAAGTGGTTGAACAGGTGACCCCCATTGTCGATGGGCTGGTCCGTGCCCTCATTCCACGGCAGTATAACTCACAGTGTCCGGTCCATACTGTTCAGACCGACTCGTCCAGCTTCCTCGTCGACACGTTCCCCTGCTTATTTGCACAATTTACCGCACGTTAGATAAATTGTAATTCAAATCTAACATTTCAAATTTAAATAAATGATTTATTAAGTAAAAAAAATTATTTACCTTAGACCTGAACCTCAAACCCAGTGGACCGCGAAGACGACCCTCGTGGGTTGTTCTGCTCCTGAGCCTCCTCCTCATCGAGGAACTACTTCATCTCCCTGAGCCTAATCGGGATCTCAAAGTCTTCCTCGTCGTAGTCATCGACGCTGATATCTGCCCCCTAAACTCAGGCACCTCTGGTACGGCCATCTCTTGTGGGATCGTCTACAGTGCCTATGGGAGGGCCGACTCCTGTGGGGGGATGGGCTGAAATGCCGCGGTTACCTTCCCTCCTCGCTTCCCCCTCCCTCTGCTGCTGCCACCCCGCAAAATCGGTCTGGGGACCTCAGGTACCTTCCCCTTATCCTCTCTCGAAGCCATATCAACTATGAAAATTCAAAAAAAATATTTTAGTCATATTATTATGCAAAAATATAATAAAAATATAAATACAAATAAAATACGTCTTATCTCCTTACCTCAAGTACAAATACCAAGAAATACTGCAACAAAAACTCTTTCACAGACGTCTGAATGCTCAAATCTAAAGAAAACACTTAGAGAAACTTCAGGAAACAAAATGAGAAAACGGAGGAATGAAAGAGGGAGGTGAGTTTATATAGGCGGAACGTTTGTAGCGGTTATGGAAATAACCGCTACATAAACTGCTAAAAATCACTTAGGGCGGCTAAACTTTGTAGTAGTTCTAAGATAACCGCTACAAAGTACAAAAACCTTTAAAGTTCTGTAGCGGTTAAGGTATAGAACCGCTACAAATTTGGGACCTTTGAAATTCTGTAGCAGTTACAACTTAATAACCGCTACAAAATACGCGGAATTTTGTAGCAGTTTTATTGGTCAAATCGCTACAAATAACCGCTACACTATTGGCACGCCATGTGGCGCGAAAATTGTAGCGGTTATTATTTATTAACCGCTACAATTTTTGGCTGGAAATTCTCGCCATATTTGTAGCGGTTTTCCCTAGGTAACCGCTACAAAAAACTCAGCCAATCTGTCAGGCCACTTGGCGCGTAGCTTGCCGCTACAAATTTGTAGCGGTTTAAGTTAAAACCGCTACAAATGTTAATATTTGTAGCGGGTAATTGTAACCGCTACAATATCACCGCTACAAAATATCTTTTTTTTTTGTAGTGTCAAAGGAAGGAAAGGATACAAAGGGTGGCAAGCGACTAATGTATGTCGAAGGGTCAATAATTCACCAATTCATTTGAAGGCAAGCTACATCAGTGGACTCCCTTTTCTACTCTATCAATGTCTAAAAACTTCTCTTTTGTGGATCAAGCATTGTGCAATCTATCCTTTCTCTCTCAAGAATAGGTTTCGTACATTGACAAATCCTGTATTAACTTGGCTATTATTCAATCAGATCATATCAATGTGGTGATGTAGGATACTCAAGAGCTGCTCAAAGACTTCCTTTCTTTTAAAATATGTATTACTAATTTTAATTTTTTTGCAAGACTTAATATCTTACATTTTAAGCTCGGTTTCTTTTTTTTCTTTATGAGACTTGATAATATTAACTATATCATTTTGTCATTTTTCAAAAAATAAAGTAACAAACATAAATGAATAATTTGTAACTGACATTCCCAAATTTATAATTATTTGAATGAATATTTGCACTTTATTTTTTTAATATTTCTTTAAATTTAACTATTGTTAAATCAATTTTCAGATCTAGGTGCCATTTCTTCACCTATTTTAAATTTTACCGCACATGCATATTACCCGGTAGCTCCCAGAGTCCCAGTCTAGTTATATGTGAGGGTCGATTTCAAGAAATTGTATTGAAAGAAAATTACATCATCTAAAAAACTTAAATCTTAAAAATTAAGGAAGGAATTCAATACCTTGTGTTTAAGTTTTATGAATGACAAAATCATGTTTTAAAAAAAAAATCTCTTATTCCTTGTTTGTCTATGTACACAGTCTCGAACCTGCAAAATCTCTTATTCCATTTGGTCTAAATACAACTAGATTAATAAAATATATAGATAGATGTAGAAGCATTTGAATTAAGTTTTAAGGTTTTTTTTTTTGATATTATGATATAATATTTTTTGGATTGATGTTATGATATTACTCTGGTCCTATTTATAAGTCTAAATTAACTAACTCTCACATATCAAGAAGAGTTAGTTAACTCATTAAATATGAACTAAATTTTCATTTTTTTTTCATTTATGATTGATTCCAAGAGTCAACATAAATAAATTATTTTTGTTTATTGCAATTAACGAGGGAAAAATTGTAAAAATCACATTTATTATCTTGAAACTTGACTTATAATAATGATCAAAATTTTTTATCAAAATGGACTTAACCAAAGTGGTATAAAATATTATGATATAATATTGATTCAACTATTTATCATTTATTTTGACCTTTCCTCCTTTTCGGGTAGATTTTGCCCGGAAATTATGTGGAGATGATTATGGAAGTCGATATTAAAACACACGCTTCGCTCTTACACCATATTAGAGAGAAATTTCCCTAAACAAATAATATTAAAATATACAAATTTAATGTATTGAAATTTAAAATTATGAGCTTTAAATTTATGATGATATATGAATGACAATGTTTTACACATAGTTATAATTTTAAATTAAGGTTAAAGAATTATAATTATACCTTTTAAAAACACACATAATAACTTTTGTCAATGAAGTGAGGTTTTATTTTTCTCAAATTTTAAATAATGTTAATATGATAGGCTATGAAATGACCTAAAATTTATCATTTTTAACTTTATTAGTTTAGAAACATTTTATAAATTTGTAATCTCATAAAATACAAATGATAGACTGTCAAAAACGTTTTATTCACTAGTACAAAAAAGGCGTTTTAGACCGGGCCATTTAGACCGGTTGTAGTGGATTAGGTCTAAAAGAAATGCGCGATGGCATTTTCGTAATTATAAACAACTTGGGAGACCGGTTATTAGGGAACCGGTCTTAAAAATAATTTTAATATGGTTTTAAGACCGGTTCTCCTAACAACCGGTCTTAAAAGTGGCCGGTTGTTAGGAGAACCGGTCTTAAAATCCTTTATTTTAGATCGGTTATCCAATTAACCGGTCTAAAAAGTTTTCCCCAATACGATTTTCGCGCCGATCCTCCTCCCGCTCCTCCTAATCTGAAATCCCTCCCAATCTTTTCTCTCCTCAGCCGTCAACTCCCTGTCCGTCGTCGCTGACGGTGGCTGTCATATATTCTTAATCGAGTCCGTCATTGCTCTTCGGTCGCCTTTATACACTGCTTCAGCTGCTCGTGGTTGTCATCATTAGAGCTGTCGTCCGTCATTCATTGGTCGCTGTCATTCACGTCTTCATCCTCTTTTTTGAGGTATGCTTCATCGTCCTCTACAATTACTATATAGAAGCTGTTACCTCCAGATTTGGTCATCGGCCTAGGCTTAATATAAATTTTCTGGTGTGTTTGGTGTTTGGTATCCTTTGGCCCCCTGTCTGATAGTTTATTATGTCCATATGTTCATTCCTTGATCATTGTTGCACAAGCTATAGTGCAATTTCATGAACTGCATTGCTGCTCTGTGATCCACTTCTTGAAATTGGTTAAAATTTGGTGGTTATGTAAAGAAGAACAACTTGAAATCATGGTGCAACTAAATTCAGCTATGAAGAAAAACCTGAAATCATCTGTTTCCGTCTCAATTCCCACCCTCCACGAAGAGATTGAACTTTGTCACTATTACCCCACACACACACACACACACACACACACACACACACATATTTATAGGAAGAAGAGATATCGAGAAGAGTAGAAATTATTAGGCTCTTCTGGTTTATCATCTCTGACTCTCATAGGGGACCATTTTCTCTCCCTCTTCTTCAATTTTGATTTCCCTTTCCCCTCTATTCCTTCCCGTTTAATTTTTTTCACTTAAATAAATAATGGTATATGTACATATATTCCCCCTGTCGAAGGCAATTTTGCTGTGATGAAATCGAATAAAACCTTCTGTCATGACTCTTGACCTTGCTATAACTGCTGCAAGTCTCTATAGGGGTCCTCATCCTTCCTCCCTCCCTCTCAATCCAACAAAACTTTATTTATTTTAAGGGAAAAGGTGTGGCAGTTAACTATCACTCTATTAATAAATTCAGCTAAATCATCCTCCCTACCTCCAATAATAGCGAATTTGATGATATGGATCTTCATGGTCTCTTTTGTAGCTATCAACCTACTAAATAGGGTTTGTGACTCTTCCCACCATTTTAACGGTATTGTAGATGAAGTTAGATTATTTCTTCATACAATTTATTAGTTGCATATATTGAGAGAAGATAACTTCCTACTGACTAGCGATAGGGATCTTCATGGTCTCTTTTGAAGCTATCAACCTACTAAATAGGGTTTGTGACTCTTCCAACCATTTTAACGGTATTATAGATGAAGTTAGATTATTTCTTCATACAATTTATTAGTTGCATATATTGAGGGAAGATAACTTCCTACTGACTAACTAGCCAAATTTAGACACACCAACCCCTCTCTATCGCCTTCAAATTGCCTCTCTGATTTTATTTTCTTTGATTACTTGCAATAGTAAGACAAGTCCCAACTCAACTTGCAAGCCCACATTATCATTATGTAGTAGTTAAACTAGGTACTTGGGTGTAATGAATGCATGCTCTCATCACACTCCTGCCTTTTCCAAGGGAAAAAGTAGAAAACAACAAAAGGTGTTGGAATATATGGATCGTAGTTGGATACAAGCCAAACGGTTGAGTGTTGAATATAATGTTGGGGTGAGGGGTTTTTTAGACTTTGCAAAAAGAAATGCCGATGATGATAGTGGGATATTTTATTGCCCTTGTTAAAATGTTTGAATGAGAAGCGATTAAGTGTTGCAGATATATATACACATTTAATTTGTGAAGGGTTTTGTAAGACGTATGTAGTATGTGTATGGCATGGTGAACAATTAGAAATGCCAAGTGCATCTCAACAAGGGGAAGTGACTTGTGATGATAATGACACGGATATGGATGATCGGATAGAGGATATTATTCGTGATGTAGGAGAAGAGGTTTTTGAACAATCACATGCATATGGTAATATGTGCAGTGATGCTGAGAAGCCGTTGTACCCAGGGTGTAAAAAATACCAATTGCTGAAAGCTGTATTGAAATTGGTAAGCCTGAAAGCATGGCATGGATGGAGCAATAAGAGTTTTTCAGAAACGCTTGAGGCCTTTAAAGACATGCTTCCTGATGATAATGTGCTGCCTTATCGATACTATGATGCTAAGAAAATACTGTGTCCACTAGGGATGAAGTATAAAAAGATCTATGCTTGCCCTAATGATTGCATATTGTATAGAAAAGATCATGAAGATAAGGAGCAATGTCCAATATGTGAAACTCTGAGGTATAAATCAAATAAGGGCCCTGCAAAAGTGTTGTGGTATCTTCCAATCATTCCAAGGTTCAAGCACCTATTTGCTAATGAAATTGATGCCAAAAATTTGAGATGGCATGCAGATAGGCGGATTTCTGATGGAAAGCTTCGACATCCAGCTAATTCTTCTCAATGGCAGAAAATCGATCAATTATTTCCTAGCTTCGGTGAAGAACCTAGGAATCTCAGGCTTGGGCTTAGCACAGATGGTATGAATCCTTATGGTAGCCTAAGCAGTATACATAGTTCATAGCTTGTTCTGTTGGTAATTTACAACTTATCTCCTTTGTTATGTATGAAACGAAAGCACATTATGTTGTCTATGTTGATTTTGGGACCAAAGCAACCCGGAAATGACATAGATGTTTACCTAGAACTCTTGATCGAAGACTTGAAAGAGTTGTGGGATAAAGGTGTCGATGTTTTTTATACGAACAAGAAGGAGACTTTTAATATGTGAGCAATGATCTTTTGTACTATAAATGACTTCCCTGTATACGGGAACTTGTCAGGATATAGCGTTAAAGGCCACAAAGCTTGTCTGATATGTGAAGAAGGCATATGCTACCATCAACTTCAACATGGAAGGAAGACGGTTTACCTTGGCCATAGGCGATTTCTAAGACGAAGCCACCCTTATCGTAGATTAAAAAAAACTTTTTTCAGTGGCCAAGAGTTTGAAGATGCTCCAGAGGCATTGACTGGGGAGAAAATTTATGAAAAGGTGAAAAATATAAATACTATGTTTGGTAAGTCATCAAAGAGTAGAAATGAGAAAAATATATGGAAAAAAGGTCTGTCTTGTTCGATCTTCCATATTGACGCAATCTTGACGTCAGACACTGTATTGATTTCATGCATGTGGAGAAGAACGTATGTGATAGTATTGTTGGGACACTGCTCAACATACAAGAAAGTTCTAAGGATGGCGTGAAGGCAAGATTAGACTTGCAAGAAATGGGAATACGAGAAGATTTACATCCAAGGCCATATGGTAATAGAACTTTTTGTCCTCCAGCTGCTCATACTTTGTCTAAGGTTGAGAAAAGAAGCTTTTGTGAGTGTTTACATGGCGCTAAAGTTCCCTCAGGGTATTGTTAAAATTTTAAAAAGCTTGTATCGATAAAAGACTTGAAGTTAATAGGGCTAAAGTTTCATGATTGTCATGTCTTAATGCAATGTCTCGTGGGGGTTATGCAAAGGCTGAAAGAGACTTGTTGGCGGCCAAACGGAAGAGATTGGAAGAAGCATCTCAATCCGATCCTTCTGTTCTTCTTTCTCCACCATCTCCGATTTGTTGAGAAGAAAAATGGCAATTTGCCCGCCAAAAGAGGAGTGGGTCTTGTACGAGTGAACAATCTCGTATAGTAGGTGAAAGAATTGTAAGTATATATCGTTATTGTAATTAATTACATAAGAAACGTAAATTATTACTTATGTTTGTTATTTTGTATTATCTTATAGGAGGAACTTAGAAAAAAACAAGTTGAGGGCTCTTTTAAGTTAGAGGGCAGGAATGATATTCTAACAGTTGCTACTGGCAAACATGAGCATCCAGGCAGTGTCAGGGGAGTTGGACGAGGGGCAGGGATACGGGATTACTTTGGAGCCCCCGTACGCCATTCCTTAAACATCGTGACTAGGGAGGAATTGGAGACTATGTTAGCCATTGCAAGAGCAAAAGCAAAGGCTGAGGCTGAAGCATCATTTGATGCACTATTAGAGACTCGGTTGAGCAAGATGAAAGAGGAAATGATAGTGTTTATGAGCTCAAGACAAGATACCAATGCTCCCCAGCCATAATCGATTGATCCTAATAAGCAGAGCACTAAAGGTAGTTGTTGCAACATCGGGCAGTTATTAGAGGGTCCTAACCCGGAAATTACTGAGCTTTGTGATCTTTTTATCGAGGATCCTCTGAGATGATTAGTTGCACAAGGTAGTGTGCATAACCTGGGATCAACTATCCACCACCGACAAATGGAAGGTGATCAACTCTGAGTGACAGTTGATGAGGTGATTATTGTAGATGCACCTGTCCCTATCCCTTCTGATGAATTCAAGATCGTTAGCGATGTCTTGGGCACGTTCATCTTGTGGCCAACAAACCTTGTTTCTGGTCGAGCCGAGGAAAGTTCGATCAAAGCCCCACCAAGTCCAGCCCCCTTCACTCAGCAAGAAGTTTCACAGCCTCCAATGAATATCATGCAACAAGTGATTCTGATGGGATATGATACATCCTTCAAAATAAGAGAGTGGCCTACGGATTCAGTTGTTGGACAGTCAGGGGTGACATGCTATCTTGAGAGGGATGATTTGATGTCCCTGGTAGCTCCTAGACAAAATCTTACGATTGGGATTGTCCAACTATTCTTAATGTAAGTAGCTTCTGCAATTCAAAGTAAATATTTTAAAAGTTTCACCGTTTACCTTTTATTTATGTGCTTGCATTATTATAGGTACATGCATCGTAGGTTGGTCTCCTCTAGCAAAAGCGAAAAATTTGGATTCTTATGCCCCCATCACATCCAAGAGAAAAGGACCACTGCTGCTAGTAGACATAGATACTTATCAGAGAGGCTTAGTGAAACTGAAACTAAGTGTTTCTTGGCTTCATATGTGCATAGGTAAGAAACAAACTGATATTTTATAATTTATATAATGTTTTATGTTTGCTTAATATTCTTCTGTTTTTTTCAGTGATCATTGGGAGTTGCTTCTTCTATGCAAGAGTAGTTACACTGTCATCCTCTTATGTTCCCTCGCTTCAAACCAGGGAATGATTTGAAAAAGACCATGAATTCGTTAGTTTTCTTGCATTATTACCCTTTGTATGAAAAGTTTATGGAATTTGTGTAAAACCAATAACCTTTGTCATTGTGATGATCATAGGGCTATGCGGACATTCCTATACAGTGCTTGTGGTAAGCATGTTCGTGACTTAAAGGACCCTACATGGATCATGCCAAAGGTTAGTACATATGGATTTGTTTAAAGAATGTAATAAGACATGCCTTTAAATTTGTTTTAATGATATCATGTTTTTTCTCAGAGCCGTAGGCAACCACAGGGGTCCAACTTATGTGGTTTTTATGTTTTGAGACACATTTACAATATTATCACTCTAGGCACGACTGATTTTACTCAAGAGGTAAATTTATATTTCAGAACTTTTGTTTTACTTTATTGTTTTTAAGTTACTAAGTCAATGTTTCGTCTGGTTTTGGTGTTACAGATGTTTGATCTTGCTAATCCCTTTCCTGAAGAAGATATTGATTTCATTCGCACATGTTGTGCTAAATTCATCTATGACCTATTACAAAAATAGTGAGTTTTTGAATCAAACGTTACATTGTACATTATTGTTCTCATATGTATTGTTAACAAGGTTTATGTATCTGTGTAGGACAATTTCTGTGATATGGGTGATACAGGAGGCATAGTATTTGAGGGACTGACCTTTGTAATTTTTCTTCCCTTTGTATTTTGTAAAGTTGAGGAATTTCTGCTGTTACTTGTATCAATACTTGAATTTTATTGCTGTCGTTGTCATTTCAAAGTTTTGCATCCATTTCTGATCAAATTCTTCTGTTTGGACATTCCTTCATGTTTTTAGTTTTAGACAACTTCATGTTGCACATTGTTTTCTGTTTGAACTTCATGTTTTCTGATTAAATTCTTCTTTTTGAACTTCATGTTTTCTGTTTGGACATTTCCTTCATGTTTTTACTGCTGTCATTTGATCATCCTTACTGTCTAATTGCAAATGAATCATCAATGTATGACTGTACTGGCTTGTATGAACATTAATTTGTTGCTACTATAGACTGCTGCTTTTGAATTTTGAAATTGAAATTAGTGATTGTTCTGTACTGCTGTTAAAATTGGAGCATTCACTGCGTGTATACATAAAAGGGGCGTTTTTAAAAAAAAATTGAAGCTTTAAGACTGGTTGTAGTCACAACCGGTCTTAAAAGTACTTTAAGACCGGTTGTGGGAACAACCGGTCTTAAAAATCCATATTTAAAACCGGTTGTGCCCACAATCGGTCTTAAAGGGCAGACATTTAAGACCTCTTGCGGGCAGAACAGGTCTTAAAGGTCAGACCTTTAAGACCGGTTTTAAGAACAATCGGTCTTAAAAGTGTGACTTTTAAGACCGGT
This sequence comes from Inga leiocalycina, assembly GCA_963242795.1. Lineage (NCBI taxonomy): Eukaryota > Viridiplantae > Streptophyta > Magnoliopsida > Fabales > Fabaceae > Inga > Inga leiocalycina. The sequence continues at coordinate 58,049,172 of OY725328.1, forward strand.
TTTAAGAACAACCGGTCTTAAAAGTGTGACTTTTAAGACCGGTTATAACAACCGGTCTAAAAAAATAACAAACTTTTTAGACCTGTTGTATCAAGACCTAATACAAAACCGGTCTAAAAAGTTATTTTTAACCGGTCTAAAAAGTCATTTTTCTACTAGTGATTTCTCACACCAACCATTGGATGAACTCAACACTCTTTAAAAATAATCGTTTGAATGATAAAATTAAAATTTCTTATTTGGTAAAGTTGATGGAATCCAATTTAAAATGAAAAGATAACAATATTAAAATACCTATTTTATACACATTTTTGAAATAGTTACAAATTTTCAATTTCATAAATACAAAATGATAGAGGATAAACTCAATACTTTTCAGACAAAATCTTCGGAATTAGAGAAAATGTGCTAGAAAAATTCCTTAGGGAAAATTCCAAAAAAACTACATTGGAAATATCAAAAGGACAAATCAGTACATTGAAAATAGGAAAAGACGGATCAGGTGGGTGTCAAAGATGTGAGGAATTTGTCCTTTTGAAATTTTGGCCAAATGACGAAAATGTCCTTCAGCACTTCATCCCCACTTCGGAATAACAACATGATCCTCGTAATTAACAACTCCTAATTCAATATTAACAACTGCAATTCTTCTTTTACAATTAACAAGTTTCAAGGTCAATAACAATACATATATCTTAATTAACAACTCTAGATTCGATATTAACAATTCCAATATCTTCTTTCACACTTCATCCCCTACTTCAGAATAACAACATGATCCTCGTAATTAACAACTCCGGATTCGACATTAACAACTTCAATTTTTCTTTGACAGTTAACAAGTTTCAGGGCCAATAACAACACCTATCTCTTAATTAACAACTCCTGATTCGACATTGACAACTTCAATTTCTTCTTTCACAATTAACGAATTTCACGGCCAATAACAACACCTATCTCTTAATTAACAACTCCGGATTCGACATTAACAGCTTCGGATTCGATATTAACAACTCCAATTTCTTCTTTCACACTTAACAAGTTGCAGGGCTAATAACAACACTTATCTCTTAATTAACAACACTGGATTAGAAATTAACAACTCCAATATCTTTTTTCATAATTAACAAATTTCAGGGCCAATAACAACACCTATCTCACCATTAACAACTCCAGATTTGCTATTAACAACTCCTATATTGTTATTGCGACTAAGGGCTGAAGGGCATTTTTGTCACTTAGCCGAGATTTCAAAAGGACAGATTCCTCACATCTCTGACACCCGCCTGATCTATCTTTTCCCATTTTTAATGTACTGATTTGTCCTTTTTATATTTCCAATATAGTTTTTTAGAATTTTCCCAATTCCTTATTCGGTAAAGCTTGAATAAAAATTCAAAAGAATAGTTGACATTTAAATAATATTTTATAGCTTCCAAAGGTTGAACCCAATACTCTTTCAGCAAAATGTTTGGACTTGTGAGTGAGAAAAATGTGCCAAAAAACTTGAATATTCTAAATGAAAAGGAGAAGTGTTACATCTTAAGGATCCGTTAGATTAATTAATAACACTTGACTGCTTGACTACTATAAAAATAAAAAATTTTACGAAAGACTAGGGTAATAATTAAATTATGGTGAAAAAAGGTAAAGAGGTAAAAACATTTGGATTCATATATCTTTAAAAAAAATATGAATGTTAGCGATGGATGTAAGAAGCAACAAATCAATTGTAAAAGTAAAGAATAACTTTAATCTTAAATAAAAATATCTTGACCTTAAATATAAGACATTTTTTTATATTTGTCAAGGAGGAGGAGGAATGAGAAAGATTATTAGAGTGCTTTAAAAAATACATAACATATTAACTACCTTAACTAACTTCTTTAATCTAATTAAATTATATGAACATATCTTAAATTAAAGACATGAAGGAGTACTTTATATGGGTCTTTTTATTATGGTCATTTTCTCTTTTCACTTGTTGAATTGTATGTGAGGGGAAATGAGTCTTTACATTTCCCTTATCATCTACTTCCCTCCACTTTTTTATTTACATCATTAGATTAGTTCTGACAGTTGAAATTTGATATCCTATAAAAATCTTATTATAATATTAATTAGCAAATAATGTAAATAAATAAATTTAAATAATTAAAATCTAACATGAAAATTTCATATCTGTAAACTTTTATTAAAGAATATTAAATATATATATATATATATATATTTTATATAACATTAAATCCCAACCTTCAGAATTGATCTAACGGTATAAGTGAAGAAGTGGATGCTAAGGAAAATAGAGAAACTCTTATCCCGTGTGTGAGGGGCAACGTGTCACCAACCTGTTCCGAGGTGCAAAGAACCGAAAGCATGTGGCGAGGTGGACAACATGGGCGGCATATGGAGAAATAAAAGCGAAAGCAGGTCAATTTACTAGTCAATAAATTTGGACAAAATAATGGTATTAGTCAAAAAAAGAATTTTGGCCATTATTAACTACAAGTGTCTAAATTTTTGTAATATCCCAAATTTTATTCACCAAAAGTATATTGTGATTATTTTATATATTCAATGAAATGGTGAATATTTAAGGCCAAAGGAATTAAATATTGAAAATTGAAAGTTGAATAATGTTTTCAGTGAAATCGCCGGCGAGGAAGTGAGTTTGTCACATAGTTTTGGAAGATCAAATGATGAGAAACAATTATGAAATTTTACAGAATGAAAGTAGACATCCTAAGCTTTAATTTGATAAGTCATATGAATCAATTGAAGCTATGTATAAAAAGATATGAATTTTTGAAGTTAGTCCAGAAAATCTGGAAAGTCTCTGGAGCAACGGTCAAAGAAATGAAATCTGGGAATGATATGCTTCTAGCACTACTACAAAAAAGTAAAGCTGTGGCGCTTATAATTGCATTAACTGTGGCGCTAGAGAAGTGCCACATATCTAGATGCCACTAAAAAAAGCTGTGGCGCTTGGAAGCGCCACAATATTTTAAAATTTTTTTTTTAAAAAAAGACCCTATTGTGGCGCTTGCTCAAGCAAGTGCCACAGGAGGGGGACCTCCTGTGGCGCTTGCTCAAGCAAGCGCCACAGTAGGGGGGCCCTACTGTGGCGCTTGCTTGAACAAGCGCCACAGGAGGTCCCCCTCCTGTGGCGCTTGCTTGAGCAAGCGCCACAATAGGGTCTTTTTTTTTTTTTTCTTTTTTCTTCTTCTTCTTCTTTTTTTTCCTGTGGCTCTTTTTTATGCTTCCTGATTGTGAAATTTTATATAAAATGAGTGGATTTCGTGTTTATCATCTCCACAAATTGTCAATCTTTCTATTTTATATTTCAACCTATTATATATATATATATATATAATTTTCATATTTAAAATTCAAGTTCCCCAAAAATAATGTTCTTACATTAATACTCTCCAAAGCTAACATAAAAAATATCACAATACAAGAACTTGATATGTGAACACAGTACATCAACAACTAATTAAGTAAATTAAAAGATTACTAAAAAACGCAAGCTTGTCGGCAAAAAAATTTAAACAAAGCAAAAAGGCAAACGAAACAAGCTAGGTTTTCATTCTTTCCTATTAAATTAGGAACATAAAGGCAAACGTTATATTACGGTTTATCTTGACTAAAAAAAAAAATTTAAACAAAGCAAACTAGAATGAAATAGTCTTCTTCTTACAAATCTATTAATTGACCAGCGCAGGGAGTGGGAGACCACGTTGGTGATGCTAGCTTGAGTGACGAGTGAGCGTGTGGGTGTGTTTTTTAGTGTGAAGATGATAGGAAATGGAGGGAGGGGGTCGACGGATCCACTAAGAAGATGAGAAAGGGAAAGTAGTTTAATGGAGGAGAGAGTAGTTAAATAATTAAAGTGGAGTAGTAGTCAAAAAGAGAAGGAATGGGGGGCGGACACAAAACCACTACGCGGGAAATGAAATAATTGTAGTCAAAAAGAGAAGTTGAATTTTTTTTTTTTTTAAAAAAAAAATGTGGGCAATTGTGGCGCCTAAATAATTAGGCGCCACAATTGCCTCTTTGTTCAGCTGTGGCGCCTAAGCATTAGGCGCCACAGCTGAACAATACATTAGCATGTGTGGCGCCTATTTAATTAGGCGCCACACATGCCCACATTAAAAAAAAAAAAAAAATTTCAATGCTGCAGCTGTGGCGCTTGGTGGGTTAGGCGCCACAGCTGCTTTTATGGCCCCAACTGTGGCGCCTGTGTAGGCAGGCGCCACACTAGGCCTCCTCAATTGTGGCACTTAATCTATTAGGTGCCACAGCTGGTACCAAAAATTTAAAAAAAAAAATTATAGAGGTAAAAAAAAAAAAAAAAGAGAAGCTGTGGCACTTGTTTAAAGAAGTGCCACAAAATGTGCGCCACCTTTTACCCTTTTTGTAGTAGTGTAGCTAGCTAATGTCCATATTTTTTCTTGCAACTAGACTTAATAAGGGTTCCATATCCTTTGGAATCACTCCAAAATGATGTCTACAAAATTAGTTATGATTTTTCAAAATTAGGGCAGAAAATCTGCTAGAATTGGCATTATTTCGAAAATTGAAAATAAAATGTGTTAGAAATGGATTAATGGAATTAAAGATGCCAAGTGTCATGATCATATGAGGAGGGGATTAAATTATAATTGATGTGGATGAGCACATGTCAAATTGCATTAAAATAATGCTACATAGACATAGTGATCATGATAAGTGATGGTAAGGGATTTACTTGAGTGCAAGGTTGAGTACAAGTTTGATTTAGTTGGAAGAGCACTCGTTTGGTTAGAAGAGAAAGAGGGAGGAAGTTAGTTCAAAACCAATGGAAAGCTTAATGGAATAAGTGTGTCATGATATGAAGGAGGTATGGGTTGTGATATGAAAGAGATAAGAGTTGGTACAAGTGTCCTCAAGTGTCATCATATGAGGGATTTTTGAAGAATTTAGTAATAAAGGAAAATGAGAGTGTAGGATTTCGGGCGTACCTGGAATTCGATTGACTTATTGAGTACCCACATGAGATCGGAGCACCGATTTGGACTTTGATCACGTTATATGGCAGACTCACCATACGGATGAAGAGGAACCATGAGAGAGGTTATTTAGAAGTTTTTTGAGAAAGCAAAAACAACTAACTCCCATAATCTGTCACTCCCATATTTCACGTACAGGAAGTTACAGATTTTGAATTTCAAATTATAAGGATAAAACTCCTTATTCAAACCCAAACTTTTTCATAATTTTATAATAGTCCTAACTGAATTGGGCTTGAGCCTGATCCACCAAGGGTGGACCAAGCAAATTCCAACATCTCTCACTCACACTTGGTGGATCAAATGTTATGGGTTATATCTCTTTCTCTTCCATCCTTCTGTCATACTAGGTGCTCTGTCGTAACCGCGTAGGCATGACATCTCCATTTGGGTGTTTTGTACTAGAAATCCCTTTCACAGAGACCAACACAAAATAACCCAATAGTGTAGCTTGATCATATTAATATAATGCCTCCGATGTCCTAGATTTTAACCCATATACACTTTCTTCATGGTCAATCTAATCCCTCTTGAGTCAAGATAAAACTCAGATTGCCTTTCTCATATGCATAGTATCTACACTTATGAAATTACCCAAGTAACATCATAAGGGACCGGTCTCAGACACATACATAAGTGTGTATATTCCAAGTAATCTTTATTTTTGCCTATATATCATTTCAATATGAATCAAACGCTTTCTTAACATAATTCCTTTAGATCGTATTGATCATGATCATAGGAAAAATGCTAAAGTAGCAGACGTCAAAACATATCTCCATCATATTGTTAAAGTTAGAGGACATCATGAAAGGGTTAACCTTTCCGGGACTCACACAATAATGAAGCAGGGATCTTTTCACTTGCTTCCCATTTGCAGTTCTCTAGCACATGCAGTATGAATCGCATGCTATAGTGTTATACTTATACAATAAGAGCATATGTCATTTTAATCTTACCATTAACACCGTACAGACTTAAGTTTAGACTCACACAGTATTTAAAGCAAAATTCTTCAGCTTTACTCACATGACATCAATTTGAAAATTTTGTTGTCTAGCTACAGGTATTATGGATGTGGGTATCCATGAATCGATCTATATTTATAATTTCAGATCTCATCTCGACTGAATGCACTACTGAGTTGAGGTGACATTTAGTGTTTTGTTTCTTCTCTATTATATCAGTTCTCTCACTGCTTTACTGGTGAACACATATGGCTCATATTCGCACACTCCTTCAAAGTGTCAAAGGTGGTCGCTTGTGTGAGAAAGCCAACCTCATCAACCTGTATGACATACTAAACATTGTATACTTTCGCATACACATGTAAAACCATATTGAAGTATCTATACTTCACTTCCTATGCATGCCAAAGGACTCATTATGCTCTTCATGTATTTCCTTGGCCACATGCTTAGTTAAGGGACTTTGCATAGGAATGTATTGTTCAACAACAACTTTATGTGCTATAGTATTTCTAACAAGAATCACATCTTCGTGTTCAGTCTTGATATGATACTTAGGGTCTTTTACTTAGGCAATGGCTGTAGTGTTTTCATAACACATTAACACTAGATTTAAATTCTCACTTTCAAATCATAGATGTTTTCCTAAACATCATCAGCCATATAGCCACATGTACTGACATAGTACATTAATATGCACATGATCATTATATGTCCTAAAAAGTATCTCAAGACCTTTTGTGAAGACATTCTATGTCTCTCACAATGGTTAGACTAGTACCAACATACAAGTCTTATCACAAAATAGATATCTGGTCTTGTACACATCACTGTGTACATAAGACTACCAACAGCATTTGTATGGAAACCTTTTTCCATTTTCTATGTCGATTTAGTTCAGGGACAAAAATCAAGACTAAAAAATCATTACTGAAGCCATTGGGGTATCTATGGGTTTGCATAACTCATATAGAAATTGCTCAAGGATATCCTAATATAATTATCTTGTTACAAAAAGGGTTCTCCTTAAGCTATCTCACTGGATCTCAAATCCAAGAAGATGCATTGCTTCACCCATATGCTTTTTTTCGGAATTTATGAGTATCATTCTTTAACATGTACTATTATGTTCAAAATATTTCTCGCTAATAGTATATCAACCATTTAAAAGGATAATATCAAAATATTACTTAATAATGGTTCTCTTTAACCATTTGAAAAATACATTAGTTTATCGCTCTTTCGAAACCTTATACATCACTATCTAGATTATTGCTTCAATCTATAAAAGGATTTTTGCAAAAACAAATGAGGTTACCCCTCTATGAAACCTCAAATACCACTTTTAGTGAAAACTAACTGTCATTACAAATAGATTTCATCATTCATATCACCACTTAAAGGTGTAGGTCTCACATTCTCTTGATGTATATCTAAATTTAAATAGTAAACTGTTGCCAGAATAAGCTTGATTAAAATTCATAACAGGTACGATAAAAGCCTTCCTGTTATGCTCACCCCTTTACAATCAAATGAGTCTTGTAGTTTCTAATTCTTAACCATGACTCTTTTTTAATGAACATCACTTCCATTGCTTTCTTCCATTTTGCCTTTGCAAGAATCTTGTACAGAACATGACTCTATCTTCTAGAGCAGCCATGAATTCCTTTCTCAATTACTCCTTCTTATTGGAGCTTCCTGCTTCTCTTGTTTAGGTCTCTTTATTGACCATTCTAAGCTCCTACTCACAAGGACGATTGAGAATCACTGGCTGGTTCTGTACTGTCTTGTCTATGTGTCTCGTAAAGAGACATATGGTCATCATTTTCGCCCTTATTTGGAAACTAATGCATAATAAATGTGGTAGCTTTCAGTTCTTTTCACTCACAATTCCATCTTTTCACTTATATGAAAAAATGAAGACGTCACTCTAATGAGCTCCCACTTACAATCATAATGGGAATGCGCAACTGTCCCTTATAGCTTGCACTCTTATGTAGGGGTGTTCAGGATCGGGAAATGTCATTCCCGATCCTGATCCCGAGAAGGGTTAGAGAACGATTTTCATTCCTGATCCCGAAAATCGGGAAATTTTCGGGATCGGGATCGGGAATTTCTCGATCCTGGATTTCCTTTTTTTCAAAAAAAAATCTCTATATTGAATTTTTTTTTTTGTTTTTTTAGTCTAGTATAAATATATAATTTGTCTAATATCATATTATACAAAATAAGTCTAATACAAATATATAATTAGTCCAATATATACTTAAAGTTGTCGATTTAGTTGCAAAAAGAACAAAGACAAGAACAAAAAATTAGAGTTATTTAATAAATAATAAATGAAATTAAATATTTAATAAATAATAAACAAAATTAACAAAATAAAATAAAAGAATAGATATTACCTTAAGGGTGTTAGGGATTTTCACAATTTATTTTACATTTGGTCTTATTTTCTTAAATATTTTTTAAAAAATGTACATGTAGATATATATATTTGGGATCAGGAAAAAGTCGGGATCGGGAAGTCCTATTCCCGATCCCGAACCCGAGCCCGATCACGAATTTTTCCCAATCCCGAAATTTTTGAGACGGGATTTTCCCATCCCGATTTGCTCGGGATCGGGATGGGAAGACCGGGACGGGAAATGCATGAACACCCTTACTCTTATAGTCTACGGAAAATCAAATCCAATTCGCACTTAACCATAATTCATAGAGTGTAGAAGTGACCACTTTAGAGGGCACATAGTTAAGTTCAATACCACACACACTTGATGAAAACAAATATGTGTACTAATCCACCAAAAGTAGACCCCAATACTCTCCCACTCACATTTGGTGGGCTAGCTTGAACCATCATAACCATGTCTCATAATGTTTCATCACACTTTTCAACAAACTCCATATGGTGGCGGAGCGTATTGGATAGTTAGCTATCTAGCTATCTTTCTTCTATCACAGAGCTCATTTGATCATTCACAACCTTGATTAGTTCATACATAGGATTTCAAAAACTTATTTAATTTATTCAATTGACTTCACAACTTATCAATTTACAGTCCAAAATACTTAAACTTAAGACTTACACGAAATTAAACATGTATGATTATATTTTGAATAATCCTCAACAAGAGTGATAAAATGTTCAGCTCTGTGCCTTGCCCTCATACCCAGTATCAAATTTATTATAGTGGAATAATTGTAATGGAAATACGGTCATTTTCCCTTTACTATAAATCTTTTTGTGTTGCTTTACTTGCTAGACTATCACAAGGACATCTTCACATTAGAAACTAAACTTAGCAATCCTCATTATGCTAATTTTGGTAGTAATTCCTATTTCCTTGTCTAGCATGACACATAATCAAGTCAATATTTGAATTACAAAAGGTGGTAAAGCAACTAAGAATAGAGATTCACTAACAATGCTCAACTCAAAGAAATCTTATGAAAGGAAAACTGAATCAGAACTTTATGCGTGTCACAAAATCATAAGGTTTAAATCAGTTGAAAGTTGAACACTCAATCTTGACGGCATGAGACAACAACTTAATCTCATTTGAACTAGTGCATGAAACACATCACAGAGAATTAATGCCGTTCCACTACATAAAGTGGCCTTGTAGGTGCTTATACCTTTTACTTCAATCCTCATGTTGCCACTAACGCTAAGCTTCCGGCTTAGATTCGACAATAGAGAACATTATATAAAGAATTTCAATCCCTATCATCATGATTTATGGAGCTTATGTCCTTTTTGCGTTCCCCTTACTTGGAACAATTCTTTGCAAAATGGACGTTTCTTTGGTAGGAAAAGCATTTAGCCTCACTTAGGTTAGTCTTCTATTGGGAGAAATTCTTACCCTTCTTAGAACTTAGGGTCGTCCTTCTATCTCTGTTCTAGGATCTCTTACCCTTCCCTAATGTTGGGTATCGAGTGTGGAGGACTTGGCCTCCCCTATGGGGTAAGTTTGTCCAGAGGATTCACAAATCTCTAGACATTCATTTCCAAGCCCCAAGTACTTCAATATATCATTGAAAGTAATAATGTTTTTACTATGTGTCATCCTAACTTTCATGAGCTACCACCTAAAAAGGAGCATCTTGATGAACAAACTGAACTTGTTCGTTAAACAATGCATGTTCAGCTTCTCTCAGTTTCCTTGTTAAGCTAGTTATCTCATGTAGATATTATCTCTTAAAAGGTGATTAAAGTACCTCAATAGATTATCTTTGAATGTAATTCACATGGTATTGTTGTTGGATTTCTTTCACATTTGCACATGCATTTATTAAGTATAGCATACGCAAGGTAGTTTATTCAATGAAATTTTCCTTGTCAGGCCATGTAGGTCTCATAATCTCTTATTTGCCGAGTAAATTCTCAGCTTATGACCCAAGTCAATGGCCTTACAATATCTTTTATTTATATGAGACCTTTCAATGTCAGATATCACAATTGTCCCCATTTAGCTTATTGATGAACATTCTTGTTCTTGGCAACCTTCCTTAGCTTAGTCACTTAAATCATCCCACTCATAGGGTTATTCACAATTGATTTAAACCAAGAATGTCTTTTTATAGCACGTTTAAGTATACAATGTCATGTACTTGTATTATTCTTGACTAGAAAGATAGTAATACCATTGGGTCTACGATGAGGAGAATACGTTTGTACCTCCCATCATACAAGCTCCAACAATGCCACTATCATCTATCAAGAATTTCATACAAGTACTTCACATAAGATGCTCAATTATAATTTTCAGAAGGCTCAATTTCTGAAAGCTCCCACTTAGATAGAGTATATGCTAGCTCCCACTTAGATAAAGCATATGATTCTCTTAGAAGACTTATTTTCCAAGAGCTTTCACTCATAAAGAGTGTTTGACATTTACTTCTTCATGTCTCTTAGAGCATTATTATGTTGATAATGTCTTATTATCAGGGAATTTTGGGACAATTCAATAGTTTTCTTTGGTTTCATATTTATCTCATTTCTTCATTCTTAATCTTCAGCCAAACAAATCTTTAAGGGGAGAATTTTATTTATTTCTCAAACTCAATTTGATAAGGTTCACAATAACCATTGTTTTCTAAGACTGGAGGAACTTTATGTCCTATGTTGTTTTAATCATCTTCCAGAGTTTCCCTATTTCATTGAGAAGATGTTTCAAATGTCTTATGCAATTTGTATTGTTTCTTCCTATAAACATTACATATTTGATTTTAAGTTTTTTATGGTTTCTAATGTTGGTGGTTGAACTGTGCTTAAAGCTCATTTTCACTCATGAAGTGGGCTTTACCTTCTGAGGTGCATCACTTTCCTGAATCTGGCATTGGGAAGTTTCTCCATTTTGAGAATCCCTTTCACTATGATTTGATATTGTCTCTTTTAGTATCAAATCCTCACTTTTACCTTCATGAGGTTTCTACTAATATGAATCTTGGCATTTACCTTCTTAAGATTCAACAGATTCAGGTTTTTCTTTGGGTTTATCTCTCATATTTCTTTTCGGTTACACCTCTCATTCAATTTTAAGTTCTAATGAACCTTAATTTAAATCATTTTCCTCTTGAACCTCTCTTTAGGATCTTCTCCTTCTAAGTTATATTTCAGGGCTCAATATTAAATGAGCAAATCCCTCTTCCATCTATCGCTTAGAGGCTCACATTACTCTAAGTAATTTATGCTTGAATCATTATTTAGAGATAGCTTCAAATAATTTTCACCTTTTCAATCTACTACAAAGGTGGTTCATACTTAGGGAAGTATTGTTCAATATGGTAATGATCCAAAAGAGTAAAATTCTTTTGGTTTAGTGCTTTTTGAACTCCCCAAATTCATATTTATCTCAAATAAAATTAATATGAATTATTAAAAATATTTTAGGATTTTTAAACTCATAAAAAATCATTAAATATAGCACTAAATGCCTCTAAAACCAATTCAAATATATATCAACATGAAGATCTTGAATTTGGGGATTTTTAGAAACAAACCACGTCTCAATCGAAGCTCAAATACGCCTTCACGTGCCCCTAGAAGGAGGACGAAGAGGAAATTCTGGAAAAATTGAAAGAAACAGACTATCCCTCTCTCGGCCTTACTGCACACGCCGCCACGGATCTTTTAAAATGTGACACGCACCGGCTAGTTGAACTCCACACGCCGTCTTCTGTTGGTCTATGTTCGCCACGCATCAAAACAGGTCTACCATGTGGCATACGCGCCACGTGGTGTTTCTGTCCCTTTTATTATTTTTTGTTGTTGTTGGGTTGGGCCTTTACCCTCTGACCCGATCGGTTTTTTTTTTGGGCCACTAATGGCCCAATTTTTTTTAAAAAAACTGTTGTACCGGATTAGGCTGATCCATTGACCCAATCCGGATATCTTTTTAAAAAAAATGCATCAAAATGATGCCGTTTAGATCTAGGGAGGTTGTCAACCTCCCGTCGGGTCAAGTAGACCCGGTGGATCTTCAGGTCGGGTTCGTCGAACTTGACTAGTCCCCTCCTATTTTCCGGCATTTCCGAGGTCATATTTCTACGTTCTTGGTGTCATTTTCTTTGTTTTTTCATGGGCTACACAATAGGCACAATTTTGAAGCCAAAAACGCAAGTTTTCAAATCACCCAATCTCAATGTTTCGATAGGTTCATCGTCTGCTTCGTAACCGTCATTTGCACTGGTTTTCCTTTGCTCATATTTCTACCTTCATGATCACGTTATACGGCATATTCACCATACGGATGAAGAGGAACCATGAGAGAGGTTATTTAGAAGTTTTTGTGAGAAAACAAAAACAACTAACTCCCACAATCTGTCACTCCGATATTTCACGTACAGGAAGTTACAAATTTTGAATTTAAAATCATAAGGAAAAAACTCCTTATTCAAACCCAAATTTTTCATAATTTTATAATAGGCCTACCTGAATTTGGCTTGGGCCTGATCCACCAAGGGTGGACCAGGCATATTCCAATAGAGAGATATTTTAGAAACACTTCGTTCATCTTTCCTTATCATTTCTCAAGCCTAGACACTCAAGAAGAGAAAGAGAAAGTGTCATAAAATTGAGCCAAGTACATGTAGTGTCATAAATAGGATTTTTTTAATAAACTTAATGAAGGAAAATGGTAAGATATTTTAAAGTGCTTGGACATCTTTCCTTCCTTCTCATTTTCATTTTTAACACACCAAGAGAGAGGGAGGGAGGGAGCTTGAAGAAAATCTAGAAAGAAGGAGGAGCCAAGAGGAAGAGAAAGATCAAGGTAAGTTTGGGATTTCTTAAGATTTGTCTTCCAAACTTGTGTAGCCTCTTCTCTAAACTCTTATTCTCCATGAAAACCCATTTTTTAGCAAGCAAATCTTGAGCTTAAGGAGAGAGGACGAGGAAGCCTAGAGAGAGGAAATCTAAGAACTCAAGAGGTGGCTACACCAAACTCAAATCTATACTAGTATGAAGTTGTTGTTGGTTTTGGTGATTTTTGGTCAAGTTGTGAATTTGGAAAGCCCTAACCCTAAGGGGTTATGCTGCCCAAATTTCTTTGAATCATGGTTAGAATGTGCTTAAATGAGTTAAAAAGGGATTAGAAGTGGAAAAGTACAAGTTTTAGAAGGTAAAACAAAAAAAAACATTTTTCCATTTTTTTCAAATGTTTCAGCCAGCACTGTTTTGAGGGAAGGAGCTGGATTTTCATGAAATTTATGGTTCCATTTGATTCACTAGGAAAAAATAGGTGGGGTTATAGTTGGTCACTTTTTCGAAAAAGACTAAAAAAGCGTAATTACGAAAACACCGCTAAAACCCTAAATCGGGGTTGTCAAGGGTATTTTCATAATTTGATACTGAATTTGGTGATTTTGAGCCTGGAAATGGATTCCTTGGTCGTAAATACATCAAGATAGGCCTAGTCAAAATTTTGAAAAAACGTGCCATAGGCCCAGTACTGCGAGGCCGGGTCGGGGTCTCGGGGGCATTTTGGTAAATTTTCACCATAGGTTAAAGTAACCACAAGAAACACTATGGAATATTCTAAAATGATACTTGGATAGGTTATGACATATTTCTTGTACATTTAATATTTTAGGACCGAGACAGAAGCTGAAAGCGACACGTTTTACGAGGCATATTAAAAAGGGGTTAAAAAATTTGAGGTAGGGACATTATCCTTCATACATCATGTCATAGTTATGTGATTGTGTGGATGCCATTGTTTGTAAAAGTGCTTTATTAATCAACATAATTTTCCTAGAAAGAGGCAGTTAGTGCAGAGGTGCACTTACACTGGGAGTTGGCGAAAGTCCTACAGGTGTAGATTGTGGGGCTGGGCCCTGCGCATGTATACATTATGATGATGTGTTTATATTATTCATTAATTGGTGCATACCTTGGCGGATATATCATATTTACTTTTCACATTTTCTATGAACGATGATATGTTTCTACTGAGATTCTTCGAAATCTCGCCCTATTTTTAAATAAACATCTCAGCGGATGCCAGTGGATCGAAAGGCAAAGGCGTTGATGCCAATAAGTAACTGGCACGTGTCGCGAGGCAAGGTCAAGGCTGGTGGTTATAATTAGTTTATGTTAAAGATATTTTGGGGAATCATGTAAACATTAGAATTTTCGGTGTTTTTCTGTATTTCGTTAAGAAATGACGTTGGGATTGTAAACGAATACTTTTATCAGTATAATAATACTTTTCTGTATGCCCAGAGAATCTTGTCTTTATTACTCTTCGATTATCGAAATAGAAATGGGTGTTGACAATTTCTATAGCCGCTTTGTCCCCCTAATTACTTGGGCATTCGCCTTTTGTGAATTGAAACCACTGGCGTTTTCCAATACAAAACCAACTTTTGCCACTTGAATTTTATTTTCAAGGTCCACAATCATAAATCAAGATCCAAATGTGATTCTCCCTCTTAATAAGAATACAAGATTCTCTTTCGTTTCATGTTTACAAACATATTTTTATTTGCAAAAAATTGAGAAAATATGTTTGAAAATGTATTTCAAAAAAAAAAAAGGTAAAATTTATTTGGAAGAAAAAAATCAGTCAGAATTTTTCGATGTTTCATTGCTCTTTGTTTTACAAAATGAAGTAAAAAGTAAAGCGCGTTGTATTTTCATTAATGACAATTATACTAATAAAGCAAAATTATTCTTCCATCATTCACTCCAACGTTTTAGATATATTTTCAAATGTAAAGATTCACAAAAAAACTTTAAAGTTTTTATTCCCAAAACTCGTTCTTCAAAATTACTCTGCAACATTGTTCTAAAAATATAAAAATAGAAAATATAATCAAATAGGGCATAAATTTTCAACAATATACTAGCTCTTTATTATGTTTTATATGCTTCTTACAACATTTTGAAAATCTTCCCCTTACCTATATTTTCCTCTTCCATTTTTTCTTCTTATGCTAAAAATTGAAACATTTAATTTTAAACCAACCCTTGATTACTAAGGATATGTTCAGATTAGCTTTTAGAGAATAGCTTCTGGAGAATAGATTCTGAGCAGAATAGATTATGAGAAAAAAGTGATTTTGATAAAATGAGAGTGTCTGGGTATTATGATCAGAATAGTTTTTTTTATGAAGTAGGGCCCATATAATGAGAAAGGACCAATGAGAGAGGGGGGGTGGAGCCAACGTAAAGAAAAAATAGAAAAGAGAGGGAGAAGGTGGGGCCCATATAAAGAAAAAGTAGAAAAGAGAGAGAGAATGGAGCCCACAAAGAAGAAAAAGTAGAAAAAAATAGTTTTTCCCAAAACCTAGGTTTAAAAAAATTTTGAGTGTTCATCAACCAAAACCTAGGTTTTATAACAATTGCCGAACACACACCTACAAGCACGGTGACTTCGATATTTTAAACAAGTAATTAGGGTATAGAAATGGTTGACCAAAAAAAGAAATTGAGGGCATAGAATGAGACTAGCTTGTGAGATATTGGCAGTTTACCCTTCACAAATAGAGGGATATTAGTTATCACCACCTACAAGGAAGACTTCGGTTAGCACTCCCTTCCTCCTTATATATAAAGTCTCATTAACTGAATTGAGTTGTTTAAAAACACAATTAAAATTGGTTGAGAGTAACAAATATGTAGAAAATATATTTTCTCTAAATATGCCTTCATTTAGGGGTAGGTAAAGGAGAGAGCATAATAACGAGAAAAACATAATGAAAGAGAATGTATGGGTAAAAAACATTTATTATTCAGACAATCCATAGAGAACTTTATAAAATCATTTTAAAAAAGAGAGCCTTATAAATTGGGATGGAAAGAGTATATATGTATATGCTAAGACCTTAGCTTCTAGCTCAAATAGCACCTTATATCTCCTTTTATTAAAAATGTTTGTAGATTTTATGATTTTTCTTTGTAAGCACAAGTATTCTCCAATTGAAATCATATTTGTTTGAGGTACTGTTTAGTACTAAATGTAGGCACACCTGTTTTTGAGGGGTTTCAAATTTTGACTCACCATGTTATGGATAACTAGCTAGCTTCTTCTACTAAACCCAACCACATTGGTTGGTAATAATTTTAATTAAGGTTAGTTTATGAAAATATTTTTTATAATTTTTTAGAAAAATTAAGTCAATTACATTATTTTAATTACTTTTTTTTAAATGACGTGATTCATTCATTAAGACATGAAAATACATGAGAAATTCTTGCATGTATACTCAAAGAGAACCACATTATTTATGTTGTAGCCGATAAACAAATTATTAATCAGACAATGTGATCCACATCTTTCACCTTCATTATAAGATTTACCTCTCTCATTTTCTTCTTTATGCTTGGATGGGAGAAAAAGTTGTGAAGAAAGAAAATATGGGAGGGTTAAAATTTCCAAGTATTTGGATGAGTGAGGAAAAGTGACAAAATGGAAAAAGAGAGTGAATAAGGCGTGCAACTCACCACATTTCCCCCAAAATTTTCTCTCCAAATATGGAAAGATTATGGGAAGAAAATTCTAATTCCATTACTTCAATGCATTTAGTATGCAGTCTTCCCACTCCATTAAATGACCTTTACTCCCGTCTTTCTCATCATAAATCAACCTTACTAAGATACATTCATAATTATAAAAAAAATATTTTTTAAATATTTATCATTTGTTTTTTTCAATTAATTATTTTATTTTTAAAATATATTTTTAGACATACAAAATTATTTAAAATATTTTGATAATATGATGACATGAGATATAATAAGTTAGAATATAAGGATATCATTGTTATTGTGATATTTGCCCATTTTCTTTTCTTTTTTTTTTTATTTGATGAAGGGTTTCCCCTCTCAAGGTTTGGAGTTCAAAGTGCACTTTCCGAAATTTGAACTTGTGTCCTCTTTTTTATAGGGATGATGCCGTTTACCATTACAACTAACAGCTAGATTGTATATTTGTCCATTTTCTTTTCTCCATATCCAATTACATCTCTCAAGTTTTCTCTTCTTTAGTATGTTCTCTCCTCTTACCTTTCTCTTCCAACTTTTATTATTCTCCATCCAAATGAAGATTAATTTTACGGTTCTCTTTCTACAACTAGAGCACAAATGATATATTAGTGAACTCGGAGTATGCAACAATTTATCGACAATATAATAGAATATATTGGCAAAAAAACATTTATTGATAATATATGGGTGGCTAAAACCGTGAGCTAGCCGGGACGGGTTAAGTAATTAAAAAAAGTACGGAAAATAAAGGATCCACTGGTTTGCCTTTGAGGGAAGCAAAGAGAGCGCCGTAATTGAATCCGATGAATCTGAACAAACGCTATGCGCTGTGCGATTCATGTCGGTATGATTCTTGTGAGTATCGCCTACCATGTTAATTTGGTTTCTTAGTAGGATTTGTTTGGATTAGTGTTAGCAACTACTTTTCCAACGTGATTTATGGTATACTAGATAAGTATGTGAGAGAAATTTTGTTTCGACTAATGTGAATGTGCTTTTTGAACGTCAATTCAAACAAGGTCTTACTGCATATTTGGCAGTGTGATTTGTAGGCCAATTCGTGCGATTTGTGGGCTTTTGCAAAAATTTATGTTTAAATCAATCTAAACAAGTTGTAATTTTGTAAAAATTATTTATACAACCGCCAATCCAAACATAAATCACATTATATAATCTAACTTTTATTTAAAGTAAGATTGCAAAAAGTCAAATTAAAAAAAGTCATTTTTGCAATCGCTATTCCAAACCACACTTAGTCTTCAAAGACTGGTCAAATTCAATGAATCAAATTCAAGTACACATGTTCTTAGATTAATCTACTGGTATCCAATGCTACTAGTAATCAACTAGCTTAGTTTGTAGGAATGTAGGCCCACAATAAAGAGAACCTCGCTACCTCCAAGTAATTATTGCGTCTGTATACCCCGATCTCGAATACGAGACCACTGGTTTAATTGGAACAACCTACAGCCAATTGATCCAAATGCTTGGTGATCAAGTAGACATGTTCTAATATGCCTTAATACTAATCCTCCCATCCTTTTTTACTATATATTTTTATTCTCATTATTGGCAAAAAAAATCTTATTATAAGGTACTTTCAACTATTTCACTAGAGCAAGGAAAAATAGTTAAATTACTAAATTTGTTTGAAAGATAAAAAAATACAATTTATCAATACTTAAAATCATAAATCACATATTGAAAAATAAAAAAATACATCAAATTTTACACTGTGCCATTTTAGAAAAATAAAATTAGTACATCTTAACTTGTAATACGAATCACTCTTTTTTTCTAAAAATGTGTCTCATAGGGGCAAGTGGGATTCATATAAACACTAGCTAACAACTTGTTTGGGCATGGTAAACTAATTAACACCAAGCACCTCCCCTAAAATTTTTTAAAGGATTTTGTCTAAGAAATTTTCCCTGAAGAGCAATATTATCACAAAAGTTTTTTTAGGTTCAATATAATGTCACTCTGGAAGTATCAAAACGTAGCAATGTTACTTTATACCGTTATAAAATTAATGTTGACAATTAAAAAATTGACGTTAATTGTTAACTTTTTAATGGTAAGGGGCAACATTGCTTCATTTTAATATTTTTAGAGGTAATATTAAATCTTAAAAAATTTCATGGTAACATTGATACTCAGTAAAAACTTCTAAAACAAATTTACATCTTAAGTCATTATTGAAATGTGTTGTTGTAAGTTCAAGTTATCTGTGGAGGCTTTAGGAGGATAATGGGAGCTCGTGAGTTATGACAATAAAAAAGTCTACTTAATTATAAAGTGGAACAATATAATAAAGGACATTTAGAAAACAAAAACATTAATGTTTTCTGATAAAAATTTATATTAAAAATCATAAAAAAAGTTTCAAAAATAGACCGGAGCCACTGTGTCACATGTACTCTTTTTTTTTCCTGTTTCTAATAATAATAACAACAGCAACAATAATGACAGGAGCTTTTATATTAGAATACTAAAGGGTTCCCAATAAGTTATTGGTTGAGGTAGTAAGGAATCTCATCCCGTAAAGAGGAGAAAATAAGTGTGAATTTCGAGAAACGTATTTATTATGAGAGGTGAAAACCTAAATCTGGTAAAACGGGTTGGGCCAACGAGCCCAACCCACCATTCGGGCTTGCTGGCTAAAGCGAGCTGGCCTGCTTTTCTTTTTTTAATTTTTAGTTTTTTTTTCTTTAAATAAAATAAATTCAAATACCCTTATTACCTTTTATTTGATGCCGTATTTAATTAATTTCTCATACTTTTTATTTGACATTTTTATTTTCATATTATATTTATTTATTCTACTATTATTAAATTTAAAAGAGATGTGTTTATATGTTTTTGTTATGTGAGTAGATGGCAAAAAAAGAAAGTAAGAATGAAATTAACTTCATAACATAAATGTATAAAAAAAAGAAGTGTGATATGAGTGGGTGAAACTTTCACCCACTCATATCACCGTGAAAGAGAAAGAGAGTAAAATGTTTTTTTAAAAAAGTGAAAGTTTAAAAATAATTAAACGGGTTCGGACTGACAAAAATCAGCATGCCAGGGGGTAGGGGTGGGCTACACCAGCCCTCCGCGCCAAAGCTCCCAGCCCGCGCAGGCGGTATTACCACATCTATGAAAACCCTTTATCCTCTAAATCGCACAAGGGAAACCCTTGATAAAAAAAAATGTAGAGAAATATGATGAGGTTGTTGACCAGGTGGTCCCCATCAATCTTCATGACATAAATTCAGGTGATGCCATGCAGTGTATTGAAAATCGGACTGGACCGGCCGGTTCAGACAGGAAATCCGGTGACCCGGTCACTAGTCTGGTCCGGTTGAGGGGGAAAAATCGAGGTCAACTGAACCGGTCGACCCGGTGTGAACTGGACTGAATCGGGGTAACCCGGCCTAGTCACGGGTTGCCTCTTTTTTTTTAAAATTCTTTTTGTAAAAAGCAATTCAATTCTCAGGCATTTCTCTTATTTCTGAGGTTTTTTGCAAAGGAAAAGAAAAGGGGAAGCAAGAAGAAGAAGACGCTGAAATTCGCAGATAATGTGAAGGAAGAAGAAAGCGAAGCCGAAACCAAGAAGAAAGAGTATCGAGCAGTTGCAGGCATAAAACCCACATAAAAAAATGAACAAAGAACGAAACTTTCTCGAAGAAGCATCGATCAGAAAGGAAAACAAAAAAAGAAAAAATAGGGGAAGAAAAGTAAAGCATACTGATCTGAGTATAAGCAAGATGAGAGGGCTTTCTTAGAATTTGAATTTGAACTTGAATGATGGGGAAGAGGGAAAGTTTTCTACCGGAGGAAGCAAAGATAGATACCAGTGCTGGAGACAAGCATGGCGGTGGTGAGAAGTGAGAACAAGACCTTGGGAAATGGAAGCCATGTGAGAACTGAGAAGAAGCAGAGAGTTGGTGTTGACCAAAGGAAAACCAAAGAAATATATATATATATATATAGAGAGAGAGAGAGAGAGAGGTAAAGTGAGGGGTCACGGGAAAAAGCAAAAGAGTCGAGGGGAGGGGTAGGGTGGGGCCGTGGGGACAATGAAAGGGGAAAATATTATTTTTCTAAAAATTGTTAATTTGTAATTGATTTTAAAAGGATTGTTTGGTGCAAGAAAACTCCTTATTTAATAATAATTTTGTGGGTATTAGATTCAAGAGGTTATATTAGACTATTTGTTAAAAAAAACTCTCATGTAATTTTTTGAGTGGTATGTATAAATATTTAAATTATATATATATATATATTTAATTGACCCCGGTCTACCCCAGTTTGACCTTCGGGTTACCCCGATCTGAATCACTGATCCTTAACGCAATACTTCGACCGATTCAGTATCCGATCCAGTTTCCAGTATCTTGATATACGAGAGAAGAAGCCTCACGCAACAAACAAAAGCTGACGCTGACATGTCCTGAGTTTTGACTTGTGGTGAAAGGTCGAACATGCAATGGTTCTCATGGTACGAGATTCTCTCTTTACTTCCTTTTTATTTTTTCGTACAGTACGAGTTTTATATTTTTTTTATTAATGACAATTTCTTTAGGCTCTATTTGATTTGGAGGGGTGCAGAGGGGAGGGGACGGGAATAAAAAGGAGGAGAGGGACTTTGCACCCTTTGTTTTAATTGACAAAACTAAAACTTTAGGAGAGAAGGGGAGTTTTTTTGAATTTTCCCTCCCTCCTCTTAAAATCTCTCCCTCCAACTTGGAGGGATTTGAAGAGGAGGATAAAAATATATAATTTATTAGATTAAAATATTTATGACATTTTGTCATTATCCCAAAAATACCTTTTGCCCATTTTTGACTATATATATAAATATATGTATAACTATAATTATAAAATATAATTTTAAATATATATATATATATAATTTTATTAAATATTATTTATGATAATCTAGAACATAAAATTATTATTTATAATTAAACTTTATTATACATATGTAAATTCATATTTCATGTCATCTACTGTATTAAATTCAAATTATTACAACATATGCAAATTCACATTTCATGATCTTCATTTGTCTCCCTCATTGATCAAGCTGTCTATATTTGGATATGCCACGCACTCCAGAAGATTAACTTCATCTATATGGGCCAAAAAAAAAAAAAAAGATTAACTTCATCTAAAATTTACGAAAAATAAAAAAATTACATAATTAATACCATTGAAAAAAAAATACTTGGTAACAACGAGGATAATTAATCATAATAATAACTATCATATATAGATTTTCTCTACATGAAGCAGGTTCCATTCTTGCGAGCGAACACAAACATGCTTACATATTTATTAAATAAAACAAAAATTTCTGAAATACATCTTCACAACTTTCTCTTAAAAATGCATACATAAAAGTTCTTAAACTATAAATAGAATCTAAAGGCAAACAAGATATAAATAGAATATTTACCAAGTTGAGCTCCAATTTATGAGTTTTTATCTTAATCTTAGATTAAATCGTATACAATATATTAACATATGTTATTGTGAGATCTTCAATCAAAACACGATTTCATTTGCATAAAACTCAAAATTATATATGGTATCATCTCATCATTATGTGCAGTCGTTCTTAATCACAAAGTGCAAAGCCTATGTAAGATAAAATATTATGTGAGAATTATGTGAAAAAAAACCAACACGAGACAAATTAAAGGTTGTCAAATAACACCAGAAAAACGTAAATTACATGGTTGGATAAATGGAAATATAATCTTAAAAAAAAAAAAAGAGGGAGGTTTATATTATAAAATGAAAAATCCTCCCCCGCACCCCCCAAAAAACAAACAAAGCCACCCCCACAACTAGCATTGGGAATTTGGGTTGACACGGGTGTTGCTGGCCAGAAGGGGTGGGATGGTGTAACCCGCCTATTTTTTTTAATTATTTCACTCTTTTTTTTTTAATTCTCACTCATTTTCTCTTTCACCCCACTCACATCACAATTAACATTGAGAATTCAGGCTAGCCTGCCCCTATATTTTTTAATTATTTCACTTTTTTTTTAATTCTCACTCCTTTTTTCTTTCACCCACTCACATCACACTTCTTTTCTTTTATATATTTGTGTTAGAAAGTTAATTTCATTTTTACTTTCTTTTTCTTTTTTTAATCTACTCATATCACAAAAACATATGAACACCAAAGGAGGTCCATAAAGATCATCATTGTCTTGGACGGAAGATGCCTCA
Source organism: Inga leiocalycina (assembly GCA_963242795.1). Classification (NCBI taxonomy): domain Eukaryota; kingdom Viridiplantae; phylum Streptophyta; class Magnoliopsida; order Fabales; family Fabaceae; genus Inga; species Inga leiocalycina. The sequence goes on from OY725328.1 coordinate 58,072,414, forward strand.
AATGATTGAAGCTGTGTGCCTGTAGGGATCCTTCCAACGACTCAAGCTGTTTCAGTTTCCCTGTGGATGACGGAATGTGGCTTGAGAAATTATTATTTGACAGGTTGAGCCCATAGAGTGCTGTAAATTCCACTATCTCTTTTGGTATTGACCCTTCAATTCGATTGGATGACAAGTCAATAGACGTGAAGACACTTAAAATTTTTGTCAAGGTCATTTCCTGACCTTTCATGATAACTATCACCCGATCTTGATAATTTATCAGGTTATATTCATAGAAGATAAATTCGATATGATTTTCCTTTGATGTTGTTTGATTTTTATCAAGAATCATTGCCTTCAAAGTTGGAAAGAATTATCCTGACAGCGTTCTATTAAAATTGCTGAAAGCCAGATCAACAATTTGAAGCATCTCCCAAACCATTCTCTTTCATATTTGGATACCCAATAGGACCATGGAAATTGTTTCTTTGCAAAACCGATCGCGCATCTTGTTGTTTTCAATGTCTAACGCTTCTAATGCGGTGCAATGGGACAGAGATTTTGGAATTGGCCCTGTAAATTATTGCCACTAAGGTCGAGAGTCGTAAGAGTACATAAGAGTACATGAAGGTTGAAAAGTATCAGGAATATTCCCACCGAGATTTTTTTTACCTAAATTCAATACCCCTAAAGTCCCGCTTTTCACTAAACAATGTGGAATCACCCCACTAAAGTTGTTGTAGGAAAGATCAACCACTTTATCCTCCGCTCACTGCAATGAACGCTTTCATTCAAAAACACAAGTTTGTCGGAATCTGTAGGGTTGAATTTGAGGTTTTTCTTCAATTGAAGAAGCAAAAATTTCTGGTCTTGAAGACAGTGGACAGAATGCCCAGAAACCAGAGAGACGCTGAAACTAAGATATGCCCAATAATAACAGAAAAAGAAGGAAATTAAAGCCATAGAAGTAATGATATTTTCATTGGACGTTGGGGTACACTGAGCTTAAGACACATACATACAAGTCAAGACTGAAGCAGAGATCGAAGATTGGACATGAATTCTCAGGCCTGTGCTTTCAGCTTTTACCTGTCCGAAAAACGACAAGTCCACGTCATTGTTTGTCTGCTGCATAAGCATTCCACGCGTTTTCGTGTGGATCATTTTGACAGCGTGAGACTGTGTTGCTGCAATTTTAGAGCGTTCACAACGCAGCGATTACGGAATGCATTCATATATAATTTTGATACTGAATAAGGCCGTTGTGAACAGAAGGTAAATATAAATGTCTTTTTTCCTCTTCATCTAGTTCTGGTATGTATTTTATAATTTTACTGCTATTATATAACAGTAACTGTTTTTGGCACAAAGTAAGTAATGGCTAGACGCTTCGTTGCACAATGGGCGTAGAGACAAATTGCAGTTTTACAATGTATTAGGATGAAAGGTCTGAAAGACAGAAAAAAGAATTGATATATATATATATATATTATATGATCTCCATTATGTGTTTTTTCTTACATTTGTGTGTATTTCAACATGAGAATTCACGCTTAAATGATCATACCCACTCTTTACCAACGACGCTAAGGAAAATCATAGCATGTCCTTGACTTCTACGGTTTTTTTATTTTTAATAAATATTTATACCGGTTGTTAAATTTTTTTCACGAATGTCATTTTCTTTGAATTATTTAGTAGATCTCTGTCCTTTTTTAATTTTGTCTCTTACAAAAATTCCAGCATCTTGATATGGCTTCACTCAACCAAATACTCTCTCCGGTCCTTTATACAAGATATATTTGTCTAACTTGATTAAATTAAGGATGTTAATTAAATTAGTTGATATGATATGTATTTTTTAAATCACCTAGCCATCTTCCTTAATGTCCTCTTTCTCTCTCCTCCTAGTGTATTATTAAGGGAGCATAAATAGGGGTAAATTAGAAAAAAATTGACAAATATGAAAACTATGTCTTATATTGCAGATTAAGATCAACACCCTAAATATGTCTTATATCAAATTATGCATGAGTATTGATTAAGAAACAATGAAAACAAATGTATTCAAAGAAATAGCATGGAATAAATGAGAAGGAATGAATCTCATCCATGTACAAAATGAAACAGCATCGTAGGAAGAAGGCAGCAATAATGGTTTAAAGTTACTGGGGATTCAAGGAGGTATCGCAATGCATTGAAAAAGCATTTTGTCACATATCAATTGTGTATCCGCAATTGTTTATGAGGAATGTTATGGTCTTCTGCCCCTGTCTCACAATTGTAGATACCTCTTGTACAGTCATCTGCAAAAAGCATTTTGAAATAACACAAAATCAAACACCTGAATCAAAGTGTTCATAACCTTCACTTATAAACTCAAGTCTTAAAGTTGAAATGGATTTTAATGATGGAACCAGAATGAGACCAACCTAAAAACTTCCATCACAACTTGTTGTGCCTTCAGTGATGCGCCCCCTGTTGGCCCTCAATTTTGAGGCATTTTTCAATTTTTGTTTTCATGATTCTTTTAATCATTAGATTCTATATGAAATGAGTAAAATTTTGATGGTAAAAAATGGAGTTGTTTTCAATTTTTTATGATTTTTTGCAAATTCAAAACTCTAAATGAAAAAGATACTACATCGTTTTGAAGTTTTAAATCTTTTAAAAATAATAAAAAATTGTAAATAACTCTATTTTTTATTTATAAGATATCAAAATGTTACTAATTTTATATAGGATCTAATGATCAAAGGAACTATGAAAAAACATTTGGGAAGTGCCCCAAAATTGAGGGGGCAGCAGGCACCCTGCCTTTTAGCAACGCTTGGGATCGCTGGTTTATCTTGCAATTTTTTATTGGAAACCAAAACCAATAGACAAAGCATTCTCTCGGTCTGTTAATATTTGGATCCAAGATTTTGGTCTGGCCGTTGATATATTATTGCTCAGAGCCTGTTGCTAAAATACTTGGAAACTCCACAGGAAAAAGAACTTACACTGTTTCATAAACAGGGTCGCTAGTTATAGAAGAGAGTATTAGAGTAACTAATATCAGTTGATTAGTAGTCTTTGTTATGAATTAGTTTGTACACGTCAGCACTCTCGTTAGTCTAAGCCTCTGGCTATAACAATAAGTATAGGCATCTTGAACCATCCACTCTTCTAAGTGATTCATAGAAGCGTGTCTAGTTTATGATATTGTGTATGGAGGCCTTATGGTTTTATATGGTTCTTTTCTAGTTTATTGACCTATTTTCTCCAAATAATATGTACTTTTACATACTGTATCATGTTACTTTAATGTGAAATTTCTTTTTCATAAAAAAAATCTATAAAATTAAATACCCATCTCTACATTGAACCACGTTAGTGTTGTCACGTGCAGTGCAAGAAGAATTTGCTTCATATTTTTTGGTCCATTTTGAGTGTAGTGGCGTTTTGATTTTTTGTCACAAGCTCGGCTACAGTGTGATGAACGGTGGGCAATGAACAGTATTCCGCTACAGTGTACTCTTCCTCCTTTTCCAGTCAAGAAGATGAAAAACAGAGGATATCAACGGCACACCGAAGTTCCTTCCGTCCTCACTCCGATGGCCGATGATGGAGAAGAAGATGAACGAAGATTCTCTCTCTCTCACGCCTGCTTCGCTCCCTCTGGTTTTTCTTTTTTTAGAAATACAAAGGCAAGCAAAAGCTTGAGGTTTACAAGAGGGATGCTAGGAATGCATCACACGATGACCCGGTAGTATATCACCACACTCTAAGGCAAAAAGCGCATTACATTCCGCTGGCGGATTGTCGAACACCGAGTAGACATGATCGCTCATCTGAGCCCTTCGTGCTAGGTGATCAGCACATCTAACGTTCTCCCGATAAGTATGCAAAATCTCCAGATCCCAATCCATGAGAATAAGAGATCTAGTATCAAAGATGACGTCATACAGCGGATGAGCAGATCCACAATCAATCGATAACAACTGGATGGCCTGAAGAGAATCTGAATACAACCTGATCTTCTTAAGACCCATCTGCTTACACAATCGAAGACCACTGTGTATTGCATGGATTTCAGCAGCAGTCGAGGTATTATGTCCTAACTTCTGTTGAAATCCACACACCCAAGTGCCCAGATGGTCCCGGATGACACCTCCACAAGCTGCATGTCCTCTATTGTCCCTCGAACCATCCACATCCACGCGTACATATCCTGTGTCTGGCGGCCTCTACTGATCTTCCCCCCTAACAGGCATCTGAAATATTTGGTGTCAGAGGTGCCCGTTCTCCACTCCTTCAAATAGGTGAAACATACACTTTTGAACTATTATCTTCGCATCATCAGCTGTTCCTTCGAAGGCTCTACTGCAGCGGTTCTTCCACAGAAGCCAACAAATAGTGCTGAACACTCGCTGCCATGGCCACCTGGCTGTCCTCCTATTCCCTGGAGAGCAATGGAAGTTCCATTGTAACCAATCCTGCAAATTACCAAAGAAAAACATACTATGATATAAAGATTTAGTAACAGAAATCCACACTCTCCTGGCTTGCTCACAGTCTCTCAAAATATGAAGAATAGTTTCTTCACTCTCACACTCAAAAGGGCAAGTGTTTTGGATACTTTGGTTAAACCTCGCTCTCAATTGGTTTGTCGGAAGCTTCTCATGGAAAACCTGCCACATAAAGAATTTTACCCTCTCCGGAGTTCCCCAGCGCCATAAATTCCGCCAATTAGATTGGTTATCCAAGTTTTGCTGACGGTAGATATGATTGTAAGCAGACTTCACACTGAACGTATCATCCGGGGATAATCGCTAATATATTCCATCCTCTTCGGATCCACCAGGAGGGGTTACCAGCATTATCTGCTCCACCACCCTGGCAGGGAGGAAATTCTCCCATTTCCTCTTGTCCCATTGACCATGCTGTGTAACAAAAAAGCAAACACGGGCATCCAGGTCTACCATAGCAGCATTGTTGTTTATGTAATCTTTAAGCGGTCTGTCCATTGGGGACCAAATATCCTGCCAAGCCTTTGTAGACCTTCCATCCTTTACTTTCCTGCCCAGACCCTGCTTAAAGACATCCCACACTGCCACAATACCACTCCATACGGCTGATTGGCTATGCTTTCTCTGTACCTGAGGTATAGTACTCATCCCACATGAGTATTTCATACGCAGGCATTTAACCCACAAAGAGTCTGGTTTCGTGATCATTCCCCAGCAAAGTTTCATGAGGAATGCCTTGTTCTGATGACTGAGATCTTTAATTCCCAGGCCTCCTTCCGTTTTAGCCCTCTTTAGCACATCCCATGCTATAAGATGAAGTTTCTTAGAGTCTTCATGCTGGTTCCAAAAGAAATCCCTACTTATTTTCTCAATGAGCGACAGAACCCCTTTAGGAATTAATGTTGATTGCATCTGATATTGGGGAATCACAGAAAGGACAGATTTGATAAGCACCGTTCTCCTAGCCATGCTTAGAAATCTCCCTTTCCAACCTGCCAGCTTTGATCTCACCTTTTGAATTAAAGGGGCAAAAGTCAACTTAACCATTCTTTTATGTAGGAGCGGAACGCCCAAGTATTTCCCAAGGTCAGCTGTCAGCCCAATCCCCACACTCTGACTCATCTCATAGGCCCTGTTGAACTGGATGTTTCTGGAGACAAACATTTTGGATTTTTGAGGGTTGATTTTGTGGCCAGATACCTTGCAAAAGAGTTCCATGGTACTCCTCATTACCTCCATCTGATTGGAGGTTGCCGCGCCAAATAATATCAAATCATCCGCAAAGAAAAGATGAGATATCGCCGGTCCCGCGGAGCTTATTTTTAGGGGTTTCCAATGGCCCAATTCAACCTTCTGATGAATAAGTTGACCCAGGAGCTCCATACATAGAACAAACAGGTATGGACTCAATGGGTCCCCCTGCCTCACACCCCTAGAAGGTTTGAAATTTTCAGAGGCAACACCGTTCCAGATAATACTCATAGAAGCAGAAGAGACACATGACATGATTAGGTTAACGAAGTCATGTCTCAAACCCAGACTGTGAAGAGTGAACTCAATGAACCGCCAGTCTAACCTATCAAAGGCCTTCTCCATATCCACCTTCACTGCTACAAATCCCTTCCTGCCTCTTCTATTTCGCATAGTGTGGATAGCTTCTTGAGCTAAGATGACATTATCAACACCCTGTCTTCCCGAGATGAATCTACATTGGTTTTCCGCCACGAGATGGCTCATAACATTTTTGAAGCGGTTTGCGAGCACTTTGCTAACAATTTTGTAGCTCACATTGCACAGGGAAATAGGCCTGAAGTCTCTAAGGGATAGGGGATGATCAATCTTAGGGATTAGGATGATATTGGTATGATTAATCGCTTGCATCTCCCCCGGATTCTCAAATATGGTATATACCATATCACACACTTTTTGACCAATCCAGTTCCATTGGGTTTGAAAGAAGTGAGGATGGAGGCCGTCTGGGCCCGGCGCTTTGAGAGCACCCATAGCAAAGGCTGCATTCTTTATTTCAATGGGAGAAACCTGACTCTGAAGTACTTCCAACTGGCTCGAATCTAAAGTAGGGAAATTTGCAGGCCAAGGGGAAAAGGGGGAGGACAAATTCTCAACCGTATATAGCTTCTTGAAATAATCAAGCGCCATATCCCTCAATTGGTTAGCTTCAGTAACCCAATTCCCGCTCTCATCCTGAAGGGCTTCAATTTTGCTCTTTTTCCTTCTGGTTGACGCACACGCATGGAAAAATCTTGTGTTCCTATCCCCCCTCTAATCCACTTGCATCTCGATCTTTGGAACCAAATGAGCTCCTCCTGCAGGGCAAGCTTGTGGTACAGCTTCCATAGCTGATTTTCAATTTTGAAAAGCCCGTTCTGGAACCCAGTCTCTCCTCTAGCACGATCGATGCCTTCTAATCTCCGAATAATTTCTCTTTTCTTCCTAGCCACATTACCAACCACCTTCTCATTCCACGACGTTGCCTCTTTAGTGAACTCCTGACGTCCCTGAAGCCAATCTCTACACTCCCAAGAAGATTTGACAATATCACTAAAACCCTCTTCCATACACCACGCTGCTTGATATTGAAATCTTCTAACCGAATTTCTGTTAACTCTCAGGGAGTTATTGGCGACAACAATGACATGGTGGTCCGATTTGAACCTGAGGGTATGGTAAGCTTTTGCTTGAGGATTTTGAAGGTCTCAATCAAAATTACCAAACACCCAGTCAAGTCTTTCCTTGACCCCGGATTTTTCCCAAGTGAAACGATCACCCACAACAGGGATGCTACATAGACTACAGTCATTTATGCAGCTCTGGAACTCAAGCATAGAGCTGGTTAAAGGAGAAGCACCACCCACTTTATCCTCAGGACCAAGGAATGAATTAAAGTCCCCCAAAACAAGCCAAGCAGAAGAGACATTAAGGCTAAAGGCTTGAAGAGCGGACCACAAAGCCCTCCTCTTAACGACACTAGTATCACCATAAACAAAAGTAACCAACGTCTGATGTTGATTACCTTTATCTGTGATTCTACAGTGGAGGAGCTGAGTGCTAGAAGAAATATAATCCAGCATGATATCCCTATTATTCCAAAGAACCCAAATACCACCCGCGTAACCAGTAGCTTCAATCCTAATCCAATCAGTAAAACCCAAAAGTCTGACCACCTTTTCAGCTCTATTACCACTTATTCTTGGCTCAACAAGACACATGACATTAATCCCATACTTATTAACTACATCTTTAAAGATACGTGGGAATGCTCTACCTCCCGCCCCACGACAGTTCCAGGATGAAAAAATCATAGATAAATAAAACCAAACCTGAAACAGAAGAACGAGAAGACTTACCCGTCCGGTGGCTTGCCTTCCAGAAGGACCTCCACGACCAGCTGAGACGTAGAGAGCATTTCTGTATTTTTCCCCGGCTGACCGGAATTCCCCACGCTGGGTTTGGGAGATGACGGCACCAAATTAATAGTGTCTTGAGCTCTCTCTGTATTGACGCCATTCACTACCTCAGCTGGGCCCACCGAAATCAAATTATTTACCTTTCCACGTGGGACCGTGTTCTTTCTTGATTGCCTTTGTTGGTTGGAAGAAGAATGTCCAGCGCTCTCCAAATTTCCTCTAACAACATTATGCACACGTTGGGTCCCACGCGGTTTATTCTTTTCCAGAACATGCATGTCGTCTAACTTACTCAAGCCCACACTCACGTTCTGGGCCACCTTATTCACCTCACTTGCAATTGACTTTCCATTACTTTTGCTCTTGACCTGGGCCCACTTTTTAGCATCTACTTTAAAGCCTTTTTCCTTTTGTTTGAAGCCCACAATTTCAGATGATAGCTTCCCTTGACCAAGTCTGACACCTTTTTCTTTTTGGTTGGGGCCCACAATTTCGGTCACCAACTTTCCCTGATCAAGATTGTCTTTGGCCACGAGATTTATTTGATTTTGACTCATCAGAACCATACCTCCATTCCCAGCATTCAAACAAGTCTCGAAGTCGTCGCCTACATCCTGTTCCGGATCAGCTAAAATAGCAAATCTCGACAGATCATTTCTGACCTTAGCCGCTCCCATAGTCTTTCCCGAGGGTCCTCGAGCTTCCTCTCTACCTCTATTCATCACCTTCCTCGTGGAACGTGCTCTGCTTGACCTCTGAACCAACATCCATGTCCCGAAGACATCCTCTTTCGCCGGAAGTTCCCGCTGTTCCGGTGGCCTCATGGGAGCAGCACTCTTATTCTGAGTCTGGAGCTCAACCCCGGCATCCCCTTGTTGAGAGAGCCCCCATTGGCACTGTTCCTTCTTGTGCCCGTATCTACCACAAGAGAAGCAAATGAGACTGAGACCCTCATATTCTACGTTGAAGATATTGGTTACTGAGATAATCCGAGGGACCAACTTCTTTTGCAAATCAATTTGAACACATATCCTAGCATATCTCCCATGATGGATTCTGGCTTCCTCATCCTCCAGGTTAGCGATAGTGTTCATATCTACCTTGAGAGTCTTCCCTATTAAATCACCTAATCTCCACATACACTCTTTATTATAGCACAAAAGAGGAACATGAGGAATTCTGACCCAGGTTGCCACACGTCCTAAGGGGTTTCTAAAGGGGTCAAAATAAGGCGACCACCTCTGCACAAGGATAGAGTGTTGAGCAACCGTCCATGGGCCTTCAAGAAGGACCTTTCTGTAGTGAGATCTCCAGTTATCCGGGTCCTTGAATTTGACCACATAGTAATTATTTGGGAGGTCTATTAATTCCAGGCTTCTAATCTGCCAAATCCTGCATAGGTGTTCCTTTAGCCTGTAGAAATTAATTTTTGTGCCCAGAGTGGTGATAATCAGCGCGTTATTCCACGGTCTTGCCCATCTATTGTATTCCTCCTGGGACATATGGAGAGTAGGATAAATCTCCATAAGCTGTTTGAGCTCCTCCGAGGGTTCAGGTATGTCCCAAGATTGATCTACTAAGTTCTCCAGAAATGAATCTCCCTCTTTGCAAGAACCACCAAAAGCAATGCCATTAAAGTCCGCTCTCTTAAATCCTAACAGCGAGTCCTTGTATGAAAAATTTTGCCCTGACGTGCCTATTTTATTTTTCTCCACCGCTTTCTCCATACATTGTTCCTCCGCTGCAGTCACTTCAATGGGCATTGAGGAGTTTTCACTACTTCCCTTCTTAGCTATCAACCCTTCTCCAGCAGCAATACTCGGTTCCAGTGCTCTATCAGGCGGAAGTTTCCGGCCGCTGACCTCGTCCATCGGAATAGAATCTAGTAAATGGCATGAATTTCAAGTCAGAGAAGCTTCTTACTTAACTGGAAGTTAGAAAATCGCTCCCTCTGGTTTTTCGATAGATGAAGATGACTGCAGTTTTTCCCTGCGCCTGTCCTCTGTTTCTTTTCCCCTTGGCTTTCTTCCTTTCCCTTTTTGCAAAACGGCGTCGCAGCTGATCTAATTCATTCCCTCTCATCCCCCCCTACTTGCTCTCCTAATTAGATAAAATAATAGAAAAATCCTAAATAAATACCATTTAAAAATATAAAACCCTAAAAAGTCTATTAATACTTTAAAAAAAACATAGAGGTAAGTACTAAGTACCAAATTGAGTTTTTCAAGTTTTGACACATTTATCATTTTATCTATCAAATTTTTTTAAAATAATAGTGGTGCCCCCTCCGGAGCATCACAGCCGCCCCGGTGACCGGCCGATAGGGACCCCCGATAGCCAGAGCTCCGGTCTCCGACAATAGGAGCTCCGGCCGGTGGAAGGTTTTTTGATGGGGAGGGGTTATTTTTTTTGAAAAAAATTTGTAAAGAAATGGCAAGGGGTGGGATCAAACATCCCACCCCTTTAGAAAAGAAGCATGGTGGCCACTGGGCTACTAAAGCTTTTTTGATATATATATATGCATTATTAAATATGTATAATATAATTAAATGTGTAGTAGCTTTGACAAAGTCAGTAATATAATGACATTGACAAATTCAATAATGAAAATAACAAAATTCGTAATGGTATGGACAAAACCATTTGCTGATGAACTTTAACTTGCATGTTTTCATCAGCATTTTTGCACAAAATATTTTTGTCAAAATCATTATAATTCTTATCAAAATCATTACTAAACTTATCAAAAGAGAGTATTAGAGTAACTAATATCAGTTGATTTGTAACTAATATATGTCAAAGGTAGTACAATATTAATATCATCACTCAATGAAGTATTAAAAAACTGACGTATCAACAACGCCAACTTAATAATTCAAGTACAATACAGAGTACTCATAGAAAAATATGACTCATGCATCTCATCAAAAGCATCAAATATTTAAACTGTATTAAATTCAAATGATTACAACATAAAATTCACATTTCATGATCTTCATTCGTCTCCCTTATTGATCAAGCTGCCCATATTTAGATATGCCACTACAGAGGATAACTTCATCTGAAGTTTACAACAATAAAAACAATTACTTAGTTAATACCATTGAAAATTACTTAGTAACAACGAGGATAATTATTAATAAAAAAAGCCTTCAAAGAAAATCAGAAACCTGGACCAATAATGAAGGGCCAATATTGCTAAAAAACATCCCTAAAATACACGCACACACACGGAGAGGGTCGAGGGGTGGGAAAAAATGCCTCCATTGATTTCTCTTTCTATTAAATATCTTCACCATTAGATTAAGTTTTAATGGTTGAGATATAATGTTATATTAATATTTTTATATAGTATTAAATCCTCACTATTGAAACTTTATCCAATGATGGAGATATTCAATAGAGAGAAATCAATGAAGACATTCCTTTCTGATTTAGAAGGGTTATATATAGCTTTTCTCTACTTGAAGGTTCAATTCTTGAGAGCGCACACAAGCATGCTTACATATAACAATGGGTGAACAGAAGAAGTAATAAATACATCCTCACAGTCAAAGAACTGAAGAAGTAATGTGTGAACAGATATTTAATTATAAAATAAAAGATTTTTTTCTGAAAATACATCCTCACAACTTTCTCTTTAAATAATGCATACATAATTCGAAATTTTTGAAGAATAAATACAATTTAAAGGCAAAAAAGATTAAATAGAATGTTACCAAATTAAGCTCCAATATATATATGTGCGTTTATATCTTAGCTTAAAGCGCATACCATATATTAAATATGTTATGTTCTCGTGAGATGTTCAAAATTCTAACACGACTTCATTTGCATAAAACTCAAAATTATATAATATCATCTCATCACTATGTACAGTCGTTTAAACCGATTAGTTAGGAATTAAAAAAAAAAGGATTACAATCAAAAGGGTGGCATTTAAATAAATTAAACAATGTGACTGAATAGACAATTATATGGTTGGATAAATGGGCGCATATAGGTGTGCATGCAATTTTAAAAATTATAGGAAGGTTTATGCTACACAACTTCTCTTATTAAAAAGGACAGACAGTAATAACAAATCGAGACTATATAGTTGACAAATGGGATCGAACATGTGACATTTTATTTAGAGGGACTATTACGCCGCAAGTTATAATAAGTTCATTGGCTGTTATGCAATTTTTTTTTTTTTTTACAATTTTGGGAAAGAATCCTATAAGTTTTTAAGATAGATGAGAAATTTGTGTAACTAAGATAAAATATAGAATATTTCAGTGTACTTGACTTAAAAAATCAATTCCTGTAATTAACCAAGACTCTATAAAGTTGTTGAGAATTGATCACGATTAGCAAAAATATTCTTCACCGTCTCTCTCTCTTATGCACACACGTGAGCATAAATATATTATGAACAAAACATATACTGACATTTCCAACAACCAAAGAAAAAAAAAAAAGCCAACACAGAGGATAAAATCAAGCAAGGTTATAAAATAACACCAGTGTATCGGAACAATGTATGTTCATAGAAGGTTTACCTCATTTGATAGACAGTGTGAGTGGTTAAGTAGTATGTTGAACAAAGCCCATTTCCTAATGGCTCCAACGTAGAACTGGGATCCATTGCCCCTCATGTCTTTGATAATCAACATATATTTGAGGAAAGATGCTACAGAGAATGAAGTCCACACATTTCCAGTATCTGATCCTCCACCGCCTCCAGAAGAAAAGAGGCGCAATAATAATTCCTAAGCCGAAAACCACTCCCAATTCCAAACCTTCGACAAGCTCAAAATCAATTCCGTGGTTATTGGCAGATGTTGGGGGCGGCATTAGCACTTGCGGCCCATTGTTTGGACTTTGGGTCAAAGGAGGTCCATAAAGACCATCATTGCCTTGGAAGGCAAATGCCTCAAATGATTGAAGCTGTGTGTGTACCTGTAGGGATCTCTCCCACCAAATGATTATGGGACAAGTTCACAAATGAAAGGAATGACAAACTTGCAAGTCCTGTTGGAATCTCTCCTGACAGAGTTTTTTGACAGGTCAAACGACTCAAGTTGTTGCAATTTCCATATGGATGATGGAATGTGGCCTGACAGATTATTATTTGACAGGTTGAGCACATGGAGTGCGGTAAAATCCATAATCTCTTTTGGTATTGACCCTTCAATTTGATTGGATGAGAAGTCAATAGACGTGAAGACACTTAGAATTTTAGTCAAGGTCATTTCTTCACCTTTCATGGTAACCATCACTTGATCTTGATAATTTATTGAGCTATCTTCATAGAAGATAAAGGTTGTTTGATTTTTGTCAAGAATCATTGCCTTCAAAGTTGGAAAGAATTCTCCCGGTAGCGTTCCATTAAAATTGTTGAAAGCTAGATCAACAAGTTGAAGCATCTCCCAAATCATTCTCTTCATTTTTGGACACCCAATAGGACCATGGAAATTGTTTCTTCGCAAAACCATGACACGGAGTTTTGGTATTGTCTTCAACAAGCATGGAAACTGATCGTGTATCTTGTTATTTCCAATGTCTAACACCTCTAATGCGGTGCAATGGGACAGAGATCTTGGAATTGGCCCTTGTAAATTATTACTACTAAGATCGAGAGTCTGAAGAGTACATAAAGCTTGAAAAGTATCAGGAATATTGCCACTAAGATTGTTCTTTCCTAAGTTCAATACCCCCAGAGACTCACTAATTGCTAGACAATGTGGAAACCCCCCGCTCAAGTTGTTGAAGGAAAGATCAAGCACTTGAAGATTTGAAGCATTATAGCAGATGGAAACAGGGATTCTTCCATAAATAGCATTGTGCGATAGAGAAAGAAAAACTGTGTTAGACAGATAGTTTCCAATGTCAGAGGGAATAACATAGCTGAATTTATTGTATGAAAAATCCAAATAAGAGGCGGATAGAGGAAATGCTGGAAGTTTGCCTTGGAGGCGGTTGTCATGTAGGTCAAGCACATCCAAATTACCATAAGAGCTAAAATTATATGGGATTCTTTCTCTCTCTTGAAGTAAATTGTGAGAAAGATTTAATGCATCAAGATTGCTAAGCTCCCAAATCCAGTAGGGTATTTTTTCTGCAATTTCATTGTTTGCTAGGTCTAAAATGACTAGTTTGGACAGATTTCTCAAGAAACGTGGGAATTGTCTCAACTTGCAGGATGCCAACTTTACAGTATGCAAGAAGGGAAAGGATAACCGTTTAACATTCTTAACATTCACATCAATTGACAAGTTGTTGTTTGAAAGATCCAATCTAGTTAAATTCTCAAGTCTCCAAAACATATCTAGCCGTATTGAGCCACTGAGCTTGTTCGAAGACAACTTGAGGTCCTCAAGCCCTCTAAGATGAAAAATAAATTGAGGAATAGGCCCTTGTAAAGAGTTACTCCTCAAATCAAGAAATTTTAACTTGGACGAAGAGACATTTGAAATTGCATCAAACTCTTGAAACCGGTTGTTGTAAAAATATATGTATTGTAGCAACGGAAGCGAAAACAAAGACATAGGAACGCTCCCATTCAGGGAATTGTTCCGCAAACTGATGCCGACTAACTTTTCAAGGCCTTTGAAATGTGCTGATGATATTCCACCACTTAATTTATTATAAGATAGATATATCCCAGTAAGTTTTTTGGCCATGCCAAATGGTGGAATTGGACCTGTGAAGGAGTTTGATGATAAGTCCAAGAAAGTAAGCTTGGCCATACCAAATGGTGGAATTGGACCTGAGAAGGAGTTAAATGATAAGTTCATGTAAGTAAGCTCAGTGAGATTTGACATGGAATTTGGCAGTGTTCCATTAAATTGGCACCAATATATATCTAATCTAGACAGCCACCATAAGTTGCTTATGGAATCTGGTAATGCTCCTGAGAAATTTGTATTACCTAGAATCAATGTCTGGAGAGAACCGATCTGTGGGAAGTCTGGCAGAGAACCTTGAAGACCATCGTTGCCTGATAGATCAAGACAAGCGAGTGTCTGTACTTAGAAGATCTTATCTGGAAAACTACCATGCAAATTACTATAACTGAGATCCAGTTGGGTTAGATTTGAGAATTTAGCAAAGAAATCTGGCACTGGAGCTGACAAAGGGTTGCTATACAAGAGAATTATGGAGAGATTTTGAAGAATTTTCAGGGAGGAATCAATGGGACCTGATATGTTGCATCTTGACATGCTTAGAACCTGTAGATGAGGTAGAGAAGACGACAAAGCAAGACCCCATTCATTTCCCTTGAGCGCTATATTAATGCCATCTAGATATAGTTCTCTAACTTCACTGAGGTTCTGAACAAGCTTCACCATATTTAGATTCTCGAGTTTCAGAGCTGATTCTTCAAGAGTAGACAGATCAAGAATGGCTAACCTCGTGAGCTGAGCAATCTCCATTGGTATCTGGCCCACAAAACCAGCATTTGACAAATTAAGAGAAGTTAAGCTCTTCAAAACTTTGATTCTGGATGGAATCATAGAATTGAAGTTATTGAAAGCCAAATTCAAATGCTTGAGATATTGGAGGCTGAACAGAGTACTGGAATTTTCTAGTCCTCCCGAGATTGATTCCTCACTGAGGTCTAGACCAGCAACATGTCCCTCCTCATCCCATCTTACGCCTCTCCATTCACTGCAAGGGCAGCTTTCATTCCAGAACAACAATTTGCTGGAATCAATAGGGTTGAATTTGAGGGTTTTCTTCAATTGAAGTAACAAAAGTTTCTGGTCTTCAAGACAGTGGACAGAATACCCAGAAACCAGAGAGACGTTGAGACAAAGACATGCCCAATAATGACAGAAAAAGAAGGGAAGCCATAAAGCTAATGATATTTTCATTGGACGTTGGGGTATACTGTGCTTAATGCTATTACCACTGAAGACTGAAGCAGCGAAGAGACTAGTGGTGGATTCTGAGGGTTCAAGTCCGTGAGCATGAACTCTCAGAGGGCCTGTGTTTTGAGTTTTCACCTGTCCGAAAAAGGAGTAGGTTCTGACAGGTGAAGATGCATGAGAGCTCAGAAGAAAGACACTGAGAAGAAAAGGCACATATTCGGACCAGTATCAGGCAGCGTCAGAGTTGACTCAAAAAGTTCAAGTCATTGTTCGATTAGGAGATCACACATTCGCACATTCTCCTTGCCGTATCCCACATTTTGCGCCAAAAATATGAGAAGGAGAACTCTTCAACGATACTTGATAAGATGCAGGAGAGACACAATAGTACTCCTCTGGTCATAGACGTTGGATCTAATTTGAGAGTAGATTTTGGTCTGGTCCTTTTTTTTTGCTTTCATCTAGCATATTTATCATTTTTTTTATAATTAATTAGTCTAATTTATAAATTAACATATAATCTAATGTTACGCTAAAATATTTTAGAAAGATCATGTCACATATGTTATAATTAAGTAAATTTATTTAACCTTCTTAATCTACTCAAATTAGATAAATCGATCTTACATTAAGATCCAGAAGAATATTATTTAAATCCATGTTTAAGAAAATAGTCAAATCATCATACTCCCTTACCAAGTTGGTATATGTCCTTAAATTTTGAGTTTTTTTTTATTGCAGTGAATCATTTTTTCAGGAAATTAAAGTCGTTTTCTTTGAATTTTTTAGTAAATATATGTCCCTTTTTCTTTTTTCTTTTTGAATTTTCCCTCTTGCAAAAATTTCAACCCTACCTTGATATGACTTCACTTAACTTTTTTGCTCAAAATATGACTTCACTTAACCAAATATCGTTAGTGATACACCTTTATCACTTTGGTAAAAAAGGGCAAACTTGCTTTCCTTTTGGATTGATGGTTTAAACTTTAAAGAGAGAATTGTAACTGTATAATCCAAGATTTCGAAGAAAAAATAATTATGATGGTATCTGCCAATCTTTCATGCTCACTGAATAATAATTATTCTTAGACAATAGCTCATATTAATTCATGTTTTTTCGTTTTCATTTCATTTCATTTGAATCGATAATCAGTGTAGCTAGTCCCTTTAATAATACGGAGTATTATACTATACTTCCTTTGTATTATATTATAATGCCCTTGTATCTAAACTAAGAGCTAATAAAAGGGGTTGGCAAAAAAGAAAAAAAAACTACTAAAAGGGATTACTTTGTGCTAAATATAAGACCTCAATTGTGGGCATTTTTTATTAAGTAAGTAGTTTTCAATACAAATAATTTAAAAAGATACTTCATGGAAGTTAAAACTTATATTACTTGATTTTGCTTCTTCTTGGTTACTCACCTGGCCTCAAAAGAAAACATTGTGTTCTCTTAATTTGTAGAGATGTTTTGTTAGGTTTAGATTTTTCTTTTTAATGCAAGAGGGAGAAACTTCTCAAAACTCATCTTACATCACTAGGAGTACCCTAATCCAACTCTAATATAGCTGCTAACTCCGGTAATAAACACAATATTGGGTGAAGTCCCATCACAATAGATAAAGACTTTTTCTCTTGGAAGTCGGCGACATGATTTACGTTTCTGGGAATGAATTGCAACTTTATAGTCCAGTTATGCTGCAGCATCAAATGAATTTCTTCTATCATATTAGCGTCTGGATGACTATGGTATTCCCCACTATTAATCAAATTAAGTACCTCTTTTGCATTAGTTTCTAGCATCACTTGACGCAGCCCTTGATCCCAAGTTATCTTCAACCCCAGCAAGACACTCCACAATTCAATTGTAATGTGATCACCAAGCCCCAATCTATGCATGAAGGCCACAATAAAATTTCCGTTAGCATCTTGAATAATTTCTCCGCACCCAGTACCTTTCATCCACATTTACTTGAATCCAACCTTCATGCGATGGGAACCATCTAGTCCCCCATCCGTGAATAAGGTGCCCTATAGGTTAATTCCATCTAGACGCTTGCTTGCCTGTTTGATGCTTGATAGAATTGCATGAGCATAATTCCACAAGCACTCATTACTCTCATTCTTATGCTCAAATAAACGTTCATTTTGTTTTTTTCAAAATAACTAGCATAAAGTTGCAAACCAATCACTCCATTCTAGCAGCCATCGAATATTAAAATTCAACCACTCCTTTAGGTCAAGTTCAAAAAATCTGCGATCCCGTAGCAATGTTATCATTTCCATCCACAAACGTTTATATTAGGAAGTTAGTTTAGTTAGACGATTATGGCATTTATTTTTTAAAACACAATAGTTATCCTCCTTAATACCCTCTTTCCCCCTCCTCCTACATAATTATTAAATGAGCATGAATAAGGATAAATTAGGAAAAGATTGATAAATATGAAAACTATGTCTTAAATTTAAGATTAAGATAAACTCCTCAAATACGTCTTATATTAAATTATACATGAGGATTGATTAAGAAACAATGAAAACAAATGTATTCAAAGAAATAGCATGGAACAAATGAGAAGGAATTAAATTAGAAGGAATAAATCTTATCCATGTACAAAATGAAACAGCATCGTAGGAAGAAGGCAGCAACAATGGTTTAAAGTTACTGGGGATTAAAGGAAGTATGGCAATGCATTGAAAAAGCATTTTGTCACATATCAATTGTGTATCCGCAAATGTTTATGAGGAAGATTATGGTCTTCTGCCCCTGTCTCACCATTGTAGATACCTCTTGTGCAGTCATCTGCAAAAAACATTTTGAAATAACACAAAACGAAAAACCTGAATCAAAGTGTTCATAACCTTCACTTATAAACTCAAGTCTAAAAGTTGAAATGGATTTTAATGATGGAACCAGAATGAGACCAACCTGGAAGCTTCCATCACCAATGCAAGCAATGACTTGTTTCTCCGGAACAGCTTGTGCATACCCAAGAGTGGAACCAACAGACCATCCTATCCTTGCTGCATTTGGAACTCATACCTGTTTGTTCATTTCAAAAGATTCTCATCATCTTTATGAACTTTCAAACACTAACAAACAAAAGGTTCAAAAGATGTCCCATTCAATAATAATCGAAGCTTACCCGCAACCCTTTGGTAGTTTCAGTTTTTGGCAGTTAAACCAAGAGTCCCCTGTCTCAACAATAACATCAGTTTCATTAGACAACATCTTCTGAATATGTTAGAACAGAATATTCACCCTCAATGGTTCTTTATGTTGATTCGCATGTTGCACCGATCTATGCTGCTTCCAAGTCGTACGTGGTGAAAAGCATCTGGCTTTCTGCCAAAATCACTGTCTATTCATTCAAGTCGTTGATAATCGCCATATTCATCTCATGAAGCAGCTTCAGTCACTGAGTAATCTATATTCCAATCTTCATGGTGAAGTTTGTGTTCTACAACAACATGGAAACTTTTTTTTTTTGGGTCCTTTTAGCAAACGCTTGGGATCGCTTGTTTATCTTGCAATTTTTTATTGGAAACCAGATTTACCAATAGACAAAGCATTCTTTCGGTCTGTTAATATTTGGATCCAAGTTTTTGGTTTGGCCGTTGATATATTATTGCGGCAGAGTCTGTTGCTAAAATACTTGGAAACTCCATAGGACAAATAACTTACTCTGTTTCATAAACAGGGGTCGCTAGTTATAGAAGAGAGTATTAGAGTAACTAATATCAGTTGATTAGTAATCTCTGTTATGAGTTTGTTATGAGTTAGTTCCATGATCTAGTTGACTAAAGTGTACACGTCATCACTCTCGTTAGTCTAAGCCTCTGGCTATAACAAGAAGTATAGGCATCTTGATTCATCCGCTCTTCTAAGTGATTCATAGAGGCGTGTCTAGTTTATGATATTGTGTATGGAGGCGTTATGGTTTTATATGATCTCGTTTATTGACCTATTTTCTCCAAATAATATGTACTTTCACTTGTTGTATCGTGTTACTATAATGTGAAATTTCTTTTTCATAAAAAAATCTATAAAATTAACTACCCACCTACATTGAACCACGTTAGTGTTGTCACGTGCAATGCAAGAAGAATTTGCTTCATATTTTTTGGTCTATTTTGAGTGTAGTGGCATTTTGAAACTTGTATTTTTTTGTAAAGGATGTCAACCTTCTGCTTCAATCTTTCTCCATTCATAACTCTTTTCACAAAACTAATGTTCTATTAATTCCCAATTTCCCTGACTTTACTATACCAATCTTAGTTGTATAAACATTTTCATTTTATGTATAATTGATCTATATATTAAAAAAAAAAAAGAAATCCAATTCAACGGTAATTAATAATATTTTTCAATCCTCAATATCACAGCTTATACCTTTATGGATCTATGAAGTTGATGCAGAAATATGATCGGTTCATTTTAGAATATTTTTCAAAGGTAGTACAATATCAATATCATCACTCAATGAAGTGTTATAAAACTTAAACATCAATAACGCTAACTTAATAATTCAGGTACAATACAGAGTACTCATAAAAAAATACGACTCATGCACCTCATCAAAAGCATCAAATATGTCACTCCACAGTATTAACTTCATCTGAAATTTACGACAATAAAAACAATTAAATAGTTAATACCATTGAAAATTACTTAGTAACAACGATGATAATTATTAATAAAAAAGCCTTCAAAGAAAATCAGAGACCTGGACTAATAATGAAGGACCAATAATGCTAAGAAACATCCCTAACACACACACACTGAGAGGGTTTGGAGGGGTTATATATGGCTTTTCTCTACATGAAGGTTCAATTCTTGCGATCGCACACAAACATACTTACATATAACAATGGGAGCCAGCCAAAGAAGTAATGCGTGAACAGATATTTAATTATAAAATAAAAGAAATTTTCTGAAAAAACATCCTCACAACTTTCTCTTTAAATAATGCATACATAATTCGAAATTCTTGAACTATAAATACAATTTAAAGGCAAAAAAGATATAAATAGAATGTTAGCAAGTTAAGTTCCAATATGTGCGTTTATATCTTAGCTTAAAGCGTATACCATATATTAAATATATTATGTTCTTGTGAGATGTTCAAAATTTTAACACGACTTCATTTGCATAAAACTTAAAATTATATGATATCATCCCGTCATTACGTACAGTCATTTAAACCGATTAGTTAGGAATTAAAAAAAAAAGACTAGAATAAAAAAGGGGGCATTTAAATGAAAAATGTGACTTAATAGATACTTATATGGTTGGATAAATAGGTGTATATATGTGTGTGCAATTTTGAAAATTAAAGGAGTGTTTATGTTACACAACTTCTCTTATTAAAAAGGGCAGACGGTAATAACAAATAGAGACTATATAGTCTATAAATGGGATCGAATATGTGATATTTTATTTAGAGGGACTACTATACCGCTAAGTTATAATAAGTTTATTGGCTGTTATGCAATTTTTTTAAAAAAATGTTGGGAAAGAATCTTATAAGTTTTTAAGATAGATGAGAAATTTGTGTAATTAAGATGAAATATAGAATATGTCAGTGTACTTGCCTTGAAAAATCAATTCTTGCAATTAACCAAGGCTCTATAAAGTTGTTGAGAATTGATCACGATTAGCAAAAATATTCTTCACCGTCTCTCTCATGCACACACGTGAGCATAAATATATCATAAGCAAAACATACACTGACAAAAAAAAAAAAAAGGCACCACACAAGATAAAATCAAGCAAGGTTATAAAATAACACCAGAAAAATGTAGTAATGTATGTTCACAATTAGAGTTAGGAATTAGATCCGGACCTTTTACGTTTGGAATAAGAAAAATTGCCGTTTTTTAAAACGCGGCCTGAAAACATAAGGGTCAGGGTCAGCTCACAGGGCTTGAAATCTTTTTCACAAGATTTAGTAATTTTTACTTTTCTTCAGTTTTTTTTTAAATTACAACAATGAAATTCCTATTTTAACATACAATTGCTGTCAAAATTAGAATGTAAATGGTATACATCATACAACAAACAAACACAGTCATTAAGACATAATCAAAGGTAAACTATTGTCTACATACCACAATTACAACTAATTAATGAGAATACTTAATAAAATTAAAAATACTTCTTATAAATATGTCTTAAAAAGTGTAAGTAGTCAATAAAATAAACAACACAATAAATAAATAAAACAATCATCAAAAAATAAGTCAAAAAATACAAAATTGGTAGGAGTACTTATGAAATAAGAAATATCTTTTATAAGTTTTAAATTTTTAGGATTATTAATACAAGATATTCTTATAAAACTTAATTCTAAAACAGATAAAAACAACCAAATATTTGCAACATCATTAACAAAATATAAAAAATCAATAATATTATTATTATATAAATAATTTTAAAAAATAAAAAATATATTCATGCCCATCGGCCTGCCCTTTTAGGCCATCGTCCCTACAGGATTAGACCTTTTTGGCCTGCTTTCACTTTTGAGACAAAAATTTTAAGCCCAATCATTATAAATTTAGGGCCTAAACGGGCTGACCCGACAGACTCAGCCCGTTTTCCCAACTCTATTCACAGTTCATACATAGGTTTACCTCATTTGATAGACAGTGTGCGTGGTTACAACAAAGCCCATTCCCTAACGGCTCCAACGTAGAACTATGAAACATTGTCCTTCATGCCTTTGATAATCAACATATATTTGAGGAAAGATGGTACAGAGAATGAAGTCCACACATTTCCAGTATCTTATCCTCCACCGCTTCCAGAAGAAAAGAGGCCAAATAATAATTCCTAAGCCAAAAACCCATCCCAATTCCAAACCCATGATAAAGTGAAAATCATTTACGTGGTTATTTGCAGATGTTGGTGGTGGTGGCATTAGCACTTGTGGCCCATAAAGACCTTCATTACCTTGGAAGGAAGATACATCAAATGATTGAAGCTGTATGCTTGTAGGGATCTTTCCCACCAAATGATTATAGGACAAGTTCACAAATGAAAGGGAAGGCAAATTTGCTAGCTCTGCTGGAATCTCTCCTATCAAAGAGTTGTTTGAGAGATCCAAGTACGCAAGCTATTGCAGTTTCCTTATGGATAATGGAATGTGGCCTGACAGATTATTATTTGACAGGTCGAGATAGTGGAGTGCTCTAAAATCCATTATCTCTTCTAGCATTGGCCCTTCAATGTGGATGCAAGATGCCAACCACAAATAACACATCTTGGGAAAGAAAGAGGGGTGAGCATTTTTAGCATTCACATCAATTGACAAGTTATTGTTTGAAAGATCCAAAAATGTTAAATTGTCAAGTCTCCAAAACATATCTAGCCGTATTGTGCCACTGAACTTGTTCGAAGACAACATGAGGTCCTCAAGCCCTCTAAGATGAAAAATAAATTGAGGAATATGCCCTTGTAAAGAGTTACTGCTCAAATCAAGTATTCCTAACATGGAGGAAGAGACATTTGAAATTGCATCAAACTCTTG
This sequence comes from Inga leiocalycina, assembly GCA_963242795.1. NCBI lineage: Eukaryota > Viridiplantae > Streptophyta > Magnoliopsida > Fabales > Fabaceae > Inga > Inga leiocalycina. The sequence goes on from OY725328.1 coordinate 58,095,726, forward strand.
AAAACGGTTGTTGGAAAGACATATGTATTGTAGCAACGGAAGCGAAAACAGAGACATAGGAATGCTCCCATTCAGGGAATTGTTTCCCAAATGGATGAAGACTAGCTTTATAAGGCCTTTGAAATGTGCTGATGATATTCCACCACTTAATTTATTATGAGATAGATCCATCCAAGTAAGCTTCTTGGCCATACCAAAGGGTGGAATTGGACCTGTGAAGGAGTAAAATGATAAGTCCATGAAAGTAAGCTCGGTAAGATTTGACATTGGATTTGGCAGTGTTCCATTAAATTGGCAGAAACGTATTTTTAATCTAGACAACTGCCGTAAGTTGCTTATGGAATCTGGTAATGCTCCTGAGAAATTTGTATAACTTAGAATCAATGTTTGGAGACAACCGATCTGTGGGAAGCCTGGCAGAGAACCTTGAAGACCTTCGTTGTATGATAGATCTAGATAAGTGAGTGTCTGTACTTGGAAGATCTTATCTGGAAAACTACCACGCAAATTACAATGACTGAGATCCAGTTGGGTTAGATTTGAGAATTTAGCAAAGAAATCTGGCACTGGAGCTGACAAAGTGTTGTGATACAAATAAAATATTGGAGAGATTTTGAAGAATTTTCAGGGAGGAATCAATGGGACCTGATATGTTGCATCTTGACTTGCTTAGAACCTGTAGATGAGGTAGAGAAGAAGACAAAGCAAGACCCCATTCATTTCCCTTGAGCGCTATATTAATGCCATCTAGATATAGTTCTCTAACTTCGCTGAGGTTCTGAACAAGCTTCACCATATGTGAATTCTCAAGTTTCAGAGCTGATTCTCCTAAATAATAAGGAGTAGACAGATCAAGAATGGCTAACCTCGTAAACTGAGCAATCTCCTTTGGTATCTGGCCCACAAAACCAGCATTTGACAAATTAAGAGAAGTTAAGCTCTTCAAATCTTTGATGCTGGATGGAATCCCAGAACTGAAGTTATTGAAAGCCAAATTCAAATGCTTGAGATATTGGAGGCTGAACAGAGTACTGGAATTTTCTAGTCCTCCGGAGATTGATTCCTCACTGAGGTCTAGACCAGCAACATGTCCCTCCTCATCCCATCTTACGCCTCTCCATTCACTGCAAGGGCTGCTTTCATTCCAGAACAACAATTTGCTGGAAACAATAGGGTTGAATTTGAGGGCTTTCTTCCATTGAAGTAACAAAAGTGTCTGGTCATCAAGACAGTGGACAGAATGACCAGAAACCAGAGCGACGTTGAGACAAAGACATGCCCAATAATGACAGAAAAAGAAGGGAAGCCATAAAGGTAATGATATTTTCATTGGACGTTGGGGTATACTGTGCTTAAGGTTCATACAACTGAAGACTGAAGCAGCAAAGAGACTCGTGGTGGATTCTGGGGGTTCAGGACCATGAACATGCGAATTCTGGGGCTTGAGCATTCAGCTTTTACCTGTCCCAAAACCGAGTTGGGCATGGCTGGTAAAGACGCGTGGGAGCGCAGAAGAAATGTTACATATTCGAACAACTAGACTAGTGAGTCAGCGTCAAAGTAAACTCAAAAAGTCCAAGTTGTTGGTTGTTTGGGAAATGAAGCTAATAAAGTTGGAAGAAAACGCAGAGAAAATAATGGTGTCTCAGTGGAAGATTACCGACTGCTACATAAAACATTATTGCACGCGTCTTCGAAATGCAATCATAGAGTGACGTGAATGATACTGCATAAGACAGTTGTGAAGAGAAGGCAATAATATAAGGGTGTGTTTGAATTGGCAACTGGATAAGTGACTTATTTTTACTTTGACTTATGAAATCTTAAGATTGGAAAAAAGTAAGATTGGGTGAAATGATAAATGTTTGGATTGACGATTGGATAAGTGACTAATAAAAATGTGAAAGATGTTTGGTTTGGCTTTTACATAAGTGGCTTTTGTGTTATTTAAGAGAAAAAATTGTAAAAATTATGAAAAATGAAAAAAATGAAGGGATAATTGTGAAAAAAAACCTCATTGACAACTTAATTGCCAAATGGGACTTGGAAAGATATCTGAACACAAAGGGATTTTTTTCACAATTTTCCCAAAAATTAACTTTGAAAATTTGGCAATGGTACAATTTTAGATAAAATGCTTAAGAGTTATGGCTATCATGACAAACAATGCAAAAGGCACATATGAAGACAGTCGTTTCCATTTCCTTCTTATTTGTTAAAGTGGCATTTTTGGTGATAAATTGATCCAAACCATCCAATGGCGACAGTGTTACCACAAGGCACATACTCAAAAGTTTCATGCCGCTTACCCATCCAAATAACAGTTCTTTGCACACTCTTCACTTACAAATCTGCCTTAATTTCATGTATAATAGCAAAATATACAATACATAACTTTGCGCTTGACTCATACCAATCAAACAGCAAAGCATTCTAACGTATCAAGTTTGGCAATGGTAAACTAAATAATAAAATTACATTTAAAATGCGAATAAATTAGAAATTATACAAACTTAAAGTGTTTGACAAAGTCAAATATAACAAAATTACTCAGATTAAAGGTCCCGTACAATTTGGTCCTTGATGGTGTCACAAACATGATTCATTTGAGTTGAATATGTCCGAGCATCATCTGTCGACGATGGCTCTTGATCTTGACTATTATCTACTTCAACTATATTATTCTCATTTTGTGCTTCCCTAAAGTCCACATCAGTTTGAGAATTTCTTCTAATGAAATTATGTATAGCCATTGTGGCACAGACAATGTGGACTTGCGTGTCGAAGCTGTACTTGCGCATGTGTTGTAAGATTTTGAACCTATTTTTCCACACTCCAAATGTCCTTTCTATTGTGCACCTCAAGCTTGAATGATAAAAATTGAAGGCCTCATTAGGATTCCGAAACCCCTGGTGATTCCTGAATTATGGGAGGTGGTAGCGTTCACATCTGTATGGACCAAGAAACCCAACTACTATTGAGTAGCCAAAATCGACCAAATAACATTTGTCTAACATGTGTTAAAATCATTGTAAATGTAAGATTAAGTTAAACATGAATTGTAGACAAAGAAACGTAATTGAAGTATACAAAAAATTACCTTGTGGTGGATGTGGGAAATTCATGGTTGGATCTGAGGCAGTAGAGTGAAAAACACGAGCATCATGTGCTGAACCTTCCCATCCCACTAACTGGAACATGAAGCACATATCCCAATCACAAACAGCCATAACATTATGTGTGGGATATCCCTTTCACCCGATAAATTTATCTCGGCCCAGTCCAGTTATGACAGACCTGATGTGAGTACCATCAATAGCTCCAATGGCATCCTCGAAATATGGAAAATATCAATTATCGTTTGCTATTTTTGGATGACATTGACCGAATTCTGGATCGCATGGCCTAATAATTTCGGTTTCAAGCTTAAGGCAAGCCTTTAAAACCGTGTGTAGAAGCCTACTTACAGTTTCACCTGAATGTTTAAATATTTCTTGTACTAGCCTATTTCCTACTCTGTGTCCGATAGTGAGTAAAAATATGGCAGTCATTTCTTCAACACTGGTATTCCTAGAATCTCTTAACCTATGCTCACACAACTTAGTGCACAAACTATGAAAAACATGTTTTTCCATTCTAAACATCTAATGACATTTTGAACCTTCATTTGTCAACATTTCTCGTACCCAATAGTGACATGTTCCCTGACTTGTTCTACTCGGTTGTATGCACACATATGACACTAAATATTGACAAAGCAACACGCATAATTGTTCATATTCTTCTAACTCAGCCTCAATAATTGAGACGTCGTCACTATCTTCATCTTCCTCCATCCCCTGCAACCTATTTTGATTGTTATGATTTGCCATTGATGTACCTGTGATTGTTGTGAAATTGCAGTGTGAGCAGGATGATTAACAAACATAACATATAATATAAATACCAACAGGATAAAACCGTTCTAAACGACGGGTCAAGTAATCCAAAATGAAAACAAAAAATGAAAAATGTCTTCATTCAACTGTCCTGACATTAAATGCAACTACAACTACTGCTCCTCTACGATATAACGCAAAAAAGTCATCAAGTACTCAGGGTCTCCTTTCAATGACACAAACACATCCTGACGTGCCTTGCTTTCCAAAGCTCACATACACCAGACTCCAAAGGCTTTGTCCACCTTCACGTCGTCAAGGTTCAGTGTCAACACCCTTTTCCATTTTGATAATCGAAGAGTAATAAAGACAAAATTCAATGGGTTTACAGAAAAGTACAATTATACTGATAAAAATATTCGTTTTCGATCCCAACGTCGTTCGTTTACAATTCTGATATTGTTCGTCGACGAAAACAGAAAATACAGCGGAAGTTTTAATATTTACAAATTTCACCAAAATATCACAAAATAGACTAATTATGACCACGATCTTGTCTGCGCCTCGAGACACGTGCCGCTCACTTATCGGCTTCTACATCTTTTCCCTTTGGCCCACTGGTACCCGCTGAGGTGTTTATTTAAAAATATGGTAAGATTCTGAAGAATCCCCATAGAAATATAATATCGTTCATAGAAAATGCGAAAAGTAAATATAACATGCGCTATGGTATGCACAAATTAATGAATAATATAAACACATCATCGTCATGTATACATGAGTAGGGCCCAGCCCCACAATCTACACTGGTTGGACTTCTGCCAACTCCCAGTGTAAGTGCACAAATGGCACTAACTGCTCCTCTCTACGCAAATCATGTTGATTAATAAAGTACATTTACAAAACAATGGCATCCACATAATCACATAACTTATGGCATAGTGTATGAAGGATAATGTCCCTACCTCAAAGCTTTAATATCCCCTTTTTAAATGTGTTTCGAAGAATGTGTCGTATCCGGCCTCCAAATTGGTCCTAAAATATTAAATGTACCAGAAATAGGTTATAACCTATCCAAGTATCATTTTAGACTCTTCCATAGTGTTTATTGTGGTTATATTAGTCTATGGTGAAAATTTACAAAAAGGCCCCCGGGAACCCGGCCCGGCCCGGCCGTACCCGCCCTGAAGGCACGTTTTCCCAAAATTTTGACTAAGGCTATTCTGACTTATTTTCGCCCAAGGAATCCATTTCAGGGCTTGAAATTACCAAATTCACTGTCAAATTACGAAAATACCCTTAACAGCCCCTATTTAGTGATTTCAGTGGCGTTTTCGTAATTATGCTTTTTCGGCCTCTACAGAAAAAGTGCCCAACTGTAACCCCACCTATTTTTGCCCACTGAGTCCAATGGAACCATTTATTTCATGGAAATCCAACTCCTTGTACCAGTTCTGGTTCTGGCCGAAATATTAGGGAAAAAATGAAAAAAATGAGGTTTTGTGTTTTAGCTCCCAAAACTTGTACTTTTCCATTTCTAATCCTTGATTAACTTATTTAAACACTTCTTAACCATGATTTAAAGGATTTTGGGCAGCATAACCCCTTAGGGTCATGGCTTTTCTAATTTTACAACTCAACCCAAAAATCACAAAACCAAACAACAATCACCAACAACAACTTCAATACACTAAGAAGTTGAGATTTTGGAGATTACCTCTTGATCCTTGATGTTTCTCTCTCTAGGATGTCCTCTCTCTCTCCTCAACCTTGAAGAATAGCTTGCTAAACCATGATTCCCATGAAGAACAAAAGATTAGGGGATGAACTACATAATATAGGAAGCTTATTCACTTGAAAACAAGCTCTTACCTTAGCTCTTACTTCCTTTTGCTCTCTAAATCACCAAGAAATCCCAAGCTCACACTCTCTCTCTTTTCTCTTTTCTTTGTGCGTGAAGTGCATGAAAGAAGGAAGGAGTATGTTTTATTATTTTGATCTTCCATCTTCCTATCTATTGATTTGATCAAGGGCTTCTAATGTGACACTTGTCACACTCTTCTCTTCCTCATAATTTCTCCATTTTCTTGCCATTAATTTAATTCAATTGCTTCCTTTTCTTCCTCCTAAAAATCCGTCCCTCTCATCCTCTCTTACAAGACAAGCTAGCTTCTTACATGTAATCAAGTGTCATCTTCCAATCACTCAAGTATTCCACTCCTACACTCAAGCTTCTTTTCATGCATTCACCATACTTCCCTTTTGTGTGCACTCCAACTTTGCCATCATTGAGTTGTGCATGTAGTTTTGTCAACATCACCTTCATCTTGCTTCTTGGATTTACAATTTCCCTCTTCTTTCCATGTGTTAAACGAATTTGAGGGAAGGTAGAGGAGAAAAATGTTTTTCATATATTCCACAATTTATCTAATTGAACTATGTATAATTCCCCCTAATTCCCCAAATTCTTGATTTTATTCCACCGAGAATAATCCCTTTTATGCATTTTCCTTTATTTTTCTTGATTAATTGAAATTAACTCCAATTAATTGGAAAATAATTAATCTTGGGCTAAATTGGCAAAATTATGACTTTGCTATCCCCTTTGTAATTTAATTCAGGTTTTGAATTAATTTGCCCATTTCCTTATGAATATGAATATTTCAAAATTCACAAGATCCAAATTCATGAATATTCACCATTTTATTGAATTATTCAAATAATTACAATATATTTTTTATGAATAAAATTTGGGGTGTTACACCCAGCAGAGATTTCATAACCTCAGGCATGCTATTTTCTTGATTTGCCGTTAAAGCCGCTGCTCAATCCATAGAAACATTAGCAATGACACTGACGGCATCAGCTATTTGCTTTGCAGCCGAAATTTTCTGTTTTTTGCTTCTACTAGACCCTTCACCTCTCTTCCTTTTCTATTCACTTCCGGATGCGCTAGGACCAGCGCCTGATGGAATTGAAGTTGTTAATCCAACGCTTGCCATTTCCTCTATCACCCTTGTACTAACTGCAGGGGTAGCGTCGAAATTCTCATCCTCGTTGTCCCCAGAGCCTTCCTCTTCATCCATCGTGGGTCTGTAAATGTCATCTTCATCTTCCTCATTTGTCTGTGGTTGTGTGCGAGAGGTTGAGAAAATGTGTCTCCCGACACCATGCCATCTTTGAATATTATTCTTAACTTCCTTTTATTCTTTAGGCATGAGTACCTATATTTCTTATAATTGGGATGCGCCTGCATGCATACAAGTAAAAGGAGTCAAAATGAATATTTAAATGAATTACATGCCAAAAAGTGAACTAATGAAACTTGTAAATTGCACTTAAATTTTTTTACCGGTAACTTCTCCTTCCACCAGTCATTTGACACAATGACATTGTTCGTAACAGGGTCTCTGCCCACACCGGTCTCTTTGATTAAAAAAATCCCATATCTTCAAATCTTTCTTTAAGACATCTAATCTATTTTTAAATTGTTTCTTCCCGTAGTGTTTCCCAGTCTTTTCAGTGAATGTGGAAATAATAGTTTGCCATGCTTTTGGTGTGAATGATTGCCCTCTGTGTTCTTTTTTTGTAAATTTGGTCTACGCATGCGTTGATATCTCTGTTGACTGTAAATCCCATACAACTTTTGTGTCCATATTTCTATACCAAAAAGTCACATATAACACACACTAGACATAACAGAAATCCAAAATACAAATGCATACAGTGGAAATCAAAACCAAGAAATGCAAGATTATGACAACATATGCATATGTACATATATATAGAGAGACAGACACACACCAAATAACAGTTCTTTGTACACTCTTCACATACAAATCTTTCTTTTCACAGAGATAGCAGACAAGTCACCAATACATTTTCAGTCAAGAAAAAACAGATCATAAAATTCACATTTCAGGATCTTCGGTTGTCTCCCTGATTGATCAAGCTGCCAATATTTAGATATGCCACTCCACAGGATTAACTTCATCTGAAATTTACGGCAATAAAAACAATTACATAGTTAATACCATAGAAATTTTCTTAGTAACAATGATGATAATTATTAATAAAAAAGCCTTCAAAGAAAATCAGAGACCTGGACCAATAATGAAGGTCCAATAATGCTAAGAAACATCCCTAACACACACACACACACACACACACACACACACACACACACACACACACACACACACACACACACTCTGAGAGGGTTTAGAGGGGTTATATATGTCTTTTCCCTACATGAAGGTTCAATTCTTGCGATCGCACACAAACATGCTTACATATAACAATGGGAGCCAGCCAAAGAAGTAATGCGTGAACAGATATTTAATTATAAAATAAAAGCAATTTTCTGAAAATACATCCTCACAACTTTCTCTTTAAATAATGCATACATCATTCGAAATTCTTGAACTATAAATACAATTTAAAGGCAAAAAAGATATAAATAGAATGTTACCAAGTTAAGCTCCAATATGTGCGTTTATATCTTAGCTTAAAGCGTATACCATATATTAAATATATTATGTTCTTGTGAGATGTTCAAAATTTTAACACGACTTCATTTGCATAAAACTCAAAATTATATGATATCATCCCGTCATTACGTACAGTCATTTAAACCGATTAGTTAGGAATTTTAAAAAAAAAAAGACTAGAATAAAAAAGGGAGCATTTAAATGAAAAATGTGACTTAATAGATACTTATATGGTTGGATAAATAGGTGTATATATGTGTGTGCAATTTTAAAAATTAAAGGAGTGTTTATGTTACACAATTTCTCTTGTTAAAAAGGGCAGACGGTAATAACAAATAGAAAGTCTATAAATGGGATCAAATATGTGATATTTTATTTAGAGGGACTAGTATGCCCTAAGTTATGATAAGTTTATTGGCTGTTATGCAATTTTTTTAAAAAAATTTTGGGAAAGAATCCTATAAGTTTTTATGATAGATAAGAAATTTGTGTAATTAAGATGAAATATAGAATATGTCAGTGTACTTGACTTGAAAAATCCATTCTTGCAATTAACCAATACTCTATAAAGTTGTTGAGAATTGATCACGATTAGCAAAAATATTCTTCACCGTCTTTCTCATGCACACACGTGAGCATAAATATATCATAAGCAAAACATACACTGGCAAAAAAAAGCCAACACACAAGATAAAATCAAGCAAGGTTATAAAATAACACCAGAAAAATATAGCAATGTATGTTCACAATTAGAGTTAGGAATCAGGGTCGGACCTTTTAGACATAAGATAAGAAAAATTGTTGTTTTTCAAAGCGTGGCCTGAAAGCACAAGGGTTAGGGCCGGCCTATAGGGTCTGATGTCCTTTTGATAAGATTTAACGATATTTACTTTTTTTCAGTTTTTTTTTTTAAATTACAACAATGAAATTCCTATGTTAACACATAAATGTTGTCAAAATTAGAATATAAATGGTATGCATCATACAACAAATAAACATAGTTATTAAGACATAATCAAAGGTAAACTATTGTCTACATACCATAATTACAAATAATTAATGAGAAGACTTAACAAAATTAAAAATACTGCTTATAAATATGTCTTATCAGTGTAAGTAGTCAATAAAATAAATAACACAAGATATAAATAAAACAATCATCCGAAAATAAGTCAAAAAATACAAAATTGGTAAGAATACTTATAAAATAAAAAATATATTTTATAATTTTTTAATTTTTAGAATTATTAATATAAGATATTCTTATAAAACTTAATTCTAAAAAAGATAATAAAAATTAAATATTTGCAACAGCATTAACAAAATATAAAAAATCAATAATATTATTATCATATAAATAATTTTAAAAAATAAAACATATATACAGGCCCATGGGCTGGCCCTTTTAGGCCATCGGCCCTATAGGACTAAACCTTTTAGGCCCGCTTTCACTTTTGAAACAAAAATCTTAAACTAAATCCTTATAAATTTAGGGCCTAAACGGCCAGCCCGATAAACTCGGCTCGTTTTCCTTGACTCTAGTCATAATTCATACAAAGGTCTACCTCATTTGATTGACAGTGTGCGTGGTTACAACAAAGCCCATTCCCTAACGGCTCCAACGTAGAACTGTGAACCATTGTCCTTCATGCCTTTGATAATCAACATATATTTGGATGAAGAAAAGTGGCCAAATAATAATTCCTACGCCAAATACCAATCCGAATACCAAACCTGTGATAAACTCATAATCAATTCCGTGGTTATTTGCAGATGGTGGTGGTGGCGGCATTAGCTTTTGTGTTCCATTGTTTGGACATTGGGTCAAAGGTGGCCCATAAAGACCTTCATTGCCTTGGAAGGAAGATGCATCCAATGATTGAAGTTGAAGCTGTGCACCTACAGGGATCCTTCCCACCAAATGATTATAGGACAAGTTCACAAAAAAAAGGGAAGGCAAATTTGCTAGCTCTGCTGGAATCTCTCCTATCAAAGAGTTGTTTGACAGATCCAAATGTAAAAGCTATTGCAGTTTCCTTATGGATGATGGAATGTGGCCTGACAGATTATTATTTGACAGGTCGAGATAATGGAGTGCTCTAAAATCCATTATCTCTTCTAGCATTGACCCTTCAATGTGGATGCAAGATGCCAACCACAAATAACGCATCTTGGCAAAGAAAGAGGAGTGAGCATTTTTAGCTTTCACATCAATTGATAGGTTATTGTTTGAAAGATCCAATTGAGTTAAATTGTCAAGTCTCCAAAACATATCTAGCCGTATTGTGCCACTGAACTTGTTCGAAGACAACATGAGGTCCTCAAGCCCTCTAAGATGAAAAATAAATTGAGGAATAGGCCCTTGTAAAGAGTTACTGCTCAAATCAAGTATTCCTAACATGGAGGAAGAGACATTTGAAATTGCATCAAACTCTTGAAAACGGTTGTTGGAAAGACATATGTATTGTAGCAACGGAAGCGAAAACAGAGACATAGGAATGCTCCCATTCAGGGAATTGTTTCCCAAATGGATGAAGACTAGCTTTATAAGGCCTTTGAAATGTGCTGATGATATTCCACCACTTAATTTATTATGAGATAGATCCATCCAAGTAAGCTTCTTGGCCATACCAAAGGGTGGAATTGGACCTGTGAAGGAGTAAAATGATAAGTCCATGAAAGTAAGCTCGGTAAGATTTGACATTGGATTTGGCAGTGTTCCATTAAATTGGCAGAAACGTATTTTTAATCTAGACAACTGCCGTAAGTTGCTTATGGAATCTGGTAATGCTCCTGAGAAATTTGTATAACTTAGAATCAATGTTTGGAGACAACCGATCTGTGGGAAGCCTGGCAGAGAACCTTGAAGACCTTCGTTGTATGATAGATCTAGATAAGTGAGTGTCTGTACTTGGAAGATCTTATCTGGAAAACTACCACGCAAATTACAATGACTGAGATCCAGTTGGGTTAGATTTGAGAATTTAGCAAAGAAATCTGGCACTGGAGCTGACAAAGTGTTGTGATACAAATAAAATATTGGAGAGATTTTGAAGAATTTTCAGGGAGGAATCAATGGGGCCTGATATTTTGCAATTTGACATGCTTAGAACCTGTAGATGAGGTAGAGAAGACGACAAAGCAAGACCCCATTCATTTCCCTTGAGAGCTATATTAATGCCATCTAAATATAGTTCTCTAACTTCACTGAGGTTCTGAACAAGCTTCATAAGATTTGGATTCTCAAGTTTCAGAGCTGATTCTCCTAAATAATAAGGAGTAGACAGATCAAGAATGGCTAACCTTGTGAGCTGAGCAATCTCCATTGGTATCTGGCCAACAAAACCAGCATTTGACAAATCAAGAGAAGTTAAGCTCTTCAAAACTTCGATTCTGGATGGAATCATAGAATTGAAGTTATTGAAAGCCAAATTCAAATGCTTGAGATATTGGAGGCTGAACAGAGTACTGGAATTTTCTAGTCCTCCCGAGATTGATTCCTCACTGAGGTCTAGACCAGCAACATGTCCCTCCGCTTCCCATGTTACGCCTCTCCATTCACTGCCAGGGCTGCTTTCATTCCAGAACAACAATTTGCTGGAATCAATAGGGTTGAATTTGAGGGTTTTCTTCAATTGAAGTAACCCAAGTTTCTGGTCTTCAAGACAGTGGACAGAATTCCCAGAAACCAGAGAGACGTTGAGACAAAGACATGCCCAATAATGACAGAAAAAGAAGGGAAGCCATAAAGCTAATGATATTTTCATTGGACGTTGGGGTATACTGTGCTTAAGGGTCATAGAACTGAAGACTGAAGCAGCGAAGAGACTAGTGGTGGATTCTGAGGGTTCAAGACCATGAACATGAATTCTGGGGCCTGAGCTTTCAGGTTTTACCTGTCCAAAAGCCGAGTTGGGTATGGCTGGTAAAGACGCATGGGAGCGCAGAAGAAAGTCAGAAAAAAAGGCACATATTCCGACCAGTTGACTAGTGAGTCAGCGTCAGAGTAAACTCAAAAAAATCCAAGTCGTTGGTTGTTGGGAAAGGAAGCTAATAAAGTTGGAAGAAAACGCAGAGAAAATAATGGTGTCTCAGTTGAAGACTACTGACAGCTACAGAAACATTCCACGCGTCTTCAAAATGCAATCATAGAGTGACGTGAACCATACTGCATAAGACCGTTGTGAACAGAAGGCAATAATATAGGTGGATGACTCTCTTCCTCATCGAGTACTCCTTGGATGTCTTTTTCAATCGTATTATTTTAAGGGTAACTGTTTCTTTTATATTATCATCCCCCGTATTACGGTATGGCGGTCTCTCCCAATATAAATGATGCCTCTACAAAATAATGGTAATTTTATCCTCCTAAAAATATACATCGTTGCACAATGAGCTTAAAATTCTGAGAAAAATTGCAGTTTTATTAAGATGAAGCACTCCAAGATCTTTATTTTATTTTATAAAGTGTTTTTACACTCCACTAACTTTGACACCATTAATTTTATTAAGGGATAATTTTGACCGTACAATTTTAATTAATTGACAAAAATATCTTAAATGATAATATTTTAATGCACTCATTCTTGATTTAAAAAAACTAAACATAATATATCAGTATTTAAAATTGTAATATCAACATTTTTTTGTTAATAAAACTATCGGTGTTAATTAGAGTTAGAAGATTGAAATAACAATTTATAAAATTAAAAAAAGACATCGAACTAAAATCTTGTATTAAAGTAGAGGACAAAAATACTCTTTGTTAATACAATTGATACTCACATGTAATTTAAATGTTATGATAAAGATATACTCGTACCACTGATGGATGAGTGATGATATATATTAAGTAAAGTCATATCAAGGTACGGTAGTTATTCAAGGAAGTATGGCAAACATTAAGCATGTATTGCTATTAGCTGCACACACCCTGAAGCCACACTCTCGAGCAACTCTTTGCTGGTATCATCCTTAAATATGTTTTAATTAATTATTAGTAGACATTTACATATAATAAATTAGCTGTTTCCCATGTTACCAATAATGGTGGATTTTTAGGAACAGTATTGAATGTGTTATGTTGAGAGATTCATACACCTTGGTGGTCCATCGTTTGGCATCACCATTGTGAATGGCATCAACAAAGGCAGTGTAGTTCCAGTTCTTAATCACATTGTACGGCCCGTCATGGATTTCTACTTCAATTGTGTAACCGCCATTGTTTATCAGGAAGATTATGGTCTTCTGCCCCTGCCTCTGCATTGTAGATACCTCTTGTGCAGTCATCTGCAAAAAGCATTTTGAAGAACACAAAAAAAAAACCCTAAAAATCAGTTCCAAGTAGTGATACTCGTAAAGTTTGCGATGGTTTTCATTAGATTTCTTATATTGGTATATATTGGGCTTGTCTTTTGATCAAAGTAGTTTAAGCTAATTAAGGCTTCTTTTAGCATTATATCCCTTCAATCCTTTGTCTAATTAGTTGAGATGTGGGACTCTTATATTCTAATATGGAATAGGAATAAGACCAACCTGGAAGCTTCCATCACCAATCCAAGCAATGACTCATTTCTCAGAAACAGCTTGTGCATAGCCAAGTGTGGCACCAACAGGCCATCCTATTGATCCATACTTCATCTAGAACTCATACCTGTTTGGAAGTGAGTCCCCTGTCTCAGCAATAACAGCAGTTTCAGTAGACAACATCTTTTGAATATGTTCGAATTGAATAGAATATCCACCCTCAATAGTTCTTTAGGTTCATTGGACGTTGGAGTATAATGAGCTTAAAACTCTCATACAACTGAAGACTGAAGCCGCGGAGAGACTGGTGATGGTTTCAGGGGGTTCAAGCCTTCCCAAAAACGGGTAGGGTCTGGCTGGTAAATATGCATGAGAGCGCAGAAGAAAGACACTGAGAAGAAAATGAACATATTCTGTTCAGCAGCGAGGCAACGTCATAGTAGACTCAAAAGAGTCCTAGTCATTGTTCGATTTGGAGACAGGGCTGATCAATTTCGCAGAAAATGCAACCTTAACAATTTTAGAGCGTTCCACGCGTTTACTATTATATATAACAGTAACTGTTTTTGGCACAAAGTAATCGCAATTTTATACTACTAGTAACAGTAATTCACTTCGTTGGTTGCTGATAATTCCCCATTTTTAATAGATTTGAGGTATATTTTGATATATTTAGGAAGTTATCAATGCTAAATTAAAAGAATTTTCTTGAAATTTTATAAGATATCAATTTGGTGTGTCGTTTGTGGGATTTCAAATTAAAATAAAAGTTTTTTAAACTTGGGAAAGAAGCAATAAAAAATAATAGAGTTAAGGTGCGAAAATGTTCATAAACTTTTCTAAAAGAGGGTCAAATACCATAAATTTTATTTGGGTGCAAAAATGCCAATGAACTTTTTGAAAAATAGGCATTTTTGCCCTTTTTTTGGGTGTATTTTAGCCACTTTTTCAATAAGTTCATAGGTATTTTTACACCCAAATAAAGTTTATGATATTTGACACTCTTTTAAAAAAGTTCATGAACATTTTTGTACTTTGGCTCAAAATAAAAATTTGAAGTTTTCTCAAATTAAAAAAAAAAAGAAAAAAAAAAGATCTAGTTTTTATTATTACAATAGTAGTAGTTGTTGTTATTGTTATTTCCTCTTCTTTTTTATATTGTCAGAAGCGGTGTGGTGATTTTGGGGATAAAAAAAACAAGATATTAAAACTTGGATCGGTGAGTGAATCAGACGAGACAGTGGTTTAAGGGTCAGTGGGTTAGATCGAAGTCAGACCGGTGATAATTAAAATATTATAATTTACTTAAAGTAGGTAAAAATATTCAAATTTCAAATATAAAAACATTTAAATAAAACTTATTTTCCGCTGGCAAACAAAAATATCTAAAAGTATTTCATTGTACAACAAAGCTAATACACATATATATTATATATTATAATAATCGATCGGTAAAGGAATTGCAATATTATATTGCACTTTCTTCAAGGGCATCACGTGATCTGGCTTCTCAGTTCTCCTACCTTCCATCACGTCACGTCATAGGGAGGAGTGACCATCTTCTTCCTTCTCACAATTTTGAATTTGAGCAATAATCATTCTCTCTATGTTTTCCGATTAGATCTCTCATGGCTCCTTCTTTTGGCTTTACAATTTTTGTTCTAAAAGGTTTCTTGCCTCCACTTTGTTATCATGATTTCACAGGATTTCTTGTAAGTATTTTATAATATATCATTATCTATTATTTCCTCGCTTTTTCTCTTCTTTCTTCTTCTTTTCGGAGCGTAGTAATTTCCAGACAAGTATAGAAGTTACCTAGGCAACTATGAGAGAAAGAGAAGAGATGAGGGCATGAGGCGACTTAGTATGGCTTCTTTTTGAATTATAAAAAAAAAACAAGAAAGCAGCGTTGTTTCATTCGCTAGAGAGTCAAAAAAATTTAACTCGGCTAGTCAGCCGAGTCAGTACCGGGTCGTTCCAGTTCATACCGGGTCAATCCGGATCGGAACAGTAATGCTTAACTACTTGAACCGGACCAGAGAGGTGGCTGGTTCGCCGGGTTCCGGTCTGAACCGACCGGTCCGGTCTGGGTTTATAAACCATGAAAAAAAATGGAAAACCTAAAATACAAGAAAGCCATGAATTGGAAGGAAGGAGGCTACTTGAGGGGAGAGAGAATGGCGTTCGAATTCCATTCTTCTTCTTTACAAGAGGGTGAGAGGATTGTGGAGAAGAAAAGAGACCAGAGTAGCTGCAGAACCAGAAAGAGAGAGACAGAGCTAAGAGGACTCTATTGAATATTTCTATCTTATTCATCTTTCTCTTTCTCATGGATTCTAAATCTATTTTTGGTTACTGAGATGAGATTGAATAAATCCATATGTGGCTAATTTTGTTTTTGCAATCTTAAGGAGCTATGAACTTGTAGGTGGATTAAACTGTTTTCCCTTACTAGTTATGTTTTAATGTTAATTTTGGTTACTTAATCTTGTTTATTTCTTATCTACTTAGTGCTTGGTCACTATTAAGTATGATTTTGGGGAATGTAGATTAACCTTTGGATAGGGATTTTAATTGGACCATAGGATTGAGTAATGTGGGATTAGAATTTATTTTAATTTTCCAATAGGATAGAAATATACCTATTAGACCCATATAATCATATTAGGGTGAAATTGAATATTATTGCCACTTGGATAACTATGTTAGGAATAACAATTTTAACTTGAGATAAAGATATAAGTGATCCGGAGATATTTATATTTATTAATACTCTAGATTAACAAAATTAACATTGAAATTAATTAATTAGTGAAAACAAGGTTTATGAAGCTAATAAGAGATTAGTGACTCTGGATTGCTCATTTGATTATTGTGATAGTTTGTTTATTTTAATTTCCTTTTACTCATTTGAATTCAATTTGAGTTGTTCAACTTAAACTAAAGTGTAAAATTAATGCTTAACTAAAGTTTGGATACCAAATCTTCATGAGAATGATATTTTATTCATTCTTTATTATTTGATATGGCCTGTGTACTTGAGGAATTTTATGTTACAATTTTTCCCTATCAGTTGTACAATGAGCGTGAGATTCTGAGACAAATTGCAGTTTTATTAGGATGAAGGGTTTAAAAGACAAAATTGGTATATTCACTCCAACGTTCTAGAGAAAAAGTAATAATGTATAGATAATTCTTCTAAACAAGTTTTTTTTTTTTACATTTCGGGTATTTAAACATAAGATTTCCTGCTTAATGATGATACCCGTTCACCAACCTCACCTGTTAGTAGAAGTGGTAATTCGGGCCGGGGCCGTTTAAGAAAAGGGGTTTGGACTTGGAAAATACTAGCCCATTTGTAATCAGGCTAAATGGGTTAAGCCCGTTTAGCTTGAGTACCCAAAAAAAACTTTCCATTCCATTTCCAGATTTCCTCGGCTCGGTCACTCACGATGCTTCTTCGGTCTCCTCACTACACTCTTTCACTCATACTCTCATTGTCTCACAGTCACAGCAACATCTTCTCTGAACCCTAACGCCAAAGAATGGCCACCTAACCCTCCCCCTCTTCCTCTCCAGCTTGGCTCCGTCACCCTTCCTCTCCGGCTCAGCTGGTCCGGCCTTTCCAAGTCTCCCTCTTCCTCTGCGCTTCCTTGCCTCTGCCGCTCTATGCTCTCGCAGTCTTCGTCTTCTTCTCCAGCTCCTCCACTCGGTGCTCTCCGAGTCTCCCTCTTCCTCCACACCGCCGCCGCCGCTCTATGCTCTCCGCCTCTCCCAGACTCCCTTCTCCTCTTTGGCTCCGCGCCTCTGCCGCTCAGTTGCTCTCCCTTGTCTCCCTCTTCCCCTCGCGTCTCGTCGTCTACTCTACTCGGAGCTTCAGTTGCGAGTGGTGGTTAGGCGTTCTTGTCTCTTCCAAGTCTCCTATCTGAAACCAAACCAGATTCTCTTCCTCTCATGCTTGTGCTCGTCGCCTTTGCTCAGTCTCAACACTGTAAGAGGTAATTTTTTCTGTTCTTGTTTGAATTGAAATAAACGAAAAACTGAAGCAAACCATTGAATTCTGATTCAAACTCTGTAGTTTCTGTCTTTGGTTTTTTTTGGTTAAACTCAAATGCTCAATTAGATCTGTAGTTCTGTCTTTGGGTTGTGACCGATTCGAATTGTATTTTGTACTGTGATCGTGCATTTGCTGGATTTGTATTTGCTGGTTAAGCTCAAATGCTCATTTGATACGATTGTGCATTTGCTAGATGAAAATTCGAAGTCTGTAGTTTTGTCTTTGCTCAGTTGCTAGATTTGTTTTTCCATTTGATTTTTGTATTGTGATTGTGCATTTGTTGGTTAAGCTCAAATGCTCATTTGTTGAATTGCTGTGATTGTGCATTTGCTGGATGAAAATTTGAACTCTGTAGTTCTGTCTTTGCTAGATAACTAGATTTGTTTTTCCAATTCTATTTTGTACTATGATTGTGCATTTGTGGTTGTTGCTAGATTTTGTTTTCAATAATGCTTTTGTCCTTAAACAAAGATGATAATGCTTTTGTCATTAAAAAAAGATGGCTACCATAGATGTTGACAATGTGGCCACACAATCCGAACAACCTACTGAACCTGAAGCTTCCACTGTACAAACACAACATAAAGATGCTCCTACTACAAATAAAAGGGCGAGATGTACGACATCTGATGTTTGGAGATACTTTACCAAACTTGGCATAGTTGATGGCAAGGAAAAAGCCAAATGTAATGGGCGTGGGAAGCCATATGCTGTGGGAAGCAAGGATTATGGGACTTCACGCCTTTGACGTCATATTGAAAGTTGTAAAGCACTCCCAAAATATAAGGATGTTGGTGCCTTGATGATAGACCAAGCAGGGATTGTTAGAGCTAGAAAGATTGACCACAACAAAGTTCGAGAACTCATTGCCTATGCCATCATTAAATATAATCTTCCATATGCTTTTGTTGAGTATGATAGAATTAGGGAGTTGCTCACATATTTGAATTCTAATTATAAGAGTATTACAAGAATAACTCCTGTGGTGGATGTATGGAATTTCTATCTTCATCAAAAGGACAACCTAAAGGCCAAACTAGCAATGAGTCCAAGTAGAATATGTTTGACTTTCTGATTGTTGGACAACAATAACTATAGAAGGTTATCTTTGCTTGACTACTCACTTTGTTGATGAGAAATGGAATTTGCATAGCAAAATACTTTCCTTTTCCAAGATGGAGCCTCTTTACACGGGATTTGAATTGGCAAAAAGGGCGCATGAGACATTGATAGACTGGGGGATTGACAAGAAGGTTTTCTCTATCACGTTGGATAATACTTCAACAAATTTTCATATGCAAAGAATACTGAAAGATAATTTGAATTTGAGTGGTAGCTTGATATGCAATGGAGAATTCTTTCATGTGAGATGTTCTGCTCACATCTTGAATCTCATAGTTCAGGATGGCTTGTGTGTAGCGGAAGGAGCTTTGAATAAGATTAGGAGCAGCATTATATGTATGTACGGAAATCAGAGATAAGGATGATAGAATTCAAGAAAATGGTTGAACAAGTTGGGGGTATTGACACCAATGTTTTAAAAGCCGGACCAGACGTCAAGCTGGAAAGGTCTACGGGTCAAGGTTCAACCGGTTGGAACGGTTGAGCCGTTTAGCCGGACCGGTGACGTAATAATTAAATTTAAAAATAATATATATATATATATATTACAATAATTAATCATTATTCTAATTTCATATGAAGTTAGTAAAGTCACAAAACACCATTTAAAAACCTCATCAATTATCACCCATCAGGATAAATGCTTAAAATATTCACCACTCAAGGGTTATACAAATCTAATTATGTTAATATATTCTTTTGGTATAAAATTATTAAAATAAAATAACTCAATTGGCAAGCTAAAGTTTAAAATAAAATAACTCAATTGATATGTTTTTTTTTTGCTAGTGGCAGAAAAAATAAATTGTCATGTTTTTTAACCTGAAATAAATTGTCAATTGAAACTTTAAAAAAATTCTATTTTATATATTTAGAATTATTTTTTACCAATTTAAATTAGAATTAATATGCGCATGGTTGTTATATCGGTCAGAGCATTTCATTTCAAATTTTAAAATAGTATAATATTTTTTAATTTGTTTAAAAAATTGATTTTTTAGATACTAACTGAATTATTTTTAAAAGATAAAATATTACCACATTACATGTTTGACGAGGAAAGTACTGGAGAAGTGACGCCTGCAAAGAAGGAAATGTTGAAATGACATTGCACTAATTTTATTCAATGGATTTATCTTTTCACCAGCTTTATCCAATGGATATTAGTAGCATGTATCTTTTTATTCGTTAGTCAATAGAAAATTAAATGCTTTCAACTAATCAAAGCATCTTCCTCTTTTTTGCGATGGATATTTTAGGCTTCTAGGCTTTAGCAGCTTATTTCGACCCTGGCGTCTCTCTTCATTCTAAAACACAGGTAAAATCACTTTTTATTTCTATTTGTCGGAGCTCTCAGATTCGACGTCGTCTTCTTCTTCATTTTCTTTTTCTCATAGTTGGCTGTTGTTGTCCGATCTGCGCCTCCTTATTCTTCTTCTTCTCCTTCTCCTTCTCCTTCTTCCTTGGGCACTGAGTTTCTGTCGGAGTTTTTTTTTTAAAAAAATAAGTTGATGTTTCTCAGAGAACACCTTCAGACCGTCCGGCTATTGAATAACCGGAACGGTTCCCAGCCCTAAAGTGAGTTCTGGTCTAATAACGGCTAAACGACGACTCAAAACGGTCCAGACTTCAAAACGGTTTCCTCCTGAAAACGAGCCGCCCAAGGCACCAGTCGACGGTCCGGCCGGTCGGACCGTCCGGTCCGGTCCGGTTTCCAAACCATTGATCGACACTTCTGTGGTTTTAAGGTATGATGTCCTGACTAGATGGAATTCGACACATGCAATGCTTGAAAGTGCAATTAAATATCATCATGCCTTTGCTTGCTTGGCCTTGAATGACACAAATTACAATCATTGTCCAACAAATGAAGAGTGGTCAAGAGCAGAGGCTATGTGCACATTCTTGAAGCCTTTTGCAGTGATAACAAACTTGATATCTGGATCATCATATCCCACTTCTAACATGTATTTCACACAAATATCAAAGATTGAGTTGCTGCTAAGAGGACATTTGAAGAATGAGGATTCTGTGATCCGGGATATGGCTCAGAGTATGCTTGACAAATTTGACAAATATTGGACTGAATATAGTGTTATTCTTGCATTAGCCATTATCCTTGATCCTCGGATGAAGCTTGAAGTCATAAAGTTTACTTTAGTGAAAATAGATCCCATAAATTCTCATGAGAAGATTGAAAACATTAGGAGCAAGTTGTACTATGTTTTCAATGAGTATAAAAATGTGGGATCATCTTCATCCGACACCCCAATTGGTGGAGCTGCTTTAAGTTCGAATGTCAACACGGTGTTGATCACAGAACCGATTCCTAGCCGTAACCTGAATGAAGTGGATGACTTCAAAGTTTTTTATGTAAGTTTGAAATTCTTAAATAGTTTTTGTTTAGATTTAATTTGAATTTTCATTGTCACTTTCCTCTATTCATTTAATTTGACCTTTTTATTAATTTTTCAATTGTGTAGGATTTTTTTTCATTCAAGTGTTAAGATGAGTCAACAATTGAAAAGTCTGAATTGAACTACTATTTGGAAGAAGTGATACTTGATAATAGATTGGCTACAAGATTTAATGTCTTGGATTATTGGAAAGCCAACTCATCTCGATTTTCCTGTCTTTCAAAGATGGCATGTGATATTTTTAGTATTCCAATTACAACCGTTGCCAGTGAATCAGCTTTTAGCATAGGATCTCGGGTTCTCACAAAGTATCGATCTTGTCTTCTTCCAGATAATGTTGAAGCTCTTATTTGCACACGAAATTGGCTTCTTGGTTTTCCATGGGATGGTAATATTTATAATCATATTTGTTCATTTATCTTTTTTTATATATCTATTTAATAAATCTTTTATGTTTATGTCATTACTTGTGGCAGAGGATTCTGAGATAAAGAAAAGGGAAACTGCTCATGTCCCTATTTTTGCAGCTTCAGACAATGCTTCAAATATAGTGATTGCCGATTGAAGAATGAGAAAGGAAGATTATAAGTTTTTTTTTTGTTTTGAAGAATTGAATTAGATCCAAGAAGTTTATAACTTTCTTGCTAATTGTTATTGTATTATATGATTTATATCCCTCATTCCCTTCGAATATACTTATGCCATGTCTTGCCTGATGAGTGATACATGATTTGCATGCCATGCACAGATAGTAAACTTGTGAAATTCATTTATGTCAAACATTGTGAAATTCATTTATGTGTGAAGGACAAAATTAATTAGTAAACTTGATGTGTGATGCATGATTTCATTTATTTCATTCATCAGATATGAGATTATTTCAACTAAATAACTTAGTGAGCTATTTATGTAATTAGGAAAAAGTAATGGTAGATTGGTAGTAATTAGTAAGGTTATGTGTGTGCAAGATGAAATTGTGTGGCAAGCAACAAAAACTAATGGAAGCAAACGATTTATGTGGCAAGCAACAAATTAAAGGTCCATTGGTCCAGTTTGTATAGCCCAAAATCACAACAACAAAAAAACGAAAGGAAGTATCATATGGCCCAAAAACTAATGGAAGCAAGCTGGGGGGGAAAAACAGTGTAATATAGCCCAAAATGAAAAAAAAGGCCCAGAAGCCACACAGCCCAGTCTCATTAAAATGTTGGACTGGCGGGCTAGCCCACCAGCCCGACTTATCGGGCTCTGGCAGCTCGTGTTGTAATTGGGATGAATACAGCCCGACCCGATTATGGGGAACCCGTGACGGGCCAGCCCGTCGGGCTCGGGCTGGCCCGAATTATCTGCTCTACCTGTTAGTAAGAAAAAGTAATTATGTCCTTGAGTGTTGTGATTTTTTTTTATTTTCTTGTTTTCTTAATTATTGTAGTGAATATTCATACCGGTTGTTGAATTTTGGGAAATTCCCTGAAAAAGAACTCTAAAATAGTGAAAAGACAGAAAGGTGATTTGAATTTACATATTCCCGTAGAGATGCTAGTACCTGAACTGTCTTTACTGAAACTAAAAGGAAAAGACTATATTGTCCCTTACATTTTTTTTAATTAAAAAAATAATTACCCCTAACTGGCCAGCCGCCTGATCTGGCAGCCGGAGCTTCGGCATCTGATCGACACCGACGGCCCGCCTGCTAGTGGCCAGAGCTTTGGTGAGAATATTCCTCAGAATATTCCCTTGGGAATATTTTTTCCTAAAGTGGTGGCACAAAAAGTACATTACATTGAGCAATCAAAGCTCTTTAACATAAATAAGGCAATATATATATATATATATATATGTTAACCTTTGATCTTTAACCAAGCCCATCAATAAGTTCAGATAAGAAATTAGCAAAATGAGATAAGAAATTCACAAGTTTAGATAAGGAATTCGCAACTTTCGTTTTTTAAGTAAAACATTCACTTACCCTCTCAGACCATTTACAAATTTAGATAAGGAATTCCCAAGTTCAGATGAGGAATTGACAAATTGAGATAAGAAACTTACATGTTTAGATCAGGAATTCACAACTTTCATTTAAGTAAAAAATATACTTACGCTCTCAGGCCATTCACAAGTTTAGATAATAAATTACCAAGTTCAGATAAGAAATTGTTAAGTTGTGTTAAGGAATTCACAAATTCCAAAAAGGAATTGACAACTTTTTTTTTTTTTACTCAAAAATTTCACAAATTTATGCACGATGAGTTTTATTAGGATGAAGGGTTTAAAAAACAGAATTGGTATATTCACTCCATGGTTCTGAAGAAGAAGTAATAATATATGACTGCGGAAAGTTTCAGATAATAACCACCATAGCAAATTAATTCCCATTTACCTTAAATAAATCTGAAAGGGGCTGAAGTTATTTATAGAGTAAAATGACAAAAATATAAAAAAGAAAGGAGAAATAACTTGATTTGCGAGTGGTAAACACATCATGAATAAATAAAATAGTTATATGAACAAGTGAAATTAATTTCTTTATATGAATATTTTAAAGCATGATCAAGTCAAATTCCATTTATAAATAGTGAATATATAGTGAATATATAGTGAATATATAGTGAATAAGTGTAATAGTCTTCTAAATCAGAGAAATTAATTTCTTACCAAGAACATGTTAGAGTATGATTAAGAACACATCAGGTTATTTTTCCTTTCTTTCTGAGAGGTTTATTTTTGTCTTTTTACTTCGCAAATCAATTTCACTTCAGCCGCACTGGATTGGAATGAAATTTCATTTTTTTTAGGGGCTAATGGGAATTAATTTGCTACAATCATCCTTATCTGAAATTTTCCCATATAACTGTCTATAGTATACAATACTAACGGGTCAAATTTAACTAGAGGTAATTCTTTTAAACATGTTTTTTTTTTTAAACTTTTTTGTGTATTTAAATATAAGATTTCATACTTAACGATGGTACCGGTTCACCAATCATGCCTGTTGCTGCTGGTAAGAAAAAATAATTATGTTCTTGAATGTTGTGATCTTTTTGTTTTCTTAATTATTGAAGAGAATATTCATACCGGTTGTTAGATTTTTCTCAGGAATGCCATTTTCTTTGAACTATTTAGTAAATCTCTATCTTTTTGTAATTTTGTCTCTTAGAAAAAGTTCAACCCCACCTTGATATGAAGAGGAAAACAGGCATTTATATTTTGCCTTCTGTTCACTAAACCAAATGTCATTAGTGATACATCTTTATCACTTTGGTGAAAAACGGGCAACTAACTCGCTTTTCTTTTGGATGGATGATTTTTTTGTCATAACTAATTTTTTTAATCTTTACAGATTAATTATTTAGTTCATATATTTAGAATCTGAGAAATACTTAACTTGCCCGAAAGAAAATATTGCATGCTCTTAATTTGTAGGGACTTTTTGTTAAGCTTAGATCATTTTGTCTGACAGAAAGCTTTTAATACATTAAGATTCGAAAATAATAAATTTTATTAATTAAATTTCTGTTAAAAAATCACAAGGAATAAATCTCATCCATGTAGAAAATGAAATAGCATCCTAGGAGGAAGGCAGCAATGGTTTAAAGTTATTGGGGATTAGGAGACTGTTGTTAGCTGCACAATTAAGTAGGAGAGTGATTCAAGGACGAAGTCTGGCAATGCATTGAACATGCATGCATTACTAAAGAGCTTGATATTAGAAATATTTGATTAAATTGGGAATCAAAAGCCTTACAATTGAAAGCAAAATCCATAACATAAAATTCCCAAAGGAATAAATCTGATAATAATCTCTTCAAGTAAATAATTAAATTGCATTCTAGTAATGCAGCAATGATTTTTAACTTCAAATTTATTGTGGATTAGGAGGACGGCTACTAGCAGCACAGACCCTTGAGCCCCAATGCATAAAAAATATAATTAGCAATTACAATTGTTATAAAGTATTGAATATAGTGATTTAGGTGTGTATTACATTGGTCATTCTATCAAAATGACTCAAGTCAATTTGATAGGACCTACCATTTGACTATATACTTTCACTTTTTTCTTGATGTATTCTAATAAAAAAGCACTTGGCTTTAGTTGATAACCTCCATATTCATGTCGCGAAGCTTCACTAACCAATTAATCTATATTGGCATCTTCGTGATGAAGTTATTGAAGGCCAAATCTTTGTCATCACTTTCTGCTTCAATTGCGTGTTCTTCTGTTATTTTTTGCACCAACACTTATCATTGCGTGTTTCTTCAATTGTTATTAAATTTTTACGTAATTAAATATGAACTCTCAAACACTAACAAACAAAAGGTTCAAAAGATATCCCATTCAATAATCGAAGCTTACCCGCAGCCCTTTGGTAGTTTCAGTTTTTGGCGGTTAAACCAAGAGTCCCGTCTCAGCAATAACAGCAGTTTCACATCTTCTGAATATGCTAGAACAGAATATTCACCCTCAATGGTTCTTTATGTTGATTCTCTAGTTGCACCCACCTATGCTGCTTCCAAGTCGTACGTGGTGAAAAGCATCTGGCTTTCTGCCAGAATCACTGTCTATCCATCCAAGTCGTTGATAACCGCCATATTCATGTCATGAAGCAGCTTCAGTCAATGAGTAATCTATATTCCAATCTTCATGGTGAAGTTTGTGTTCTACAACAAGATGGAACATTTTTTTTTTGGGGTCCTTTTCAGCAACGCTTGGGATCGCTTGTTTATGTTACAATTTTTTATTGGAAACCAGATTTACCAATAGACAAAGCATTCTTTCGGTCTGTTAATATTTGGATCCAAGTTTTTGGTTTACCCGTTGATATATTATTGCTCAGAGCCTGTATAGTTTATGATATTGTGTATGGAGGCGTCATGGTTTTATATGGTTCTTTTCTAGTTTATTGACCTATTTTCTCCAAATAATATGTACTTTTACTTGTTGTATCATGTTACTTTAATATGAAATTTCTTTCTCATAAAAAAAATCTATAAAATTAAATACCCATCTCTACATTGAACCAAATTAGTGTTGTCACATGCTGTGCAAGAAGAATTTGCTTCATATTTTTTGGTCCATTTTGAGTGTAGTGGCATTTTGATTTTTTTTTTTTTTGTAAAGGATGTCAACCTTCTGCTTCAATCTTTCTCCATTCATCATTCTTTTCACAAAACTAATGTTCTATTAATTCCCAATTTTCCTGACTTTACTATACCAATCTTAGTTGTACAAACATTTTCATTTTATGCTGATAAAAGTATTCGTTTACAATTTTGATAAAAGTATTCGTTTACAATTCTGATATCATTCGTCAACGAAAAACAGAAAATACAGCGGAAACTTAATATTTACAAATTTCACCAAAATATCACAAAATAGACTAATTATGACCATGATCTTGTCCTCGCCTCGAGACCAGTGCCGCTCACTTTCCGACGTCTACATCTTTTCCCTTAGACCCACTGGTACCCGCTGAGGTGTTTATTAAAAATAGGGTGAGATTCCGGAGAACCCTAGTAGAAACATGCTATCGTTCATAGAAAATGCGAAAAGTAAATATGATATATGCCATATATGCACCTATTAATGAATATTATAAATATATCATTTGCATGTATACATGAGTTGGGCCTAGCCCCACTATTCTGCACCGGTTGGGTTTTCACCAACTCCAGTGTAAGTGCCTCTAACACTTCTGGCCCCTCTCTAGGTAAATCATGTTGATTAATAAAGCGCATTTACAAAACAATGACATCCACACAATCACATAACTTATGGCATAGTGTATGAAGGATAATATCCCTACCTCAATGCTTTATAATCCTCTTTTTAATGGTGTCTCGTAAAGCATGCTGTTCCGGCGTCTGACTCGGTCTTAAAATATTAAATGTACTAGAAATAGGTCATAACCTATCCAAGTATCATTTTATACTCTTCCATAGTGTTTATTGTGGTTATATTATTCTATGGTGAAAATTTACAAAAATGCCCCCGGGAACCCAGCCCGGCCCCGCCGTACTTGGCCCGGTAGCACGTTTTCCCAAAATTTTGAGTAAGGCTATTCTGACTTATTTTAGCCCAAGGAATCAATTTCCGGGTTCGAAATTATCAAATTCACTGTAAAAGTACGAAAATACCCTTGACAGCCCCTATTTAGGGATTTCAGTGGCGTTTTTGTAATTATGTTTTTTCGGCCTCTACCGAAAAAGTGCCCAATTGTAACCCCACCTATTTTTACCCACTGAGTCCAATGGAACCATTTATTTCATAAAAATCCAACTCCTACTACCATTTCTGGTCTGACCGAAATATTGAAGGGAAAATAGAAAAATGTAGCTTTTTGTTTTAGCTTCCAAAACTTGTACTTTTCCACTTCTAATCTTTGGTTAACTCATTTAGAAACTTCTTAATCATGATTTAAAGGATTTTGGCCAGTATAACCCCTTAGGGGTATGACTTTTCTAATTTTACAACTCAACCCAAAAATCACAAAACCAAACACAAACCTCAACAACAACACTATACTAGTTTAGATCTAAGGTTTTTGAGGTTACCTCTTGAGATCTTGAATCCTCTCTCTCTTCTTGAGCTAAGTATGGTGTCCTCAAGATCATGGATGCATGAAGAAAATGAGTTTAGAGAAGGATCTTTCATGCATACTCACAAGAAAAGACTTAAGAGACAACTCTTACCTTGATCTTCCTCCTCCTTCTTCTCTCTAGCTCTCAAGAGTTCTCCAAGCTCTCTCTCTCTCTCTTCTTTCCTTTAGTGTGATCAAATGTATGAAGGGAAGGGAAGAGAAATGCTTCATAAACTTTCTCCCTTAATTCTACACCATTGATTTAATCAAGGACCATAATGTGACACTTGTCACAATCCTCCTTTCTTTAAGTTTATGTCATACTTACTCCCTTCATGCATTCACCATTCTTCCCTTATGTGTGCACTCAACCTTGCCATACTTCCCTTTTGTGTGCACTCAACCTTGATTATCATTTCCTTCTTCCTTGGTTGGCCAAAAACGTGCTCCCTCTTATGCTCCAACTAAATCAAGTGTTCCTTCCATTTACTCAAGTCAATTGGTACAAGAGTTGGCTACCTAACCTTATGACATAAGTAAGGACTTATGACACAACAATTATTTCCATCATCTTTCATGTGGTGTTGACACTTGGTCTCATTGGATTTTGACACTTGTCTTCTCCTCCTTCATCCCTTAATTTCTAAAATAATTAAGAGAAAAAGGAAGATTACTTTATTTCTTAAATTTTCGGAATAATGCCAATTCTGGCAGATTTTCTGCCTTAACTTTGAAAAATCATAACTAATTTTGTAGACATTGTTTCGAAGTGATTTCAAAGCTTATGGAACCCTCATTAAGTCTAGTTTCAAGGAAAAATATGGAATTTTACTGGATAGGATCATATTATTCCCAGATTTTCAATCTTTGACCGCTACTCTAGAAACTTTCCAGATTTTCTGGATTAACTTCAAAAATTCATATATTTTTGTACATAGTTTCAATTGAGTCATATGACCTATCAAATTAAAGCTTAGGATGTCTACTTTCACCTTGTAAAATTTCATAACTTTTGATCATCATTTGTTATTCCAAAACCACATGACAAACTCACTGTCTCGCAGGCGATTTCACTGAAACCACTATTCCACTTTCAATTTTCAATATTTAATTTCGTTGGCCTTAAATATTCACCATTTCATTGAATTTATATAATAATTACAATATATTCTTGGCGAATAAAATTTGGGATGTTACAATGAGCGTGCCTAACGTTGAAAATTCAGCATAAAACCGTTGTAAAGACAAAGACAAATGTAGATATATGCCTCTTTTTTAGTCTTTTCTCTTCATGGAGTGATTGAAAGTTGTACTTGTAACCTATTTCTTTGTTTTTTGTCAACTCTTTTATAATTTTATTACTCTTTAACTGTAATTTTTATAATAAAAAGCCTGTATTGGCAATTTCATAATACACTTCGGAGCACAATGATCACTATCGGAATGTGGAACATATTTTTAAACCATTTTTTAAGATGACATATTTGCTAAATGGTGAATGTTAGTTTACTTAACCGGCTGTAGCATTTTTACACTATTTTAAATACTTCATATGTATTTTTACATCTAAAAAAGTTTAAGGTGTTAATTTGGTGGACCTAGTCACTACAAAAAAAAAAGGTATTTTGTAGCGGTGCAATTGTAGCGGTTATATTAAACCGCTACAAATTATAGTATTTGTAGCGGTTTTTACCTAAACCGCTACAAATTTGTAGCGGCAAGGTTCTTTTGTAGCGGTTTCCTACAAAAAACCACTACAAATTTGGCGCGAAATTCCCGTCAAAACTTGTAGCGGTGATTTTGTAGCGGTTAATGCACAGAAACCGCTACAATATTCCCGCCAGTTGGCGCGCCAACAGTGTAGCGGTTATTTGTAGCGGTTACAACAACAGAACCGCTACAAAATACCAAAGGTCAGAATTTTGTAGCGGTTATGCCCCTATAACCGCTACAGAATTTCAAGAGTCTCGACATTTGTAGCGGTTCTGGGCAATAACCGCTACAGAATTTTAAACATTGTTATCTTTTGTAGCGGTTATTGTAGAACCACTACAAATTTAATTATTTGTAGCAGTTAGAGTAGCGGTTATTTTAATAACCGCTACTAATATCTGGCCTATTTAAACCCCCCGTCCTTCATTTCTCCTTTTGCTCATTTTGTTTTCTGAGTGATTTCTTCGAGATTTGAGCATTCAGACATCTCTATAGGAGTTTTTGCTCAGTATTTCTCAGTATTTGCACTTGAGGTACGTATATAACACGTATTTTATTTATATTTGTATTTTTATTATATTTTTACATAATAATGTGACTAATTTTTTTTTTAATTTTTACAGTTGATATGGCTTCAGGACAGGATAAGGGGAAGGCCCCTGAGGTCCCCAGACAGATTTTACGGGGTGGCAGCAGCCGGGCAGGGGGCAGAGGGAGGGGCAGCGCGCAGACAGGGCTACCGCGGCATCTCAGCCCATCCCCCCACAGGCACCGCAGACGATCCCACAGGTGACGACCGCACCAGAGGTGCCTGAGGTGGAGAGGCCAGATATTAGCGTTGAGGACTTCCTCAACGAGGAGGAGTTCGAGATCCCGATTGGGTTCAGGGAGATGGAGCAGTCCTCGATGAGGAGGACGCTCGGGAGCAGAACAACCCACGAGGGTCGTCTTCGCGGTCCACTGAGTCTGAGGTGCAGGTCGAAGGTAAATTAATGTTTTAATTTAGTAAATTATTTATTTAAATTAGAAATGTTAACTTTGAATTACAATTTATCTAACGTGCGGTCAACTGTGCAGATGAGCAGGGGAACGTGTCGACAAGGAGGCTGGATGTGGCCGGTCTGAACAGCATGGACCGGACCCTGCGAGTTATAGTGCCGTGGAATGAGGGCACTGACCAGCCGATCCACAATGGGGGTCACCTGCTCAACCGCTTCCTGAACGACCTGGGCGCGAATTGGATGCGGTTCCCCCTTCACTTCCCGACGTGGAGGCACGTTCCGAGGGGGCTGAAGGACCAGGCTTGGGAGGAGGTGGTTCAGGTAATTAAAACTATTTAATTAATATATTTTGTAATTAATTCTATTTAATTAATTTTTTTTAAATTATGGTTTTTATAATTATAGATATTTAAATAATTTTTTTTCAGCTGCGGTTTGCCGTCCGGGCCAACCGGAAGAGGTACGCCCTCGTGAAGATGGGTGACGCCTGGAGGAACAGGAGGAACCGTCTCTTCCACATGGTGGATAAGGACGGGACGATGCCTCTGGAGCAGCTGATCGAGAGCGTCCCGGACGGCGTGCCACCGAACGACTGGGCGCGTTTCGTCCAGTTCAGGAGGAGCCCTCAGGTGCAGGTAATGTATTTATTAGATTTTTGATACATAATTTTGTAATTGTTAAATATTAAATTATCATTTCAATTTAATTTGTATTTAATTTTAAATTATAATACATTTAATATTTTTTTTCCAGGAGCTTTCTCAGAGGAACACCGAGATCCGGTCGCAGCAGACGATCCACCACACAGCAGGATCGAAGACCTTTGCTGTGACCTACAGCGAGCTGGTAACTTTTCAAAATATCACTTACTTTTAGCTGATTATTTCATAATACTAATTATTGTTTTGTAATTGTTTCAGGAGACGAAGGCACAGCAGGAGAACCGTCAAACGGACTATGAGGAGCTGTACGCCATCACATATAGACACCGTGACGGGACTGCGACCTCTCAGCAGGCAGAGGCGGCCATTGTAAGTAATTTTATTATTATATTTTTTATAAAACCAAGTTAATAATGAAAAATGCTAATTAGTAATTGTTTCATAAAATGGCAAGAGCAGATGCAGCAGTCGCAGGTTGGGCTGCGACAGACCCAGCCTGAGGAGTCACAGGGGTCAGTGGACCCGACGACTCCTTTGAAGGTGGGTCTGGCTCAGCCTGAGCACCCCGGACGCGTGCGGGGGATGGGGATAGGCGTCAGACCCAGCATGGTCTACGGCAGGAGCGCCGCCTCTGAGGCTGGCAGCTCTAGAGGGGTCAGACGTCGGAGGGACGAGTCTATTGACCAGCTATGGTAAGATTTGGAGCAGCAGATGGTGCAACAGCAGCAGCAGATGTAGGTGCAGCAGCAGCAGCACCTGCAGATGCACGCTGATATGCTGTATGCTCAGCAGACGCAGTGGCGTGAGATCGCGAACAACATGCTCGAGGGAGCATGGAGTCGCCTATTCCCGAATGAGCAGCATCCAGCGGTTCCCCCTGTCCCTCGCTACGTCGTCCCGAGTACTACTCCTCTTGCTACTGCTCCTCCTCCTGCTGATGACAATGGTGCGGTTCACTCTGCACAGCGGCCCGATCCAGCGGCACCTGAGGGAGCCCCACCTGAGGGAGCACCAGAGGATCAGCCCCCAGCTCCTTAGTTTACGACATTTTTTTTTGTTTAAACATTTGTAAATATATATATATGAGTTTTTATTTCAGAACTTTCTTATTGTGTTTTATATAATTATATTTATATTATTAGATCACGTTGTTTAATTTATGAATTATTTATATCTAAATTTTAAAAAAAATAAAGTATATATATTTGTTGCGGTTTTAACTTAAAACCGCTACAAATATATATATTTGTAGCGGTTTTAACTTAAAACCGCTACAAATATATGGATTTGTAGCGGTTCTACACTAATAACCGCTACAAATGTATATATATAATTGTAGCGGTTATACACTAATAACCGCTACAACTATATATGTTAGTAGCGGTGTTAAAATAATAACCGCTACAAATACTCATCATTTGAATTCTGAAATTTGCCGCCTTTGTGCACATTTGTAGCGGTTATGTTATGTATAACCGCTACAAATTAAAAATTATTTTTAAATTTGGTGTCCAATGGCTTTAATATTAGTAGCGTTTTATATATATAACCGCTACTAATACGCAACAAGTAAATTTTGAATTTCCCACCAATGTGTAACGGCTTGAACATTAGTAGCGGTTTTATATATATAACCGCTACTAATACGCAACAAGTAAATTTTGAATTTCCTACTAATGTGTAATGGCTTGAACATTAGTAGCGGTTTTATATATATAACCGCTACTAATATTTTATAACAGTAGCGGTTAGTGTAGCGGTTTAAGAACCGCTACAAAATTATAAACGTTGGAATTTCAGAATATAAGGTTCTAGGCATTCGTCATTATCTTCTCACTCATATTCTTCTCTATACTTTCTTCTCTCTCACTTGTAGCTATGGATAAATCATGGATAAGGTTGCCGCGCAATTCTGTTGAATATTTGTATGGATTAAACAGTTTCTTAGATTTCGCATTCACTCACACCAGCTGTAACGGCAAGATCGTCTGTCCGTGTCAGAAATGCAAGTTCAAGAAGTGGCATGCACGAAATGTTGTGAAGGAACATTTGCTTGTGAAGGCTTTCCCTGAGGACTATACATTCTGGGCAATTCATGGTGAGAAGGCTGGCATTAGATATGACGATGCTCTTCCTCGAAGTTCTCAAGTAGGCGTTCAAGTAGATGAAGATGATCCTGTGAATGATGCTGTGCGTGATGCGTTTGGATTTCAAGGCGACAACTTCAACGAAGAAGTGCACGGCTTTGAGCCAGCTTTTATGGGGAATGAAGTAGCTCGGGATTTTTTCAGCTTGATGCATGAAGCAGATCATCCTTTATATCAAGGTTGTCGCAAATATTCTAAATTATCTTTCTTGATCAAATTGTATTATATCAAGTGCTTGTGTGGGATCACAGATAAGGTAATGTCGATGTTGCTCAACTTATTACAAGATGCATTCCCCGACGCCAAGATTCCCACAACCTTCTACGAGGCCAAGAAGATTATCAACAGGTTGGGGTTGAATTATCAAAAGATTGATGCGTGCCCAAATGATTGTATGCTGTATTGGGGAGACGATTCCAGCAGGGAGACATGTAAGAGATGTCACACATCGAGGTACAAGACAATTCGGAAGGGGAAAAAGCAGAAGAAGAAACCTGCAAAGATTCTCAGGTACTTCCCTTTGAAACCTCATCCACAAAGATTATTTATATCGTCTAAAACTGCTGAGCACATGAGGTGGCATGCCGTTGATAAAAACGAAGACGGTAAATTAAGACATTCGCGGGATGCAGCTGCTTGAAAAACGTTTGACAACGACTTTCCAGATTTTGCGACTGACCCCAGAAATGTTTGGCTTGCGTTGGCGACCGACGGTTTCAATCCTTTCGGGAATCTTAGCACAAGTTACAGTATTTGGCCGGTAGTCTTAGTTCCCTACAACTTACCCCCTGGATGTGTATGAAACAAAGCTCTTTCATTATGTCTATGATCATTCCAGGCAAAAAGGCACCGGGCAATGACATCGATGTGTATCTCCAACCGCTTATTGCGGAATTGCTTGACCTGTGGAATGTCGGCTTGGAGACGTACGACGCTTACAGCAAGACTTTGTTCAACATGCGTGCAGCCTTGATGTGGACGATTAGTGACTTTCCTGGTCTTGGCACATTATCTGGTTGGAATGTGCATACTGGGTCGGCGTGTCCAGCTTGCAATTTTGACTCTGACGCATTGCGCCTTCCCCACAGCTGAAAGTGGTGCTTTATGGGGCATCGGAGGTTTCTCCATGGAATTCATAAGTTCAGATTGCAACGGAATCGCTTCAATGGGAAACCAGAGAAAAGAGGACTACCTCAGACTTTGTCCGGTACAGATATCTTACAGCAGCTTGAGCATGTTGACTTCGAGTTTGGAAAAAGCGACGATTCAGCACAAACTCCCCAAAAGACGCGCAGGACTTCGGCGCCTCAGCAGTGGAAGAAGATAAGTTTTTTCTTCACGCTTCCATATTGGAGATCTAATTTACTTCGCCACAGTCTTGATGTAATGCACATTGAAAAGAATGTTTGTGACAATGTGCTGTATACGCTGCTTAACAAACCCGGCAAGACAAAAGATCACCTTCAAGCGAGGAAAGATTTACGCGACATAGGAGTTCGTGAAGACGCTTGGCCAGATGAGCATGACAGATTTACACCGGTAAAGTTTACCCTCACAAAACCGAACAAGGATGTGTTCCTCGCGACGTTGAAGAAATTAAAAGTTCTTAATGGGTATTCAAGCAACATTTCTCGATGTGTCGACTTGCAGGCTCGAAAGGTTGCTGGCATGAAGAGTCACGACTCACATGTTCTTATGCAGCAGTTACTCCCTCTGGCTATAAAGAATACACTTCCTCCCGATGTTTCCATCGTTTTGGTGGAACTTTGTTCTTTCTTTCAGAAGTTGTGTTCTAAGGTTTTTATCGTTGATGAGCTCGATCAGCTGCAGTCGAAAATCATTCTTACGCTTTGTCATTTGGAGATGATCTTTCCTCCGTCCTTTTTTACTGTGATGGTTCACCTCACAGTCCACCTCGTTCATGAAACAAAGCTCGCTGGACCAGTACAATATCATTGGATGTATCCGATTGAGAGGTACTCATTTTAAATATGTGCTTTAATTTATTGTCCCTATTTAATGTTTGCTAGTCGTCCTTTTCATCATTTTATATCAATTTTCTCTTCTGTACTTCGTAGGTTCCTTGGGAAATTAAAATCTTACGTGAGAAATAAGGCGTGGATAGAAGGTTCTATAGCTAAAGGCTATATAGGGGATGAGGTGCTATATTTTTGCTCAAGGTATTTTGATGATCTTGAGACGGCTTTCAACCGCCCGCCTCGTGTTGACGATTGTCCGGAACCTGCTCTGACATCAGGAGAATTTATCCCTCGTGTTGGTAAACCAGTTGGAGCAACTGAGAACTTCAAACTAACGGCAACTGAGAAGTTCCAAGCACATAGACATGTCTTGATTAATTGCACTCAAGTTGAACCTTTCATACGGTAAGAATTGTACACTCACATGTTATTCGATCTATATCTTTCGTAACATTTCTCACTTTCATTTCACTAACGCCTTTCCATTATTAATTGCAGGGAATTCAGAAGTCATGTAAAGCGTCAACTCAGGATCCGTACACAGACATCCTCGGAAGTTGATAGGAGGGTCCACAGAGAATTCCCGAGCTAGTTTGCGGGCAGAATACTAAATGACCACAACCCACACTCACCAGATTTCAGAGCTCTCGCAATCGGCCCTCTTGATCATGCAAAACGGTTTATAGCATACAATGTCAATGGTTTTAAGTTTTTCACGGTTTCACGGGATCAAGGATTGCAAACACAGAATTCGGGTGTTTATGGCACATTTGGGACAAGGAGTTATGCGAGCAGCAGTGACGCCAACATGCAATTCGGAGGCGTCCCTTACTATGGCAAGCTTCTTGATGTGGTCGAGCTTAATTATCAAGGCCGTTTCACCGTGAAGCTGTTCAAGTGTTTGTGGGCAAATACCACTACTTCTCGGGGACTGACAACTGACGACCTAGGGATCACATCAGTCAATTTCTCACGGCCGATTCATACTGGTATTTCTCAAGATGATGAGCCGTATATTCTAGCTTCAGAGGCACATCAGGTTTATTATGTCGAGGATGAGAGGCATAGTGATTGGCATATGGTCGTTCATTTAAAGCTAAGAGACCTTTACGACATGGGTGAAGGCGATAACATTGTCTACGAGAGTGAGCCATTTCAGCCAGCTGATTTTGAAAACTACTTCCCTAAAGGCGATGACAATTTACCTCTACTGCGGTGAGTTTTTTTAAGTCCACGTCATTTAAATTAAATTTTTTAAATTTAATAATACATCAATAACAATAATTTTTCTACAAAATTTCTGTAGGGATGGTGACGATGAGTGATCAAATTCAAGTTATGCTTTTGTCTTTACAAAAAATGCAAAAAAAATTTTTAAAAAAAAATTTTTTAAAAAAATTTAAAATAATATTTGTAGCGGTTATTAAATCGCTACAAAAATATAAATAACCGTTATTAATTAATAACCGCTACATTAACCGCTACAAATAGCACTATGAATATTAAACCGCTACAAAAATATAAATAACCGCTACTAATTAATAACCGCTACATTAACCGCTACAAATAGTACGTGGATCCCTATAAATACCCTTACCACAACTCATTTCAAACACTCCCCAATTTCTTTTCACCTTACATTTCTTCACGATCAAATATGGTAACAAGATTTTTAATTTTTTTTAGAATACTTCTTTCCTTTCTATAAAATTTATTCTAATCATTTTTTTCTTCTAAATATATCATAACTGTATCTCATTTTCATCTATTTTTCATACACAATTATATTATATTAGAAAACATAATAATTCCTTATTACCTACCTATCCTTAATAATATTATTAATATAAATTTTATACTAATCCTATTCAATTACATTTTTCCTTTTTATTTATTAATAAGTTAAACTATTGAATAATAAACTAATTGAAATAGATAAAATAATAACAAAATAAACTATTTAATATAATATTGAAAAAAAAGAAAAAAATAATTGTATATTTTTTAAAAAAATTTTAAATATTTGTAGCGGTTATTAAACCGCTACTAAATAACGCGCCTTTTTACGAGTCAATTTAAATTTTTTGGCGCTAATTTTGAATTTCATGAAATTCAAAATTAGTAGCGGTTCGTTAACCGCTACAAAATAAAAAAATGTCATTTTTTTTCGCCAACAAATTTTCAATTTTGTATATTTGTAGCGGTTTCTTAACCGCTACAAAATAAAAAAAAAATTTTTAGCTCTCAATATAATTTTTTATATTTGTAGCGGTTATATAACCGCTACAAATATCTCTGGGTGTTGTAGCGGTTAAGCTGAACCGCTACAAAGTATGTAGCGGTTATTTTTGATTGAGTAGCGGTTTTATAAAACCGCTACAAAACTGCTTGCAACGTACGATTTAGTAGCGGTTTGAGTAACCGCTACTAACCTAGTTTGTAGCGGTTAGAACCGCTACTAATACCCATTTTTAACCGCTACTAAATCACGTTTGTTTTGTAGTGAGTAGAATATTTTATGAGTAGATTTGTATCATAACTATTTCATGCTGTTACTTATTTCTATGCCGTGACCCTAGGACCTTTTGCTAAAAAAAAGAAAAAGAAATGAAGATGACTCTGAATAAAACTAAAATATCTGGGTACAATAATTGAATTGAATGCAGATATATGGCTATTTCTTTTCAGAAAAATATGTTGAAGGAAGCATAAGATCAACAACATCATCACTCAATGACAAACTCTGAGAAAACTGACATATCAATAACACCAGCTTAATAGTTTAGGGACAATATTACATATTCATAGAAAATAAATACGATTCATATATCTCATTACCAAAAGCATCAAACATGTCATCAACTGTATTAAATTCAAATTATTACAACATATGTAAATTCTCATTTCATGATCTTCATTTGTCTCCCTCATTGATCAAGCTGCCCATATTTGGATATGCCACGCACTCCAGATGATTAACTTCATCTAAAATTTACGACAATAAAAACAATTACATAATTAATACCATTGAAAAAAATACTCGGTAACAACGAGGATGAATAATAATAATAATAATAATAATAATAATAATAATACCTTCAGAGAAAATCAGAAACCTGTACCAGTACCACCATTAAGTTTGGACTACTATTCACACTTTGTTTTTAGTAATTAAAAAAAAAAAAAGTTTTCTCGGTTCAATTATGATGGGCAAATAATGCTAAGAAACATCTCTCTCACAGAGAGAGAGAGAGAGAGAGGGGTTATATCATAAATAGAGCTTTTCTCTACATGAAGCAGGTTCAATTCTTGCGAGCGTTTCATAAAAAAAAAAAAAAAAAATCTTGCGAGCTAACACCAGCATGCTTACATATTTACTTCCTTCCATTCTTAACATAAGATTTAGTTAATTTTTTTAGAAAAATTTAAAAAACTAAATAAATTAGTTAATCATAACATATGTCGTATACTATTTGATTATATATTATCATTTCATAAGTTAGAAAAATTAGTTTAGTATAAAAAAGATAAATATCAATACTTTAAACTAATTTATTAAGTTTTTTTAATTTCTCCAAAAAAAATTAATTGGATCTTATATTAAACACTGGAGGTAGTATTAAATGAATAAAATTTTATGAAATACATCTTCACAACTTTCTCTTAAAAATTCATACATAATTCGAAGTTCTTAAACTATAAATAGAATCTAAAGGCAAAAAAGATATAAATAGAATATTTACCAAGTTGAGCTCCGCTATTAGAGCCGGGAATTCGGGCCGACCCATTTAGGTCTGAGTCTTTCAAGGGCCGGGCTTATGATTTAGAGGCTAAAAAGAGAAGTGGGCCTAAAAGAGCCGGCTCTGTAGGGCTGGCCCTGCAGCCTTAAGGACCGGCCCTTTTAGGCCCGTTCAATATTTTTAAAAAAAATAAATTAATAAATATAATATCATTATATCAAATTATCAATATGAGAGACACCTAAATACCTAATAGAGTATTAATAACAGGTAAACACTTATTAATTGGTTTGATTTATTTTATTTTCTACAATGATTTATTAATTTAAACTTTAAAAAATATGCTAATTTGGACATTAGATGATTATTTTAACTAAAAATTTATGATTTTTAAAAATAATGTATCTCAATTTAAAGCAAAATAATAAATAAATTGTAAAACTTGAAAAAGAATTTTTTTTTGAATTAAAATGAATTTAAGCCCGTTTAGGCCCGAGCCCGTGAAGGGCCAGCCCTGTAGGGCCAAGGGCCTAAAAAATATTGTACTTTTTAGCAAATGGGCCTAAACGGGCCGGCCCGTATTCCCGGCTCTATCCGCTATATGAGTTTATATCTTAATCTTAGATTAAATCGTATACGATATATTAACATATGTTCTTGTGAGATCTTCAATCAAAACACGATTTCATTTGCATAATACTCAAAATTATATATGATATAATCATATTATTACGTACAGTCGTTCTTAATCACAAAGATAGAAAGCCTATGTAAGATAAAAATATTATGTGAGAAACTACATGAAAAAAAAAAAGCAACACAAAACACAAAATAAAGGTGATCAAATAACACCATAATATGTAAATTACACATGGTACTCAGACCTGGACTGGAAACCAGCTAGTAAAGTGGTCGGGTCCAGTATTTTATATTTTTTAAAAAAATCATTTTTTATAATGTTTCTTTAGAATTTCATATTAATAATAATAAAATCTTCAATTTTTCACCAGTTTAATCTCGAGTCAGTTTCAATTTGAATCCGGTCTGACCCATTAACCCTTAACCTAGTACTCCGGCCGGTTCAGTGGCCGGTCTGGGTTTAACTACCTTAAAATTAAATGGTTGGATAAATGGAAATATAATCTTAAAAATAAAAAAGAGGTTTATGTTTTACAACCTCTTTTGTCAAAGAAGGCAGACAATGGACAATAACGAGTTAACGACTTAAGACCATAAATGGGATAGAACACGCGGCTTTTTACCTAGAAAAGCTTTGATGCTACTAAATTACAAGTTTATTGGAAATTATGCAATTTTTTATTTCAGGAAAGATTTGCATAAGTTCAAAAGATAGATAAGAGATTTATATAATTAAGATAAAATACAGAATACTTCAATGTATTGAAAAAAATCAATTCATGCAAGTAATTAAGAGTCTGTTTATTTTTGTTTTCTGTTTTTTTTTTCCAAAACAGTTTTATAAATTTTTTTTAAAAAAAAATTTTAAAAAAAAATCTATTTGAATAGTTGTTTTAAAAAACTATGGTTTTGAAGTGATGTGGCGGCAACCGTCATCGGTGATGACGTGGCGGTGGTAGTCGTTAGAAGTATTCTATCAATAGTGATTATGTAATGGCCTCAAAAAGTAAAAAATAGAACAACAAAAATAAGAAAACACATAAAAACTGTTTTTATTTTTTTAGTTTTAAACACAATTTTATATTTTTTGTTTTTAAAAACAACTCATTAAAAAAAATTTTAGTATAAAATCAAACAAGCCTTAGACCCTGCAAAGTAAAGCCAACACAAAAGATAAAATCAAGGTTATCAAATATAACACCAGAAAAATGAAACAATAATGTTCATATAAGTTTTACCTCTTTTATCCGCAGTGTGCGTGATTAGTATGTTGAACAAAGCCCATTTCTTAATGGCTCCAACGCAGAACTGGAATCCATTGCCCAGCACGTCTCTGATAATCAACATATATTTGAGGAAAGATGCTACAGAGAATGAAGTCCACACATTTCCAGTATCTGATCCTCCACCGCCTCCAGAAGAAAAGAGGCGCAATAATAATTCCTAAGCCGAAAACCACTCCCAATTCCAAACCTTCGATAAGCTCAAAATCAATTCCGTGGTTATTGGCAGATGTTGGGGGCGGCATTAGCACTTGTGGCCCATTGTTTGGACTTTGGGTCAAAAGAGGTCCATAAAGACCATCATTGCCTTGGAAGGCAGATGCCTCAAATGATTGAAGCTGTGTACCTGTAGGATCTTTCCCACCAAATGATTATGGGACAAGTTCACAAATGAAAGGAACGACAAACTTGCAAGCCCTGTTGGAATCTCTCCTGACAAAGAGTTTTTTGACACGTCAAACGACTCAAGCTGTTGCAATTTCCATATGGATGATGGAATGTGGCCTGACAGATTATTATTTGACATGTTGAGCACATGGAGTGCGGTAAAATCCATCATCTCTTTTGGTATTGGCCCTTCAATTTGATTGGATGAGAAGTCAATAGACGTGAAGACACCTAGAATTTTGGTCAAGGTCATTGCTTTACCTTTCATGGTAACCATCACTTGATCTTGATAATTTATTGAGCTATATTCATAGAAGATAAAGTCGATATGGTTTGCCTTTGATGTTGTTTGATTTTTGTCAAGAATCATTGCCTTCAAAGTGGGAAAGAATTCTCCCGGTAGCGTTCCATTAAAATTGTTGAAAGCTAGATCAACAAGTTGAAGCATCTCCCAAATCATTCTCTTCATTTTTGGACACCCAATAGGACCATGGAAATTGTTTCTTCGCAAAAACATGACACGGAGTTTTGGTATTGTCTTCAACAAGCATGGAAACCGATCCTGTATCTTGTTATTTCCAATGTCTAACACCTCTAATGCGGTGCAATAGGACAGAGATTTTGGAATTGGCCCTTGTAAATTATTACTACTAAGATCGAGAGTCTGAAGAGTACATAAAGCTTGAAAAGTATCAGGAATATTGCCACTAAGATTATTTTTTCCTAAATTCAATACCCCAAGAGTCTTACTTTTTGCTAGACAATGTGGAATCACCCCACTAAATTGTTGTTGGAAAGATCAAGCACTTGAAGATATGAAGCATTGCAGATGGAAACGGGGATTCTTTCATAAAAGGCATTGTGCGATAGAGAAAGAAAAATTGTGAAAGACAGATAGTTACCAATGTCGGGTGGAATAACAGAGATGAATTTGTTGTGTGAATAATCCAAATAAGAGGCGAATGGAGGAAATGCCGGAAGTGTGCCTTGGAGGCAGTTGTCATGTAGGTTAAGCACAAACAACTTATTAGAGATTAAAGTTTCTGTGGTTCTTTCTATCTCCCTAATTGAATTGTGAGAAAGATTTAATTGATTAAGATAGTCAAGTTCCCAAATCCACTTGGGTATTTTTTCTGCAATTCCGTTGTTTGAGAGGTCTAGATAGGTTAATTTGGACATATTTCTCAGGAAACCTGGGAATTGT
This sequence comes from Inga leiocalycina, assembly GCA_963242795.1. Lineage (NCBI taxonomy): Eukaryota > Viridiplantae > Streptophyta > Magnoliopsida > Fabales > Fabaceae > Inga > Inga leiocalycina. The sequence goes on from OY725328.1 coordinate 58,138,551, forward strand.
CTCAAATTGCAAGATGCCAACATCAAACTAGTCATGTTGGGAAAGGACAACCGGTTTGCATTCCTAGCATTTGCATCAATAGACAAGTTGTTGTTTGAAAGACCTAATGTAATCAGATTTTGAAATCTCTCAAACTTATCGAGCCGTAGTGTGCCATTGAACTTGTTTGAAGATAGTTGGAGGACCTTAAGCCCTTTGAGATGAAAAATAAATTCAGGAATACGTCCTCTTAAATAGTTACTACCTCCGGTCATAAATATAGGACAAAGTTTATAGTGCAAATTGCACTATAAACTTTGTCCTATATTTAGGACCGGAGGGAGTACTACTTAAATCAAGAACTTGTAATGTGGAGGAAGGGACATTTGAAATTGCATCCGACTGACCTTGAGAGAGGTGGTTGTCGGAGAATTGTATACTTTGTAGCAATGGGAGCAAAAAAAGAGACATAGGAATGCCCCCAATGAGGGAATTGTTCTGCAAATTGATGCTGACTAGCTTTTCAAGGCCTTTGAAATGAGCTGATGCAACTCCACCATTTAATTTATTATGAGATATATATATGTGAGTAAGTTTCTTGGCCATACCAAATGATGGGATTGTACCAGTGAAGTTGTTTAATGACAAATCCAGGTAAGAGAGCTCAGTAAGATTTGACATTGAATTTGGCAGTGTTCCATTAAATTGGCATTTAGATATTTCTAATCTAGACAGCTGTCGTAAGTTGCTTATGGAATCTGGCAATGCTCCAAAGAAATTTGTTGTGCTTAGAATCAATGTCTTGAGAGATCTATTCTGTGGGAAGTATGGCAGTGAACCTTGAAGACCCTGGTTATATGACAGATCAAGAGAAGTGAGTGACTGTAGCTGGAAGATCTCATTTGGAAACTGACCTCTCAAATTACAAGAACTGAGAACCAGATTAGTACGATTTGAGAATTCAGCAAAGAAGCTAGGCACTGCGGCTGACAAATTGTTCTGATCCAGACGAATTATAGAGATATTTTGAAGCTTATTTAGTGAGGAATGGATGGGGCCTGACAAGTTGCAACTTGACATGCTTAGTACCTGTAGATGAGGTAGAAAAGACGACAAAGCATGACCCCATTCATTTCCATTTGATGCTATATTAATGCCATCTAGATATAGTTCTCTGACTTCACTGAGAGTTTGAACAAGCTTCTCCAGATTTGGATTCTCAAGTTTCAATGCTGATTCTGCTAAAAAATAAGTAGTAGACAGATCAAGAATGGTTAACCTTGGGAGCTGAGCAATCTCTATTGGTATCTGGTCCACAAAGCCAGCACTTGACAAATTCAAAGAATTCAAGTTCTTCAAATCTTTGATGCTTGATGGAATTGCAGAATTGAAGTTGTTGAAAGCCAAATTCAAATGCCTGAGATACTGGAGACTGAACAGAGTACTAGAATTGTCAAGTCCACCGGATATTGATTCCTCAGTCAGGTCCAGACCAGCAACATGTCCCTCCTCATCCCAAGTTACGCCACTCCACTCACTGCAAGGCCTGCTTTCATTCCAGAACACCAATTTGATGGAATCAATAGGGTTGAATTTGAGGTTTTTCTTCAATTGAAGTAACGAAAGTTTCTGGTCTTCAAGACAGTGAACAGAATACCCAGAAACCAGAGAGAAGTTGAAACTAATACATGCCCAATAATAACAGAAAAGGAAGGGAAGCCATAAAAGTAGTGATATTCTCATTGGATTTGGAGTGTACAGTGAGAAAGACTCATACAACTGAAGACTGGAGCAGTAAAGAAACAAGTGGTGGCTTCAGGGAGTTCACAACCATGAACATGAACTCTCAGATAAATGAGAGCGCAAAATAAAGATGCTGAGAAGAAAAGGCACAGAGAGGCTGATTCAGTGGCCTTCAGTAATAATAGGAGGGGAAGGTCGTTTTCCCTTTAGGAGACTAGTGAGTCAGCGTCAGAGTAAACTCAAAAAAGTTCAAGTCTTTGTTTGTTGACAAGTAAAGCTAATAAAGTTCGAAGAAAATGCAAAGAAAATAAGCGATGTCCTCAATTGAAGACTACTGGCTACTGCAAAAGCATTCCACGCGTTAGCGTGTTGAACTTTTTGGCTGCTTGTGCCTGTGTTGTTTCAATCTTAGAGCATTCACAGCGTTTTGAGAAGTGCAATTATGGAGTGCCGTGAACGATTTGGATGAAGCAACGATGAGCGTACCTAACGTTGAAAATTCCGCATAAGACCGTTGTAAAGACAAGGACAAACGTAGATATCATATATATGCCTCTTTTTTAGTCTTTCCTCTTCATGGAGTGATTGAAAGTATGTCTTCGTTTTTTGCTAACTCTTTTATAATTTTATTACTCTTTAACTGTAATTTTTATAATAAAAAGCCTGTATTGGCAATTTTATAATACACTGCGGTGCACAATGAGCACTCAGGGAATGTGGAACATATTTTTGCACCATTTTCTTAGTTGATATATTTACTAAATGATCAATGCTAGTGGATTTAGTGATTGTACTATTTTTGCACTATTTTTAAATATTTTATAGGCATTTTTGCACACGCTAAATAAATTAAAGGCACTTGGCGCCCCTAGCAAAATACTTGATGAGTAATTTTTTTTTAGCCTTACTTCATGAGTATATTTACAACTTAACTCTCTTATGATTCTACTTCATTGCTATGCCGTGACCCTAGGACCTTTTGCTATGGAAAAAAGAAGGGAGAATTACATTAAGGTCCCAAAGAAGAAAAGAAATGAAAAAATAGTCCTAATAGATTGCAAAATAAAAAAATGGTCCCATGGAGTTATTAATACAGGCTCATGGAGTTGTTAACGAGTTGTCAATACAGACTCCTGGAGTTGTTAATGGGACCATTTTTTTATTTTGCAATCTACAGGAACTGTTTCTTCATTTTTTTCCTTCCTTAGGACTTCATTGTAATTCTCCCAAAAAAGAAAGAAAGAAATGAAGATGACTATGAATAAAACTAAAATGTCTGGGTACAGTTTAATTGAGCGCGCGCGCGCGCGCATATATATATATATATATAATTAGTTCATTTCAGAAAATATGTTGAAGGAAGTATATAAGATCAACATCGTCATCACTCAATAAAATATTTATAAGAAAACTGACATATGAATAACATCAACTTAATAGTTACAATGCTACAGATTCATGGGAAAATAATACGATTCATATATCTCGATCACCAAAAGCATCAAACATGTTTAAATTCAAATTATTACAACATAAGTAAATTCACATTTCATGATTTTCATTTGTCTCCCTCATTGATCAAGCTGCCTATATTTGGATATGCCACGCACTTCAGATGATTAACTTCATCTAAAATTTACGACAAATAAAAACAATTACATAATTAATACCATTGAAAAAAAATACTTCGTAACAACGAGGATAAATAATCATAATAATAACTATTATATATAGATTTTCTCTACATGAAGCAGGTTCCATTCTTGCGAGCGAACACAAACATGCTTACATATTTATTAAATAAAAGAAAATTTTCTGAAATACATCTCCACAACTTTCTCTTAAAAATGCATACATAATTCGAAGTTCTTAAACTATAAATGGAATCTAGAGGCAAACAAGATATAAAATATTTACCAAGTTGAGCTCCAATATATGAGTTTATATCTTAATCTTAGATTAAATCGTATACGATATATTAACATATGTTCTTGTGAGATCTTCAATCAAAACACGATTTCATTTGCATAAACTCAAAATTATATATGATATCACCTCATCATCATTACGTGCAGTCGTTCTTAATCACAAAGTTACAAAGCCTATGTAAGAGAAAATAATTATGTGAGAATTACGTGAAAAAAACCAACACAAAAGACAAAATAAAGGTTATCAAATAACACCAGAAAAACGTATAAATGGAAATATAATCTTAAAAAGGAAGAGGGAGGTTTATATTATAAAATGAAAAATCTTCACGGCCCCACCCCACCAAAAAACAAAACCACCCCACAGCTAGCATTGGGAATTTGGGTTGGTCCGTACGTTACGGGCCAGATGCATTGGCCCGCCTATTTTTTATTTTTTTTAATTATTTCATTTTTTTTTTTTTTAAGTCTCACTCCTTTTCTTTTTCCCTTGCTCGTATCACAATTACTATTGGAAATTCAGGCTAGCCCATGGGTTGCAAATCGCCAACCTCCCCCTTCTCTACCAGCCCCAGGCTGCCTATTTTTTTTAATTATTTCATTTCTTTAATTCTCACTCTCTTTTTTTGTCACCCATACATATTACACTTCTTTTCTTTTATACATTTATGTTAGGAAACCAATTTCATTCTTACTTTCCTTTTTTTTTTTTCATTTACTTACATCACAAAAACATATAAACACATTTCTTTTAAATTTAATAATAGAATAAATGAATATAATATAAAAATAAAAAATATGAGGAAGTAGTTAAACATAGCATTAAAGGAAAGGTGAGCAGGGTATTTATAAGAAAAACTAAAAAAAATAAGTGGGCTAGCTGAAGCGGGGCGGGCTGACATTTAGCTTGCTCAAACCTACTAATTTTGATAGGTTGGGGTCCAACAAAAAGGATAAAATCAAGGTTATCAAATATAACACCAGAAAAATGAAACAATAATGTTCATATAACCACTTTTATTCCCAGTGTGCGTGATTAGTATGTTGAATAAAGCCCATTCCTTATTGTCTCCAACATATAACTGTGATCCATTGGCCTTCACGGCTTTCATAATCAACGTATATTTGAGGAAAAATGCTGCAGAGAATGGAGTCCGCACATTTCCAGTATCTGATCCTCCACTTCTTCCAAAAGAAAACTGGCCGAATAATAATTCCTAGCCCCAATGTCACTACGATTTCCAAACCCATAATAAACTGAAAATCATTTGCATAGTGATTTCCAGATGTTGGTGGCGGCCCATTATTTGGACTTTGGGCCAAAGGAGGTCCATAAATACCATCATTGTCTTGGAAGGAAGATGCTCAAATGATTGAAGCTGTGTGCCTGTAAGGATCCTTCCAACGACTCAAACTGTTTCAGATTCCCTATGGATGACGGAATGTGGCTTGAGAAATTATTATTTGACAGGTTGAGCCCATAGAGTGTTGTAAATTCCACTAGCTCTTTTGGTATTTACCCTTTAATTTGATTGGATGAGAAGTCAGCAGACGTGAAGACACTTAAAATTTTTGTCAAGGTCATTTCCTGACCTTTCATTCTAACCAGAGCACAAAAAACCGGACCGAACTGGCTGGTTCGACCGGTTGAACCGGGAACTGGTCCCTGGTCCGGTTCGGTGTGATCAGTAAACTGGTTAGACCGGTTGGACCGGTCAGAACCGGTTAATACCGGTGGTCCAACCGGTTGACCCGGTTTCTTTCTTTCTTTTTTTTTTTAAAAAAAATTTTCCAAATTTTTATTTTTTGTGTTTTTGAGGGCAAAATGGAAAGTTGAAGACTAAAATGAAGAGAAAAATAGATAAAGAAAGAATAAATCTTAAAAAATGAAAAAAAATTATTTAAAAAGATATAATAATTATAGGAAATGAGATATCTGCACAAGTATAGGTATTATAACTAATACTAATAGATTTTAAACATTTTTTTTTCTAAAAATCTTTATTTTTATCTATAGAAGTTTCAAAATATATTAATATATATTATCACTAATAAATTATAATATTTTAATATACCGGTTATGACCGGTTCAACTACCGGTTAGACCCCGATTGACCCATTAACCCTTGAACCTGTGCTGTGACCGGTTCATTATCAGGTCCGGTTTTTCGTTCCTTGATTGTAACTATCACCCGATCTTGATAATTTACCGGGTTATATTCATAGAAGATAAACTCGACACGATTTGCGTTTGATGTTGATCAAGAATCATTGCCTTCAAAACGTTCTATTAAAATTGTTGAAAGTTAGATCAACAATTTGAAGCATCTCCCAAACCATTCTCTTCATATTTGGACACCCAATAGGACCATGGACATTGTTTCTTCTCAAAAACATGACCTGGAGTGTGGGTATTATATTGTCTTCAACATGCACAGAAACTCATCAGCTATCTTGTTATTTCCAATGTCTAACACCTCTAATGTGGTGCAAAGGGATAGAAGTAATGATATTGCCCAATAATAACAGAAAAATAAGGAAATTAAAGCCATAGAAGTAATGATATTTTCATGGGACGTTGAAGTACACACAGCTTAAGACTCATACAAGTCAAGACTGAAGCAGCGATCGAAGATTGGACATGAATTCTCAGGCCTGTGCTTTCAGCTTTTACCTGTCCGATAAACGACAAGTGATCATTTTGGTGTTGATCATTTTGGCAGTGTGACTGAGTTGCTGCAATTTTAGAGCGTTCACAACGCAGCGATTTCGGAATGCATTCATATATAATTTTGATACTGAATACGGCCTTTGTGAACAGAAGGTAAACATAAATGTCATTTTTCCTCTGCATCTAGTTCTGGTATGTATTTTATAATTTTACTGCTATTATATAACAGTAACTGTTTTTGGCACAAAGTAAGTAATGGCAAGACGCTTCGTTGCACAATGGGCGTAGAGACAAATTGCAGTTTTACAATGTATTAGGATGAAAGGTCTGAAAGACAGAAAAAAGAATTGATATATATATATATATATATATATTATATGATCTCCATTATGTTTTTTTTCTTACCTTTGTGTGTATTTCAACATGAGAATTCACGCTTAAATGATCATACCCACTCTTTACCAACGACGCTAAGGAAAATAATAGCATGTCCTTGACTTCTACGGTTTTTTTCTTTTGTTATTTTTAATAAATGTTTAATAAATAAGAGCAAGTTAGTTGATATGATATGTATTTTCTAAAATACCATAGTCATCTTCCTTAATGCTCTCTTTCTCTCTTCTCTTAGATTATTATTGATTATTATTAAAGAAGCATGAATAGGGGTAAATTAGAAAAAAATTGACAAATATGAAAACTATGTCTTATATTTAAGATTAAGATCAATTCCCTAAACATGTCCTATATTAAATTATGCATGAGTATTGATTAAGAAACAATGAAAACAAATGTATTCAAAGAAATAGCATGGAATAAATGAGAAGGAATAAATCTCATCCATGTACAAAATGAATAGCGTCATAGGAAGAAGGCAGCAATAATATGGTCTTCTGTCCCTATCTCACCATTGTAGATACCTCTTGTGCAGTCATCTGCAAAAAGCATTTTAAAATAACACAAAACCAAACACCTGAATCAAAGTTTTCATAACCTTCACTTATAAACTCAAGTCTTAAAGTTGAAATGGATTTTAATGATGGAACAAGAATGAGACCAACCTGAAAGCTTCCATCACAACTTGTTGTGCCTGTTGTGCCTTCAGTGATGCGCCCCTTGTTGGCCCTCAATTTTGAGTCATTTTTCAAATTTTTTTCATGATTCTTTTAATCATTAAATTCTATATGAAATGAGTAAAATTTTGATGGCAAAAAATGGAGTTGTTTTCAAATTTTAATGATTTTTTGAAAATTTAAGACTCTAAATAAAAAAGAGACTACATAGTTTTGAAGTTTTAAATCTTTTAAAAATAATAAAAAATTGTAAATAACTCTATTTTTTGTTTATAAGATATCAAAATATCATTAATTTTATATAGGATCTAATGATCAAAGGAACTATGAAAAAACATTTGGGAAGTGCCCCAAAATTGAGGGGGCAGCAGGCACCCTGCCTTTTAGCAACGCTTGGGATCGTTGGTTTATCTTGCAATTTTTGATTGGAAACCAGAATCAATAGACAAAGCATTCTCTCGGTCTGTTAATATTTGGATCCATGTTTTTGGTCTGGCCATTGATATATTATTGTTCAGAGCCTGTTGCTAAAATACTTGGAAACTCCATAGGAAAATGAACTTACACTGTTTCATAAACAGGGGTCGCTAGTTACAGAAGAGAGTATTAGAGTAACTAATATCAGTTGATTAGTAGTCTTTGTTATGAATTAGTTTGTACACATCAGCACTCTCGTTAGTCTAAGTCTCTGGCTATAACAATAAGTATAGGTATCTTGAACCATCCACTCTTCTAAGTGATTCATAGAGGCGTGTCTAGTTTATGATATTGTGTATGGAGGCCTTATTGTTTTATATGGTTCTTTTCTAGTTTATTGACCTATTTTCTCCAAATAATATGTACTTTTACATGCTGTATCATGTTACTTTAATGTGAAATTTCTTTTTCATAAAAAAAATCTATAAAATTAAATACCCATATCTACATTAAACCACGTTAGTGTTGTCACGTGCAGTGCAAGTCCATTTTGAGTGTAGTGGCATTTTGATTTTTTTGTCACAAGCTCGGCTACAGGGTGATGAACGGTGGGCAATGAACAGTATTCCGCTACACTGTACTCTTCCACCTTTTCTGTCGAGCCCGTGTCTCTGGTTCCAGTCAAGAAGATGAAAAACAGAGGATATCAACGGCACACCGAAGTTCCTTCCGTCCTCACTCCGATGGCCGATGATGGAGAAGAAGATGAACGAAGATTCTCTCTCTCTCACGCCTGCTTCGCTCCCTCTGGTTTTTCGATAGATGAATATGACTGCAGTTTTTCCCTGCGCCTGTCCTCTGTTTCGTGTTTTTTTTAGGTTCCTTTTTCCCCTTGGCTTCTCTTTTCTTTCTTTAGTCCATTAGGTCTTCCTTTCCCTTTTTGCAAAACGGCGTCGCAGCTCATCTAATTCATTCCCTCTCATATGCGCCCCATATGCTCTCCTAATTAGATAAAATAATGGAAAAATCCTAAATAAATACCATTTAAAAATATAAAACCCTAAAAAATCTATTAACACTTCAAAAAAATATAGAGATACCAAGTATTAAATTGAGTTTTTCAAGTTTTAACATATTTACTATTTTATCCCTCAAATTTTTTTAAAATAATAGTGGTGCCGCCGTCGGAGCACCACCGCCACCCCTGTGACCGGCCGATCGGGACCCCCGACAGTCAGAGCTCCGGTCTCCGACGATAGGAGCTCCGGCCAGTGGAAGCTTTTTTGGTGGGGAGGGGTTAATTTTTTTGAAACAAATTTGTAAAGAAATGGCAAGGGGTGGGATCGAACCTATCCCACCCCTTTAGAAAAGAAACATGATGGCTACTAGGCTACCAAAGCTTCTTTGATATATATATATACATTATTAAATATATATAATATAATTAAATGTGTAGTAGCTTTGACAAAGTCAATAATGACATTGACAAATTCAATAATGGAAATAACAAAATTCGTAATGGTATGGACAAAACCGTTTGCTGATGAACCTTGACTTGCATGTTTTCATCAGCATTTTTACACAAAATATTTTTATCAAAACCATTACAATTCTTATCAAAATCATTACTAAACTTGTCAATATTAAAGTAACTAATATCAGTTGATTGGTAACTAATATATGTCAAAGGTAGTACAATATTAATATCATCACTCAATGAAGTATTAAAAAACTGACGTATCAACAACACCAACTTAATAATTCAAGTACAATACAGAGTACTCATAGAAAAATATGACACATGCATCTCATCAAAAGCATCAAATATTTAAACTGTATTAAATTCAAATGATTACAACATAAAATTCACATTTCATGATCTTCATTCGTCTCCCTTATTGATCAAGCTGCCCATATTTAGATATGCCACTACAGAGGATAACTTCATCTGAAGTTTACAACAATAAAAACAATTACTTAGTTAATACCATTGAAAATTACTTAGTAACAACGAGGATAATTATTAATAAAAAAGCCTTCAAAGAAAATCAGAAACCTCGACCAATAATGAAGGACCAATATTGCTAAGAAGCATCCCTAAGATACACACACACGGAGAGGGTCGAGAGGCGGAAAAAAAATGTCTTTATTGATTTCTCTCTCTATTAAATATCTTCACAATTAGATCAACTTTTAATGGTTGAGATATAATGTTATATTAATATTTTTATATAATATTAAATCCCCACTTGAAACTTGATCCAATGGTGGAAATATTCAATAGAGAGAAATTGAAGAGAGAAATCGAAGACATTCCTCTACAGTTTAGAAGGGTTATATATATATTTTCTCTACATGAAGGTTCAATTCTTGCGAGCGAACACAAGCATGCTTACATATAACAATGGGCGCCAGCCAAAGAACTGAAGAAGTAATGTGTGAACAGATATTTAATTATAAAATAAAAGAATTTTTTCTAAAAATACACCCCCACAACTTTCTCTTTAAATAATGCATACATAATTCGAAATTTTTGAACTATAAATACAATTTAAAGGCAAAAAAGATTAAATAGAATGTTACCAAATTAAGCTCCAATATATATATATGTGCGTTTATATCTTAGCTTAAAGCGTATACCATATATTAAATATGTTATGTTCTCGTGAGATGTTCAAAATTCTAACACGACTTCATTTGCATAAAACTCAAAATTATATAATATCATCTCATCACTATGTACAGTCGTTTAAACCGATTAGTTAGGAATTAAAAAAAAAGGATTAGAATCAAAAGGGGGGCATTTAAATAAATTAAACAATGTGACTGAATAGACAATTATATGGTTGGATAAATGGGCGCATATAGGTGTGCATGCAGTTTTAAAAATTATAGGAAGGTTTATGCTACACAACTTCTCTTATTAAAAAGGACAGACAGTAATAACAAATCGAGACTATATAGTTGACAAATGGGATCGAACATGTGACATTTTATTTAGAGGGACTATTATGCCGCAAGTTATAATAAGTTCATTGGCTGTTATGCAATTTTTTTTTTTTAATTTTGGGAAAGAATCCTATAAGTTTTTAAGATAGATGAGAAATTTGTGTAACTAAGATAAAATATAGAATATTTCAGTGCACTTGCCTTAAAAAATCAATTCTTGTAATTAACCAAGACTCTATAAAGTTGTTGAGAATTGATCATGATTAGCAAAAATATTCTGCACCGTCTCTCTCTCATGCACACACGTGAGCATAAATATATTATGAACAAAACATATACTGACATTTCCAACAACCAAAGAAAAAAAAAAGCCAACACACACAGGATAAAATCAAGCAAGGTTATAAAATAACACCAGTGTATCGGAACAATGTATGTTCATACAAGGTTTACCTCATTTGATAGACAGTGTGAGTGGTTAAGTAGTATGTTGAACAAAGCCCATTTCCTAATGGCTCCAACGTATAACTGCGATCCATTGCCCCTCATGTCTTTGATAATCAACATATATTTGAGGAAAGATGCTACAGAGAATGAAGTCCACACATTTCCAGTATCTGATCCTCCACTGCCTCCAGAAGAAAAGAGGCGCAATAATAATTCCTAAGCCGAAAACCACTCCCCATTCCAAACCTTCGATAAGCTCAAAATCAATTGCGTGGTTATTGGCAGATGTTGGGGGCGGCATCGGCACTTGTGGCCCATTGTTTGGACTTTGGGTCAAAGGAGGTCCATAAAGACCATCATTGCCTTGGAAGGCAGATGCCTCAAATGATTGAAGCTGTGTACCTGTAGGGATCTTTCCCACCAAATGATTATGGGACAAGTTCACATATGAAAGGAATGACAAACTTGCAAGTCCTGTTGGAATCTCTCCTGACAAAGAGTTTTTTAATAGGTCAAACGACTCAAGTTGTTGCAATTTCCATATGGATGATGGAATGTGGCCTGACAGATTATTATTTGACAGGTTGAGCACATAGAGTGCGGTAAAATCCATCATCTCTTTTGGTATTGACCCTTCAATTTGATTGGATGAGAAGTCAATAGACGTGAAGACTATTAGAATTTTAGTCAAGGTCATTTCTTTACCTTTCATGGTAACCATCACTTGATCTTGATAATTCATTGAGCTATATTCATAGACGGTAAAGTGGATATGGTTTGCCTTTGATGTTGTTTGATTTTTATCAAGAATCATTGCCTTCAAAGTTGGAAAGAATTCTCCCGGTAGCGTTCCATTAAAATTGTTGAAAGCTAGATCAACAAGTTGAAGCATCTCCCAAATCATTCTCTTCATTTTTGGACACCCAATAGGACCATGGAAATTGTTTCTTCGCAAAACCATGACACGGAGTGTTGGTATTGTCTTCAACAAGCATGGAAACCAATCATGTATCTTGTTATTTCCAATGTCTAACACCTCTAATGCGGTGCAATGTGACAGAGATTTTGGAATTGGCCCTTGTAAATTATTACTACTAAGATCGAGAGTCTGAAGAGTACATAAAGCTTGAAAAGTATCAGGAATATTGCCACTAAGATTGTTCTTTCCTAAATTCAATACCCCCAGAGACTCACTAATTGCTAGACAATGTGGAATCCTCCCGCTGAAGTTGTTGTAGGAAAGATCAAGCACTTGAAGAATTGAAGCATTATAGCAGATGGAAACAGGGATTCTTCCATAAATAGCATTGTGCGATAGAGAAAGAAAAACTGTGCTAGACAGATAGTTTTCAATGTCAGAGGGAATAACAGAGCTGAATTTATTGTATGAAAAATCCAAATAATAGGCGAATAGAGGAAATGCTGGAAGTTTGCCTTGGAGGCGGTTGTCATGTAGGTCAAGCACTTCCAAATTACCTTGAGAGCTAAAATTATGTGGGATTCTTTCTCTCTCTTGAAGTAAATTGTGAGAAAGATTTAATTTTCTGAGAGAGATAAGCTCCCAAATCCAGTAGGGTATTTTTTCTGCAATTTCATTGTTTGAGAGGTCTAAAGAGGCTAGTCCGGATAGATTTCTCAGAAAACTTGGGAATTGTCTCAACTTGCAAGATGCCAACTTTACATCAATCAAGTAGGGAAAGGATAACCGGTTAGCATTCTTAACATTGCCATCAATTGACAAGTTGTTGTTTGAAAGATCTAATAGAATTAGATTTTGAAGTCTCTCAAACAAATCTAGCTGTATTGTGCCATTGAACTTGTTCAAAGACAACTGGAGGATGTTAAGCTCTCTGATATGAAAAATAAATTGAGGAATAGGACCTTCTAGATAGTTACTGTTCAAATTAAGAACATTTAACATGGTGGTAGAGACATTTGAAAGTGCATCCAACTGACCTTGAAAATGGTTGTTGGAAAGATCCATGTGCTGTAGCATTGGGAGCGAAAACAAAGACATGGGAACGCTCCCATTGAGGGAATTGCTCCCCAAATTGATGCTGAGTAGGTTCACAAGACCTTTGAAATGTTGTGCTGATATTCCACCACTAAATTTATTGTTAGATAGGTCTATATAAGTAAGCTTCTTGGCCATACCAAATAGTGGAATTTGACCTTTGAAGAAGTTATTTGACAAGTCCAGGTAAGTAAGCTCAGTGAGATTTGACATGGAATTTGGCAGTGTTCCATTAAATTGGCATGCAGATATTTCTAATCTAGACAACTGCCGTAAGTTGTTGATGGAATCTGGTAATGTTCCTAAGAAATTTGTATCCCTTAGAATCAATGTCTGGAGAGAACCGATATGTGGGAAGTCTGGCAGAGAACCTTGAAGATCATCGTTGAATGATAGATCGAGAGAAGTGAGTGTCTGTACTTGGAAGATCTTATTTGGAAAACTACCACGCAAATTACAAGAATTGAGATCCATTTGGGTTAGATTTGAGAATTTAGAAAAGAAATCTGGCACTGGAGCTGACAAAGGGTTGCCATACAAACGAATTATGGAGAGATTTTGAAGAATTTTCAGGGAGGAATCAATGGGCCCTGATATGTTGCAATTTAACATGCTTAGAACCTCTAGATGAGGTAGAGAAGAGGACAAAGCGGGACCCCATTCATTTCCCTTGAGCGCTATATTAATGCCATCTAGATATAGTTCTCTAACTTCACTGAGGTTCTGAACAAGCTTCGTCAGATTTGGATTCTCAAGTTTTAGAGCTGATTCTCCAAAATAATAAAGAGTAGACAAATCAAGAATGGCCAACCTCGTAAGTTGAGCAATCTCCATTGGTATCTGACCCACAAAACCAGCATTTGACATATTAAGAGAAGTTAAGCTCTTCAAATCTTTGATGCTGAATGGAATCCCAGAATAGAAGTAATTGGAAGCCAAATTCAAATGCTTGAGATATGGCAGACTGAACAGAGTACTGGAATTTTCTAGTCCTCCCGAGATTGATTCCCCACTGAGGTCTAGACCAGCGACATGTCCCTCCGCATCCCATGTTACGCCTCTCCATTCACTGCAAGGGCTTCTTTCATTCCAGAACAACAATTTTCTGGAATCAATAGGGTTGAATTTGAGGGTTTTCTTCAATTGAAGTAACAAAAGTTTCTGGTCTTCAAGACAGCGGACAGAATGCCCAGAAACCAGAGAGACGTTGAGACAAAGACTTGCCCAATAATGACAGAAAAAGAAGGGAAGCCATAAAGCTAATGATATTTTCATTGGACGTAGGGGTCTACTGAGCTTAAGGCTCATACAACTGAAGACTGAAGCAACGAAGAAACTAGTGGTGGCTTATGGGGGTTCAAGACCGTGAGCATGAACTCTCCGAGGGCCTGTGTTTTTGAGTTTTCACCTGTCCGAAAAAGGAGTAGGTTCTGACTGGTGAAGATGCATGAGAGCGCAGAAGAAAGACACAGAGAAGAAAAGGCACATATTCCGACCAGTATGAGGCAGCGTCAGAGTTGACTCAAAAAGTCCAAGTCACTGTTCGATTAAGATACAACACATTCGCACATTCTCCTTGCCGTATCCCACATTATGCGCCAAAACTATGGGAAGGACAACCCTTCAACGATACTTGATAAGATGCAGAAGAGACACAAAGAAGTACTCCTCTAGTCATAGACATTGGATCTAATTTGAGGGTAGATTTTGGTCTGGTCCTTTTTTTGTTTTTATCTGGTGTATTTACCATTTTTTCATAATTAATTAGCCTAATTTATAAATTGATATATAATATAATGTTAGGCCAAAATATTTTAGAAAGCTCATGTCACATATTTTATAATTAAGTAAATTTATTTAACTTTTTTAATCTACTCAAATTAGATAAATCGATATTACCTTAAAGTACATAAGAATATTATTCAAATCCATGTTTAAGAAAATACTCAAATCATCATGCTCCCTTACCACGTTGGTATATGTCCTTAAATTCTGTCAGTTTTTTTTTTTATTGCAGTGAATCATTTTTTCAGGAAATTAAAGTCGTTTTCTTTGAATTATTTAGTAAATATCTGTCCCTTTTTTTTTTTTTTAAATTTTCTCTCTTACAAAAATTCCAACCCCACCTTGATATGACTTCACTTAACCAAATATCGTTAGTGAATAGTGATACACCTTTATCACTTTGGTAAGAAAGGGCAAACTTGCTTTTCTTTTGGATTGATGGTTTAAACCTTAAAGAGAGAATTGTAACTGTACAATCCAAGATTTCGAAGAAAACATAATTATGATGGCATCTGCCAATCTTTCATGCTCGCTGAATGATAATTATTCTTAGGCAATAGTTCATATTAATTCATGTTTTTTTCGTTTTCATTTCATTTCATTTGAATGGATAATCAGTGTAGCTAGTCCCTTTAATAATACGGAGTATTATACCATACTTCCTTTATATTATATTATGCTTCCTTTGTATCTAAACGTAAGAGCTAATAAAAGGGGTTGGCAAAAAAAAAAAAAAAACTAATAAAAGGGTTTACTTTGTGCTAAATATAAGACCTCAATTGTGGGCATTTTTTTATTAAGTAAGTAGTTTTCAATGCAAATAATTAAAAAAGATACTTTATGAAAATTAAAACATATATTTAGAACGGGGAATAGTTGACTTTGCTTCTTCTTGGTTACTCACCTGGTCCCAAAAGAAAACATTGTGTGCTCTTAATTTGTAGAGATGTTTTGTTAGGCTTAGAATATTTTATCATGTTGTTTTAACCTTATTTATTCAAATTGTGAGAGACTAGCCTTTCACCAGATTAAATATATCTCAATGTTTTGTTTTTTAAATTGATAGTTATCAACTAAGTGAATCTTAATTGACTTGTTTTTTAAAGTAAAATATAGTTCCTTCTTTTAGCTTTATTAAAATTATAAAAATTTTCTCTTTATTGTTAAAGGAAGTAGGACAAAATTGACTCCTATTTTCGTAAAAATGGATTTAAAAGGAGGATGAATGAGAAAGATTATTAGAGTACTTTAAAAAATACATACCATATTAATTACCTTAACTAACTTCCTTAATCTAATTAAATTAGATGAATATATCTTAAATAAAAGACATGAAGGAGTACTTTATATGGTTCTTTTTGATATGGTCATTTTCTCTTTTCGCTTGTTGAATTGTATGTGAGGGGAAATGAGTCTTTCCATTTTCTTATTGTCCACTTCCCTCCCCTTCTTTATTTACATCATTAGATTAGTTCTGACAATTGAAATTTGATATCCTATAAAAATCTTATTATAATATTAATTCGCAAAAAATGTAAATAAATAAATTAAAATAATTAAAATCTAATATGAAAATTTCACATCTTTAAACTTTTATTAAA
This sequence comes from Inga leiocalycina, assembly GCA_963242795.1. Lineage (NCBI taxonomy): Eukaryota > Viridiplantae > Streptophyta > Magnoliopsida > Fabales > Fabaceae > Inga > Inga leiocalycina. Next base: position 58,155,155 of record OY725328.1, read on the forward strand.
GTATTCTATTATTTTTTTATTTTTTATATAACATTAAATATCAATCGTCAGAATTGATTTAACGGTATAAGTGAAGAAGTGGAGAGAAGTGGATGCTAACAAAAATAGAGAAACTCTTATCCCGTGTGTGAGGGGCAACGTGCCACCAACCTGTTCCGAGGTGCAAGGAACCGAAAGCATGTGGCGAGGTGGACAACATGGGTGGCATACGGAGAAAGAAAAGCGAAAGCAGGTCAGTTTACTAGTCAATAAATTTGGACAAAATAATGGTATTAGTCAAAAAAAGAATTTTGGTCATTATTAACTACAAGTGCCTAAATTTCTATAACACCCTAAATTTTATTCATCAAGAGTATATTCTGATTATTTTATATATTCAATGAAATAGTAAATATTTAAGGCCAAAGGAATTAAATATTGAAAATTGAAAGTTGAATAGTGTTTTCAGTGAAATCGCCTGCGAGACAGTGAGTTTATCATGTGGCTTTGGAAGAACCAATGATGAGAAAAAATTATGAAATTTTACAGGGTGAAATTAGACATCCTAAGCTTTAATTTGATAGGTCATATGAATCAATTGAATCTATGTACAAAAAGATATGAATTTTTGAAGTTAGTCCAGAAAATCTGGTAAGTTTCTGGAGCAGCGGTCAAAGAAATGAAATATGGGAATGATATGCTTCCAGCTGGCTAAATTCCATATTTTTTCTTGAAAATAAACTCAATAAGGGTTCCATAGCCTTTGGAATCACTCCGAAACAATATCTACAAAATTAGTTATGATTTTTCAAAGTTATGGCAGAAAATCTACCAGAATTGGCATTATTCCGAAAATTGAAAATAAAATGTGTTAGAAATTGATTAAGGGAATTAAAGATGCCAAGTGTCATGATCATATGAAAAGGGGATTAAATTATAATTGATGTGGATGAGCACATGTCAAATTGCATTAAAATAATACTACATGGACATAGTGATCATGATAAGTGATGGTAAGGGATTAACTTGAGTGCAAGGTTGAGTGCAAGTTTGGTTTAGTTGGAAGAGCACTCATTTGGTTAGAAGAGCAAGAGGGAGGAAGTTAGTTCAAAACCAATGGGAAGCTTAATGGAGTAACTGTGTCATGATATGAAGGAGGTATGGGTTGTGATATGAAAGAGATAAGAGTTAGTACAAGTGTCCTCAAGTGTCATCACATGTGGGTTTTTTGAAGAATTTAGTAATTAAAGGAAAATGAGAGATATTTTAGAAACACTTCCTTCATCTTTCCTTGTCATTTCTCACGCCTAGACACTCAAGAAGAGAAAGAGAAAGTGTCATAAAATTGAGCCAAGTACATATAGTGTCATAAATAGGATTTTTGTAATAAACTTAATGAAGGAAAATGGTAGGATATTTTAAAGTGCTTGGACATCTTTCCTTCCTTCTCATTTTTGTTTTTAACACACCAAGAGAGAGGGAGAGGGAGCCTGAAGAAAATCTAAAAAGAAGGACGAGCCAAGAGGAAGAGAAAGATCAAGGTAAGCTTGAGATTTCCTAAGATTTGTCTTCCAAACTTGTGTAGCCTCTTCTCTAAACTCTTATTCTCCATGAAAACCTATTGTTTAGAAAGAAAATCTTGAGTTTAAAGAGAGAGGAGGAGGACACCTAGAGAGAGGAAATCCAAGAACTCAAGAGCTAGCTACATCAAACTCAAATCTATACTAGTATGAAGTTATTGGTGATTGTTGTTGGTTTTGGTGATTTTTGGTCAAGTTGTGAATTTGGAAACCCTAACCCTAAGGGGTTATGCTGCCCAAATTTCTTTCAATCATGTTTAGAATGTGTTTAATTGAGTCAAAAAGGGATTAGAAGTGAAAAAGTACAAGTTTTGGAAGCTAAAACACAAAAGAACATTTTTCTATTTTTTTCAAAATGTTTCGGCCAGCACTGTTCTGAGGAAAGGAGATGGATTTTCATGAAATAGATGGTTCCATTGGATTCATTAGGCAAAAATAAGTGGGGTTACAGTTAGTCACTTTTTCGAAAAAGGCTGAAAAAACGTAATTACGAAAACGCCCCTAAAACCCTAAACCGGGCTGTCAAGGCTATTTTCGTAATTTGACATTGAATTTGGTGATTTTGAGACCAGAAATGGATTCCTTGTGTGAAAATACGTCAGGATAGACCTAGTCAAAATTTTGGGAAAACGTGCCATCGAGCCTGGTACAGCGGGGCTGGGCCGAGGTCCAGGGGGCGTTTTGGTAAATTTTCACTATAGGCTAATATAACCACAAAAAACACTGCGGAATAGTCTAAAATGATACTTGGATAGGTTATGACCTATTTCTTGTACATTTAGGGCTTGTTTGGTACAAGGAACATTTTAAGAGGGAACGTAAAGGAAGGGAAGTGAATGGAAAGGAAAGGAAGATTGAGAGGGAACTTAAAAGAGTGAGCTGTTTGGTAGACATAGGAATGGAACATAGGTTGAGGGAAAATAAAGTGTTTGGTAGGAAGAAAAAGAATTAGGTTAAGTGGGAAGTGGGGGGTAAAAAACCATAATACCCCAGGCATAAAGTAATAAAATAAGCTGCAAAATGTGACGAAAATGTCATCGGAGAGAAATAAAGGCTAGGCCGAAGTGGGTCTGTGTATTGGGGAAGAAGGGAAATCGAATGTGGTGTGGATGGCATCTGTGACAGCGAGGAGCAGGAGGGGAGCTGGAGATGAGACCGAAGACGCAGATGGCAGAGGTTATGGATACAATAGGACATTGTTTAAAGACACAGATTAGTGGGGAAAGGATGACGGCGGGAAAAAATGTTGTGTGCGTGTGTTGGTAATTTGGGTCAGTGTCATAATGTTGTTAATTTTTTGTTTGGAGTCAGGAAAGACTGAACGTGTGTGGACAAGTGAAGAAGAAAAGACGCTGGTCGAATTGTAAAGGAGAAAAGCAGGGCATAACATGGCTAAATAAGCATGGTTGGGAGCAAATCTAATGCATTTGGAGTAGAGGATGGAGGAGAGGTTGCCAAGGTGTGGGTTGAAGGCCAAGATTGATATCCGGAGGCGTATCCGGAGGCGAATTAGGAGCCAAGACTGAAAATATGACTTGAGGAACATTGCAATTTGTCTTCTTTGATTTTGTCTATCTATTCATATGTAGTGCTGGTTAAGCTTGCTAACCATATAGGTAATCATATATAGGACTTTTATGTAATCATGTAAGTTGATGTACAACATATATAATTATCTCTTCAATATAGAAGTGTTGCTTTATGTATGTTCCATAGCTACTTGTCAAAATGTTTTTTGTTTTCATTTTGTATATGTGAACTTCGCCATAAGACCAAATATCAGTTCATAATAGTGCTATATTTTGAACCACTGCCCATCATGCTAATAAACTTGCCTATCAAAGGAACAACATATAAAGCCTGACATGGACAAGATGACCCACAACTTTATTTCTTTTTCTCCTTATTTAGCGGCTTATCTTCATTCTTAAGCTGCGATTGATTATTGAAAGAAGGATCAGGATAGCAATAGCAATGCAAACAAGTTTTTGAATATTTGTAATCAACTTTTCTGGGAAAAAAAATAATAAGCACCTTTTGTATATTAGTCTTGGCTGATAATTGCTTATAATGCATTCAATATGCTGGTGTTGAAATTCAAGCAACAGTTGTAAAACTACTACCAAACAGGTTCAAAAGCTATTTGACATTTGCTGATGTCATTGCTTCTAAAAATTTGTTTTAAATTGTGTTTCCCATAAAGGACAACAATGGTGTTTTAAAGTGTACTTAAAGGGCATAAGGAATGAAAAATGGAACATAGTTCAATTGGCCCAAAAAAAAATTTAAACAGCAATAACAAAATGGTTGCAGCAGTACTGGAGAAAACAAAATGTCAATTTCTGACATGGTTGCACATTTGCCACTTCCATTAAGCACTGACAGATATAATTAGAAACAGAAAAATTCAAACTAAACATATTAGTTCGAACACAACATAATGATATCAATTGTTTCAAAATGAGAGTAGTTAAAATTTGAACTAAATAGATAAGTTTGAACTCGATTAATTAGTGATAACAGAATGGAATAGCAAAAAAATGCATGCATATAGATGTCCTGGCAGTAGCATCACAAAATAGAAAGATAAAAAATAAGCAATGCAGCCCTAATTCTTCTTCTTCCTCTTAGTTGGGGACCTTTTGGATTGGGACCTGGTTTGAGTTGGTGATCGCGAACCAGGGAGGTTGACAGGGATGAACTTGGGGCCACCAGATATTAGAGGCTGAGGAGGAGAGGATGTGGCAGCTTTGAACAAATGGGCCATATTCTTAGCAGCAAGGCCATACATGAAAGCCTGTGCTGGTATGAAACGCAATGATCGAGGGTCAAGTATTGGTCTTGAGGGCGTATGAGGAGGGTTGACAGCTTCAAGCAAAGGCATGATTGACAGTAGGATTACTAGATCAGCTTCATGTATGTCAACTGGGCTGCTTGGTTCAAGCACGTTGGGGTCAGGAGGGACACCAGTTGTGGGGGACTTTGTAGACAAGTCAGCAGTGTCACAAAATGAGCCACCTTCTTCATGAGCTTCACCTTTCTTTGGAGATAGAACATTGTCCTGTACAGGGGAATGAGATTTATTTCTAGGATGGGTAGAAGGCCCTGCTTCCTCATGATGTGAAGCCTTGTATGTAGCAAATTCCTTGAACTCAGTAGAGTAGAGGTGAATGAATTCGCATAGGTCCCTAACATCTAGTGCAAGCTCAGACACGCTTGAGTCCATGTGAGCAATGGTTGAATCCATATGTCAAATTTGTGTACCAAATTCCTCATGCTTCTCCTTAACATAACTATGCAACTTGACCACATGCTCCTCAAACAGCTCTTTCACATAGCTTTGCAACTTCACTATATGTTCCTCATGTTGGCCAATCCTTGCATCAAACTGTGCTTACAACTTCATCATTGTTTGGGCAACAATTTTTTCCATGGCTTCTGTGAACGCTTTAGGCTGATCTAAAGGAGTTGATTTCTAAGTATGGGAAGAAGTAACTGCTGCATAATCTGGAGGGGTACTAGCAACAGCTTTGTTTATGTCATGTGTTGCCTTTATCCTTGTTTCATTATCTATGGGTATTTGCATTCGGTTCAAGGCCTGCTCACCAAACTCCTCAGTCCAAATAGGTGCTTCCCCTTCCTGTAAATACCAAACTTTGTTCTTTTATAGTATTAGAGACACAAGGGAGGGATAAGGCAGTTCTAAATTCTTCTTTCCTAGAGTAGTAGCCCTTAATATTTTATCCACAATCCTCTTGCCCATATGAAAAGGCTTTCCCTTGATCATACATGTGAGGATGTGTTTATCTACATGGGTAAGTGAAGTGTAGTGCTTGCCTTTGTTAACAAAGTTCCTACTATATAAGTAATGTAAGACCTAAAATTTGAGGCAACTGCTTTGGTCTACACAGAGGAGTGTCACCAAGTTTATTCCCCTCAAATAGTATTGCATTAATTTATGCCTGTGATAAATCAGTGTCTGTGGACTGTGGGCAAGTGAAATCTAACCAGGCCAGAATGTTTTCTTCAGTGATTGCTAGGGTCTGGCCTCTAATATAAGTAGACACTATCCTCTTTCTAGACATTTTCAGGTTGGTGTAGAAAACATTCACCACTGATTCAGAATAAGGCAATGACAATTCTAAAAGGCTTTTGAAAGGCTATAATATTGTTCCCAATCGAAATCTAAATTCAGAGTCAAAAGTGTCCAATTTTATCCTACTCATTTTGCAGCATGTATGGTCAACTAACTTGATATCGTATTCTTCCAGGGCTTCTTCAACAACTTCCCTCTAACGACATCAAGCACCACATTATCTGCGGTCAGTGAAGCGTCTTCATCTGAGCCTGAGATAGATGTTTGTTTTCTAGAGGACGACGACCCCTTACTCTCAACCACAGCCTTTTTCCCTCCCCTCATTTCCTCTGTCTTACTCCATTTTTCAGAGTCAGAGGACTCTGCCGACGAATCCTCCTCCGCCTCTTCTTCCAACTGCTGCTTTCTCTGACCTCTCACTTTTTCCTTTTATTGTAGTTGTTCTTCCCATTGTCTCTTCTTCGCTTCCTTTGCATCATTATCGTGTTTCCACTTTGCAGCTGCCTCATAGTCATCATTCAAGTTGCCTTCTTGGGTTTTGTACTTTGAACGCCCAGACCAATTACAACGGCGTAGTTGTGCCCTGTACCTTCTAAAATTCTCAACATCTTCCATTGTGATACCCATTTCATGCAGTCGAGTGTCTGCCATCTTGGTCCTAGCCATTACAACTCACAATCAGAGCAATGCGAGACAAGGAGAAGCACAAAGTGATTGAGAAACAGAGATTTCTATATACAGGGCAAAGGTAGGTGTGGTCATTAAACAGAGAATGTGAACCGTCTTTGGAACGGTTGACCTAAAATTTAAACCGCTACTCCACTAAGATCGACACGCATGGCATCTTTAAATATTTTAATTAATTTTGTAGTAACTTGTTCACATGGACGCTATCAGAAGTTTGAACCATATGCCTAAGTTCGAACTTGGGTATCAACTGTACTGGATAGGTTCAAATTACCCTTGGATAAGACGTTCAAACTTAAATGTCGCATTCAAACTTTCTTGCCAATTTATACAAACAATTCGAACCAACTTATTAGACAGTGAAGGAGATATCACACATCTATGAAAGGAGACCAGTGCATGTTGAAGTTCTAATTGTGCATTACATTTGCTAGTTCGAACTGACATAGTGAATTCGAACTTCAAACCCATTGTAGGTAATACATTCGAACCAATTTAGCAGACACATAACCAGATATCACACATATGTGAATGGGACATACAACATGTCAGGTTCAAATTGCTAATGACTTTTATATGTTCGAACTTACATGAAGAATTTGAACTTGATATCCATGTAAATCAAAAAATTCGAACAAACATATCAGGTACTACATCAGCAACACCTGTTATGTGAACCTGCAATCTACTAATTTCAGGTTGAAGCACTTACATACAGCAAGACAATAACAGGCATGTGTAACAACATAATTTTTCAGACTAAGAATAAAGTTGGGAACATTATATTTCATCCAAAAAAGTGACAAGCTGTCACACATCACATCTTGTGTATCATAATTACATATCAAAAGTTTACATACCGTAATTATACAAACTTTATGCCATGTTTAAAATTCCTTGATTTAACATGGTCCAAAGTTTACATACCATTTATATGACATAAAACATATAGATAATTGTGTCTCTGCACTATATTACACCAAAAGAGATAGCTACTTGTGTTTCTGCACTATGTTACACCAAAATATACTCTACAACCACTACATACATACTAGTCCACAAAAGGTACGGCTGCATAACCTAACTACTTTTCCAGTAAGCTGTGGATCCATGAGGCTTTGTACACCGTTGGTATTTTTCCAAATGCATTCAGTAGTTGCTCAGAACCCATAATCTTGATATGAGCTACATTTTTTTTAGACTGTGACAAGCCTTCAAGCTGAACAATTTCCATGAATAGATCAACACCTTTTGCATCTAATTGTGCTTGTCTTTCCTGACTTGACAGTTGGTTGCCTAGTTTCTCAAAGACATGAATGATGGTTTTGTCTAACGATGTCACTGTTTCGCGCAAAACTTCAGGAATAACCTCTGAGTTGTTCACTTTACGCTTCTTTCTTGGACAGGAAGAGGTATCATTGATGTGGGTAGTGTTTGGAGGAGTTTCTCCCACGGTTTGTGACAAGTCCAATTCAGCCCCTACAATCTGAGGGGAATCTGGAAGTTCATCAACTTCAACATTGACTTCCTCTTCCACAGCAGCAGGGGATATTCCTTCTTCCCCAACTGCCCTGTCCCTAGCCCACACGAAGCACAAATTTTCAAAGTTTGGGAAAGACTTGGTCCTAAACTATCCTAACCTGGGGTGAACCTGAAAGTGCAAAAAAAAAATTTGTAAGGACATGTACCTTAACCCTACACCTATGACTCTTGAACTCAGTTCAATGCAATTAACTCCTCACCAATTTCACATACCTTCAAATACTCATCCCAGACTTCTTTTTCAGCAGTCACAATTTTTTTATCAGGATCCCAACCAAAGCCTGAAGTGTTGGTGCCATAAACCATATCGTAAGTCGCCTGCCACAAATGTTTCAAGGTCTTGATCCTGGAGGTAATGTGAGGGCATGATTTGATCCCACATTCAGGGAGCTTCTCTTCTATCATTGACTGCAGAGCATTAGCAAATTCAGGCTTGAAACTATAATATCCCAAAAAGTGATTAAGGGCTAATGACTTCAAAAGTAGATGTAATTATTATTGAATAAACACTTTTGGAGAATTTGTGATGGGAATTTAGATATTTTAATGATTCCAATGGCTTCCTTGTGAAAATTCATATGGGGAGAGTGTTTATTGTGAAATTGGAACCATTGGGAACAATTGTGCAAAAGTTGAAAACTCTGTCCTTTGAAACTCTGTACAGGGCAGCCGATTTGTATGGACGTTTTAGATAGGCAAATGGAGTCTAAAAATTCTGAAATTTTCTAGTCTTAAAGTTCACATGTCAAGCTTCAAAATGGACACATAATTTGTATCATTTTGAGTTTTGAGCTAAGAGTTATGGATTTTTGAAGTTTGCCTAGCGAAATTAATTATTTTCTGGAACAATATGCAAAGATTGAAATTCTAGGAATTTTGTGATTCCATCCAGAAAAATTCTATATTTTTTCTTAAAACTAGACTCAATAAGGGTTCCATAGGCTTTAGAATCACTACAATTTAATTTTTCTAAAATTAGTCATGATTTTTCAAAGTTTGGGCAGAAATTTGCCAGAATTTATGAAAAATCCAAAATTGTTGGAAATTAATCAATAATTAAATATCATATAATATATGATATTAAATACCATCAGCCTTCTTTCTCCAGACATTTTCGTGCTGTTCAATACCTGAAACAAGAGAGAGAAGGTAAAAGAGTTTAGAGGGAGAAAGGGAAGAAATCTCACAAGGTAAGCCGATTTCTCCAACGATTTAGCTCCTAACGCGTATAACTCCGACTCTAAGCTACTCCTCTTTATTCTTTAAGGTTGTGAAGTTCAAAATTTGGTGTTTCAAGGGTTAGGGTTTTCAACCACCTTGAGGAAACACTACTACAAAATGGTTGAAAGGTGGCGCACATTTTGTGGCACTTCCTTAATGAAGTGCCACAGCTGCTCATTTATTATTTTTTTTACATTATATGTTTTTTTTTAACCAGCTGTGGCGCCTGGAAGGGTAGGTGCCACAGCTGGTATGGTCAAGTGTGGCGCCTGCCCTAGCCAGGCGCCACACATAACAAGGTGGAGCATCTGTGGCGCCTGGTACGCCAGGCGCCACACTAGCTTATGCTAAGCTGTGGCGCCTGGCTGGTCAGGCGCCACCCATGACATTTTAAAGAAAATAAAAGTTGTTTGTCAGGGGTGGCGCCTGGTTTTTAAAAAAAAAAAAAATTTGGTCAGGAAAATGGCCTACACCTGACCCCTTTTTGAAAAAAACAAAAAAAATTTGTCAGGGGTGGCGCCTGGCCAGGCAGGCGCCACCCATAATATTTTATAAAAAAAAAAAAATTTTGTTGTCAGAATTGGCGCACCCCTAGGCCCTGACCCTTTTTTTTTAAAAAAAAAAAAAAATTAGTCAGGGGTGGCGCCTACCTGGCCAGGCGCCACCCCTGATATTTTTAAAACAAAAAAATATTTGTGAGGGGTGGCGCCTACCTGGCTAGGCGCCACCCCTGATATTTTTTAAAAAAAATTTTTTTTTTTGTCAGAATTGCGTTCCCATGACCCTTTTATTTAAAAAAAAAAAAAAATTTCAGAGGTGGCGCCTGTTCAGAAAGGCGCCACCCCTAGCCTTTTTTAAAAAAATAAAAAAAAAATAATTTGGATATCTTATCCCTTCCCCTCCAATGATATCCCTACCCGCCCCCCCTTATCCCATCCATTTTGTTTTCCCGCCCCCACCCCCCCCAATCTTTCATTTACCGCGTTTTCACCCGCCATCTCTTTCTCTCTATCTTTAATTATTCCCTCTATCACTTTCCATTTGTTCTGTGCGTGCACCCCGTCCCTCCATTTTCTCATCTTCATATCTTAAAACTACACCCACACGCGCACACGTTATTGTATTTTTCCAACTGCCAACCCCACTTCTTTCCGTATTATTCCGTTGTCTTCAACTCTTTTGGTCCCCACTCCATTTGGTAGCTAGCGCTCAAATTTCTTCCTTCCCTCGTTGAAGATTGCGTCACCAACGGCAATTACGTGGTCCCCCACTCCACTGCACTGATCAACCTGTAAGTTCAACTTGCGTTTTGTTTTTATTAATTTTTTTTTTCAGGTTGTTCTGCTGTTTTTTTTTATGCCATGCTTGCTATGGTTTTTTTTCCCTATTATGACACGCATGCCCATGTACATAAACCAATTCAATTTAGAAATAGTATATAGTATGTAATTTCATCCGATATGATCAACACAGGAAAAAAAATAAAGAATATAATGTAACTAAAATGCAAGAGGAGAAGACAATGGCCATGTATATATTATGCGCTCTCTCTCCCTCTGTCGGCAGATTTTTTTTTTTTGTGGGACCATCTCTAGTTTTGTTTCTTGGCTCTTTACATGTACAACACCTATATATATATATATATATATAATATACAAATGTGTTTGTTGTTTGTAGGCGTGTGTGTACATATATATTCCGTTAATCATTCATTACGCCACTATTCTGTCCAATTGCCCTCTTCCTTTCAATGATGTTAGTCAATGCCTTTAATTTGCGTTTTTGAATGATATATAGATAGATAGATAGATATATATAAGGGTTTATTTTTAAGTTATACAAAAAAATACAAACATAAACTAATTGGCATATACAAAAAAAAAATTATACAAATAATAATTTATAAATTAAAGTTGGAATAAAAGTTAGTGCATATGATTTTTAAGTTTCAATTTTTTTAGAAAAGATATTTAATAAATTAAAATATTTGATTGTATGATATATACACTTTAAAAATAGATTTAGATGTATAATGTTTGAAAAATATATGATTTTTATGAATTTTTAGAAATAAATATATCAAAATTATATATTAAAAGTAGAAAGGATATTTGAAATATAGGATCATAAAAAAATTATTTGTGATAACTAAAAAGTATATAAAATTTATAGATTGCATGTGATACATGTAATTAGATCTATATAATAAATAAGTATCACCATAAAAACACTATATATAGTAAATATTTTCGGTGAAAAACCAACTTTTCATTTTAAAAAAATTGATTTACTAACTTTTTTTTTTTTGGCCAGTGATTTACTGACTAAGACTAAAGACTTAAAAAATATGAAAAAAACCTGTCTCATCTTATCATAGCTAGCTAGGACTATCGGGGACTATTACAGGTAGAAATAGATTTGAATATTTGGATTTTGGCCCTTGAAAAGATAAACCCTAAAAAGCCTACATGTGTATGAGTAGGAACTTAAGGGAATAAAACAAATGGGGATGAGGAACGTAACAAGAAGAGTTGTGTGTGCCTGTAGAAATATACAATAACTGTTGAGAGAAATTAGGGATTTACATTGCAGGTACTAAGTGATTATGAAGCTTAGGTTAATTCCAAACAAACCCGTATGTGATGTTCCAAAATTAAAAAATTTAAGATTCTTAGATGTTTTAAGAGAAATTGATAGAAAAATATTGTTAATTAATGTTGGGATTATGCTTTATTTTTCCAATTTATTTTATTTTCTTTATTTTTTTTTCTGAATCATATTTTTTGATTTTATTATATTTTGATGTTTATTACACATATTATTATTTTAAATAATAACTTAGAACCTCAAATATTTTATTGATTTGTTTATATTTAATTTGTGTTTGTAGTTTAAGTTCATCAATTGATCTATTGAAGCTTCTATTTACGGTATGTTTTTTAAATTTTGAGCTTACAAATGTGATTTTAGTTAAATTTTTTTGTTATAATTTGTAGGTGTTCTAATGATTGTTATTTATTAATTGCATAAGCAAAATAATTATTTATATATTCTTAACACTTGTATTTTATTTATTGACTTGTAATGTTTTCTAATTTAACTATGATATATTATTGTGGCAAATATGGTTTCTTTTGTTATGAGTTGTAAAATTTTATTATAATGCCTGGGAATAATTAATGAATTATTTGGCAATTTAAATATTTAGTTTAAGACTTAGAAAGCTTCAATTATGAAGATTCATGTGGTGTATGTTATTTTAAATTAAAATTGGTAAGAGAATATAAAAGTAATTAGTAAATGCAATAGTCATACAACTAACCACGTAATTTTTAAAAAAAATAGATTGAAGCCCATAGATGGATCGTAAATGGATGTCATCTAATCGATGTTCAAGGGAATATATAGATGGGGTGAAGGATTTTATTACATTTGCAACTGAGCACACAAAAGATCCTGGCAAAATCTTATGTCCTTGCTTATCCTGTTGTTTTGGAAAGCGGATTAGTCAACTTGATTTGCTAGATCATCTAGTGTGTTATGGTATTGATCAAACATATATACGATGGACAAGGCATGGTGAGACCAACGAGCCATATAGTGATCGCGTGCATACCACGGGTGGTGCCTCGGATGAATTTGATCAAAGCATGTTTGATGAAGATGATGGTCTTGAAGAAATGGTAAATATGGTTGAAGGGGTGCTTCATAACTGCCCTAACGAATATGAGAAGTTGAAAGGTGATGCAGAGAAACCATTATATGTCGGAAGTACTAAATACACAAGATTGCTAGCAGTGTTGAAGTTGTACAACTTTAAAGCTCGCTACGGATTGAGTGATTCGGGTTTTACCGCATTGCTTGAACTGTTGCAAGATATGCTTCCAGAAGAAAATGTACTTCCAACCAAGACTTACGAGGCAAAGCGAATTCTTTGCTCTACAACCGGTATGGGATATGAGAAGATACATGCATGTCCTAACGATTGCGTATTATTTCGAAATCAGTATGCAACGTTGGAGAAGTGCCCTAAATGCAACGCATCTTGATATAGGAAGAAGAAAGGAAAAAGTCCTTTGAAGGTGCTATGGTATTTTCCCATTGTTCCGAGATTCAGGCGACTGTATAGTAATGCAGAGATTGCTAAGCAGTTGACATGGCATGCAGATGAAAGGATTAAAGACACGAAGCTTAGGCACCCTGCAGACGCTCCTCAATGGAAAAAAATTGATCATGAGTACCCTGACTTTGCTGATGAAGTCAGGAACCTTCGCCTTGCACTGTCAACAGATGGAATTAATCCGCACGGTGTTCAGAGTAGCACACATAGCACGTGGCCGGTGATATTGATGATTTATAACCTTCCTCCACACTTAATCATGAAACGCAAGTTTATGATGTTGTCCATGTTAATTTCTGGGCCAAGGCAACCTGGGAATGATATAGATGTATACTTGGCTCCTTTAATTGATGACCTGAAGCTGCTTTGGGATGAAGGCGTTAGTGTGTATGACGGGTACATGGAAGAAAGTTTCACTTTGAAAGCCATGTTGTTTGGCACAATTAATGATTTCCTTGCTTATGGAAATTTGTCAGGATACAGCGTCAAAGGATATGGTGCATGCCCTATATGTGAAGATGACACTCATTCAATGCGACTTCATCATTGTAAGAAAAATGTTTACATGGGGCATCGAAGATTCTTACCATCACAACATCGTTGGAGGAAGTGGAAAAAGCCTTTCAATGGTGATGCAGAAGAAGGTAGCCCGCCGAAGATGTTGACTGGTTCCCAGGTGTATTCCAAGGTAAAAGACTTGAAGAATAATTTTGGCAAACCTTTTGCAAAACAAATCGAGACAAGCGGTTGGAAGAAAAAGTCTATTTTCTTTGAACTTCCATATTGGAAGTCTTTATATGTGAGGCATTTTCTTGATGTGATGCACATAGAAAAAAATATCTGTGATAGTCTAATTGGCACATTGCTTAATATCCAAGGAAAAAGCAAGGACAATGTCAATTCGAGGTTGGATTTAGTGAACTTGGGAATTAGAGAAGAGTTGGCACCGATTGAGCAAAGTTCTCGTACCTATCTACCGCCAGCGGCATACACTCTGTCGAGGAAAGAGAAGAAATTGTTTTGTGAGTTTCTGCAAGGAATTAAAGTTCCCGAGGGCTACTCTTCAAATATAAAGAACCTTGTATCGGTAAAAGAGTTGAAGTTAAAGAACCTTAAATCTCATGATTGTCATGTGCTCATGCAAAATTTCCTACCGGTTGGTATACGATCCATTTTACCCAAAAAATTAAGGAACACTATCACGAAACTTTGCGTGTTTTTCAAGTTGATCTGCAGTAAAGTGGTTGATTCAACCAGGTTACAAGATTTGCAAAGGCTGATTGTGTGTACTCTGTGTGAACTTGAAATGTATTTTCCGCCTTCTTTTTTTGACATTATGGTACATCTAACTGTACACTTGGTCAAAGAAACTCAATTGTGCGGTCCAGTGTACTTGAGATGGATGTACCCAAATGAACGATTCATGAAAATATTAAAGGGGTATGTGAAAAATAGATACCGTCCAGAGGGTTGTATCGCTGAAAGTTACATGGTTGAAGAAGCAAGTGACTTCTGTGCTGATTTTCTATCAAATGTTGACCCTGTAGGGATCCCCAAGTCCCGTCATGATGGCCGAAGATCAGGGAAAGGAACAACGGGGAGTGATGTAATAACGATATCAGTGACTGAACGGGATCAAGCCCACTTGTATGTCCTACATAACACTGATGAGGTCGAACCGTATGTAGAAGAACACAAGGATGCTCTCCGATTGGTACATGGTGATGGGAATGAAAATTTATTAACAACAGAACACAATAAACAATTTGCAGGCTGGTTGAAAAATCGTATTAACTATGAGATGGAGAGGAATCCTGATTCAGTTTCCGAAAAATTGAAGTGCCTGTCGAAGGGACCGAGCTTACATGTATTATCTTACAATGGTTATGCAATCAACGGTTACACATTTTATACACAAGACCATGATAAACAGAGCACGATGCAGAATAGTGGGGTAACACTTGTTGCTGATTCTTGGCATAGATCCAGTGCTAAAGATACACACCCTATCTATGCATCAATGTCATACTTTGGTGTCATTGAACGCATATGGGAGTTAGATTACTCTATGTTCAGGGTCCCTGTCTTCAAATGTCAGTGGGTTAACAACAACAGTGGATTGCGGATAGATGACTTAGGCTTTGTGCAAGTGGACCTTTCTAAGGTTTGGTATGAAGATGATCCTTTTATTTTAGCAGCACAGGCAGAACAAGCATTTTACATTCCTGATCCTGCTAAGAAGAATTGGTCTATTGTACTTCCATCCAACAAGAATCGTCAAGCAGAGGTTGATTTTGAAAGTAATGAATATTTGAACATTAATAATGATGATCCTTCGTTTGAGGATTTGTGGTCAGCAGAGATTGATATAGATGGAGATGCAGATGAAGATGAAGATGAAGATGGACCCCTATACGTGAGACATGATCATAAAGAGGGAACTTGGGTCAAGAGGCACACAATTCTCAATCCAACACGAATTCTGAAGAATAAAATTTTAAATCAGACAAGAAAAAGGAAAAGATAATGATTGCCTTGACTCATTTACTTGTACGTATGTTTTTATAAATTTCAAAATAATTTGCTTTCGTTGACATACAAAACCATTGTGTACTGATGTTTTGATTTGGTTTATTTCACTTGCAGGAGTATAGACTCACCACATCATGACATTGATGACGTTCCCAGTCCCGTACCTGATGACATTGATGACGTTCCCAGGCACATTGGTAGATAGAGATTTGAGGTAAACGTCAGACGTGGTAGGACAGTTATGGCGAGGTTGATCAGACTAAGAAGTAACGGGATCAAGTTACAAGTAGAGTGGAATGAACTTGGGAACCCGGTTGGGGAGAACAATACCTCGTTAAATAACTTCATCGGGACTACGGTTCGAGACAGAGTCCCTATTACCGTTCAAAATTGGAAAATGGTAAAGAAAAGTTATGAGGATGGGATCTGGGCTGAAATACAGGTAACACCTTAATTATATATTTAGGAGTTGAGCTTTGTTTCACTTCATTTCAATCTTACATATGATATATGTTTTTTGACTTGTTTACAGAGTGTTTTTATTATTGATGATGATCGGAAGAACTTCGTAATGAGAAAAGCCGGAAAAATTTTGCTAAAGTTTCGTTCTGATCTCGTCAAATATTTCTTGAGGGATGATAATGATGATATCATTACTACACCGCCTTATCCATTGTACGAAGGAATCATCACTCAAGCAATGTGGGATGAGTTTATCAAAACACATACAACTCCTGATTTCCTGGTAAGGGGATTTTTTTATTTTTCCCTATTACGTGTAATGTACGTATTTGTAAGTAACATTTATATATTTATATGAATCATTTTGATCTATCTAGGAGTTGAGCGAGAAGAATCGAGCCAACGCGACCAACATGCCATACCGATACACACAAGGACCTGTTTCATACGGAACTTTACAAAAACAAATTGTACGAACTGATGATTATTTCATTCATAATAAAAATTATATGAATATCATTTAACTTCGACTAACTTCGATGTGCAGATACAAGAATCAGGCTCAGATAGTACACAGGTTCCACGACATGAGCTGTGGGTTAAGGGTGTCACAAATAAGAAAGGCGAAATTCGTAGTGAGGAAGCAAGAAGAGTAGCCGAATATTGTGTAAGTATTCAATTATATCATGCCTTCAATAAATAATTGGCTTTACTTAAATGAACTCCATTTATAATAACTAATTTTCTTTGTAATTCTTTTTGGTAAAGCGACAAATGACACAGGAGGATCCTGCGTTGGTGACCTATGTTGGTCGGGACGATTTATTGAGCAGAGCGTTACCAGTACCCGAGTATGATGGTCGTGTTCGGGGTACTGGTTTTGCAGTCACCCCATCAGCATACTTCGGACGTCAGAAGCGCTCGTGTAGAAGTGATGTTTCTCACCTACGTGACGAGATGTCTAGCTTTAAGCATCAAATGCAAGAACTTCAACAACAAATGCGCTACAAGGAACAACGAGAAGAACAATTCACCGAACAAATGCGTTTGCTGCAAGAACATAATGCGTTGTTAACAACGCAAATACAACAGTTGGTCCAGGGTAGGCCAATACCAAATGTTCCGTTCTGTGATAGCCCAAGTTTCAGAGATAGCTGCAATTCCGTGCCTAAAGTCCCTTTTCCTTCGGTAATTAATTTCTTTTCTACTTAACTTTATGTTAAATTATAATTAAGCGAATTTAACATATTAACTCTGTTTTCTGTAGGGGGAATTTCAATGCAAGCTATATGTCGAGCAAGCATCCAAGCACGCGGTTGCAGTAGGTGTTGCCTACAACACTGGTGAGGACATACTGCACAATTCACCGTTGCCGGATAACACACTCCGGGTTAGGGTTGACGTCTGCACGAACGAAGACGCCCTCTTACCGATCCCGTCTCAAGATGAGCAAAATAAGGTGGCAGATGTTGTAGGTGGCTATGTTGCTTGGCCAATAGGTCTTATCGAGCCATGTGGAAAGGTCGTTCATTCAAAATTCCCTGCACTTTTCCTTCGAACTTTCATCTCGAACTGTGATTTAATTTTCTGATTTGCGCAGGGTAAGATTTCAAAGTCTTCAATAATACAACCCAAGTCAAAAGCATCGGCCAGCCAACAGAGCAGAAGAAGACATACCTCATATCTCGATCAATTAATATTGATTGCACCACAATTGATCGGTGAGGGAGTAGTGGCATTACGTATTCCAAGACATATCTACAATGTTGGTGGTCTAGTTGATTATATTACTGCCGAGGTCGTGCAGGAAATATGTGCTCGTGATTGGGTTAGTGCTTCGGCTATCAACATCTGGATAAGGTACTTCACTATCATCGTTTATCACTGTTATTAATATATCTCGTTCCATTTCTTTTGTTTCTCATGACACTGTATGTTTTATACCAGGCATTTGGACCAGGACGTTTTAATGGATACACAGAGGGTCCAATTCGCATTTGTCAACCCTTTTCTCGTTGGTAATCATGAGGGTAAAATAGATGTGACTGCGCAGTCTAATGGGTTGAAAGATTACTTTAGCAAGAAAGCGGCAGCAAATACATTATTTTTAGTTCCGTATAATGCAGGGTAAGTTATTATTGGTACAATTTTTGTTTTTATTGTTTAACTTCTATCATAACATGATTGTTCAAAAAATTTTTTTAAAATATATTTTAGGCGCCATTGGATATTGATCGTTATCAATCCAGCGGAACCTTCAGGCCCTCGCATTTATTATGTGGATCCTCTGCAAAATGGTCTTCCACAAGACCGTTTTGATATGATGCTATTGATCAGTAGGTAAGTATACGTGCCTATGTATAAATATTTGCGAACGTGATTGAATAATCAAAAGTAATCATTTTCTGTTTTTTGTTAGCGCATTGACTGCATATCGGTCGTCTGTCGCGTTAAACTATTCTAAAGCTACTGACCCACGCCTTAGTTATCCTTGGAAGAAGATACAGGTATTGATATTTGACTTTACTTAGAATTTGTTAGTAAACCCTTTTTATTCATGAACAGAGTTAAATATTGCATTATATTATTGCAGTGCCCTTTCCAACCTAATGACAATGATTGTGGGTACTATATCATGAAATTTATGAAGGAT
Organism: Inga leiocalycina; assembly: GCA_963242795.1. Classification (NCBI taxonomy): domain Eukaryota; kingdom Viridiplantae; phylum Streptophyta; class Magnoliopsida; order Fabales; family Fabaceae; genus Inga; species Inga leiocalycina. The sequence goes on from OY725328.1 coordinate 58,174,027, forward strand.
GTTATTATGCATGATCAACCATTTATTCCTCAAAAAGTAAGTCATTTAGTTGCACTTCATATTGTGTTGTAATGAAATTGAATTAGTGCCTGACAGTTATGTTTTACTGATTTCAATTTGTTCTAACTTGTGTCTGATTGTATATATCTGTAGTATTATGAAGATCAACATTGTGACGCTTTGACAGACCATCAGGTTAATGAAGTGATCGAGGAATGGTGTGAATATGTGTTTAAGCAAATCCCTAGGTAGCTATATTTACTATTAAATTCACTAGCTGGTTTTTTTTTGTGTTGTTTCTAATTGCCAATATAATTGTTGTGTCTTGCATGTTTGTTCAAGTTGAATTTGTTGTATTATATTTCATTCAGCTAGGTTTACAGTATATTGTATAACAATTTTCATTACTACTTTAGCTAATCAATCATTTGTTGGTATCATTTTAAAGTTATCTATTATTGTTCTTATTAAACCTTGCAGACTATAATTATATATGCATGAGAACAAAATATGCTAAAAAAAACCAATACGAAAAACCCCAAAAAAATATGAGAAAAAATATGCAAAAAAAAAACCAGAACGAAAAAAAAAAAAAAAAAAAAAAACCTACTGTGGCGCCTGGCCAGCCAGGCGCCACCCAAAAAAAAAAAAAAAAAAGAACACAAAAAAAAAAATACCACCTACTGTGGCGCCTGGCCAGCCAGGCGCCACAGGAGGCTTGCCTGCTGTGGCGCCTGGGCGGCCAGGCGCCACAGCTGGCCCTCCCACCTGTGGCGCCTGGCCATCCAGGCGCCACAGGAGGTATGCTTCCTGTGGCGCCTGCCACGTTAGGCGCCACAGAAAGCTATTTTTTTTAAAAAAAAAATTTATAAAACTGTGGCGCTTCCAAGCGCCACAGCTGTTTTTAGTAGCGTTAAGATAGGTGGCATTTCGCAAGCGCCACAGCTAATGCAATAATAAGCGCCACAGATTTGGTTTTTTGTAGTAGTGAAAAGCTAGTGGGAGCTTGAGGTAACTTCCAAACTTTTGTATATTGCTTATTCTGGCTGCTGTGGGCAATTTAGTCGGTGAAATTTCGCCGGATTGCCATTGGTTTTAAATTTTGGAAATTGAGTTTCCTAAGGGTTATGCTGCCCAATTTTGGTTCAAATAGTAGTTATAACCTAATGTAATAGTTAATAAATTGGTTAGGAGTAGAAAGGAACGCGTTTAAGGAGCCGAAATCGTAAAACCTCGATTTTTCCCGGAGAACTCATAAATTTTGGCCAACTCTAGAAATGGGACTTAGAGTTGGATTTTCAATAATTTGATGGTTCCATTGCGTTCAAGAGCAAAAATTTGGTGGGGTTACAGTTGATCACTTTTTCGGAAAAGGCCAAAAAAGCATAATTACGAAAACGCCCCTAAAACCCTTGAAGTAGGGCTGCCAAGGGTAAATTTGTAATTTCACATTGAATTTGATAATTCCAAGTCCATAAATGGATTCCTTGGGTGGAAATATGTTAAGATAGCCTATATTAGAATTTCGGGAAAAGTGCAATTGGACCGGGTACGGCGAGCCCAGGCCGGGTCCCTGGGGGCATTTTTGTAAATTTTCATTATAGACTCATATAACCCCAAGAAACACTATGGAAGTGTCTAAATGGTGCATTTGGAATTGTAGGATTCGATATTTACCCTGTTCGTGATCCACCTGCGCTAGAGCACAATCGAAAAGAACAAGGTAGTAACTCTTTCTCTTATACTGTGTGTGAAACATTGTATATATGTTTGTCATGCATTGAGAATACTTTGTGAATACATTGTGATGCTTTGAGTTTGCAGCATAAGCTGACGCATAGTGATACTTTGTGATACATAGATATCGCAGCGAAAGCTGACGCAAAGAGATTACAGCCATGAGTGCTGTCGTTTGTGGCGAAAGCCATGATACATTGTGATGCTGCTTAACATAATCGTCTATGCTATGTGTTTATACACTGTATGAGTGATTTGTTACTACAAAGATTCTTTTGAATCTCATTCTTTCCATTGACTAACATTTCAGACAGGGTAAGTGGCTCCAAGAAAAAGCGAACCACCAGGAGCGGCTAGGATCTTGTAGAGATGTATTGTTAGGTTGTTGGTTATCTATTTTGGACTTGGGATTACTGTTTATTTTTGAAATGTAGATATTACGTTGATGTTGGTCATGTAATCCCCTAGTTGGAACTTACAACCTTTAGTTTATACATGTATGAAACCCAGGAGTTGCCGGGAATTTGGCTATGCACTCTGATATGTATAAATGTGATTGAACTGCGTAGAGTAATTAGATTCGGAAGATGAATCTGAGACCATGTTGAACGAATTTTAGAAAAGAGATTTGAGAAAAACGTATCCGTCGGTCTCTAATTCCTTTAAATTACACATTTTCAAATCTTAATTACGGTTATCAATGTAGGGGATTACAGAAACCATTGTCCACCATAAAATTTTGCTCTATCCTCAGAGTTACAAGGCAGTCCACTAGGACCTTGTCCTCCTCAGACGACCAAATTTTAAGCTTTAACTTGTTTTACTCTTCAGTCTGGTCTATCTATTAAGACTCAGGCATAAAATAAAAAGGTTGTTAACATAAATTAAATCCAACAATAAAGCATACGCTCATCGGGCAACAATTTGCACTTAAATTAAATTCAAATACACATAACACAAACTTTGTCCATACACACAAACATAGGCAAGGCAATGTTCATTATTTTTCAAACATAATTCTACAACATCATTAAATGTTATCCCTATGAGCCACATAGGAAGTATACATCTCATTTACCAACTCTTCCCTAAAGTTTGTCCACATATCACTACTTTCCATAAGCATCATGGGCGTGTTGTCAATTGTTGGTGGTGGTGGTTCAAAGGTCTCAAGTTGCTCATCCAGTGGATTTTGAATTCTTTCCCAACGAATTAGATTATGTAACAAACAGCATGCCACAATGTATCTATTTTGAATCTTCACTGGATAAAAAGAAGCACTCCTCAATATTGCCCAACACAACTTTAGTATCCCGAAACACCTTTTAATGACATTTCGGGCAGACGAATACCGCATGTTGAAGCACTCATACGGAGTTTAGAGTTGGTGTCCCTGCCTCCACTTATTCAAGTGGTACCTTTTCCCTCTATAAGGCGCCAAAAAGCCTTGGCAATTCGTGTACCCCGCATCAACCAAGTAGTATTTTCCTACCCAAGCCAATAAAAAATTTAATGAGTAATGCTCCTAACTTGCGCATTACATGCTAGAATCATACAAACTTACACTAAAAATAGAAAATTGAAGGCCATACCTTATAGTACTCGTAGGCCATGTCGTGTCCTTATAGCATCCCTCAACACCCTCCCATCCGTAGCTGACCCTTCCCAACGAGGTAATACAAAGATGAACTGCGCATCCGGTGAGCATACACGTAAGACATTGGTTGTCACCTCTCCTTTTCTGTTTTGGTACCTGCCCTTATGCTCTGCCGGGACTTGTACATGAATGTGAATACCATCTAATGCACCTAGGAACCCCTATAAACACAATCATGAATGTCAGCCCTATACATTTCACTTTTGCTTACAAAGTAAATGCACTTTATAACACAACTACAAAAGTTTTATACCTTGAACCACTTCCAACAATAATCATTTGAGTCTTCTGGAATGGCCTCTGCTCTTTTCAAAAGTAATGATTGCAGTCTAATTGTTGCATTCAACACAATTTGAAAGTATCTACTAATTGTTTCACCTGACTTACCAAACTCAAACTGAATGACCCTATTCTTAACATGATGCCCCAATATGTGTAGGAACATTGCAACTTGCTCATCAACTAACATATGTTTTATTGGTCTTAATCCACCAATTGTGTCTAACATGTGACATAATTTATCAAAGGTTGCCCGGTACATCCTAATTTGGTTAAAGCAAGTGGTGTCACTACTGTATATCATTGCCCTCAAATTTGCTCGCTTTGCATGAAAATCTAATCTAAAATACCTATCTTGTATATGCCTCAGTCTACCTCCTCCCATAACAACAATCATGGTTAAAAGCAACCTCCTAACTGCAAGAAGCAAAGCTAGGCACCCAGCTAACATGGCAAACATTTGATCCGATTATGGCTCCATACCTACACAATTTTTCCCACACTGATTTGTTTTACATTATAATCTACCAACTCCTCTTTCCAAACCACACTAACACATTTAAACAAATCACATTTTAAATTAAGAGCCAATGCACATAATTACACCCACACCTTTCACACATTAAAAACACAACCCACTTATCTTATGCATCAACCATCTAACCCATTCTATCTTTCTACTGACATTATTAATCTTTCACTGCTTCCATCTACCTATGTTCATTCGACATTACCCACAGCCAACAAAACTTTCAACTGCACTCACTGTTAAGCATTCATGAAATAAATTACATCTACTTAAAATTAAAATCCAATTGCAAGACAAAAACAAAGCACACTGTCACATGGCAACCAACCACGCACATTTCAGCTTTGGACTCTGCTTTTCATTCACGTCTGTTCAGCAGAGAAGACCCACATCACAAACATACCAATTTATAACATACAAACAGCCTTTAGCTTTTTGCGCATCTCCCATGTCAGGTTCAACACAAAGAGTAGAGAGAGAAAAATATACACACAGCCTTTAGCTTTTTGCGCATCTCCCATGTCAGGTTCAACACAAAGAGCAGAGAGAAAAAATACTTCCCACTTCACGCAATAGACTACAACATAATCAGACGAACATTACCTTGATTCCGAGTTCAACTTCACACGATGTTCGCCTCTTCCCTTTTCCAGACACGCCTTCGACACACCAATCTAGTTTTGCTCGTTCTGTGTCCGTCTTTTAGCTAATTTAATGTTTTATAGGGGCTTTTTTTGTCCGCCATTTTATGCTTCCCGGGAACAATTTCAAGTTGATCCTACTTTTGGTGGGAACCCATTTTCCCATATTTAAAGGAAGATTGAAGTTGGTGGGAATGTGAGTTGCGGTAACTTTCACCAGCCAAACACGTTTTTGCCAATGGAACTTGGCCATCTTCCCTTTCCCTCCTCAATTGTCCGCGTACCAAACAGGCCCTTAATATTTTAGGACCGAGATGGAAGCCGGAAGTGACACGTTTTACGAGACACACTAAAAAGGGGTTAAAAAAACTGAGGTATGGACATTATCCTTCATACATTATGCCATAATTATGTGATTGTGTGGATGCCATTGTTTGTAAATGCGCTTTATTAATCAACATGATTTGCCTAGAGAGGAGCAGTTAGTGCTAGAGGTGCACTTACAATGGGAGTTGGCGGAAGTCCAACATGTGTAGATTGTGGGGCCGTGCCCTACGTATGTATACATGATGATGATGATGTGTTTGTATTGTTAATTAATTGGTGCATACCTTAGCACATATATCATATTTACTTTTTGTATTTTCTATGAACGATAACATGTTTCTACTGGGATTCTTTGGAATCTCACCCTATTTTTAATAAACATCTCAGCGGGTGCCAGTGGATCGAAAGGCAAAGGCGTAGACACCGAGAAGTGATTGGCACGTGTCACGAGGCAAGGTCAAGCCTTGTGGTTATAATTAGTTTATGTTATAAATATTTTGGGGAATCCTGTAAACATTAGAATTTTCGCTGTTTTTCTGTATTTCATTGATGAACGACGTTGGAATTATAAACAAATACTTTTATCAGTATAATGGTTCTTTTTGTATGCCCACGTAATCTTGTCTTTATTACTCTTCGATTATCGAAATGGAAACGGGTGTTGACAATTTCTATGGTCGCTTTGTCCCCCTAATTACTTGGGCATTCACCTTTTGTGAATTGAAACCACTGGCGTTTTCCAATACAAAACCAACTTTTGCCACTTGAATTTTATTTTGAAGGTCCACAATCATAAATCAAGGTCCAAATGTGATTCTCCCTCTTAAGAAGAATACAAGATTCTCTTTGGTTTCATGTTTTACAAACAGATTTTTATTTTCAAAAAATTAAAAAATTATGTTTGAAAATGTATTTCAAAAAATAAAATAGGTAAAATTTATTTGGAAGAAAAAAATCAAAATTTTTCGATGTTTCACTGCTCTTTGTTTTACAAAATTAAGTCAAAAGTAAAGCGCGTTGTATTTTCATTAATGACAACTATACTAATAAAGCAAAAATTATTCTTCCATCATTCACGCCACCGTTTTAGATATATTTTTCAAATGTAAAGATTCAAAAAAAAAAAAATTAAAGTTTTTATTCCCAAAACTCATTCTTCAAAATTACTCTACAACATTGTTCTAAAAATATAAAAAAAGAAAATATAATCAAACAGGGCATAAATTTTCAACAATATACTAGCTCTTTATTATGTTTTATATGCTTCTTACAACATTTTGAATTGTCTTCCCCTTACCTATATTTTCCTCTTCCATTTTTTCTTCTTATGCTAAAAATTGAAATATTTATTTTTAAACCAACCCTTGATTACTAACAAAAAGACAAAATCAATTAACAACCAAGTGGATGTCTAACCAACGCTCAAATTAACATCAAGCACGGTGACTCTGATATTTTAGACAAGTAATTGGGGTATAGAATGGTTGACCCAAAAAAAAAATTGAGGGCATAGAATGAGACTAGCTTGTGAGATATTGGCAGTTTACCCTCACAAATAGAGGGAGATTAGTTATCACCACCTACAAGGAAGACTTCGGTTAGCACTCCCTTCCTCCTTATATATAAAGTCTCATTAACTGAATTGAGTTGTTTAAAAACACAATTAAAATTGGTTGAGAGTAACAGATATGTAGAAAATATATTTTCTCTGAATATGCCTTCATTTAAGGGTAGGTAAAGGAGAGAGCATAATAATGAGAAAAATATAATGAAAGAGAATGTATGGGTAAAAAACATTTATTATTCAGACAATCCATAGAGAACTTTATAAAATCATTTTAAAAAAGAGAGCCTTATAAATAGGGATGGAAAGAGTATATATGTATATGCCAAGACCTTAGCTTCTAGCTCAAATAGCACCTTATATCTCCTTTTATTAAGAATATTTGTAGATTTTATGATTTTTCTTTGTGAGCACAAGTATTCTCCAATTGAGATCACATTTATTTGAGGTACTGCTGGGTACTAAATGTAGACACGTCTCTTTTTGAGGGGGTTCAAATCTTGACTCACCATGTTATGGATAACTAGCTAGCTTCTTCTACTAAACCCAACCTCATCGGTTGGTAATAATTTTAATTAAGGTTAGTTTATGAAAATATTTTTGATAATTTTTGAGAAACATTAAGTCAATTACATTATTTTAATTACTTTTTTTTTAAATGACGTGATTCAATCAATAAAACATGAAAATACATGAGAAGTTCTTGCATATATACTCAAAATAGAACACATTATTTATGTTGTAGCCGATAAACAAATTATTAATTAGACAATGTGATCCACATCTTCAACCTTCATTATAAGATTTACCTCTCTCATTTTCTTCTTTATGCTTGGATGGGAGAAAAAGTTGTGAAGAAAGAAAATATGGGAGGGTTAAAATTTTCAAGTATTTGGATGAGTGAAGAAAAGTGATAAAAAGGAACAAGAGAGTGAATAAGGGGTGGAACTCACCACATTTCCCCCAACATTTTCTCTCCAAATATGGAAAGATATGGGAAGAAAATTCTAATTCCATTACTTCAATGCATTTCGTATGCAGTCTTCCCACTCCATTAAATGACCTTTACTCCCGTCTTTCTCATCATAAATCAACCCTTCTAAGATACATTCATAATTATAAAAAATATTTTTTTTAAATATTTATCATTTGTTTTTTTCAATGTATTATTTTATTTTTAAAATATATTTTTAGACATACAAAATTATTTAAAATATTTTGATAATATGATGACATGAGATATAATAAGTTAGAATATAAGGATATTATTGTTATTGTGATATTTGCCCTTTTTCTTTTTCTTTTTTTTTTATTTGATGAAGGGTTTCCTCTCTCAAAGTTTGGAGTTCAAAGTGCACTTTCCGAAATTTGAACTTGTATCCTCTTTTTTATAGGGATGATGTCGTTTACCATCACACCTAACAACTTATTGGTATATTTGTCCATTTTCTTTTCTCTATATCCAATTGTGCGTTTGGAAGAGCTTATATTTGGGAAATAAGTCCTTATTATGCAAGTTGAGAAAAGACTCCTCTCACATACCTACCTCGTATACCGTGAATCACGAATTATAAGCACTTATTGCCTAAAATAAAGCTATTCCAAACGAGCACGTCATCTTTCAAGTTTTCTCTTCTTTTTATGTTCTCTCCTCTTACGTTTCTCTTCCAACTTTTATTATTCTCCATCCAAATGAAGATTAATTTTACCGTCCCCTTCTACAACTGGAGCACAAATGATATATTAGTGAACTCGAAGTATGCAATAATTTATCAACAATATAATAGAGTATATTGGCAAAAAAACATTTATTGATAATATATGGGTGGCTAAAACCGTGAGCTAGCCGGGACGGGTTAATTAAGGAATTAAAAAACGTACGGAAAATAAAGGATCCACTAGTTTGTCTTTGAGGGAAGCAAAAAGAGCGCTGTAACTGAATCCAATGAATCTGAACAAACACTATGCGCTGTGCGATTCATGTCGGTATGATTCTGGTGAGTATGTACCATGTTAATTTGGTTTCTTATTAGTGCTTGTTTGGATTAGCGTTAAAAGCTACTTTTCTAACGTGATTTACGGTATACGAAATAAATATGTGAAAAGAGTTTTGTTTCGACTGGCGTGAACATGTTTTTTGAACGCCAACTCAAACAAGCCCTTACTGCATATTTGGCAGTGCGATTTGTAGGTCAATTCGTGCGATTTGTAGGCTTTCATGTGTTTGTCTATCGTATTTGAAAAATGGAGTGTTTGGTTCAATGATTATATAATTGGGCTTTAGAAAATATCCATGATGAAACACACCAAAAACTTAAGTTGCATTTTGGAGCTTTTTGCTATTGATTCGTGTGATATGCATTAAAATATTTTTTTAGTTGTACCCAGTATGCTATCAGGTTGATTGTAATTTTACCTTTAATATACATTTTCAACTCCAAAAATTAATTTAAAATATTTTTTAATGCTTTTAACCCCATAAAATATTTTTTAAGTTGTACCCAGTGTGCCATCAGACTGATTGTAATTTTACCCTTAATGTACTTTTTCAGCACCATAAATTACTTTAAAATACTCTTTAGTGCTTTTAACCCTTTAAAATATTTTTTTAGTTGTATCCAGTGTGTTATCATACTGATTGTAATTTTATCCTTAATGTACTTTTTTAGCTCCAAAAATTACTTTAAAATATTTTTTCGTGCTTTTAAACCTTACCCAGTCTTAGGAGATTGACTACAATTTTACCTTTAATGTATTTTTTTTAGTAGTATAGAGTACCCAGAACTTATAATATTGATTTATTGATTTTCATCCACTCTAAATTATTTTTCCAATGGCACCTAATATTTTAAATTAATTTTTAAATATTTATTGATTTTTTAAATATTTTTCCACCCACTCTCTCTTACAATTATCACAAAAATCATTTATGCTTAAGTCAATTTAAACAAGTTTTACTTTTGCAAAAGTCATTTATACAATCGTCAATCCAAACATAAATCACATTATACAATCTGATTTTTACTTAAAGTAAGATTGCAAAAAGTCAAACTAAAAATGCAATTGCTGTTCCAAACCCACAGTTAGTCTTCAAAGACTGGTCAAATTTAATGAATCAAATTCAAGTACACATGTTCTTAGATTAATCTACTGGTATCTGATACTGCTAGTAATCAACTAGTTTGGTTCGTGGGAATGTAGGACCACAATAAAGAGAACCTCCTACACTACTAGAAAAAATGGCTTTAACGTTCCTTTTTTTGGCCTTTTAACATCTGAAAACAAAGGGACGTCTATCTAAGGGTAGTAGAAAAAAGCGTCAATAACGTCCGTAAAATAAGGGACGACTATAGGCAGGACTTTAGACGTCCCCACTTCATACTGGGGATGTCTAAAGTCTGAGGTGCACTTTAGACGTCCCCAGTTTGGACTGGGGACGTCTAAAGTGCAACTTTAGACGTCCCCAGTTTGTACTGGGGACGTCTAAACTGTCGAAAATGCCTTTCCCACATCCCTTTTTATTTTAAGGACGTTAAAAGTTTTTTTAAATGGCCTTTTTATATATATTTCACTGTCTAGAAAATTTAAACTGCAAAAATAGGATGGAAACAACAGAATAAAATAATAGCAGTTCAGCAGAATGGAAACAACAACTTGAAACACAGTGATAAACCCCAAGGCTCTACATGCAATAACTTTAAGGAGTAGCAAACTAATTAACTAACAAACCACATAAACTACACAACAATCTATATCCAACAACAACAACAACGCTAATTATATGTACAATATATAGAACCACCACAAATGTATGTCCTACACAAACTACTAAAGACTTTACTCTGGTATACGTTGAAGAAGATATCCAGCCAAAAAGTTTCTGATCATATTTATGTCTTTACATGAGTAGGCATCTTCATTGTCAAAAATATGCAAATTAGAAAATAAGTTTAGATATAATAATGAATCAAGTGAATGAATTGCCATTGAATTACAACACCAAAAATATTATCCTCTGAGAATGAAGAAGCGATTACTTGTTCAAAATCTGTCGTAATGCCACTCTTAATGAAGTTAAACATATAAAGTAAGACATAGTATCCACATTCCCAGCCGCCAGGTTGTTGAGGGCACTATAAATCAAAAGCAAATGGTTAAAATCAATAAAGGCATATCTAAAACGACCGTCAATCAAAAGAATTTGATTTGAAACTACGTACCTTTGGAAACAACCATTTCGGGTCTTTGCCACCTTTACGATCGCGTGGCCCACCAAGCGCTTGATACGTCTGGGATGCCCTATCATTAAAATGAAAATCAACATCAATTAGAATAATTCATTTAAGTCAAGAATCAAGAAGCAATGAAATACAAAAAAATAACTTACGTGTTGAAGATACTTTTAGTTTCTTTGTCTGGTCTTCTACTCAAGGAATCACACCAGTAAATTATGTGGGACCGAGGATAGAGAACTTACAAACTCCAGTGGTAACTATAACAATATATACAGATTAAAAAGAAGTTATATGGCAAGGCAATTATTTATTAAAAATCTCAAATACACAAAATTAAAATGCGTACCCTTGAACAATCGGTGCTAGATAACAACGATAGTCGTTCTCTCCTATTGTGAAGCCCACATAGTGCGTACTTTTTTGCACTGTATTCTTATTCCTTGTTGTATGTGCAGGAGACAAGAATCCATATAAATCAACTCTTTGCAAGTCAATGCATATACGACAGAAGGAGCTATAATAGAATTAAAATGATGAATGCATTAGCTAGTTAAAATCAACTTAACTAAATGAAGGAAAAAATGGGAAATAAAAAAATTACAGGATTGTAAATTTGCCCCATCCTATTTCTAGCTCCTTCAACTTAATGAACTGTTAAGATCTTCTTTATCAATTATGAAGGGATACTCTAAGTCCTGGCCCACAATCCCTGTAGGCATATGCAAATCAATCTGGCAAATGCCTTTATAGATCTGCTGCAGTCGTGCTAAGAAGGGTCATTTTCCTGCTTCCTGCTCGTTCTTTTAGAACATAAAAAAACATATTGTTAGTAGTATGCCAACACATTTCAAGTAAAAGTGAGGTAGTTCCATACTATTGGAGGTTTTGCTGCTGAGCCAATAAGATGTACAGGCCAAATGATGAAAGATCCTCTCGCCTAAGCTATCGTGGCAACCTCGTCATCAAGAATAGGGATGGCTGTACCTTCTTTCCCCTCTTGAACACACGTCATAGTCACCCTACGTAAATGATGTGGAATTAATTGATGATGGTGGGTGGTAGCTTGTGTGTGAACGAGAGCATCTACAACTATATGTAGGCCCCGTTTATATCATAACCGCTCCAAGTAATGATCTGAAATGAAGGCCCCCAGGCTAACCACTCTATAGTCTCAGACACACCGGTCTCATACAAAACATTTTCCTAAAACCACTCTATGAATGTCTTGTTTTGCTCAATAGCAATCCGCATGTCTTTCTTCCTTGGATTCATGTTCTTCAATCTCTTTCTGTGTTCAGCTATGTACGGTTGAACTTCTACCTTGTTATTCAGGATATAAAAGTGTGCTTGTAACACCTCTTCACGAGGCATAGTCTTCACTTTCAATCCTCATGTTCCCTTGCTTCTCCCCTCTTCATGCCGATATTGTTCCTTCTTCCCTGATAGATAATTGCTACAGAAGTCCATAGCCTCTTCTGTAACATCCCAAATTTTATATTCACAAAAAATATATTATAATTATTTGAGTAATTCAATAGAATGGTGAATATTCATGGAAATTAGATCTTGTGAATTTTGAAATATTCATATTCATAAGGAAATGGGCAAATAAATTCAAGAATTTAATATTCTTGGTGGAATAAATTGAGATTTGTGGAATAAAGTAAAAGCCCATATTTTTCTTTTATTGGTGGATATTTAGTAGAAGGGAAATATTTACTTGGAAGATAAATATGCCAAGTGGCATCATTTAAAGCCAAGAGATTAAATTATAATGGCTAAAGTTGGAGCACATGTTTAAATTGCAATAAAATATATTATGTTGACCAAAGGAATGAGATAATTGTAGAAAACCCAATTGTTAATTGAAGGGAATTGTTTCAATTACAATGAGACTTATGACACAAGTTTGGAGTAAATAAGCCCAAGTTGGAAGTGGATAAGGCCAAGTACACTCATGATCACAAAGGATGGCATAAAGTGGAGGGAGTATGGCCTAAAGCAAGTCATCATGAAGGGAGGTAAGGTGTTCATGAAAGGTGGAAAGATCTCAACCATTGATGAGATCAAGGGCTAAGATGAAATATTAAGAGAAATTAGGTGAGATATTTATGAAGCAAGGCTTCATCTTTCTCTTACCTTCATTTTCATCACTTGCAACAAAGATAGAGAGAGAGGGAGAGCTTGGGAGAATCTAGAGAGAAGGAGGAGAAATCTTAAGGTAAGATCTTGTGGATTCAAGTTCTAAGGCTTCCAATTTGTATAATCTCCTCTCTAATCTCTTCTTCTCCATGAAACACTATGTTTAGCAAGTGAATCTTGAGCTCAAAGAGAAAGAGAGAGGAAGACCTCTAGAGAAAGGAAAAGAACTCAAGAAGGTAACTTCACAAATCCTAAGATTATGTTAGATGTGGTTGTTGTTGATGATTATTGTTGGATTCGGTTATTTTGTTGAGTTTGTAAATTAGGAAAGTGCTAATCCTAAGGGGTTATGCTGCCCAAATTTCTTTGAATCATGGTTAAGAAGTGTTTAAGTGAGTTGATCAAAGATTAGAAGTGGAAAAGTACAAGTTTTAGAAGCTAAAACACAACTCCATTTTTCCTTATTTTGACCAATATTTTGGCCAGACAAGATCTGGTAGTAGCAGTTGGATTTTCATGAAATAAATGGTTCCATTGGACTCAGTGGGCAAAAATAGGTGGGGTTACAGTTGGGCATTTTTTCGGTAAAGGCCGAAAAAGCATAATTACGAAAACGCCACTGAGATCCCTAAATAGGGGCTGTCAAGGGTATTTTCGTAATTTGACAGTGAATTTGGTGATTTTGAGCCCGGAAATGGATTCCTTGGGCGAAAATAAGTCAAAATAGCTTTGGTCAAAATTTTGGGAAAACGTGCCATCGGGCCGGGTTCCCGGGGGCATTTTTGTAAATTTTCACCATAGAGTAATATAACCACAATAAACACAATGGAAGAGTATAAAATGATACTTGGATAGGTTATGACCTATTTTTGGTACATTTAATATTTTAGGACCGATTTGGAGGCCGGATACGACACGTTCTTTGAGGCACATTTAAAAGAGGATATTAAAGCTTTGAGGTAGGGACATTATCCTTCATACACTATGCCATGAGTTATGTGATTGTGTGGATGCCATTGTTTTGTAAATACACTTTATTAATCAACATGATTTGCCTAGAGAGAGGCTGTTAGTGCCAGAGGTGCACTTACACTGGGAGTTGGCAGAAGTTCAACCGGTGTAGATTGTGGGGCTGGGCCCTACTCATGTATACATGACGATGATATGTTTATATTGTTCATTAATTTGTGCATACCTTGGCGCATGACATATTTACTTTTCGCATTTTCTATGAACGATATTATGTCTCTACGGGGATTCTTCGGAATCTCATCCTATTTTTAAACAAATACCTCAGCGGGTACCAGTGGGCCAACGGACAAAGAAGTTGACGTCGAAGAGTGAGTGGCACGTGTCTCGAGGTGAGGATATGAACGTGGTTATGCCTTAGTCTATGCCTTAATATTTTGGATAATTTGTAAATATTAAAACTTCGCTGTATTTTCTGTTTCCGTCGACGAGCAATATCGGAATTGTAAACGAACGACGTTGGATTATAAACGAATATTTTTATCAGTATAATTGTACTTTTCTGTATGCCCATTGAATTCCGTCTTTATTACTCTTTGATTATCGAAATGGAAACGGGTGTTGACATCTTCAACCACATATCTTTCAACTAATGAGGCTTCTGGTCGATAGGGATTTTTAGAATATCCTTTTAAGATCTTCATGTATCACTCGAAAGGGTATATCCACCTCAGGTAAACTGGACCGTAGAGCCTTACCTCTCTTATCAAATGAACTATCAAATGCACCATTATATCAAAAAATGAAAGAGGAAAGTGCATCTCTAATTGGGACAGTATAATATAACCCTTAGCTTCCGGTTCATCCAGCTTTTCAATGTCAATGACTTTGTTACATATAGCATTAAAGAAAATACACAATCTTGTCACAGTGCTTCAAACTCCATCTTTCATAATGCCTCTAATAACTACTAGTAATAGTTGTTGCATTAGCACATGATAATCATGGGACTTCATTCCCACTAACTTCAAATCCTCCATTGACACGCACCTTCTCACATTCGAAGAATACCCTTGTGGCACCTTAATTTCATGGAAACATCCACACAAACTTCTTTTCTCCATTTTTGATAGTGTATGCGCTGCTGGCTCCATGTATGCCCTCCTACCATCATCTCTTAGCTATGGATGTAACCATTCTCTTATTCCTATATCAATAAGTTCTAGTATCGCACTAATCCCATCATTAGTCTTCCATGGAATGTGCAAAAGCGTAATGATAAGGCTATCACAAATGTTTTTCTCCACGTGCATCACATCAATAATGTGTCTCACGTCAAGACTATGCCAATATGGAAGATCAAAGAAACTTGATCTCTTCTTCCATATGTTCTTCATACCCGCAATCTTCTGATTCTTACCGAATAAGACATTGATACATTCGACTTGACTACAAACTTCCTCTCCGGTTAATGCCTTTGGTGCCATTCCATGCTCTAGCAAGTCGTTAAAACGCTTTCTTAACCTACGATACGGGTGGAACCTAGGAGGGAACCTCCTGTGACCAAGGTAGACCATTTTTCTTCCAAGTTTAAGTTGGTAGAAGTGAGTGCCTGCTTCATAGATCGGACATGCTTTGTGCCCGTTCACACTGTACCCTGACAGGTTTTATTACGCAGGGAAGTCATTCATCGTGGTAAAAATCATTGCACGTAGCTTGAAGGACTCATTCTTATATGTATCAAACACATCTACGCCTTCCGCCCACAACTTCTTCAAGTCCTCAATCAAATGCGCCAGGTAGACATCGATATCGTGTCTTGGCTGTTTTGGTCCAGAAATCATCATAGAAAGCATCACATACTTGCGTTTCATATAAAGCCAGGGAGGCAAGTTGTATATTACAAGGAGTACCGGCCACGCACTGTGTGTGCTATTAAGAGTTCCATACGGATTGATGCCATCTGTACAAAGCCCAAGCTGAAGGTTTCTCAGCTCGCTTCCAAATTCAGGGGACATTTCATCTATTTTCTTCCACTATGGAAAGTCAGCCGGGTGCTGAAGATATTTTTTGTCAGATATTTTATCATCCGAATGCCATCCCAACTTCTCTTTTTTTACAGTACCAAACAAATGCTTAAAGCACGGTATTATTGGAAGATACCACAAAGCCTTTAGAGGTTGCCTTTTAGTTGTCCCATCGCCACAACCACCATCTTTCTTCACTTTGTATCGTGCAGTTTGACACTTAGGGCACTTACTTAGACCTTCATACTCATTTCTATACAGTACGCAATCATTAGGGCAAGCATGTATCTTTTTATACTCCATACCCATCGTAGATAGGATTTTCTTGGCCTCATACATACGATTTGGAAGTACATTGTCGTCTGGAAACATATCACACAACAGTTCAAGCAGCAATGTGAAACTACTATTGGTCCACCCACAAGTTGCTTTTAAGTTAATCAAATGTAGTGTGTCTATCAGCCGTGTGTACTTACTCCCAGGGTACAACGGTGTCTCTGTATCACTCTGTATGCTCTCATATTCATGCAACTGCGCAAAGGATTCTACTTCAACATCGTGAATCATTCTCTCCATTCTATCTTCATCTATGACATCCACATCTTTCTTCTTGTGCAATGGACAATTAGTTACTTCCTCACCATGCCATATCCACATTGTGTATCACAAATTTATTCCATCACAAAGTAGGTGATCCCTTATAACTTCAACACCATGTCTTCTCTCATTTAAACAATTGACAAAAGGACAAAAATACTTTCCATTTTTGGCCGGAGTGTTCCTTCTAGCATATTCAATAAACTCTTCAACCTTATTCTCATATTCTTCACTTGTTCTCAAAGCATTCATCCAACTATGATCCATTTTATTACCACCTACGTCATTCCCATTAATAACACTCAAGTTAAGAATAATTGTCAACACTGGGATTGCCTATTACTATTTTTTTAAAAAAATTTGGGCAGCATTTCTCCTTAAAAGTGAGACATCGCAAAATCAAAATAACAAACCGTCTCAACTTAATTTAAACAAAACTAAACTAATTAAGGCAATTCATATTCAGGACAATGTATCATTGTGAGTTATTTTACCAAGCAACCCATGCCAAGTTCAAAGCTTCCAACAAAACAATTTTCAAGGCTCCACAATTTTTAGATAAGTATAATTCATCCTATCACAAGAAATGAGCTCTTTTAGAATGCATGTACCCTAGAAAAAAAATTGCCATCTTCATAGCTATTTTATGGCATAATTGATGTGAAAATTTCATACATGAAAATGGGTATATTAGCACATATGTAAGAGAGTTCTTTATTAGCACATAATAAGAATTTCTAATGAAATAGTAAATAATGTCATCCTTCATTTTCAGTTATGTCTTTATGGAAGGTTCCTTCGGTCGTAGAACAAAAAGAAGAAACCATCATAATCATAAGCCAGCCAACCAACTTAATCGTCCCCGTGTTGAAAAAAACAAGTATGCCATAATGACACTCCTTTTCCATAACAAGCAAATTAGAAGCAGATTATAATTATGCATATACAAGTTACTCTATTTTTCCAGTTTCATAATCAGATTTAAATCAACAATTCTTTTCCATGTCAAGACAATGTATCATAATCATATTTAAATTAACAGTTACAAGCATTTGTGTCCAAAGTTGTAAGAGTGAGAGACAAACCTTTGGAGACGGAAATGGAGACCACTTACTGTGCCACTCACATACGGTGCTCTTGTCAAAGAAGAGAGAGGGAAAAATAGAAATATGATTATGAGAAAGAGGAAGGAAGGAAGACGGGGAAAGGGAGCACGGGAAGAGTTGCAGAAAAGGAAGACAAACGGGAAAGGAAGCAAGGGAAAAGGGAAAGGGGAATACAGCTGGGAACGAAGCTCACAGGGGAAATGAAGCATGGGGAAGGAACATAAAGCTGCTATGTTACAGCTAATAGGACAAGCTTTCTGCATCCCCAGTCTTACTGGGGACGCCTAAAGTGAGCCTAAATGCATTCAGGGAAACCTTTAGGCATCCCTAAAGAAACTGGGGACGCCTAAAGTGGGGAGAAATTTTTTTTATTTAAAATCAACCAGCGCCAAGTCCTCCCGCCAAATGTTATCTGATTTAATTAAAAAAAATAAACTTTTAAGCCTTTAGATGTCCCTAGTTAGACTGAGGATGCCTAAACATGGCTTTAGGCGTCCCCAATTTTTAAACATGGCTTTAGGCATCCCTAGCTTGGTTGGGGATGCTTAAACATTCATTATGGCGCGTTTTAGAGGGAAATTTAAAGTTTTAGATGTTTTAGGCGTCCCTTTCTAAAATGGAGACGTCCTTTAGGATAGTAATATGTGTTTTCTGTAGTAGTGCTACCTCCAATTAATTATTGTGGCTGTATACCCCGATCTCGAATACGAGACCACTAGTTTAGTTGGAACAACCTATAGCCAATTGATCCAAGCGCTTGGTGATCAAGTAGACATGTTCTAATATGCCTTAATACTAATCCTCGCATCCTTTTTTACTATATATTTTTATTCTCATTATTGGCAAAAAATCTTATCATAAGGTACTTTCAACTATTTCGCTAGAGCAAGGAAAAATAGTTAAATTACTAAATTTGTTTGAAAGATAAAAAAAATACAATTTATCAATACTTAAAATAAAAAATGACATCTTAAAAAATAAGAAAAATACATCAAATTTTACACTGTGCCATTCTAGAAAAATAAAATTAGTACATCTTAACTTGTAATAAGAATCACTCATTTTTTCTAAAAAAGTGTCTCATAGGGGCAAGTGGGATTCATATAAACACTAGCTAACAACTTGTTTGGGCATGGTAAACTAATTAACACCAAGCACCTTCCCTAAAATTTTTTAAAGGATTTTGTCTGAGAAGCTTTCCCTGAAGAGTAATGTTATCACAGAAGTTTTTTTTGGATTTAATATAATGTCGTTCCGCAAGTATCAAAACATAGCAATGTTACTTTATATCGTTATAATATTAACGTTGACCATTAAAAAATTGACGTTAATAGTTAACTTTTTAACTATAAGGGGCAACATTGTTTCATTTTAATACTTTTAGGGTAATATTAAATCTTAAAAAATTTCATGGTAATATTGATACTCAGTAAAAACTTCTAAAACAAATTTACGCCTTAAACCTTTTTTCAAACGTGTAGTTGTAAGTTCAAGTTATCTGTTGAGGCTTTAGGAGTATAATGGGAGCTCGTGAGTTATGACAATAAAAAAGTTTACTTAATCATAAAGTGGAACAATATAATAAGGGATATTTAGAAAACAAAAAATTAATGTTTTTTGATAAAATTTTATATTAAAAATCATAAAAAAAGTTTTAAAAATAGACCGGAGCCACTGTGTCACATGTACACTTTTTTTTTCCTGTTTTTAATAATAATAATAACAACAACAATAATGACAAGAGCTTTTATATTAGAAATACTAAAGGGTTCCCAACAAGTTATTAGTTGATATGGTAAGGAGTCTCAATCCGTAAAGAGGAGAAAATAAGTTTGAATTTCGGGAGCATATTTATTGGAAGAGGTGAAAACCTAGAGCTGGTAAAACGGGTTGATCCAACAGGCCCAACTCGCTAGCCAGCCAAAAATGGCTGGCTAGGGCTGGCCCCTTTTTTTTTTGTTTTTTTTATTTAAATAAAATAAATTACAATACCCTTATTACCTTTCATTTGATGCCGTGTTTAATTAATTTCTCATACTTGTTATTTTCATATTATATTTATTTATTCTACTATTATTAAATTTAAAAGAGATATATTTATATGTTTTTGTTAGGGAAAATTCAAAAAAACTGCATTGGAAATATCAAAAAGACAATTTAGTACATTGAAAATGGGAAATCACATATCAGGCAGGTGTCAGACGGGCAGAGGAATTTGGGATTTTGAAATCTCGGTCCAATGACGAAAATGCCCTTCAGCCCTCCATCTCCCCACTTCAAAATAACAACATGATCCTCGTAATTAATAACTCCGGATTCGTCATTAACAACTTCAATTCTTCTTTTACAATTAACAAGTTTCAGGGTCAATAACAATACCTATCTCTTAATTAACAACTTTGGATTCCATATTAACAACTCCAATTTCTTTTTTCACACATAACAAGTTTAAGGGTCAATAACAACACCCATCTCTTAATTAACAACTTTGGATTCAAAATAACAACTCCAATTTCTTCTTTTACAATTAACAAGTTTCAGGGCCAATAACAGCACCTATCTTGCCATTAACAACTCTGGATTTGCCATTAACAATTCCTATGTTGTTATTCTGACTGCCCTCCATTCCCTATTTCAGAATAACAACATGATCCTTGTAATTAAAAACTCCAGATTCGACATTAACAACTTCAATTCTTCTTTCACAATTAACAAGTTTCAGGGCCAATAACAACATCTATCTCTTAATTAGCAACTCTAGATTTGAAATTAACAACTTCAATTTCTTCTTTCACAATTAACAAGTTTCAGGGCCAATAACAACACCTATCTTGCCATTAACAATTCCAAATTTGTCATTAACAACTCATATGTTGTTATTCCGAGTGAGAGCTGAAGGGCATTTTCGTCATTTGGCCAAGATTTCAAAATCACAGATTCCTCTGCCCTCCTAACACCCGCCTGATCTGTCATTTCCCATTTTCAATGTATTGAATTGCCCTTTTGATATTTTCAATGTAGTTTTTTGGAATTTTTCCTTTTTGTTATGTGAGTAGATGAAAAAAAAAGGAAAGTAAGAATGAAATTGACTTCATAACACAAATGTATAAAAGAAAAGAAGTGTAATATGAGCGGGTGAAAGAGAAAGAGAGTAAAAATGTTTTTTAAAAAAGTGAAATTAAAAAAAAAACTAAACGGGCTTGCCAGCCCGCGAGTAGCCCGTCCCGCCAAAGCTCTCAGCCCACGCGGGCTGCATTATCACCTTTATGAAAACCCTTTATCCTCTAAATCCCACAAGAAAACCCTTGATTTAAAAAAGGGAAAATTCCAAAAAACTACATTGGAAATATAAAAAGGACAAATCAGTACATTGAAAATGGGAAAAGACGGATCAGGAGGGTGTCAGAGATGTGAGGAATCTGTTCTTTTGAAATCTCGGCCAAATGACAAAAATGCCCTCCAGCCCTTAGTCGCAATAACAACATAGGAGTTGTTAATGGCGAGATAGGTGTTGTTATTAGCCCTGAAACTTGTTAATTGTGAAAAAAGAAATTGGAGTTGTTAATTTCTAATCCAGAGTTGTTAATTAAGAGATAAATGTTGTTATTGGCCTTGAAATTTGTTAAGTGTGAAAGAAGAAATTGGAGTTGTTAATATCGAATCCGAAGTTGTTAATGTCGAATACGGAGTTGTTAATTAAGAGATATATGTTGTTATTGACCGTGAAATTTGTTAATTGTGAAAGAAGAAATTGGAGTTGTTGATCTCAAATCAGGACTTGTTAATTAAGAGATATGTGTTGTTATTGGCCCTGAAACTTGTTAATTGTCAAAGAAGAATTGAAGTTGTTAATGTCGAATCCGGAGTCGCTAATTACAAGGATCATGTTGTTATTCTGAAGTGGGGGATGAAGTGTGAAAGAAGATATTGGAGTTGTTAATATCAAATCCAGAGTTGTTAATTAAGATATATGTGTTGTTATTGACCCTGAAACTTGTTAATTGTAAAAGAAGAATTGAAGTTGTTAATATCGAATCCAGAGTTGTTAATTACGAGGATCATGTTGTTATTCCGAAGTGGGGATGAAGGGCTGAAGGGTATTTTCATCATTTGGCCGAAATTTCAAAATGATAGATTCCTCACATCTCTAACACCCACCTGATCCGTCTTTTCCCATTTTCAATGTACTGATTTGTCCTTTTGATATTCCCAATATAGTTTTTTGGAATTTTCCCTAAAAAGAAAAAAAGATAGAGAAATATCATAAGGTTGTTGGCCAGGTGGTCCCCTATCAGTCTTCATGACATAAATTCAGGTGATGTCACGAGAGAAGCCTCACTCAACAAACAAAAGATGACGCTGACACTGACACATCCTGAGTTTTGACTTTTGGTTAAAGGTCAAACATGCACCGGTTCTCATGGTACAAGATTCTCTCTTTTTTTTTTTGAATGTAAATTGGAATTCATTGCCCAATTGACAGGCTACAAGGAAACACGCCCCCAACAGAGCATAAGATACACAATCATCAATCTTGATCAAACACTGCCTCCATAAAAGAAGGTGGAGGTTAATCAAGGATAACAAAATTCTCAGTCATATTATGAGCTAATCCAGCTAAATGGTCAACAAGAACATTCTCCCCCCTAGAAATAAAAATAAGGCGGACCTGTCAATCCTTTGACATCCAAAGTTTGGCATCTTCGATTACTTCCCTGAACGGGTGTACGAGATTCTCTCTTTTCTTCCTTTTTATTTTTTCGTACAGTACGAGTAGTATATTTTTTTTTATTAATGACAATTTCTTTAGGCTCTATTTTATTTTGGGGGGTAGAAGGGAGGGGAGGGACTTTAGTCCCTTTCTTTTAATTGACAAAACCAAAAATTTAGGAGAGGAGGAGAGTTTTTTTCGAAAATTTCCCCTCCCTTCCCTCAAAATCTCTCCCTCCAAATTGGGGGGATTTGTAGGGCAGGCTAAAAATATGTAATCTATTGGATTAAAATACTCATAACATTTTATCATTAATCCAAAATACCTTTTGCCCATTTTTGACTATATATATATAAATATATGTATAACTATAATTATAAAATATAATTTTAAATATATATATATATATATAATTGTATTAAATGTTATTTATTATAATTTAGAGTATAAAAATATTATTTATAATTAAGCTTTATTATACATATGTAAATTTACATTTCATGTCATCTACTGTATTAAATTCAAATTATTACAACATATGTAAATTCACATTTCATGATCTTCATTTGTCTCCCTCATTGATCAAGCTGCCTATATTTGGATATGCCACTTACTCCAGATGATTAACTTCATCTATGGGCCAAAAAACAAAAAAAAAAAAAAGATTAATTTCATCTAAAATTTACGACAAATAAAAACAATTACATAATTAATACCATTGAAAAAAAAATACTTTGTAACAACGAGGATAATTAATCAAAATAATAACTATTATATATAAATTTTCTCTACATGAAGCAGGTTCCATTCTTGCGAGCGGACACAAACATGCTTACATATTTATTAAATAAAAAAAAATTCTGAAATACATCTTCACAACTTTCTCTTAAAATTGCATACATAAAAGTTCTTAAACTATAAATAGAATCTAAAGGCAAACAAGATATAAATAGAATATTTACCAAGTTGAGCTCCAATTTCTGAGTTTATATCTTAATCTTAAATTAAATCGTATACAATATATTAACATATGTTATTGTGAGATCTTCAATCAAAACACGATTTCATTTGCATAAAACTCAAAATTATATATGGTATCATCTCATCATTACGTGCAGTCGTTCTTAATCACAAAGTGCAAAGCCTATGTAAGATAAAAATATTATGTGAGAATTAAAGGTTGTCAAATAACACCAGAAAAACGTAAATTACATGGTTGGATAAATGGAAATGGAAATATAATCTTAAAAAAAGAGGGAGGTTTATATTATAAAATGAAAACCTCCCCCCAGCAACAAAACCACCTCCACAACTAGCATTGGGAATTCGGGTTGACACGCGGGTTGCGGACCAGACGGGATGGGCTGGTATAGCCCGCCTATTTTTTTTATTATTATTTCACTCCTTTTTTTAATTCTCACTCATTTTCTCTTTCACCCCACTCACATCACAACTAGCACTAAGAATTTGAGCTGGATCGCGAGTTGCGAACCAAGGCGGGGTGGTGGGCCAGCCCGCCTATTTTTTTTAATTATTTCACTTGTTTTTTTTAATTCTCATTCCCATTTTCTGTCATCCACTTACATCACACTTCTTTTCTTTTATATATTTGTGTTAGGAAGCCAATTTCATTCTTACTTTTCCTTCTTTTTTCATCTACTCACATAAAAAAAAACATATAAACACATCTCTTTTAAATTTAATAATAGTATGATAAATAAATATAATATGAAAATAAAAAATATGAGGAAGTAGTTAAACACAGCATCAAAAGAAAGATAATCAAGGTATTTATAAGAAAAGCTAAAAAAAAATAAGCGGGCAAGCCTAACCCACAGGCTGAAGCCGGGCATGCTGCATTGGCGAGCTTGCTAAACCTAACAAATTTGGTGGGCTGGGCCCAACCCATTTTACAGGCTATACCCACAACCAAAGAAAAAAAGCCAACAAAAAAGATAAAATCAAGGTTATCAATAGGGGTGAGCATGGTGCCCAGTAGCCCGGTTCGCCCACCCTGGCCCTGTAAAAAATTGCCCAGCCCAGTCCTAAAAAAGTGGCCCGAAAAGATTTTGGGCATTTTTGGGCGGGCTAATAACCGGGCAGGGCCGGGCATCGGGCAAGGGGTGCTGCTCTGCCCATTTGGCCCTGCCCTGAAAATTATTTTCATTTATTTAAAATATAAAATTTCATATCAATTAAATATTATTTCATATATATATTTTTATTTAAAATATATATTGTCTATTGTATGATACTCTTTTGATCCTCTCTTTTTGCCCTAATCACTAAACACTATTTACAAGTAGATTTCTTCCTTTCTTCTTTACTTTGTGCTGTATTAAATTATAGTTGCTTTTTATTTTCTTTCCAGATACTTCATCATTTGATCAACTTTTGGGACATTGAATTGATGCAAACTACTTTGACTTCACGGCTTTAATTACAATTATTTTGTTTTCTTATTTATAATGGATTATGAATGTTGTTTAATTTTTAAAGTATGGATATTTGTTAAGACATATGGTATTTTTTAAATTTCAAAACTCAAGTTGTAGACTTATTTTGAAATATCCCAAGATGTGAAATCATCGAATATATTTGAAGTTTATATTACTTAGGGCGAAGTTAAGACATATATGGTATTAGTAACTACAGGAATGTTTATGAAATTCATAAGAAATTATTTTTTTTCATAAGTGGACAAGATAAGATGTTATCACTTGGACATGGAAGCCCATCTTGCCCAGCCCACCCTTGCTTAGCCCAAAATGGTTAGGACTTTTAGTGGGCAGGGCCGGGCTGCAAAATGCAGCCCGTTCATCCTTTGGGCAGGGCATCAAGTAGGGGTCTTGTCCTGCCCAACCCTACCCATACCCATCCCTAATTATCAAATATAACACCAGAAAAATGAAACAATAATGTTCATATAAGTTTTTCCACTTTTATACACAATGTGCGTGAATAGTATGTTGAACAAAGCCCGTTCCTTAATTTCTCCAATGTATAACTGTGATCCATTGCCCTTCACGCCGTTGATAATCAACATATATTTGAGGAAAGATGCTGCAGAGAATGGAGTCCATACGTTTCCAGTATCTGATCCTCCACTACTTCCAAAACAAAAGTGGCTCAATAATAATTCTTAGGCCCAATGTCACTCCGACTTCCAAAAAAATCATTTGCATGGTGGTTACCAGATGTTGGTTGCGGCCCATTATTTGGACTTTGGGCCAAAGGAGGTCTATAAAGATCATCATTGTCTTGGACGGAAGATGCCTCACATGATTGAAGCTGTGTGCCTGTAGGGATCCTTCCAACAACTCAAGCTGTTTCAGTTTCCCTATGGATGACGGAATGTGGCTTGAGAAATTATTATTTGACAGGTTGAGCCCATAGAGTGCTGTAAATTCCATTATCTTTTTTGGTATTGACCCTTCAATTCGATTGGATGACAAGGCAATGGACGTAAAGACACTTGGGATTGCTTGTTTATCTTGCAATTTTTCATTGGAAACTAGATTTACCAATAGACAAAGCATTCTTTCGGTCTGTTAATATTTGGATCCAAGTTTTTGGTTTGGCCGTTGATATATTATTGCTCAGAGCCTGTTGCTAAAATACCTGGAAACTCCATAGGAAAAAGAACTTACTCTGTTTCATAAACAGGGGTCTCTAGTTACAGAAGAGAGTATTAGAGTAACTAATATCAGTTGATTAGTAGTCTCTGTTATGAGTTTGTTCCATGATCTGGTTGAGTAACGTGTACACGTCATCACTTTCGGTAGTTTAAGCCTCTGGCTATAACAATAAGTATAGGCATCTTGAATCATCCACTCTTCTAAGTGATTCATAGAAGCGTGTCTAACTTATGATATTGTGTATGGAGGCTTTATGGTTTTATATGGTTCTTTTCTAGTTTTTTATTGACCTATTTTCTCCAAATAATATGTACTTCTACTTGTTGTATCATATTACTTTAATGTGAAATCTATAAAATCAAATACCCATCTCTACGTTAGTGTTGTCACGTGCAGTGCAAGAAGAATTTGTTTCATATTTTTGGTCCATTTTCAGTGTAGTGGCATTTTGATTTTTTTTTTGTAAAGGATGTCAACCTTCTGCTTCAACCTCGCTCCATTCATCACTCTTTACACAAAACTAATGTTCTATTAATTCCCAATTCCCTGACTTTACTATACCAATCTTAGTTGTATAAACATTTTCATTTTATGTATAATTGATATTTATATTAAAAAAAACGAAATCCAATTCATTAGTAATTAATAAGATTTTTCAGTCGTCAATATCACACCCTATACCTTCATGGATTATAAAGTTGATGTGATTAGTTCATTTTAGAATATTTGTCAAAAGCAGTACAATATCAATATCATCACTCAAAGAAGTATCAGAAAACTGACATACTCCCTCCGGTCTTAATTATAAGATAAAGTTGACTTTTTTTGGAGAAATTAAGGAAGCCAATTAAATCACTTTAGAGTATTTATATTTTTAATATCTTTGGATTATATATTAGTTTATTAATCAAATTACTTAGTTTGAAGAAAAAAATATGAATATAAATATTCTAAAGTGATTTAATTGGCTTCCTTAATTTCTCCAAAAAAGTCAACTTTGTCTTATAATTAGGACCGGAGGAAGTATTAATAATGTCAACTTAATAATTCAGGAACAATACAGAGGGCTCATAAAAAAATACGACTCATGCATCTCATCAAAAACATCAAATATGTTATCTGGATTAAATTCAAATGATTAAAACATAAAATTCAAATGTTATGATCTTCATTTGTCTCCCTTATTGATCAAGCTGCCCATATTTAGATATGCCATTCCAGAGGATTAACTTCACCTGAAGTTTAAGACAATAAAAACAATTACATAGTTAATACCGTTGAAAATTACTTAGTAACAACGAGGATAATTATTAATAAAAAAGCCTTCAAAGAAAATCAGAAACCTGGACCAATAATGAAGGGCCAATAGTGGTAAGAAACATCCCTAAAACATATACACACACAACACACACGGAGAGGGTCGAGAGGCCAAAAAAAAAAAAAAAATTCTATTAATTTGTCTCTCCATTCAATGTCTCTATTATTGGATCAAGTTTTAATGCTTGAGATTTTATGTTATATTCAATGTTATATTAATATTTTTATATAGTATTAAATCCCTATCATTAAAATTTGATCCAATGATAGAGATATTTAATAGAGAGGAAATAGAGAAAAGAATCAATGAAAACATTCATCTTTGGTTTAAGGTTCAATCCATGCAAGCACACACAAACATGCTTACATACAACAATGGGAGCCAGTCAAAGAAGTAATGTGTGAACAGATATTTAATTATAAAATGAAAGAAAAGTTTCTGAAAATACAGCGTCACAACTTTCTCTTTAAATAATGCATAAATAATTCGAAATTCTTGAACTATAAATACAATTTTAAGGCAAAAAAAGATATAAATAGAATGTTACCAAGTTAAGCTCCAATATGTGAGTTTATATCTTAGCTTAAAGGGTTTACCATATATTAAATATGGTTATGCCATAAACTTCAAGGCAAAAATATTCTTCACCGTCTCTCTCATGCACACACGTGAGCATAAATATATCATAAGCAAACCATACACTGACAAAAAAAAGCCAATACACAAGATAAAATCAAGCAAGGTTATAAAATAACACCAGAAAAATGTAGCAATGTATGTTCACAATTAGAGCTACGAATAAGAGCCAGACCTTTTAGGCATGGGATAAAAAAAAATTGCTATTTTTAAAGCGGGGCCTAAAAGCATAAGGGTCAAGGCTGGCCTACAGGCCTGAAGTCTTTTTCACAAGATTTATTAATTTTTACTTTTTTTCAGTTTTTTTTAAAAATTACAACAATGAAATTCATATTTTAACACACAAATGTTGTCAAAATTAGAATGTAAATAGTATGCATCATACAATAAACAAACACAGTCATTAAGATATAATCAAAGATAAATTATTGTCTATATACCACAATTACAAATAATTAATGAGAAGACTTAACAAAATTAAAAGTACTTCTTATAAATATGTCTTAAAAAGTGTAGGTAGTCAATTAAATAAACAACACAAGATATAAATAAAACAATCATCAGAAAATAAGTCAAAAAACACAAAATTGGTAGGAATGCTTATGAAATAAGAAATATCTTTTATAACTTTTTAATTTTTAGGATTATTAATACAAGATATTCTTATAAAAATTAATTCTAAAAAAGATAATAACAACTAAATATTTGTAACATCATTAATAAAATATAAAAAATTAATAATATTATTATCATATAAATAATTTTAAAAAATAAAAAATATATATGGGCCCATGGGCTGGCCGTTTTAGGCCATTGGCCCTACAGGACTAGACCTTTTAGGTTCGCTTTCACTTTTGAGGCAAAAATCTTAAACCCGACCTTTATAAATTCAAGGTTTAAACAGGCCGGCTTGACAGACTTGCCGTTTTCCAACTCTATTCACAATTCATACAAAGGTTTACCTCATTTGATAGACAGTGTGCGTGGTTACAACAAAGCCCATTCCCTAACGGCTCCAACGTAGAACTGTGAACCATTGTCCTTCATGCCTTTGATAATCAACATATATTTGGGGAAAGATGCTGCAGAGAATGAAGGCCACACAATTCCAGTATCTGATCCTCCACTGCTTCCAAAAGAAAAGTGGCCAAATAATAATTCCTACGCCAAATACCAATCCGAATACCAAACCTGTGATAAACTCATAATCAATTCCGTGGTTATTTGCAGATGTTGGTGGTGGTGGCATTAGCTTTTGTGTTCCATTGTTTGGACCTTGGGTCAAAGGTGGCCCATAAAGACCTTCATTGCCTTGGAAGGAAGATGCATCCAATGATTGAAGTTGAAGCTGTGCACCTACAGGGATCCTTCCCACCAAATGATTATAGGACAAGTTCACAAATGAAAGGGAAGGCAAATTTGCTAGCTCTGCTGGAATCTCTCCTGTCAAAGAGTTGTTTGACAGATCCAAGTACGCAAGCTGTTGCAGTTTCCTTATGGATAATGGAATGTGGTCTGACAGATTATTATTTGACAGGTCGAGATATACGAGTGCTCTAAAATCCATTATGATCTCTTCTAGTATTGGCCCTTCAATGTGGTTGCAAGATGCCAAACTCAAATAACTCATTTTAGGAACGGAAGAGGGGTGAGCATTTTTAGCATTCACATCAATTGACACGTTATTATTTGAAAGATCCAATGTATTTAAATTGTCAAGTCTTCTAAACATATCTAACCGTATTGTGCCATTGAACTTGTTCAAAGACAAATCGAGGATTTCAAGCCCTCTAAGATGAAAAATAAATTGAGGAATAGGCCCTTGTAAAGAGTTATTGCTCAAATAAAGGCCTTCTAACATGGAGGAAGAGATATTTGAAATTGCATCAAACTTTTGAAAACGGTTGTTGGAAAGATTTATGTATTGTAGCAAGGGAAGCGAAAACAAAGACATAGGAATGCTCCCATTCAGGGAATTGTTCCACAAACTGATGAAGACTAGCTTTACAAGGCCTTTGAAATGTGCTGATAATATTCCACCACTTAATTTATTGTTAGATAGTCTTATATAAGTAAGCTTCTTGGCCATACCAAATGAGGGAATTGGACCTGTGAAGAAGTTATATGACAAGTCCAAGTAAGTAAGCTCAGTGAGATTTGACATTGAATCCGGCAGTGTTCCATTAAATTGGTACCAACGTATTTCTAATCTAGACAGTCGCCGTAAGTTGCTTATGGAATCTGGTAATGCTCCTGAGAAATTTGTATAACTTAGAATCAATGTTTGGAGAGAACCGATCTGTGGGAAGCCTGGCAGAGAACCTTGAAGACCAACGTTGTATGATAGATCAAGAGAAGTGAGTTTCTGTACTTGGAAGATCTTATCTGGAAAACTACCATGCAAATTACTATAACCGAGAACCAGTTGGGTTAGATTTGAGAATTTAGCAAAGAAATCTGGCACTGGAGCTGACAAAGGGTTGTGATACAAACGAATTATGGAGAGATTTTGAAGAATTTTCAGGGAGGAATCAATGGGGCCTGATATGTTGCAATTTGACATGCTTAGAACCTGTAGATGAGGTAGAGAAGACGACAAAGCAAGACCCCATTCATTTCCCTTGAGCGCTATATTAATGCCATCTAGATATAGTTCTCTAACTTCACTGAGGTTCTGAACAAGCTTCACCATATTTGGATTCTCAAGTTTCAGATCTGATTCTTCAAGAGTAGACAGAGCAAGAATCGCTAACCTTGTGAGCTGAGCAATCTCCATTGGTATCTGGCCCACAAAACCAGCTCTAGACAAATTAAGAGAAGTTAAGCTCTTCAAAACTTTGATCCTGGATGGAATCATAGAATTGAAGTTATTGAAAGCCAAATTCAAATGCTTGAGATATTGGAGGCTGAACAGAGTACTGGAATTTTCTAGCCCTCCCGAGATTGATTCCTCGCTGAGGTCTAGACCAGCAACATGTCCCTCGTCATCCCATGTTACGCCTCTCCATTCACTGCAAGGGCTGCTTTCATTCCAGAACAACAATTTGCTGGAATCACTAGGGTTGAATTTGAGGGTTTGCTTCAATTGAAGTAACCAAAGTTTCTGGTCTTCAAGACAGTGGACAGAATTCCCAGAAACCAGAGAGACGTTGAGACAAAGACATGCCCAATAATGACAGAAAAAGAAGGGAAGCCATAAAGCTAATGATATTTTCATTGGACGTTGGGGAATACCGTGCTTAAGGCTCATACAACTGAAGACTGAAGCAGCGAAGAGACTAGTGGTGGATTCTGAGAGTTCAAGACCATGAACATCAATTCTGGGGCCTGAGCTTTCAGCTTTTACCTGTCCAAAAACTGAGTTGGGTATGGCTGGTAAAGACGCATGGGAGCGCAGAAGAAAAGAAGAAAAAAAGGCACATATTCCGACCAGTTGACTAGTGAGTCAGCGTCAGAGTAAACTCAAAAAAATCCAAGTCGTTGGTTGTTGGGAAAGGAATCTAATAAAGTTGGAAGAAAACGCAGAGAAAATAATGGTGTCTCAGTTGAAGACTACTGACTGCTACATAAACATTCCACGCGTCTTCAAAATGCAATCATAGAGTGACGTGAACCATACTGCATAAGACCGTTGTGAACAGAAGGCAATAATATAGGTGGATGCCTCTCTTCCTCATCAAGTACTCCTTGGATGTCTTTTTCAATTGTATTATTTAGGGGTAACTGTTTTTTTTATATTATCATCCCGTATTACGGTATAGCGGTCTCTCCCAATATAAATGATGCCTCTAAAAAAATAATGGTAATTTTATCCTCCTAACAATATATATCGTTGCACAATGAGCTTAAAATTCAGAGAAAAATTGCTGTTTTATTAAGATGAAGCACTCCAAGATCTTTATTTTATTTTATAAAGTGTTTTTACACTCCACTAACTTTGACAACATTAATTTTATTAAGGGATAATTTTGACCGTACAATTTTAATTAATTGACAAAAATATCTTAAATGATAATATTTTAATGCACTCATTCTTAATTTTAAAAACTAAATCAGTATTTAAAATTGTAATATCAACATTTTTTTGTTAATAAAACTATTGGTGTTAGTTAGAGTTAGAAGATTGAAATAACAATTCATAAAATTAAAAAAAAAAAACATCAAATTAAAATCTTGTATTAAAGTGGAGGACAAAAATACTCTTTGTTAATACAATTGATACTGACATATAATTTAAATGTTATGATAAAGATATACTTGTACCACTGAAGGATGAGTGATGATATATATTAAGTAAAGTCATATCAAGGTAGGATAGTTATTCAAGGAGGTATGGCAAACATTAAGCATGCATTGCTATTAGCTGCACACACCCTGAAGCCACCCTCAAGCAACTCTTTGCTGGTATCATCCTTAAATATGTTTTTGTTGGAAAATAGCCTAGTCCATCCTTGGTGGATTGGGCCCAAGCCCAATAGGATTGAAGTCAAAGTATAAATAATATAAATGCTTGGGTTGATATATGTAATATTTTCCAAAATGTTATGAGTCATGCTTTTTTATCCGATGCAATATGACTCTAAAGTGGTATTGTTTCATTGAAATAATATATCTCTCAATCGAAAGGATATCTTGTCTCTCTGATGGAATGACATGTTAGTAGAAGAGGAAGGGTACTTAGAATCCTATAAATAGGCGTAAAGGGATTCAGTTGAGAAGACATACGAAATAACATACAGAAACTCTGTCAAACTGACTCCCCATTCCCTCTACTATATTTATCTCTTCTTCTTCCTATCGTGGTGTATTTGCTGTACGTCATAAACGCTTCCGCTACTGTGATACGATTAACGTGGGTATAAGAGATAAACGGTCGCACTCCAGGCACGCCCAATTATTCTTACAGTTTTAATTAATTATTAGTAGACATGTACATATAATAAATTAGCTGTTTCCCATGTTACCAATAATGGTGGATTTCTAGGAACAGTATTGAATGTGTAGTGTTTAGAGATTCATTCATCTTGGTGGTCCGTCATTTGCCTTCACCATTGTGAATGGCATCAACAAAGGCAGTGTAGTTCCAGTTCTCAATCACATTGTACGGCCTGTCATGGATTTCTACTTCAATTGTGTAACCGCCATTGTTTATCAGGAAGATTATGGTCTTCTGCCTCTGCCTTGCCTCAGCATTGTAGATACCTCTTATGCAGTCATCTACAAAAAGCATTTTGAAGAATACAAAAAAAAAAAAAAACACCTAAATCAGTTCCAAGTAGTGATACTTGTAAAGTTTGAGATGGTTTTTATTAGATTTCTTATAGAGGTATATATTGGGGTTCTCTTTTGATCAAAATAGTTTAAGCTAATTAAGACTTCTTTTAGCATTATATCCCTTCAATCATTTGTCTAATTAGTCGAGCTGTGGGACTCTTATATTCTCATATGGAATAGGAATAAGACCAATCTGGAAGCTTCCATCACCAATGCGAGCAATGACTCGTTTCTCAGGAACAGCTTGTGCATATCCAAGTGTGGCACCAACAGACCATCCTATTGATCCATACTGCATTTGGAACTCATACCTGTTTGGAAGTTAGTCCCCTGTCTCACCAATAACAGCAGTTTCAGCAGACAACATCTTTTGAATATGTTCGAATTGAATAGAATATCCACCCTCAATAGTTCTTTAGGTTCATTGGACGTTGGAGTATAATGAGCTTAAGACTCTCATACAACTGAAGACTGAAGCCGCGGAGAGACTGGTGATGGTTTCAGGGGGTTCAAGCCTTCCCAAAAACGGGTAGGGTCTGGCTGGTAAATATGCATGAGAGCGCAGAAGAAAGACACTGAGAAGAAAATGAACATATTCCGTTCAGCAGCGAGGCAACGTCAGAGTAGACTCAAAAGAGTCCAAGTCATTGTTCGATTTGGAGACAGGGCTGATCAATTTCGCAGAAAATGCAACCTTAACAATTTTAGAGCGTTCCACGCGTTTACTATTATATATAACAGTAACTGTTTTGGGAAAAGCCTAATAAAATACAGCTGAATTATTTAAATTATAAATTGAGTTGTTAAATTTAATAAATTATAAATCAGATTATATGACTTGAAATAGTATTTTAGAATTCGATAATTTTATTTTATTACCATCATTTGATTCCAACTTAATTAAAAAATAATTCTATGTATATCCATCTATATTATTTTAATTTTTTTTACAAAAATACAGATTCATTGATTACACCCTCTCCTCAACAATTTTCCTTTTCTAAAAAAGCTCTCCCTCCCTCCACCTTTACTGCGACATACCAGTCACTCTAAAATTATTTGCTCCACACCAGTCAACAAAGAATGCTGCCGGATTCTGCGTTTTGTCAATTCTGCAGTTTAGTTGTTGCTCATGGCAATGTGATTGGATAATGGGTTGCTTCATTTTGGTGCCTCTGCTCCAATTGTTTTTTCCTTCCCTTTTGTTATATGCATACCAATAAGAAAAAGTCTCTATGTTTCTGGCACTCACTGCATTGTCTCTGCTTCGCTTATATTCAGAGATTTTATTTTTTCACCTGAAATTATATCCAGAGTTTTAGGATTGTAACTTATAAAAAAAAAAAGTTGAAGGATTGTATAAAAAGACGTTCTCTTTATTTATATAGACTTGACTTTAATTTTCTTAATACTATAACCTTATTTGGGAGAGAGAGCTTCTTGGAAAAGGAAAATTGTCGGAGAGGAGAGTGTGTAATTAATGAGTCCCTATTTTTGTTAAAAAGATTAAATTAGGAGCGATGGATACTCAACTCAAGGGAGAAGTAGTGAGGTAAAATTATCGAATTTTAAAATCTTATTTTGGGACATATGACCTAATTTAGAATTTATTGAATTCAACAACCCAAATTAAAATTTGAATGTTTTAGCTGTCTTTAAAAAGGATTTTCCCAACTGTTTTTGGCACAAAGTAATCGCAATTTTATACTATTAGTAACAGTAATTCACTTCGTTGGTTGCTAATAATTCCCCATTTTTAATAGATTTGAGGTATATTTTGATATATTTGGGAAGTTATCAATACTAAATTAAAAGCATTTTCTTGAAATTTTATAAAATATCAATTTGGTGTGTCGTTTGTGGGATTTCAAATTAAAATAAAAGTTTTTTAAACTTGGAAAAGAAGCAATAAAAAATAATAGAGTTAAGGTGCAAAAATGTTCATAAATTTTTCTAAAAGAGGGTCAAATACCATAAATTTTATTTGGGTGCAAAAATGCCTATGAACTTTTTAAAAAATAGGCATTTTTTCCCTTTTTTTGGGTGTATTTTAGCCACTTTTTCAATAAGTTCATAGGTAATTTTGCACCCAAATAAAGTTTATGGTATTTGACACTCTTTTAGAAAAGTTCATGAACATTTTTACACTTTAGCTCAAAATAAAAATTTGAAGCTTTCTCAAATAAAAAAAAAGAAAAAAAAAGATCTAGTTTTTATTATTACAATAGTAGTAATAGTTGTTATTGTTATTTCCTCTTCTTTTTTATATTGTCAGAAGCGTTGCGGTGATTTTGGGGATAAAAAAAACAAGGTATTAAAATTCGGATCGGTGAGTGAACCGGACGATGCAGTAGTTTAAGAGTCAACAGATTAGATAGGAGTCAGACCGGAGTCAAATCGGTGATAATTAAAATATTATAATTTACTTAAAGTAGGTAAAAATATTCAAATTTTAAATATAAAAACATTTAAATATAACTTATATTCCGCTGGCAAATGAAAATATCTAAAAGTATTTCATTTTTCAACAAAACTAATACACATGTATATTATATATTATAATAGTCGGTAAAGAAATTGCAATATTATATTGCACTTTCTTCAAGGGCATCACGTGATCTGGTTTCTCAGTTCTCCCACCTTCCATCACGTCACGTCATAGGGAGGAGTGACCTTCTTCTTCCTTCTCACAATTTTGAATTTGAGTAATAATCGTTCTCTCTCTGTTTTCCGATAAGATCTCTCATGGCTCCTTCTTCTGGCTTTGCAATTTTTGTTCTAAAAGGTTTCTTGCCTCCATTTTGTTACTATGATTTCACAGGATTTTGTGTATGTATTTTATAATATATCATTATCTATTATTTTCTCACTTTTCCTCTCCTTTCTTCTTCTTTCCGAAGCGTAGTAATTTTCAGGCAAGTATAGAAGTTACTTAGGCAACTATGAGAGAAAGAGAAGAGATGAGGGCATGAGGCGACTTAGTATGGCTTCTTTTTGAATTATAAAAAAAAAACAAAAGAAAGCAGCGTTGTTTCATCTGCCAAAGAGTCAAAAAAATTTAACTTGGCTGACTTGCACAACTCGGCGAGTCAGCCAAGTCAGTACCGGGTCATTCCGGTTCATGCCGGGTCAATCCAGATCAGAACAGTAACACTTAACTACTTGAACCAGACCAGAGAGGTGGCTGGTTCGCCGGGATCCGGTCTGAACCAGCCGGTCCAGTCCAGGTTCATGAACCATGAAAAAAAATGGAAAACCTAAAATACAAGAAAGCCATGAATTGGAAGGAAGGAGGCTACTTGAGGGGAGAGAGAATGGCATTCGAATTCCATTCTTCTTCTTTACAAGAGGGTGAGAGGATTGTGGAGAAGAAAAGAGACTAGAGTAGTTGCAAAACCAGAAGGAGAGAGACAGAGCTAAGAGGACTATATTGAATATTTCTATCTTATTCATCTTTCTCTTTCTCATGCATTCTAAATCTATTTTTGGTTACTGGGATGAGATTGAATAAATCCATATGTGGCTAATTTTGTTTTTGTAATCTTAAGGAGCTATGAACTTGTAGGTGGATTAAACTGTTTTTCCTTATTAGTTATGTTTTAAAGTTAATTTTGATTACTTAATCTTGTTTATTCCTTATCTACTTAGTGCTTGGTCACTATTAAGTATGATTTTGGGGAATGTAGATTAACCTTGGGAGAGGGATTTTAATTGGACCATAGGATTGAGTAATGTAGGATTAGAATTTATTTTAATTTTCCAATAGGATAGAAATATACCTATTAGACCCATATAATGATATTAGGGTGAAATTGAATATTATTGCCACTTGGATAACTATGTTAGGAATGATAATTTTAACTTGAGAGAAAGATACAAGTGATCCAGAGATATTTACATTTATTAATACTCTAGATTAACAAAATTAACATTGAAATTAATTAATTAGTGAAAACAAGGTTTATGAAGCTAATAAGGCATTAGTGACTCTGGATTGCTCATTTGATTATTGTGATAGTTTGTTTATTTTAAGTTCTTTTTACTCATTTGAATTCAATTTGAGTTGTTCAACTAAAACTAAAGTGTAAAATTAATGCTTAACTAAAGTTTGGGTACCAAATCTTTGTGAGAATGATATTTTATTCATTCTTTATTAGTTGATATGGCCTGTGCACTTGCGGAATTTTATGTTACAATTTTTCCCTATCACTTGTACAATGAGCGTGAGATTCTGAGACAAATTGCAATTTTATTAGGATGAAGGGTTTAAAAGACAGAATTGGTATATTCACTCTGGCGATCTAGAGAAAAAGTAATAATGTATAGATAATTCTTCTAAACAAGTTTTTTTTTTTTACATTTTGGGTATTTAAACATAAGATTTCCTGCTTAATGATGATACCCGTTCACCAACCTCGCCTGTTAGTAGAAGTGGTAATTCGGGCCGGGGCTGTTTAATAAAACGGGTTCGGGCCTAGAAAATACCAGCCCATTTGTAATCGGGCTAAATGAGTTAAGCCCGTTTAGCCTGATTACCCAAAAAAAACTTTCCATCCCATTTCCAGATTTCCTCGGCTCGGTCACTCACGATGCTTCTTCGGTTTCCTCACTACACTCTTTCACTCACACTCTCATTGTCTCACAGTCACAGCAGCATCTTCTCTGAACCTTAATGCCAAAGAATGGCCACCTAACCCTTCCCCTCTTCCTCTCCAGCTCAGCTGGTCCGGCCTCTCCAAGTCTCTGCCACTCTATGCTCTTACAGTCGATTTTAATTGGACCATAGGATTGAGTAATGTGGGATTAGAATTTATTTTAATTTTCCAATAGGATAGAAATATACCTATTAGACCCATATAATCATATTAGGGTGAAATTGAATATTATTGCCACTTGGATAACTATGTTAGGAATGATAATTTTAACTTGAGAGAAAGATACAAGTGATCCAGAGATATTTACATTTATTAATACTCTAGATTAACAAAATTAACATTGAAATTAATTAATTAGTGAAAACAAGGTTTATGAAGCTAATAAGGGATTAGTGACTCTGGATTGCTCATTTGATTATTGTGATAGTTTGTTTATTTTAAGTTCTTTTTACTCATTTGAATTCAATTTGAGTTGTTCAACTAAAACTAAAGTGTAAAATTAATGCTTAACTAAAGTTTGGGTACCAAATCTTTGTGAGAATGATATTTTATTCATTCTTTATTAGTTGATATGGCCTGTGCACTTGCGGAATTTTATGTTACAATTTTTCCCTATCACTTGTACAATGAGCGTGAGATTCTGAGACAAATTGCAGTTTTATTAGGATGAAGGGTTTAAAAGACAGAATTGGTATATTCACTCTGACGATCTAGAGAAAAAGTAATAATGTATAGATAATTCTTCTAAACAAGTTTTTTTTTTTACATTTTGGGTATTTAAACATAAGATTTCCTGCTTAATGATGATACCCGTTCACCAACCTCGCCTGTTAGTAGAAGTGGTAATTCGGGCCGGGGCTGTTTAATAAAACGGGTTCGGGCCTAGAAAATACCAGCCCATTTGTAATCGGGCTAAATGGGTTAAGCCCGTTTAGCCTGATTACCCAAAAAAAACTTTCCATCCCATTTCCAGATTTCCTCGGCTCGGTCACTCACGATGCTTCTTCGGTTTCCTCACTACACTCTTTCACTCACACTCTCATTGTCTCACAGTCACAGCAGCATCTTCTCTGAACCTTAATGCCAAAGAATGGCCACCTAACCCTCCCCCTCTTCCTCTCCAGCTCAGCTGGTCCGGCCTCTCCAAGTCTCTGCCACTCTATGCTCTTACAGTCTCCGTCTTCCTCTCCGGCTCCGCCGCTCGGTGCTCTCTGAGTCTCCCTCTTCCTCTGTGCCTTCGTTGCCGCTCTATGCTCTCCGCCTCTCCCAGACTCCCTCCTCCTCTTTGGCTCCGCGCCTCCGCCGCTCAGTTGCTCTCCCCTGTCTCCCTCTTCCCCTCGCGTCTCGTCATCTACTCTGCTCGGAGCTTCAGTCGCGA
Organism: Inga leiocalycina; assembly: GCA_963242795.1. Lineage (NCBI taxonomy): Eukaryota > Viridiplantae > Streptophyta > Magnoliopsida > Fabales > Fabaceae > Inga > Inga leiocalycina. Next base: position 58,213,447 of record OY725328.1, read on the forward strand.
GTGGTGGTTAGGCGTGCTTGTCTCTTCCAAGTCTCCCATCTAAAACTAAACTGGATTCTCTTCCTCTCATGCTTGTGCTTGTCACCTCTGCTCAGTCTCAACACAGTAAGAGGTAATTTTTTCTGTTCTTGTTTGAATTGAAGTAAACGAAAAACTGAAGCAAACCATTGAATTCTGATTCAAACTCTATAGTTTCTATCTTTGGTTTTATTTGGTTAAACTCAAATGCTCAATTAGTCCTGTAGTTCTGTCTTTGGGTTATGACTGATTCGAATTGTATTTTGTACTATGATCGTGCATTTGCTGGATTTGTATTTGCTGGTTAAGCTCAAATGCTCATTTGCTATGATTGTGCATTTGCTAGATAAAAATTCAAAGTCTGTAGTTATGTCTTTGCTCAGTTGCTGGATTTGTTTTTCCAATTGATTTTTGCACTGTGATTGTGCATTTATTGGTTAAGCTCAAATGCTCATTTGTTGAATTGTTGTGATTGTGCATTTGCTGGATGAAAATTTAAACTCTGTAGTTCTGTCTTTGCTGGATAATTGGATTTGTTTTTCCAATTCTATTTTGTACTATGATTGTGTATTTATGGTTGTTGCTGGATTTTGTTTTCAATAATGCTTTTGTCCTTAAACAAAGATGATAATGCTTTTGTCGTTAAAAAAAGATGGCTACCATGGATGTTGACAATGTGGCCACACAATCCGAACAACCTATTGAACCTGAAGCTTCCACTGTACAAACATAACATAAAGATGCTCCTGCTACAAATAAAAGGGCGAGATGTATGAAATCTGATGTTTGGAGATACTTTACCAAACTTAGCATAGTTGATGGCAAGGAAAAAGCCAAATGTAATGGGTGTGGGAAGCCATATGCTGTGGGAAGCAAGGATTGTGGGACTTCACACCTTCGGCCTCATATTGAAAGTTGTAAAGCACTCCCAAAATACAAGGATGTTGGTGCCATGATGATAAACCAAGCAGGGATTGTTAGAGCTAGAAAGATTGACCACAATAAAGTTTGAGAACTCATTGCCTATGCCATCATTAAACATAATCTTCCATATGCTTTTGTTGAATATGCTGGAATTAGGGAGTTGCTCACATATTTGAATCCTGATTATAAGAGTATTACAAGAAAAACTGTTGTGGTGGATGTATGGAATTTCTATCTTCATCAAAAGGACAACCTAAAGGCCAAACTAGCAATGAGTCCAAGTAGAATATGTTTGACTTCTGATTGTTGGACAGCAATAACTACATAAGGTTATCTTTGCTTGACTACTCACTTTATTGATGAGAAATAGAATTTACATATCAAAATACTTTCCTTTTCCAAGATGGAGCCTCCTCACACGGGATTTGAATTGGCAAAAAGGGCGCATGAGACATTGATAGGCTGGGGGATTGACAAGAAGGTTTTCTCTATCACGCTGGACAATGCTTCAGCAAATTTTCATATGCAAAGAATACTAAAAGAGAATTTGAATTTGAGTGGTAGCTTGATATGAAATGGAGAATTCTTTCATGTGAGATGTTCTGCTCACATCTTGAATCTCATAGGTCAGGATGGCTTGTGCATAGCGGAAGGAGCTTTGAATAAGCTTAGGAGCAGCATTATATGTATGTACAGAAATCAGAGACAAGGATGATAGAATTCAAGAAAAGGGTTGAACAAGTTGGGGGTATCGACACTTCTGTGGGTTTAAGGTATGATGTCCCAACTAGATGGAATTCGACACTTGCAATGCTTGAAAGTGCAATTAAATATCGTTGTGCTTTTGCTAGCTTGGCCTTGAATGACACAAATTACAATCATTGTCCAACAAATGAAGAGTGGTCAAGAACAGAGGCTATGTGCACATTCTTGAAGCCTTTTGCAGTGATAACAAACTTGATATCTGGATCATCATATCCCACTTCTAACATGTATTTCACACAAATATCAAAGATTGAGTTGCTACTAATAGGACATTTGAAGAATGAGGATTCTGTGATTCGGGATATGGCTCAGAGTATGCTTGACAAATTTAACAAATATTGGACTGAATATAGTGTTATTCTTGCATTAGTCATTATCCTTGATCCTCAGATGAAGCTTGAAGTCATAAAGTTTACTTTAGCGAAAATAGATCCCATAAATTCTCATGAGAAGATTGAAAACGTTAGGAGCAAGTTGTACTATGTTTTCAATGAGTATAAAAATGTGGGATCATCTTCATCCAACAACCCAATTGGTGGAGCTGCTTCAAGTTCTAATGCCAACACGGTGTTGATCACAGAACCGATTCCTAGCCGTAACCTGAATGAAGTGGATGACTCCGAAGTTTTTGATGTAAGTTTGAAATTCTTAAATAGTTTTTGTTTAGATTTAATTTGAATTTTTATTGTCACTTTCCTCTGTTAATTTAATTTGACCTTTTTATTAATTTTTCAATGGTGCAGGATTTTTTTTTCATTCAAGTGTCAAGATGAGTCAACAATTGAAAAGTCTGAATTGGACTACTATTTGGAAGAAGCGATATTTGATAATAGATTGGCTACAAGATTTAATGTTTTGGATTATTGAAAAGCCAACTCAGCTCGATTTCCCTATCTTTCAAAGATGGCATGTGATATTTTTAGTATTCCAATTACTACCGTTGCCAATGAATCAGCTTAGCATAGGATCTCGGGTTCTCACAAAGTATCAATCTTGTCTTCTTCCAGATAATGTTGAAGCTTTTATTTGCACACGAAATTGGCTTCTTGGTTTTCTATGGGATGGTAATATTTATAATCATATTTGTTCATTTATCTTTTTTTATATATCTATTTAATAAATCTTTTATGTTTATGTCATTACTTGTGGTAGAGGATTCTGAGATAGAGAAAAGGGAAACTGCTTATGTCCCTATTTTTGCAGCTTCAGACAATGCTTCGAATATAGTGATTGCCGATTGAAGAATAAGGAAGGAAGATTATAAGTTTTTTTGTTGTTTTGAAGAATTGAATTAGATCCAAGAAGTTTATAACTTTCTTGCTAATTGTTATTGTATTATATGATTTATATCCATCATTCCCTTCGAATATACTTATGCCATGTCTTGCCTGATGAGTGATACATGATTTGCATGCCATGCATAGATAGTAAACTTATGAAATTCATTTATGTCAAACATTGTGAAATTCATTTATGTGTGAATGATAAAATTAATTAGTAAACTTGGCGTGTGATGCATGATTTCATTTATTTCATTCATAAGATATGAGATGATTTCAACTAAATGACTTAGTGAGCTATTTATGTAATTAGGAAAAAGTAATGGTAGATTGGTAGTAATTAGTAAGGTTATGTGTGTGCAAGATGAAATTGTGTGGCAAGCAACAAAAACTAATGGAAGCAAATGATTTGTGTGGCAAGCAACAAATTAAAGGTCCATTGGTCTAGTTTGTATAGCCCAAAATCACAAAAAAAAAAAAGAAAGGAAGTATCATATGGCCAAAAAACTAATGGAAGCAAGCTGGGCAAAAAAAAAACAGTGTAATATAGCACAAAATATTAAAAAAAAAAGGGCCCAGAAGCCACACGGCCTAGTCTCATTAAAATGTCAGCCTGGCGGGCTAGCCCGCTAGCCCGACTTATCGGGCTCTAGCAGCCCATGTTGTAATTGGGATGAATACAGCCCGACCCGATTATGGGGAACCCGTGACGGGTCAGCCCGTCGGACTTGGGCTGGCCCGAATTACCTGCTCTACCTGTTAGTAAGAAAAAGTAATTATGTCCTTGAGTGTTGTGATTTTTTTTATTTTCTTTTTTTCTTAATTATTGCAGTGAATATTCATACCGGTTGTTGAATTTTGGGAAATTCCCTGAAAAAGAACTCTAAAATAGTGAAAAGACAAAAAGGTGATTTTAATTTATATATTCCCGTAGAGATGCTAGTACCTGAACTGTCTTTGCTGAAACTAAAAGGAAAAGACTATATTGTCCCTTACATTTTTTTTAATTAACAAAATAATTACCCCCAACTGGCTAGCCGCCTGATCTGGCAGCCGGAGCTTCGGTGTCTGATCGGCACCGACGGCCCGCCTGCTAGTGGCCAGAGCTTCGGTGAGAATATTCCTCAGAATATTCCCTCCCTCTTGGGAATATTCCCTTGGGAATATTTTTTCCTAAAGTGGTGGCACAAAAAGTACATTACATTGAGCAATCGAAGCTCTTTAACATAAATAAGGCAATATATATATATATATGTGTGTGTGTGTGTGTGTGTGTGTTAACCTTTGATCTTTAACCAAGCCCATCAATAAGTTCAGATAAGAAATTAGCAAAATGAGATAAGAAATTCACAAGTTTAGATAAAGAATTCGCAACTTTCGTTTTTTAAGTAAAACATTCACTTACCCTCTCAGACCATTTACAAGTTTAGATAAGGAATTCCCAAGTTCAGATGAGGAATTGACAAGTTGAGATAAGGAACTTACATGTCTAGATCAGGAATTCGCAACTTTCATTTAAGTAAAAAATATACTTACGCTCTTATGCCATTCACAAGTTTAGATAAGAAATTGATAAGATGTGTTAAGGAATTCACAAATTCAAAAAAGGAATTGACAACCTTTTTTTCCCCTCAAAAATTTCACAAATTTATGCATGATGAGTTTTATTAGGATGAAGGGTTTAAAAAACAGAATTGGTATATTCACTCCATGGTTCTGAAGAAGAAGTAATAATATATGACTGCGGAAAGTTTCAGATAACAACCAACATAGCAAATTAATTCCCATTTACCTTAAATAAATCTGAAAGGGGCTGAAGTTATTTATAGAGTAAAATGTTAAAAATAATCCCTTAAAAAAGAAAGGAGAAACAACTTGATTTGCGAGTGGTAAACACATCATAAATAAATAAAATAGTTATATGAACAAGTGAAATTAATTTCTTTATATGAATATATTAAAGCATGATCAAGTCAAATTCCATTTATAAATAGTGAATATATAGTGAATAAGTGTAATAGTCTTCTAAATCAGAGAAATTAATTTCTTAACAAGAACATGTTAGAGTATGATCAAGAACTCATCAGGTTATTTTTCCTTTCTTTCTGAGAGGTTTATTTTTGTCTTTTTACTTCGCAAATCAATTTCACTTCAGCCGCACTGGATTGGAATGAAATTTCATTTTTTTTAGGGGCTAATGGGAATAAATTTGCTACAATCATCCTTATCTGAAATTTTCCCATATAACTGTCTATAGTATACAATACTAACGGGTCAAGTTTAACTAGAGGTAATTCTTTTAAAAATGTTTTTTTTAAAAACTTTTTTGTGTATTTAAATATAAGATTTCATACTTAACGATGGTACCGGTTCACCAATCATGCCTGTTGCTGCTGGTAAGAAAAAATAATTATGTTCTTGAATGTTGTGATCTTTTTGTTTTCTTAATTATTGAAGAGAATATTCATACCGGTTGTTAGATTTTTGTCAGGAATGCCATTTTCTTTGCACTATTTAGTAAATCTCTATCTTTTTGTAATTTTGTCTCTTAGAAAAAGTCCAACCCCACCTTGATATGAAGAGGAAAACAGGCATTTATATTTTACCTTCTGTTCACTAAACCAAATGTCATTAGTGATACATCTTTATCACTTTGGTGAAAAACGGGCAACTAACTTGCTTTTCTTTTGGATGGATGATTTTTTTGTCATAACTAATTTTTTTTTAATCTTTACAGATTAATTATTTGGTTCATATATTTAGAATCTGAGAAATACTTAACTTGGCCGAAAGAAAATATTGCATGCTCTTAATTTGTAGGGACTTTTTGTTAAGCTTAGATCATTTTGTCTGACAGAAAGCTTTTAATACATTAAGATTCGAAAATAATAAATTTTATTAATTAAATTTCTGTTAAAAAATCACAAGGAATAAATCTCATCCATGTAGAAAATGAAATAGCATCCTATGAGGAAGGCAGCAATGGTTTAAAGTTATTGGGGATTAGGAGACTGTTGTTAGCTGCACAAGTAGGATAGTGATTCAAGGAAGTCTGGCAATGCATTGAACATGCATGCATTACTAAAGAGCTTGATATTAGAAATATTTGATTAAATTGGGAATCAAAACTCAAAAGCCTTACAATTGAAAGCAAAATCCATAACATAAAATTCCCAAAGGAATAAATCTGATAATAATCTCTTCAAGTAAATAATTAAATTGCATTCTAGTAATGCAGCAATGATTTTTAACTTCAAATTTATTGTGGATTAGGAGGACGGCTACTAGCAGCACAGACCCTTGAGCCCCAATGCATAATAAATATAATTAGCAAATACAATTGTTATAAAGTATTGAATATAGTGATTTAGGTGTGTATTACATTGGTCATTCTATCAAAATGACTCAAGTAAATTTGATAGGACCTACTGATAAAGACACTTTGACAGAATGAATAATACTGGACCTTTATTGAAATAATGGAAACGGTCATTTACAAAGGTAACGAGGCTTCCTTTATATAGGCAAGCCCCTGTACAGTATGAGCTAACTACAAGAATACCCTCAAGAATATTTCCAAGACTAAATGACAATCTTGATTCTAACACCCCCCTCAAGTTAGGGCTTATACAAATCATATGCTCCCAACTTGCCTAACAAATATTCATGACTATCCCTTCCTAAAGCTTTTGTAAGTATGTCTGCCAACTATTCTTCAGAGCATACATGTCTTAAGTTAATCAAACCTTGCTGTAATTTCTCTCTTACGAAGTGACAATCTATCTCAATATGTTTTGTCCTTTCATGAAAGACTGGATTGCTTGCTATATGAATAGCAGCTACACTGTCACAAAACACTACAGCAGGTTCAATATTTACAACTTGCAAATCTTTTAACAAACCAATCAACCATACAATTTCTGCTGTCACATGCCTAAGTGCCCTATATTCTGCTTCAGCAGAAGAACAGGAGACTGTACTTTGTTTTTTTGACTTCCAGGAAACCAGAGAATCTCCAAGCTTCACTGCATATCCTGTAACTGATCGTCTAGTGTCCTCACATGCTCCCCAATCAGAGTCACAATAACACTCCAGCTGCATTTTGCTTTTGGAAGAAAGGAGAATCCCCATACCAGGTGTCCCCTTTAAATAATGAAGTACTCTGCTTGCTGCCATCATGTGTGACTCCCTTGGTTCCACCAAAAACTGACTTAAAACCTGGACAACATAACATATATCAGGTCTGGTGACAGCCAAATAAGACAATATACCAATCAAGTTCCTATAAGTTTCAGGATTCCGTAATAGTTCATCTTTCTTAACCTTCTTCAAAGCTATTTTCTTTTGTTTAGACTTAGCTATCTCAGGTTTTGGTCTAGCTATCAACTTTAAGTTTTGTTCCATGGGAGTGGCTGCTAGTGCGGCTCCACTTAAGCCCATATCATCCAGCAAAATCTATTGCATATTTACGCTGATTCAAAACAATACCTTTACTGGATCTAGCTATCTCTAGTCCTAGAAAATATTTTGCAATTCCTAGATCTTTAATCTTAAATTGGCTATGCAAATACTGTTTAGTCTTATTTATTCCATCTATGCTATTTCCAGTAACTATCAAATCATCCACATAAACTAATACCACAATGATTTCTCCTTTCAGTTGCTTTACAAACAAAGAATAATCATGTAAGGATTGTTTAAAACCTCCCTTTATCAATGCTTGAGTGAGCTTAGTATTCCATTGTCTCGACGCTTGCTTAAAGCCGTACAAAGACTTAGTGAGCCTGCACACTTTGTTGTTCTCAACTTTATTGAAGCCTTGTGGAATCCTCATGTACACTTCCTTATCTAGATCTCCTTGGAGGAATGCATTGTGTACATCTATTTGAAAAATTTCCCAATTGTTTATTACAGCTAAGGAAAGGACAACTCTTACTGTCACCATTTTTACCACCGGGGAGAAAGTTTCATAATAGTCCACTCCTTTCTTTTGGGTGTATCCTTTTGCAACAAGACGAGCTTTAAACTTGGAAATCTTATCGTAAGAGTCATATTCACCTTATACACTCATCGGCAGCCAATGGGTACTTTTCCACTTGGCAAATCAACAATGTCCCAAGTATGATTTGATTCTAAAGCTTGAATTTCATCCTTCATTGTTTCCACCTATCTATGATCTTTTGCTGCCTCTTCAAAAGACCTGGGTGCAGTCACTGAGTCAGTACACCCTAGGAAATGCTTATGGGATGCAGATAAGTGAGCATATGAGATATAGTGTTGAAAAGGATAAGAGATAACTCCCTGTGTAGTTGCCTTTGGAAAGCAACCAGATCATTGCTGCTGTCTGCAGACTCATCTTCCCCAATAGTTAAATTTCTATGTTGAGTGTTTGCTGTCTCAGTATGACTAGATGAAGGCAGTGGATGTGTATAATCTTGGAGCTACCCTGGAGGCCTCTTCTGCCTTGTGGATCTCCTTAGTACTGATTCAAGCAACTCTGTAACAGGAGAGGAACTAGGAGTTGCTGGAATAGGTACCTCCACTTCATGTCTTACCTCATTTGAAGGAGAAGAATCTGCAATTTCATACAAAAAAGGGTCGAAATAGTGAAAGACATCCCCCCTTGTTCAGTGCACTCCTTTTTAAGGAAAGGGAATCTTTCTTCCACAAAAGATACATGTCTACTAATCATTAGCATCTTTGTTCTTAAGTTGTACAAGATATAACCTTTTTGGGTGGTGGGATACCCCATGAATACACAAGGGTCAGCTTTAGGCTGAAACTTATCAACATTATGTAATTTCAAGGCATAAGCTAAACAACTAAAGATTCGCAAATGACCTAAAGCTGGGGGGTTTCCATGAATAAGTTCATATGGGGTTTTGAAATTGAGCAATTTAGATGGAGTTCTATTCAGTAAATAAGCAGCTGCTTTAACATACTCACCCCAAAATTTGATGGGAACCCCCCTTGAAACATCAAACATCTTGCTACTTCCAACAAATGTCTATGTTTTCTTTCAACAACCCCGTTTTGTTGAGGAGTGTATGGGCAAGAAGTTTGATGCACAATTCCTTTAGCACAAAAAACATATTTAACTTCAGAATTAACAAACTCAAGGCCATTATCAGTTCTTACCTTTTTTTACAACAGCTCCATATTGACTGGAAACATAAGTCAAGAAAGTTTTAATATGCACAGAGGTTTCAAATTTGTTATTCAGCAAAAAAATCCATACCCCTCGTGAAAAATCATCAACAATGGTCAAGAAGTATTTAAAATCTTGATGTGTGGGAGTTCTATAAGGGACCCACACATCCATGTGAAGCAATTCAAAACAAGCCTTAGATTTAATGGAGCTAGAAGGAAAAGGGAGCTGGGTGTGTTTAGATTGAATGCAAACATCACATTTGTCAACTTTTAAACCAGTCATATGTTGTTCTATTTCATTCAATTGTTTGAGCACATGTACAGAGGGATGGCCTAATCTTTGGTGCCAAACATTACAACTGAAGTTGTTCAAAGAACGTGCATTACGCATAGAAAATAACAATGTATTTTGATCATCAGTAAGAGTATGTAAAGCTATTTCCTTTTCCAACAAGTATAATCCATGGTAGAGGCTACTAGTCCGCTTGATCTTCCTACTCAAGATGTCCTGCAGAACACAAAGATTAGGAAAGAAAATAGCGACACTACTCTCATCTCTGGTCAACTGTGATATGGATATTAGATTAAAATGCAAACCAGGGACATATAAAATTTTTTTTAATCTAATATCATTTTCCAGATGAACATCCCCTATATGTGTTACTGTTAATTTCTCTCCATTAGGTACCCTAATCCTCTTAATTGGTCCAAGATAAGGTCGACAATGATTTAAGAGCTTAATATGACTAACAACATGATTAGTGGCACCAAAATCAAGAAACCAAGCAGATTGGGAAAGAGGAATCAAACCAAGCAAACCTGAAGCGGTCCCCACGGCGCCATCAGTTGGTTCCCCTATGTCTTTCTTATCAGCAAGTGGATTCTTATCAAGTAAATGAAGAAGACATTCATATTGCTGGGGAGTGAGATTCGTCATCACATTTGCACTCACGTCAACAGAATGTGTTTCAGTAGAACTCCTGGAATTGGTGTTACGGGATCCTTGTTCCTTAAGGGTCAGTGGCTTCCAATTTGGGGGAAAACCAATGAGATGAAAGCATTGCTCCTTCGTATGAACTTTTCAGAGACAATGAGAACATTCAGCTAGGGAATTTCCTCGACCCTGAGTGCCTCCTCTGCCTCTCCCACGGCCTCCCCTACCTCCTCGAGTTAGCATAATAGCATTCTCAGGTGCTGAAATTGGGGAGACAGAGCTGAGGGAGCATTGAGCTTCATGTTGTGAAATGAGGGAATAAGCTTGATTAATAGTTGGAAGAGGAGACAAGAGTAAGATATGACCACGTGCTTGGGCATAGGAATCATCTAATCCCATGAGAAATTGAAATAGACGTTGTTCTTGCACAATTTTGGTATATGCCTGTGAAGTGGCACACGCGTAAGATGGGAGAATAACCAGGCTATCAAATTCATCCCACAGATCTTTCAGTCAAGAGTAGTAAGTAGATACAGAGAGTATACCCTGAGTTAGAGTATTGATGGCTCTGTGACGGCTAAAAATCTTGGTGCTGTCTGATTTGTCAAAACGCTCTTTGAGCTCAGTCCAAACATGCTGTGCACTATCCGAATAAGCAATGCCACCAGAGATTGACTTATCGACGGAATTGATCAACCAAGAAAGGACAACAACATTGCATCTGTCCCAAGTTTCCTGTAGACTCGAAATCTGATTTTCACGGGTGTAAGATCCAGTCACGAAGCCAAGTTTATTTCTGCCTAGGAGTGCAATCTTCATGGCACGACTCCATGTGGAATAATTGGCGGAGCCGGTGAGTGCAGAAGAGACGAGGGTAGTGGCGTGTGCGTCGCTAGGGTGGAGGTATAGTGGATGGTTAAAAGGAATATTACCGTCATTTTTAGATTAATCATCGGCTATGGTTGAATGTGATGACGTGCAGAAACCGAAATTCTCAATTCCAGAAAGCAACACGAACAAGAAATCACAGTGCCAAGAAATCACGAACCAGAAGGGGGCTTCCGATTGTCCTTCCGATCTCGGCGAAAAAAGAACCAGAAATGGCAAGATCGAGGAATCAAACCAGAAATGGCAAGATCGAGGAATTAAACCAAGAGTAAGGGTCCGTGAACAAGAAGAATCAACCGAAGGCGACGGACAAGAGGCCAACCGGATCTTGAGGACGGTGCCAAGCGAAGAAAGCGTGACTGTATGGAGGCGACAGACGGCAGAGCAACTAGAGGCGACAAGCCAAAAAACGATCGGTGGAGCGGTGATAGGATGAACCATGACGCCCATCGAAGAATCCAGAAGCGAGAGTGGGAAATGGATGGAGGGGCGTATGTATGACCTCCAGGTCAACAAGATCCAGCCGAAAACGGATCTTGGATGGTCTGGGCTACAGAAGTGACTGAGTTTGTTTTTTTGTGAATGAAGAATTGGGTAGAAGGCCTGGACTGAAAAAAATGGCTCTGATACCATGATAAAGACACTTTTACAGAATGAATAATATTGGACCTTTATTGAAATAATGGAAACGGTCATTTATAAAGGTAACGAGGCTTCCTTTATATAGGCAAGCCCCTGTACAGTATGAGCTAACTACAAGAATACCCTCAAGAATATTTCCAAGACTAAATGACAATCTTGATTCTAAAACCTACCATTTGACTATATACTTTCACTTTTTTCTTAATGTATTCTAATAAAAAAGCACTTGGCTTTCGTTGATAACCTCCATATTCATGTCGCGAAGCTTCACTAACCAATTAATCTATATTGGCATCTTCGTGATGAAGTTATTGAAGGCCAAATCTTTGTCATCACTTTCTACTTCAATTGCGTGTTCTTCTGTTATTTTTTGCACCAACACTTATCATTGCGTGTTTCTTCAATTGTTATTAAATTTTTAGGTAATTAAATATGAACTCTCAAACACTAACAAACAAGGTTCAAAAGATATCCCATTGAATAATCGAAGCTTACCCGCAGCCCTTTGGTAGTTTCAGTTTTTGGCGGTTAAACCAAGAGTCCCGTGTTAGCAATAACAGCAGTTTCACTAGACAACATCTTCTGAATATGTTAGAACAGAATATTCACCCTCAATGGTTCTTTATGTTGATTCTCTAGTTGCACCCACCTATGCTGCTTCCAAGTCGTATGTGGTGAAAAGCATCTAGCTTTCTGCCAGAATCATTGTCTATCCATCCAAGTCGTCGATAACCGCCATATTCATGTCATGAAGCAGCTTCAGTCAATGAGTAATCTATATTCCAATCTTCATGGTGAAGTTTGTGTTCTACAACAACATGGAACTTTTTTTTTGGGTCCTTTTCAGCAACGCTTGGGATCGCTTGTTTATCTTGCAATTTTTTATTGGAAACCAGATTTACCAATAGACGAAGCATTCTTTCGGTTTGTTAATATTTGGATCCAAGTTTTTGGTTTACCCATTGATATATTATTGCTCAGAGCCTGTATAGTTTATGATATTGTGTATGGAGGCGTTATGGTTTTATATGGTTCTTTTCTAGTTTATTGACCTATTTTCTCCAAATAATATGTACTTTTACTTGTTGTATCATGTTACTTTAATATGAAATTTCTTTCTCATAAAAAAAATCTATAAAATTAAATACCCATCTCTACATTGAACCAAATTAGTGTTGTCACATGCAGTGCAAGAAGAATTTGCTTCATATTTTTTTGTCCATTTTGAGTGTAGTAGCATTTTTATTTTTTTTTGTAAAGGATGTCAACCTTCTGCTTCAATCTTTCTCCATTCATCATTCTTTTCACAAAACTAATGTTCTATTAATTCCCAATTTTCCTGACTTTACTATACCAATCTTAGTTGTACAAACATTTTCATTTTATGCTGATAAAAGTATTCGTTTACAATTATGATTAAAATATTCGTTTACAATTATGATATCGTTCGTCAACGAAAAACAGAAAATACAGCGGAAACTTAATATTTACAAATTTCACCAAAATATCACAAAATAGACTAATTATGACCACGATCTTGTCCTCGCCTTGAGACCCGTGCCGCTCACTTTCTGGTGTCTACATCTTTTCCCTTAGACCCACTGGTACCCACTGAGGTGTTTATTAAAAATAGGGTGAGATTCCGGAGAACCCCAGTAGAAACATGCTATCGTTCATAGAAAATGCGAAAAGTAAATATGATATATGCCATGTATGCACCAATTAATGAACATTATAAATATATCATTTGCATGTATACATGAGTAGGGCCTAGCCCCACTATTCTGCACCGGTTGGGTTTTCACCAACTCCAGTGTAAGTGCCTCTAACACTTTTGGCCCCTCTCTGGGTAAATCATGTTGATTAATAAAGCGCATTTACAAAACAATGACATCCACACAATCACATAACTTATGGCATAGTGTATGAAGGATAATGTCCCTACCTCAATGCTTTATAATCCTCTTTTTAATGGTGTCTCGTAAAGCGTGCTGTTCCGGCATCTGACTCGATCCTAAAATATTAAATGTACTAGAAATAGGTCATAACCTATTCAAGTATCATTTTATACTCTTCCATAGTGTTTATTATGGTTATATTAGTCTATGGTGAAAATTTACAAAAATGCCCCCAGGAACCCAGCCCGGCCCCGCCGTACTTGGCCCGGTAGCACGTTTTCCCAAAATTTTGACTAAGGCTATTCTGACTAATTTTCGCCCAATGAATCCATTTCCGGGCTCGAAATTGTCAAATTCACTGTCAAATTACGAAAATACCCTTGACAGCCCTTATTTAGGGATTTCAGTGGCGTTTTTGTAATTATGTTTTTTCGGCCTCTACCAAAAAAGTGTCCAACTGTAACCCCACCTATTTTTGCCCACTGAGTCCAATGGAACCATTTATTTCATAAAAATCCAACTCCTACTATCATTTCTGGTCTGACCGAAATATTGAAGGAAAAATAGAAAAATGTAGCTTTTTGTTTTTGCTTCCAAAACTTGTACTTTTCCACTTCTAATCTTTGGTTAACTCATTTAGAAACTTCTTAATCATGATTTAAAGGATTTTGGGCAGCATAACCCCTTAGGGTTATGAATTTTCTAATTTTACAACTCAACCCAAAAATCACAAAACCAAACACAAACCTCAACAACAATACTATACTAGTTTAGATCTAAGGTTTGTGAGGTTACCTCTTGAGATCTTGAATCCTCTCTCTCTAGACATCTCCTCTCTCTCTTCTTGAGCTAAGTATGGTGTCCTCAAGATCATGGATGCATGAAGAAAAGGAGTTTAGAGAAGGATCTTTCATGCATACTTACAAGAAAAGGCTTAAGAGACAACTCATACTTTGATCTTCCTCCTCCTCCTTCTCTCTAGCTCTCAAGAGTTCTCCAAGCTCTCTCTCTCTCTTCTTTCTTTTAGTGTGATCAAATGTATGAAGGGAAGGGAAGAGAAATGCTTCATAAACTTCCTCCCTTAATTCTACACCATTGATTTAATCAAGGGACCATAATGTGACACTTGTCACAATCCTCCTTTCTTCAAGTTTATGTTATACTTACTCCCTTCATGCATCCACCATACTTCCCTTTTGTGTGCACTCAACCTTGCCATACTTCCCTTTTGTGTGCACTCAACCTTGATTATCATTTCCTTCTTCCTTGGTTGGCCAAAAACGTGCTCCCTCTTATGCTCCAACTAAATCAAGTGTTCCTTCCATTTACTCAAGTCAATTGGTACAAGAGTTGGCTACCCAACCTTATGACATAAGTAAGGACTTATGACACAACAATTATTTCCATCATCTTTCATGTGGTGTTGACACTTGGTCTCATTGGATTTTGACACTTGTCTTCTCCTCCTTCATCCCTTACTTTCTAAAATAATTAAGAGAAAAAGGAAGATTACTTTATTTATTAAATTTTTGGAATAATGCCAATTCTGACAGATTTTCTGTCTTAACTTTGAAAAATCATAACTAATTTTGTAGACATCGTTTCAAAGCGATTCCAAAGCCTATGAAACCCTCATTGAGTCTAGTTTCAAGGAAAAATATGGAATTTTACTGGATAGGATCATATTATTCCCAGATTTTCAATCTTTGACCGCTGCTCCAGAAACTTTCCAGATTTTCTGGATTAACTTCAAAAATTCATATATTTTTGTATATAGCTTCAATTGAGTCATATGACCTATCAAATTAAAGTTTAGATGTCTACTTTCACCTTGTAAAATTTCATAACTTTTGATCGTCATTTGGTATTCCAAAACCACATGACAAACTCACTGCCTCGCAGGTGATTTCACTGAAACCACTATTCCACTTTCAATTTTCAATATTTAATTTCGTTGGCCTTAAATATTCACCATTTCATTGAATTTATATAATAATTACAATATATTCTTGGCGAATAAAATTTGGGATGTTACAATGAGTGTGCCTAACGTTGAAAATTCAGCATAAAACCGTTGTAAAGACAAAGACAAATGTAGATATATGCCTCTTTTTTAGTCTTTCCTCTTCATGGAGTGATTGAAAGTTGTACTTGTAACCTATGTCTTTGTTTTTTTTTTTTTTGAATTTCTTCCTCCGGTATCCTACACCCAAAGGTGCAGACTAATCCGGAGTCGCCCCTTGGGAGGGACTTCCCAGGGATCGAGCCCAGGTGGCGGGAGGGAATCTTTGCCTCCCTTGTCTCAACCACCGGACCAAGCCCCCCTGGGCTATGTCTTTGTTTTTTGTCAACTCTTTTATAATTTTATTACTCTTTAACTGTAATTTTTATAATAAAAAGCCTGTATTGGCAATTTCATAATACATTTCGGAGCACAATGATCACTATCGGAATGTGGAACATATTTTTAAACCATTTTTTAAGATGACATACTTGCTAAACGGTGAATGTTAGTTTACTTAACCGGCTGTAGCATTTTTACACTATTTTAAATATTTCATATGTATTTTTACACCTAAAAAAGTTTAAGGTGTTAATTTGGTGGCCCTAGTAGAATACTTTATGAGCAGATTTGTATCATAACTATTTCATGCTGTTACTTATTTCTATGCCGTGACCCTAGGACCTTTTGCTAAAAAAAAAAAAGAAAAAGAAATGAAGATGTCTCTGAATAAAACTAAAATATCTGGGTACAATAATTGAATTGAATGCAGATATATGGCTATTTCTTTTCAGAAAAATATGTTGAAGGAAGCATAAGATCAACAACATCATCACTCAATGACAAACTCTGAGAAAACTGACATATCAATAACACCAGCTCAATAGTTTAGGGACAATATTACATATTCATAGAAAATAAATACGATTCATAT
Source organism: Inga leiocalycina (assembly GCA_963242795.1). Lineage (NCBI taxonomy): Eukaryota > Viridiplantae > Streptophyta > Magnoliopsida > Fabales > Fabaceae > Inga > Inga leiocalycina. The sequence goes on from OY725328.1 coordinate 58,229,882, forward strand.
ATCTCATTACCAAAAGCATCAAACATGTCATCAACTGTATTAAATTCAAATTATTACAACATATGTAAATTCTCATTTCATGATCTTCATTTGTCTCCCTCATTGATCAAGCTGCCCATATTTGGATATGCCACGCACTCCAGATGATTAACTTCATCTAAAATTTACGACAATAAAAACAATTACATAATTAATACCATTGAAAAAAAAACTCGGTAACAACGAGGATGAATAATAATAATAATAATAATAATAATAATAATACCTTCAGAGAAAATCAGAAACCTGTACCAGTACCACCATTAAGTTTGGACTAATATTCACACTTTGTTTTTAGTAATTAAAAAAAAAAAAGTTTTCTCGGTTCAATTATGATGGGCAAATAATGCTAAGAAACATCTCTCTCACACAGAGAGTGAGAGAGAGAGAGAGGGGTTATATCATACATAGAGCTTTTCTCTACATGAAGCAGGTTCAATTCTTGCGAGCGTTTCATATTAAAAAAAAAAAAAAATCTTTCGAGCTGACACCAGCATGCTTACATATTTACTTCCTTCCATTCTTAACATAAGATTTAGTTAATTTTTTTAGAAAAATTTAAAAAAATAAATAAATTAGTTAATCATAACATATGTCGTATACTATTTGATTATATATTATCATTTCATAAGTTAGAAAAATTAGTTTAGTATAAAAAAGATAAATATCAATACTTTAAACTAATTTATTAAGTTTTTTTAATCTCTCCAAAAAAAATTAATTGGGTCTCATATTAAGCACTGGAGGTAGTATTAAATGAATAAAATTTTATGAAATACATCTTCACAACTTTCTCTTAAAAATTCATACATAATTCGAAGTTCTTAAACTATAAATAGAATCTAAAGGCAAAAAAGATATAAATAGAATATTTACCAAGTTGAGCTCCGCTATATGAGTTTATATCTTAATCTTAGATTAAATCGTATACGATATATTAACATATGTTCTTGTGAGATCTTCAATCAAAACACGATTTCATGTGCATAATACTCAAAATTATATATGATACAATCTCATTATTACGTACAGTCGTTCTTAATCACAAAGATAGAAAGCCTATGTAAGATAAAAATATTATGTGAGAAACTACATGAAAAAAAAAAAAAGCAACACAAAACACAAAATAAAGGTGATCAAATAACACCATAATATGTAAATTACACATGGTACTTAGACCTGGATCGGAAACCAGCTAGTAAACCGGTCGGGTCCAGTATTTTATATTTTTAAAAAAATCATTTTTTATAATTTTTCTTTAGAATTTCATATTAATAATAATAAAATCTTCAATTTTTTACCAGTTTAATCTCGGGTCAGTTTCAATTTGAATCTGGTCTGACCCACTAATCCTTAACCTAGTACTCCAGCCGGTTCAATGGCCGGTCTGGGTTTAACTACCTTAAAATTACATGGTTGGATAAATGGAAATATAATCTTAAAAATAAAAAGGAGGTTTATGTTTTACAACCTCTTTCGTCAAAGAAGGCAGACAATGGACAATAACGAGTTAACGACTTAAGACCATAAATGGGATAGAACACGCGGCTTTTTACCTAGAAAAGCTTTGATGCTACTAAATTACAAGTTTATTGGAAATTATGCAATTTTTTATTTCAGGAAAGATTTGCATAAGTTCAAAAGATAGATAAGAGATTTATATAATTAAGATAAAATACAGAATACTTCAATGTATTTAAAAAAATCAATTCATGCAAGTAATTAAGAGTCTGTTTATTTCTGTTTTCTGTTTTTTTTTCCAAAACAGTTTTATAAAATTGTTTTTAAAAATAAATTTTAAAAAAAAATCTATTTGAATAGTTGTTTTAAAAAAAACTATGGTTTTGAAGTGATGTGGCAGCAACCGTCACCCGTGATGATGTGGCGGTGGTAGTCATTAGAAGTATTCTATCAATAGTGATTATGTAATGGCCTCAAAAAGTAAAAAATAGAACAACAAAAATAAGAAAACACATAAAAACTGTTTTTATTTTTTTAGTTTTTAAACACAATTTTATATTTTTGTTTTTAAAAACAACTCATTAAAAAAAATTTTAGTATAAAATCAAACAAGTCTTAGACCCTGCAAAGTAAAGCCAACACAAAAGATAAAATCAAGGTTATCAAATATAACACCAGAAAAATGAAACAATAATGTTCATATAAGTTTTACCTGTTTTATCCGCAGTGTGCGTGATTAGTATGTTGAACAAAGCCCATTTCTTAATGGCTCCAACGCAGAACTGGAATCCATTGCCCTGCACGTCTCTGGTAATCAACATATATTTGAGGAAAGATGCGACAGAGAATGAAGTCCACACATTTCCAGTAGCTTATCCTCCACCGCTTTCAGAAGAAAAGAGGCCCAATAATAATTCCTAGGCCCAATATCACTCCGACTTCCAAACCCATAATAAACTCAAAATCATTTGCATGGTGATTTCCAGATGATGGCGGCACACTTGTCGAAGGCTTTGGTGAAATTCTCTCATCTTTGCTACAGATTTCAGGTAAAGGAGGCCCACATAATCCTTGATTACTAACGAAAGAAGTTGCCTCAAATGATTGAAGCTGTGTACCTATAGGGATCTTTCCCACCAAATGATTGTGGGAGAGGTTCAAATATGAAAGGAAAGACAAACTTGCAAGTTGTGATGGAATCCCTCCGGTAAAAGAGTTGTTTGACAGGTCCAAGGACTCAAGCTGTTGCAATTTCCGTATGGATGATGGGATTGTTCCAGTGAGATTATTATTTGACAAGTTAAGCCCATGGAGTGCTGTAAAATCCATCATCTCTTGTGGTATTGGCCCTTCAATGCGATTGGATGAGAAGTCAATGAACATGAATACAGTTAGAATTTTGGTTAAGGTCATTTCCTGACCTTTTATAGTAACTACCACTCGATCCTGATAATTCAATTGGCTAAATCCAAATAAGTTAAAGTTGATCTGATTTGCCTCTGATGCTGTTTGATTTTTATCAAGCATCATTGCCTTCCACGGCGAAAATAATTCTCCTGGCAGTGTCCCACTAAAATTGTTGAAAGCTAGATCAACAATTTGAAGCATCTTCCAAATCATTCTCTTCATATTTGGACACCCAATACGACCATGAAAATTGTTTCTTCGCAAAACCATGACCTGGAGTGTAGGTATTGGCTTCAACGAGCACGGAAATTCATCATTTATCTTGTTATTTCCAATGTCTAACACCTCTAATGTGGTGCAATGGGACAGAGACTTTGGAATTGGCCCTTGCAAATTATTACTACTAAGATCGAGAGTCCTTAAAGGACATGAAGCTTGAAAAGTATCAGGAATATTGCCACTAAGATTATTTTTTCCTAAATTCAATACCCCAACAGTCTCACTTTTTGCTAGACAGTGAGGAATCACCCCACTGAATTCGTTGTTGGAAAGATCAAGAACTTGAAGATATGAAGCATTGCAGATGGAAACTGGGATTCTATCATAAAGGGCATTGTGCGATAGAGAAAGAAAAATTGTGAAAGACAGACGGTTACCAATGTCGGGGGGAATAACAGAGATGAATTTGTTGTGTGAATAATCCAAATAAGAGGCGAATGGAGGAAATGCCGGAAGTGTGCCTTGGAGGCAGTTGTCATGTAGGTCAAGCACAAACAAATTATTAGAGATAAAAGTTTGTGGGATTCTTTCTATCTCCCTCATTGAATTGTGAGAAAGATTTAATTGACCAAGATAGCCAAGTTCCCAAATCCACTTGGGTAATTTTTCTGCAATTCCGTTGTTTGAGAGGTCTAGATAGGTTAATCTGGACATATTTCTCAAGAAACTTGGGAATTGCCTCAAATTGCAAGATGCCAACATCAAACTAGTTATGTTGGGAAAGAACAACCGGTTTGCATTCCTAACATTTGCATCAATAGACAAGTTGTTGTTTGAAAGACCTAATGTAATCAGATTTTGAAATCTCTCAAACTTATCCAGCCGTAGCGTGCCATTGAACTTGTTCGAAGATAGTTGGAGGACCTTAAGCTCTTTGAGATGAAAAATAAATTCAGGAATAGGTCCTCTTAAATAGTTACCACTTAAATCAAGAACTTGTAATGTGGAGGAAGGGACATTTGAAATTGCATCCAACTGACCTTGAGAGAGGTGGTTGTAAGAGAATTGTATTCTCTGTAGCAATGGGAGCAAAAAAAGAGATATAGGAATGCTCCCATTGAGGGAATTGTTCTGCAGATTGATGCTGACTAGCTTTTCAAGGCCTTTGAAATGAGCTGATGCAACTCCACCGTTTAATTTATTATGAGATATATCTATGTGAGTAAGTTTCTTGGCCATACCAAATGATGGGATTGTACCAGTGAAGTTGTTTAATGACAAATCCAAGTAAGTGAGCTCAGTAAGATTTGACATTGAATCTGGCAGTGTTCCATTAAATTGGCATTTAGATATTTCTAATCTAGACAGCTGCCGTAAGTTGCTTATGGAATCTGGCAATGCTCCAGAGAAATTTGTCGTGCTTAGAATCAATGTCATGAGAGATCTATTCTGTGGGAAGTATGGCAGGGAACCTTGAAGACCCTGGTTATATGACAGATCAAGAGAAGTGAGTGACTGTAGCTGGAAGATCTTATTTGGAAACTGACCTCTCAAATCACAAGAACTGAGAACCAGATTAGTAAGATTTGAGAATTCAGCAAAGAAGCTAGGCACTGCGGCTGACAAATTGTTCTGATCCAGACGAATTATAGAGATATTTTGAAGCTTATTTAGTGAGGAATGGATGGGGCCTGACAAGTTGCAACTTGACATGCTTAGTACCTGTAGATGAGGTAGAAAAGACGACAAAGCACGACCCCATTCATTTCCATTTAATGCTATATTAATGCCATCTAGATATAGTTCTCTGACTTCTTCACTGAGAGTTTGAACAAGCTTCTCCAGATTTGGATTCTCAAGTTTCAATGCTGATTCTGCTAAATAATAAGAAGTAGACAGATCAAGAATGGTTAACCTTGTGAGCTGAGCAATCTCCATTGGTATCTGGTCCACAAAGCCTGCACTTGACAAATTCAAAGAAGTTAAGTTTTTCAAATCTTTGATGCTAGATGGAATTGCAGAATTGAAGTTGTTGACAGCCAAATTCAAATGCCTGAGATACTGGAGACTGAACAGAGTACTAGAATTGTCAAGTCCACCAGATATTGATTCCTCACTCAGGTCCAGACCAGTAACATGTCCCTCCTCATCCCAAGTTACGCCTCTCCACTCACTGCAAGGCCTGCTTTCATTCCAGAACACCAATTTGATGGAATCAATAGGGTTGAATTTGAGGTTTTTCTTCAATTGAAGTAACGAAAGTTTCTGGTCTTCAAGACAGTGAACAGAATACCCAGAAACCAGAGAGAAGTTGAAACTAATACATGCCCAATAATAACAGAAAAGGAAGGGAAGCCATAAAAGTAGTGATATTCTCATTGGATTTGGAGTGTACAGTGAGAAAGACTCATACAACTGAAGACTGGAGCAGTAAAGAAACAAGTGGTGGCTTCAGGGAGTTCACAACCATGAACATGAACTCTCAGATAAATGAGAGCGCAAAATAAAGATGCTGAGAAGAAAAGGCACGGAGAGGCTGATTCAGTGGCCTTCAGTAATAATAGGAGGGGAAGGTCGTTTTCCCTTTAGGAGAAGAGTGAGGCTGCGTCAGAGTAAACACAGAAAAGTCCAAGTCTCTGTTTGTTGGCAAATCAAGCTAATAAAGTTCAAAGAAAATGCAAAGAAAATAAGCAATGTCTCAATTGAAGACTACTGGCTGCTGTAAAAGCATTCCACGCGTTTGCGTGTTGAACTTTTTGGCTGCTTGTGATTGTTTTGTTGAAACAGGGGTGTGCAACTTTTTCCGCTTCGATCTTCCCATTCTGAGAATTTCGGGGAGGGAAAAATTCGGGATCGAGAGATTTTTTTGGGATCGGAATTAGAGATGAGACTTTCTGATTCTGACTTTCTCCTGATCCCAAATATATATAAATATATATTTATTATGTACAATTTTTTAAAATATTTAAGAAATCAAGATCAAATGTAAAATAAAATGTGAAAATCCTTAACACCATCAATATAATATCTATTTTTTTAATTTATTTAGTTAATCTTATTTATTATTTATTAAATAATTCTAATTTTTTGTTCTTGTCTTTGTCCTTTTTGTAATTAAATCAATAATTTTAAGCATGTATTGAATTAATAATATATTTTTATTGGACAATTTGATACAATATGATATTAAACAAATTATATATTTATACTAGATTAAAGAAAATATAATAAAAAATTTAACATAAGATTTTTTTTTAAAAAAAAAAATTCATGATCGGGAATTTTCTGATCCCAATCCCGAATACAGGACAAAAAAATTTTCGGATTGAAAATAAAAATCATTCCCGAATCCCTGGATCCCGTTACGACCCCGAACCCCCCTAATTGCAATCTAGAGCATTCACAGCGTTTTGAGAAGTGCAATTATGGAGTGACGTGAACGATTTGGATGAAGTAACGATGAGCGTACCTAGCGTTGAAAATTCCGCATAAGACCGTTGTAAAGACAAGGACAAATATAGACATCAACTAAATACTTTAGATACAATGCTACAGATTCATAGGAAAAAAAAATACGATTCATATATCTCGACCACCAAAAGCATCAAACATGTCATCAACCGTATTAAATTCAAATTATTACAGCATATGTAAATTCACATTTCATGATCTTCATTTGTCTCCCTCATTGATCAAGCTGCCTATATTTGGATATGTCACGCACTCCAGATGATTAACTTCATCTAAAATTTACGACAATAAAGATAATTACATAATTAATACCATTGAAAAAAAAATACTTGGTAACAACGAGGATAATTAATCATAATAATAACTATTATATATAGATTTTCTCTACATGAAGCAGGTTCCATTCTTGCGAGCGAACACAAACATGCTTACATATTTATTAAATGAAAGAAAATTTTCTGAAATACATCCTCACAACTTTCTGTTAAAAATGCATACATAATTCGAAGTTCTTAAACTATAAATGGAATCTAGAGGCGAAAAAGATATAAATAGAATATTTACCAAGTTGAGCTCCAATATATGAGTTTATATCTTATTCTTAGATTAAATCGTATACGATATATTAACACATGTTCTTGTGAGATCTTCAATCAAAACACGATTTCATTTGCATAAAACTCAAAATTATATATGATATCATCTCATCATTACGTGCAGTCGTTCTTAATCACAAAGATGCAAAGCCTATGTAAGATAAAAATATTATGTGAGAATTACGTGAAACCAACACAAAAGACAAAATAAAGGTTATCAAATAACACCAGAAAAACGTAAATTACATGGTTGGATAAATGGAAATATAATCTTAAAAAAAGGAGGGAGATTTATATTATAAAATGAAAAATCACGGTCATCCCAAAAAAACCACACCTCACATCAGCACTGGGAATTCGGGCTGGCCCGTTTCTTGTTGGCCAGACGGGGTGAGTTGGTGTAACCCGCCCCTTCACAAACTAGCATTTCCCTTTTTTTTTTTTAATTATTTCACTCCTTTTTTTTTTTAATTCTCATTCCTTTTCTTTTTCACCCACTTACATGACACTTCTTTTCTAAGTCAATTTCATTCTTAATTTTCTTTTTTTTTTCCATCAACTCATATCATAAAAACATATAAACTCATTTCTTTTAAATTTAATAATAGTAGAGTAAATAAATATAATATGAAAATAAAAATTTCAAATAAAAAGTATGAGGAAGTAGTTAAACATAACATCAAATGAAAGATGATCAGGATATTTATAAAAAAAACTAAAAAAAAAATAAGCAGGCCAACCCGTGGCCTGAAGCGGGGAAGGCTGCACTTGGTGGGCTGGGTCCAACCTGTTTTATCGGCTATACCCACAACCACCAAACAACCAAAGAAAAGAAGCCAACAAAAAAGATAAAATCAAGGTTATCAAATATAACACCAGAAAAATGAAACATTAATGTTCATATAAGTTTTTCCACTTTTATACCCAGTTTGCGTGATTAGTATGTTGAACAAAGCTCATTCCTTGATGTCTCCAAGACTCCAACGTATAACTGTGATCCATTGGCCTTCTCGGCTTTCATAATCAACATATATTTTGAGGAATGATGCTGCAGAGAATGGAGTCCGAACATTTCCAGTATCTGATCCTCCACTGCTTCCAAAGAAAATTGGCCCAATAATAATTCCTAGGCCCAATGTCACTCCGACAGAGTAAACTGAAAGTCATTTGCATGGTGATTTCCAGATGTTGGTGGCGGCCCATTATTTAGGCTTTGGGCCGAAGGAGGTCCATAAAGACCATCATTGTCTTGGAAGGAAGATGCCTCAAATGATTGAAGCTGTGTGCCCGTAAGGATCCTTCCAACGACTCAAACTGTTTCAGATTCCCTATGGATGACGGAATGTGGCTTGAGAAATTATTACTACCTCCGGTCCTAATTATAAAACAAAGTTGACTTTTTTTGGAGAAATTAAGGAAGCTAAATGAGTTACTTAATCATATGATATGTTATATATCCTTAGATTATATATTAATTTATTAGTCAAATTAATTAGTTTGAAGAAAAAAATATAAATATAAATATTCTAAAGTAATATAATTAGCTTCCTTAATTTCTCTAGAAGAGTCAACTTTATCTTATAATTAGGACTGGAGGGAGTATTTGACAGGTTGAGCCTATGGAGTGCTGTAAATTCCACTATCTCTTTTGGTATTTATCCTTTAATTTGATTGGATGAGAAGTTAATAAATGTGAAGACACTTATAATTTTTGTCAAGGTCATTTCCTGACCTTTCATTGTAACTATCACCCGATCTTGATAATTTATCGGGTTACATTCATAGAAGATAAACTCGACACGATTTACGTTTGATGTTGTTTGATTTTGATCAAGAATCATTGCCTTCAAAACGTTCTATTAAAATTGTTGAAAGTTAGATCAACAATTTGAAGCATCTCCCAAACCATTCTTTTCATATTTGGACACCGAATAGGACCATGGAAATTGTTTCTTCTCAAAACCATGACCTGGAGGGTGGGTATTGTCTTCAACATGCACGGAAACTCATAATCTATCTTGTTATTTCCAATGTCTAACACCTCTAATGTGGTGCAAAGGGATAGAAGTAATGATATTGCCCAATAATAACAGAAAAAGAAGGAAATTAAAGCCATAGAAGTAATGATATTTTCATTGGACGTCGGAGTACACTGAGCTTAAGGCTCATACAAGTCAAGACTGAAGCAGCGATCGAAGATTGGACATGAATTCTCAGGCCTGTGCTTTCAGCTTTTACCTGTCCGAAAAACGACAAGTGATCATTTTGGTGTTGATCATTTTGGCAGTGTGACTGAGTTGCTGCAATTTTAGAGCGTTCACAACGCAGCGATTTCGGAATGCATTCATATATAATTTTGATACTGAATAAGGCCGTTGTGAACAGAAGGTAAATATAAATGTCTTTTTTCCTCTTCATCTAGTTCTGGTATGTATTTTATAATTTTACTGCTATTATATAACAGTAACTGTTTTTGGCACAAAGTAAGTAATGGCAAGACGCTTCGTTGCACAATGGGCGTAGAGACAAATTGCAGTTTTACAATGTATTAGGAGGAAAGGTCTGAAAGACAGAAAAAAGAAGTGATATATATAAATATATATATATTATATGATCTCCATTATGTTTTTTTTCTTACCTTTGTGTGTATTTCAACATGAGAATTCACGCTTAAATGATCATACCCACTCTTTACCAACGACGCTAAGGAAAATCATAGCATGTCCTTCACTTCTACGGTTTTTTTCTTTTTTTTATTTTTAATAAATATTTATACCGGTTGTCAAATTTTTTTCACGAATGTCATTTTCTTTGAATTATTTAGTAGATCTCTGTCCTTTTTTAATTTTGTCTCTTACAAAAATTCCAGCATCTTGATATGGCTTCACTCAACCAAATACTCTCTCCGGTCCTTTATACAAGATATATTTGTCTAATTTAATTAAATTAAGAAAGTTAATTAAATTAGTTGATATGATATGTATTTTCTAAAACACCTAGTCATCTTCCTTAATGCCCTCTTTCTTTCTCCTCCTAGATTATTATTAAGGGAGCATGAATATGGGTAAATTAAAAAAAGATTGACAAATATAAAAACTATGTCTTATATTGAAGATTAAGATCAACACCCTAAATATATCCTATATTAAATTATGCATGAGTATTGATTAAGAAACAATGAAAACAAATGTATTCAAAGAAATAGCATGGAATAAATGAGAAGGAATAAATCTCATCCATGTACAAAATGAATAGCGTCATAGGAAGAAGGCAACAATAATATGGTCTTCAGTCCCTGTCTCACCATTGTAGATACCTCTTGTGCAACCATCTGCAAAAAGCATTTTGAAATAACACAAAACCAAACACCTGAATCAAAGTGTTTATAACCTTCACTTATAAACTCAAGTCTTAAAGTTGAAATGGATTTTAATGATGGAACCAGAATGAGACCAACCTGAAAGCTTCCATCACAACTTGTTGTGCCTTCAGTGATGTGCCCCCTGTTGGCCCTCAATTTTGAGGCATTTTTCAAAATTTTTTTTCATGATTCTTTTAATCATTAGATTCTATATGAAATGAGTAAAATTTTGATGATAAAAAATGGAATTGTTTTCAATTTTTTATGATTTTTTGAAAATTCAAGACTCTAAATAAAAAAGAGACTACATAGTTTTGAAGTTTTAAATCTTTTAAAAATAATAAAAAATTGTAAATAACTCTATTTTTTATTTATAAAATATCAAAATGTCACTAATTTTATATAGGATCTAATGATCAAAGGAACTATGAAAAAACATTTGGGAAGTACCCCAAAATTGAGGGGGCAGCAGGCACCCTGCCTTTTAGCAACGCTTGGGATCGCTGGTTTATCCTGCAATTTTTTATTGGAAACCAGAACCAATAGACAAAGCATTCTCTCGGTCTATTAATATTTGGATCCAAGTTTTTGGTCTGCCCGTTGATATATTATTGCTCAGAGCCTGTTGCTAAAATACTTGGAAACTCCATAGGAAAAAGAACTTACACCGTTTCATAAACAGGGGTCGCTAGTTACAGAAGAGAGTATTAGAGTAACTAATATCAGTTGATTAGTAGTCTTTGTTATGAATTAGTTTGTACACGTCAGCACTCTTGTTAGTCTAAGCCTCTGGCTATAACAATAAGTATAGGCATCTTGAACTAGAGTCGGGAAAACGGGCCGAGCCCGTCGGGCCGGCCCTTTTAGGCCCTGACCCTTCAAAGGCCGGGCTTATAAATTGGAGCCTCAAAAGGAAGTCGGGCCTAAAAGGGCCGGCCCTGTAGGGCCACGGGCTTAAAAGGGCCGGCCCTTTAGGCCCGTTTATTTTTTATAATTTTTTTTGGAAAAGAACCATGTTACATTTTTGAATTAGATTATTGAATCTATATGTCATTCTATCCTCATATTGTATAGAGTATAATTTTTGAGTATATTGTTTTGTCTAATTGAATCATATTGTGATTTTTTAGTATGATTTTTGAGTATATTGTTTTGCATATTTAGACTAAAATCATATTATATACTATTTTGCATGATAGAGTATGATTTTTTATGGAGGTTGTCATTATTTGACTACTTGAACCTACTGCTCAAAGTGAAACACACTTAAATGTCCTTGAAATTAATGATAGTGGCGAAGAATGTGAAAATGATAGTTGTCATACTCATGTTGTTTAGATGTTAGAGTATTTAGCTTCTTGCCTTCTTATATTTTGGCCTTTGTGTGAGTTATTTATGGACATGATTTTACTTTTGATTATACAATAGTAACTATGTTTGTTTGTTGCAAGAAACGTGTTATTTAAACCTTAATGTTGACAACATTTATGTATTAAATTAGAACTTTAATCGTTGTTATTTACTAATTATATCTCTTTGGGGAAAATACGCAGGAAAAATAGTGAAAAGGATTTTCCGGCCCTGCGGGCTGGCCCTGGACTTGATGCTCTCGGGCCGGGCCTTGAAAAGCTGCAATTTTCTTAACCCTGAGCCCTTTAAGGCTAGCCCTGTTAGGCCCTGGCCCGTCAAGGGCCGACCCTGATTCCCAGCTCTATCTTGAACCATCCACTTTTCTAAGTGATTCATAGAGGCGTGTCTAGTTTATGATATTGTGTAGGGAGGCCTTATGGTTTTATATGGTTCTTTTCTAGTTTATTGACCTATTTTCTCCAAATAATATGTACTTTTACATGCTGTATCATGTTACTTTAATGTCAAATTTCTTTTTCATAAAAAAAAACTATAAAATTAAATACCCATCTCTACATTAAACCACGTTAGTGTTGTCACGTGCAGTGCAAGAAGAATTTGCTTCATATTTTTTGGTCCATTTTGAGTGTATTGGCATTTTGATTTTTTTGTCACAAGCTCGGCTACAGTGTGATGAACGGTGGGCAATGAACGGTATTCCGCTACAGTGTACTCTTCCTGCTTTTCTGTCCAGCCCGTGTCTCTGGTTCCAGTCAAGAAGATGAAAAACAGAGGATACCAACGGCACACCGAAGTTCCTTCCGTCCTCACTCCGATGGCCGATGATGGAGAAGAAGATGAACGAAGATTCTCTCTCTCTCACGCCTGCTTCGCTCCCTCTTGTTTTTCGATAGATGAAGATGACTGCAGTTTTTCCCTGCGCTGTCCTCTGTTTCGTTTTTTTTTTTCGGTTCCTTTTTCCCCTTGCCTTCTCTTTTCTTTCTTTAGTCCATTAGGTCTTCCTTCCCCTTTTTGCAAAACGGCGTCGCAGCTGATCTAATTCATTCCCTCTCATATGCGCCCCACATGCTCTCCAAATTAGATAAAATAATGGAAAAATCTTAAATAAATACCATTTAAAAATATAAAACCCTAAAAAGTCTACTAACACTTTAAAAAAATATATGTACCAAGTATCAAATTGGGTTTTTCAAGTTTTGACACATTTACCATTTTATCCCTCAAATTTTTTTAAAATAATAGTGGTGCCCCCGCAGGAGCACCACCGCCGCCTCGATGACCGGCCGACCAGGACCCCCGACGGCCAGAGCTCCAGTCTCCGATGATAGGAGCTCCGGCCAGTGGAAGCTTTTTTGGTGGGGAGGGGTTATTTTTTTTGAAAAAAATTTGTAAAAAAATGGCAAGGGGTGGGATCCCACCCCTTTAGAAAAGAAGCATGGTGGCCACTGGGCTACCAAAGCTTCTTTAATATATATATGCATTATTAAATTTGTATAATATAATTAAATGTGTAGTAACTTTGACAAAGTCAGTAATAGCATTGACAAATTCAATAAATAACAAAATTCGTAATGGTATGGACAAAACCGGTTGCTGATGAACCTTGATTTGCATGTTTTCATCAGCATTTTTGCACAAAACATTTTTGTTAAAACCATTACAATTCTTATCAAAATCATTACTAAACTTGTCAAAAGAGAGTATTAGAGTAATTAATATCAGTTGATTAGTAACTAATATATGTCGAAGGTAGTACAATATTAATATCATTGCTCAATGAAGTATTAAAAAACTGACGTATCAACAACGCAAACTTAATCATTCAAGTACAATACAGAGTACTCATAAAAAAATATGACTCATGCATCTCATCAAAAGCATCAAATATTTAAACTGTATTAAATTCAAATGATTACAACATAAAATTCACATTTCATGATCTTCATTCGTCTCCCTTATTGATCAGGCTGCCCATATTTAGATATGCCACTACAGAGGATAACTTCATCTGAAATTTACAACATTAAAAACAATTACTTAGTTAATACCATTGAAAATTACTTAGTAACAACGAGGATAATTATTAATAAAAAAGCCTTCAAAGAAAATCAGAAACCTGAACCAATAATGAAGGGCCAATATTGCTAAGAAACATCCCTAAAATACAGGCACACACACGGAGAGGGTTGAGGGGCGGAAAAAAATGCCTCCATTGATTTCTCTCTCTATTAAATATCTTCATCATTAGATTAAGTTTTAATGGTTGAGATATAATGTTATATTAATATTTTTATATAGTATTAAATCCTCACTATTGAAACTTTATCCAATGATGGAGATATTCAATAAAGAGAAATCAATGAAGGCATTCCTTTCGGATTTAGAAGGGTTATATATAGCTTTTCTCTACTTGAAGGTTCAATTCTTGCGAGCGCCCACAAGCATGCTTACATGTAACAATGGGCGCCAGTCAAAGAACTGAAGAAGTAATGCGTGAACAGATATTTAATTATAAAATAAAAGAATTTTTTCTGAAAATACATCCTCACAACTTTCTCTTTAAATAATGCATACATAATTCGAAATTTTTGAACTATAAATACAATTTAAAGGCAAAAAAGATTAAATAGAATGTTACCAAATTAAGCTCCAATATATATATGTGCGTTTATATCTTAGCTTAAAGCGTATACCATATATTAAATATGTTATGTTCTCGTGAGATGTTCAAAATTCTAACACGACTTCATTTGCATAAAACTCAAAATTATATAATATAATCTCATCACTATGTACAGTCGTTTAAACCGATTAGTTAGGAATTAAAAAAAAAGGATTAGAATCAAAAGGGGGGCATTTAAATAAATTAAACAATGTGACTGAATAGACAATTATATGGTTGGATAAATGGGCGCATATAGGTGTGCATGCAATTTTAAAAATTATAGGAAGGTTTATGCTACACAACTTCTCTTATTAAAAAGGACAGACAGTAATAACAAATCGAGACTATATAGTTGACAAATGGGATCGAACATGTGACATTTTATTTAGAGGGACTATTATGCCGCAAGTTATAATAAGTTCATTGTCTGTTATGCAATTTTTTTTTTAATTTTAGGAAAGAATCCTATAAGGTTTTAAGATAGATGAGAAATTTGTGTA
Organism: Inga leiocalycina; assembly: GCA_963242795.1. Lineage (NCBI taxonomy): Eukaryota > Viridiplantae > Streptophyta > Magnoliopsida > Fabales > Fabaceae > Inga > Inga leiocalycina. The sequence continues at coordinate 58,244,972 of OY725328.1, forward strand.
ACTAAGATAAAATATAGAATATTTCAGTGTACTTGACTTAAAAAATCAATTCCTGTAATTAACCAAGACTCTATAAAGTTGCTGAGAATTGATCACGATTAGCAAAAATATTCTTCACCGTCTCTCTTTCTTATGCACACACGTGAGCATAAATATATTATGAACAAAACATATACTGACATTTCGAACAACCAAAGAAAAAAAAAGCCAACACTCAAGATAAAATCAAGCAAGGTTATAAAATAACACCAGTGTATCGTAACAATGTATGTTCATACAAGGTTTACCTCATTTGATAGACAGTGTGAGTGGTTAAGTAGTATGTTGAAAAGCCCATTTCCTAATGGCTCCAACGTATAACTGCGATCCATTGCCCCTCATGTCTTTGATAATCAACATATATTTGAGGAAAGATTCTACAGAGAATGAAGTCCACACATTTCCAGTATCTGATCCTCCACCGCCTCCAGAAGAAAAGAGGCGCAATAATAATTCCTAAGCCGAAAACCACTCCCAATTCCAAACCTTGGATAAGCTCAAAATCAATTACGTGGTTATTGGCAGATGTTGGGGGCGGCATTAGCACTTGTGGCCCATTGTTTGGACTTTGGGTCAAAGGAGGTCCATAAAGACCATCATTGCCTTGGAAGGAAGATGGCTCAAATGATTGAAGCTGTGTACCTGTAGGGATCTTTCCCAACAAATGATTATGGGACAAGTTCACAAATGAAAGGAATGACAAACTTGCAAGACCTGTTGGAATCTCTCCTGACAAAGAGTTTTTTGATAGGTCAAACGACTCAAGTTGTTGCAATTTCCATATCGATGATGGAATGTGGCCTGACAGATTATTATTTGACAGGTTGAGCACATGGAGTGCGGTAAAATCCATCATCTCTTTTGGTATTGACCCTTCAATTTGATTGAATGAGAAGTCAATAGACGTGAAGACCCTTAGAATTTTAGTCAAGGTCATTTCTTTACCTTTCATGGTAACCATCACTTGATCTTGATAATTTATTGAGCTATATTCAGAGACGATAAAGTGGATATATGGTTTGCCTTTGATGTTGTTTGATTTTTATCAAGAATCATTGCCTTCAAAGTTGGAAAGAATTCTCCCGGTAGCGTTCCATTAAAATTGTTGAAAGCTAGATCAACAAGTTGAAGCATCTCCCAAATCATTCTCTTCATTTTTGGACACCCAATAGGACCATGGAAATTGTTTCTTCGCAAAACCATGACACGGAGTTTTGGTATTGTCTTCAACAAGCATGGAAACCGATCGTGTATCTTGTTATTTCCAATGTCTAACACCTCTAATGCGGTGCAATGGGACATAGATTTTGGAATTGGCCCTTGTAAATTATTACTACTAAGATCGAGAGTCTGAAGAGTACATAAAGCTTGAAAAGTATCAGGAATATTGCCATTAAGATTGTTCTTTCCTAAATTCAATACCCCCAGAGACTCACTAATTGCTAGACAATGTGGAAACCCCCCGCTGAAGTTGTTGTAGGAAAGATCAAGCACTTGAAGATTTGAAGCATTATAGCAAATGGAAACAGGGATTCTTCCATAAATAGCATTGTGCGATAGAGAAAGAAAAACTGTGTTAGACAGATAGTTTCCAATGTTAGAGGGAATAACAGAGCTGAATTTATTGTATGAAAAGTCCAAATAAGAGGCGAATAGAGGAAATGCTGGAAGTTTGCCTTGGAGGCGGTTGTCATGTAGGTCAAGCACATCCAAATCACCATAAGAGCTAAAATTATATGGGATTCTCTCTCTCTCTTGAAGTAAATTGTGAGAAAGATTTAATGCACCAAGATTGCTAAGCTCCCAAATCCAGTAGGGTATTTTTTCTGCAATTTCATTGTTTGAGAGGTCTAAAATGACTAGTCCGGATAGATTTCTCAAGAAACATGGGAATTGTCTCAACTTGCAAGATGCCAACTTTACAGTATGCAAGAATGGAAAGGATAACCGTTTAGCATTCTTAACATTGTCATCAATTGACAGGTTATTGTTTGAAAGATCCAATGCAATTAAATTGTCAAGTCTCCAAAACATATCTAGCCGTATTTTGCCATTGAACTTGTTCGAAGACAACAAGAGGACCTCAAGCCCTCTAAGATGAAAAATAAATTGAGGAATAGGCCCTTGTAAAGAGTTACTACTCAAATCAAGTCTTCGTCATGGAGGAAGAGACATTTGAAATTGCATCAAACTCTTGAAAACGGTTGTTGGAAAGACCTATATATTGTAGCAATGGAAGAGAAAACAAAGACATAGGGCCCGTTTGGTACGCTGGAATTGATTTTGATGGAAATTGATATGGATATGGATATGGAAATGGATATGGAAATGGAAATGGAAATGGGGACTAAAAGTATGTTTGGTATGTCATGGAAATGAGATCTAATTTTTGTATAAAAATACCAAAATGTCCTTCAATTTTTTATTTTTTATTTTTTTTAAAAGTAGTGGAGGGTAATAGATGGAAATGATCACATAAAATTGTAAATCTTAAGGGTAAAATGAGAATTCCATGGAATTTGTTACAATTCCATGGGGTATGTGATGGAATTCAATTTGATGGAATTGGCTCTTTCATGGAGGCCAATTCCATCATCAAATGTTTGTACCAAACATACTTCAGCATGGAAATGAATTCCATTTCCATTTCCACCCACCTCAATTCAAGCGTACCAAACAGGCCCATAGGAACACTCCCATTCAGGGAATTGTCCTGCAAATTGAAGAAGACTAGCTTTACAAGGCCTTTAAAATGTGCTGATGATATTCCACCACTTAATTTATTATAAGCTAGTTCTATAACAATAAGCTTTTTGGCCATACCAAATGGTGGAATTGGACCTGTGAAGAAGCTATATGACAAGTCCAGGACAGCAAGCTCGGTGAGATTTAACATGGAATTTGGTAGTGTTCCATTAAATTGGCTCGAAGATATTTCTAATCTAGACAGCCGCCGTAAGTTGCTTATGGAATCTGGTAATGTTCCTGAGAAATTTGTAAAACTTAGAATCAATGTCTGGAGAGAACTGATCTGTGGGAAGCCTGGCAGAGAACCTTGAAGACCAACATTGGATGATAGATCAAGAGCAGTGAGTGTCTGTACTTGGAAGATCTTATCTGGAAAACTACCACGCAAATTACAAGATTTGAGATCCAGTTGGGTTAGATTTGAGAATTTAGCAAAGAAATCTGGCACTGGAGCTGACAAAGAGTTGTTATACAAACGAATTATGGAGAGATTTTGAAGAATTTTCAGGGAGGAATCAATGGGGCCTGATATGTTGCAATTTGACATGCTTAGAACCTGTAGATGAGGGAGAGAAGACGACAAAGCAGGACCCCATTCATTTCCCTTGAGCGCTATATTAATGCCATCTAGATATAGTTCTCTAACTTCACTGAGGTTCTGAACAAGCTTCACCATATTTGGATTCTCAAGTTTCAGAGCTGATTCTCCTAAATCATAAGGAGTAGACAGATCAAGAATGGCTAACCTCGTGAGCTGAGCGATCTCCATTGGTATCTGGCCCACAAAACCACCAGCTGACAAATTAAGAGAAGTTAAGCTCTTCAAAACTTCGATTCTGGATGGAATCATAGAATTGAAGTTATTGAAAGCCAAATTCAGATGCTTGAGATATTGGAGGCTGAACAGAGTAGTGGAATTTTCTAGTCCTCCCGAGATTGATTCCTCACTGAGGTCTAGACCAGCAACATGTCCCTCCGCATCCCATGTTACGCCTCTCCATTCACTGCAAGGGCTGCTTTCATTCCAGAACAACAATTTGCTGGAATCAATAGGGTTGAATTTGAGGGTTTTCTTCAATTGAAGTAACAAAAGTTTCTGGTCTTCAAGACAGTGGACAGAATTTCCAGAAACCAGAGAGACGTTGAGACAAAGACATGCCCAATAATGACAGAAAAATAAGGGAAGCCATAAAGCTAATGATAATTTCATTGGACGTTGGGGAATACCGTGCTTAAGGTTCATACAACTGAAGACTGAAGCAGCGAAGAGACTAGTGGTGGATTCTGAGGGTTCAAGACCATGAACATCAATTCTGGGGCCTGAGCTTTCAGCTTTTACGTATCCAAAAACCGAGTTGGGTATGGCTGGTAAAGACGCATGGGAGCGCAGAAGAAAAGAAGAAAAAAAGGCACATATTCCGACCAGTTGACTAGTGAGTCAGCGTCAGAGTAAACTCAAAAAAATCCAAGTCGTTGGTTGTTGGGAAAGGAAGCTAATAAAGTTGGTAGAAAACGCAGAGAAAATAATGGTGCCTCAGTTGAAGACTACTGACTGCTACAGAAACATTCCACGCGTCTTCAAAATGCAATCATAGAGTGACGTGAACCATACTGCATAAGACCGTTGTGAACATAAGGCAATAATATAGGTGGATGCCTCTCTTCCTCATCGAGTACTCCTTGGATGTCTTTTTCAATTGTATTATTTAAGGGTAACTGTTTTTTTTTTTTTATATTATCATTCCCGTATTACGGTATGGCGGTCTCTCCCAATATAAATGATGCCTCTAAAAAATAATGGTAATTTTATCCTCCTAACAGTATACATCGTTGCACAATGAGCTTAAAATTCTGAGAAAAATTGCAGTTTTATTAAGATGAAGCACTCCAAGATCTTTATTTTATTTTATAAAGCGTTTTTACACTCCACTAACTTTGACACCATTAATTTTATTAAGGGGTAATTTTGACCGTACAATTTTAATTAATTGACAAAAATATCTTAAATGATAATATTTTAATGCACTCATTCTTGATTTAAAAAACTAAAAATAATATATCAATATTTAAAATTGTAATATCAACATTTTTTTGTTAATAAAACTATTGGTGTTAATTAGAGTTAGAAGATTGAAATAACAATCTATAAAATTAAAAAAAAAACATCAAATTAAAATCTTGTATTTTTTTTTTTTGACCGAAATTAAAATCTTGTATTAAAGTAGAGGACAAAAATACTCTTTGTTAATACAATTGATACTCACATATAATTTAAATGTTATGATAAAGATATACTCGTACCACTGATGGATGAGTGATGATATATATTAAGTAACATCATATCAAGGTAGGGTAGTTATTCAAGGAAGTATGGCAAACATTAAGCATGCATCGCTATTAGCTGCTCACACCCTGAAGCCACCCTCTAGCAACTCTTTGCTGGTATCATCCTTGAATATGTTTTAATTAATTATCAGTAGACATTTACATATAATAAATTAGCTGTTTCCCATGTTGCCAATAATGGTGGATTTTTAGGAACAGTATTGAATGTGTTATGTTGAGAGATCCATACACCTTGGTGGTCCATCGTTTGCCTTCACCATTGTGAATGGCATCAACAAAGGCAGTGTAGTTCCAATTCTTAATCATATTGTACGGCCTGTCATGGATTTCGACTTCAATTGTGTATCCGCCATTGTTTATGAGGAAGATTATGGTCTTCTGCCCCTGCCTCAGCATTGTAGATACCTCTTGTGCAGTCATCTGCAAAAAGCATTTTGAAGAGCACAAAAACAAACACTTAAATCAGTTCCAATTAGTAGTGATACTTGTAAAGTTTGCGATGGTTTTTATTAGATTTCTTATATAGGTATATATTGGGGTTGTCTTTTGATCAAAATGGTTGAAGCTAATTGAAACTTCTTTTAGCATTATATCCCTTCAATCCTTTGTCTAATTAGTCGATATGGGACTCTTATATTCTAATATGAAATAGGAATAAGACCAACCTGGAAGCTTCCATGACCAGCGCAAGCAATGTCTCGTTTTCTCAGGAACAGCTTGTGCATAGCCAAGTGTGGCACCAACAGACCATCCTATTGATCCATACTGCATTTGGAACTCATACCTGCTTGGTAGTTAGTCCCCTGTGCCAGCAATAACAGCAGTTTCAGTAAACATTTTTTGAATATCCTTGAACAGAGCTAAATTTATTGAAAGAGGAATCCAAATAAGAGGCGGATGGAGGAATTGCCAGAAGTGTGCCTTGAAGACAATTGTCATGTAGGTCAAGAACAACCAAATTACTATGAGAGCTGAAATTATGTCGGATTCTTTCTCTCTCCCAAAGTAAATTGTGAGAAAGGTTTAACTGAGCAAGATAGCAAAGCTCCCAAATCCACTTGGGGTTTTTTTTTCCTGCAATCTCAAGAAACCTTGAAATTGTCTCAAATTGCAAGATATCAACATCAAACTAGTCATGTTAGGAAAGGATAACCACTTAGCATTTTTAACATTTGCATCAATTGACAAGTTGTTGTTTGAGAGATCCCTTATAGATAGATTTTGAAGTCCCTCAAACATATCCAACCGTATTGTTCCGTTGAAAATGTTCAAAGACAATTGGAGGACTTTAAGCCTTTTGAGATGAGAAATAAATTGAGGAATCGGCCCTTCTAAATATCTATGGCTCAAGTCAAGAACTTGTAACACGGAGGAAGGGACATTTGAATTTGCATCCAATCGACCTTGAAAGAGGTTGTTGAAAAGCTCAATCCTCTGAAGTGATGGTTGTAAAAGCAAGGACATGGGAATGCTCCCATTTATGATTTAACATATTGTTTTGTAAACAAGCACTAACTTCCTTGCGTGATGCATGGGATGAATTAGCTTAAGTGTAGTCAATATTCCTAATATATCCAATTATGCATAAATGAGTTCCAATGACTTAAACTGCACGCACTGCATGCAAATATATTAATATTAACTAAAATGCCATAAAAGTGCAAAAATTCAAAATTGCCACATACATCACGGAATGTGTTTTCATTAAAATATGACACATTATGAACCAACACAATGCTAACCATTTATCTCTAATCATAAACACTATAATACATTTCACATGAATGAAATTAAACCTCTCTCTCAATAGGATCCTCCAAAAGCCACCATACAACAAACTATGGAAACAAAGAATAATCCCAATAACCATTAGAGCCTCTCCAACATTGTCATTATCAATGTCAACAACAGGCAAGATAAAAATCCATAATGGAGCAGTACAGAGTAGAATGAAAGTAGCAATATAAACATATATGTTTCCAAAACTAAACCTCTCTATATTCCTACCAAACACACAAAAAGTGTAGAGATATGTAGTAGATATATCCTCCCAAATTTCAACTATTTTTCCTTTCCACTATTATTCATTCTCAAATACCCTATGCAAAACATTGTTCTGCGAGAATTAAGCAAGCAATAGTGTTCATTGGCAATTAATGATGTAATATCCCGAATTCTGAGACTTGAGGCTAGAGATTAAGCCTGAAATAAGTGGATTGCTAAGCCCCAGTTTAGCAAGATCCTAAATTGTGATTAAGGGTTAATGACTCCAAAAGTGGATGTCAATAGTGATAAATGAACCCTTTTGGAGATTATGGTATGAGTTGGCACCCGATGTGATTCGTATACGTTGTGAGCAACGTCGAAACCCTGTATTTAAGTTCAATTATGGATTAACATCCAAATTGACTTAGAATAGAGGGAAGGTGCATATTGTGGCTAAATGAAAAGATGTGAAGTGTTGGTGGTGATTCAATGAGAATTACCGTAATCAGGGGCAAAACGGTAAAGTTACCGACCGATTGGTCAGTTACCGAAGAGGAAACTCATTGGTAACTTCAAGATCAATGGTTAGGATTGATTTGTGTAATAGATCAAGGGGTGGAATCACATGTATGTGACCTTATGTGAGCTCATGTGAGGTTTGTCAAGATGGTGACACTTGGCACAATTTGGACCCTTGGATCTTGGTCAAAAGTTCAACACTCTTTTTCACTTCTCTCTCCCTTATTTGGTCGTCCATGTGTGTCTTTTTGGGGCCAAAATCTGATCATTATCTTCATCATTTTCATCTCTCTCTTGTTCTCCATTTTCGCCAAGAGCAAGCTAAGGAAAGAGAAAGGGAAAAGCTTGAGTTTTGGTAAGTTAATGCCTTCATATGCTCAAGTGTCTTTCATTAATGTTGTTCATGAGGTTGAGGGCTATATTCCTATGGTTTTAGATTTGTGAGAGGAGGTGTTTTGTTGCTTGAGCAAAAGTGGAAAGATGAAGAATCAAGAAATTGGTTTGGGAAAGAGGAAGAGGTGAGCATTTGATTCCTTTTGATCCAAGTTTTGTGAATTGTGGATGAGTTTAGTGAATTTCGAATTTTGCCCTGATTTTCTTGTGATTTTGGATTGGATGAATTGGGTTGTGTTTTATGTTGAAAATGGTGTAATGTTGTGGTATTTAATCATTGGAATTGATTTGAATTGGATTGGAATCATTGGTTGCAAAACTGGAAATTCTGTCCAGTGTGAATTCTGTCTGAGCAGTTTTGTTGTGTGGACGTTTTGACTGGGCAAATGATGTTATAAAATTCTGAAACTTTCTAGTTTTGAAGTTCACTTCCTAAGCTTCAAAATGGACATAAACTTTGTGTCATTTCGCTTGGTGAGCTGGGAGTTTGAACTGTCCAAAGTTTGAGGTCGAAAATGGGTTCTGTTTTGGGACAGTCTTGAATGTTTGGGAATTCTGTATTTTTGTGGTGATTTCTAGTAAAAGCCAATATTTTTCCTGTGTAGAGGACTTGAATAGCTTTCATTTGGCTTTGGGATCACCTCATTTCAATTTTTGTGGAATTAGTTATGATTTTTGGAAGTTCAGTCAGAAACTGGATTTTCTTGGGCCGCGGCCCAAGGATGTTGGGCCACAGCCCAAATGTTTCTGTGCGTCTCTGGACAGCCTTGGGCCGCAGCCCAAGGATTGTGGGCCGCGGCCCAACCCTAAAAATCAGCATATTGAACTTTTTAAAAGTGATCTTTGGTCAAGAGTTTCCCAAGCCTTTAGGCATATGTTTAGGCTTTGATTAGCCACCTAAAGGTCGTGAATGATAACCAACTTAAGTGTTTGAGAGTTAAGGAATTGGAAAAGGGATTAACCCTATGTCCTTATTTGGTTATAGGGTTTGATGTTCGTCCTGAATGTGGTTCGATATTCGCCTGATCGCGAGTAAGCGGAGCTGGAGCATACGTGGAAAGAGGGTAGGGAACTTACCTCCTTGCCTGTATATGATATTGTGTTAATGTGTTGATGCATGTTATTGCTTTGCTCGATTATGTGGAACATATATGATGTTTGGAGCTCTGTTTCTATTTATGCTATGGCCATGAGTGTGTTGTTGAAACATTGAGCATGCAGTTGTGTCATGGTATGGGCATATGATATGTATTGCAAGCATGTCATGCATTATACACTTATCATACATGCATTTTGGTATTTGTTTCCTACTGAGATTCTCTCGAATCTCACCCTCCCCTATCAACATTGTAGACAGGGAAGGAAGAGTGAGGATGGGGCAGGCATTCAAGGACGGTGAAGACTCCTTAGAGTATTTGAGTTTGGTAGTTGGTTATCATAGATGTTGGGATAATTATATATGATATGGATGTATATTTGAGTATGTAATTGGATATGTATTTGAGAAAGATTTGTGTAATCCCCATATGAGGGCTTGTAGGGGCGAATATGCCCTTTAAAGCTTGAGTTAATATATGGAAACCGGGATTTGCCGGGATTATTTTTGTGTACTCTGATTTATTATGAATGTGATATTCCGCATAGTAATTGTATTCGAAAAGTGATTATGAGACCAAGTTTATAAATGATTTCGAACTGTATTTATGAAAACCCCGTCTGGTAGATGGGTTTGTAAATTGTTATTTGTTTCTTATTGGTCTCTATTTCACTTTAATTGCGTATTTCGGATATAATTACGGCAGGGGGTTACAAATGACACCAATGAAGCTTTCCTTTGCTTTTCTTGTTACATAGTAAAAAAAATTGTAAGTCATTAACTTCAAGCCTTTTTCAACAGATTAACTTCAATGCTTACTAAACCTGTCCGAAAAACGACAAGTACAGGTCATTGTTTGTCTGCTGCATAAGCATTGCACGCGTTTTCATGTGGATCATTTTGGCAGCGTGAGACTGTGTTGCTGCAATTTTAGAGCGTTCACAACGCAGCGATTACGGAATGCATCAATATATAATTTTGATACTGAATTAGGATGAAAAGTCTGAAAGACAGAAAACAGAATTGATATATATATGATCTCCATTATGTTTTGTTTCTAACCCTTGTGTGTATTTCAACATGAGAATTCACGCTTAAATGATCATACCCACTCTTTACCAACGACGCCAAGGAAAATAATAGTATGTCCTTGACTTCTACGGTTTTTTTTTCCCTACTAAATGTTTATACCGGTTGTTTAATTTTTGTCAGGAATGTCGTTTTCTTTGAATTTTTAGTAGATCTCTGTCCTCTTTTAATCTTGTCTCTTACAAAAATTCCAACTTCTTGATATGACTTCACTTAACCAAATACTTCATCCGGTACTTAATATAAGACATATTTATCTAATTTGATTAGATTAAGGAAGTTAGTTAAGTTAAATAATATGACATGTATTTCCTAAAACACAATAGTCATCCTCCTTAATGCTTTCTTTCCCCCTCCTCCTACATTATTATTAAAAGAGTATGAATATGGGTAAATTAGGAAAATATTGACAAATGTGAAAACTATATCTTAAGATTAAGATAAACTCCCCAAATATGATCTATATTAAAATATGGATGAGTGTTGATTAAGAAACAATGAAAACAAATGTATTCATAGAAATAGCATGGAATTAATCTCATCCATGGACAAAATGAAACAGCATCGTAGGAAGAAGGCAACAATAATGGTTTACAGTTACTGGGGATTAAAGGAAGTATGGCAATGCATTGAAAAAGCATTTTGTCACATATCAATTGTGTATCCGCAATTGTTTATGAGGAATATTATGGTCTTATGCCCCTATCTCACCATTGTAGATTCCTCTTGTGCAGTCATTTGCAAAAAGCATTTTGAAATAACACAAAACGAAACACCTGAACCAAAGTGTTCATAACTTTCACTTATAAACTCAAGTCTTAAAGTTGAAATGGATTTTAATGATGGATCCGGAATGAGACCAACCTGGAAGCTTCCATCACCAATGCAAGCAATGACTCGTTTCTCAGGAACACAGCTTGTGCGTAGCCAATAGTGGCGCCAACTAACCAACCCATTGATCCATACTGGATTTGGAACTCATACCTGTTTGTTCATTTCAAAATATTCTCATCATCATTATCAATGTCTAAACACTTAGGTCTGTTTGGTATGAGGGATTTGGAGGAGACCAGAGAGGATGGAAAATTTGTATGACTTTTATTGAAAAAAATTAGAACAGAATATTCCAATTTTTATGAATATGTTAGAACAGAATATTCACCCTCAGTGGTTCTTTATGTTGATTCGCAAGTTGCACCGATCTACGCTGCTTCCAAGTCGTACGTGGTTAAAAGCATCTGGCTTTCTGCCAATATCACTATCTATTCATTCAAGTCATTGATAACTGCCATATTCATGTCACGAAGCAGCTTCAATCCCTAAGTAATCTGTATTGGAAACTTCATGGTGAAGTTTGTGTTCTACAACAACATGGAAACTGTTTTTTTTGGTCTTTTTTATTAGCAAAGCAGGGTGCTTGTTGTGCCTTAAGTGATGTGCCCCCTAATGGCCCTCAATTTCGGGGCACTTTCCAAATGTTTTTTTCATACTTTTTTTATTATTAGATTCTACATGAAATAAGTAAAATTTTGATATCTTCTAGGCAAAAATCAGAGTTATTTTTATTTTTTTATGATTTTTTGAAGATTTAAAACTCTAAATAAATAAAAGATTCACATTTTTTAAGGCTTAAATCTTTAAATAATTGTAAAAAATTATAAATCACTCCTTTTTTTTTATCATAAAAAAATCAAAATATCACAAATTTTATGTAGGATTTAATGATCAAAGGAACTATGAAAAAACATTTGGGAAGTGCTCCAAAATTGAGGGGCAACAGGCACCCTGCCTTTTAGCAACGCTTGGGATCGCTCGTTTATCTTGCAATTTTTTATTGGAAACCAGATTTACCAATAGACAAAGCATTCTTTCGGTCTGTTAATATTTGGATCCAAGTTTTTGGTTTGGCCGTTGATATATTATTGCTCAGAGCCTGTTGCTAAAATACTTGGAAACTCCATAGGAAAAAGAACTTACTCTGTTTCATAAACAGATGTCGCTAGTTACAGAAGAGAGTATTAGAATAACTAATATCAGTTGATTAGTAGTCTCTATTATGAGTTTGTTATGAGCATGGTTCTGAAGCCTGGATTGATCATTGGATCGGTTGGTGTACTGGGTCAAGGGTCAGTGGGTTAGACCGATGTCAAACGGGAGTTAACCGAGGCCAAACTGATGAGAAATTGAATATTTTAGGTTTATTAATATGAAATTCTAAAGCAAAATATAAAGAAATTGATTTTTAAAAAGGTAAAAAATAAAAAAAATGCTGGATTGGACAAAACTAGTTTACCGGCAGGTTCCCGGTCTAGACCGGCCGGTCCAATCCAAGTTTAAAAACCTGGGTTAAGAGTTAATTCCATGATCTAGTTGAGTAAAGTGAACACGTCATCACTCTCGTTAGTCTAAGCCTCTGACTATAACAAGTATAGGTATCTTGAATCATCCACTCTTCTAAGTGATTCATAGAGGCGTTTCTAACTTACGATGCTGTGTATGGAGGCTTTATGGTTTTATATGGTTCTTTTCTAGTTTATTGACCTATTTTCTCCAAATAATATGCACTTTTACTTGTTGTATCATATTACTTTAATGTGAAATCTATAAAATCAAATACCCATCTCTACATTGAACCACGTTAGTGTTGTCACGTGCAGTGCAAGAAGAATTTGCTTCATATTTTTGGTCCATTTTCAGTGTAGTGGCATTTTGATTTTTTTTTTTTTTTGTAAAGGATGTCAACCTTCTGCTTCATTCTCTCTCCATTCATCACTCTTTTCACAAAACTAATGTTCTATTAATTCCCAATTCCCTGACTTTACTATACCAATCTTAGTTGTATAAACATTTTCATTTTATGTATAATTGATATTTATATTTTAAAAAAATGAAATCCAATTCAATGGTAATTAATAAGATTTTTCAGTCCTCAATATCACAGCTTATACCTTTATGGATTATAAAGTTGATGTGATTAGTTCATTTTAGAATATTTGTCAAAAGTACGTAGTACAATATCAATATCATCACTTAATGAAGTATCAGAAAACTGACATATTAATAATGCCAACTTAATCTTTGACCAAAAATAATGCCAACTTAATAATTCAGGTACAATACAGAGTGCTCATAAAAAAATACGACTCATGCATCTCATCAAAAACATCAAATATGTCATCTGGATTAAATTCAAATGATTACAACATAAAATTCACATTTTATGATCTTCATTTGTCTCCCTTACTGATCAAGCTGCCCATATTTAGATATGCCACTCTAGATGATTAACTTCATCTGAAATTTAAGACAATAAAAACAATTACATAGTTAATACCGTTGAAAATTACTTAATAACAACGAGGATAATTATTAATAAAAAAAGCCTTCAAAGAAAATCAGAAACCTAGACCAATAATGAAGGGCCAATAGTGGTAAGAAACATCCCTAAAACATATACACACACAACACACACGGAGAGGGTTGAGAGGCCAAAAAAAAAAAATTCTATTAATTTGTCTCTCCATTCAATGTCTCTACTATTAGATCAAGTTTTAATGTTTGAGATTTTATGTTATATTCAATGTTATATTAATATTTTAATATAGTATTAAATCCCTATCATTAAAATTTGATCCAATGATAGAGATATTTAATAGAGAGGAAATAGAGAAAAGAATCAATGAAAACATTCATCTTTGGTTTAAGGTTTAAAGGGGTTATATATAGCTTTTCTCTGCATGAAGGTTCAATCCGTGCGAGCACACACAAACATGCTTACATACAACAATGGGACCAGTTAAAGAAGTAATATGTGAACAGATATTTAATTATAAAATGAAAGAAAAGTTTCTGAAAATACATCGTCACAATCTCTTTAAATAATGCATAAATAATTTGAAATTCTTGAACTATAAATACAATTTTAAGGCAAAAGAGATATAAATAGAATGTTACCAAGTTAAGCTCCAATATGTGCGTTTATATCTTAGCTTAAAGAGTATACCATATATTAAATATGGTTATGCCATAAACTTCAAGGCAAAAATATTCTTCACCGTCTCTCTCATACACACACGTGAGCATAAATATATCATAAGCAAAACATACGCTGACAAAAAAAAAGCCAATACACAAGATAAAATCAAGCAAGGTTATAAAATAACACCAGAAAAATGTAGCAATGTATGTTCACAATTAGAGCTAGGAATCAGAGTCGGACCTTTTAGGTAGGGGATAAAAAAAATTGCTATTTTTCAAAGCGTGGCCTGAAAGCATAAAGGTAAGGGCCGGCCTACAGGATCTGAAGTCCTTTTCACAAGATTTAACAATTTTTACTTTTTTTCAGTTTTTTTAAAAATTACAACAATGAAATTCATATTTTAACACACAAATGTTGTCAAAATTAGAATGTAAATAGTATGCATCATACAACAAATAAACACAGTCATTAAGATATAATCAAAGGTAAATTATTGTCTACATACCATAATTACAAATAATTAATGAGAAGACTTAACAAAATTAAAAGTACTTCTTATAAATATGTCTTAAAAAGTGTAGGTAGTCAATTAAATAAACAACACAAGATATAAATAAAATAATCATCAAAAAATAAGTCAAAAAATACAAAATTGGTAGGAATGCTTATGAAATAAGAAATATCTTTTATAAGTTTTTAATTTTTAGGATTATTAATACAAGATATTCTTATAAAAATTAATTCTAAAAAAGATAATAACAACTAAATATTTGCAACATCATTAATAAAATATAAAAAATCAATAATATTATTATCATATAAATAATTTTAAAAAATAAAAAATATATATGGGCCCACGGGCTGGCCGTTTTAGGCCATCGGCCCTACAGGACTAGACCTTTTAGGTCCGGTTTCACTTTTGAGGCAAAAATCTTAGACCTGGCCTTTATAAATTCAGGGCCTAAACAGGCCGGCTTGACAGACTCAGCCGTTTTCCGACTCTATTCACAGTTCATACAAATGTTTACCTCATTTGATAGACAGTGTGCGTGGTTACAACAAAGCCCATTCCCTAACGGCTCCAACGTAGAACTATGAACCATTGTCCTTCATGCCTTTGATAATCAACATATATTTGGGGAAAGATGCTGCAGAGAATGAAGGCCACACAATTCCAGTATCTGATCCTCCACTGCTTCCAAAAGAAAAGTGGCCAAATAATAATTCCTACGCCAAATACCAATTCGAATACCAAACCTATGATAAACTCATAATCAATTCCGTGGTTATTTGCAGATGTTGGTGGTGGCGGCATTAGCTTTTGTGTTCCATTGTTTGGACCTTGGGTCAAAGGTGGCCCATAAAGACCTTCATTGCCTTGGAAGGAAGATGCATCCAATGATTGAAGTTGAAGATGTGCACCTACAGGGATCCTTCCCACCAAATGATTATAGGACAAGTTTACAAATGAAAGGGAAGGCAAATTTGCTAGCTCTGCTGGAATCTCTCCTGTCAAAGAGTTGTTTGACAGATCAAAGTACTTAAGCTGTTGCAGTTTCCTTATAGATGGTGGAATGTGGCCTGAAAGATTATTATTTGACAGGTTGAGATCTAAGAGTGCTCTAAAATCCATTATGATCTCTTCTAGTATTGGCCCTTCAATGTGGTTGCAAGATGCCAACAACAAATAACTCATCTTAGGAAAGGAATAGGGGTGGGCATTTTTAGCACTTACATCAATTGACAGGTTATTGTTTGAAAGATCCAATCCAGTTAAATTGTCAAGTCTTCTAAACATATCTAGTTGTATTGTGCCACTGAACTTGTTCAAAGACAATATGAGGTACTCAAGCCCTCTAAGATGAAAAATAAATTGAGGAATAGGCCCTTGTAAAGAGTTACTACTCAAATCAAGTCTTCGTATCATGGAGGAAGAGACATTTGAAATTGCATCAAACTCTTGAAAATGGTTGTTGGAAAGACCTATGTATGGTAGCAATGGAAGAGAAAACAAAGACATAGAAACGCTCCCATTCAGGGAATTGTCCCGCAAACTGATGGAGACTAGCTTTACAAGGCCTTTGAAATGTGCTGATGATATTCCACCACTTAATTTATTATAAGATAGATCTATCTAAATAAGCTTCTTGGCCATATCAAATGGCGGAATGGGACCTATGAAGGAGTTAAATTTTAAGTCCAAGTAAGTAAGCTCGGTAAAATTTGACATTGAATCCGGCAATGTTCCATTAAATTGGCATTTATGTATATATAACCAAGACAGCCGCCGTAAGTTGCCTATGGAACATGGTAATGCTCCTGAGAAATTTGTATAACTTAGAATCAATGTTTGGAGAAAACCGACCTGTGGGAAGTCTGGTAGAGAATATTGAAAACCATCGTTGTATGATAGATCAAGAGAAGTGAGTGTCTGTACTTGGAAGTTGGAAGATCTTATCTGGAAAACTACCATGCAAATTACAAGATCTGAGATCCAGTTGGGTTAGATTTGAGAATTTAGCAAAGAAATCTGGCACTGGAGTTGACAAACGGTTGTGATACAAATGAATTATGGAGAAAGCATCTACCTATACTGCTTCCAAGTCGTACGTGGTGAAAGCATCTGGCTTTCTGCCAGAATCACTGTCTATTCATTCAAGTCGTTGATAACCGCCATATTCGAACCTTTATGGTGAAGTTTTTGTTCTACTACAACATGTAAACTTTTTTTTTTGGTCCTTTTTAGCAACGCTAGGGATCGCTTGTTTATCTTGCAAGTTTTTATTGGAAACCAGATTTACCAATCAACAAAGCATTCTTTCGCTCTGTTAATATTTGGATCCAAGTTTTTGGTTTGCCCGTGGATATATTATTGCTCAGAGCCTGTTGCTAAAATACTTGGGAACTCCATAGGAAAAAGAACTTGCTCTGTTTCATAAACAGGGGTCGCTAGTTACAGAAGAAAGTATTAGAGTAACTAATATAAGTGGATTAGTAGTCTCTGTTATGAATTTGTTATAAGTTTGTTCCATGATCTGGTTGAGTAAAGTACACACCTCAGCACTCTCTCGTTAGCCTAAGCCTTCGACAATAACAACAAGTATAGGTATCTTGAATCATCCACTCTTCTAGGTGCTGGTTTGTGATAGTTTATTTTTAGGCAATAAATATTTATAAATTGTGATTTACGGTATACGAGGTAAGTATATGAGAGGATTTTTATCTCGACTCATGTAATAAGTGCTTATTCTTAAAAAATAAGCTAATCCAAACATGAGCTAAGTGATTCATAGAGTCGTGTCTAGTTTATGATATTGTGTATGGAGGCGTTATGATTTTATATGGTCTAGTTTATTGACCTTTTTTCTTCAAATAATATGTACTTTTACTTGTTGTATCGTGTTACTTTAATGTGAAATTTCTTTTTCATAAAAAAAATATCTCTAAAATCAAGGACATGTTTGATTCTGTTCTGGAAAACTGTTTTTTTCTTGTTTTTAAAAACAAAAGGAAAAAAAAAATCTGTTTGACAAATTGTTTTCTTCTAATTGCTTTTAAAAAAAAACACAGATATTTGTTTTTTAAAAACAAATAACCTGAAACAGCCCCAATGTGTTTTCTGTTTTTGTTTTTCCTATCTTTTTGTTCTAAAAAATCGTAGCCAACCCCGACACTTCTCTTCTCTTCGACTCGACGAAGCTTCACTCACTACCTCGCCGTGTTCCCTGCTTGCTCACCGTCCCCCGCTCGATGGTTGCCATCGTCAATCTCTCTTTCCTCTCTCCTTAGTCTTTAATCGGTGAGTCCGTTTTATTTTTGAGCAATTCTTGTCGATTCAGCTCTCTTTGCGTGATGTGGCTGCTTATGGTTCTTTTTTGTGTGTGGATCCGTCTTCGCATCTTGTGACTCTCTTCTTGTGGTTATCTATTTTGAAATTATCCATGGGTAATCAAAAAGCCCCAAATGGTTCATGATTTGGCATATATCATTTACGCACCCACCAAAATTGGGCATATTCATCAGGCATTCTGAAGCTGTCAAACTCAAAAGTAATTAACTAACGAAGTTGAAAGTGATGTGCATATTCATTTAAAATACACCCCACTTTGCCTCTCTCTTGACTTGGAGCATAATATAATTATGGTATGGTAATTCAATAATGCTGTTCAATTCAAAATACTGATGACTGATGAGTTCTTTTTGGATGCTTAAAGCCACTACCTTGAAAGTTTCACATTCAAAGTTTAGTATAGCATTAAGGTACTTGGTAGCTAAAGAGGATGTCACTAATTGCTAATTAGTTGTAACCTATCTGTTGTTGTTATTTATAGCCTAGTGAGCAGGATACTTATGCAGACATAGAAGCTGCTTATAGGTGCCTTGAGGAGAAATATGGAGTGAAATAGGAGGACACTATACTGTATGGTCAGTCAGTAGGAAGTGGGCCTGTTCTGGATTGTGATTCTAGTGACAAAATTGTGAGCATGTTTTGTTCAGTTTTCTCCTTTTATGCTTGTTTTTTCATTGAGAGAAGAAGGTTCAGTTCAGTTAAATTGGCTTTGGACTTGCTAGTATTGATATAATGAGATGTATTCTTGTCCAAGTCTCTATGCATATGATGGCTCTATAGGCTAGATTAATTTTGGGCTTAGTGTCTTTATTGAAATACTGATTCCTCCTATTGTGTTCTCATAAGAGGCACAGAGTGTGGTGCTCCCTTTCATATAGAGAGGCATATAGGCTGTAGTTCCAAGCCTTTGCAGAAAGTGGACTCTGGTATTTTGGGTATCAAGTGGGGAATTTTTACTTATTTTGCCTGTAATAATTTCTTAACTCTAGAATGGCTTAGGAATAACTAAAAGCGCAGTGACGTATGAACAACAATCCAAGTTGTTTGATCTTTGTTTTTTTTTTTTGGCTGCAAGTCACCCCACATCCCCCACACCGCACATTATTGTCTAGAGCCAAAATGAATCAATAAATTTTGATGCGTAATATCTATCAAAGAGTATATTTGTAGATTGTGGTGTCTCCTCTCTGTCCTCCCTCTGAACTAAATCACAAACACCTTATATATCTATTATTTCACTGCATTAATTATGAGCCAATCATATTCACCATTTACCAGAGCTCTAAAAAAACTGTATATGTCGTTTTTATTCACCATTGCAAAGCAGAGTTTTCTATGGATTTGGTTGGGATGCTGAAACAAATACAGTCACTGCTAATGAGGAGGTTTGGAATAACCATATTGTGGTATGTAATCATATGATTTATTTGATTAGATAGTTTGGGTTCTTTCATTTCTAAATTTATGAGATTGAAATGCATATTTTGTAGGCACATCTTGAGGCTTCACAATTCAAAAAGCATGGGCTAGAACATTACAAAATGCTGGGCATTATATTTAACAGAAGCACTGCAATAGGGGTACTTCATCATGCATCTACGTAAGATCCACCAAATTCTGATGATGAGGTTCGACTTGATTATGAATATCTCAATTTTGGAGTTCATGTAAACCTTGACAAGGATGAAGACAATGTTGCTTAGGACATAGTTGAGAGAGTTACACACAGTGGAAAGCGGAGTCTTGAATTCTTTGATCGAATGAAAAAGAAAGAACCTAGGTCTATACAAATAGGGGAAGCTATTCAAGCATTTGTTGAGACATCTAAGGCAAGGGCAGAAGCTCAACTTGCTAAGGCCGAGAGCGAATCTAGTGTTGGAAGCCCAGCATCCAATAGTTATTCCGTTTCTATATGTGTTACTATTGTAAATAAGATGGATCTCTCTGACGATATTTATGTCAAGGCAATAAAACAATTTAAGGAACCAATCAATAGGGAGCTGTTTATGGCAGTGCCTTTAAAAAGGAAGAGGGCTTGACTAGAAAGCTTATAGACATACAGACATACTTGTAGCTTTCATGTTAGATTTTATGTTACCATGAACTATGCTTTGTTTTATGTTTCGTATTTTATTTAAATTTTAACACGTTAATTTTGTTAATAGTAGATCATTTTTGTGTTATTTATTGATGATTTTATTTGATTTTTTTATTAAACTAGTTTATTAATACAATAACATATTATATAATTTTAAAAAATAATGTTAATATCTATTATATAAAAGAACCAAATAAATAAATAAATTTTTTTTGTTTTTTATTTTTAAAACTTTTTTTAAGAAACAATTATATAAGTAAGAATTTTTTTTAAAACTTGTTTTAAAAAACAATCATCCAAACAAGTTTTTTTGTTTCAAAAACAATTTTTTAAAACAATTTTTTAGAACAAAAAATAGATAATAGAATCAAATAAGCCCTAAATACCCATCTTTACATTGAACCACACGTTAGTGTTGTCACGTGCAGTGCAAAGAAGAATTTGCTTCATATTTTTTGGTCCATTTTGAGTGTAGTGGCATTTTGATTTTGATTTTTTTTTTTTTTTGGTAAAGGATGTCAACCTTCTGCTTCAATCTTTCTCCATTCATCACTCTTCTTAATGTTCTATTAATTCCCAATTTCCCTGACTTTACTATACCAATCTTAGTTGTATAAACATTTTCATTTTATGTATAATTGACCTTTATATTATAAAAAAAGAAATCTTATTCAATGGTAATTAATAAGATTTTTCAGTCCTCAATATCACACACTACTACAAAAAAGCAAATATGTGGCGCTTAAAATTGCATTAGCTGTGGAGCTTGCGAAATGCCACCTATCTAGACGCTACTAAAAGAAGTTGTGGCGCTTGGAAGCGCCACATATTTTTAAATTGTTTTTTTTTAAAAATAACCTCTTGTAGCGCCTGCCAAGGCAGGCGCCACAGGAGGCATACCTCCTGTAGCGCTTGGCCGGCCAGGTGCCACAGGAGGGTTGGACCTCCTGTGGCGCCTGCCTGGTCAGGCGCCACAGTAGGGTTTTTTTTTTTTTTAAATTTTTCGTGCTGGTTTTTTTTAGCATATTTTTTCCTCATATTTTTTGGGTTCTTCATATTGGTTTTTTTTTAGCATATTTTTTTCTCATATATATCTCCCATGCATATATAACTAGTCTGCAAGGTTTAATAAGAACAATAATATATAACTTTAAAATGATACCAACAAATGATTGATTAGCTAAAGTAGTAATGAAAATTGTTATACAATATAATATACTGTAAACCTAGCTAAATGTAATATAATACAACAAATTCAACTTCAACAAACATGCATGACACAACAATTGGCAATTAGAAACAACACAAAATAGACCAGCTAGTGAATTTAATAGTATATATAGCTACCTAGGGATTTGCCTAAACACATATTCACACCATTCCTCGATCACTTCATTAACCTGATGGTCTGTCAAAGCGTCACAACGTTGATCTTCATAATACTACAGATATATACAATCAGACACAAGTTAGAACGAATTAAAATCAGTAAAACATAATTGTCAGGCACTAATTCAATTTCATTACAACACAATATGAAGTGCAACTAAATGACTTACTTTTTGAGGAATAAATGGTTGATCATGCATAATAATATCCTTCATAAATTTCATGATATAGTACCCACAATCATTGTCATTAGGTTGGAAAGGGCACTGCAAAAATATAATGCAATATTTTACTCTGTTCATGAATAAAAAGTGTTTACTAACAAAGTCTAAGTAAAGTCAAATATCTACAAAATAGCACTAACACAAATATATATTAAATACGTGAAATAATATTAAATAAATGATTTTGATTTTTGCAAAACAAATAATTTGAAGAAGTTTTAAAAGAAATAGCAGTATTATTAAAAGTTAATTTGATTATCTAATTTCAAGTCACTTGTATATTAATTACTGTCGTTCAAATTTATGGTTATATATAACATATAAATTCAATTCTTTCATTGTTCTTGTAACTTGTTGCATTAATTTCTTAGAACTAGTGAGAGCTAAAACACAGTACACACGCCTACAATGGGGATCAGATAAGTCTCTAGTAATGGGAATATATATGTACACACACGCCTACAAACAACAAACACATTTGTATATTATATATATATAGGTGTTGTACATGTAAAGAGAAAACAAACAAAACTAGAGATGGTCCCACAGAAAAACATAAATCTGCCGATAGAGAGAGAGAGCGCATGGGCATTGTCTTCTCCTCAATAATTTTAGTTACATTCTATATTTTTTTCCTGTGTTGATTGGATGAAATTACATACTATGTACATGTCTATTTCTAAATTGGTTTATGTACTAGTATAATAACACCATCCATGAAGAAGATGACTATATATGATATATAAATATACAAGCATGCGTGTCATAACAGGGAAAAAAAAACCATAGCAAGCATGCCATAAAAAAAACAGCAGAACAACCTGAAAAAAAAATTAATAAAAACAAAACGCAACTTTAACTTACAGGTTGATCAGTGCAGTGGAGTGGGGGACCACGTAATTGCCGTTGGTGACGCAATCTTCAGTGAGGGAAGGAAGAAATTTGAGCTACCAAATGGAGTGGGGATCAAAAACTTGTAGATAATACAAAGAAAAGGGAATAATAGGAACAGGAGTGGGGTTGGCAGTTGGGATAAAACAAAGACGTGTGCTCGTGTGAGTGTCATTTTAAGAAGTGAAGATAAGAAAATGGAAGGAGGGGGAGAGCACGCACAGATACATGAAAGTGAAAATGAGAGAGGGAATGATTAAAGATAGTGAAAAAGGTAAAGAAAGAGAAGGGGGGTGGCACGCGGGAAATGAAAGTGATTGGGGGGAGGGAGGCGGGAAACAATATAGGATAAGGGGGTGGGGCAGGGTGGGTTCTGATTGGTGGGGAAGGGATAGAAAATCCAAATTTTTTTTAAAAAAAGGGTCAGGGGTGGCGCTTGACCAGGCAAGCGCCACCCCTGCCTAAAAAATTTTTTTTTTAAAAAAAGGGTCAGGGGTGGCGCCTGACCGGGCAGGCGCCACCCCTGAAAAATTTTTTTTTTAAAAAAAAAAAGGGTCAGGGGCAGAAGCTAGTGTGGCGCCTGGCATGTCAGGCGCCACAGCTGGTACTAGTAGGTCAAGTGTGGTGCCTGCCTGGTCAGGCGCCACACTTAACCATATCAGCTGTGGCGCCTACCCTTTCAGGCGCCACAGCTGGTAAAAAAAAATATAAAAAAAAATAATAAATGAGCAGCTGTGGCACTCCATTAAGAAAGGGCCACAATAGGTGCGCCACCTTTCAACCTTTTTGTAGTAGTGACAGCTTATACCTTTATGAATCTATAAAGTTGATGCTGAAATATGATTGGTTCATTTTAGAATATTTGTCAAAGGTAGTACAATATCAATATCATCACTCAATAAAGTATCAGAAAACTGATATATCAATAACGTTAACTTAATAATTCAGGTACAATACAGAGTACTCATAAAAAAATACGGCTTGTGCATCTCATCAAAAGCATCAAATATGTCATCTATATTAAATTCAAATGATTACAACATAAAATTCACATTTCATTATCTTCGATTGTCTCCCTTATTGATCAAGCTGCCAATATTTAGATATGCCACTCCACAGAATTAACTTCATCTGAAATTTACGATAATAAAAACAATTACATAGTTAATACCATTGAAAATTACTTAGTAACAACGATGATAATTATTAATAAAAAAGCCTTAAAAGAAAATAAGAGACCCTGGACCAATAATTAAGGGCCAATAATGCTAAGAAACATCCCTAACACACACACACACACTGAGAGGGTTTAGAGGGGTTATATATGGCTTTTCTCTACATGAAGGTTCAATTCTTGCGATCGCACACCAACATGCTTACATATAACAATGGGAGCCAGCCAAAGAAGTAATGCGTGAACAGATATTTAATTATAAAATAAAAGAAATTTTCTGAAAATACATCCTCACAACTTTCTCTTTAAATAATGGATACATAATTCGAAATTCTTGAACTATAAATACAATTTAAAGGCAAAAAAGATATAAATAGAATGTTACCAAGTTAAGTTCCAATATGTGCGTTTATATCTTAGCTTAAAGCGTATACCATATATTAAATATATTATGTTCTTGTGAGATGTTCAAAATTTTAACACGACTTCATTTGCATAAAACTCAAAATTATATGATATCATCCCGTCATTACGTACAGTCATTTAAACCGATTAGTTAGGAATTAAAAAAAAAAGACTAGAATAAAAAATGGGGCATTTAAATGAAAAATGTGACTTAATAGATACTTATATGGTTGGATAAAAAGGTGTATATATGTGTGTGCAATTTTAAAAATTAAAGGAGTGTTTATGTTACACAACTTCTCTTATTAAAAAGGGCAGACGGTAATAACAAATGGAGACTATATAGTCTATAAATGGGATCGAATATGTGATATTTTATTTAGAGGGACTACTATACCGTTAAGTTATAATAAGTTTATTGGCTGTTATGCAATTTTTTTAAAAAAATGTTGGGAAAGAATCCTAGTTTTTAAGATAGATGAGAAATTTGTGTAATTAAGATGAAATATAGAATATGTCAGTGTACTTGCCTTGAAAAATCAATTCTTGCAATTAACCAAGGCTCTATAAAGTTGTTGAGAATTGATCACGATTAGCAAAAATATTCTTCACCGTCTCTCTCATGCACACACGTGGGCATAAATATATCATAAGCAAAACATACACTGACAAAAAAAAAAAAAAGGCCACCACACAAGATAAAATCAAGCAAGGTTATAAAATAACACCAGAAAAATGTAGCAATGTATGTTCACAATTAGAGTTAGGAATTAGAGTCGGACCTTTTAGGCTTGGAATAAGAAAAATTGCTGTTTTTTAAAACGCGGCCTGAAAACATAAGGGTCAGGGTCGGCCCACAGGGCCTGAAATCTTTTTCACAAGATTTAATAATTTTTACTTTTTTTCAGTTTTTTTTAAAATTACAACAATGAAATTCCTATTTTAACACACAATTGCTGTTAGGGATGAGCAAAAACCCGGTGGTCCGATCCAGTCTGGTCTGACCCGAGCTGGTCTAGTCCGGTCCAGTCCAATCTAAATAAACAATATAATGAAATCGGACTAGACTGGACCAGACTGACTGGTCGGGTTAGACCGGGTTCTAGACCAGGGGACCAAACCACCTAGACTGGTCCGGTCTGGTCCAGGTCAATTTATGAAAAAATATTTTTATAATTTAGATGTTATTTTTTATTTAATGTTGTTAGAGTTTTTTTAAGGATTTATAATCAAATTTTATTTGTTATGATGATTTTTATATGATTATAGGTATTTTTATTATCTTAATTATATTTATCATGTTTAAATCTTTTTTCTCAACATATTTTTTTATTGTTGTTGAATGTTGTTGGATATTCTTATGATTTATGATGTTTTAATTTTTAGTGACATATTTTATATTATTATAGGTATTTTTGTAGTCCTAATTATGTTTAATAGGTTCAAATTTTGCCTTCCAAAGAGGAAAAAATCAAAATAAAAAAATATTAAATTTAGGCCCTGGACTACCTAGACTAGTCCAGGTAGTCTACCAGACTCGGTCTAGTGCAGCCCGACCTCAGGTTGGTGCTAGACCAGACTAGACCACAGACTGCTTTGTGCAACCCGAGATCTTTCAAGACCAGACCTCAGGTTGATGTCAAACCCGGTCTAGTCTAGTCCATGCTCATCCCTAATTGCTGTCAAAAATTAGAATGTAAATGGTATACATCATATAACAAACAAACACAGTCATTAAGGCATAATTAGAGGTAAACTATTGTCTACATACCACAATTACAACTAATTAATGAGAAGACTTAATAAAATTAAAAGTACTTCTTATAAATATGTCTTAAAAAGTGTAAGTAGTCAATAAAATAAACAACACAAGATATAAATAAAACAATCATCAGAAAATAAGTAAAAAAATACAAAATTGGTAGGAGTACTTATGAAATAAGAAATATCTTTTATAAGTTTTAAATTTTTAGGATTATTAATACAAGATATTCTTATAAAACTTAATTCTAAAAAAGATAAAAACAACAAAATATTTGCAACATCATTAACAAAATATAAAAAATAAATAATATTATTATCATATAAATAATTTTAAAAATAAAAAATATATACAGGCCCACCACCCTGCCCTTTTAGGCCATCGGCCCTATAGAACTAGACCTTTTTGGCCCGCTTTAATTTTTAAGACAAAAATTTTAAGCCCAACCATTATAAATTCAGGGCCAAAACGGATCAGCCCAACAGACTCAGCCCGTTTTTCCGACTCTATTCACAGTTTATACAAAGGTTTACCTCATTTGATAGACAGTGTGCGTGGTTACAACAAAGCCCATTCCCTAACGGCTCCAACGTAGAACTGTGAACCAATGTCCTTCATGCCTTTGATAGTCAACATATATTTGGGGAAAGATGCTATAGAGAATGAAGGCCACACAATTCCAGTATCTGATCCTCCACTACTTCCAAAAGAAAAGTGGCCAAATAATAATTCCTACGCCAAATACCACTCCGAATACCAAACCTGTGATAAACTCATGATCAATCCCGTGGTTATTTGCAGATGTTGGTGGTGGTGGCATTAGCTTTTGTGTTCCATTGTTTGGGCCTTGGGTCAAAGGTGGCCCATAAGGACCTTCATTGCCTTGGAAGGAAGATGCATCCAATGATTGAAGTTGAAGATGTGCACCTACAGGGATCCTTCCCACCAAATGATTATAGGACGAGTTCACAAATGAAAGGGAAGGCAAATTTGCTAGCTCTGTTGGAATCTCTCCTATCAAAGAGTTGTTTGACAGATCCAAGTACTTAACCTGTTGCAGTTTCCTTATGGATGGTGGAATGTGGCGTGACAGATTATTATTTGACAGGTCAAGATAGTAGAGTGTTCTGAAATCCATTATGATCTCTTCTAGTATTGGCCCTTCAATGTGGTTGCAAGATGTCAAGATCAAAAAACCCATCCTGGGCAAGAAAGAAGGGTGAGCGTTTTTAGCATTCACATTAATTGACAGGTTATTGTTTGAAAGAGTTACTCCTCAAATCAAGTATTCGTAACAAGGAGGAAGAGACATTTGAAATTGCATCAAACTCTTGAAAATGGTTGTTGGAAAGACCTATGTGTTTTAGCAATGGAAGAGAAAATAAAGACATAGAAACGCTCCCATTCAGGGAATTGTTCCGCAAACAGAAGAAGACTAGCTTTACAAGGCCTTTGAAATGTGCTGATGATATTCCACCACTTAATTTATTATAAGATAGATGTATCTCAGTAAGCTTCTTGGCCATACCAAATGGTGGAATTGGACCTAACAAGGAGTTATATGCCAAGCCCAGGTAAGTAAGCTCAGTGAGATTTGACATGGAATTTGGCAGTGTTCCATTAAATTGGCATGAATATATTTCTAATTTAGATAGCCGCCGTAAGTTGCTTATGGAATCTGGTAATGCTCCTGAGAAATTTGTATAACTTAGAATCAATGTCTGGAGAGAACCGATCTGTGGGAAGTCTGGCAGGGAACCTTGAAGACCTACGTTGAATGATAGATCAAGAGCAGTGAGTGCCTGTACTTGGAAGATCTTATCTGGAAAGCTACCATGCAAATTACAAGAATTGAGATACCGTTGGGTTAGATTTGAGAATTTAGCAAATAAATCTGGCACTGGAGCTGACAAAGGGTTGTGATACAAACGAATTATTAAGAGATTTTGAAGAATTTTGAGGGAGGAATCAATGGGACCTGATATGTTGCAATTTGACATGCTTAGAACCTGTGGATGAGGGAGAGAAGACGTCAAAGCAAGACCCCATTCATTTCCCTTGAGCGCTATATTAATGCCATCTAGATATAGTTCTCTAACTTCACAGAGGTTCTGAACAAGCTTCATCACATTTGGATTCTCAAGTTTCAGAGCTGATTCTCCTAAATCATGAGGATATTCTCCAAAATCATAAAGAGATTCTCCTAAATCATAAGGAGTAGACAGATCAATAATGGCTAACCTTGTGAGCTGACCAATCTCCATTGGTATCTGGCCCACAAAACCAGCATTAGACAAATTAAGAGAAGTTAAGCTCTTCAAATCTTTGACGCTGGATGGAATCCCAGAACTGAAGTTATTGAAAGCCAAATTCAAATGCTTGAGATATTGGAGGCTGAACAGAGTACTGGAATTTTCTAGTCCTCCCGAGATTGATTCCTCACTGAGGTCCAGACCAGCAACATGTCCCTCCTCATCCAATCTTACGCCTCTCCAGTCACTGCAAGGGCTGCTTTCATTCCAGAACAACAATTTTCTGGAATCAATAGGGTTGAATTTGAGGGTTTTCTTCAATTAAAGTAACAAAAGTTTCTGGTCTTCAAGACAGTGGACAGAATTTCCAGAAACCAGAGAGACGTTGAGACAAAGACATGCCCAATAATGACAGAAAAAGAAGGGAAGCCATAAAGCTAATGATATATTCATTGGACGTTGGGGTATATGTCAGTGCACTTGACTTAAAAAATCAATTCTTGCAATTAACCAAGACTCTTTAAAGTAGTTTAGAATTGATCACGATTTGCAAAAATATTCTTCACCGTCTCTGTCATGCACACACGTGAGCATAAATATATTATAAACAAAACATACACTGACAAATAAAAGCCAACACACAAGATGAAATCAAGCAAGGTTATAAAATAACACTAGAAAAATGTAACAATGTATGTTCATACACAGGTTTACCTCATTTGATAGACAGTACACGTGTGCGTGGTTAAAGCAAAGCCCATTGCCTAACGGCTCCAACGTAGAACTGTGAACCATTGTCCTTCATGCCTTTGATAATCAACATATATTTGGGGAAAGATGCTACAGAGAATGAAGGCCACACAATTCCAGTATCTGATCCTCCACTGCTTCCAAAAGAAAAGTGGACAAATAATAATTCCTACGCCAAATACCAATCCGAATACCAAACCTGTGATGAACTCATAAGCAATTCCGTGGTTATTTGCAGATGTTGTTGGTGGTGGCATTAGCTTTTGTGTTCCATTGTTTGGACCTTGGGTCAAAGGTGGCCCATAAAGACCTTCATTGCCTTGGAAGGAAGATGCATCCAATGATTGAAGTTGAAGATGTGCACCTACAGGGATCCTTCCCACCAAATGATTATAGGACAAGTTCACAAATGAAAGGGAAGGCAAATTTGCTAGCTCTGCTGGAATCTCTCCTGTCAAAGAGTTGTTTGACAGATCCAAGTACTTAAGCTGTTGCAATTTCGCTATGGATGATGGAATGTAGCCTGACAGATTATTATTTGATAGGTCGAGATCGTGGAGTGCTCTAAAATCCATTATGATCTCTTCTAGCATTAGCCCTTCAACGTGGATGCAAGATGCCAACTTCAAATAACCCATCTTGGGCAAGAAAGAGGGGTGAGCGTTTTTAGCATTCACATCAATTGACAGGTTATTGTTTGAAAGATCCAATAAAGTTAAATTGTCAAGTCTTCTAAACATATCGAGCCGTATTATGCCACTGAACTTGTTCGAAGACAACATGAGGTACTCAAGCCCTCTAAGATGAAAAATAAATTGAGGAATAGGCCCCTGTAAAGAGTTACTACTCAAATTAAGCATTCGTAACATGGAGGAAGAGGTATTTGAAATTGCATCAAACTCTTGAAAACGGTTGTTGGAAAGAATTATGTCTTGTAGCAACGGAAGCGAAAACAAAGACATAGGAACGCTCCCATTCAGGGAATTGCTCCACAAATTGATGGAGACTAGCTTTACAAGGCCTTTGAAATGTGCTGATTATAAGATAGATTAATCTGAATAAGCTTCTTGGCCATATAAAATGGCGGAATGGGACCTGTGAAGGAGTTAAATGATAAGTCCAAGTAAGCAAGCTCGGTAAGATTTGACATTGAATCCTGCAGTATTCCATTAAATTGGCATCTATGTATATCTAACCAAGACAGCCGCTGTAAGTTGCTTATAGAACCTGGTAATGCTCCTGAGAAATTTGTATAACTTAGAATCAATGTTTGGAGAGAACTGACCTGTGGGAAGTCTGGTAGAGAACCTTGAACACCAACGTTGTTTGATAGATCAAGAGAAGTGAGTGTCTCTACTTGAAAGATCTTATCTGGAAAACTACCATGCAAATTACAAGATCTGAGATCTAGTTGGGTTAGATTTGAGAATTTAGCAAATAAATCTGGCACTGGAGCTGACAAAGGGTTGTGATACAAATGAATTATGGAGAGATTTTGAAGAATTTTCAGGGAGGAATCAATGGGGCCTGATATGTTGCAATTTGGCATGCTTAGAACCTGTAGATGAGGTAGAGAAGACGACAAAGCAAGACCCCATTCATTTCCCTTGAGCGCTATATTAATGTCATCTAGATATAGTTCTCTAACTTCACTGAGGTTCTGAACAAGCTTCATCAGATTTGGATTCTCAAGTTTCAGAGCTGATTCTCCTAAATAATAAGGAGTAGACAGATCAAGAATGGCTAACCTCGTGAGCTGAGCGATCTCCATTGGTATCTGGCCAACAAAACCAGCATTTGACAAATCAAGAGAAGTTAAGCTCTTCAAAACTTCGATTCTGGATGGAATCATAGAATTGAAGTTATTGAAAGCCAAATTCAAATGCTTGAGATATTGGAGGCTGAACAGAGTACTGGAATTTTCTAGTCCTCCCGAGATTGATTCCTCGCTGAGGTCTAGACCGGCAACATGTCCCTCCTCATCCCATGTTACGCCTCTCCATTCACTGCAAGGGCTGCTTTCATTCCAGAACAACAATTTGCTGGAATCACTAGGGTTGAATTTGAGGGTTTTCTTCAATTGAAGTAACCAAAGTTTCTGGTCTTCAAGACAGTGGACAGAATTCCCAGAAACCAGAGTGACGTTTAGACAAAGACATGCCCAATAATGACAGAAAAAGAAGGGAAGCCATAAAGCTAATGATATTTTCATTGGACGTTGGGGTATACTGTGCTTAAGGCTCATACAACTGAAAACTGAAGCAGCGAAGAGACTAGTGGTGGATTCTGTGGGTTGAACATGCGAATTCTGTGGCTTGAGCTTTCAGTGTCAAAGTAAATACGCATCGGAGCGCAGAAGAAAAATACTGGGAAGAAAAGGCACATATTCCGACCAGTAGACTAGTGAGTCAGTGTCAAAGTAAACTCAAAAAGTCCAAGTCGTGGTTGTTGGGAAATGAAGCTAATAAAGTTGGAAGAAAACGCGGAGAATATAATGCTGTCTCGGACTACTGACTGCTACATAAA
This sequence comes from Inga leiocalycina, assembly GCA_963242795.1. Taxonomy (NCBI): domain Eukaryota; kingdom Viridiplantae; phylum Streptophyta; class Magnoliopsida; order Fabales; family Fabaceae; genus Inga; species Inga leiocalycina. Next base: position 58,276,488 of record OY725328.1, read on the forward strand.
CATTCCACGCGTCTTCGAAATGCAATCATTGAGTGACTAACGACACTGCAAAGACCGTTGTGGACAGAAGGCAATAATATAAGTGGATGCCTCTCTTCCTCGTCGAGTACCCCTCAGATGTCGTTTTCAATTGTCATGTTTAAAGGTAACCTTTTTTTTCATCCGGCATTCTGATAGTAGCTATTCTCCCAACACCCGGGAGTAATGATAATTGTATCCTACTTGTACTAGACATCGTTGCACAATGAGCTTAAGATTCTGAGACAAATTGCAGCTTTATTAGGATGAAGGATTTTTTTTTTAGTGTAAAACTGAATTCATTTATGTATCAAAATTATTTACAAGATCAACATCCTCTAATCTCCCTCATCATCCTCCATATATTATACAACATGTGGGGGTTGATCAAGGACTTTATTCACTCTTTATTATTTGCTATGGCCCGTATATTTATGGAAATTTAAGTTAATGATTTTTTCCCTATCAGTTGCACGATGAGCGTAAGATTATGAGACAAATTGCAGTTTTTTTAGGATGAAGAGTTTAATTAAAAGACTTAATTGGTATATTCACTCCAAGGTTCTGAAGAAGAAGTAATAATATATAACTATCCATATAATACTAACAGGTCAAGTTTAGCTAGAGGCAATTTTTCTAAACATGTTCTTTTTTATTTTTTATTTCACATTTCGGGCATTTAAACATAAGATTTCCTACTTAATGATGATACCCGTTCGCCAACCTTGCCTGTTAGCAAGAAAAAATAATTATGTGCTGGAATGTTGCGATTTTTTTAATTTTTTTGTTTTCTTTATTATTGCAGTGAATATTCATACCGGTTGTTAAATTTTTGTCAGGAATGTCATTTTCTTTGAACTATTTAGTAAATCTCTATCCTTTTGTAATTGTGTCTCTTACTAAAATTCCAACCCCACCTTGATATGAAGAGGAAAAAAAGGCATTTATATTTTGCTTTCTGTTCACTAAACCCAATATCATTAGTGATACATCTAGGGGTGAGCATGGTGCCCAGTGGCCCGGTGCGCCCACCCTAGCCCTATAAAAAATTGTCCAGTCCAACCCTAAAAAAGTGGCTCGAAAAAATTTTGGGCAGCTTTGGGCGGGCTAATAATAGGGCAAGGCCGGGCATCAGGCAAGGGGTGCTACCCTGCCTATTTGGCCCTGCCCTGAAAAATTATTTTCATTTATTTAAAATATAAAATTTCATATCAATTAAATATTATTTCATATATATATTTTTATTTAAAATATATATTGTCTATTGTATAATACTCTTCTGGTTTTTTCTTTTTTGCCCTAACTACTAAACACTATTTACAAGTAGATTTCTTCCTTTCTTATTTACTTTGTGATGTATTAAATTATAGTTGCTTTTTATTTTTTTTCCAGATACTTCATCATTTGATAAACTCTTAGGACATTGAATTGATGCAAACTACTTTAACTTCACAGCTTTAATTACAATCGTTTTGCTTCCTTATTTATAATGGATTATGGATGTAGTTTCATTTTTAAAGTATGGATATTTGTTAAGACATATGGTATTTTTTAAATTTCAAGACTTAAGTTGTAGACTTATTTTAAAATATACTAAAATGTGTAATCATTGAATGCATTTGAAATTTATATTAATTAGAGCGAAGTTAAGACATATGGTATTGGTAATTATAGGAATGTTTATGAAATTTATGCGGAATTATTTTTTTCATATGTGGATATATAAGACAAGGTGTTATCACTTGGGTAGAGAAGCCCACCCTGCCCAACCCACCCTTGCCCAGCCCAAAATAATTAGGGCTTTTAATGGGCAGGGTCGGGCATCGGGCTGCAAAATGCAGCCCGTTCATCCTTCGGGCAGGGGTCTCGCCCTGCCCAACCCTGCCCATGCCCACCCCTAGATACATCTTTGTTACTTTGGTAGAAAAACGGGCAACTTGCTTGTTTTTCTTTTGGATCCATGATTTTTTTTGTGATAACTAATTTTTGTAAGAGACAAATTCCAACCCAACCTTGATATAAAGAGGAAAAGAGGCATTTGTACTTGGGAATAGACACATAAATATCATTTGAATTTTCAAAACCCCAAAAAAACTGTTAGCACATGAAAATAACATAAAGGTGATGTGATAATAATCTGGAATTTTGAAGTTTGTGTGTTTTTACCAAAATACCCCTAATATTTTAATTTTTTTAAAAAAAAAAGAAAATAAGCTCCCTTGCTGGAGCACTACTACCGGCCAGCCGCTAGAGCTCTGATGTCAGCGGCTTTTTTTTTGGAGAGGGGATTAATTTTTTTCCCAAAAAAATGTGGAGCTAAGGGAGTGAAGGTGGGATTTGATACCTTGGTTACAAATTTTTTGGGAAAAAAAATAATCCCCTGCCCAAGAAAAAAAGCCACCGGTGGAGCTTCGATGCCCAGAGGGTGCCAATCAACTAGAAGTGGTGCTCTGGTAGAGCTGGGAATTAGGGCCGGCCCTTGACGGGCCAGGGCCTAAAAGGGCCGGCTCTAAAGGGTTCAAGGTCAAGAAAATTGCAGTTTTTCAAAACCCGGCCTGAGAGCATCAGGGCCGGAAAGTCCTTTTCACAATACTTAACTATTTTTCCTGCGTATTTTCTTTTAAAGAGATATACAAAATTCTAATTTAACACATAAATGTTGTCAACACTAAAATTTAAAACATGTCTCACGTAAGAAACAAACACGGTTACTAATGTTTAATCAAAAGTAAAATCATGCCCATAATAACTCACATAAAGACCAAAGCATAAGAAGGCAAGGAATTAAACACTCTAACCTCTATACAACATTAGTATGACGACTATCATTTTCATCTTCTTCACCACTATCATCAATTTTAAGGACATTTGATTGTGTTTCACTTTGTGTAGTAGGTTGTACTTGAGGAGTAAAAATATCAAGAATTTCTGGACAAGGGGCAAGGAGGGGGTAAGGGCAAAAAAAAAATTAAAAGGGCCTAACGGGCCGGCCCTCAGCCCTGTAGGGCCGAATACCTACAGGTCTGACCCTTTTAGGCCCGACTTCCTTTAGAGGCTTCAATTTAAAAGCCCGGTTCGAGACTTAATAGGGCTTAAACGGGCTGGCCCGACTGGCTCGCGCGGCCCGATTTCCCAGCTTTATGCTCTGGTGAAGATGCCTCTTTTCGTTTCTTTTTTTAATCAAAATATTAGGGGCATTTGATAAAAACACACAAAATTCAAAATTCTAGATTCCTACTACATCACCTTTATGTCATTTCAATATTTTAATAGATATTTTGAGTTTTGGAATTTCAAATGGTATTTATGTATATTTTTCCCTTTATATTTTGCCTTCTGTTCAGTAAACCAAATATCATTAGTGATGCATCTTTATCACTTTGGTAAAAAAACGGGCAACTTGTTTGCTTTTATTTTTGGATGGATGATTTTTTTTGTCATAACTAATTTTCTTAATCTTTACAAATTAATTATTTAGTTCATGCTTATCAAAAAAAAAATTTATTTAGTTCATATATTTATAATAGAAGAAATACTTGACTTTGGTTCTTCGTATTTACTCACTCGGGCCAAAAGAAAACATTGCGTGCTCTTAATTTTGTAGAGACATTTTGTTAAGCTTATATCATTATTGTCCGATAGAAAGCTTTTAAGTTGAATATTACGTTAATGTTCCAAAATAATAAATTTTATTAATTAAACTTCTGTTAAAACACCACAAGTAATAAATCTCATCCATGTAGAAAATGAAATAGCCTCCTAGGAAGAAGGAAGCAATGGCTTACACTTATTGGGGATTGGGAGGACTGTTTTTAGCTGCACAAGTAGGATAGTGAAGTGATTCAAGGAAGTTTGGCAATGCATTGAACATGCATTACTAAAGAGCTTGATATTAGAATATTTGATTAAATTGGGAATCAAAAGCCTTATTATTGAAAGCAAAATCCATAACATAAAAATCCAAATAAATCCCATAATCTCTTCATGTAAATAATTAAGTAGCACTCTACTAATGCAGCAATGAAGACCCCGGAGCCCCACTCAAGCAACTCTTTGCTGGTATCATCCTTGTGCACTATCACCTCAATAAAGCATAAGCTATCCTTCTTTGGACCTGTTGCTGTCTCAATTGCTTCTATTAGCTCCTCTTCACAAAATACCTACCAATTAAATATGTTTTAATTAATTATTAGTAGACATATAAATATAATTAATTAGCCGTTTGCCATGTTACCAATAATGGATTTCGACTTCAATTGTGTATCCACAATTGTTTATCAGGAAGATTATGGTCTTTTGCCCTTGCCTCAGCATTTTAGATACCTCTTGTGTAGTCATCTGTAAAAAGCAGTGTACGTGAACCCGGACCGGACCGGCCGGTCCGGCCCGGAAACCGGCGAACCGGTCCGGTCCGGGTTCGAATTTAAAAAAAAAACAAAAAATTTTAATATTTTTCCTTTAGAATTTCATACTATAAGTCTAAAATTTTCAATTTCTCACCGGTTTGGTCCCGGTTTAGCTCCGGTTTGGCCCCGGTCTGACCCACTGACCCTTAACCCAGTACCCCGACCGGTTCAATACCCGGTCCGAGTTTTAATACCTTGGTAAAAAGCATTTTGAAAAAACACAAAACAAGGCACCTTAATCAGTTCCAAGCAGTGAAGCTTGTAAAGTTTGAAATTTGAAATGGTTTTTATTAGATTTTTTATATAGGCATACGGTCAAAATGGATAGAAGTGATCAAGGCTCTTAGCATTATATACCTCCAATCCCTTTGTCTAATTAGTCGATGTGGGACACTAATATTCTAATATGGAATGGAAATAAGACCAACCTTTTATGGAATGGGAGTAAGACTAACCTGAAAGGTTCCATGACCAATGCAAGCGATGACTCGTTTCTCAGGAACAGCTTGTACTTAGCAAGAGTGGCACCAACAGACCATCCTATTGATCCATACTGCATTTGGAACTCATGCCTGTTTGTTCATTTCAAAAGATTCTCATCAACAACTTTCAAACACTAACAAAGAGTTCAAAAGATGTCCCATTCAACTGAAGCTTACCCGCAGCCCTTTGGTTGTTTTAGCTTTTGGCAGTTAAACCATGAGTCTCCTGTCTCAGCAATAACAGCAGTTTCACTGGACAACATCTTTTATATGTGTTTGAACAGAATGTTCACCCTCAATGGTACTTTTAAGGTCTTTATATTATTCGCAAACTGCACCGACCTATGCTGCTTCCAAGTCGTGGTGAAAAGCATCTGGCTTTCTGACAGAATCATTGATAACCGCCATACTCATTGAAGAACAGGTGTTGTCAGTTTTTATGCCTTAGTAACCTCTTCAAAAATTAAATTAAGGGGGTAATCCCAGATCGTCTCTCGATGAGCTTTTTATTAATTACCAAGAAATTAAGTGCAATGATTGACATGAAATAATAAAAAGGGAAAATTTGATCTTTTGAAACTATAACTATATGAAAATAATAAAAGTCTTAAATTATAATGTTTCTGATATTTTTAGATATGATGGAATGGAAATAGGAATGTATGAAATGAATTTCTTGAAAATGGCTTACAAGGGCCAATCATAGTTCAAATAATGATAATAGGAGTTCAATTGACTAGTTTAGTCAAAAATGCCTAAAAGACCTTTTAAGCTAGCTTGAGTTAGATTAATTAAACACTTCCACACCGGGCAAGGTTTAACCCCTCTAATCAAAACTCAATACAAAACACTAACAATTGCAAACAAAGTCTCTCAAAATACCAAACTTCAAACACCGTTGAGTTTAGTGCATTAACCAATGATTATTCCTAAATTTAGAAAATAATCACTTCTTAAAACATTATTAAAAACCACTTTTAATGTAATTTATGAAATCACTAAGTTTTCTAAAATACCAAACCCATAAACTGATGAGTCTAGCATCAAAAGAGATGAACCCCTACTTTAGAGATGCTATTAAGCACTCTTAGTGTGTGATTTAAATTAGGGCTATGAAGCAAATTTACCAACTAAGTTTTGTCCAAGGAGCGTCTGACACAAATATGTTTTAGAAGGGGTAAATATACCAATGAACAATTAAAAATGGGTATCCAGCACAAAAACCGTTAAATCCGTATTAACGCCATTAGAGGTTTTCTTTTCTTATAATTTAATGCCGTTAGTACGGATTTAACGGTTTTTGTGTTGGTTGCCCCTTTTTAATTGTTCATTGGTATTTTTACCCATTCTAAAACATATTTGTATAAAACACTTTTCAGACAAAACTTCGTTGATAAATTTTCTCCTTAACCCTTAAAAATTAATTAATGCAAATAGTTGAACGTAACTCTAAAATCAAATCAATATTTAAACAATACCATGGAAGACAATAGAAAATCAATGGAATTACACTTCAACATATATGTAACAACATATATTGATGAACACAAAGTTCAACATCAACTAATTTAAATCACAAATTAATCCAAACTATATACTTAACCAAATAACAAAGGTCTAACAATATAAATACAATCTCTAAAACTAAAAATCATAATTATAAAATTAAACAAATAGATTAAAACATAAAACTCTCCTTTAAGCTTGGAAACTCATGCCGTCTCCACCATTCTCAAGAGAGTTGAGGCTTCTAGCCACAAATTAACATTCGCACAGCCATTAAAACAACATTCACTGTCACAGACATTTCAGCCATGAAGAAATAATCACAGAATCAATGAGCAATTTAATCTGAATTCCTTGGTAAGCTGAAATTGAACATGTCAAAATTCAGGGGAAGCCACGGTCTGTGATGATTAGAGGCAGAAGTGAGACTTAGGTGAAGGTTCTGGCGGCTGTGAAGGTCATCGGCGGTGTGGTGCTGAGCTGGGAAGACCGACGACAATAGAACAGGGGAATGGCTGGAGAAAAACTCGGTGAAGGACAGAGGAGAAGAGTCGGTGATGATGTGGTTGTTAGATGGGGTCGAAGGTGAACGATGGTGGCGACTCCAGCTCCAGAGATCCCTTGCCGTCGCTTTCTCCGTTCTTGACTCTCAGCTTTCGGCCCCCCACTCACAGCCTCTGCCTCCCAGCTCACTCCCAATCTGTTCTATGTCCAGCTGCTCGAGCACAGATTACCGATGATGGTGGACGAAGGATGTGATGCTCGCCGGCGGCCTGTGGTGGTGGATGAGCCACCGGCGAGAGGAAGAAGAAACCCAAGGGATTGAAGGTCGCAAGGTCCAGCTGGTTCTCGGCGCTGTGCTCTGGTCTCGTGCAATGAAGCTCTGCAATTGAATCTGAAAACTGATTTCAAGAGCTAACCTAAGGGCTGCAAAACGCATAGTTTTGACAAACTAAATTGGCATTTTGAATTTTCATGGTACCAAACTGTCATTTCTAAAATCTAAACCCCAAATTGCCATTTTCAGATTTAATTCAAATTTTCAAGTATTTTTAATTAAAAACAATTAAATCAATATCAAATCCTGTTAAGAATTTAATGATTAAATGTAATGGCAATTATTTGACAATTTTATCTTTTTTAGTCCTAATTTCTTATAAACACATTAAATCACAATTAATCATAAAAGAGACATTTTAAACTCAATTATCATGACAAAATCCTCAAATAAAATATGAAAATATATAATAAGATTGGGATTTATCACTCATGTCTTGAAGCTTCAATCACTAATTAATCTATAGTGGTCTTTTTTAGCAACACTTGGGTTTGCTTGTTTATCTTAGATAATGGCACATGGCTACTTCCAGGTTATATGATTGCTGTTTTTGATGGGATATCAGATTTACCAATAGACAAAGCATGCTTTTGGTCTGTTAGTTTTTGGATCCAAGTTTTTGGTTTGCCTGTGGATTTTGCCATTTGTCCTTCTAAGACAACTAAGTTGGTTTCTTCGCTTATGTCATTTCTTTTATTTACTAGTTTAGATGTAGCAGCTGCAGTTAATTCTTCTTCACATGTACTCATACTAACTAACTTACTTTCCTTGTCGCCTTTAATATTGTCTTTATGATGTACTTTAACTTTTGTTATTAATGTCATTTAGCCTTTTTATCAAAAAAAAAAAAAGTTGGTTTTTCTTCGATGTATTAGTATAAGGACATCCAACGCCCAACGGGTATAGGCGTCCTGTATCATCGACTCTAATCAGTGATTCATATAGGCGTGTATAGTTTCATTTCATGACATTGTGCATGGAGTCGCCATGGCTTTATGGGGTTCTTTTCTAGTTCATTGTTCTATTTTCTTCAAATAATCTGTACTTTTACTTGTTGTACCATGTTATTTTTATGTGATATTTCTTTGCTCTAAAAAATTACTATAAAATTAAGGGAGAATCCTTAAAAAAGAATTTGGAATTGTCAAATGATAAATCAGATTTTTTGCCAAGAGTTGATTAGAAAATGTCGAAACTTGATAAGTAATTCCCAACTTATTTTTGAGAAATAGTTAATTTGTCATTTTATAATTTCCAAGTTTTTTTTAAAGGATTCTTCCTAAAATTAAAGACTCAAAGCACTATTTAAAAAAGAAATCCAATTAATAGTATTTAATAACATTTTTCATTCCTCAATATAATATCACAGCTTATACTGATGCATATGCATGATTAGTTCATTTCAGAATATATGTCGAAAGTAGTACCATATCAATATCATTATTCAATGAAGTGTCATAAAATTGACATATCAATAACATCAACCTAATAATTCAGGTACAATACTATCTACAGAGAACTCATAAAAAAATATGACTCATACATCTCATCAAAAGCATCAAATATGTCAACTGTATTAAATTCTAATGATCACCACATAAAGTTCACATTTCACGATCTTCATTTGTCTCCCTTATTGATCAAGCTGCCCATATTTATATATGCCACTCCAGATGATTAACTTCAACTAACATTTACGACAATAAAAACAATTAGTTAATTAATACCATTGAAAATACTTAGCAACAATGAGGATAATTAATAATAAAAGAGCTTCCACTATAAAAAAACACCCGATTTTCGACGGACTTTTCAGTGGCAAATTTAGCCACGGAATTTCCGGCGGAATTTTTTCCGTGGCAAATTTCAACAAAATTTCTGACGGAATTTTCCGTCAGAAATTTTTCCGACGGAATTTCTAACAGAAATTTCATTCGGAATTTGTCTATCAAAATTTTCCGACGGAATTTTTTGTGTGGAAAATTTTGATGGAATTTCTGACAGAAATTTCTGTCGCAATCTTCCATGGAAACTTCCGGCCCAAAAATTAAAGTTTATTAATTTTTAAAAAAAATAATATTTATAAAATTAAAATAATATTTATAGAATTAAAATATTAATTATTAAATAATTTTATTTAACCTTAATTATTAAAATTATATTATTATTTATTATTATATATGTTATTAATATTATACTTATATTTTTATATTAAAAATAATATTTATAATATTAAATTATTATTTATTAAGTAATTTTAATTAAAAAATAATTAATTTAAATATATAAATATTTTTTTCGTTTTTATTAAATTTTTCATTATTTTTAATAATATTATATTTAATTAATAATTAATTATATGTATATAATTAATTAATTATATGTTTGTATATTTATATATATGATAATATTATATATATAATAATATGACATAGGTTCATTTTAGCGCAACTGGTAAAGACTTGCGCGCGAAAGTGTCGGCAGCATGAGGTCGTGGGTTCGAACTAGAGGAGAGCCACTTGGAGGAATTATGAGGTGCCGACACGTGGCAGCAGGAAGAGGAGACACGCAGCATTTTTAAATTAAAACAATTTTTAAAAATTTTTGAATTTTTTTAAAAATAATTTTTGATTTTTTTTAAACAAAATTTGCTACGGAAACGAATTCCGTCGGAAATTTCCAATGGAATTGGTTTCCTTTGGAATTTCCGACAGAACGGATTCCGTCGGAAATTTCCGACGGAATTGAAATTCTGTCGCAAATTTGTTTGATACGCACCAATTACCGACGGAACGGATTCCATCAGAAACGCAGTCCGTCCAAAATTCCGTTGGAAAAGCTGATTCCGTGACAAATTCCGTCAGAAATTTGGTGTTTTTTTATAGTGTTCAAAGACCCTGTGTAAGATTGAAGACCAAAGAACAAATTCAAAGAATTATTAAAAAACATACTCTTACATTTTGAACAACCAAAGAAAAAAATCCAACACAAAAGTTAAAATCAAGGTTATCAAATATAACACCAGAAAAATATAACCATGTTCATATAAGGTTAATTGATTTTTTGTGCATGGTTAGTATGTTGAACAAAGTCCATTCCCTAATGGCTCCAACGTAGAACTGTGATCCATTCCCTAATGGTTATTTGAGGAAAGATGCTTCAGAGAATGAAGTCCACACATTTCCAGTATCTGATCCTCCACCGCTTCCTGAAGAAAAGAGGCCCAATAATAATTCCTAAGCCGAATTCCAAACCTTTGATAAGCTTAAAATCAATTGTGTGGTTATTGGCAGACGTTGGTGGCGGCATTAGCACTTGTGGCCCATTGTTTGAACTTTGGGTCAAAGGAGGTCCATAAAGAAAATCATTGCCTTGGAAGGAAGATGCCTCAAGTGATTGAAGCTGTGTGCCTGAAGGATCTTTCCTACCAAATGATTATAGGACAAGTTCAAAAATGAAAGGAATGACAAACTTGCAAGGCTTATTGGAATCTCTCCTAACAAAGAGTTTTTTGACATGTCAAACAACTCAAGCTATTGCAATTTCCATATGGATGATGGAATGTGTCTTGACAGATTATTATTTGACAGGTTGAACACGTGGAGTGTTGTAAAATCGATCATCTCATTGGATGAGAAGTCAATGAACGTGAAGACACTTAGAATTTTGGTCAAGATCATTTATTGACCTTTCATGATTACCATTACTCGATCTTGATAATTTATTGAGCTATATTCATAGAAGATAAAGTCGATATGGTTTGCCTTTGATGTTGTTTGATTTTTATCAAGAATCATTGCCTTCAAAGTTGGAAAGAATTCTCCCGGTAGTGTTCCATTAAAATTGTTGAAAGCTAGATCAACAAGTTGAAGCATCTCCCAAATCATTCTCTTCATTTTTGGACACCCAATAGGACCATGGAAATTGTTTCTTCGCAAAACCATGACCCGGAGAGTAGGTATTGTCCTCAACAAGCATGGAAACCGATCGTGTATGTTGTTATTTCCAATGTCTAACACCTTTAATACGGTGCAATGGGACAGAGATTTTGGAATTGGCCCATGTAAATTATTCCTACTCAGATCGAGAGTCTGAAGAGTACATGAAGCTTGAAAAGTATCAGGAATATATTGCTCCAAAGATTTTTTTTCCTAAATTCAATACCCCAAGAATCCCAATTTTTGCTAGACAATGTGGAATCACCCCGCTGAAGTTGTTGTAGGAAAGATCAAGCACTTGAAGATTTGAAGCATAATAGCATATGGAAACAGGGATTCTTCCATACCTACCATTGTGCGATAGAGAAAGAAAAATTGTGTCAGACAGATAGTTACCAACGCCAGGGGGAATAACAGAGCCGGATTTATTGTATGAAAAATCCAAATAAGAGGCGAATAGAGGAAATGATGGAAGTTTGCCTTGGAGGCAGTTGTCATGTAGGTCAAGCACATTCAATGCTGATTCTGCTAAATAATAAGAAGTAGACAGATCAAGAATGGTTAACCTTGTGAGCTGAGCAATCTCCATTGGTATCTGGTCCACAAAGCCTGCACTTGACAAATTCAAAGAAGTTAAGTTCTTCAAATCTTTGATGCTAGATGGAATTGCAGAATTGAAGTTGTTGACAGCCTAATTCAAATGCCTGAGATACTGGAGACTGAACAGAGTACTAGAATTGTCAAGTCCACCAGATATTGATTCCTCACTCAGGTCCAGACCAGTAACATGTCCCTCCTCATCCCAAGTTACGCCTCTCCACTCACTGCAAGGGCTGCTTTCATTCCAGAACACCAATTTGATGGAATCAATAGGGTTGAATTTGAGGTTTTTCTTCAATTGAAGTAACGAAAGTTTCTGGTCTTCAAGACAGTGAACAGAATACCCAGAAACCAGAGAGAAGTTGAAACTAATACATGCCCAATAATAACAGAAAAGGAAGGGAAGCCATAAAAGTAGTGATATTCTCATTGGATTTGGAGTGTACAGTGAGAAAGACTCATACAACTGAAGACTGGAGCAGTAAAGAAACAAGTGGTGGCTTCAGGGAGTTCACAACCATGAACATGAACTCTCAGATAAATGAGAGAGCAAAATAAAGATGCTGAGAAGAAAAGGCACGGAGAGGCTGATTCAGTGGCCTTCAGTAATAATAGGAGGGGAAGGTCGTTTTCCCTTTAGGAGAAGAGTGAGGCTGCGTCAGAGTGAAGTAAACACAGAAAAGTCCAAGTCTCTGTTTGTTGGCAAACAAAGCTAATAAAGTTCAAAGAAAATGCAAAGAAAATAAGCAATGTCTCAATTGAAGACTACTGGCTGCTGCAAAAGCATTCCACGCGTTTGCGTGTTGAACTTTTTGGCTGCTTGTGATTGTGTTGTTGCAACTAGGGGTGTGCGGAAAAATTTGGGATCGGGAGATTTTTTCGGGGATTGGAATTAGGAATGAGACTTCCTGATCCCGATTTTCTTCTGATCCCAAATATATATAAATATATATTTATTATATATAATTTTTTAAAATATTTAAGAAAGTAAGACCAAATGTAAAATAAAATGTGAAAATTTCTAACACACTATTTTTTTAGTTTATTTAATTAATTTTATTTATTATTTATTAAATAATTCTAATTTTTTATTCTTATCTTTATGCTTTTTGTAGTTAAATCGATAATTTTAAACATATATTGAATTAATAATATATTTTTATTGGACTAATTTAATATAATATGATATTAAATAAATTATATATTTTTACTAGACTAAAAAAGTACAATAAAAAATTTAATGTAAGAATTTTTTTTTTCAAAAAAAGAAATCCAGAATCCGGAATTTCTTGATCCCGATCCCAAACACGGGACAAAAAATTTTTTGGATCAAAAATAAAAATAATTCCCAAACCCTTCTTGGGATCCCGTCCCAATCCCGAACACCCTAATTGCAATCTAGAGCATTCACACCGTTTTGAGAAGTGCAATTATGGAGTGACGTGAACGATTTGGATGAAGCAACGATGAGCGTACCTAGCGTTGAAAATTCCGCATAAGACCGTTGTAAAGACAAATATAGACATCAACTAAATACTTTAGATACAATGCTACAGATTCATAGGGAAAAAAAATACGATTCATATATCTCGACCACCAAAAGCATCAAACATGTCATCAACCGTATTAAATTCACATTATTACAGCATATGTAAATTCACATTTCATGATCTTCATTCGTCTCCCTCATTGATCAAGCTGCCTATATTTGGATATGTCACGCACTCCAGATGATTAACTTCATCTAAAATTTACGACAATAAAAACGATTACATAATTAATACCATTGACAAAAAAATACTCCATTCTTGCGAGCGAACACAAACATGCTTACATATTTATTAAATAAAAGAAAATTTCCTGAAATACATCCTCACAACTTTCTCTTAAAAATGCATACATAATTCGAAGTTCTTAAACTATAAATGGAATCTAGAGGCAAACAAGATATAAAATATTTACCAAGTTGAGCTCCAATATATGAGTTTATATCTTATTCTTAGATTAAATCGTATACGATATATTAACATATCTTCAATCAAAACGTGATTTCATTTGCATAAAACTCAAAATTATATATGATATCATCTCATCATTACGTGCATTCGTTCTTAATCACAAACATGCAAAGCCTATGTAAGATAAAAATATAATGTGAGAATTACGTGAAAAAAACCAACACAACAGACAAAATAAAGGTTATCAAATAACACCAGAAAAACGTAAATTACATGGTTGCATAAATGGAAATATAATCTTAAAAAAAGGAGGGAGATTTATATTATAAAATGAAAAATCATGGTCGTCCCCAAAAAAACCACCCCCCACACTAATACCGGGAATTCGGGCTGGCCTGTTTATTACTAGCCAGATGGGATGAGTTGGTGTAACCCACCCCTTCAGCTTCACAAACTGGTGTTTCCTTTTTTTAAAAAAATTATTTCACTTCTTTTTTTTTTTTTAATTCTCACTTCTTTTTTTCTTTCACCCACTTACATGACACTTCTTTTCTAAGTCAATTTCATTCTTAATTTTCTTTTTTTTCCCATCAACTCATATCATCAAAACATATAAACATATTTCTTTTAAATTTAATAATAATAGAGTAAATAAATATAATATGAAAATATAAGTGTCAAATAAAAAGTACGAGGAAGTAATTAAACACAACATCAAAAGAAAGATGATCAGGATATTTATAAAAAAAATAAGCGGGCCAACCTGTGGCCTGAAGCGGGGAAGGCTGCACTTGGTGGGCTGGGCCCCACCTGTTTTACCGGCTATACCCACAACCACCAAACAACCAAAGAAAAGAAGCCAACAAAAAAGATAAAATCAAGGTTATCAAATATAACACCAGAAAAATGAAACAATAATGTTCACATAAGTTTTTCCACTTTTATACCCAGTGTGCGTGATTAGTATGTTGAACAAAGCTCATTCCTTGATGTCTCCAAGACTCCAACGTATAACTGTGATCCATTGCCCTTCACGGCTTTCATAATCAACATATATTTTGAGGAAAGATGCTGCAGAGAATGGAGTCCGAACATTTCCAGTATCTGATCCTCCACTACTTCCAAAGAAAAGTGGCCCAATAATAATTACTAGGCCCAATGTCACTCCGACATAGTAAACTGAAAGTCATTTGCATGGTGATTTCCAGATGTTGGTGGCGGCCCATTATTTGGACTTTGGGCCAAAGGAGGTCCATAAAGACCATCATTGTCTTGGAAGGAAGATGCCTCAAATGATTGAAGCTGTGTGCCTGTAAGGATCCTTCCAACGACTCAAACTGTTTCAGATTCCCTATGGAGGACGGAATGTGGCTTGAGAAATTATTATTTGACAGGTTGAGCCCATAGAGTGCTGTAAATTCCACTATCTCTTTTGGTATTTACTCTTTAATTTGATTGGATGAGAAGTCAACAGACTTAAAAACACTGAGAATTTTTGTCAAGGTCATTTCCTGACCTTTCATTGTAACTATCACCTGATCTTGATAATTTATCGGATTATAATCATAGAAGATAAACTCGACACGATTTGCGTTTGATGTTGTTTGATGTTGATCAAGAATCATTGCCTTCAAAACGTTCTATTAAAATTGTTGAAAGTTAGATCAACAATTTGAAGCATCTCCCAAACCATTCTCTTCATATTTGGACAACCAATAGGACCATGGACATTGTTTCTTCTCAAAACCATGACCTGGAGTGTGGGTATTGTCTTCAACATGCACAGAAACTCATCAGCTATCTTGTTATTTCCAATGTCTAACACCTCTAATGTGGTGCAAAGGGATAGAAGTAATGATATTGCCCAATAATAACAGAAAAATAAGGAAATTAAAGCCATAGAAGTAATGATATTTTCATGGGACGTTGGAGTACACAGAGCTTAAGACTCATACAAGTCAAGACTGAAGCAGCGATCGAAGATTGGACATGAATTCTCAGGCCTGTGCTTTCAGCTTTTACCTGTCCGAAAAACGACAAGTGATCATTTTGGTGTTGATCATTTTGGCAGTGTGACTGAGTTGCTGCAATTTTAGAGCGTTCACAACGCAGCGATTTCGGAATGCATTCATATATAATTTTGATACTGAATACGGCCTTTGTGAACAGAAGGTAAACATAAATGTCATTTTTCCTCTGCATCTAGTTCTGGTATGTATTTTATAATTTTACTGCTATTATATAACAGTAACTGTTTTTGGCACAAAGTAAGTAATGGCAAGACGCTTCGTTGCACAATGGGCGTAGAGACAAATTGCGGTTTTACAATGTATTAGGATGAAAGGTCTGAAAGATAGAAAAAAGAATTGATATATATATATATATATATATTATATGATCTCCATTATGTTTTTTTTCTTACCTTTGTGTGTATTTCAACATGAGAATTCACGCTTAAATGATCATACCCACTCTTTACCAACGACGCTAAGGAAAATCATAGCATGTCCTTGACTTCTACGGTTTTTTTCTTTTTTTATTTTTAATAAATATTTATACCGGTTGTCAAATTTTTTTCACGAATGTCATTTTCTTTGAATTATTTAGTAGATCTCTGTCCTTTTTTTATTTTGTCTCTTACAAAATTTCCAGCATCTTGATATGGCTTCACTCAACCAAATACTCTCTCCGGTCCTTTATACAAGATATATTTGTTTAATTTGATTAAATTAAGGAAGTTAGTTAAATTAGTTGATATGATATGTATTTTCTAAAACACCTAGTCATCTTCCTTAATGCCCTCTTTCTCTCTCCTCCTAGATTATTATTAAGAGAGTATGAATATGGATAAATTAAAAAAAGATTAACAAATATGAAAACTATGTCTTATATTGAAGATTAAGATCAACACCCTAAATATGACCTATATTAAATTATGCATGAGTATTGATTAAGAAACAATGAAAACAAATGTATTCAAAGAAATAGCATGGAATAAATGAGAAGGAATAAATCTCATCCATGTACAAAATGAATAGCGTCATAGGAAGGAGGCAGCAATAATGGTTTAAAGTTACTGGGGATTAAGGGAAGTATGGCAATGCATTGAAAAAGCTTTTTGTCACATATCAATTGTGTATCCGCAATTGTTTATGAGGAATATTATGGTCTTCTGTCCCTGTGTCTCACCATTGTAGATATCTCTTGTGCAGTCATCTGCAAAAAGCATTTTGAAATAACACAAAACCAAACACCTGAATCAAAGTGTTCATAACCTTCACTTATAAACTCAAGTCTTAAAGTTGAAATGGATTTTAATGATGGAACCAGAATGAGACCAACCTGAAAGCTTCCATCACAACTTGTTGTGCCTGTTGTGCCTTCAGTGATGCGCCCCCTGTTGGCCCTCAATTTTGAGGCATTTTTCAAATTTTTTTTTCATGATTCTTTTAATCATTATATTCTATATGAAATGAGTAAGATTTTGATGGTAAAAAATGGAGTTTTTTTTCAATTTTTTATGATTTTTTGAAAATTCAAGACTCTAAATGAAAAAGAGACTACATAGTTTTGAAGTTTTAAATCTTTTAAAAATAATAAAAAATTTTAAATAACTCTATTTTTTGTTTATAAGATATCAAAATGTCACCAATTTTATATAGGATCTAATGATCAAAGGAACTATGAAAAAACATTTGGGAAGTGTCCCAAAATTGAGGGGGGCAGCAGGCACCCTGCCTTTTAGCAACGCTTGGGATCGCTCGTTTATCTTACAATTTTTTATTGGAAACCAGGACCAATAGACAAAGCATTCTCTCGGTCTGTTAATATTTGGATCCAAGTTTTTGGTCTGGCCGTTGATATATTATTGCTCAGAGCCTGTTGCTAAAATACTTGGAAACTCCATAGGAAAAAGAACTTACTCTGTTTCATTAACAGGGGTCGCTAGTTATAGAAGAGAGTATTAGAGTAACTAATATCAGTTGATTAGTAGTCTTTGTTATGAATTAGTTTGTACACGTCAGCACTCTCGTTAGTCTAAGCCTCTGGCTATAACAATAAGTATAGACATCTTGAACCATCCACTCTTCTAAATGATTCATAGAGGCGTGTCTAGTTTATGATATTGTGTATGGAGGCCTTATTGTTTTATATGGTTCTTTTCTAGTTTATTAACCTATTTTCTCCAAATAATATGTACTTTTACATGCTGTATCATGTTACTTTAATGTGAAATTTCTTTTTCATAAAAAAAATCTATAAAATTAAATACCCATCTCCACATTAAACCACGTTAGTGTTGTCACGTGCAGTGCAAGAAGAATTTGCTTCATATTTTTTGGTCCATTTTGAGAGTAGTGGCATTTTGATTTTTTTGTCACAAGCTCGGATACAGTGTGATGAACGGTGGGCAATGAACAGTATTCCGCTACAGTGTACTCTTCCTCCTTTTCTGTCCAGCCCGTGTCTCTGGTTCCAGTCAAGAAGATGAAAAACAGAGGATATCAACGGCACACCGAAGTTCCTTCCGTCCTCACTCCGATGGCCGATGATGGAGAAGAAGATGAACGAAGATTCTATCTCTCTAACGCCTGCTTCGCTCCCTCTGGTTTTTCGATAGATGAAGATGACTGCAGTTTTTCCCTGCGCCTATCCTCTGTTTCGTTTTTTTTAGGTTCCTTTTTCCCCTTGGCTTCTCTTTTCTTTCTTTAGTCCATTAGGTCTTCCTTTCCCTTTTTGCAAAACGGCGTCGCAGCTGATCTAATTCATTCCCTCTTATCTGCGCCCTACGTGCTCTCCTAATTAGATAAAATAATGAAAAAATCTTAAATAAATACCATTTAAAAATGTAAAACCCTAAAAAGTCTATTAACACTTTAAAAAAACATAGAGGTATCAAGTATCAAATTAAGTTTTTTTAAAATAATAGTGGTGCCCCCGCCGGAGCACTGCCGCCGCCCCCATGACCGGCTGACCGGGACCCCCGACGGCCAGAGCTCCGGTCTTTGATGATAGGAGCTCCGGGCCGGTGGAAGCTTTTTTTGGAAAAAATTTGTAAAGAAATGGTAAGGGGTGGGATATTCAAGAAAGAAGCATGGTGGTCACTGGGCTACCAAAGCTTCTTTGATATATATATGCATTATTAAATATGTATAATATAATTAAATATGTAGTAGCTTTGACAAAGTCAGTAATGGCATTGACAAATTCAATAATGGATATAATAAAATTCGTAATGGTATGGACAAAACCGTTTGCTAATGAACCTTGACTTGCATGTTTTCATCAGCATTTTTGTACAAGATATTTTTGTCAAAACCATTACAATTCTTATCAAAATCATTACTAAACTTGTCAAAAGAGAGTATTAGAGTAACTAATATATGTCAAAGGTAGTACAGTATTAATATCATCGCTCAATGAAGTATTAAAAAACTGACGTATCAACAACGCCATCTTAATAATTCAAGTACAATACAGAGTACTCATAGAAAAATATGACTCATGCATCTCATCAAAAGCATCAAATATTTAAACTGTATTAAATTCAAATGATTACAACATAAAATTCACATTTCATGATCTTCATTCGTCTCCCTTATTGATCAAGCTGCCCATATTTAGATATGCCACTACAGAGGATAACTTCATCTGAAGTTTACAACAATAAAAACAATTACTTAGTTAATACCGTTGAAAATTACTTAGTAACAACGAGGATAATTATTAATAAAAAAGCCTTCAAAGAAAATCAGAAACCTGGACCAATAATGAAGGGCCAATATTGCTGAGAAACATCCCTAAAATACACGCACACACAGGGAGAGGGTTGAGGTGCAGAAAAAAATGCCTCCATTGATTACTTTCTCTATTAAATATCTTCACCATTAGATTAAGTTTTAATGATTGAGATATAATGTTATATTAATATTTTTATATAGTATTAAATCCTCATTATTGAAATTTTATCCAATGATAGAGATATTTAATAGAGAGAAATCAATGAAGATATTCCTTTCCGATTTAGAAGGGTTATATATAGCTTTTCTCTACTTGAAGGTTCAATTCTTGCGAGCGCACACAAGCATGCTTACATATAACAATGGGCGCCAGTCAAAGAACTGAAGAAGTAATGTGCGAACAGATATTTAATTATAAAATAAAAGAATTTTTTCTGAAAATACATCCTCCAACTTTCTCTTTAAATAATGCATACATAATTCGAAAATTTTGAACTATAAATACAATTTAAAGGAAAAAAAGATTAAATAGAATGTTACCAAATTAAGCCCCAATATATATATGTGCGTTTATATCTTAGCTTAATTAAAGCGTATACCATATATTAAATATGTTATGTTCTTGTGAGATGTTCAAAATTCTAACACGACTTCATTTGCATAGAACTCAAAATTATATAATATCATCTCGTCACTACGCACAGTCGTTTAAACCGATTAGTTAGGAATTAAAAAAAGGATTAGAATCAAAAGGGGGGCATTTAAATAAATTAAACAATGTGACTGAATAGACAATTATATGGTTGGATAAATGGGCGCATATAGGTGTGCATGCAATTTTAAAAATTATAGGAAGGTTTATGCTACACAACTTCTCTTATTAAAAAGGACAGACAGTAATAACAAATCCAGACTATATAGTTGACAAATGGGATCGAACATGTGACATTTTATTTAGAGGGACTATTATGCCGCAAGTTATAATAAGTTCATTGGCTGTTATGCAATTTTTTTTTTTTTTTACAATTTTGGGAAAGAATCCTATAAGTTTTTAAGATAGATGAGAAATTTGTGTAACTAAGATAAAATATAGAATATTTCAGTGTACTTGACTTAAAAAATCAATTCCTGTAATTAACCAAGACTCTATAAAGTTGTTGAGAATTGATCACGATTAGCAAAAATATTCTTCACCGTCTCTCTCTCTTATGCACACACGTGAGCATAAATATATTATGAACAAAACATATACTGACATTTCCAACAACCAAAGAAAAAAAAAAAAAAGCCAACACAGAGGATAAAATCAAGCAAGGTTATAAAATAACACCAGTGTATCGGAGCAATGTATGTTCATAGAAGGTTTACCTCATTTGATCGACAGTGTGAGTGGTTAAGTAGTATGTTGAACAAAGCCCATTTCCTAATGGCTCCAACGTAGAACTGGGATCCATTGCCCCTCATGTCTTTGATAATCAACATATATTTGAGGAAAGATGCTACAGAGAATGAAGTCCACACATTTCCAGTATCTGATCCTCCACCGCCTCCAGAAGAAAAGAGGCGCAATAATAATTCCTAAGCCGAAAACCACTCCCAATTCCAAACCTTCGATAAGCTCAAAATCAATTGCGCGGTTATTGGCAGATGTTGGGGGCGGCATTAGCACTTGTGGCCCATTGTTTGGACTTTGGGTCAAAGGAGGTCCATAAAGACCATCATTGCCTTGGAAGGAAGATGCCTCAAATGATTGAAGCTGTGTACCTGTAGGGATCTTTCCCACCAAATGATTATAGGACAAGTTCACAAATGAAAGGAATGACAAACTTGCAAGTCCTGTTGGAATCTCTCCTGACAGAGAGTTTTTTGACAGGTCAAACGACTCAAGTTGTTGCAATTTCCATATGGATGATGGAATGTGGCCTGACAGATTATTATTTGACAGGTTGAGCACATGGAGTGCGGTAAAATCCATCATCTCTTTTGGTATTGACCCTTCAATTTGATTGGATGAGAAGTCAATAGACGTGAAGACACTTAGAATTTTGGTCAAGGTCATTTCTTTACCTTTCATGGTAACCATCACTTGATCTTGATAATTTATTGAGCCATATTTATAGAAGATAAAGTCGATATGGTTTGCCTTTGATGTTCTTTGATTTTTGTGAAGAATCATTGCCTTCAAAGTGGGAAAGAATTCTCCCGGTAGCGTTCCATTAAAATTGTTGAAAGCTAGATCAACAAGTTGAAGCATCTCCCAAATCATTCTCTTCATTTTTGGACACCCAATAGGACCATGGAAATTGTTTCTTCGCAAAACCATGACACGGAGTTTTGGTATTGTCTTCAACAAGCATGGAAACGGATCGTGTATCTTGTTATTTCCAATGTCTAACACCTCTAATGCAGTGCAATGGGACAGAGATTTTGGAATTGGCCCTTGTAAATTATTACTACTAAGATCGAGAGTCTGAAGAGTACATAAAGCATGAAAAGTATCAGGAATATTGCCACTAAGATTGTTCTTTCCTAAATTCAATACCCTCAGAGACTCACTAATTGCTAGACAATGTGGAAACCCCCCGCTGAAGTTGTTGTAGGAAAGATCAAGCACTTGAAGATTTGAAGCATCATAGCAGATGGAAACAGGGATTCTTCCATAAATAGCATTGTGCGATAGAGAAAGAAAAAATGTGTTAGACAGATAGTTTCCAATGTCAGAGGGAAGAACAGAGTTGAATTTATTGTATGAAAGATCCAAATAATAGACGAATGGAGGAAATGCTGGAAGTTTGCCTTGGAGGCGGTTGTCATGTAGGTCAACCACTCCCAAATTACCCTGAGAGCTAAAATTATGTGGGATTCTTTCTCTCTCTTGAAGTAAATTGTGAGAAAGATTTAATCTAGCAAGATTGCTAAGCTCCCAAATCCAGTAGGGTATTTTTTCTGCAATTTCATTGTTTGAGAGGTCTAAACTGACTAGTCCGGATAGATTTCTCAAGAAACGTGGGAATTGTCTCAACTTGCAAGATGCCAACTTTACAGTATCCAAGACGGGAAAGGATAACCGTTTAGCATTCTTAACATTGGCATCAATTGACAAGTTGTTGTTTGAAAGATCTAATTGAATTAGATTTTGAAGACTCTCAAACAAATCTAGTTGTATTGTGCCATTGAACTTGTTTGAAGACAAATTGAGGACCTCAAGCCCTCTAAGATGAAAAAGAAATTGAGGAATAGGCCCTTGTAAAGAGTTATTGCTCAAATCAAGCATTTGTAACATGGACAAAGAGA
The DNA here is from genome assembly GCA_963242795.1 of Inga leiocalycina. Lineage (NCBI taxonomy): Eukaryota > Viridiplantae > Streptophyta > Magnoliopsida > Fabales > Fabaceae > Inga > Inga leiocalycina. Next base: position 58,299,269 of record OY725328.1, read on the forward strand.
CATTTGAAATTGCATCAAACTCTTGAAAACAGTTGTTGGAAAGATCTATGTATTGTAGCAATGGAAGCGAAAACAAAGACATAGGAACGCTCCCATTCAGGAAATTGTTTTGCACACTGAACGAGGCTAGCTTTACAATGCCTTTGAAATGTGCTGATGATATTCCACCACTTAATTTATTATCAGATAGATCTATAGCAATAAGCTTCTTGGCCATACTAAATGGTGGAATTGGACCTGTGAAGAAGTTATATGACAAGTCCAGGACAGCAAGCTCGGTGAGATTTGACATGGAATTTGGTAGTGTTCCATTAAATTGGCTCGAAGATATTTCTAATCTAGACAGCCGCCGTAAGTTGCTTATGGAATCTGGTAATGCTCCTGAGAAATTTGTAGAAACTAGAATCAATGTCTGGAGAGAACCGATCTGTGGGAATTCTGGCAGAGAACCTTGAAGACCATCGTTGCCTGATAGATCAAGAGAAGTGAGTGTTTGCACTTGGAAGATCTTATCTGGAAAACTACCACACAAATTACAAGAATTGAGATCCAGTTGGGTTAGATTTGAGAATTTAGCAAAGAAATCTGGCACTGGAGCTGACAAAGAGTTGTTATACAAATGAATTATGGAGAGATTTTGAAGAATTTTCAGGGAGGAATCAATGGGGCCTGATATGTTGCAATTTGACATGCTTAGAACCTGTAGATGAGGTAGAGAAGACGACAAAGCAAGACCCCATTCATTTCCCTTGAGCGCTATATTAATGCCATCTAGATATAGTTCTCTAACTTCACTGAGGTTCTGAACAAGCTTCACCATATTTGGATTCTCAAGTTTCAGAGCTGATTCTCCTAAATAGTGAGTAGACAGATCAAGAATGGCTAACCTCGTAAGCTGAGCAATCTCCATTGGTATCTGGCCAACAAAACCAGCATTTGACAAATCAAGAGAAGTTAAGCTCTTCAAAACTTTGATTCTGGATGGAATCATAGAATTGAAGTTATTGAAAGCCAAATTCAAATGCTTGAGATATTGGAGGCTGAACAGAGTACTGGAATTTTCTAGTCCTCCCGAGATTGATTCCGCACTGAGGTCTAGACCAGCAACATGTCCCCCCGCATCCCATGTTACGCCTCTCCATTCACCGCAAGGGCTGCTTTCATTCCAGAACAACAATTTGCTGGAATCAACAGGGTTGAATTTGAGGGTTTTCTTCAATTGAAGTAACAAAAGTTTCTGGTCTTCAAGACAGTGGACAGAATTCCCAGAAACCAGAGAGACGTTGAGACAAAGGCATGCCCAATAATGACAGAAAAAGAAGGGAAGCCATAAAGCTAATGATATTTTCATTGGACGTTGGGGTATACTGTGCTTAAGGGTCATACAACTGAAGACTGAAGCAGCGAAGAGACTAGTGGTGGATTCTGGGGGTTCAAGACCATGAACATGTGAATTCTGGGGCCTGAGCTTTCAGCTTTTACCTGTCCAAAAACCGAGTTGGGTATGGCTGGTAAATAAGCAGGGGAGCGCAGAAGAAAGACACGGAGAAGAAAAGGCACATATTCCGACCAGTAGACTAGTGACTCAGCGTCAAAGTAAACACAACAAGTCCAAGTCGGTGGTTGTTGGGAAATGAAGCTAATAAAGTTCGAAGAAAACGCAGAGAATATAATGCTGCCTCAGTTAAAGACTACCGACTGCTACTACATAGACATTCCCCGCGTCTTCGAAATGCAAACATAGAGTGACGTGAACGATACTGCACAAGACCGTTGTGAACAGGAGGCAATAATATAAGTGGATGCCTCTCTTCCTCATCCAGTGCTCCTTGGATGTCTTTTTCAATTGTATTATTTATCGGTAACTGTTTTCTTTTATACTATCATCCGCTCCGCTGTTGCGGCTATCCTCCTAACATAAATGACTCCTCTAGAAAGTAATGATAATTTTATCCTACTAGTAATACACATCGTTGCACAATAAGCTTAAGATTTTGAGACAAATTGCAGTTTTATTAGGATGAAGGATTTGAAAGACAGAATTGGTATATGCACTCCAAGATTTTAATTTGATTTTTTTAAAAAATTTTATAGTGTTTTTACACTCCATTAACTTTGACACCATTAATTTTATTAAGGGATAATTTTGACCGTACAATTTTAATTAATTGAAAAAATATCTTAAATGATAATATTTTAATGCACTCATTCTTAATTTTAAAAAAACGTAATATATCAGTATTTAAAACTGTAATATCAACATTTTTTTTTGTTAATAAAACTATCGGTGTTAATTAGATTAGAAGATTGAAATAACACTTCATAAAATAAAAAATTAAAATCAAATTAAAATCTTGTATAAAAGGAGAGGACAAAAATACTCTTTGTTCATACAATTGATACTCACATATTGTTTAAATGTTATGATAAAGATATACTCGTATCACTGATGGATGAGTGATGATATATATTTGGTTCAGTAAAGTCATATCAAGCTAAGGTAGTTATTCAAGGAAGTATGGCAAACTTTAAACTTGCATTGCTATTAGCTGCACACACCCTGAAGCCCCATTCAAGCAACTCTTTGCTGGTATCATCCTTGTGCACTATCACTTCAATAAAGCATAAGCTATCCTTCTTTGGACCTGTTACAGTCTCAATTGTTTCTATCATATCCTTGTGCACTATCACTTCAATTGTTTCTTCACAAAATACCTACAAATTAAGTATGTTTTAATTAATCATTAGTAGACATATACATGTAATAAATTAGCTGTTTCCCATGTTACCAATGATGGTGGATTTTTAGAAACAGTATCGAATGTGTTGTGTTGAGAGATTCATTCACCTTGGTAGTCCAGCATTTGCCTTCACCATTGTGAATGGCATCAACAAAGGCAGTGTAGTTCCAGTTTTTAATCACAATGTACGGGCCGTCATGGATTTCTACTTCAATTGTGTATCCCCCATTGTTTATCAGGAAGATTATGGTCTTCTGCCCTTGCCTCAGCATTGTAGATACCTCTTGTGCAGTCAACTGCAAAAGGCATTTTGAAGAACACAAAAAAACAAAAAACAAAAAACAAAAAAACACCTAAATCAGTTCCAAGCAGTGATACTGGTAATGTTTGCGATGATTTTTATTAGATTTCTCATATAAGTATACATGGGGGATGTCTTTTGATCAAAATGATTATAGCCAATTATGGCTTCTTTTAGCATTATATCCCTCCAATCCTTCGTCTAATTAGTCGATGTGGGACTCTTATATTCTAATATGGAATAGGAATAAGACCAACGTGGAAGCTTCCATCACCCATGCAAGCAATGACTCGTTTCCCAATAACAGCTTTTGCATAGCCAAGTGTGGCACCAACAGACCATCTTATTGATCTATACTGCATTTGGAACTCATATGTAACGCCTCAAATTTCAATTAAGGACTAATGATAATTATCGAGGATAATTATTGAATTAAAGTGGAATAATTATGTGTTTTGTGGCAATATTAATTAATATGCCATGATTAGTAGAAATTGAAAGAATGAAATTGTTGGGCCATTAGTTAGTGATTAATAGAGAAATTAATTACTAGCTAAGAGAAAAATTAGATATGTAATTAAATGGCTAATGAAGGGATTAAAGAAGCTAATTGATTGTTTATTTGATGAGAACCAATAGAAATTTGACAAGTGGCAAGTTGGGGATGTGAGAGGAGTTGAGAAAAGTCAAAGTAGGAATTAAAAATTATTTCCTTCCTTCTCTCCTCCTTGGTGTGTGCGGATGGGAGTATGGGGGCAAGAGATCATCATTCTCATTCTCTTTCACACTCCATCTCTCTCTTCTTTCTCTTTCTTTCTTCTTCCATTTTCGGTGCCATTGGAGCCTAGGAGAGAGAAAGGAAAAGCTTGATTTTGAGGTAAGCAAATGGCCTCAAATGCCAAAATGCTCTTCATTAATATTGTTTCTTGAGTTAAAAGTTTCAATTTGATGGTTGTAGCTTCTCCATTGGTGGTGATTTGAGGAATCACGAAAATATGAAGTTTGGAGAATCAAGAGGTGTCTTTGGAAAAGTTAAAGAGGTAAGTGAGACCAATCTTTCTATTTATGTTTCATGCCATTATGTGAAGTTTGGAATTTTTGGTATTTTGGGCCTTAAATTTGAAAATGAGTAGCATTGAGTATTTGGTATGTTATGGGCATGAAAATGGTACCTTGTTGTGAGTTTTGGCACTAGTACATAAAAGGATTTTTAAACCGGAACATTTAGACCGGTTATATCGGATAAGGTCTTAAAAATATGACCGGTGGCATTTTTGTAATTATGATGAAATATTAAGACCGGTTATATTTAATAACCGGTCTTAAAAATACTTTTAAGACCGGTTATAGTAAAAACCATTCTTAAAAATAATTTTAAAACCGGTTACAAAAAAACCGGTCTTAAAATATATACAATTAAAAAAATAAAAATATGTAATATATTTTCTAGACTGGTTTTAAAAATAACCGGTCTAGAAAATATTATCTGAATTAAAGACAATCATAAAAATAAAATGTTTATTATTTTTAAGACCGGTTGTAAATAAGAACCGGTCTTAAAAATTCAAAATTTAAGACCGGTTATAATTAATAATCGGTCTTAAAAAGTTTCAATTTTTTAGACTGGTTATTTATTAATAACCGGTCTTAAATATATATTTTAAGACCGGTTTTAAAAGAGAACCGGTCTTAAATATTACTTTTAAGACCGGTTGTAATTGACAACCGGTCTTAAAACTGACCTGGATTTCCAAACCCGTTTAAATTTAGCTCTGAAATTTCATTTCAAGACTCAAGCACATCAGCGAAACCTCTGTGTCTGTTCGCGGCAGCTCCTCCTTTCCCCTTCTCTTCTCCGTCCTTAACTTCGCCGCCGTCAACGGAGATTTACTGTTGAATACATTGTCGGAAGGCTATCGTCGTTTGTTCCCTCCGATTAGTTTCGTTCTCAACCTCATTTTTATATTGTCAGGTTTGTGTTTCCATTTCGTTTTTGGGTTTTTCATTGAAATTGTGAGATTACTTATCCTCCATTTTCTTTGTTCGATTTCTGCAGCAAGTGGCCAAGGACTGTTCAAATCCAGAGGAAGAAGAGGATCCTCAAGCAAAGGTTTAAGGTACGGTTTAATTATTCTGAAATTGTGGACGTGGGTTTATTTTGGTGGTTTTCCATTTGCATTAAAGACTATAGTTTAAGCTTGTTACTTCTAGTGGACCTGGGTTAATTATTCCATTTGAAAGTGATGATTTTGAAAGTCGTAGTGATGATTTTGATCCTAGTACGTTGAAGACTATAGTTTAAGCTTGTTGCTTCTAGTGGTGTAGCTTCTGTTATATTGTTTTGTTTGGTTTAAGCTTGTTGCTTCTGTTATATTGATTTTATAGCTTCTGGTTTCCTTCTTTTGATTCGGCCCTGCGATTTGAATTTAAAATCTTTACCAATATGAAAACTTGCTTTAGGGAATTGCTTTTGCAATTGCAATTAATCATTCCTCCTTCAACTTGTGCATTGCAATTATTTGTTCATGTTTGCATAACTTGGAAATTGCTTTTGAACGATGCCTTTGTAGATAGTGCCGTGTTATAACAATAAGCACCGTATAGCAAAATTGCCTTAAATAGTGTTCTTAAAGTGTTTTTAGACAATGAGTCGCCCTAGTGAGGGTACTCCCGATCCAACTAATCCAAATCAAAGCGAGCCTAGCAATGCTCCGAGTCAGGAACACAATGAGCCACGTAACCAGCCTAGACGAAGGGGTAGGAGAGCCACCCGATTGAGAGACATTCCTCTCAATCGGAATACCGGGGGAAAGATTCCGATTGAGTTTGATAGATATTGGAAACCAATCGGGCCTAATGCCCAACGGTATAGGAGTTTTGTCTGCCTTCTAGCACGCAACAAGCCTAGCATCTTGATAGAGCAGTGGAGAAATGTCGATAGAGGTGTGAAGCGACATATTTGGGAAACTATCCAGCTCACTTACGACATTCCTGAGAGTGAAGTCTTGTATGACAAGACAATGATGTATTGTGATGAACGCTGGAGGAAGTTTAAGACAAATCTAACCAACAATTATGTGCATATCGAGGTGGAAGAAGGTCAGCCTCTTCCTAATCCGTTCGATCAGTATTCTTTTATTGACGAACAGACTTGGCAAGAATTTAGATGGCTTCGACTAGAATTGACTTATTTTGCAATTGATTTGCTTATGAATTATGAATTGTATTTATTGATTTACAATGACATAATTTTGATTTCTTATTGGCAGGAAAAAAGGAAAAAGGCCCAAGAGAGTGGTAAAAAGAATGATTGCCCCCATACAATGTCTCGTGGGGGGTATGCAAAGGCCGAAAAAGACTTGTTGGTGGCCAAACAGAAGAGATTGGAAGAAGCAGCTCAATCCGATCCTTCTATTCTTCTTTCTTCACCATCTCTGATACGTCGAGAAGAGAAGTGGTTGTTCGCTCACCAAAAGAGGAGCGGGTCTTATACGAGTGAACAATCTCATATAGTCGGTGAGAAAATTGTAAGTATTGTTGTTGACTTGTTGTTATTAATTATTTAGTAAACAAATTTCATTACTAACATTTGTCATCTGTGTCTTATAGGAGGAGCTTCAAAAAAAACAAGCCGAGGGATCGTTTAGGTTGGATGGGAGGAATGACATCCTGACCATAGCTACAGGAAAACCTGAGCATCCCGACCGTATTAGGGGGATTGGAGGAGGTGTAGGCATAAGGGATTATTTTGGAGCACCCTCATGCCGTTCCTCAAGTGGTATGGTGACTAGGGAGGAAATGGAGTGTATATTGGCCACTGTGAGGGCGGAAGCTAGGGCCAAGGCAGAAGCATCATTTGATGCACGATTTGAAGAAAGGTTCAGCAAGATGAAGGAGGAATGGATGATCATGACGAGCACAAGACAAGCAGATACCAGTGCTCCCCAGGCTCATTCCCTAAACCCTAAACAGAGCACTAAAGGGAGTTGCATTGGTCAGTCATCAGAGGGTCCTGGCGGCCAAATTGGTGAGCCTTGTGACTTGTTTGTAGAGGATCCATTGAGATGATTGGTTGCACGGGGGAGCGTGCACAACTTGGGATCAACTGTCCACCACTAAGAAATAAAGGATGATCAAGTCAGAGTGGCAAAGGTGATCATTGCAGATGCACTTCTCCCTATCCCTGTTGATGACTTCAAGGTTGTGGGCGATGTCATCAACTCTTTCATCTTGTGGCCAAAGAACCTTATTTCTGATCGAGCTGAGGAATCCTCGCCGTCTCTGCCTCAGCCTCCACCTTCCTCCACTCAAGATGTTTCACGGCCTCCATTGAATGTCATGCAGCAAGTGATTCTGATGGCATATGATACGTCCTTTGCAACAAGAAATTGGGCTACTGAGTCAGCTGTTGGCAAGTCAGGGGCGCACTGCTATCTTGAAAGGGATGATTTAATGTCCCTGGTAGCTCCTCTACAACAGCTTACGATTTTGATTGTCCAGCTCTTTTTGATGTAAGTATCTTCTCAAATTGGAATTTAATATTTTACAAATTACGCCGTTAAACTTTGATTTAATGTCCCTGCTTGAATTATTGTAGGTTGATGCAACGTAGGTTGGTTGATTCTGGAAAAACTGATAAATTTGGACTCATATGCCCAGTTCAACTCTACGACAAAGGGACCACTTCTTCTATCAGACACGCATACTTATCGCACAGGCTTAGTGAAACCTTAATTGAGTGTTTCTTGGCTCCAAATTTGCATGGGTAAGACAAATTTATATTTCATACTATACATAATATTTTATATTTGCTTAAAAGTTTTCCCTTTTTTTAGTGATCATTGGCAATTGGCTATTTTATGCAAGAGGAGTTATTATGTCATCCTCTTATGCTTCCTCCACCTCAACAAGCTAACTAGTGAATTGAAGAAAAGCTTGAACTCGTAAGTTTTCTTGCATTATTAATTACCTTTCGTGTGCACAATTTATGGAATTTGTGTAAAATAAGTAACCTTTGTGTTTTGATGATATAGGGCTATGCGGACATTCCAACACACTGCTTGTGGTAGGCCTATGCGTGAGGTAAAAGACCCTACATGGATCTTGCCAAAGGTTAGTTATATATTGGTTTGTTTTAAGAATGTATTCAATAATAAGTCATGTTTTAATTTTATACTTGTTTTAACGATATCATATTATTTTTCAGAGCTGTAGGCAACCACCAGGGTCCAACTTGTGTGGGATGTATATTCTGAGGTACATGTATAATATTATTACCCTAGGCACGAAATAACTTACTGAAGAGGTAAATGTGTGTATATATATATATATATTTCAAAAATTTTGTATTATTATTTTTTTAAAGTGAATTTAATATTTTGCCTGGCTTTGGTGTTTCAGATGTTTGAACTTGCTGACCCTTTTCCAGAAGAAGATATTAAGCACATTCGCAAATGTTGTGCTGAATTCATTTATGAACTTTTGCAACAGTGAGTTCTTGTAAAACTGAGGAATTTTTTGTGTGTATATTGATGAATTGACATGGTGGTTAATTGGGTGCAAATATTGTTGGTTGCATGATTTGACATGTTTGTTGGTTTTAAGATGATTTTTGTATATTTTGATGAATTCACTAGCTTGTTGGTTGCATGATATATATGACATGGTTGAATTCATTTATGCCTACTGAACATTGTAAGTGGAATTGGTAAGTGGAAGGTTAAAGCAAAAAGAAATGGTAAGTGGAAAGTTAAAGCAAAAGGACATTGTAAGTGGAAGCAAACTGAACACCATATGGCACTTAACAAGTATGGCATTGCAAGTAGCAATTCAAGGATGCGTTCTGGTAAAAACCTAATCACACACATTTTTTAAAAATATATATATATATATATAACACTTTTAAGACCGGTTGTTAAAAATAACCGGTCTTAAAAGTAATCTTAAGACCGGTTTTATATATAATCGGTCTTAAAAATTTTAATTTTAAGATCGGTTCTACATAAAACCGGTCTTAAAATTACTTTTAAGACCGGCTATTTTTAACAACCGGTCTTAAAAATTTCTCTAAAACACCTTCCCCCAGAGGTCTTTTAAGACCGGTGCTTATGACAACTGGTTTTAAAATTGTTACTTTTAGACCGGTTATTAATACAACCGGTCTTAAAAGTTAGACTTTTAAGACCGGTTTCGAAACCGGTCTTAAAAATGACATACTTTTAAGACCGGCTGTATCAAGACCGGATCCAAAACCGGTCTAAAAAGTCAATTTTAACCGGTCTAAAAAGCCATTTTTCTATTAGTGTGGATAGATAAATTGATTGGAGATTGAAATGTTAAGTTTGGTGGTTTTGGGATTTTGGTGTTTAGTGTTAATTCAAACCAAATCATGATAATGGAATAGGATTTTGATAATTCTGATCGTTCCATGTGATTCCTTGGGTGTTTTTGTGTGGGAGTAGCCTTGAGTAAAAGTTTAGGACCATTAGAATCATTTAGGCAAAGGTTAGGATGAATGGTCAGTTTTGCTGCGTTTTCTGGTTCTGATAAGATCACTTGAGTGATTTGGGTTTCACTTGAGTGTGTGATGAGCATTACTCGGGTGAAGTTGAGTTTCACTCGAGTGCTGCGTGTATATTCATTGTTTTCTTCAGTTTTTCTGTTGTGCTTTTTGGAAAATCTTAAGAGTGTATAGTCTCACTTGCGGGTGTTGATCCATCACTCAAGTGCAATGACCTGTGCTCGAGTGCTCCTCTTCATTGGAAACTCTTGTGCTCTCAGGTCCTCACTTTCTGGACTTCCCTCTCTAGTGCTCAGGTGAGGCATTTGGCTATCACTTGAGTGAGGTCTAGTATGCTCGAGTGTTGTAGCCTCTGAAAAGTCCTTGTGCTCTCGGGTGTTCACTCGTTATCCATCACTCTCTAGTACCCGAGTGCAGACCATACCGTCACCCGAGTGAGGCCATCTTCACTCGAGTGCAGCAGTGAAAAATCAATTTTTATGCTTCCAAAAGGGGATCTTTAGGATAGTTCTTCCAACCCTTTAAGAGTTTTGTTAGGGGTAATTAATGACTCTAAAAGAGCAATAATGATAATCAAATTAAGTGTTAAGAAGTAATTGAGTATTGGATAGAGAATAATACTTCATCACTCATTATGAATTATAGGATACGACATTTGCCCTACTTGGGAGGGACCAGTGCCTAAGTGTGCACGGAAGGAAAGAGCAGGTATTGACTTTTTCCTCGTGTTGTGTATGATGTCTGGTATGTATGATTGATCATTGTGTTTGTGAAATGTGAATGAAAATGTGCCATGATCCATTGTAGCACGAGCACCTCAGCGGGAGCCGTCATAGGGGTTTGATTCTTATCACACCTACCCCGGCCGTTGAATTGCCGTTGTAATAGACATAGATCTTTGAGAAATTGCTTTGTGAATCCGGCCAGTGTGGCTGTGTATTGTAAAATGCTTTATATGAATCCCAGCTATGGTGAAATATATTGTTGTGAACTGTGTTGTGGTGCAATACAACATGAGCACTTCAGCGTGAGCAAAAGTAAGGGTGACACGAGTCATACCTGCCTTTGCCGCTGTAACTGCCGTTGTAGTTGCTATGTATGGGTGATGATTGCTTTCATGTCTTATTATTATGCATATTATGAGTGATTTGTTACTACAGGGATTTTTTAGAATATCACTCTCCCAAAACAACTTTTAGACAAGGCCGAAGGATCAAAAGGAAAGCGGGTGACGATGAGCGGGTAGAGCTCCGGATGGGAGTTTCATTTTGGGAATATTTGGTTATCATAGTTGTATAATTTTTGAATATATTCTTGGGATATGAATGTATATATGTTGTGGTATAGTTGTTGTAATCCCCAAGAAAAAGGGAAAGAGATTATGGCATTTATGCCTTGTGTAAACCCTTTTATCAATTAATGGAACCCGAGTGTCTTGGGAATTTATATTGTACTCTGATATATTTAAATAGAATCAACCTGTACAGGCCAATTGTGTATTTGTAATATGAATATGAGACCTATGTGAATATGTGTTAGAAAAGTTTTATAGACTCTGATTTTGGGAAGTTCGATTTTGTTTAAGTCCCAAATCATCTAAGGTCACTAATTTCACTTAATTACTTGATTATAAACTTAATCTTGGCCTATGGTTAAAAGGGGGTTACATCTTAGCAATAACAGCAGTTTCAGTAGACAACATCTTTTGAAAATGTTCGAATAGAATATTCACCCTCAATAGTTCTTGAGGTTCCTTGAGGTCTTTATATTGATTTGAAGTTGCTTCAAAGTATCTGGCTTTCTGCCAGAATCACCATCTATTAATTCATTCAAGAAGTTGATAACCGCGATCTGGCTTCCAAGCCGTAAAAGTAATGATATTTCCATTGGACGTTGGAGTATAATGTGCTTAAGACTCATACAACTGAAGACTGAAGCAGCGTAGAGACTGGTAGTGGTTTCTGGGGGTTCAAGACCATGAACATGAATTCCCAAAAACGAGTAGGGTCTTGCTGGTAAATATGCATGAGAGCGCAGAAGAAAGAAATTGAGAAGAAAATGAACATATTCCGTTCAGCAGTGAGGCAGCGTCAGAGTAGACTCAAAAGAGTCCAAGTCATTGTTCGATTTGGAGAAGGCTAAGAAATTTCGCAGAAAATACAACCTTAACAATGTTAGAGCGTTCCGCGTGTTTACTAATATTATATATAACAGTAAGTGTTTTTGGCACAAAGTAATGGCAATTTTATGCTACAAGTATTAGTAATTCACTTTGTTGATATTTTCAATAGATTTGAGATATATTTTGATATATATATATATATTTAAGATGTCATCAACGCTAAATTAAAAAAAAATTAAGATTTTATAAGATATCAATTGGATGCATTATTTGAAGGATTTCAAATTAAAATAGAATTTTTTCAAACTTAGGAAAAAAAGCAATAAAAAATAATAATTAGAAGTTTTCTCAAATAAGAAAAAAGAAAAACAGATCTAGGTTTTATTATTACAGTGATGATTTTTGTTGTTGTTGTTACTATTACTACTACTACTTTCTCTTCTTTTTGATCGTCACATGTGGTGATTTTGGGAATAAAAAGAAGGGAAACCTAAAGCACGAGAAAGCCACTAATTGAAAAGAAGGAAGGAGGCTACTTGATGAGAGAGAGAAAGGCGTTCGAATCTCATTCTTCTTCTTTTTTTTTGATAGTACATGAAAAAAAAAACTACAAAACACATCAGAAGCTATCCTCCTGAGTCAACATAAGATCTTGAGCTATAATGATCAGTAAGTAATAAGCTCGTAATTACAAACGGAGGCGATTCAGTGATATGGAGATCTATAGGCATATTCCAAGCTTCCTTTGCCATAGCGTCTGCAACTGTATTGGCATCTCGATTACAATGTAACATTTCAACTTCCCAGTCACGACCCATCAACGTTCGAATCTCCATGATAAGATGAAAATCTGGATGTTCTTGAGACACCGTTGATTGAATAAGTTCCATAACTTCACTACAATCACTTTCAATCAAGATTTGTCTGTATCCTCTATCCCAGGAAATTTTAAGACCCCATAATACACCCCAAGCTTCTGCAGAGACCACCGTCCCTTGGCCAATTCAGTACATGAACCCCAGCAAAAACTCACCATTTTGATCTCGCAGAACACCACCATAAGTGCACATCCCTAAGTTGTCACTCCTGGAACCATTAGTATTAATCTTCACCCACCCAGGCAGAGGTGTTTTCCAAAGTGTACAACTCTCTTTCTCAATATGGTTTTTACACAGGCTTGTATTACCCCATGTTAAGCATGCACGAGCACGGGCTAAAATGGCATTTGTACTCCAAGTATTGTTATTAAAACATCGATCATTACGAGCCAACCAGAAATATCTGCATAAGACGGTAAACCAAAGACGAAATTCGAAACCCTGAACAACCTCCTTTCTCTCCATACACCATGCAAGCCAGTTATTTCTATCCAATATGCCAAAAAATAGATCCCGCCAACCCGGCGATAAGAAACTATTCCAGAATTCAGAAATGGTCGGACAATCCCGTAGCACGTGGAGTATTGACTCACGTGCATTATGGCATACTTCACAATTACCCGTCGGATGACTACCACGATGGAACCGTTCCATGTTCGTCATTAAACGTCCATGAAAGCACAGCCACAAGAAAGTACGATACCTTTGAGGAACCTTCATTTTCCAAACACATTTCCATCGGTATTTAGTGTGAGCCCGTGGGATACCCACCATGAATTTGTAAGCAGAACTAATGGAGAAATTTCCATCAGAAGACCATCTCCATGCTGGGAAGTCCTCCCCATTTAGCTGACGGATATTAACCCTTTTGATAGCGGTACATACATGTCCTGGGAGAAGGTGATCAAACTTACTCATATCCCATTGTCCGGAGGGAGTAATGCAATCAGCTACTCTCCATACAGAAGCATTTCTAGGCAATTCTCGAGTTACTAAATTCTGAAGCTTATCCAAATGTGGCACCCATACATCGTTCCAGAAAGAAATATTCTCTCCATTTGCTACTCTCCATGTAATACTATCATTGACCTTCTCCCAATTGTTACGAATACCCCTCCACGTGCTTGACTCTGACCGACGCTTTTCAATTTTAGGAATAATATCATTGCCGGCTTTATACTTTTCACGTAAAAACCTGACCCAGAGCGAGTCTTGTCTAATAATCATATTCCATCCAAGCTTCATCATGAATGCCTGGTTCTGGTGACGAGCTTTTCTGAGACCAAGCCTCCATTTTCTTTACGTGCACACACCAAGTCCCAGGAGACTAGATGGGGTTTTCTACAAACTGAGCTACTACCCCAGAGGAAATTACGACATCTTTTGTCAATTTCATCACAAGTTCCCAAAGGTAGAGGCACTGTTTGCATAGCATAAGATGGCATAGCTGACATTACAGATGACACTAGAGTATGCCTAGCCGCCATCGATAACATGTTGGACATCCAATTCGCTAGACGAGCATCCATCTTATTCAGGAGAAAATTATACGTTACCTTTGAGCTCCGTTCATGTAATATAGGCATTCCCAGGTATTTTCCCAAATTCGACGTCGGAGTGAAATTCAAAAACTCACTGATTTCTTTGCACCTGATATGATTCACGTTTCTAGAGAAGTAAATACGTGACTTTCCAGGATTCACTTTCTGGCCCGAAATGTCGCAGAAGTCATCTAGGACGGCCTTCACAACCCCTGCGTGATCAAGATCTGCTTCTGCAAACAAAATGAGATCGTCAGCGAAAAAAATATGAGACAGGAGTACCTCTTTTGGAGAGCCTAAAAGGTTTCCAGTCACCCTCATCTACCGCTGTTTGGATGAGATGCCCCAACCTTTCCATCATGATAACAAAAAGATACGGTGATATTGGGTCACCCTGTCGAACTCCATGGGAAGGGCAAAACGTATTAGTAACTTTTCCGTTCCAATTGATTTGCATTTGAGACGTTGAGATACAAGCTTGAATAACTCTAAGAAGATAATCAGGGATCTTTAGCTCTCTTAAGCAGTTGGAAATAAAACTCCATCTGACCCGGTCATAAGCTTTCTCCAAATCGATCTTAATGGCCATAAAACCCTTTTTCTTCTTTAAGGACTTCATAGAGTGAATGATCTCCTGAACTAGGATAATATTGTCCGAGCTCTGGCGCCCTTTCACAAAGCTGCACTGATTCGGGGCTATCACTAAAGGCATGACTGCCTTAAGTCTATTTGATATAGTCTTCGTAACTATTTTGTACACAACATTACAAAGACTTATGGGACGGAAATTTTTAATTGTCTCAGGATGTTCCACTTTCGGTATGAGTACAATTTGAGTGGCATTGATTTGTCGTATCCACATTGGATCATTAAAGACTTTTTTAACTAAGTCAATCACTGACGGTCCCACCGTTTCCCATTGGCTCTAATAAAATAACGGGTTGAAACCGTCTGGTCCTGGTGCTTTCAAAGGCCCCATATCAAATAACGCTCGTCTAATCTCGTGATCTTCAATCGATCTCCCCAGAGTACGCATATTTACGTCATCAATATCAGGATAAGTGCACCCAAAAACTAAAGATCCACTATATATCTGCGTCTCCGTATATAAATTTTCAAAGAACTGGCTTCCTAATTTCATAATTTCAGCCTCATCATATGTCCACTCCCCAGAGTCAAGCTTTAAAGCCTCTATTTTATTCCTTCTATGTCTGCTGTTAGCCACTGAATGGAAATATTTGGTATTACGATCCCCATCCACATACCAGTTAACTCGAGAGTATTGCAGCCACATGACTTCTTCCTGTATCAAGAGTTTCTCTAGCTCGCCCCAGAGTTCCCCTCGTAACTTTTCAAGAGATTCGGAGATACCAACCGAAGCTATCTTTGCATTAATCCCATCTAATCGTCGATATAAACTTTCTTTTATATAGAAGATGTTACCGAAAGCTTCCTTATTCAATAACTTCAAATCCTCCGTGAACTGATCAACGGAACTGCGCCAGTCGTCCCTCACCTCCCAGTGACGCTGCACAAAATTCTTGAAATCTTCATGCATAACCCAGGGTGCAAAAAATATAAAAGGCCTTCGATTCCTTGCAGTAAGAACATGAGATTCAGTATCAAGAAGCACTGGACAATGATCGGACTTATATTTAGGCAAGTGTGTCACAGTTGCATTCGGATTCTCTGTACACCAACAATTATTCACCAAGGCCCTATCAATTCTGCTTTGGGTAATTGAATTACCCCAAGTAAATCGAGGACCACTAAAACCAATATCAAGTAACTCGCTACCCAATAACCAATTTCGGAAGGACCTATCAATACCCGTATTCTCCCTATGTTTCTTACTCCAGCGCTCCTCAGGACATGAAACAGCATTGAAATCTCCAATCACCACCCAGCCTCCAATAATCGATTGTTGAATACCCTCAAGAATGGGCCAAAGCTGGCGTCTAATAACCATATTTGGATTCCCATAGACCACAGTAAGAGACCACTCTGCACTAGTGCCTTTGTTAACCATACCATGAACAAATTGATCACCACAACAAGTCACCGAAAAATGATACGTAGAATCCCAGAATAACCATATACCTCCACTAAATCCTCGAGCTTCTACAATGTGCATATTCGTCCATCCCAATTTCCTTGCAATGAGCTTGGCTTTTATCCCCTGTTGTCTAGGCTCTAACAAAGCAAAGAAATTAACACCATGTCTGACAACAACATCACTCAGTAATCTGTTAAAAGAGGCACCACCGGCACCTCGGGTATTCCAAGACATAATAATCATAAAAAAATTGATAAATATGAATAAGAGCACAACCAAACCAGACATTATTGAGACTTATGTCCTTCCTGCACCTCGTCAACACCATTCATCACCACATCAGCAACAGTCCCAAGTGGATTAGTTGGAATTGCAAAATTCTCCCCTCGTTCTGCACCTTGGTCAAGAGGATCTGTGGCTTCTAGACGGATAGTAGTGGAATTAGGGTCTATTTGAATTAAATTTTTTTAATTTGTAACCCATCCTCCCCACTTGAATTATATGACGATTCAGCTTTATGAGTCAACTTGTGAGAGTTCAACAAATGAGAGTCCATTTGAGTTCTTGTTTGCTGCATTTTTTAGCCCATACTCAAGGTTCCGTGGGAAGCTCCCTCCTCAATCCCTTTCTTCTTAGCTGTCTGTGTTGCACGTGTTTTATTCAACGTCTTCAAATGGCCAACACTATCCGCATTCACACAAATTCTCTCCTTTTTTCCAACATTCAGATTATCCGATCCCTTGTTCCCCTTAGTCCCTTTACTTATTTCAATTAGCTGACCAGAGTTCCCTTTTGATTCACGCGATCTTTCTCCTAGCTTTGAACTGACATGAATCTTGCCTTGATTTGCACTATCATTATAACCTCCATCATTTATTCCCATATCTTCAACATGAAGAGCCTCAAAACGTGATCCTCCTCCCGTATTTCAAGAACATAAATCACTCCTAGACTCACGTCCATAATTATTATTCCCCGTGTTCGAGATCCATTGTCCCCTTCTACGACTCAGTGCGACCATCCACTCCCCATACACCCTAGCTGTGGTCTCAGAGCATGTAGACTCTTGTGTTATATCTGTGGAAGCCGACGGGTTCGACATGTATGGCGACTTTAACGTGCTTATAGCTTGATTATTAGGGCAATGCGCCGTGTCGTGGCCATACCGTCCACATGAGAAGTAAATCAAATGCAAACCCTCATAAACAATCTTCTTCTCTTTCCCATTAATCATCAATGACGGAAGTAAAGGCACACTCAGATCGACTTCAACACATATACGGGCAAAACGACCTTTGGTTTTTTGAAGGGTGTTTGTATCCACTTTTAGAACCCTTCCAATTTGGTTACCCACGACATATAAAATACCCTTATCATAGAAATCAACTGGGAAATTAGGAATTCTCACCCATGCTGCAATTTTGGAAACCTTACCAGATTCAGGATCAAACTCAGACTTCCATGGTTGCACTGCTAGGTAATGATCCATATATAACCAAGGACCTCCTGTTAAAGCAAAATCATAGTCCTCCTTACTGCTCATACGAACCAGAAAATACCCAGATCCTATCTCAATAGTTTCAACCTGGCCTCTACGTCCCCACAGCTGTTGCAGTTTGCGACCCAGCTGATCCTCACACACCATCCTGCCAAGGAGTCTAACGAACAACGATGTCGACCATTTCCGTGCTAACTTCTTTCTAAACTCCGGAGACACAATGATGTTTGGTCCCTTCTTCGTCATCTCCACCTCAATTCTAGATTTCCATCCGTCCCCTCTCCACCATTCTTCCTCTTCATCAGAACAATCATTCTGCGTCTGATCCTCTACAAATGCATCCTTGTATGACCGTTTAGGTACTTCAGGTAAGGTGGTTTCGTGTATAATATTATTGTCACTCATCTAGTCCTCAACCCGTGGAGCTAAGGATTGCTTATTTGTGAACTCTTCATCATCATCACGAATTTTCTTCCTACTATGCTCCAAGGCCTCCTTCTCCTCCAGCATTGGTTTCAAAACCATTCTCACGGGACTACGATCTCTCTCCCGCTCGTTCATCTTTTGAGCATACAAAAAATAATTTTCTTTTCTTTTCTTTTCTCTCCACTCTCTCTCACTCTCTTTTTCTTTTTCTATTTCTTTTCTTTTTTTTTTCTTCTCCTCATAACAGATTTAAAACAAAAAACAAAAAAAAAACAAAACAGCAGCAAATTCGAACAGACAAAACCAAGTAACTCAACGTACCTAGAACTGCCAATTCAATCAGATTGTATCATCGCACATCGACGTTGGGCAGATATTCGTATCACCGGAAAGCAAGCTCAAATCGACTGAGATCTGGATCAACACTCCCTACAGATTAGCACCGAAACTGGAGACGCATGCTCAGATCGGCGTCTGAAATGAGAAAGCAGCGTCGGAAGCAGATCGGCGTCGGAAATCTGGGAGATCAGCGTCGGATATGAGAGACCGTTGAGAAGCAACGGTCAGAAAAAAAACAGAGGAAAATCTACAGTAAGGAACTCAAGACACAGCGGAGTTAACAAAACGCCTGACTCTGCATCACCAGTTCGTCGGAAAGGCAGACTTTGCAGCACATTGACGTCGATCTCGGTGAGAATCACGTCGGAAATGAGAGATCGTTGAGAAGCAACGGTCAGAAAAAAACAGAGGACGTGCTCAGTCGCAGTTGTCTTTTTTTCATTCTTCTTCTTTAAGGGAGGATGAGAAGACTGTGGAGAAAAAAAAGAGACCAGAGTAACTGCAGAATCAAAAGCTAGAGAGATAGAGTTGAGAGGACTCCATTAAATGTTTCTATCTTATTCATCTTTCTTTTTCTCATGAATTCTGAATCTATTGTTTATGTTACTAGGAGAGATTGTTTAAATCCATGTGTGGCTAATTTTGTTTTTACGATCTTGAGGAGCTATGAACTTGTAGGTGGATTAAACTTTGTTTTCCCTTATTAGTTATGTTTTAATATTAATTTTGGTTACTTAATGTTGTGTATTTCTTATCTTCTTAGTGCTTAATCACCATTAAGTATGATTTTGGGGAATTGAAATTAACCTTGGGAGAATGATCTTAATCGAACCATAGGATTGAGTAATGTGGGATTAAAATTTATTCTAATTTGATAATAAGATAAGAATATACCTATTGGTAGAGTTGGTAATATAAGTTTTAACCGTGGGCCAAACCTGGAAAAATGGGAGGTTTGGTTCTGTAAAAGTGGGATCGTTTTGATGCAGTTCTTTTTTGCCCGAACCCATATAAGCCTAACCCATGATAGGTTGGACCACTGGGTTGATGGGTTGGACCATTTTTATTTTTTAAAAAAAATTTGTGACTTCTTTAAGTGTATTGTATAACCTAACACTATTAATATCAACTAATTATTGATTGTATTGAATGTTAATTATGACTTTTGGATTTATGCTTAAAACTTTGAATTTAATGTTTTATTATCATTTGATGAGTTTGTAATGTATTTTTTATTTTTTTATGGCTTAGGTTTGTACAAAAAAAAATTAGTATAATGTTTTAAAAAAAAAGGTTTGAAAACCGCAATATAAAAAATTAAAAAAAATAATAATATGAGTTGGAGAGTTTGGGCATGCTAACCCGCCAATCTAGAGGTTATGGGTTGGGTTGGCTAAATGTCCCCTAATATTGATACAATTCTTTTTTGTCCAAACCCATATGGTTTCAACTTGTGGTAGGTTAGCCCGAGCCTAGTGATCCGGCCCATATTATCAGCTCCACCTATTGGACCCATACGATACTAGGGTAAAATCACTTCATAAAATTTTAAAAAAAAACATCAAATTAAAATCTTGTATAAAAGGAGAGTGACAAAAATACTCTTTGTGAATACAATTGATACTGACATATAATTTAAATGTTATGATAAAGATATACTCGTACCACTGACGGATGAGTGATGACATATATTAAGTAAAGTCATTTCAAGGTAAGGTAGTTATTCAAGGAAGTATGGCAAACATTAAGCATGCATTGCTATTAGCTGCATACACCCTGAAGCCCCACTCAAGCAACTCTTTGCCGGTATCATCCTTGTGCACTATCACCTCAATAAAGCATAAGCTATCCTTCTTTGGACCTGTTGCAGCCTCAATTGCTTCTATTAGCTCCTCTTCACAAAATACCTGCAAATTAAATATGTTTTAATTAATTATTAGTAGACATTTACATATAATAAATTAGCTGTTTCCCATGTTACCAATAATGGTGGATTTTTAGGAACAGTATTGAATGTGTTATATTGAGAGATTCATACACCTTGGTGGTCCATCATTTGTTTAATTAGTTGATGTGGGACTCTTATATTCTAATATGGAATAGGAATAAGACCAACCTGGAAACTTCCATCACCAATGCAAGCAATGACTCGTCTCAAGAACAACTTGTGCATACCCAAGTGTGGCACCAACAGATCATCCTATTGATCCATACTGCATTTGGAACTCATACCTGTTTGGTAGTTTGTCCCCTGTCTCAGCAATAACAGCAGTTTCAGTAGACAACATCTTTTGAATATGTTCGAACAGAATATTCACCCTCAATAGTTCTTTAGGTTCCTTAAGGTCTTTATGTTGATTTGCAACGTTGCTTTCAAGTCGTGGTGAAAAGCATCTGGCTTCCAAGCCGTACAAGTAATGACATTTTCATTGGACGTTGGACTATAATGAACTTAAGACTATTCAACTCAAGACTGAAGCAACGGAGAGACTGGTGATGTTTCAGGGGGTTCAAGACCATGAACTTGAATTCCCAAAAACGGGTAGGGTCTTGCTGGTAAATATGCATGAGAGCGCAGAAGAAAGACACTGAGAAGAAAATGAACATATTCCGTTCAGCAGTGAGGCAGCGTCAGAGTAGACTCAAAAGAGTCCAAGTCATTGTTCGATTTGGCGACAAGGCTAATAAATTTCGCAGAAAATGCAACCTTAACAATTTTAGAGCGTTCCACGCGTTTACTATTATATACAACAGTTACTGTTTTGGCACAAAGTAATGGCAATTTTATACTAGTAATAGTAATCCACTTCGTTGGTTGCTAATGACTCCCCATTTTTAATAGATTTGAGATATATTTTGATATAGGGTTAAGAGGCAAAATTAACCTTAAATTTTTCTCAAAAGTGCATCCACCACCATAAACTTTTTTTTATACAAAAGTAATCATAAACTTTTAAAAATAATGGAAAAGTAACCATGAACTTTCAAAAAAGGGGTAAAAGTGACACTACCGTTCATGGCTGTTTACTTAAAAGTTTTTAAGAGGTAAAAATACCCACAAACGTTTTTCAACAGTACACTCACCACCATAAACTTTTTTTTTTGGTGCAAAAGTAACCATAAACTTTCAAAAATGGGGTAAAAGTGACAGTTCTCTTACTGTGTTCAAATGTAATCTTTTGATTGTTCTAAGTCCTTAAAAACAGCACCTCGACTTGTCTACCAGGATTTTTCCAAACCAAAAATTAAAAAAATGATCTTCAATGAAGATGACGTCGTCATCCTGTTCTCACCAACACGTCGTAAATAGAATTATTGATATCAATGGTTTCGTAAACGTAGTTGCCAAAATTGTTGATGGAGAAGGATTTCAACAATTCCATTTACTGCACGTCAGTGAGAGCATGATAGCGATGTCATCTTCATTGAAGATGAGTTTTTGCTTGGAAAAATAATAGTGGACAAGTCGATGTGCTTTTTTCCTGGACTTAGAACAATCAAAAGATTACATTTGAACCCAGTAAGATAACCATCACTTTTGCCCCATTTTTTAAAGTTTATGGCTATTTTTACACCAAAAAACAAGTTTATGGTGATGAGTGTACTATTGAGAAAAGTTTATGGGTATTTTTGCCCCTTAAAAACTTTTGACTAAAAGGTCGTTAATGGTAGTGTCACTTTTGCCCATTTTTTAAAAGTTTATGATTACTTTTGCACCATTTTTAAAAGTTCATGTTTACTTTTGCATCAAAAAAAAAATTTTATGGTGGTGGGTGCACTTTTGAGAGAAGTTTAAGGGTAGTTTTGCCCTTTAATCCTTTGATATATTTGGGAAGTCATCAATGCTAAATTAAAGAAATTTTCTTGAGATTTTATGAGATATCAATTGGGTGCATTGTTTGTGGGATTTCAAATTAAAATAGAAGTTTTTTAAACTTGGGAAAGAAACAATAAAAAATAATAGAGCTAAGGTGCAAAAATGCTTATGAACTTTTCTAAAAGAGTGTCAAATACCATAGCTTTATTTGAGTGCAAAAATGCCTATGAACTTTTTGAAAAAGTGGCTAAAATACACCCAAATAAAATGGCAAAAATTCCAAATTTCATAGGCATTTTTGCACTCAAATAAAGTTTATGGTATTTGACATTCTTTTAGAAAAGTTCATGAGCATTTTTGCACCTTAGCTCTATTATTTTTTATTGTTTCTTTCCCAAGTTTAAAAAACTTCTATTTTAATTTGAAATCCCACAAACAATGCACCCAATTGATATCTCATAAAATCTCAAGAAAATTTCTTTAATTTAGCATTGATGACTTCCCAAATATATCAAAGGATTAAAGGGCAAAACTACCCTTAAACTTCAAATTATTACAGCTTAGCCCAAAATAATAATTTGAAGTTTTCTCAAATAAAAAAAAACAAAAACAAAATTGGACAAAAAAAAAAGATCTAGATTTTATTATTACAATAGTAGTAATACTAATAGTAGTAGTAGTAGTTGTTGTTGTTGTTATTTCCTCTTCGTTTGTATTGTCAGAAGCTGTGATTTTGGGGATAAAAAAAAAGGAAAACCTAAATACAAGAAAGCCATGAATTGGAAAGAAGGAAGGAGGCTATTTGAGGAGAGAGAGAAAGGTGTTCGAATCCCATTCTTCTTCTTTACAGGAGGATAAGAGGACTGTAGAGAAGAAAAGAAACCAGAGTAGTTGCAGAACCAAAAGGGAGAGAGACAGAGCTAAGAGGACTCCATTAAATGTTTCTATTTTATTCATCTTTCTCTTTCTCATGGATTCTGAATCTATTTTTGGTTACTGGGATGAGATTGATTAAATCCATATGTGGCTATTTTTGTTTTTGCAATCTTGAGGAGCTATGAATTTGTAGGTGGATTAAACTTTGTTTTCTGTTATTAGTTATGTTATAATGTTAATTTTGGTTACTTAATCTTATTTATTTCTTATCTACTAAGTGTTTGGTCACTATTAAATATGATTTTGGGGAATTTAGATTAACTTTGGGAGAGGGATCTTAATTGGACCATAGAATTGAGTAATGTGGTATTAGAATTTATTTTAATTTGTCAATAGGATAGGAATATATCTATTAGACCCATATAATCATATTAGAGTGAAATTGAATTATTATTGCCTCTTGGATAACTATGTTAGGAATAACAATTTTAATTTAAGAGAAGGGTGTAAGTGGTCTAGAGCTATTTACATATATTAATACTCTAGATTAACAAAATTAACATTGAAATTAATTAATTAGTGAAAACAAGGTTTATGAAGCTAATAAAGGATTAGTGACTCTGGATTACTCATTTGATTATTGTGATAGTTTGTTTATTTTATTTTTATTTTTAATTTCTTTTTAGTCATTTGAATTCAATTTGAGCTACTCAACTTAAACTAAAGTGTAAAATTAATGCTTAACTAAAGTTTGGGTACCAAATTTTTGTGAGAATGATATTTTATTCACTCTTTATTACTTGACACAGTCCGTGCACTTGCGGAACTTTAGGTTACAATTTTTCCCTATCAGTTGCACGATGAGAGTGAGATTCTGAGACAAATTGCAGTTTTATTAGGATGAAGGGTTTAAAAGACAGAATTGGTATGTTCACTCCAAGGTTCTAGAGAGGAAGTAATAATGTATAGGTAATCTAAACATGTTTTTTTTTTTTTTAACATTTCGGGTATTTAAACATAAGATTTCCTGCTTAATGATGATACCCGTTCACCAACCTCGCCTGTTAGCAAGAAAAAATAATTATGTCCTTGAATGTTGTGATTTTTTTTATTTTCTTGTTTTCTTAATTATTGCAGTGAATATTCATACGGGCTATTAAATTTTGGGGAAATCCCTAAAAAAGAATTTACATATTCATTTGAACTATCTTTACTAAAATTTTTTTTAAAAAAACTATATTTCCCTTTACATTTTTTTAATTAAAAAAATAATTACTCCCACTGGTTGGCTGCCAGATCCAGTAGCCGGAGCTCCGGCATCTGACCGGCACCAACGGCTTGCCAGTTGGAGGCCGGAACTCCGATGGGAATATTCTCTCCCTCTTGGAAATATTCCCTTGAGAATATTTTTTCCCAAAGTGGTGGGGTGGGGTTTGAACCCCCACCACTTTGGTGGCACAAAAAGTACATTACATTGAGCAATTAAAGCTCTTTAACATAAATAAAGCAATATATATCTATATATATATATATATATATTAACCTTTGATCTATAATCAAACCCACCAATAAGTTTAGATAAGGAATTGACAAATTGAGATAAGAAATTCACAAGTTTAGAAACGGAATTTGCAATTTTCGTTTTTAAGTAAAACATTCACCTACTCTCTCAGACCATTTACAAGTTTAGATAAGGAATTCACAAACTCAGATAAGGAATTTACATGTTTAAATTAGGAATTCGCAACTTTCGTTTAAGTAAAAAATTCACTTACGCTTTTAGGCTATTCACAAGTTTAGATAACGAATTACCAAGTTCAGATAAGGAATTCACAAATTCAAATTAAATAAGGAATTGACAACTTTTTTTTTTACTCAAAAATTTCACAAATTTATGCACGATGAGTTTTATTAGGATACATGAAGGGTTTAAAAAACATAATTGGTATATTCACTCAATGGTTCTGGAGAAAGAAGTAATAATATATGACTGCGGAAAGTTTCAGATAACAACCACCATAGCAAATCAATTACCATTTACCTTAAATAAATCTGAAATTTCACTACAGCCCAGTGAGGCTAAAGTGAAATTATTTATAGTGTAAAAAGATAAAAATAATCCTTTCAAAAAGAAAAGAGAAACAACTTGATTTGTGAGTGACGAACACATCATGAACAAATAAAATAGTTATATGAACAAGTGAAATTAATTTCTTTGTACGAATATATTAGAGCATAATCAAGTCAAATTCCATTTATAAGTTGCGAACATATAGTGAATAAGTGTAATATTCCTATGAATAAGAGAACTTAATTTCTGAACAAGAACACATTAGAGTATAATCAAGAACACATCATGTTATTTCCCCTTTCTTTCTGGGAGGTTTATTTTTGTCTTTTTACTTCACAAATCAATTTCACTTCAGCCCCACTGGATTGGAGTGAAATTTCATATATTTTAGGGGCTAATGGGAATTAATTTGCTACAATCATCCTTATCCGAAATTTTCCTATAACTGTCTATAGTATATAATACTAACAGGTCAAGTTTAACTAGAGGTAATTCTTTTAAACATGTTTTTTTTCTCTTTTTTGTGTATTTAAATATAAGATTTCATACTTAACGATGATACCGGTTCACCAACCACGCCTGTTACGTTGCTGTTAGTAAGAAAAAAAAAATTATGTTCTTCAATGTTGTGATCTTTTTGTTTCTTAATTATTGAAGAGAATATTCATACCGGTTGTTAAATTTTTGTCAGGAATGCCATTTTCATTGAACTATTTAGCAAATCTCTATCCTTTTGTAATTTTGTCTCTTACGAAAAGTCCAACCCCACCTTGATATGAAGACGAAAAGAGGCATTTATATTTTGCCTTCTGTTCACTAAACCACATGTCATTAGTGATACATCTTTATCACTTTGGTAAACAACGGGCAACTAACTCGCTTTTCTTTTGGATGGATGATTTTTTGATATAACTAATTTTTTTAATCTTTACAAATTAATTATTTAGTTCATATATTTTGAATATGAGGAAACACTTAACTTTAGTTCTTCTTATTTACTCACCCAGGCCCGAAAGAAAACATTGCATGCTCTTAATTTGTAGAGACTTTTTGTTAAGCTTAGATCATTTTGTCCGATAGAAAGCTTTTAAGTTGAATATTATTACGTTAAGATTCGAAAATAATAAATTTTATGAATTGAATTTCTGTTAAAAAATCACAAGAATAAATCTCATCCATGTAGAAAATGAAATAGCATCCTAGGAGGAAGGCAGCAATGGTTTAAAGTTATTGGGGATTAGGAGGACTGTTGTTAGCTGCACAAGTAGGGTAGTGATTCAAGGAAGTCTGGCAATGCATTGAACATGCATGCATTACTAAAGAGCTTGATATTAGAAATATTTGATTAAACTGGGAATCAAAAGCCTTACAATTGAAAGAAAAATCCATAACATAAAAATCCCAAAGGAATAAATCTCATAATGATCTCTTCAAGTAAATAATTAAATAGCATTCTAGTAAAGCAGGCAATGGTTTTTAACTTAAAATTTAGTGTGGATTAGGAGGACGACGGCTAATAGCAGCACAGAATTAGCAATTATAACAGTTAAAGTATTGAATTTAGTGATTTAGGTATGTATTATATTGATCATTCTATCAAAATGACTTAAGTCAATTTGATAAGACCTATCATTAGGTTATATACCTTCATTGTTTTCTTGATGTATTCTAATAAAAAAACATTTGTCTTTGGTTGATAACCTCCATATTCATGTCGTGAAGCTTCACTAACTAATTAATCTATATTGGCATCTTCGTGATGAAGTTATTGTAGGCCAAATCTTTGCCATCACTTTCTGCTTCAATTGCGTGTTCTGTTTGTTATTTTTTGCACCAACACTTATCATTGCGTGTTTCTTCAATTGTTATAAATTTTTAGGTAATTAAATATCTTCTCTAGAACTTCAGTATAATTCCCTCAGCTTTTTGTACACAATTGGTTGGTAAAAACCAGACCGTACTCGCATATTGTATATTTGTAATAATCGAGTGGCGGATGCATAATTAGAGTCCGTGAAGTTACCAAATTATGCTCTGTTCTTGTATCATTCGAATCCCACATTCATGCACTTGTATCGTCAATTGGTGCTCCAAAACGAAAAATCACCTTGTTTATTCATTTCTCTCAGTAATTCACCTTCTTTATTCATTTTAAGTCTTTGATTCTGGATGGAATCACGGAATTGAAGTGTCACAACCCAAAATCCGAGTCATGATCTGTGCGTAGGCTGAGCCAAATAATTCCACTTAGCCTAACAAGTCTTAAACAAAGTACACTGACTGAACAAACATTTACACAACAATAGCAATACTTATTGTACCTCCATATAAAAATTGCAATTAGAAAACAAATCCATAACAATTAAATTTGCAAATACACATGCTATCCTATTTACCACATAACACAATGACTCTAACACCAATCACACCATCATAGTAGTCATGACATTACAGAATCCCCCGAGGCTCATCAGTACATTACCGTCTCACCTATACATATATATCATATACTATATACATATAATCTTTGATGGGGAATAATAACCGTCCCACCTATATTTATATATCTATCTATCTCATATACCAATTATCAACATAAACCATGGGGAGGAATATAATATTCGTCTCACCAATATATATGTATACACACACACACATCCCACATATATAAACTTTATCAATACACACACACACATTACATTCCATATATATATATATATATTATATACCTCCCAAAAATATTTTTCCTTCATAAAAATAAATTTGTCAAATTTTTGAAATCATAAAAAAAATTTGAAATAAAATTAATTAATTAAACAGAGATGTTGAATAGGAGGTAAAAAAAAAGTAATTAAATTTTTTTTCCTAAAAAAATCAATTTAATATTTTGAAAAACATAAAGGAGGATTTGAAAATAATCCTAATTAGCAAGACAAAAAGTAAAAAAATACATGTCAACTGAAATTTATAATAAAAGTGTAGGAATGGAACATAATAAAAAGTATAAATTGAATATCCACACTAACAAATACCATCATAATAATTAAGTCAAGAAATTACAAATTTTTAAGATAAAAAGAATATGATACTAATCACAGTTAAGATGTTCTTAGGAAAGGTAAAAAGATTCAGAATTGCTTCCCAAGTGAAATGGAATAAAAACAAGGAAAAAATATTTAAGGCTGAAAACACATCAAAAGTGAACCGAATGGTGTCACCTTACTATTCATACTCTCACCTGATATGATCGGTAGTATAGATCCCTTTTTAACCATGCTAGATCTAAAATTGAATACTTGCTACGGAGTCCTCACGAGTATCACCTTATGCGTACGTCCGGATAGCTTTAAAGAATTGATTAAAGCAGTGCCATATGTATGAGGGAATGAGGAGGTCAATTCAACATAAAGCTAGACCAGGAAATAACAGAAGGAAAAGAGGAGGAGCAAAAGAATAAGCGGTGTATAAGGGAAATAAGAAACTGTGAAGTCACTTGCGAGGCAGGGTCTTTTTGGCAGCTGTGTGAATGAAGATGATTGAGGAGTAGTCTAGATTAGATTTAGGGATTATGGAGATAGAGATTTGTAAAAATTCAAATAATATATTATTGTGGTAGTAGTCATTGTTTTTAAATTATACCACTAGAATTAAAAAGGAGTTCCCTAAATTATCCTAAAAGGTAATTTATGCTATGATGAGGTTTAAGAACATTTACTAAATATCTTCTTATATTATTTTATTCAAATATTTAAATTTCAAAATATGTGATCGTATTCAACTAAAAGATATTTTAAATAAATGTTAAATCATATCATTCTAAGAGTTGTTGGAATATTAGAAGGATTGTACTAGCTAGGTATAGGGTAGATATCTTAATAACTTTATAAGATTATTTTTTAAAAAATTACAAAATTCATTATAATTTAACTAAACTTTTAATTTTTGTTTTTTTGTTTTGGTTATCACATGAAGTGATTGAAAGCCAAATTCATATGCTTGAGATATTGGAGAGTGAACAAAGTCTGAGATCGATTCCTCACTTAGGTCCAAACCAGCAACACACATCCCTCCTCATCCCAACTTACGCCGCTGCACTCACTGTAATGAACGCTTTCATTCCAAAACACAAGTTCGTTGGAATCTGTAGCGTTGAATTCGAGGTGTTTATTCAATTGAAGAAGCAAAAATTTCTAGTCATGAAGACAGTGGATAGAATGCCCAGAAACCAGAGAGACGTTGAAACTAAGATACGCCCAATAATAACAGAAAAAGAAGGAAATTAAAGCCAAAGAAGTAATGATATTTTTATTAGACGTTGGAGTACATTGAGCTTAAGACTCATACAAGTGAAGACCGAAGCAGCAATTGAAGAGACTGTTGCATGAGCATTCCACGCGTTTTGGTGTTGACCAATTTTAGAGCGTTCACAACGCAGCGATTTCGGGATGCATTCACATATAATTTTGATACTGAATAAGGCCGTTGTGAACAGAAGGTAAATACAAATGTCTTTTTTCCTCTTCATCTAGTTCTGGTATGTATTTTATAATTTTACTGCTATTATGTAACAGTAACTGTTTTTGGCACAAAGTAAGTAATGGCAATACGCTTCGTTGCACAATGAGCGTAAGATTCTGATACAAATTGCAGTTTTATAATTTATTAGGATGAAAGGTCTGAAAGACAGAAAACAGAATTGCTATATATATGATCTCCGTTATGTTTTTTTTTTCTTGCCTTTGTGCGTGTTTCAACATGAGAATTCACGCTTAAATGATCATACCCACTCTTTACCAACGACGCTAAGGAAAATAGTATGTCCTTGACTTTTACGGTTTTTTTCTTTTTTTATTTTTAATAAATGTTTATACCGGTTGTTAAACTTTTTTTAGGAATGTCATTTTCTTTGAATTATTTAGTAGATCTCTGTCCTTTTTAAATTTTGTCTCTTACAAAAATTCCAGCATCTTGATATGGCTTCACTTAACCAAGTACTCCCTTCGGTCCTTTATATAAGACATATTTGTCTAATATGATTAAATTAAGAAAATTAGTTAAGTTAGTTGATATGATATGTATTTTCTAAAACACCATATTTATCTTTCTTAATGCTCTCTTTCTCTCTCCTCCTAGATTATTATTGATTATTATTAAGGAAGCATGCATAGGAGTAAATTAGAAAAAGATTGATAAATATGAAAACTATATCTTATATTTAAGATTAAGATCAACTCCCTAAACATATTCTATATTAAATTATGCATGAGTATTGATTAAGAAACAATGAAAACAAATGTATTCAAAGAAATAGCATGGAATAAATGAGAAGGAATAAATCTTATCCATGTACAAAATGAATAGCGTCATAGGAAGAAGGCAGCAATAATATGGTCTTCTGTCCCTGTCTCACCATTGTAGATACCTCTTGTGCAGTCATCAGCAAAAAGCATTTTGAAATAACACAAAACCAAACACCTGAATCAAAGTGTTCATAACCTTCACTTATAAACTCAAGTCTTAAAGTTGAAATGGATTTTAATGATGGAACCAGAATGAGACCAATCTGAAAGCTTCCATCACAACTTGTTGTGCCTTCAGTGATGCGCCCCCTGTTGGCCCTCAATTTTGAGGCATTTTTCAAATTTTTTTTTCATGATTTTTTTAATCATTAGATTCTATATGAAATGAGTAAAATTTTGATGATAAAAAATGGAGTTGTTTTCAATTTTTTTATGATTTTTTGAAAATTCAAGACTCTAAATGAAAAGGAGACTACATAATTTTGAAGTTTTAAATCTTTTAAAAATAATAAAAAATTGTAAATAACTCTATTTTTTATTTATAAGATATCAAAATGTCACTAATTTGATATAAGATCTAATGATCAAAGGAACTATGAAAAAACATTTGGGAAGTGCCCCAAAATTGAGGGGGCAGCAGGCACCCTGCCTTTTAGCAACGCTTGGGATCGCTGGTTTATCTTGCAATTTTTTATTGGAAACCAGAACCAATAGACAAAGCATTCTCTCGGTCTGTTAATATTTGGATCCAAGTTTTTGGTCTGGCCGTTGATATATTATTGCTCAGAGCCTGTTGCTAAAATACTTGGAAACTTCATAGGAAAAAGAACTTACACTGTTTCATAAACAGGGGTCGCTAATTACAGAAGAGAGTATTAGAGTAACTAATATCAGTTGATTAGTAGTCTTTGTTATGAATTAGTTTGTACAGGTCAGCACTCTCGTTAGTTTAAGCCTCTAGCTATAACAATAAGTATAGGCATCTTGAACCATCCACTCTTCTAAGTGATTCATAGAGGCGTGTCTAGTTTATGATATTGTGTATGGAGGCCTTATTGTTTTATATGGTTCTTTTCTAGTTTATTAACCTATTTTCTCCAAATAATATGTACTTTTTCATGCTGTATCATGTTACTTTAATGTGAAATTTCTTTTTCATAAAAAAAATCTATAAAATTAAATACCCATCTCTACATTGAACCACGTAAGTGTTGTCACGTGCAGTGCAAGAACAATTTGCTTCATATTTTTTGGTCCATTTTGAGTGTAGTGGCATTTTGATTTTTTTGTCACAAGCTCGGCTACAGTGTGATGAACGGTGGGCAATGAACAGTATTCCGCTACAGTGTACTCTTCCTCCTTTTCTGTCCAGCCCGTGTCTCTGGTTCCAGTCAAGAAGATGAAAAACAGAGGATATCAACGGCACACCGAAGTTCCTTCCGTCCTCACACCGATGGCCGATGATAGAGAAGAAGATGAACGAAGATTCTCTCTCTCTCATGCCTGCTTCGCTCCCTCTGGTTTTTCGATTGATGAAGATGACTGCGGTTTTTCCCTGCGCCTGTCATCTGTTTCGTTTTTTTTAGGTTCCTTTTTCCCCTTGGCTTGTTTTTTCTTTCTTTAGTCCATTAGGTCTTCCTTTCCCTTTTTGCAAAACGGCGTCGCAGCTGATCTAATTCATTCCCTCTCATATGCGCCCCACATGCTCTCCTAATTAGATAAAATAATGGAAAAATCTTAAATAAATATCATTTAAAAATGTAAAACCCTAAAAAGTCTATTAACACTTTAAAAAAACATAGAGGTATCAAGTACCAAATTGAGTTTTTCAAGTTTTGACACATTTACCATTTTACCCCTCAAATTTTTTTAAAATAATAGTGGTGTCCCCGCCGGAGCACCGCCGCCACCCCGGTGACCGGCCGACCGGGACCCCCGACAGCCAGAGCTTCGGTCTTCGACAATAGGAGCTCCGGCCGGTGGAAGCTTTTTTGGTGGGGAGGGGTTATTTTTTTTGAAAAAAATTTGTAAAGAAATGGCAAGGGGGGAATCGAACATCCCACCCCTTCAGAAAAGAAGCATGGTGGCCACTGGGCTATCAAAACTTCTTTGATATATATATGCATTATTAAATATGTATAATATAATTAAATGTGTAGTGTCTTTGACAAAGTCAGTAATGGCATTGACAAAATCAATAATGGAAATAACAAAATTCGTAATGGTATAGACAAAACCGTTTGCTGATGAACTTTGACTTGCATGTTTTCATCAGCATTTTTGCACAAAACATTTTTATCAAAACCATTACAATTCTTATCAAAATCATTACTAAACTTGTCAAAAGAGAGTATTAGAGTAACTAATATCAGTTGATTAGTAACTAATATATGTCAAAGGCAGTACAATATTAATATCATCGCTCCATGAAGTATTAAAAAACTGACGTATCAACAACGCCAACTTAATAATTCAAGTACAATACAGAGTACTCATAGAAAAATATGACTCATGCATCTCATCAAAAGCATCAAATATTTAAACTGTATTAAATTCAAATGATTACAACATAAAATTCACATTTCATGATCTTCATTCGTCTCCCTTATTGATCAAGCTGCCCATTTTTAGATATGCCACTACAGAGGATAACTTCATCTGAAATTTACAACAATAAAAACAATTACTTATATTAGTTAATACCATTGAAAATTACTTAGTAACAACGAGGATAATTATTAATAAAAAAGCCTTCAAAGAAAATCAGAAACCTGGACCAATAATGAAGGGCCAATATTGCTAAAAAACATCCCTAAAATACACGCACACACATGGAGAGGGTTGAGGGGCGGAAAAAAATGCTTCCATTGATTTCTCTCTCTATTAAATATCTTTACCATTAGATTAAGTTTTAATGGTTGAGATATAATGTTATATTAATATTTTTATATAATTTTAAATCCTCACTATTAAAACTTTATCTAATGATGGAGATATTCAATTGAGAGAAATCAATGAAGACATTCCTTTCTGATTTAGAAGGGTTATATATAGCTTTTCTCTACTTGAAGGTTCAACTCTTGCGAGCGCACACAAGCATGCTTACATGTAACAATGGGCGCCAGTCAAAGAACTGAAGAAGTAATGCGTGAACAGATATTTAATTATAAAATAAAAGAATTTTTTCTGAAAATACATCCTCACAACTTTCTCTTTAAATAATGCATACATAATTCGAAATTTTTGAACTATAAATACAATTTAAAGGCAAAAAAGATTAAATAGAATGTTACCAAATTATGCTCCAATATATATATGTGCGTTTATATCTTAGCTTAAAGCATATACCATATATTAAATATGTTATGTTCTCGTGAGATGTTCAAAATTCTAACACGACTTCATTTGCATAAAACTCAAAATTATATAATATCATCTTGTCACTATGTACAGTCGTTTAAACCGATTAGTTAGGAATTAAAAAAAAAAGGATTAGAATCAAAAGGGGGGCATTTAAATAAATTAAACAATGTGA
The DNA here is from genome assembly GCA_963242795.1 of Inga leiocalycina. Lineage (NCBI taxonomy): Eukaryota > Viridiplantae > Streptophyta > Magnoliopsida > Fabales > Fabaceae > Inga > Inga leiocalycina. The sequence continues at coordinate 58,333,290 of OY725328.1, forward strand.
CTGAATAGACAATTATATGGTTGGATAAATGGGCGCATATAGGTGTGCATGCAATTTTAAAAATTATAGGAAGGTTTATGCTACACAACTTCTCTTATTAAAAAGGACAGACAGTAATAACAAATCGAGACTATATGGTTGACAAATGGGATCGAACATGTGACATTTTATTTAGAGGGACTATTATGCCGCAAGTTATAATAAGTTCATTGGCTGTTATGCAATTTTTTTTTTTTAATTTTGGGAAAGAATCCTATAAGTTTTTAAGATAGATGAGAAATTTGTGTAACTAAGATAAAATATAGAATATTTCAGTGTACTTGACTTAAAAAATCAATTCCTGTAATTAACCAAGACTCTATAAAGTTGTTGAGAATTGATCACGATTAGCAAAAATATTCTTCACCGTCTCTCTCTCTCTCTCTTATGCACACACGTGAGCATAAATATATTATGAACAAAACATATACTGACATTTCGAACAACCAAAGAAAAAAAAAGCCAACACACAAGATAAAATCAAGCAAGGTTATAAAATAACACCAGTGTATCGTAACAATGTATGTTCATAGAAGGTTTACCTCATTTGAAAGACAGTGTGAGTGGTTAAGTAGTATGTTGAACAAAACCCATTTCCTAATGGCTCCAACGTATAACTGCGATCCATTGGCCCTCATGTCTTTGATAATCAACATATATTTGAGGAAAGATGCTACAGAGAATGAAGTCCACACATTTCCAGTATCTGATCCTCCACCGCCTCCAGAAGAAAAGAGGCGCAACAATAATTCCTAAGCCGAAAACCACTCCCAATTCCAAACCTTCGATAAGCTCAATTGCGTGGTTATTGGCAGATGTTGGGGGCGGCATTAGCACTTGTGGCCCATTGTTTGGACTTTGGGTCAAAGGAGGTCCATAAAGACCATCATTGCCTTGGAAGGAAGATGGCTCAAATGATTGAAGCTGTGTACCTGTAGGGATCTTTCCCACCAAATGATTATGGGACAAGTTCACAAATGAAAGGAATGAAAAACTTGCAAGTCCTGTTGGAATCTCTCCTGACAAAGAGTTTTTTGACAGGTCAAATGACTCAAGTTGTTGCAATTTCCATATGGATGATGGAATGTGGCCTGACAGATTATTATTTGACAGGTTGAGCACATGGAGTGCGGTAAAATCCATCATCTCTTTTGGTATTGACCCTTCAATTTGATTGGATGAGAAGTCAATAGACGTGAAGACGCTTAGAATTTTGGTCAAGGTCATTTCTTTACCTTTCATGGTAACCATCACTTGATCTTGATAATTCATTGAGCTATCAATAGATTTGGTCAAGGTCATTTCTTTACCTATCATGGTAACCATTAATTGATCGTGATAATTCATTGAGCTATACTCATTTAACATAAAGTCGATATAGTTTGCCTTTGATGTTGTTTGATTTTTGTCAAGAATCATTGCCTTCAAAGTTGGAAAGAATTCTCCCGGTAGCGTTCCATTAAAATTGTTGAAAGCTAGATCAACAAGTTGAAGCATCTCCCAAATCATTCTCTTCATTTTTGGACACCCAATAGGACCATGGAAATTGTTTCTTCGCAAAACCATGACTCGGAGTGTAGGTATTGTCTTCAACAAGCATGGAAACCGATCATGTATCTTGTTATTTCCAATGTCTAACACCTCTAATGCGGTGCAATGGGATAGAGATTTTGGAATTGGCCCTTGTAAATTATTACTACTAAGATCGAGAGTCTGAAGAGTACATAAAGCTTGAAAAGTATCAGGAATATTGCCACTAAGATTGTTCTTTCCTAAATTCAATACCCCCAGAGACTCACTAATTGCTAGACAATGTGGAAACCCCCCGCTGAAGTTGTTGTGGGAAAGATCAAGAACTTGAAGATTTGAAGTATTATAGCAGATGGAAACAGGGATTCTTCCATAAATAGCATTGTGCGATAGAGAAAGAAAAACTGTTTTAGACAGATAGTTTCCAATGTCAGAGGGAAGAACAGATCTGAATTTATTGTATGAAAAATCCAAATAAGAGGCGAATAGAGGAAATGCTGGAAGTTTGCCTTGGAGGCGGTTGTCATGTAGGTCAAGCACATCCAAATTACCATAAGAGCTAAAATTATATGGGATTCTTTCTCTCTCTTGAAGTAAATTGTGAGAAAGATTTAATGCACCAAGATTGCTAAGCTCCCAAATCCAATAGGGTAATTTTTCTGCAATTTCATTGTTTGAGAGGTCTAAACTGACTAGTCCGGATACATTTCTCAAGAAACGTGGGAATTGTCTCAACTTGCAAGATGCCAACTTTACAGTATGCAAGAAGGGAAAGGATAACCGTTTAGCATTCTTAACATTGGCATCAATTGACAAGTTGTTGTTTGAAAGATCTAATTGAAATAGATTTTGAAGACTCTCAAACAAATCTAGTTGTATTGTGCCATTGAACTTGTTTGAAGACAAATCGAGGAACTCAAGCCCTCTAAGATGAAAAATAAATTGAGGAATAGGCCCTTGTAAAGAGTTACTGCTCAAATCAAGTATTAGTAACATGGACGAAGAGACATTTGAAATTGCATCAAACTCTTGAAAACAGTTGTCGGAAAGACCTATGGATCGTAGCAATGGAAGCGAAAACAAAGACATAGGAACGCTCCCATTCAGGGAATTGTTATGCACATTGAACAAGACTAGCTTTACAAGGCCTTTGAAATGCGCTGATGATATTCCACCACTTAATTTATTATCAGATAGATCTATAGCAATAAGCTTCTTGGCCATACCAAATGGTGGAATTGGACCTGTGAAGAAGTTATATGACAAGTCCAGGACAGCAAGCTCGGTGAGATTTGACATGGAATTTGGTAGTGTTCCATTAAATTGGCTCGAAGATATATCTAATATAGACAGCCGCCGTAAGTTGCTTATGGAATCTGGTAATGCTCCTGAGAAATTTGTAGAACTTAGAATCAATGTCTGGAGAGAACCACTCTGTGGGAAGTCTGGCAGAGAACCTTGAAAACCATCGTTGCCTGATAGATCAAGAGAAGTGAGTGTCTGCACTTGGAAGATCTTATCTGGAAAACTACCACGCAAATTACAAGAATTGAGATCCAGTTGGGTTAGATTTGAGAATTTAGCAAAGAAATCTTGCACTGGAGCTGACAAAGAGTTGTTATACAAACGAATTATGGAGAGATTTTGAAGAATTTTCAGGGAGGAATCAATGGGGCCTGATATGTTGCAATTTGACATGCTTAGAACCTGTAGATGAGGTAGAGAAGACGACAAAGCAAGGCCCCATTCATTTCCCTTGAGCGCTATATTAATGCCATCTAGATATAGTTCTCTAACTTCACTGAGGTTCTGAACAAGCTTCATAAGATTTGGATTCTCAAGTTTCAGAGCTGATTCTCCTAAATAATAAGGAGTAGACAGATCAAGAATGGCTAACCTCGTGAGCTGAGCGATCTCCATTGGTATCTGGCCAACAAAACCAGCATTTGACAAATCAAGAGAAGTTAAGCTCTTCAAAACTTTGATTCTGGATGGAATCATAGAATTGAAGTTATTGAAAGCCAAATTCAAATGCTTGAGATATTGGAGGCTGAACAAAGTACTGGAATTTTCTAGTCCTCCCGAGATTGATTCCTCGCTGAGGTCTAGACCAGCAACATGTCCCTCCTCATCCCATGTTACGCCTCTCCATTCACTGCAAGGGCTGCTTTCATTCCAGAACAACAATTTGCTGGAATCAATAGGGTTGAATTTGAGGGTTTTCTTCAATTGAAGTAACCAAAGTTTCTGGTCTTCAAGACAGTGGACAGAATTCCCAGAAACCAGAGTGACGTTGAGACAAAGACATGCCCAATAATGACAGAAAAAGAAGGGAAGCCATAAAGCTAATGATATTTTCATTGGACGTTGGGGTATACTGTGCTTACGGGTCATACAACTGACGACTGAAGTAGCGAAGAGACTAGTGGTGGATTTTGAGGGTTCAAGACCATGAACATGAATTCTGGGGCCTGAGGTTTCAGCTTTTACCTATCCAAAAACCGAGTTATGGCTAGTAAAGAGTAAAGACGCATGGGAGCGCAGAAGAAAGACAGAAAAAAAGCCACATATTCCGACCAGTTGACTAGTGAGTCAGCGTCAGAGTAAACTCAAAAAAATCCAAGTCGTTGGTTGTTGGGAAAGGAAGCTAATAAAGTTGGAAGAAAACGCAGAGAAGATAATGGTGTCTCAGTTGAAGACTACAGACTGCTACAGAAACATTCCACGCGTCTTCAAAATGCAATCAATAATCATAGAGTGACGTGAACCATACTGCATGAGACCGTTGTGAACAGAAGGCAATAATCTAGGTGGATGCCTCTCTTCCTCATCGAGTACTCCTTGGATGTCTTTTTCAATTGTATTATTTAAGGGTAACTGTTTTTTCTTTAATATTACGGTATGACGGTCTCTCCCAATATAAATGATGCCTCTAAAAAATACTGGTAATTTTATCCTCCTAACAATATACATCGTTGCACAATGAGCTTAAAATTTTGAGAAAAATTGCAGTTTTATTAAGATGAAGCACTCCAAGATCTTTATTTTATTTTATAAAGTGTTTTTACACTCCACTAACTTTGACACCATTAATTTTATATCAGTTTTTAAACTTGTAATATCAACATTTTTTTGTTAATAAAACTATCGGTGTTATTAATTAGAGTTAGAAGATTGAAATAACAATTTATAAAATTAAAAAAAAAACATCGAATTAAAATCTTGTATTAAAGTAGAGGACAAAAATACTCTTTGTTAATACAATTGATACTCACATATAATTTAAATGTTATGACAAAGATATACTCGTACCACTGATGGATGAGTGATGATATATATGAAGTAAAGTCATATCAAGGTAGGATAGTTATTCAAGGAAGTATGGCAAACATTAAGCATGCATTGCTATTAGCTGCACACACCCTGAAGCCACCCTCAAGCAACTCTTTGCTGGTTAACACAGAAGCTGCAAATCAAGCTTCTGAATATAGAAATCAGTGAAGAACACAAGGAAGAAGACGAGAGGAAGAAGAGAGAAAGAAAGAGAATGAGAAATCGAAACTGGAAAAAAAATGATTCAGTAGTTTATTATTTCTGTATATGTCTAAATATACACGCAAGTAAATACATAAAGAAAGCACAGCTGGCACTTACTAATTAGCTGTCATAACAACTAAACCAATTAAGTTATAACAAAAAACTAACTAAAACTAGTTACAAGTTTATCACCACCCCTCAAGCTGAAGTGTGCCGATTATGCAGACACAGCTTGGACTTGAGAAAAGAGAAAGGTGCAGGATCCAAAGCTTTGGTGAAGACATCAGCAAGCTGATTGTGTGTCCGAATAGGAAGTAAATGCAAGATGTTGGCTTTGAGTTTGTCACGAACAAGGTGACAATCAACCTCAATATGCTTGGTACGTTCATGGAATGTGGGATTGGCAGCAAGATAACGTGCAGACTGACTATCACAGTAAACAAGAGCTGGAAAGGGATGAGGAACCTGCAAATCATGTAGAAGATACAGAAGCCATTGAAGCTCACAAGAAAGAGTGGCTAAAGCACGATATTCAGCCTCAGTAGATGAAGTGGAAATAGTATTTTGCTTCTTAGACTTCCAAGAAATCAAGGAATCACCAAGGAAGACACAGTAACCAGTCACCGACCGTCGAGAATCTAAACAGCCGGCCCAATCAGAATCACTAAATCCTTTGAGGCGGAGGTCTGAAGTAGCGGACAGAAAAATACCCTGACCCGGAGAAGATTTTAGATAACGCAGAACACCATGAGCAGCACGTAAATGGAGGTCAGTAGGGCAAGACATAAATTGACTTAGCTACTGGACAGCAAAACATATGTCAGGAAGAGTATTAGTAAGGTAAATCAAACGGCCCACAATAGTACGATAATGAGTAGCATCGGTTAAAGGAGTCCCAATATCCTTAGAGAGTTTGGTATTTCGATGCATAGGTGTGTGAAGTGGTTTGTAGTCCAGAAAACCGAAGTCAGTAAGAATATCAAGAGTGAATTTCCGCTGATGAACAGAAATACCTTGAGCAGAACGAGCAACCTCCAAGCCAAGGAAAAATTTAAGATCACCAAGATCTTTGATCTTAAAAGCTTCATCAAGTAAAGACTTAACACGGTTAATCTCAGCCAAATCATTTCCTGTGAGGAGAACATCATCAACATAAACTAGAAGAGCTGTAAAGGAGTGGTTAGTACGACCTGTAAACAAAGAATAATCAGACCGGGACTGAACATAACCATAGGAAACAAGAGCTTGAGAAAGCTTGGAATGCCATTGGCGACTAGCTTGTTTCAAACCATAGAGAGATTTATGCAACTTGCAAACTAAATCAGGAGAAGGTGAGTGAAAACCGGGAGGAACTGCCATATAAACTTCTTCATCTAACTCACCATGCAAAAAGGCATTATTGACATCAAGTTGTTTAAGATGCCAGCCATGAGAAGCTGCTAAAGCCAGCAATAAATGAACCGTAGTAAGTTTAGTTACCGGAGAAAAAGTATCAAGGTAGTCTACACCCTCAGTTTGAGTATAACCCTTGGCAACTAAGCGAGCCTTGGCTCTCTCAAGACTACCATCAGCATGAAATTTATTCTTGTAAATCCACTTACAACCAACAACAGATTTCCCAGGAGGTAGGGGAGTAAGAGACCAAGTCCGATTCTGTTCTAGAGCCTTTATTTCAGCTGCCATAGCATTACGCCAAACCTCATGCTTCACAGCTTGGGTGTAAGTTTTAGGTTCAAAATGGGTAGGGATAGACAAGCTAAAATGCTTATAAGAAGGAAAAAGAAGATCATAAGACAAAACAGAAGAGATATGGTGCGGAGATGTACCAAAACCAGTGGCTGATGATGATGTAGCGAAAGTAAGGAGATAATGATCATAATCTCTCAAATAAGATGGAGGCTGCCGTTGTCTAGCTGACCTGAGTGGCAAAGAAAGAGGAACACTACCAGAATTAGGACTAACAGATAGGAGAGGAACCGTAGAGGAATCAGGAAAATCAAGTGCTGGAGTGGATTGAGGGAGTGATAAAGAAACAGAAGGATAATCAGAAACAGAGACCTCATGAAAAGGAAAAATATGCTCATAAAAACAAACATCACAAGAACTAAAAATCTGACAATTAACAAGATCTAACAGAAGATAGCCTTTAACACCGGGTTTAAAACCTAGGAAAACACACTTCCGAGCTCGAGGATCAAATTTGGTACGATGTTGAGAAAGAGTAGAAGCAAAACATAATGACCCAAAGACCCTAAGAGAAGTAAGATCAGGATGAGATTGATGCAAACAATAAAAGGGAGACATGTTATGAAGTAGGGGCATGGGCAAACGGTTAATGAGATGAACAGCATGTGTAACAGCATAGGACCAATATATCTTAGGCAATTTGGAATGAAATAATAAAGACCGTGCTACATTTAAGATATGTTGATGCTTTCGTTCAACAATGCTATTTTGTTGTGGTGTTTCCACACACGAGGTTTGATGCAAAATACCTTTGGAAGCATAAAAATCAGGCATAATGAATTCAACACCATTATCAGTTCTAATGGTTTGAATAGTAGTTTGAAATTGATTTTCAGCAAGTGTAATGAAATTAATAAGTGCTTGACGAGTTTCAGATTTATTTCGCATTAAAAGAACCCATGTATAGCGTGAGCAACAATCAACAATGGTTAAAAAATAGCAATGGCCATGTATAGAAGCAAAGTTATAAGGGCCCCATATGTCAGCATGCAACAAGGAAAAAATCTGATTAGAATGTGAACTGCTAACAGGAAAAGGAAGGCGCCTTTGTCTGCCCATATGACAGGAATCACAATGATCAAAGGACTTATTGGAAACAACATATGGATATGTTTGTTGAATACATTTGAAAACAGAATCAGAAAGATGGCCTAACCTATAATGCCACAAATCAAAACTGGAATTGAAAGGAGTATTCTCTGAAGATGCCACAGAAGAAGCTAGACAGTAGGCAGATTGTTGGTGAGAGAGAAAATATAAACCATCCTTTGCTTTAGCTAAACCAATCATCCTCCATTGGCGCTGAACCATTAGGAAGTAAAAATTGTTCTGAAAGATAGCACAACAAGGAAAAGAGTGAGTGAGTTTAGAAATTGAGATGATATGAAAATGAAAATGAGGAAGGTATAGGACATTATGAAGAACTAATGAGGCAGAAACGTTAACTGAACCATAACGATCAGCAACGACAGAAGTACCATTAGGCAAATTAACAACAATAGGTGATATAGAATTAAGAGAAGTAAAGAAAGAAATATTAGAACAAATATGGTCGGTGGCACCAGTATCTAAAATCCATAAATTTGCAATGGAAAATGAAACTTTGTTACCTGATGCAACATTGTTAATAACGTGATTAAGAGAAGGAGAAATGTCCTTTTGTACCAATTGTAACAGGCGCTGGTATTGCTCAACCGTGAAACCAAGGTATGGAGTGTTGCTATTGGACTGTGAATTTGGCACTAAACCAGAAGAAACTTGGTTCTCTTTGCCTTCAGCGTGCTGAGAAACATTATTAACAGAAGCTGTGTTGTTTCGAAACTTGAAACCAGGTGGATAACCGTGCTTTTTATAGCAAGTGTCAACAGTATGTCGTGGCTTACCACAATAAGTGCAATGCTTACTGTTTCGGTCAGAACTCTGAAACTTAGATGACTGATTAGTTTTAGCAAGTAGGATTGTAGAATCAGCAATAGGTTGTGTAAATCCCATTTCCCTTTCTTGTTGCAAAACAAGTGAAAAACACGATTTATAGGAGGCAAAGGATCAAGAATCATAATCTGTGATTTCACAATGGAATACCAATCATTAAGGCCTTTTAAAAAACGAATCACGTAATCTTGCTGTTGATATTGATGAATTTTATCAAACGCACCACAAACACATCTAATGTCACAACCACATATAGGAGGAGAACGAAGATTGATTAACTCATCCCAGAGAGTTTTGAGTTTAGTATAGTACTCACTGATTGTAAGGTCTCCTTGTTTGAGAGAGTGTAACTCATCTCGCAGATCGGCGATTTTGAAAATATCACTCTGAGAAAAACGACTCCGAAGATCTTCCCAGATGTCAGTGGCCCTATCGATCCAAAGGATACTCTGAGCTATCGTGGGTGAAATTGATCGCGTAATCCATGCTACCACCATCGTATTACAGCATTCCCACACCGAAAACAGGGGATCAGTCTTCAGAGGAGATGAAATGGTGCCGTCGACGAAATGGAACTTATTTTTTGACTGCAATGCCATCTTCATCGCTCTGGACCAGGAATGATAAATTGATCCAGTAGAGATCGGCAAAACGAGCACTAGCGAAGGATTCTCGTTAGGATGAACATAGAAAGGGTTCGATGGATTCTGAGTTGCATCTGAGAAGGAAGACGAAGAAGAATCAAGGCTCGCCATAATCGAAACCCGAATTAGTAATCAGATGTGAATCTCTCTGATACCATAACACAGAAGCTGCAAATCAAGCTTCTGAATACAGAAATCAGTGAAGAACACAAGGAAGAAGACGAGAGGAAGAAGAGAGAAAGAAAGAGAATGAGAAATCAAAACTGGAAAAAAATGATTCAGTAGTTTATTATTTCTGTATATGTCTAATATATACACGCAAGTAAATACATAAAGAAAGCACAGCTGGCACTTACTAATTAGCTGTCATAACAACTAAACCAATTAAGTTATAACAAAAAACTAACTAAAACTAGTTACAAGTTTATCACTGGTATCATCCTTAAATATGTTTTAATTAATTATTAGTAGACATTTACATATAATAAATTAGTTGTTTCCCATGTTACCAATAATGGTCGATTTCTAGGAACAGTATTGAATGTGTAGTGTTTAGAGATTCATTCATCTTGGTGGTCCGTCATTTGCCTTCACCATTGTGAATGGCATCAACAAAGGCAGTGTAGTTCCAGTTCTCAATCACATTGTACGGCCTGTCATGGATTTCTACTTCAATTGTGTAACCGCCATTGTTTATCAGGAAGATTATGGTCTTCTGCCCCTGCCTCAGCATTGTAGATACCTCTTGTGCAGTCATCTGCAAAAAGCATTTTGAAAAACACAAAAAAAAACACCTAAATCAGTTCCAAGTAGTGATACTTGTAAAGTTTGAGATGGTTTTTATTAGATTTCTTATAGAGGTATATATTGGGGTTCTCTTTTGATCAAAATAGTTTAAGCTAATTAAGACTTCTTTTAGCATTATATCCCTTCAATCATTTGTCTAATTAGTCGAGCTGTGGGACTCTTATATTCTCATATGGAATAGGAATAAGACCAACCTGGAAGCTTCTATCACCAATGCAAGCAATGACTCGTTTCTCAGGAACAGCTTGTGCATAGCCAAGTGTGGCACCAACATACCATCCTATTGATCCATACTGCATTTGGAACTCATACCTGTTTGGAAGTTAGTCCCCTGTCTCAGCAATAACAGCAGTTTCAGTAGACAACATCTTTTGAATATGTTCGAATTGAATAGAATATCCACCCTCAATAGTTCTTTAGGTTCATTGGACGTTGGAGTATAATGAGCTTAAGACCCTCATACAACTGAAGACTGAAGCCGCGGAGAGACTGGTGATGGTTTCAGGGGATTCAATCCTTCCCAAAAACGGGTAGGGTCTGTCTGGTAAATATGCATGAGAGCGCAGAAGAAAGACACTGAGAAGAAAATGAACATATTCCGTTCAGCAGCGAAGCAACGTCAGAGTAAACTGAAAAGAGTCCAAGTCATTGTTTGATTTGGAGACAGGGCTGATCAATTTCGCAGAAAATGCAACCTTAACAATTTTAGAGTGTTCCACGCGTTTTCTATTATATATAACAGTAACTATTTTTGGCACATAGTAATCACAATTTTATACTACTAGTAACAATAATTCACTTCGTTGGTTGCTGATAACTCCCCATTTTTAATAGATTTGAGATATATTTTGATATATTTGGGAAGTTATCAATACTAAATTAAAAGAATTTTCTTGAAATTTTATAAGATATCAATTTGGTGTGTCGTTTGTGGGATTTCAAATTAAAATAAAAGTTTTTTAAACTTGGGAAAGAAGCAATAAAAAATAATAGAGTTAAGGTGCAAAAATGTTCATAAACTTTTCTAAAAGATGGTCAAATACCATAAATTTTATTTGGGTACAAAAATGCCTATGAACTTTTTGAAAAATAGACATTTTTGCCCTTTTTTTGGGTGTATTTTAGCCACTTTTTCAATAAGTTCATAGGTATTTTTGCACCCAAATAAAGTTTATGGTATTTGACACTCTTTTAGAAAAGTTCATGAACATTTTTGCACTTTAGCTCAAAATAAAAATTTGAAGTTTTCTCAAATAAAAAGAAAAAAGAAAAAAAAAAGATCTAGTTTTTATTATTACAATAGTAGTAATAGTAGTAGTAGTTGTTATTGTTATTTCCTCTTCTTTTTTATATTGTCAGAAGCGGTGTGGTGATTTTGGGGATAAAAAAACAAGGAATTAAAACTTAGATCGGTGAGTGAACCGGACGAGGCAGTGGTTTAAGGGTCAGTGGGTTAGATCAGAGTCAGACCAAAGTCAGACCGGTGATAATTAAAATATTATAATTTACTTGAAGTAGGTAAAAATATTCAAATTTCAAATATAAAAACATTTAAATAAAACTTATATTCCGCTGGCAAACAAAAATATCGAAAAGTATTTCATTGTACAACAAAACTAATACACATATATATTATATGTTATAATAATCAAGAAAGGAATTGCAATATTATATTGCACTTTTTGTTGGTAATTGTGTCCAAAGGGTCAATCATTATTGTACTTTGAACATTATTAATTTAATGAAATTTCTTCATTATGTTATCATATTATTTGCATGTTAACTGTGATAATTGTATCCTTGGATAATTCATAAAGATTGTCCTAAAATGTCCCTGGTCGGTCATCTATACGGGAGCAGAGATGAACAAGATCAGTATGACTTTGATAAGATATGGAGATACGAATCAAAGTCTTAGGCACTTGTAAGAGTACAAGGTGATAGACCGACCACTACGAGAAAGCTACATGGATCAAGTCATAAGCTTTTCTCATGTATAACTACGTCACAATGCCCTTTGAGCTGAGGTCATCATGGATTCCTACATGAGAGTTGCTAAGCTTAGAACTAGTCAAAAGTCACCTTTGACCGGGTGATGATAAAGGCTACAATCGGGCTTTGTGGTTTTTCATGCAGAGGAATATGAATGATCAAGATGGAATTTGTCCGTCACATTAGTAGAGAAATATTACTAGGCCCTCGATGAGTAAGTCTGAGAAATGTATGGTCATACTACAATGGAAAGGAGTTTCCATTTCTATTGTCAGACTACTCAGGAATCGAGAAAGTAATAGTCAGGAATAAGAGGATGACATTATTCATGCCTCATCCTTGACCGATATATCGTGTGACAAAAGGGACGTGACATGGTTGTATGACAGGTTGCATCGTGTTAACGATCCTCATATGAATTGGGTAGTCGTAATGTCTTGTTAGAGGCCGCTTGCGACTTGTGTGTTAGTACAGTTATTGGCCCACTGCCAACTTCATATAGGCCTACAGGGTCGCACACAAGAATGACGCAACCCAAGATAATGTTTAATTAGGGTGGCCGAATTATATATATATATATATATGTATATATGTAATATAAAAATTTGTTAATAATATTATATAGATATGTATTTTCGAAATACATATTATATATATATGTATATATATTATATGATATTATTATATTGTGTTAATTTTAAATTTAATTTATTAAGATAAATTAAATCTAATAACTAACATGATAGAGATATGATAACTCAGATTTAATTTATAAAGATAACTTAAATCTAATGGCTCTTTATTTGGATTAAATAAATAGGTTAAATTAAAACTGTTGGATAGATTTAATTTAAACTGAATTTATTTAATTAGCTCATCAAGATAATTAATAGTTAATTAATTTTGAAATTAATTATGATTAAGTTTGAAATTTGAAAATAGCCCTCATAGGTTATAAACTTGATAGAGCAGATATACTGAAATACACATGAGAATTGAGAGCTGCAAGGAAAACCCTAGGAGACATTAGAGGCGCTAGCACGCAGTCTCGGTTGGAGAGCATTCGTGTGGATACCTGTAGAGGGAGCGGACCTAACGTGTTGGCTCCTAGAGATCGTGAAAACCCTGAATCATAAAAGGTATGAATCCTTCCAACGTGGTTTAAACGTCGTTGATAGATCCTCGATTAGGATCGGTGAAAATTTTTAAAATTTTTCCGCTGTGCCTGCCGATTCTAACACTTTCTTCAAGGGCATCACATGATCTGGCTTCTCAATTCTCCCACCTTCCATCATGTCACGTCATAGGGAGGAGTGACCTTCTTCTTCCTTCTCACAATTCAGAATTTGAGCAATAATCATTCTCTCTCTATTTTCCTTTCAGATCTCTCATGGCTCCTTCTTCTGGCTTTACAATTTTTGTTCTAAAAGGTTTCTTGCCTCCACTTTGTTACCATGATTTCACAGGATTTTGTGTAAGTATTTTATAATATATCATTATCTATTATTTCCTCGCTTTTCCTCTCCTTTCTTCTTCTTTTCGGAGCGTAGTAATTTCCAGGCAAGTATAGAAGTTACCTAGTCAACTATGAGAGAAAGAGAAGACATGAGGGCATAAGGCGACTTAGTATAGCTTTGTTTTGAATTTTAAAAAAAAACAAAAGAAAGCAGGGTTGTTTCATTTGCCAGAGAGTCAAAAAATTTAACTCGGCCGACTCACACAACTCGGCTAATCAGCCGAGTCAGTACCAGGTCGTTCCGGTTCATACCGGGTCAATCCGGATCGGAACAGTAATGCTTAACTATTTGAACCGGACCGGAGAAGTGGCCGGTTCGCCGGGTTCCTGTCTGAACCGGCCGATCCGGTTTGGGTTCATGAACCATGAAAAAAAATGGAAAACCTAAAATACAAGAAAGGCAAGAATTGGAAGGAAGGAGGCTACTTGAGGGGAGAGAGAATGGCATTCGAATTCCATTCTTCTTCTTTACAAGAGGGTGAGAGGATTGTGAAGAAGAAAAGTGACCAGAGTAGCTGCAGAACCAAAAGGAGAGAGACAGAGCTAAGAGGACTCTATTGAATATTTCTATCTTATTCATCTTTCTCTTTCTCATGGATTCTAAATCTATTTTTGGTTACTAGGATGAGATTGAATAAATCCATATGTGGCTAATTTTGTTTTTGCAATCTTAAGGAGCTATGAACTTGTAGGTGGATTAAATTGTTTTCCCTTATTAGTTATGTTTTAATGTTAATTTTGGTTACTTAATCTTGTTTATTTCTTATATACTTAGTGCTTGGTCACTATTAAGTATGATTTTGGGGAATGTAGATTAACCTTGGGAGAGGGATTTTAATTGGACTATAGGATTGAGTAATATGGGATTATAATTTATTTTAATTTTCTAATAGGATAGAAATATACCTATCAGACCCATATAATCATATTAGGGTGAAATTGAATATTATTGCCACTTGGATAACTATGTTAGGAATAACAATTTTAACTTGAGAGAAAGATATAAGTGATCCGGAGATATTTACATTTATTAATACTCTAAATTAACAAAATTAACATTGAAATTAATTAATTAGTGAAAACAAGGTTTATGAAGCTAATAAGGGATTAGTGACTCTGGATTGCTCATTTGATTATTGTGATAGTTTGTTTATTTTAATTTCTTTTTACTCATTCGAATTCAATTGGAGTTGTTCAACTTAAACTAAAGTGTAAAATTAATGTTTAATTAAAGTTTGGGTACCAAATCTTCATGAGAATGATATTTTATTCATTCTCTATTATTTGATATGGCCTGTGCACTTGCGAAATTTTATGTTACAATTTTTCCCTATAAGTTGTACAATGAGCGTGAGATTCTGAGACAAATTGCAGTTTTATTAGGATGAAGGGTTCAAAAGACAGAATTGGTATATTCACTCTGACGTTCTAGAAAAAGAGTAATAATGTATAGATAATTCTTTTAAACAAGTCTTTTTTTTACATTTCGGGTATTTAAACATAAGATTTCTTGCTTAATGATGCTACCCAATCACCAACCTCGCTTGTTAGTAGAAGTGGTAATTCGGGCCGGGGCCGTTTAAAAAAACGGGTTCGGGCCTGGAAAATACCATCCCATTTGTAATCGGGCTAAATGGGTTAAGCCCGTTTAGCTTGATTACCCAAAAAAAAACTTTCCATTCCATTTCCAGATTTCCTCGGCTCGGTTACTCACGATGCTTCTTCGGTTCCTCGATACACTCTTTCACTCATACTCTCATTGTCTCATAGTCATAGCAGCATCTTCATTGAACCCTAACGCCAAAGAATGGCCACCTAACCCTCCCCCTCTTCCTCTCCAGCTCGGTTCTATCACCCTTCCTCTCCGGCTCCGCTGGTCTGGCCTCTCCAAGTCTCCCTCTTCCTCTGCGCCTCCTTGGCTCTGCCGCTCTATGCTCTCGCAGTCTCCATCTTTTTCTCTGGCTCCGCCGCTCTGTGCTCTCCGAGTTTCCCTCTTCCTCTGCGCCTCCGCCACCGCTCTGTGCTCTCCACCTCTCCCAGACTCCCTCCTCCTCTTTGGCTTTGCGACTCCGCCGCTCAGTTGCTCTCCCCTGTCTCCCTTTTCCCCTCGCGTCTCGTCGTCTACTCTACTCGGAGCTTCAGTTGCGATTAGTGGTTAGGTGTGCTTGTCTCTTCCAAGTCTCCCATATGAAACCAAACCGGATTCTCTTCCTCTCATGCTTGTGCTCGTCGCCTCTGCTCAGTCTCAACACAGTAAGAGGTAATTTTTTCTGTTCTTCTTTGAATTGAAGTAAATGAAAAACTGAAGCAAACCATTAAATTCTGATTTGAAATCTGTAGTTCTGTCTTTGGTTTTATTTGGTTAAACTCAAATGCTCAATTAGTTTTGTAGTTTTGTCTTTGGGTTGTGACTGATTCGAATTGTATTTTATACTGTGATTGTGCATTTGCTGGATTTGTATTTGCTGGTTAAGCTCAAATGCTCATTTGCTATGATTGTGCATTTGCTAGATGAAAATTCGAAGTCTGTAGTTCTATCTTTGCTTAGTTGATGGATTTGTTTTTCCAATTGATTTTTGTACTGAGATTGTGCATTTGTTGGTTAAGCTCAAATGCTCATTTGTTGAATTGTTGTGATTATGCATGTGCTGGATGAAAATTTGAACTCTGTAGTTCTATCTTTGCTGGATAACTGGATTTGTTTTTCCAATTCTATTTTGTACTATGATTGTGCATTTGTGGTTGTTGCTGGATTTTGTTTTCAATAATGCTTTTGTCCTTAAACAAAGATGATAATGCTTTTGTTGTTAAAAAAAGACGGCTACCATGGATGTTGACAATGTGGCCACATAATCCGAACAACCTACTGAACCTAAAGCTTCCACTATACAAACACAACATAAAGATGCTCCTGCTACAAATAAAAGGGTGAGATGTACGACATCTGATGTTTGGAGATACTTTACCAAACTTGGCATAGTTGATAGCAAGGAAAAAGCCAAATGTAATGGGTGTGGGAAGCCATATGCTGTGGGAAGCAAGGATTGTGGGACTTTACACCTTCGGCATCATATTGAAAGTTGTAAAGCACTCCCAAAATACAAGGATGTTGGTGCCATGATGATAGAAAAAGCAGGGATTGTTAGAGCTAGAAAGATTGACCACAACAAAGTTTGAGAACTCGTTGCCTATGGCATCATTAAACATAATCTTCCATATGCTTTTGTTGAGTATGATGGAATTAGGGAGTTGCTCACATATTTGAATCCTAATTATAAGAGTATTACAAGAAAAAATGCTGTGGTGGATGTATGGAATTTCTATCTTCATTAAAAGGACAACCTAAAGGCCAAACTAGCAATGAGTCCAAGTAAAATATATTTGACTTTCTAATTGTTGGATAGCAATAACTACAAAAGGTTATCTTTGCTTGACTACTCACTTTGTTGATGAGAAATGAAATTTGCATAACAAAATACTTTCCTTTTCCAAGATGGAGCCTCTTCACACGGAATTTGAATTGGCAAAAAGGGCGCATGAGACATTGATAGACTGGGGGATTGACAAGAAGGTTTTCTCTATCACACTAGACAATGCTTCAACAAATTTTCATATGCAAAGAATACTGAAAGAGAATTTGAATTTGAGTGGTAGCTTGATATGCAATGGAGAATTCTTTCATGTGAGATGTTCTGCTCACATCTTGAATCTCATAGTTCAGGATGGCTTGCGCATAGCGAATGAGCTTTGAATAAGATTAGGAGCAGCATTATATGTATGTAAGGAAATCAGAGACAAGGATGATAGAATTCAAGAAAAGGGTTGAACAAGTTGGGGGTATCGACACTTTTGTGGGTTTAAGGTATGATGTCCCAACAAGATGGAATTCGACACATGCAATGCTTGAAAGTGCAATTAAATATCATCGTGCTTTTGCTAGCTTGGCCTTGAATGACACAAATTACAATCATTGTCCAACAAATGAAGAGTGGTCAAGAGCAGAGGCTATGTGCACATTCTTGAAGCCTTTTACAGTGATAACAAACTTGATATCTGGATTATCATATCCCACTTCTAACATGTATTTCACACAAATATCAAAGATTGAGTTGCTGCTAAGAGGACATTTGAAGAATGAGGATTCTGTGATTCAGGATATGGCTCAGAGTATGCTTGACAAATTTGACAAATATTGGACTGAATATAGTGTTATTCTTGCATTAGCTATTATCCTTGATCCTCGGGTGAAGCTTGAAGTCATAAAGTTTACTTTAGTGAAAATAGAACCCATAAATTCTCATGAGAAGATTGAAAACGTTAGGAGCAAGTTGTATTATATTTTCAATGAGTATAAAAATGTGGGATCATCTTCATCCGACACCCCAATTGGTGGAGCTGCTTCAAGTTCGAATGCCAACACGGTGTTGATCACATAATCGATTCCTAGCCATAACCTAAATAAAATGGATGACTTCGAAGTTTTTGATGTAAGTTTAAAATTATTAAATAGTTTTTGTTTAGAGTTAATTTGAATTTTCATTGTCACTTTCCTCTGTTAATTTAATTTGACCTTTTTATTAATTTTTCAATGGTGCAGGATTTTTTTTCATTTAAGTGTCAATATGAGTCAACAATTGAAAAGTCTGAATTGGACTACTATTTGGAAGAAGCGATACTTGATAATAGATTGGCTACAAGATTTAATGTCTTAGATTATTGGAAAGCCAACTCAGCTCGATTTCCTTGTCTTTCAAAGATGGCATGTGATATTTTTAGTATTCCAATTACTACCAGTCACGCCCTTATCTCAATTTCAACCTGTACCAGAGTATTTGAGGAAAACGACATGCAGTTAGGTAGGCAACACAGGAATAGTATAACTATACTGATAATATGTGCATGATTATATATATTCCCCATAGGGGTTCGTACCTGATAAATTCAAATAATGTAGCCGCACAAGGCTACTAGGGTGTCTAAACTCATCCCAGTGAAATGGAGACACCTTCTCGTCTTCATTCCACCACTGTAATACCCTTGTACGATTCTCTTTGTTGTTCTCAGCATATCTTCTGTCTTCACCTATCTAAATTGTTGGTAGGGGAGGGTGAGATTCGAGAGAATCTCAGTAGGAAACAGATACCACAATGCATGTATGATTGATGCTATGTGTATGACATGTTAGCTTTATCTAGATGTATGCCTCATAATGACATTTCTGCATGCTCAATGTTTCATACAACAAGACTATGGCCACAACGAAAATAGAAACAGAGCTTCATTTATTCAAATATGCTCTACACAATCAAGTCAAGCAATCACATACATCATTACACAAGCAAGTATATCAAATACATGCAAGTAAGGTAAGTCCCCTACCTTAACCCTTTTCCACCTCGAAACGTGTGCCTCGACCTACGTGCAAACAGCTCGATGCTCCATATTCGATCCTACAATGTCAAATGTACTATTTAGACACTTCCATAGTGTTTCTGGGGGTTATATGAGTCTATCTTGAAAAATTACTAAAATACCCTCGGGGACTCGGCTCGGCCTCGTTGTACCCGGTTCGGCTGTACTTTTTCCGAAATTCTAACATGGGCTATCCTGACATATTTTCACTCAAGGAATCCATTTCAGGACTTGGAATCACCAAATTCACTGCCAAAAGACGAAATTGCCCTTGGCAGCCCTTATTTCAGTGTTTTAGGGGCATTTTTGTAATTATGCTTTCTCGGCCTTTTCCGAAAAAGTGCCCAACTGTAACCCCACCTAATTTTCCCTCCTAAACTTAATGGAGCCATCAAATTATTGAAAATCCAACTCTAACATACACAAAACAGTATTGGCTGAAATAGGGTTTTATGGAAAAACAAAGTGATTTCCAAACTTTCAACTTTCCAAACACCTCCAATGCACCTCTAATCACTTGTTTAACTATGTAATCACATCTTGACATGATTAATGGAAAATTAGGCAGCATAACCCCTAGGGTTTGCATTATCCCAAATTTACAAAATTCATGGAATCAAAGCCAAACAACCGAATAACAATAAATACCACCAAGAAGAATCAAGAAACATCAAGATTCAATGAGTTCTTGGATTTACCTTAGATTTCTCCACTCTATCTCACATGGCCGTCCCTCACCTCCTCCTTTTCTCTTAATTGAGTTGACTAAACATGGTTTAAGAGAGGGTTTGAGGTTTAGGAAGGGAATTCATGAGATTTGCAAGCAAAACCACAAGGATTTTCATGGGATACTCACCCTGGATGACCATGAAGTTTGACCTTCTTGCTCCTTGGCTTCTCTTCTTGCGTCTCTTTCTCTCTCTTAATTTCACCCAGCTGATACGAAAATGAAGAAGGAAAGAAAGAATATTGGCTTTATCCTATTATCTCACTTCTTACCTTTAGAATATTTTATTGCAAGTTTTTAAACACATGCATAATTAAATTAATCCTCATCTTTTCTTGGGCCCTTTTACTTGGCCGAAAGTGTATGTGGGGAGGGAGTAATATCATGTTTTAATCCAGCAGTTTATCCTCCACCACAAACATTTACATGAGTTGCAATTGTTGACTTTTGTTGTGCTTGAATTTATCTATATGAAACTAATGTCATAAGCTTTATTAGAGCCAAACTATTCTTCCCTCTTTAGTCAGGCCATAACCACGTCCCATGAGTCCAAATTAGTGCCAAAATAGGCTGATCACCATTTATCTCATAATTACAAAGTTGCCATCACATTATTTCTTTATTTTCGGATTGATCAGAAATTATGGCAGGTTTTCTACTCTAACTTTGAAAAATCATAACTAATTCTAGAAAAATCGAATTGAAGTGATTCCAAAGCCCATAGAACCCTTATTGAGTCTAAATTCAAGGAAAAATATAGAATTTTGTTAGATGGAATCACAAAATTCCCAGAATTTCAATCTTTGCATGTTGTTCCAGAAAATTTCCAGTTTTTCTGGGCTAACTTCAAAAATTCATATCTTTTTGCATATAGCTCTAATTGAGTCATATTAAATATCAAATTAAAGCTTAGGATGTCTACTTTAATCCTCTAAAATTTTATAATTTTTTCTCATCATTTGGTCATTCAAAATCACATGACAAGCTCACTACCTCATAAGCGATTTCACCAAAATTGTAATTATATTCTCCAAAATTCACCATTTTACTTTCTTAATACCCCAAAGATATAAAAATTATTAGGGGATAAATTTGGGCTCCTGCTAAATTGGGGCTTAGCAGTCCACTTAATTTAGGCTTATTCCCAAGCCTCAAATCTCAAAATTCGGGGTATTACACTACCGTTGCCAGTGAATCAGCTTTTAGCATAGGATCTCGGGTTCTCATAAAGTATCGATCTTGTCTTCTTCCAGATAATGTTGAAGCTCTTATTTCCATGGGATGGTAATATTTATAATCATATTTGTTCATTTATCTTTTTTTATATATCTATTTAATAAATCTTTTATGTTTATGTCATTACTTGTGGCAGAGGATTCTGAGATAGAGAAAAGGGAAACTACTCATGTCCCTATTTTTGCAGCTTCAGACAATGCTTCGAATATAGTGATTGCCGATTGAAGAATGAGAAAGGAAGATTATAAGTTTTTTTGTTGTTTTGAAGAATTGAATTAGATCCAAGAAGTTTATAACTTTCTTGCTAATTGTTATTGTATTATATGATTTATATCCCTCATTCCCTTCGAATATACTTATGCCATGTCTTGCCTGATGATTGATACATGATTTGCATGCCATGCATAGATAGTAAACTTGTGAAATTCATTTATGTCAAACATTGTGAAATTCATTTATGTGTGAAGGACAAAATTAATTAGTAAACTTGATGTGTGATGCATGATTTCATTTATTTCATTCATCAGATATGAGATGATTTCAACTAAATGACTTAGTGAGCTATTTGTGTAATTAGGAAAAAGTAATGGTAGATTGGTAGTAATTAGTAAGGTTATGTGTGTGCAAGATGAAATTGTGTGGCAAGCAACAAAAACTAATGGAAGCAAACGATTTGTGTGGCAAGCAACAAATTAAAGGTCCATTGGTCCAGTTTTTATAGCCCAAAATCACAAAAAAAAAACGAAAGGAAGTATCATATGGCCCAAAAACTAATGGAAGCAAGCTGGGCAAAAAAAAAAAACAGTGTAATATAGCCCAAAAAAAAAAAGGGCCCAGAAGCCACACGGCCCAGTCTCATTAAAATGTCGGCCTGGCGGGCTAGCCCGCCAGCCCGACTTATCGGGCTCTAGCAGCCCGTGTTGTAATTGGGATGATTATAGCCCGACCCGATTATGGGGAACCCGTGACAAGCCAGCTCGTCGGGCTCGGGCTAGCCCGAATTACCTGCTCTACCTGTTAGTAAGAAAAAGTAATTATGTCCTTGAGTGTTGTGATTTTTTTTATTTTCTTGTTTTCTTAATTATTGCAGTGAATATTCATACCGGTTGTTGAATTTTGGGAAATTCCCTGAAAAAGAACTCTAAAATAGTGAAAAAATAGAAAGATGATTTGAATTTACATATTCCCGTAGAGATGCTAGTACCTGAACTGTCTTTACTGAAACTAAAAGGAAAAGACTATATTGTCCCTTACATTTTTTTAATTAAAAAAATAATTACCCCAAACTGGCCAGCCGCCTGATCTGGCAGCCAGAGCTCCGACGTTTGATCGGCACCGACGGCCTGCCTGCTAGTGGCCAGAGCTTCGGTGAGAATATTCCTCAGAATATTCCCTCCCTCTTGGGAATATTCCCTTGGGAATATTTTTTCCTAAAGTGGTGGTACAAAAAGTACATTACATTGAGCAATCAAAGCTCTTTAACATAAATAAGACAATATATATATATATATATATGTTAACCTTTGATCTTTAACCAAGCCCATCAATAAGTTCAGATAAGAAATTAGCAAAATGAGATAAGAAATTCACAAGTTTAGATAAGGAATTCGCAACTGTCATTTTTTAAGTAAAACATTCACTTACCTTCTCAGACCATTTACAAATTTAGATAAGGAATTCCCAAGTTCAGATGAGGAATTGACAAGTTGAGATAAGGAACTTACACGTCTAGATCAGGAATTCGCAACTTTCATTTAAGTAAAAAATATACTTACACTCTCAGGCCATTCACAAGTTTAGATAATGAATTACCAAGTTCAAATAAGAAATTGATAAGTTGTGTTAAGGAATTCACAAATTCAAAAAAGGAATTGACAACTTTTTTTTTTTACTCAAAAATTTCACAAATTTATGCACGATGAGTTTTACTAGGATGAAGGGTTTAAGAAACAGAATTGGTATATTCACTCCATGGTTCTGAAGAAGAAGTAATAATATATGACTGCGGAAAGTTTCAGATAATAACCACCATAGCAAATTAATTCCCATTTACCTTAAATAAATCTGAAAGGGGCTGAAGTTATTTATAGAGTAAAATGATAAAAATAATCCCTTAAAAAAGAAAGGAGAAACAACTTGATTTGCGAGTGGTAAACACATCATGAATAAATAAAATAGTTATATGAACAAGTGAAATTAATTTCTTTATATGAATATGTTAAAGCATGATCAAGTCAAATTCCATTTATAAGTAGTGAATATATAGTGAACAAGTGTAATAGTCTTCTAAATCTGAGAAATTAATTTCTTAACAAGAACATGTTAGAGTATGATCAATAACACATCAGGTTATTTTTCCTTTCTTTCTGAGAGGTTTATTTTTGTCTTTTTACTTCACAAATCAATTTCACTTCAGCTGCACTGGATTGGAATGAAATTTCAATTTTTTTTAGGGGCTAATAGGAATTAATTTGCTACAATCATGCTTATCTGAAATTTTCCCATATAACTGTCTATAGTATACAATACTAACGGGTCAAGTTTAACTAGAGGTAATTCTTTTAAACATGTTTTGTTTTTTAAACCTTTTTGTGTATTTAAATATAAGATTTCATACTTAACGATGGTACCGGTTCACCAATCATGCCTGTTGCTGCTGGTAAGAAAAAATAATTATGTTCTTGAATGTTGTGATCTTTTTGTTTTCTTAATTATTGAAGAGAATATTCATACCGGTTGTTAGATTTTTGTCAGGAATGCCATTTTCTTTGAACTATTTAGTAAATCTCTATCTTTTTGTAATTTTGTCTCTTAGAAAAAGTCCAACCCCACCTTGATATGAAGAGGAAAACAGGCATTTATATTTTTGCCTTCTGTTCACTAAACCAAATGTCATTAGTGATACATCTTTATCACTTTGGTGAAAAACGGGCAACTAACTTGCTTTTCTTTTGGATGGATGATTTTTTTGTCATAACTAATTTTTTTTAATCTTTACAGATTAATTATTTGGTTCATATATTTAGAATCTGAGGAAATACTTAACTTGCCCGAAAGCCTTACAATTGAAAGCAAAATCCATAACATAAAATTCCCAAAGGAATAAATCTGATAATAATCTCTTCAAATATATAATTAAATTGCATTCTAGTAATGCAGCAATGATTTTTTAACTTCAAATTTATTGTGGATTAGGAGGACGGCTACTAGCAGCACAGACCCTTGAGCCCCAATTTGTAATAAATATAATTAGCAATTACAATAGTTAAAGTATTGAATTACAATATAAATAATGTGGGTGTGTCAAATGGAACAAGTGAAAGGATCCAAATAATAAGGAATTTTGGATTGGCTAAGAGGAGGAATGAACTCGCACAACAATGGGCCATCGGTTGAAATCCAGCAATATCTCCCACCCCTTGGCACAAGTTGAAAGTAGACTGGACATCTTTTTTTTGAGAGTCTTTGCCATTAAATTGAGATTTATTCTTTCTTACTAGAAAATGTTCCTTTGCTCATATTATTTTGAATATGGACATTGAATACGTTGCAAGCTTTTAATTTTATAAACGGATTTATCAATTTGTTTTAAAACCTTTCATGCTAATAAATTTGTGAAGTCCTGGACGTTACACTTCCATTGTTGTGATGATTTATTGAATATCTTTTAATGTCATTATTGTGGCATTAAATTGTGAAACTGATAGCTTTTCAAATTTGGAATATGGAAGTTTAACATTCAACTAATATTAGTAACATTGAATGAAGCAATTTGGGCAGATTGCGTGGATCAATATTTTATTGGTTTTACTGAAAATAAATGGCTGCAACGTTTAGAAAACCACCTAGCAACAATGCTTTTAATCACATTTAACGTGTTGATTTTGAAATAAACGTTTGTGGGTTGTTGTCTATATAAAGGGTGCTTCAGTTTGAGGTTGAAGATATCCTACTTTTGAGCCTTTGAGTATTTCTCTCCTCTGATTTTTTCCTGTTGAGTTCTATTTTATTTCATTGTTCTGTTCTCCCTATTCTTATAAGAAGGATCCGTTTTATCCTGGGGAGTGCCACTTCCTCTTAGCCGGTGGTTGCGGAATAGCTCTTAAAGACAGTGTCCTTAGACGTGACTCGGATTACACATTGTATTTTTAGGAACTAAGACAACAATCTTAAGAGCTAGTATGGCTTTTGTTCCTCCTGCTGGTACTGGAACTAGTGCCGGAGCTAATAATGCTACTACTTCTGAAGCAAACAACACTGGTGCTGGTTCTAACCCAATGGTGGTGCCTATTCCAAGACAATTTCCTAACATCTCCAAGATAGAGCAATTTGAAGGGAAGAACTTTAGACGCTGGCAAGAACGTGTCTACACTATTCTTGGCATGCATGAAGTTGCTGATGCGCTTACACAGCCTGCGCCTTCCCCATATGCTAACCAAGCTCAGAAGGATGCTTGGGCCTATGCTAATAGGGTTGCAGACACACTCTTATTACTACTTTATCTAACGATGTGTTAGATGTGTACCATGTCTATAAAGAAGCAAATGAGATATGGGGATCACTTATCCTCAAGTACACTGCTGAGGATGCTGGGAAGCAGAAGTTCGTGATAGGAAACTTTTACAAGTGGGAGATGAAAGATGACAAAGACATCAAACTCCATATCAACGAGTACCACAAGTTAAATAAGGAGCTTCGGGCTGAGAAGATCAATCTGTCAGATGAGTTCATGGCTGGTGTACTAATCGAGAAGCTGCCAGATTCATGGAATGACTATAAGCAACAGCTAAAACACAAACAGAAATAATTATCTCTTAATGATCTAATCACTCATATTATAATTGAAGATACCAACCGAAAGGCGATACAAGCTGCAAAGGGCAAAGAAATGGTCGCTAAAGCAAACCTAGTTGAGGAAAAGTCGCACAACAAGAGGTATGACCCCAAAAACAAAAAGAATAAAAATAAAAAACCTTACTACAAGCCCAAAGACACTAACCCCAAGAAGACAGGTAATTGTTTTATCTGTGGAAAACCAGGTCATTATGTAGTGCAGTGTAGGAAAAGGGCTAAGGGAGATAACTCTCAAAGGGGTGAAAATCATCCTAAGCCAAATGTGAATTTGGTTAAAGGAGTTGATAGTAGTGATGAAGAAATCATTGTTGTTGTGGTGTCACAAGCCCTTCTTGTCTCTGATGTGAAGAATTGGGTGGTAGACTCAGGAGCTACCAAGCACATCTGTACAAACAAAGAGATGTTTACCTCCTTTGAAGAAGGGGAAGACCACATCTATCTGGCTGACTCCCGAACCGCTAAGGTTCATGGAAAAGGGAGGGTGGTATTGAAGCTCACATCTGGAAAGACCTTGGCATTGAATGATGTGCTGTATGTTCCTGAAGTCAGAGCTAACTTAGTCTCTGTGGCGTTGCTTGGGAAAGCTAGGGTTAGGGTATGTTTTAAATCTGACAAGATTGTCATGACTAAGAACAATGTTCTTATTGGGAAGGGCTATTGTAATAAGGGACTATTTGTTCTTAGTATTTCTGAAATGAATGAGAATGCATCTTCTTCTGCTTACTTGATTGATTCTTATGATATACGGCATGCTAGATTAGGACATGTTCATAAGTCTTATATTAAAAGACTACAAAATCTTGGGCTTATTTCTGAAACTAAAAATGATTTTCAAAAGTGTGAAGTTTGTGCAGAAACTAAGCAAGCTAAAAAACCGCATTTTTCTACTCAAAGAGAAACTGAGTTGTTAGCTTTGATTCATACTGATTTAGGAGATTTAAAATAAATTGAGACTAGAGTTGGTAAAAGGTATTATATTACTTTTATTGATGATTTTTCAAAATATACCAAAGTGTATTTGATGAGAAATAAAGATGAGGCTTTTGAAAAATTTCTTTTGTACAAGGCAGAAGTAGAAAATCAATTAAACAAAAAGATTAAATGGGTCAGGTTAGATAGAGGAGGAGAATATTTATTATTAAATAATTTTTGCAAAAAAGAAGGGATAATTCATGAAGTAACTCCTCCTTATTCACCTGAATCTAATGGTGTTGCAGAAAGAAAAAATAGAACTTTAGAAGAAATGATGAATGCTTTACTTGTAAGTTCTGCAACACCTAATAACCTATGGGGTGAAGCCTTGTTATCTGCTTGTTTTTTACAAAATAGAATACCCAACAGGAAAACTAAAAAGACACCTAAGGAGTTATGGAAATGTTTTGTGCCTAACCTTCAATATTTAAAAGTGTGGGGGTGTCTTGCTAAAGTTTTACTACCTGATGTTAAAAAGAGGAAAATTGGTTCTAAAACTTCTGATTGCATGTTTATTGGATATGCTCAACAAGGTGCTGCTTATCGTTTTCTGGTTTTGAAAAGCGATGTTTTAGATCATAACACAATTGTTGAAACAAAAGATGCAGAGTTTTTTGAAAATATATTTCCTTTGAAGGTTGAGCATATTCCTAAAAGAGTTGAAAATTCCTTTGCTTCTTCTGAACAAAATTCGCATGAAGTTTTGGTTCAAAATTCAAGGAGAAGTAAAAGACAAAGAAAACAAACATCTTTTGGAGATGATTTTTATACTTACTTGGTACAAGATGAACCATAAAATTTTTATGAAGCTATTTCTTCTCCAGATGAATCTTTTCGGAAAGAAGCAATAAAAGCTGAAATTGATTCTTTAAATCAAAATAAAACATGGGTTTTGGTAGACTTGTCTCCAAGAGCAAAGCCTATTGGTTGTAAATGGGTTTTTAGAAAAAAGTATTTTTCTGATGAAACTATTGATAAATACAAAGCTAGATTGGTAGCAAAAGGGTATACTCAAAAAGAAAATGTTGACTGTTTTGATACATTCTCTCCTGTAACTAGGATTTCTTTTGTTAGAATCCTAATTGCCTTAGCTTCTATTCATAAACTTTTCATTCATCAAATGGATGTTAAAACAACTTTTTGAAATGGTGATTTAGAAGAGGAGATTTATATGGCGCAACCTGAAGTTGTATTATTCCTAGGCAAGAAAATAAAGTTTGTAAACTTGTTAAATCTTTGTATGGTTTGAAACAAGCGCTTAAACAATGGCATGAAAAATTGGATCAAGTTTTGTTAAGTGGTGGTTTCTCTATTGTTGAGGTAGAAATATGTGTTTATACAAAACTTGTAAATAAGGATTGTGTAATTATTTGTCTGTATGTGGATGACATGCTTATCTTTGGTACTAGCATGGGTGTTGTGCTTGAGACAAAATATTTTTTGTCTTCTAATTTTGATATGAAAGATTTGGGTGAGGCAAAAGTGATTTTGGGTGTAAAGATCATAAGGAATGATAATGGTATCATACTTTCTCAAGAACATTATATTGAGAAAATTCTAAGGAAATTTGAATCATTTGATGAGTCTCCTATGAATACTCCTTATGATCCTAATGTTCATTAAAAGAAAAATAGAGGAGATCCAATTGCTCAATCTAAATATGCACAGATTATTGGGAGTTTGTTGCATTTAATGAACTATACCAGGCCAGACATAATATATGCTGTGTGTAGATTGAGCAGATACACTCATTGTCCAGGCAATGAACATTGGAAGGCTCTGGTAAGGGTATTGAGATACCTGAGAGGTACCATGAATTATGGTATTTATTACAGTGGATTTCCTGTTGTATTGGAAGAATACAGTGATGCTAACTAGGTCTCAGATTCAGAGGAGAGCAAATCCATTAGTGGCTATGTTTTCACTCTTGGTGGTGGTGCCGTAACGTGGAAGTCAGTCAAACAAACTATCTTAACCAGTTCCTCAAGGGATTCTGAGTTTATAGCTATGGAGTTGGTTAGTACTGAGGCTAAGTGGTTGAAAAACTTCTTGGCGGATATCCCACTAGGTGGAAAACCAACACCATCAGTGTCTTTACATTGCGATAGCCAATCTGCGATAGCTACGGCTAAAAATAAAACCTTTAATGGTAAAAGTAGACATATTTGATTGAGACATAATATAATAAGGCAGCTGCTAAAAGATGGTGTAATCTCAATTGATTATGTAAGGTCATCAGTGAACCTTGCGGATCCGTTTACAAAACCCCTGGGGAGGAAACAAATCTTTGATTCATCGAGGGGAATGAGACTTAAGCGGATACGAAATTAACAGCGATGACAACCCAACCTCTGTGATTGGTGATCCCATGAAGGAGGTTCAATGGGTAAGAACAAGTCGTATCTTAGTTCTGCTAGCACTAAAGTAATTTGTTAGTCCCTTCCTATGATGTCGAGAAAGTGCTAGAATGCATTTTAGTGAGGATGAGCGAAGCTCTTAATGATTTCATAATTCTACGGGATGGTGTACTCATTGCAGGTATATTTCATGAAATCACCTCTACGAATGTGGAGTGGGGCCGCTCTTATGAGATCGTAGCAAAATCTCAAGAGCATTCGTTATGCACTAGGCACGCGCATGGCCATCTTAACGTGCAAAACCGCGTTAACAGCGAAATGTGGGGATATAATCTGACTCTTAATACCTCTAGTATACGCCTAAGAGTTGTTGGTTTTAAGTTCATAGGACCACCAACACCTCTGTGTACTAAGTGTTATTGGTCTAGGTCTGGTTTTAAGTTCGTAGGACCACCAGATACAATGGTTATATCCGTGTGTACAACTCAGCTAATGGCGTTCCTTTTGACACATGTGGGGGATTGTTGGAATTGTTATATAAATAATGTGGGTGTGTCAAATGGAACAAGTGAAAGGATCCAAATAATAAGGAATTTTGGATTGGCTAAGAGGAGGAATGAACTCGCACAACAATGGGCCACCGGTTGAAATCCGGCAATATCTCCCACCCCTTGGCACAAGTTGAAAGTAGACTGGACACCTTTTTTCTTAGAGTCTTTGCCATTAAATTGAGATTTATTCTTTCTTACTAGAAAATGTTCCTTTGGTCATATTAGTTTGAATATGGACATTGAATACGTTGCAAGCTTTTAATTTTATAAACGGATCTTTCAATTTGTTTTAAAACCTTTCATGCTAATAAATTTGTGAAGTCCTGGACGTTACACTTCCATTGTTGTGATGATTTATTGAATAGCTTTTAATGTCATTATTGTGGCATTAAATTGTGAAACTGACAGCTTTTCAAGTTTGGAATATGGAAGTTTAACATTCAACTAATATTAGTAATATTGAATGAAGCAATTTGGGCAGATTGTATGGATCAATATTTTATTGGTTTTAATGAAAATAAATGGCTGCAACGTTTAGAAAACCGCCTAGAAACAATGCTTTTAATCACATTTAACGTGTTGATTTTGAAATAAAATTTTGTGGATTGTTGCCTATATAAAGGGTGCTTCAGTTTGAGGTTGAAGATATCCTACTTTTGAACCTTTGAGTATTTCTCTCCTCTGATTTTTTCTTGCTGAGTTCTATTGTATTTCGTTGTTCTGTTCTCCCTATTCTTACAGGAAGGATCCATTTTATCCTGGGGAGTGCCGCTTCCTCTTAGCCGATGGTTGCGGAATAGCTCTAAAGGACAGCGTCCTTAGACGTGACTCGGATTACCCATTGTATTTTTAGGAACTAAGACAACAAAAAATGTAACAATGTATGTTCATACAAGGTTTACCTCATTTGATAGACAGTGTGCGTGGTTAATTAGTATGTTGAGCAAAGCCCATTCCCTAATGGCTCCAACGTAGAACTGGGATCCATTGCCCCTCATGTCTTTGATAATCAACATATATTTGAGGAAAGATGCTACAGAGAATGAAGTCCATACATTTCCAGTATCTGATCCTCCACCGCTTCCAGAAGAAAAGAGGCGCAATAATAATTCCTAAGCCAAATACCACTCCCAATTCCAAACCTGTAATAAACTCAAAATCAATTGCGTGGTTATTTCCAGATGTTAGTGGTGGCATTAGCCCTTGTGTTCCATTGCTTGAACTTTGGGTCAAAGGAGGTCCGTAAAGGCCATCATTGCCTTGGAATGAAGATGCATCAAATGATTGAAGCTGTGTGCCTAAAGGGATACTTCCCACTAAACGATTATAAGAGAGGTTCAAAACTGAAAGGAAAGACAAATTTGAAAGTTGTTGTGGGATCTCTCCGGTAAAAGAGTTGTTTGAAAGGTCCAAAGACTCAAGTTGTTGCAGTTTACCTATGGATGATGGAATATGGCCTGAGAGATAATTATTTGATAGGTTGAGGCCATGGAGTGCTGTAAAATCCTTCATTTGTTCTGGTATTGATCCTTCAATATGATTGGATGAGAAGTCAATGAACGTGAAGATCGTTAGAATTTTAGTCAACGTCATTTCCAAACCTTTGATAGTAACTATCACTCGATCCTGATAATTCAATTGGCCAAATTCAAAGAAGTCAAAATGGATCTGAATTGTGTTTAATGCTTTTTGATTTTCATCAAGCATCATTGCCTTCCATGTCGGAAAACATTCTCTTGGTGGCGTTCCATTAAAACTGTTGAAAGCTAGATAAAAAATTTGAAGCATCTTCCAAATCTTTCTCTTTATATTTTGACACCCGATAGGACCATGAAAATTGTTTCTTCGCAAAACCATGACCTGGATAGTAGGTATTGTCTTCAACAAGCATGGAAACCTGTCATCTATCTTGCTATTTCCAATGTCTAACACCTCTAATGTGGTGCAGTTGGGCAGAGACTTTGGAATTGGCCCTTGTAAATTATTACTACTAAGATCAAGAGTCTTTAGAGCACAAGCTTGAAAAGGATCAGGAATATTGCCACAAAGATTGTTTTTTCCTAAATTCAATACCCTAAGAGTCTCAATTTTTGCTAGACAATGTGGAATCACACCGCTGAAGTTGTTGTTGGAAAGATCAAGCACTTGAAGATTTGAAGCATTGCAAATGGAAACAGGAATACTTTCATAAAGAGCATTGTGCGACAGGGAAAGAAAATTTGTGAAAGACATATAGTTACCAATGTCGGGGGGAATAACAGAGCTGAATTTATTGAAAGAATAATCCAAATAAGAGGCGAATGGAGGAAAGGCTGGAAGTGTGCCTTGAAGGTAGTTGTCATGTAGGTCAATCACAACCAAATTACTTTGAGAGCTAAGATTATATTGGATTATTTCTCTCTCATGAAGTGAATTGTGAGAAAGATTTAATTGACTAAGATAGCCAAGCTCCCAAATCCAGTAGGGTATTTTTTCTGCAATTTCATTATTCGAGAGGTCAAGATTAGTTAATATGGACAGATTTCTTAAAAAAACTTGGGAATCGTCTCAAATTGCAAGATGCCAACTTTAAACTAGCCATGTTGGGAAATGACAACCCGTTAGCATTCTTAACATTTGTATCAATTGACAAGTTGTTGTTTGAAAGATCTAATGTTGTTAGCCTCTCACATATATCCAGCCATATTGTGCCATTGAACTTGTTCGAAGACAGTTGGAGTTCCTTAAGGGCTCTAAGACTAAAAATAAATTTAGGAATAGGCCCTTCTAAATAGTTACTGCTCAAATCAAGAACTCGTAACATGGAGAAAGAGACATTTGAAATTGCATCCAACTGACCTTGAAAGTGATTGTTGAAAAGTTCTATGCTTTGTAGAGATGGGTGCGAAAACAAGGACATGGGAATGCTCCCATTTAAGATATTGTTCTGTAATTCGATGGTGACTAGCTTATCAAGGCCTTTGAAATGCGCTGATGATATCCCACCCTGTAATATTTTGTTCGATAGGTCTATATGAGTAAGCTTCTTGGCCATACCAAATGGTGGGATTGGACCTGTGAAGTAATTGGATGATAAATCAAAATAAGTAAGCTCAATAAGATTTGACATTGAATCTGGGAGTGTTCCCTTAAATTGGCATCTTGATATATCTAACCTAGACAGCCGACGTAAGTTGCCTATGGAATTCGGTAATGCTCCAGAGAAATTTGTAATGCTTAGAATCAGTGTCTGGAGTGATACGTTCTGTGGGAAGTCTAGCAGAGAACCTTGAAGACCATCATTGTATGATAGATCAAGAGAAGTGAGTGATTGTACCTGGAAGATCTTATTTGGAAACCTACCACTCAAATTACAAGAACTGAGATCCAGTTGTGTCAGATTTGAGAAGTTAGTAAAGAAATCTGGCATTGGAGCTCATAAATAGTTGAGACCCAAACGAATTATGGAGAGATTTTGAAGAATTTCTAGGGAGGGATCAATGGGGCCTGATAGGTTGCAACTTGACATGCTTAGTACCTGTAGATGGGGTAGAAAAGACGATAAAGCATGACCCCATTCATTTCCATTTAATGCTATATTAATGCCATCCAGATATAGTTCTCTAACTTCGCTGAGGTTCTGAACAAGCTGCACCAGATTCGGATTCTCAAGTTTCAAAGCTGATTCTCCTAAATAATAAAGAGTAGACAGATCAAGAATGGTTAAACTCGGGAGCTGCGCAATTTCCATCGGTATCTGCTCCACAAAACCAGCATTTGACAAATTAAGAGAAGTTAAGCTCTTCAAATCTTTAATTCTGGATGGAATCACAGAACTGAAGTTATTGAATGCCAAATTCAAATGCTTGAGATATTGGAGATTAAACAGAGTATTAGAATTGTCAAGTCCACCAGATATTGATTCCTCACTAAGGTCCAGACCAGCAACATGTCCCTCCTCATCCCAACTTACGCCTCTCCACTCACTGCAAGGGCTGCTTTCATTCCAGAACACCAATTTGCTGGAATCTGTAGAGTTCAATTTAAGGTTTTTCTTCAACTGAAGTAGCAAAAATTTCTGGTTTTCAAGACAGTGAACAGAATACCCAGAAACCAGAGAGAAGTTGAAACTAATACACGCCCAATAATAACAGAAAAAGAAGGGAAGCCATAAAAGTAATGATATTCTCATTGGATTTGGAGTGTACTGTGAGAAAGACTCATACAACTGAAAACTGGAGCAGTAAAGAAACAAGTGGTGGCTTCAGGGAGTTCAAAACCATGACCATGAACTCTCAGATAAATGAGAGGGCAAAAGAAAGACGCTGAGAAGAAAAGGCAGAGAGAGGCTGATTCAGTGGCCTTCAGTAATAATAGGAGGGGAAGGTCGTTTTCCCTTTATGAGACTTTTGAAGCAGCGTCAGAGTAAACTCAAAAAAGTCCAAGTCTTTGTTTGTTGGCAAATAAAGCTAATAAAGTTCGAAGAAAATGCAAATTAAATAAGCAATGTCTCAATTGAAGACTACTGGCTGCTGCAAAAGCATTCCACGCGTTTGCTGCTTGTGATTGTGTTGTTGCAATTAGGGGTGTGTAACTTTTTTCCGATCTTCTCATCTTGATCTCGAGTAAATCTCTCATTCTGAAAATTTTGAGGCGGGAAAAATTTGGGATCGGGAAATTTTTTTTGGGGGTCTGAATTGGGAATGGGACTTCCTGATCCCGACTTTCTCCCAATCCTGAATATATATAAATATATATTTATTATGTACAATTTTTTAAAATATTTAAGAAAGCAAGACCAAATGTAAAATAAAATATAAAAATCCCTAACACCCTCAATGTAATATCTATTTTTTTAGTTTATTTAGTTAATTTTATTTATTAAATAATTCTATTTTTTTTCTTGTTTTTGTGCTTTTTGTAGTTAAATCGTAGTTAAATCCATAACTTTAAGCATGTATTGAATTAATAATATATTTTTATTGGATTAATTTAATACAATATGATATTAAATAAATTATATATTTTTACTAGACTAAAAAAGCACAATAAAAATTTAATATAAGAATTTTTTTTTTCAAAAAAGAAATCCAGAATCCGGAATTTCTTGATCCCGAACCCAAACACAGGACAAAAAATTTTTTGAATCAAAAATAAAAATAATTCCCAAACCCTTCTTCGGATCCGTCCCCATCCCGAACACCCCTAATTGCAATCTAGAGCATTCACAGCGTTTTGAGAAGTGCAATTATGGAGTGACGTGAACGATTTGGATGAAGCAACGATGAGCGTACCTAGCGTTGAAAATTCCGCATAAGACCGTTGTAAAGACAAGGACAAATATAGACATCAACTAAATACTTTAGATACAATGCTACAGATTCATAGGAAAAAAAAATACGATTCATATATCTCGACCACCAAAAGCATCAAACATGTCATCAACCGTATTAAATTCAAATTATTACAGCATATGTAAATTCACATTTCATGATCTTCATTTGTCTCCCTCATTGATCAAGCTGCCTATATTTAGATATGCCACGCACTCCAGATGATTAACTTCATCTAAAATTTACGACAATAAAAACAATTACATAATTAATACCATTGACAAAAAAATACTCCATTCTTGCGAGCGAACACAAACATGCTTACATATTTATTAAATAAAAGAAAATTTCCTGAAATACATCCTCACAACTTTCTCTTAAAAATGCATACATAATTCGAAGTTCTTAAACTATAAATGGAATCTAGAGGCAAACAAGATATAAAATATTTACCAAGCTGAGCTCCAATATATGAGTTCATATCTTATTCTTAGATTAAATCGTATACGATATATTAACATATCTTCAATCAATACGTGATTTCATTTGCATAAAACTCAAAATTATATATGATATCATCTCATCATTACGTGCATTCGTTCTTAATCACAAAGATGCAAATCCTATGTAAGATAAAAATATTATGTGAGAATTACGTGAAAAAAACCAACACAACAGACAAAATAAAGGTTATCAAATAACACCAGAAAAACGTAAATTACATGGTTGCATAAATGGAAATATAATCTTAAAAAAAGGAGGGAGATTTATATTATAAAATGAAAAATCATGGTCGTCCCCAAAAAAACCACCCCCCACACTAGTACCGGAAATTCGGGCTGGCCTGTTTATTGCTAGCCAGATGGGATGAGTTGGTGTAACCCACCCCTTCACAAACTGGTGTTTCCTCTTTTTAAAAAAATTATTTCACTTCTTGTTTTTTTTTAATTCTCACTCCTTTTTTTCTTTCACCCACTTACATGACACTTCTTTTCTAAGTCAATTTCATTCTTAATATTCTTTTTTTTCCCATCAACTCATATCATAAAAACATATAAACATATTTCTTTTAAATTTAATAATAATAGAGTAAATAAATATATTATGAAAATACAAGTGTCAAATAAAAAGTACGAGGAAGTAATTAAACACAAGATCAAAAGAAAGATGATCAGGATATTTATAAAAAAAACTAGAAAAAAAAATAAGCGGGCCAACCTGTGACCTGAAGCGGGGAAGGCTGCACTTGGTGGGCTGGGCCCCACCTGTTTTACCGGCTATACCCACAACCACCAAACAACCAAAGAAAAGAAGCCAACAAAAAAGATAAAATCAAGGTTATCAAATATAACACCAGAAAAATGAAACAATAATGTTCATATAAATTGTTCCACTTTTATACCCAGTGTGCGTGATTAGTATGTCGAACAAAGCTCATTCCTTGATGTCTCCAAGACTCCAACGTATAACTGTGATCCATTGCCCTTCACGGCTTTCATAATCAACATATATTTTGAGGAATGATGCTGCAGAGAATGGAGTCCGAACATTTCCAGTACTTCCAAAGAAAAGTGGCCCAATAATAATTCTTAGGCCCAATCTCACTCCGACATAGTAAACTGAAGATTTCCAGATGTTGGTGGCCGCCCATTATTTGGACTTTGGGCCAAAGGAGGTCCATAAAGACCATCATTGTCTTGGAAGGAAGATGCCTCAAATGATTGAAGCTGTGCGCCTGTAAGGATCCTTCCAACGACTCAAGCTGTTTCAGATTCCCTATGGATGACGGAATGTGGCTTGGGAAATTATTATTTAACAGGTTGAGCCCATAGAGTGCTGTAAATTCCACTATCTCTTTTGGTATTTACTCTTTAATTTGATTGGATGAGAAGTCAACAGACGTGAAGACACTTAGAATTCTTGTCAAGGTCATTTCCTGACCTTTCATTGTAACCATCACCCGATCTTGATAATTTATCGGGTTATGTTCATAGAAGATAAACTCGACACGATTTGCGTTTGATGTTGTTTGATTTTGATCAAGAATCATTGCCTTCAAAACGTTCTATTAAAATTGTTGAACGTTAGAGCAACAATTTGAAGCATCTCCCAAACCATTCTCTTCATATTTGGACACCCAATAGGACCATGGAAATTGTTTCTTCACAAAGCAATGACCTGGAGTGTGGCTATTGTCTTCAACATGCACGGAAACTCATAATCTATCTTGTTATTTCCAATGTCTAACACCTCTAATGTGGTGCAAAGGGATAGAAGTAATGATATTGCCCAATAATAACAGAAAAAGAAGGGAATTAAAGCCATAGAAGTAATGATATTTTCATTGGACGTCGGAGTACACTGAGCTTAAGGCTCATACAAGTCAATACTGAAGCAGCGATCGAAGATTGGACATGAATTCTCAGGCCTGTGCTTTCAGCTTTTACCTGTCCGAAAAACGACAAGTGATCATTTTGGCAGTGTGACTGAGTTGCTGCAATTTTAGAGCGTTCACAACGCAGCGATTTCGGAATGCATTCATATATAATTTTGATACTGAATACGGCCGTTGTGAACAGAAGGTAAATATAAATGTCATTTTTCCTCTGCATCTAGTTCTGGTATGTATTTTATAATTTTACTGCTATTATATAACAGTAACTGTTTTTGGCACAAAGTAAGTAATGGCAAGACGCTTCGTTGCACAATGGGCGTAGAGACAAATTGCAGTTTTACAATGTATTAGGATGAAAGGTCTGAAAGACAGAAAAAAGAATTGATATATATATATATATATATTATATGATCTCCATTATGTTTTTTTTCTTACCTTTGTGTGTATTTCAACATGAGAATTCACGCTTAAATGATCATACCCACTCTTTACCAACGACGCTAAGGAAAATCATAGCATGTCCTTGACTTCTACGGTTTTTTTCTTTTTTTATTTTTAATAAATATTTATACCGGTTGTTAAATTTTTTTCACGAATGTCATTTTCTTTGAATTATTTAGTAGATCTCTGTCCTTTTTTAATTTTGTCACTTACAAAAATTCCAGCATCTTGATATGGCTTCACTCAACCAAATACTCTCTCCGGTTCTTTATATAAGATATATTTGTCTGATTTGATTAAATTAAGGAAGTTAGTTAAGTTAGTTGATATGATATGTATTTTCTAAAACACCTAGTCATCTTCCTTAATGCCCTCTTTTTCTCTCCTCCTAGATTATTATTAAGGGAGCATGAATTGGGGTAAATTAGAAAAAGATTGTCAAATATGAAAACTATGTCTTATATTGAAGATTAAGATCAACACCCTAAATATATCCTATATTAAATTATGCATGAGTATTGATTAAGAAACAATGAAAACAAATGTATTCAAAGAAATAGCATGGAATAAATGAGAAGGAATAAATCTCATCCATGTACAAAATGAATAGCGTCATAGGAAGAAGGCAGCAATAATATAGTCTTCTGTCCCTGTCTCACCATTGTAGATACCTCTTGTGCAGTCATCTGCAAGAAGCATTTTAAAATAACACAAAACCAAACACCTGAATCAAAGTGTTCATAACCTTCACTTATAAACTCAAGTCTTAAAGTTGAAATGGATTTTAATGATGGAACCAGAATGAGACCAACCTGAAAGCTTCCATCACAACTTGTTGTGCCTTCAGTGATGCGCCCCCTGTTGGCCCTCAATTTTGAGGCATTTTTCAAAAAATTTTTTCATGATTCTTTTAATCATTAGATTCTATATGAAATGAGTAAAATTTTGATGATAAAAAATGGAGTTGTTTTCAATTTTTTGAAAATTCAAGACTCTAAATGAAAAAGAGACTCCATAGTTTTGAAGTTTTAAATCTTTTAAAAATAATAAAAAATTGTAAATAACTCTATTTTTTATTTATAAGATATCAAAATGTCACTAATTTTATATAGGATCTAATAATCAAAGGAATTATGAAAAAACATTTGGGAAGTGCCCCAAAATTGAGGGGGCAGCAGGCACCCTGCCTTTCAGCAACGCTTGGGATTGCTTGTTTATCTTGCAATTTTTCATTGGAAACTAGATTTTTTTTTTTGGTTGCCCATCCGGTTCACCGGAGCTTTGCCCCGATTACATCCGGATCCGACCCGCGTCGCGCACCTGGCTATGGTGGAAGAGTCTCCCAATGGGAATTTTCTGCATACACAAGGCTCGAACCTGAGACCTTACTTAAGCGAAACCAAGCCGCTTACCACTTGGACCAACTCCCATTTACTAATAGACAAAGCATTCTTTCGGTCTGTTAATATTTGGATCTAAGTTTTTGGTTTGGCCGTTGATATATTATTGCTCAGAGCCTGTTGCTAAAATACTTGGAAACTCCATAGGAAAAAGAACTCACACTGTTTCATAAACAGGGGTCGCTAGTTACAGAAGAGAGTATTAGAGTAACTAATACCAGTTGATTAGTAGTCTTCGTTATGAATTAGTTTGTACACGTCAGCACTCTCGTTAGTCTAAGCCTCTGGCTATAACAATAAGTATAGGCATCTTGAACCATCCACTCTTCTAAGTGATTCATAGAGGCGTGTCTAATTTATGATATTGTGTATGGAGGCCTTATTGTTTTATATGGTTCTTTTCTAGTTTATTGACCTATTTTCTCCAAATAATATGTACTTTTACATGCTGTATCATGTTACTTTAATGTGAAATTTCTTTTTCATAAAAAAAATCTATAAAATTAAATACCCATCTCTACATTAAACCACGTTAGTGTTGTCACGAGCAGTGCAAGAAGAATTTGCTTCATATTTTTTGGTCCATTGTGAGTGTATTGGCATTTTGATTTTTTTGTCACAAGCTCGGCTACAGTGCGATGAACGGTGGGCAATGAACAGTATTCCGCTACAGTGTACTCTTCCTCCTTTTCTGTCCAGCCCGTGTCTCTGGTTCCAGTCAAGAAGATGAAAAACAGAGGATATCAACGGCACACCGAAGTTCCTTCCGTCCTCACTCCGATGGCCGATGATGGATAAGAAGATGAACGAAGATTCTCTCTCTCTCTCACTCCTGCTTCGCTCCCTCTGGTTTTTCGATAGATGAAGTGTGCGTTTGGAATGGCTTATTTTTGTCCAAAACGTGCTTATAATTCGTAATTCACGGTATACGAGGTAAGTATGTGAGAGGAGTTTTTTCTCGGCTTGCGTAAAACAAACAAGCACGAAGATGACTGCAGTTTTTCCCTGCGCCTGTCCTCTGTTTCGTGTTTTTTTTAGGTTCCTTTTTCCCCTTGGCTTCTCTTTTCTTTCTTTAGTCCATTAGGTCTTCCTTTCCCTTTTTGCAAAACGGCGTCGCAGCTGATCTAATTCATTCCCTCTCATATTCGCCCCATATGCTCTCCTAATTAGATAAAATAATGGAAAAATCCTAAATAAATACTATTTAAAAATGTAAAACCCTAAAAAGTCTATTAATACTTTAAAAAAACAAAGAGATACCAAGTATTAAATTGGGTTTTTTAAGTTTTAACACATTTACCATTTTATCCTTCAAATTTTTTTAAAATAATAGTGGTGCCACCGTCGGAGCACCACCGCTGCCCCGGTGACCGGCCGACCGGGACCCCCAACAGCCAGAGCTCCGGTCTTCGACGATAGGAGCTCCGGCCGGTGGAAGCTTTTTTGGTGGGGAGGGTTATTTTTTTTGAAACAAATTTATAAAGAAATGGCAAGGGGTGGGATTGAACTTATCCCACCCCTTTAGAAAAGAAACATGATGGCTACTAGGCTACCAAAGCTTCCTTGATATATATATATATATATATATGCATTATTAAATATGTATAATATAATTAAATGTGTGGTAGTTTTGATAAAGTCAGTAATGACATTGACAAATTCAATAATGAAAATAACAAAATTCGTAATGGTATGGACAAAACCGTTTGCTGATGAACCTTGACTTGCATGTTTTCATCAGCATTTTTGTACACAATATTTTTGTCAAAACCATTACAATTATTATCAAAATCATTACTAAACTTGTCAAAAGAAAGTATTAGAGTAACTAATATCAGTTGATTAGTAACTAACATATGTCAAAGGTAGTACAATATTAATATCATCACTCAATGAAGTATTAAAAAACTGACGTATCAACAACGCCAACTTAATAATTCAAGTACAATACAGAGCACTCATAGAAAAATATGACTCATGCATCTCATCAAAAGCATCAAATATTTAAACTGTATTAAATTCAAATGATTACAACATAAAATTCACATTTCATGATCTTCATTCGT
This sequence comes from Inga leiocalycina, assembly GCA_963242795.1. NCBI lineage: Eukaryota > Viridiplantae > Streptophyta > Magnoliopsida > Fabales > Fabaceae > Inga > Inga leiocalycina. Next base: position 58,374,756 of record OY725328.1, read on the forward strand.
CTCCCTTATTGATCAAGCTGCCCATATTTAGATATGCCACGTACTACAGAGGATAACTTCATCTGAAATTTACAACAATAAAAACAATTACTTAGTTAATACCATTGAAAATTACTTAGTAACAATGAGGATAATTATTAATAAAAAAGCCTTCAAAGAAAATTAGAAACCTGGACCAATAATGGAGGGCCAATATTGCTAAGAAACATCCCTAAAATACACGCGCACACACGAAGAGGGTCGAGGGGCGGAAAAAAATGCCTCCATTGATTTCTCTTTCTATTAAATATCTTCACAATTAGATTAAGTTTTAATGATTGAGATATAATATTATATTAATATTTTTATATAGTATTAAATCCTCACTATTAAAACTTTATCCAATGACGGAGATATTCAATAAAGAGAAATCAATGAAGACATTCATTTCCGATTTAGAAGGGTTATATATAGCTTTTCTCTACTTGAAGGTTCAATTCTTGCGAGCGCACACATGCATACTTACATTACATACGACAATGGGCATGGCTGAAGAAGTAATGAAATGAAATAATAAAATAATAAAAGAATTTTTTTCTGAAAATACATCCTCACAACTTTCTCTTTAAATAATGCATACATAATTCAAAATTTTTGAACTATAAATACAATTTAAAGGCAAAAAAGATTAAATAGAATGTTACCAAATTAGGCTTTGTTTGGTTCAACGGAGGTGAGGTTGAGTGAGGTTTATTTAAGTTAAGTTAAATGAGGTTATAATGTTGTTTGGTTCAAACAGAGATTAAGTTAGGTTTAGTATCTTGTTTGGTTCAAGAGGTTAGGTTAGGTGAATTAATTATAATTGGACAAAAATACCCTTATACATATTTTCCTTCTTTTTTTATAATGTATTTAGTAATAATAGTTATTTGTAAAATTATTATTTATAAAATAATTATTTTAACAATCATATACACTTCTTTCACAATATATTTATTAATAATAATTATTTATAAAATAATTATTCTAACAATGATATACACTTCATTGCATATTCTTCTCGTTTTATAATACATAAAAAGATGAGTTATAATAAAAATATTGGATTTAAATTAATTACGGATCATAAATATATAAAGAAATATAAATTACTTTTAAAAAATATCCTTGTTTATAGAAAAAAAATGGAAGCGTGATAATTGGCAAGATTGGATATTGGGTGACTTTGCAAGAATGCGATGGTAGTGGCCTAGTGGGTGACTTTGAAAAAAAAAAATCAGCAAATTTGGATAATGTTCAATGCATCACTTCAAAGGGTGCGAACCACAAGAGAGCAAATGTGATTTCTGCGCGGGAGAGGGAATGAAATAATACACACAACAGGATGAACATGCGAATTTTTGGGAAGGGCAGTTCTGGAATTTTCAAAAGTTGCCATGGGCAATTTAGTCACACTTGCACACAAAATTTCTTTAACCAAAGAAAAACCTCAATTTTGGAGGTTTACTAAAGTGGGTGAGGTTTCTACTAAATGACAAAAAAACAAACCTCACCTAACCTAACCTCATTCCAACCAAACACCTATTTTTAATACCCAACCCCACCCCAACTTAACCTAACCTAAAATAACCTCCAACCAAACAGACCCTTAAGCTCCATTATATATATATATATATATATGTGCATTTATATCTTAGCTTAAAGCGTATACCATATATTAAATATGTTATATTCTTGTAAGATGTTCAAAATTCTAACACGACTTCATTTGCATAAAACTCAAAATTATATAATATCATCTCGTCACTACGCACAGTCGTTTAAACCGATTAGTTAGGAATTAAAAAAAAAAAGATTAGAATCAAAAGGGGGGCATTTAAATAAACAAAGTGACTGAATAGACAATTATATGGTTGGATAAATGGGCGCATATAGGTGTGCATGCAATTTTAAAAATTATAGGAAGGTTTATGCTACACAACTTCTCTTATTAAAAAGGACAGACAGTAATAACAAATCGAGACTATATAGTTGACAAATGGGATCGAACATGTGACATTTTATTTAGAGGGACTATTATGCCGCAAGTTATAATAAGTTCATTGGCTGTTATGCAATTTTATTTTTTTTTTTTTACAATTTTGGGAAAGAATCCTATAAGTTTTTAAGATAGATGAGAAATTTGTGTAACTAAGATAAAATATAGAATATTTCAGTGTACTTGACTTAAAAAATCAATTCTTGTAATTAACCAAGACTCTATGAAGTTGTTGAGCATTGATCACGATTAGCAAAAATATTCTTCACCGTCTCTCTCTCTTATGCACACACGTGAGCATAAATATATTATGAACAAAACATATACTGACATTTCCAACAACCAAAGAAAAAAAAAGCCAACACACAAGATAAAATCAAGCAAGGTTATAAAATAACACCAGTGTATCGTAACAATGTATGTTCATAGAAGGTTTACCTCATTTGATAGACAGTGTGAGTGGTTAAGTAGTATGTTGAACAAAGCCCATTTCCTAATGGCTCCAACGTATAACTGCGATCCATTGCCCCTCTTAGAGCCGGGAAAACGGGCCGAGCCCGTCGGGCCGGCCCTGGCCCTTCAAGGGCTGGGCTTACAAATTGTAGCCTGAAAAGGAAGTCGGGCCTAAAAGGGCCGGCCCTGTAGAGCCTCGGGCTTAAAAGGGCCGGCCCTGGAGGGCCTCGGGCCGGCCCTTTAAGCCCGTTTATCTTTTATTTTTTCTGCTTGGAAAGGGAACCATGTTACATTTTTTAATTGCCTTATTGATCTATATGTCACTCTGTCCTCATATTGTATAGAGTATGATTTTTGAGTATATTGTTTTGTCTAATTGAATTATATTGTGATTTTTGAGTATATTGTTCTGCCTATTTAGAATAAAATCATATTATATATTGTTCTGCCTGATGAAGTATGATTTTTTATGGAGGTTGTGATTATTTGACTATTTAAACCTACTACTCAAAGTGAAATACAATCAAATGTCCTTAAAATTGATGATAGTGGTGAAGAAGGTGAAAATAATAGTCGTCATACTCATGTTGCTTAGATGTTAGAGTATTTAGCTTCTTGCCTTCTTATACTTTGGCTTTTGTGTGAATTATTTATGGACATGATTTTACCTTTGATTATACATTAGTAATTGTGTTTGTTTGTTGCAAGAGACGTGTTATTTAAATCTTAATGTTGACAACATTTATGTATTAAATTAAAACTTTAATCGTTGTTATTTACTAATTATATCTCTCTGAGGAAAATAAGCAGGAAAAATAGTTAAATATTGTGAAAAGGATTTTTCGGCCCTGCGGGCCGGCTCTGGCCCTGATGCTCTCGGGCCAGGCTTTGAAAAACTACAATTTTTCTGACCCCGAGTCCTTTAGGGCTGGCCCTGTTAGGCCCTGGCCCATCAAGGGCCAGCCCTGTAGGGCCGGGCCGGCCCTGATTCCCAGCTCTACCCCTCATGTCTTTGATAATCAACATATATTTGAGGAAAGATGCTACAGAGAATGAAGTCCACACATTTCCAGTATCTGATCCTCCACCGCCTCCAGAAGAAAAGAGGCGCAATAATAATTCCTAAGCCGAAAACCACTCCCAATTCCAAACCTTCGATAAGCTCAAAATCAATTGCGTGGTTATTGGCAGATGTTGGGGGCGGCATTAGCACTTGTGGCCCATTGTTTGGACTTTGGGTCAAAGGAGGTCCATAAAGACCATCATTGCCTTGGAAGGAAGATGCCTCAAATGATTGAAGCTGTGTACCTGTAGGGATCTTTCCCACCAAATGATTATGGGACAAGTTCACATATGAAAGGAATGACAAACTTGCAAGTTCTGTTGGAATCTCTCCTGACAAAGAGTTTTTTGATAGGTCAAACGACTCAAGCTGTTGCAATTTCCATATGGATGATGGAATGTGGCCTGACAGATTATTATTTGACAGGTTGAGCGCATGGAGTGCGGTAAAATCCATCATCTCTTTTGGTATTGACCCTTCAATTTGATTGGATGAGAAGTCAATAGACGTGAAGACCCTTAGAATTTTAGTCAAGGTCATTTCTTTACCTTTCATGGTATCCATCACTTGATCTTGATAATTTATTGAGCTATATTCATAGAAGATAAAGTTGATATGGTTTGCCTTTGATGTTGTTTGATTTTTGTCAAGAATCATTGCCTTCAAAGTGGGAAAAAATTCTCCCAGTAGCGTTCCATTAAAATTGTTGAAAGCTAGATCAACAAGTTGAAGCATCTCCCAAATCATTCTCTTCATTTTTGGACACCCAATAGGACCATGGAAATTGTTTCTTCGCAAAACCATGACACGGAGTTTTGGTATTCTCTTCAACAAGCATGGAAACCGATCGTGTATCTTGTTATTTCCAATGTCTAACACCTCTAATGCGGTGCAATGGGACAGAGATTTTGGAATTGGCCCTTGTAAATTATTACTAAGATCGAGAGTCTGAAGAGCACATAAAGCTTGAAAAGTATCAGGAATATTGCCACTAAGATTGTTCTTTCCTAAATTCAATACCCCCAGAGACTCACTAATTGCTAGACAATGTGGAAACCCCCCGCTGAAGTTGTTGTAGGAAAGATCAAGCACTTGAAGATTTGAAGCATTATAGCAGATGGAAACAGGGATTCTTCCATAAAGAGCATTGTGCATTAGAGAAAGAAAACCTGTCTTAGACAGATAGTTTCCAATGTCAGAGGGAATAACAGAGCTGAGTTTATTGTATGAAAAATCCAAATAAGAGGCGAATAGAGGAAATGCTGGAAGTTTGCCTTGGAGGCGGTTGTCATGTAGGTCAAGCACTTTCAAATTACCATGAGAGCTAAGATTATGTGGGATTCTTTCTCTCTCTTGAAGTAAATTGTGAGAAAGATTTAATTCAGCAAGATTGCTAAGCTCCCAAATCCAGTAGGGTATTTTTTCTGCAATTTCATTGTTTGAGAGGTCTAAAATGACTAGTCCGGATAGATTTCTCAAGAAACGTGGGAATTGTCTCAACTTGCAAGATGCCAACAATACACTATCCAAGCGGGGAAAGGATAACTGTTTAGCATTCTTAACATTGGCATCAATTGACAAGTTGTTGTTTGAAAGATCCAATATAATTAGATTTTGAAGTTTCTCAAACATAGTTGTATTGTGCCATTGAACTTGTTTGAAGACAATATGAGGAACTCAAGCCCTCTAAGATGAAAAATAAATTGAGGAATAGGCCCTTGTAAAGAGTTACTGCTCAAATCAAGCGTTTGTAACATGGACAAAGAGACATTTGAAATTGCATCAAACTCTTGAAAACAGTTGTCGGAAAGACCTATGTATTGTAGCAATGGAAGCGAAAACAAAGACATAGGAACGCTCCCATTCAGGAAATTGTTATGCACACTGAAAAAGACTAGCTTTACAAGGCCTTTGAAATGTGCTGATGATATTCCACCACTTAATTTATTATCAGATAGATCTATAGCAATAAGCTTCTTGGCCATACCAAATGGTGGAATTGGTCCTGTGAAGAAGTTATATGACAAGTCCAGGACAGCAAGCTCGGTGAGATTTGACATGGAATTTGGTAGTGTTCCATTAAATTGGCTCGAAGATATATCTAACATAGACAGCCGCCGTAAGTTGCTTATGGAATCTGGTAATGCTCCTGAGAAATTTGTAGAACTTAGAATCAATGTCTGGAGAGAACCGATCTGTGGGAAGTCTGGCAGAGAACCTTGAAGACCATCGTTGTCTGATAGATCAAGAGAAGTGAGTGTCTGCACTTGGAAGATCTTATTTGGAAAACTACCACGCAAATTACTAGAATTGAGATCCAGTTGGGTTAGATTTGAGAATTTAGCAAAGAAATCTGGCGCTGGAGCTGACAAAGGGTTGTTATACAAACGAATTATGGAGAGATTTTGAAGAATTTTCAGGGAGGAATCAATGGGGCCTGATATGTTGCAATTTGACATGCTTAGAACCTGTAGATGAGGTTGAGAAGACGACAAAGCAAGACCCCATTCATTTCCCTTGAGCGTGATATTAATGCCATCTAGATATAGTTCTCTAACTTCACTGAGGTTCTGAACAAGCTTCACCATATTTGGATTCTCAAGTTTCAGAGCTGATTCTTCAAGAGTAGACAGATCAAGAATGGCTAACCTCGTGAGCTGAGCAATCTCCATTGGTATCTGGCCCACAAAACCAGCATTTGACAAATTAAGAGAAGTTAAGCTCTTCAAAACTTCGATTCTGGATGGAATCATAGAATTGAAGTTATTGAAAGCCAAATTCAAATGCTTGAGATATTGGAGGCAGAACAGAGTACTGGAATTTTCTAGTCCTCCCGAGATTGATTCCTCACTGAGGTATAGACCAGCAACATGTCCCTCCGCATCCCATGTTACGCCTCTCCATTCACTGCAAGGGCTGCTTTCATTCCAGAACAACAATTTGCTGGAATCAATAGGGTTGAATTTGAGGGTTTTCTTCAATTGAAGTAACAAAAGTTTCTGGTCTTCAAGACAGTGGACAGAATTTCCAGAAACCAGAGAGACGTTGAGACAAAGACATGCCCAATAATGACAGGAAAAGAAGGGAAGCCATAAAGCTAATGATATTTTCATTGGACGTTGGGGTATACTGTGCTTAAGGGTCATACAACTGAAGACTGAAGCAGCGAAGAGACTAGTGGTGGATTCTGAGGGTTCAAGACCATGAACATGAATTCTGGGGCCTGAGGTTTCAGCTTTTACCTGTCCAAAAACCGAGTTGGGTATGGCTGGTAAAGAGTAAAGACGCATGGGAGCGCAGAAGAAAGACAGAAAAAAAGGCACATATTCCGACCAGTTGACTAGTGAGTCAGCGTCAGAGTAAACTCAAAAAAATCCAAGTCGTTGGTGGTTGGGAAAGAAAGCTAATAAAGTTGGGAAAGAAAGCTAATAAAGTTGGAAGAAAGCTAATAAAGTTGGAAGAAAACGCAGAGAAGATAATGGTGTCTCAGTTGAAGACTACAGACTGCTACAGAAACATTCCACGCGTCTTCAAAATGCAATCAATAATCATAGAGTGACGTGAACCATACTGCATGAGACCGTTGTGAACAGAAGGCAATAATATAGGTGGATGCCTCTCTTCCTCATCGAGTACTCCTTGGATGTCTTTTTCAATTGTATTATTTAAGGGTAACTGTTTTTTTTAATATTACGGTATGACGGTCTCTCCCAATATAAATGATGCCTCTAAAAAATACTGGTAATTTTATCCTCCTAACAATATACATCGTTGCACAATGAGCTTAAAATTCAGAGAAAAATTGCAGTTTTATTAAGATGAAGCACTCCAAGATCTTTATTTTATTTTTTAAAGTGTTTTTACACTCCACTAACTTTGACACCATTAATTTTATATCAGTTTTTAAACTTGTAATATCAACATTTTTTTGTTAATAAAACTATCGGTGTTAATTAGAGTTAGAAGATTGAAAAAACAATTTATAAAATTAAAAAAAAACATCGAATTAAAATCTTGTATTAAAGTAGAGGACAAAAATACTCTTTGTTAATACAATTGATACTCACATATAATTTAAATGTTATGACAAAGATATACTCGTACCACTGATGGATGAGTGATGATATATATGAAGTAAAGTCATATCAAGGTAGGATAGTTATTCAAGGAAGTATGGCAAACATTAAGCATGCATTGCTATTAGCTGCATACACCCTGAAGCCACCCTCAAGCAACTCTTTGCTGGTATCATCCTTAAATATGTTTTAATTAATTATTAGTAGACATTTACATATAATAAATTAGCTGTTTCCCATGTTACCAATGATGGTCAATTTCTAGGAACAGTATTGAATGTGTAGTGTTTAGAGATTCATTCACCTTGGTGGTCCATCATTTGGCTTCACTATTGTGAATGGCATCAACAAAGGCAGTGTAGTTCCAGTTCTTAATCACATTGTACGGCCCGTCATGGATTTCTACTTCAATTGTGTACCCCCCATTGTGTATCAGGAAGATTATGGTCTTCTGCCCCTGCCTCAGCATGGTAGATACCTCTTGTGCCATCTGCAAAAAGCATTTTGAAGAGCACAAAAACAAACACTTAAATCAGTTCCAAGTAGTGATACTTGTACAGTTTGCGATGGTTTGTATTAGATTTCTTATATAGGTATATATTGGGGTTGTCTTTTGATCAAAACAGTTGAAGCTAATTAAGACTTCTTTTAGCATTATATCCCTTCAATCCTTTGTCTAATTAGTCCATATGGGACTCTTATATTCTAATATGAAATAGGAATAAGACCAACCTGGAAGCTTCCATGACCAATGCAAGCAATGTCTCGTTTTCTCAGGAACAGCTTGAGCGTAGCCAAGTGTGGCACCAACAGACCATCCTATTGATCCATACTGCATTTGGAGCTCATACCTGTTTGTTCATTTCAAAATATTCTCATCCTCATTATCAATGTCTAAACACTTAGGTTTACTTGGTATGAGGGATTTGGAGGAGACCGGAGAGGATGGAGAATTTGTATGACTTTGATTGAAAAAAATTAGAACAGAATATTCCAATTTTTATGAATATGTTAGAACAGAATATTCACCCTCAGTGGTTCTTTATGTTGATTCGCAAGTTGCACCGACCTACGCTGCTTCCAAGTCGTACGTGGTTAAAAGCATCCGGCTTTCTGCCAATATCACTATCTATTCATTCAAGTCGTTGATAACTGCCATATTCATGTCACGAAGCAGCTTCAGTCCCTAAGTAATCTGTATTGGAAACTTCATGATGAAGTTTGTGTTCTACAACAACATGGAAACTGTTTTTTTTGGTCTTTTTTAGCAAAGCAGGGTGCCTGTTGTGAAACCAGATTTACCAATAGACAAAGCATTCTTTCGGTCTGTTAATATTTGGATCCAAGTTTTTGGTTTGGCCGTTGATATATTATTGCTCAGAGTTTGTTGTTAAAATACTTGGAAACTCCATAGGAAAAAGAACTTACTCTGTTTCATAAACAGGGGTCGTTAGTTACAGAAGAGAGTATTAGAGTAACTAATATCAGTTGATTAGTAGTCTCTGTTATGAGTTTGTTCCATGATCTGGTTGAGTAAAGTGAACACGTCATCACTCTCGTTAGTCTAAGCCTCTGGCTATAACAACAAGTATAGGCACCCACAATGGTTCTTTATGTTGATTCGCATGTTGCAAGTCGTACGTGGTGAAAAGCATTTGGCTTTCTGCCAGAATCACTGTCTATTCATTCAAGTCGTTGATAACCGCCATATTCATGTCATGAAGCAGCTTCAGTCACTATGTAATCTATATTGGAATTTTCATGGTGAAGTTTGTGTTCTACAACAACATGGAAACTGTTTTTTTGGTCATTTTTAGTAGAGCAGGGGTGCCTGTTGCAGATGCGCCCCCTGCTGGCCTTCAATTTTGTATCGTGTTACTTTAATGTGAAATTTCTTTTTCATAAAAAAAAATCTATAAAATTAAATACCCATCTCTACATTGAACCACGTTAGTGTTGTCACGTGCGGTGCAAGAAGATTTTGCTTCATATTTTTTGGTCCATTTTGAGTGTAGTGGCATTTTGATTTTTTTTTTCTTGTAAAGGATGTCAACCTTCTGCTTCAATCTCTCCATTCGTCACTCTTTTCACAAAATTTAATGTTCTATTAATTCTTAATTTCCCTGACTTTACTGTAGCAATCTTAGGTGTACAAACATTTTCATTTTACGTATAATTGATCTTTACATTAAAAGAAAAAGAAAAAGAAATCCAATTTAATAGTAATTAATAAGATTTTTTTATCCTCCATATCACAACTTATACCTTTATAGATTTATAAAGTTGATACAGATATATGATAAGTTCATTTTAGAATATATATCGAAGGTAGTACAATATCAATATCATCATTCAATGAAGTATCGGAAAATTGACATACCAATAACGCCAAATTAATAATTCAGATACAATACAAAGTATTTTTTTTAGCAAAATACGACTCATGCATCTCATCAAAAGCATAAAATATGTCAACTGAATTAAATTCAAATGATTACAACATAAAATTCACTTTTCATGATCTTCATTTGTCTCCCTTATTGATCAAGCTGCCCATATTTACATATGCCACTCCAGAGGATTAACTTCATCTGAAATTTATGACACTATAAACAATTACATAGTTAATACCATTGAAAATTACTTAGTAACAACGAGAATAATTATTAATAAAAAAGGCTTCAAAGAAAATCAGAAACATGGACCAATAATGAAGGGCCAATAATGCTAAGAAACGCACACACGGAGAGGGTTTAGAGGGGTTATATATAGCTTTTCTCTACATGAAGGTTCAATTCTTGCGAGCGCACACAAACATGCTTATATATAACAATGGGAGCCAGCCAAAGAAGTAATGCGTGAACATATATTTATTTATAAAATAAAAGAAAATTTTATACATCCTCACAACTTTCTCTTTAAATAATGCATACATAATTCGAAATTCTTGAACTATTAATACAATTTAAAGGCAAAAAAGATATAAATAGAATGTTACCAAGTTAAGCTCCAATATATATATGTGCGTTTATATCTTAGCTTAAAGCGTATACCATATATTAAATATGTTATGTTCTTGTGAGATGTTCAAAATTCTAACGCGACTTCATTTGCATAAAACTCGAAATGATATGATATAATCTCGTCACTACATACAGTCGTTTAAACCGATTAGTTAGGAATTAAAAAAACAAAAAAGAAGATTAGAATCAAAAGGGGGGCATTTAAATAAACAATGTGACTTGATAGACAATTATATGGTTGGATAAATGGGTGCATATATGTGTGTGTGCAATTTTAAAAATTACAGGAAGGTTTATGTTACACGACTTCTCTTATTAAAAAGGGCAGACGGTAGTAACAAATCGAGACTATATAGTTTATAAATGGGAACGAATATGTGACATTTTATTTAGAGGGACTATTATGCCGCTAAGTTATAATAAGTTCATTGGCTGTTATGCAATTTGTTTTTTAAAATTTTGGGAAAGAATCCTATAAGTTTAGATGAGAAATTTGTGTAATTAAGATCAAATATAGAATATTTCAGTGTACTTGACTTAAAAAATCAATTCTTGCAATTAACCAAGACTCTACAAAGTAGTTGAGAATTGATCACGATTAGCAAAAATATTCTTCACCGTCTCCCTCTCATGCACACACGTGAGCATAAATATATTATAAACAAAACATACACTGACATTTTCAACAACCAAAGGAAAAAAAAAGCCAACACACAAGATAAAATCAAGCAAGGTTATAAAATAACACCAGAAAAAAAGTAACAATGTATGTTCATACAAGGTTTACCTCATTTGATAGGCAGTGTGCGTGGTTAAAACAAAGCCCACTCCCTAACGGCTCCAACGTAGAACTGTGAACCATTGTCCTTCATGCCTTTGATAATCAAGATATATTTGAGGAAAGATGGTACAGAGAATGAAGTCCACACATTTCCAGTATCTTATCCTCCACCGCTTCCAGAAGCAAAGAGGCCAAATAATAATTCCTAAGCCAAAAACCCATCCCAATTCCAAACCCATGATAAAGTGAAAATCATTTACGTGGTTATTTGCAGATGTTGGTGGCGGTGGCATTAGCACTTGTGGCCCATTGTTTGGACTTTGGGTCAAAGGTGGCCCAAAAAGACCTTCATTGCCTTGGAAGGAAGAGACATCAAATGATTGAAGCTGTGCGCCTGTAGGGATCTTTCCCACCAAATGATTATAGGACAAGTTCACAGCTGAAAGGCATGACAAATTTGCAAGCCCTGTTGGAATCTCTCCTGACAAAGAGTTTTTTGACAGGTCGAATGACTCAAGACGTTGCAATTTCCATATGGATGATGGAATGTGGCCCGAGAGATAATTATTTGATAGGTTGAGGCCAATGAGTGCTGTAAAATCCATCATTTGTTCTGGTATTGACCCTTCAATTTGATTGGATGAGAAGTCAATGGATGTGAACCCCGAAATAATTTCAGTGAAGGTCATTTCTTTACCTTTCATGGTAACTAGCACTTGATCCTGATAATTCAATTGGCCAAATTCAAAGAAGTCAAAATGGATCGGAATTGCATTTGATGCATTTTGATTTTCATCAAGCATCATTGCCTTCCAAGTTGGAAACCATTCTCCTGGTAGCGTTCCATTAAAACTGTTGAAAGCTAGATCAAAAATTTGAAGCATCTTCCAAATCTTTCTCTTCATAGTTGGACATCCGATAGGACCATGAAATTGTTTCTTCGCAAAACCATGACCCGCAGAGTAGGTATTGTCTTCAACAAGCATGGAAACCCATCATCTATCTTGTTATTTCCAATGTCTAACACCTCTAATGTGGTGCAATTGGGAAGAGACTTTGGAATTGGCCCTCGTAAATTATTACTACTAAGATCGAGAGTCTTTAGAGCACAAGCTTGAAAAGTATCAGGAATATTGCCACAAAGATTGTTTTTTCCTAAATTCAACACCCCAAGAGCCTCAATTTTTGCTAGACAATGTGGAATCACCCCGCTGAAGTTGTTGTTGGAAAGATCAAGCACTTGAAGATTTGAAGCATTGCAAATGGAAACAGGAATTCTTTCATAAAGATCATCGTGCGACAGAGAAAGAAAATTTGTGAAAGACACATAGTTACCAATGTCAGGGGGAATAACAGAGCTGAATTCATTGAGAGAATAATCCAAATAAGAGGCAAATGGAGGAAAGGCTGGAAGTGTGCCTTGAAGGTAGTTGTCATGTAGGTCAAGCACAACCAAATTACTGTGAGAGCTAAGATTATATCGGATTATTTCTCTCCCACGAAGTGAATTGTGAGAAAGATTTAATTGACTAAGATAGCCAAGCTCCCAAATCCAGTAGGGGATTTTATCTTCAATTTCATTGTTTGAGAGGTCTAGATTGGTTAATCTGGACAGATTTCTTAAGAAACTTGGGAATCGTCTCAAATTGCAAGATGCCAACTTTAAACTAGTCATCATGTTGGGAAATGACAACCCGGTATCATTCTTAACATTTGTATTAATTGACAAGTTGTTGTTTGAAAGATCTAATGTTGTTAGATTTTGAAGCCTCTCACATATATCCAGCCGTATTGTGCCATTGAACTTGTTTGAAGACAATTGGAGGATCTTAAGTCCTCTAAGACCAAAAATAAATTTAGGAATAGGCCCTTTTAAATAGTTACTGCTCAAATCAAGAACTCGTAACATGGAGAAAGAGACATTTGAAATTGCATCCAACTGACCTTCAAAGTGATTGTTGAAAAGCTCTATGCTTTGTAGAGATGGGTGCGAGAACAATGACATGGGAATACTCCCATTTAAGATATTGTTCTGTAAATCGATGCTGACTAGCTTATCAAGGCCTTTGAAATGCGCTGATGATATCCCACCCCGTAATTCATTGTTAGATAGGTCTACATGAGTAAGCTTTTTGGCCATACCAAATGGTGGGATTGGACCTGTGAAGTAGTTGAATGACAAGTCCAAGTAAGCAAGCTCAGTAAGATTTGACATTGAATCTGGCAGTGGTCCATTAAATTGGCATTTAGATATTTCTAATCTAGACAGCTGCCGTAAGTTGCTTATGGAACCTGGTAATGCTCCTGAGAAATTTGTCATGCTTAGAATCAATGTCTTGAGAGATCTATTCTGTGGGAAGTATGGCAGGGAACCTTGAAGACCATGATTATATGACAGATCAAGAGAAGTAAGTGACTGTAGCTGAAAGATCTTATTTGGAAACCGACCTCTCAAATTACAAGAACTGAGATCCAGATTAGTCAGATTTGAGAATTCAGCAAAGAAGCTAGGCACTGCGGCTGACAAATTGTTCTGATCCAGACGAATTATAGAGATATTTTGAAGCTTGTTTAATGAGGAATTAATGGGGCCTGACAAGTTGCAACTTGACATGCTTAATACCTGTAGATGAGGTAGAAAAGACGACAAAGCATGACCCCATTCATTTCCATTTAATGCTATATTAATGCCATCTAGATATAGTTCTCTGACTTCACCGAGAGTTTGAACAAGCTTCTCCAGATTTGGATTCTCAAGTTTCAATGCTGATTCTGTTAAATAATAAGAATTAGACAGATCAAGAATGGTTAACCTTGTGAGCTGAGCAATCTCCATTGGTATCTGGTCCACAAAGCCTGCACTTGACAAATTCAAAGAAGTCAAGTTCTTCAAATCTTTGATGCTCGGTGGAATTGCAGAATTGAAGTGGTTGAAAGCCAAATTCAAATGCCTGAGATACTGGAGACTGAACAGAGTACTAGAATTGTCAAGTCCACCAGATATTGATTCCTCACTCAGGTCCAGACCAGCAGCATGTCCCTCCTCATCCCAACTTACGCCTCTCCACTCACTGCAAGGAACGCTTTCATTCCAACACACAAGTTTGATGGAATCAATAGGGTTGAATTTGAGGTTTTTCTTCAGTTTAAGTAGCAAAAGTTTCTGGTCTTGAAGACAGTGGACAGAATGCCCAGAAACCAGGGAGAAGCTGAAACTAAGGCGCGCCCAATAATAATAGAAAAAGAAGGAAAGCCATAAAAGTAGTGATATTTTCATTGGACGTTGAAGTGTACTGTGAGAAAAACTCATACAACTGAAGACTGAAGCAACGAAGAAACTAGTGGTGGCCTATGGGGGTTCAAGACCATGAGCATGAACTCTCAGAGGGCCTGTGTTTTGAGTTTTCACCTGTCCAAAAAATGAGTAGGGTCTGTGAAGAAATAAGGCTTTGTCGGCTTTTTGCCTTGGTAATCTCTTCAAAAATTAATCAAGGCTTGCAATATAGGCTACAATCCCGGATCGTCTCTCGAAGAGCCTTTTATTAATTACCTAGAAATTAAGTGCAATAACTGACATGAATTGATATAAAAGGGAAAATTTGATCTTTTGAAACTACAACTATATGAAAATAATAAAAGTCCTAAATTATAATGTTTTTGGTATTTTTGGATATAAAATGATAGGTGAAATGAAATGGATGAAGTGAATCTCTTGAAAATGGCTTGCAAGGGCAATCATAGTTCATCTAATGATAATGGGAGTTCAATTTACTAGCTTAGTCAAAAATGCCCAAAAGACTCTTTGAGCTAGCTTGAGTTAGGTTGATTAAACACTTCCACACCGGGCAAGGTTTAACCCCTCTAACCGAAACTCAGTACAAAACACTAGAAATTGCAAACAAAGTCCTTCAAAATACCAAACCTCAAACACCGTTGAGTCTAATGTATTAATCAATGATTATTCCTAAACCTAGAAAATAATTATACTTCTTAAAACACTATTAAAAACCACTTTAAATGCAATTTATGAAATCACTAAGTTTTCTAAAATACCAAACCTCATCAACCGATTAGTCTAGCACCAAAAGAGAGGAACCCTTACTCTAGAGATGTTATTAAGCACTCTTAGTGTGTGATTTAAATTAATTAATGCAACTGGTTTAATGTAATTCCAAAATCAACTCAATATCTAAACAATACCATGACAGACAATAGAGAATCAATGGAATTACACTTAAACATATATGTAACCACATATATTGATGAGCATAAAGTTCAACGTCAACTAATTTAAATCACAAATTAATCCAAACTAAGTAATTAACCAAGTAACAAAAGTCTAGCAATATAAATACAATCTCCAAAACTGAAAATCATAATTACAAAACTAAACAAATGGATTAAAACATAAAACTCCCATTTGAAGCTTTGGAAACTCATGCTATCTTCACCATTCTCAAGAAAGTTGAAACTTCTAACCACAAACTAACATTTACACAGCCATTAAAACATCATCCACTATCACAAACACTTCAGTCATCAAGAAATAATCACAGAATCAATAAACAATTTAGTCTGAATTCCTTGATAAGAAATTGCCAGTGTGGTCGATGAAGAACAGAGGGAAAGAGTCGATGATGGTGCTGAGATGATGATGACAGCAGTGGAGTCGTATAGACCAGCTATGGAGGAAAATGAAGTCCGGTGGAAGGACGGAGGTGGCGGTGTGGTGCTTGCGGCAGTTCCTTGCCACACTCGACTCTCAACTCTCTGGTTCTGTTCTTTCTCCAGTGCCCACCAGCTCTAATATGCTCCTCTGTCGCGGCTGTGTTCTGGCGTTTCTGGTATGGGAACGTCGGCCAGTGACGGTGGTGAAGGATCGGTGTCTCACAGCGTCTGCGGCAGCTCCCTCTCGTTCAAACCTCTATTCTGTTCTAACCTCAAGCTGCAGCTCCACGGTGTTAGGAGAAGTGGTCGCCGGCGGCTATGGTGAAGAAGATGAAGGTCGCCACCGGCGACCAAAGATGAGGCAGGAAGGAAGCAAATGAAGATCACTCCCTGCTCTTTCCCTGTGCGGCGCCCTCTGTATATCTCCACTCTCAGCTTCGTCCCTCTCGGATCTGCGTCTTTCTGCTTGGGGCTCCTGTTCAATTCAGAATATTGGGCCTAACTTCCTTTGCTCCCAACTCCAGAAGCCCAAACCGTATCCCTGGTCAGTGTTGCTCCAGCCCAAAACCAGTTCCGGGTCTCTGTTTTTTTCATCTCCAATCGGTCTGTTCTTTTCTTTGCTGATGAAGAAAGGGAACAGTAACATAGGTCCTGGTCAAAACGCAAGTTTTGACCAGGGACCTATTTGCAACTTGAAAAGTTCTGAAGGAAGGACGAAAATGCAATATTTTGAAATACTTGTGAGGCCGGACTAAAATTTCTGAAACTTTTGGGTATTTATCTTTAATTCTACCCTGTCCTTTTCTTCAAGATTTTTGTAATTTTCCCAAAATCTAGGGCCCCTTTATGTGATTTTCCCCAATCTTCAAAATATTAATTTGACCTCAAAAATCTACAATTTTCTTCCAAAACACCTGAAATGCAATATTAAGCACAAGGTGAAATCAAAAGTTCAAGGGACAATATAAAAAAATAATAATTAATGAATTTTAACCATTTTTGCCCCTAATTCTCATTAATTCAAAATAATTGTCCCTAACCAAAATTAATGCTTAATAATGCAATGATGTCCCAGAAAATATACTAAAATACCAAATTAATCATGAAAAATTCATATAAAAATATGGTTCAATCAGTCTGACTGGTGAAGATGCATGAGAGCGCAGAAGAAAGACACTGAGAAGCAAAGGCGCATATTCCGACCAGTAGTGAGGCAGCGTCAGAGTTGACTGAAAAAGTCCAAGTCATTGTTCGACTAGGAGAGAACACATTCGCACATTCTCGTTGCCGTATCCCACATTTTGCGCCAAAAATATGAGAAGGAGAAATGTTTTAGGAATATCATCTTATCTTATGTGTTATAATTAAATAATTTATTTAAAATAAATTAAATAAATAAGTTTTATATAAAGATCCAAAAATTATTACTCGAATCCATATTCCGACCAGTAGACCAGTGAGTCAGCGTCAGAGTAAACTCAAAAAAGTCCAAGTCGTTGGTTGTTGGAAAATGAAGCTAATAAAATTGGAAGAAAACGCAGAGAAAATAATGGTGTCTCAGTTGAAGACTACTGACTGCTACATAAACGCGTCTTCAAAATGCAATCATAGAGTGACGTGAACCATACTGCACAAGACCGTTGTGATCAGAAGTCAATAATGTCGGTGGATGCCTCTCTTCCTTATCGGGTACTCCTTGGACGTCTTTTTCAATTATATTATTTAACAGTAACTTTTTTTTTAATCTTATGATATGATACTGACTTCTCCTAATACAAGTGCCTCCTTTAAAAAAATATTGGTAATTTTATCCTACTAGTAATACACATAATTGCACAATGAGCTTAAGATTCTGAGAAAAATTGCAGTTTTATTAGGATGAAGGATTTAAAAGACAGAATTGGTATATGCTCTCCAAGATTTTAATTTTTTCTATTTTATAAAGTGTTTTTACACTCCACTAACTTTAATATCATTAATTTTATTAAGGGACAATTTTGACCATACAATTTTAATTAATTGAAAAAATATCTTAAATGATAATATTTTAATGCACTCATTCTTCATTTTAAAAAGTAAACGTACTATATCAGTATTTAAAATTGTAATATCACCCTTTTTTTGGTTAATAAAACTATCGGTGTTGATTAGAGTTAGAAGATTGAAATAACTCTTCATAAAATTAAAAAAAAAAACATCAAATTAAAATCTTGTATAAAAGGAGAGGACAAAAATACTCTTTGTTAATACAATTGATACTCACATATAATTTAAATGTTATGATAAAGATATACTCGCAACACTGATGGATGGGTGATGATATATATTAAGTAAAGTCATATCAAGATGGGGTAGTTATTCAAAGAAGCATGGCAAACATTAAGCATGCATTGCTATTAGCCGCACACACCCTGAAGCCACACTCAAGCAACTCATAGCCGGTATCATCCTTAAATATGTTTTAACCAATTATTAGTAGACATGTACATATAATAAATTAGCTGTTTCTCATGTTGCCAATAATGGTGGATTTCTAGGAACAGTATTGAATGTGTAGTGTTTAGAGATTCATTTACCTTGGTGGTCCATCATTTGCCTACACCATTGTGAATGGCATCAACAAAGGCAGTGTAGTTCCAGTTCTTAATAACATTGTACGGCCCGTCATGGATTTCTACTTCAATTGTGTAACCGCCATTGTTTATCAGGAAGATTATGGTCTTCTGCCCCTGCCTCTGCATTGTAGATACCTCTTGTGCAGTCATCTGCAAAAAGCATTTTGAAGAACACAAAAAAAGAAAAAAGAAAAACACCTAAATCAGTTCTGAGTAGTGATACTTGTAAAGTTTGTGATGGTTTTTATTAGATTTCTTATATAGGTATATATTGGGGTTGTCTTTTAATCAAAATAGTTTAAGCTAATTAAGACTTCTTTTAGCATTATATCCCTTCAATCCTTTATCTAATTAGTTGAGATGTGGGACTCTTATATTCTAATATGGAATAGGAATAAGACCAAACTGGAAGCTTCCATCACCAATGCAAGCAATGACTCGTTTCTCAGGAACAGCTTGTGCATACCCAAGTGTGGCACCAACAGAGCCATCCTATTGATCCATACTGCATTTGGAACTCATACCTGTTTGGTAGTTAGTCCCCTGTCTCAGCAATAACAGCAGTTTCAGTAGACAGCATCGTTTGAATATGTTCGAATAGAATATTCACCCTCAATACAACTGAATATTGATTTGCAAGTTGCTTCCAAGTCGTGGTGAAAAGCATCTGGCTTTCTGCCAGAATCACCATCTACTCATTCAGGTAGTTGATAACCGCCATCTGGCTTCCAAGCCGTAAAAGTAATGATATTTTCATTGGACGTTGGAGTATAATGAGCTCACGACTCATACAACTGAAGACTGAAGCAGCGGAGAGACTGGTTATGGTTTCAGGGGGTTCAAGACCATGAACTTGAATTCCCAAAAACGGGTAGGGTCTGGCTGATAAATATGCATGAGAGCGCAGAAGAAAAACACTGAGAAGAAATGAACATATTCCGTTCAGCAGTGAGGCAGCGTCAGAGTAGACTCAAAAGAGTCCAAATCATTGTTCGATTTGGAGACGAGGCTAATAAATTTCGCAGAAAATGCAACCTTAACAATTTTAGAGCGTTCCACGTTTTTCCTATTATATATAACAGTAACTGTTTTTGGCACAAAGTAATGGCAATTTTATACTACTAGGAATAGTAATTCACTTCCTTGGTTGCTGATCACACCCTATTTTTAATAGATTTGAGATATATTTTGATATATTTGGAAAGTCATTAATCCTAAATTAAAGGAATTGTCTTGAGATTTTATGAGATATCAATTGGATGCATCGTTTGTGGAATTTCAAATTAAAATATAAGTTTTTTAAACTTGGGAAATAAGCAATAAAAAATAATAGGGTTAAGGTGCAAAAATGCGCATTAACTTTTCTAAAAACACGTCAAATATCATAAATTTTATTTGGATGCAAAAATGCCTATGAACTTTTTAAAAAATGGGCATTTCCCCCCTTTATTTGGTTGTAGTTTAGCCACTTTTTCAAAAAATTCATAAGTATTTTTGCACCCAAATAAAGTTTATGGTATTTGACGCTCTTTTAGAAAAGTTTATGAGTATTTTTGCACCTTAACCGAAAATAATAATTTGAAGTTTTCTCAAATACAAAAAAAAAAAAAGAAAAAAAGATCTAGCTTTTATTTTACAATGGCAGCAATAGTAGTAGTAGTTGTTGTTGCTGCTTCCTCCTCTTCTTTTTGACGGTCAAAAGCGATGATTTTGGGGATAAAAAAAAAAGGAAAAACTAAAGTACAAGAAAGCCATGAATTGGAAAGAAGGAAGGAGGCTACTTGAGAAAAGAGAGAGAGGCGTTCGAATCCTATTCTTGTTCTTTATAGGAGGATGAGAGAATTATGGAGAAGAAAAGAGACCAGAGTAGTTGTGGAACCAGAAAGGAGAGAGACAAAGCTAAGAGGACTCCATTGAATGTTTCTATATTATTCATCTTTCTTTTTCTCATGGATTCTGAGTCTATTTTTTATGGTACTAGGATGAGATTGGTTAAATCCATGTGTGGCTAATTTTGTTTTTGCAACCTTGAGAAGCTATGAACTTATAGGTGGATTAAACTTTGTTTTTCCTTGTTAGGTATGTTTTAATGTTAATTTTGGTTACTTAATTTTGTTTATTTCTTATCTACTTAGTGCTTGATCACCATTAAGTATGATTTTGGGGGAATTTAGATTAACCTTGGGAGATAGATCTTAATTGGACCATAGGATTAAGTGATGTGGGATTAGAATTTATTCTAATTTGTCAATATGATAGAAATATACCTATTAGACCCATATAATTATATTTGGGTGAAATTGAATTATTATTGCCTCTTGGATAACTATGTTAGGGATAACAATTTTAACTTGAGAGAAGGGTATAAGTGATCGGGAGATATTTACATATATTAATACTCTGTATTAACAAAATTGACATTGAAACTAATTAATTAGTGAAAACAAGGTTTATGAATCTAATAAGAGATTAGTAATTTTAGGTTGCTCGCTTGATTATTGTGATAGTTTATTTATCTTAATTTTATTTTTTAATGTCTTTTCACTCGTTTTAAATTTAATTTGGAATGCTCAACTTAAACGAAAGAATAAAATTAATAATTAACTAAAGTTTGGGTACCAAATCCTTGTTAGAATGATATTTTATTCACTCTTTATTATTTGATACAGCCATTGCACTTGCGGAAACAAGGTTTATGAAGCTAATAAGGTTTATTACTTGACATTGAAACTAATTAATTACTGAAAACAAGGTTTATGAAGCTAAGAAGGGATTAGTGACTATGGATTCTCATTTGATTATTGTAATAGGTTGTTTATTTTAATTTTTTTTTAATTTGAATTCAATTTGAGTTGCTTAACTTAAACTAAAATGTAAAAGTAATGCTTGACTAAAGTTTGGGTACCAAATCATCATAAAAACGATATTTTATTCATTCTTTATTACTTAATACGGCTCATACACTTACGGAATTTTATATTACAATTTTGCCCTATCAGTTGCCCGATGAGCGTGAGATTCTAAGACAAATTGCAGTTTTATTAGGATGAAGGGTTTAAAAGACAGAATTGGTATATTCACTCCAAGGTTCTACAGAAGAAGTAATAATGTATAGGTAATTCTTCTAAACATGTTTTTTTTTAACATTTCCTGTATTTAAACATAAGATTTCCTGCTTAATGATGATACTCGTTCACCAACCTCGCTTGTTAGTAAGAAAAAATAATTATGTCCTTGAATGTTGTGATTTTTTTATTTTCTTTTTTTCTTAATTATTGCAGTGAATATTCATACTGGTTGCTAAATTTTGGGAAAATCCTTGAAAAAGAACTCCAAAATAGTGAAAAACAGAAAAGTGATTTGCATTTACATATTCCAGTAGAGGTGCTAGTATCTGGACTGTCTTTACTGAAATTAAAAAGAAAAAACCATATTGTTCCTTGCATTTTTTTTTGTTATAAAAATAATTACCCCCACCGATTGGTTGTTTGATCCAGCAGCAGGAACTCTGATGAGAATATTCCTTACAATATTCCCTCCCCCTTGGTAATATTCCCTTGGAATATTTTTTCCCAAAGTGGTGGGGTGGGGTTTGAGCCCGCACCACTTTGGTGGCACAATAGGTATATTACCATTGAGCAATCAAAGCTCTTTAATATAAATAAGGCAAAAAAAAAAAAAAAAAAACACAGACACACACACACACATATATATATATATTAATCTTTGATCTTCAACCAAACTCACCCACAAGTTTAGATAAGGAATTAATAAATTGAGATAAGAAATTCATAAGTTTAGATAAGGAATTTGAAACTTTAGTGTTTTAAGTAAAACATTCACTTACTCTCACAAACTATTCACAAGTTTAGATAAGGAATTCCCAAACTCAGATAAAAAATTGGCAAATTGAGATAAGGAATTTACATGTTCAAATCAGGAATTCACAACTTTCGTTTAAGTTAAAAATTCACTTACGCTTTCAAGTCATTCACAAGTTTAGATAACAAATTACCAAATTCAGATAAAGAATTGACAAATTGTGATAAGGAGTTCACAAATTCAAATAAGGAATTGACAACTTTTTTTTTTTACTAAAAAATTTCACAAATTCATGCACGATGAGTTTTATTAGGATGAAGGGTTTAAAAAACAGAATTGGTATATTCACTCCATGGTTCTGGAGAAGAAGTAATAATATATGACTGCGGAAAGTTTCAGATAACAACCACCATAGCAAATTAATTTCCATTTACCTTAAATAAATCTGAAATTTCACTACAGCCTAGTTGGGCTGAAGTGAAATTATTTATAAGGTAAAAAGATAAAAATTGAAAACTAGTCCAAGGAGAAAGGAATAACGTAATGCTTTACTGATTTAGGAGAACATTTTACATGGACAGTCAAATCAATCTTTACCAATGTAATATCTCCATATTTATAGAGTGCAACACATAACTGGGCCGACTAACCACAATGGGCCCAACCATAGAATAATGAAACTAATTTCTATATCTTCTATACTCCCCCTCAAGCTTGGGGCTGAATATATAAATCGCACCAAGCTTGCCAAGGAACTTATACAAACCGTCTCTGCTCACCGTTTTTGGGTATGTTTGTTTGAGCGATTCGATTGCTTATAAGTTGCTTTTTAATAGTGATTTACGGTATACGAAGTAAGTATGTGAGAGGAGTTGTGTCTCGATTTACGTAAAAAGCAACTTATAAGCAAATTTAAGCTCAAACAAACATGCTTTTTGTTAATATATAAGCTTCTTGGTTTGATGAACTCACATGCTTCAAGCCAATCAAATTACTTTGTACATTTTCTCGGACAAAGTGACAATCTTTTTTAATATGCTTTGTAATGTAAATCGCAACCTTATTATCACAATATACATTAAAAGGCATAGGATGTATAATTCATAACTCTTTGAATAAACCCACAACCCAAGTAACATCAGAAACAGCCGAGCCTAAAACCCTATAATCTACTTCCGCTGAATAGCGTGATATGGTAGGCTGTTTCTTTGTTTTCCACATGATAAGGGACCCTCCTAGCTTCAACAAGTAGCCCGTCATAGAACGCTTAGCTGTTCTACAAGTTCCCAATCCGAATCGCAGAAGCAATCCAGAGATAGGCTGTAACCCCCTGCCGTAATTATATCCGAAATACGCAATTAAAGTGAAATAGAGACCAATAATAAACAAATAACAAATTGCAAACCCATCTACCAGACGGGGTTTTCATAAATACCTTTCAAAATCATTGATAACTTGGTCTCACAGTCACATTCCGAATACAATTACTACGCGGAATATCACATTCATGGGAAATCAGAGTACACAATATAATCCCGGCAATCCCGGGTTCCATACATTAACTCAAAGCCTTATAGGGCATATTCGCCCCTACAAGCCCTCATATGGGGATTACACAAATTCTCATATCAAATATATACTCGTATATACATTCCAACCTACACAATTATATATCCAAATATACTTAATCCCAATCATGCATTGATAACCACCTATCACAAGATTACAACCCGAACGAGTCCCGTCGCCTTTGATTGATTACTCCATCCTCGATCCACCTACCCTGTCTAAATTGTTGGTAGGGGAGGGTGAGATTCGAGAGAATCTCAGTAGGATAACAATATCAAAATGCATGTATGATAGATGTTTAATGCATGACATGCTTGCATCACACAACTCATGATAACACAATGACAATTTGCAAGCTCAATGCTTCGAACAATATACCTATGGCCATAGCATAAATTGAAACATAGCTTCAAATTACACATAATTATGCAAAGCTAAGACATGCACCAACACACTAACACATATATCAAATACAAGGAGAAGAGATATGTTCCCTACCTTAACCCTTTTCCGCCTCGAAACGCGTGCCTCGATCTACGTGCAAACAGCTCGGGGCTCCATATTCGATCCTACAATGTCAAATGTACTATTTAGACACTTCCATAGTGTTTCTGGGGGTTATATGATTCTATCTTGAAAATTTACCAAAATGCCCCCGGGACCCCGGCCCGGCCCCGCCGTACCCGGTCCGGCTGTACTTTTCCCGAAATTTTGACATGGGCTATTCTGACATATTTTCGCCCAAGGAATCCATTTCCGGACTCGGAATTATCAAATTCAATGTCATATTATGAAATTGCCCTTGGCAGCCCTACTTTTAGGGTTTTAGGGGCGTTTCCGTAATTATGCTTTCTCGGCCTTTTCCGAAAAAGTGCCCAACTGTAACCCCACCTATTTTCGCCCACTGAATCCAATGGAATCATCAAATCATTGAAAATCCAACTCTAAGACCCATTTACAATGCTGGCCGAAATATATGGGTTTTAAGGGGAAAATTGGGGTTTTTCGGTTTCGGCTCCGTAAACACGTTCCTTTCTACTCCTAACCACTTTATTGACTATTTCATTAGGTTACAACTACCATTTAGTATCAATTTGGGCAGCATAACCCCTAGGGAAACCCATTTTCCATTTTTACAACCAATGGCAATCCGGCGAAATTTCACCGATTAAATTGCTCACAGCAGCCAGAATAGTCAATATACAAGAGTTTGGAAGTTACCTCAAGCTCCCACTAGCTTTTCCCAAATTTGGCTGAACCCTAGCCTCTTTAAAACACCAAGTTTTCAGCTTCACAACCTTAAAGAATAAAGAGGAGTGGCTTAGAGTCGGAGTTATACGCGTTAGGAGCTAGATCGTCGGAGAAATCGGCTTACCTTGCGAGATTTCTTCCTCTTTTTCTCTCTTTTCTCCAAGCTCTCTCCACGTTTTTTTCTTGCTTCAGCTGCTGTGTGCGACAGAAATGAGCTGAGGAAGATGATAACATATGTAATTCCATGCTGACATCATCTTTTAATGAGATAATGTCATAATTCCCATTTTCGGATTTTCTGGCAGATTTTCTGCCCAAACTTTGAAAAATCATAACTAATTCTAGAAAAATTGAAATGAGGTGATCCCAAAGCCAAATGAAAGGTATTTAAGTCCTCTTCATTGGAAAAATATGATCCATTACTAGAAATCACTACAAAATTCCAGAATTACACAAATTTCATCACTGCCCCAAAACAGAGTCCATTTTCGACCTCAAACTTTGGACAGTCATATCTCCCAGTTCCCAAAACGAAATGGCACAAATTATATATCCATTTTGAAGCTTGGGATGTGAACTTCAAGACTGGAAAGTTTCATAATTTTCTGACATCATTTGCCTAGTCAAAACATCCACACGAGAAGACTGCCCAGACAGAATTCACACTGGACAGCATTTCCAATTTTTTGCAACCAATGTGTCCAATCCAATTTAAATCAATTCCAATGATTAAATACCACAACATGACACCATTTCCATCACAATATCCCATTCAATTCCTCCCTCTATTCTAAGTCAATTTGGATGTTAATCCACAATTGAACTCAAATACAGGGTTTTGGCGTTGCTCATAACACAAGCGACTACAATCCACTTTATATTCTCTAAAAGGGTTCATTAATCACTAACCACGTCCACTTTTGTAGTCATTAACTCCTAATCACAATTTGGGATCTTGCTAAACCGGGGCTTAGCAATCCACTAATCTCAGGCTTATTCTCTAGCCTCGAGTCTCAAAATTTGGGGTGTTACATAGGCCACCTGTTGAACTCATTAACACTCCTCGTCCCGGGTTTTACTTCAAATATATGACCACATTTAATGACGCAGCCATATGGGGACTTAACGGAACTTGCATTAATTGACTTAGAGTCTGCACGAAAAACGAATTGTCGGGCTCGTAACAGTAAACTATATTAACCTACCTACCAAAGCTCTATAATGTTGTATATTTTTCAACAAGTCCTCCTTCTTATCCTTTCCCTCTTTGTATGCTAATAATCGTGCATTCTATGCCATAGGGACATCCAATGGCTTGCAACCACTCAAGCCGGTGTCAGACAATAAATCCAATATGTATTTGCGTTGGGATAACATGATCCCCTTCTTTGACCTGGCTAGCTTAATACCAAGGAAGAACTTCATAGTACCCAAGTCCTTGATCTTAAAGCTATTGTGTAAAAACTCTTTTACTTGCCTTATCCTACCTTCATTGTTTCCTGTGATCAACAAATCATCCACATGCACAAGCACGTAAACCACACCATCAATATGGTTTTTAAAAAACAATGAATAATCAAACTTGCTTTGCCTAAAGCCTCCCTTAATCAGGGCAATGGTCAGTTTATGATTCCATTGTCTAGAGGCTTGCTTGAGCCCATAAAGTGACTTTCTCAACTTATATACCATATTCTCCCCCTTACTATCAAAACCGGGAGGTATCACCATGTATACCTCTTCATCTAGATCACCCTGCAAAAAGGCATTGTGGACATCCATATGGTATAAATTCCAGTAATGTATAGCAGTCAATTTAAGCATAATACAAATAGTAGCCATTTTAATGACGGGAGAAAAAGTCTCATGGTAATCTAGTCCCTCCCTTTGTGTAAAACATTTAGCCACTAGCCTAGCCTTGTACTTTTCTGTCTCTCCATCAACCATGTATTTTATCTTAAAGACCTATTTGCAACCTATAGGTTTCTTACCCTTAAGAAGACTAACAATTTCCCATGTTTGATTCTTCTCTGGTGCTTCTATTTCTAATTTCATTGCTTTTACCCATTCAATGTTTCGTTTTGCCTCTCCATAAGAAGTGGGTTCTACCATACCATCAACATTGCATAAGAAACACATGTGAGAGGAAGAAATATTACCATAAGAAACATAGTTATCAATAGGGCATAAACAACTAGTTTTAGGCCTGTGGGAGGTATAAGTAATTAAATTGCAAACATAGTCTTGACACCAAATTGGGGCTTTCCTTTCCCTCCTTGGTCTCTCAACAATTGACATAGAGGGGTCTCTCAAGTGGTTTTCATCTTTAACATCAAGATTATTTATCTCAGTGGCATGCTCATCAATAGTAGAGTATTAGGAACAGAATCAGGACATACATTAGGTCTGATAGGCACGTTTATGCTAGAATTAAGTGTACTAGTATGAGAACTAACATTGTAGCCGGATGTGTCATCATCCATATCAAATAAAAATAAATCCTGTACCTCCTTATTGATCCCCTTTCGGTCAGTTGGTATCATATCCTTGAAAGGGAATCGAGATTCTTGAAAGACAACGTGCCTACTTACCATAATACGCTTGTCATGCAAATTGAGGAGGAGGTAGCCTATTTGTAGGATAGCCTAAAAAGGCATATGGGATGGATTTGGCTCCAAATTTGTCAGTGGTGGTCAAATCTATAGCAAATGTCAAACAACCAAAGACTTTGATATGATCATAAGTAGGCTTCTTACCATAAATTATTTCATAGTGTGAGAAATATCCTAAGATCCTAGAGAGAATACGATTAATCAAATGAGTGGCTATTTTGACATACTCCCCCCAATATTGAATAGGAGTTTGTGATTGTAAAATCAGTGCTCAAGAAACTTGCATTAAACTTCTATGCTTCCTCTTGACTATTCCATTTTGTTCTGGTGTATATGGACATGATGTTTCATGCACTACACCTTTGAAAAGGAAATAGTTGTGAAGAGCAGAGTTAGTAAATTCAGTTCCATTATCGCTTCTTACTCTTTTAATATTAACACCGAATTGAGTAAGAACAAATGCAAAGAAATTTTTAATATGAAGAGCAATGTCAGATTTATGTTTCATGAGAAATACCTATGTGGCTTTAGAAAAATCATCTACAATGGTAAGAAAGTAAGTATGACCGAAATGTGTGGGAGTTCTGTAAGGACCCCATACGTCCATGTGCAAAAATTCAAAACATGCAAGGGTTTTGATGCAGCTAGGAGAAAAAGGAAATTTCTTTTGCTTAGCCTGAAAACAAATATCACAACTTTCAGTCATTGGAGGACAATCCTTATTAACAAAACACAAGTGTTTTAACACTGAATGGGGCATATGCCCGAATCTCAGGTACAACAAGGACAAATCATTGCATGAAGACATCACATTAGCAACATTTGAAACAGTATTCACAACACAGGAAGTAACATGCTTAAGCTGCAAAATGTATAGCTCATAGACTAAGCTACCAGTCACCTTCAACTTGTCACCCTGAAGGCCTAGTATTGAACAGTAGTTAGGAAAAAATGTCACAATACAGTGTTGTTCCTTTATTAGTCGAGAAACAAAAATAAGATTAAATTGTAATCCAGGAGCATATATCACTTCTTTAAGCAAAAAAATCTCAGAAAAAGGTATTGCTCCTATGTGTGTTACTTTTACCTTGTTACCATTAGGCAGTTTTATGGTTTTAATTGGTCCTACATATGGGTGTGAATCAAAAAGTAATGATAAATTACTAACTAAATGTGTTGTTGCTCCTGAGTTTATTACCCAATTTGTGTGTGTGTGAATTTTAGAGATAGGTTAGGCAAACCTATACCGGTGAGGGCATGGACCGTGGAGTTAGCTTCTTCTTCCTTTTTGAGGAACTCCAGCAGTCTCTCACTTTGTTCTTGAGTAAAGGTAGGTGTTACCATGTTGGTTGTATATACTGCTTTGTCATTCTTTCGTATGGTGGCAGCGGTTTCTTGATTAACAATTTTGTTTCCATTTCCCTTAAATTCTGGAGGGAACCCAATCAAATGCCAACACCCTTCTTTGGTGTGGCCTTTCCTTCCACAATATGCACAATCTGGGCCTGAGTTGCCTCTACCTCGCCTCGGCCATGCCCTCTTCCTCTGACAGCCATAGCAGCTCCCTTAATTGCATTTTCCTTTGCTGAATAAGTGAGATTTTTCTGGGCTTCATTCTCAGATATCATGGCGTAAACCTAATTCACAGTTGGAAGAGGTGACATGAGAAGTATTTAACTACTTGCAGCTTCATAAGTTTCATTGAGACACATTAGAAACTGAAGCAATTTTTGTTGTTGGATAGCTTCAACATACACCTTTGAGGTTGCACATTGGCAAGAAGGAATGGGAAAGATGGCTGCTTGTTCTTCCCATGACTCTTTGATTTTAGTATAGTAGTGTGATACAGACAATGAACCCCGGTGAAAAGAGCTTATTTCACAATGAAGAGAAAAAATTCTGGAGCCACTAACTTTATCATACCTTTCCTTTAGGTCTTGCTATACATAATGTGCTTCTTGAAAATATATGACACTATTAGCTATTTCCTTTGAAACAGAATTAATTAACCATGATAGTACAATTGCATTGCACCTTTCCTACTGATCCTGTAATCCTTGTTCTTGAGCCTTCTTTCTGCAGTCCCATTTACAAAACCGAGCTTGTGTTTTCCTCTAAGTACAATAGTCATTGCTCTACTCCAAAGAGTGTAGTTCTCACTGCCTGTCTGAGTTTGTTGAATAATTGCAGCTCCTTCCTTATCCGAAGGATGCAAGAAGAGGGGATGAGTAAAAGGTAGATTATTCACAGCTGAATCATTACCGGCTTTCGTTTCTGCCATAATTGAGGAGTGCACTATGTCAGAACCAACAACTCAGTATTCTGATTGAAACGTGCACCCCTTCCTGCGTTTTTGTGTTTGTTGATAAACCGAAACAATCAATCCAGAAATCTAAAGCAACTGTCACCGTTTGTGCAAGATAAGATCATGTTGTCGCTATGATCACAGGACAAAGAATGATCAAGGAACGGGCCGATTCGCGATGGCATCTTGAAGAATGATCCTAACTCTTGATACGGTGATTGAAGAGCAGACCGAATTGCGACGAGAGATATAGAAAATTTTTGATTCTTTGAGAGCGATTATGGCTAGAGAACGAACCTGTGTGGTGAAATTTGAGCGTGAGGGTTGGAGACCATAATGAAGAAGGCTGTGCAGTGATTGAGGACGACTTTGACTGCCGATTCTCCCATTCAATCTGTTTGTGAGAGACGGAGATTCCTCTATGTTTGTGTTTAGCAAGAGGATTAGGGCTTGGCGATTTCAGATGTCACTGTTGAGGGATCGTGACGGTGTGTGTGGATTTGCAGCTCCGATTCATTGCGCGGTGCAGATCTTGGATCGCTGCTAGTTCTTGGCCTGGTGGTGACTCCGTGCCCAGTGGTTTGTGACCGGTTCTTGGATATCCAACGAGGTCTTGGGCCGTGTCTTGTTTTGTAGGCCTTTAACATCTGTAGTGTAATTCCTTTCTCTTA
Source organism: Inga leiocalycina (assembly GCA_963242795.1). Taxonomy (NCBI): domain Eukaryota; kingdom Viridiplantae; phylum Streptophyta; class Magnoliopsida; order Fabales; family Fabaceae; genus Inga; species Inga leiocalycina. The sequence goes on from OY725328.1 coordinate 58,405,679, forward strand.
AGGCCTGGCTCTGATGCCATGACAACTAGTCCAAGGAGAAGGGAATAGCGTAATGCTTTACTGATTCAGGAGAAGAACAGTTCACATGGACAGTCAAATCAGTCTTTACCAGTGTAATATCTCCATATTTATAGAGTGCAACACATAACTGGGCCGACTAACCACAAAGGGCCCAACTATAGAATAATGAAACTAATTCCTATATCCTCTACAAAAATAATCCTTTTGAAAAGAAAGGAAAAACAATTTGATTTGTGAGTAGCGAACACATCATGAATAAATAAAATAGTTATATAAACAAGTAAAATTAATTTCTTTGTATGAATATATTAGAGCATGATTAAGTCAAATTCCATTTACAACTAACGAACATATCATGAATAAGTGTAATAGTCCTATAAATCAAAGAAATTAATTTCTTAACAAGAACACATTAAAGTACGATCAAGAACACATCAGGTGATTTCACTACAAAAAAATAGCTAATTACCCACAGAAATTACCCACGGAATTCCGTCTCTAAAATCAAATTACCGACAGATTAGGGACGGAAACGGAATTACCGACGGAATTTTTTCCGTCTCTTAAAAATCCTTGGCAAATTGATTTACCGATGGAATTTTTATTCTGTTGAAAATTACCGACGGCTTACCCACGGAAAAATTTCCATCGGTAATTACAGGCAGAAATTACCCACAGAAAATTTTCTGTGGGTAATTATCCACGGAATTTACCCATGGAAAAAATTCCGTAGGTGATTACCCAAGTAATTTACCGATGGAAAATTTTCATGAGTAATCCGTCGGTAATTTAATATTATTTTTTTTAAAAAAATCCACTTGACCTTGTGTCTCTGTGAGATAATTGTTGCATTTTGTGACAAAGGTGGGATTCGAACCTTGAACCTTTGGTATATATTCTGATGCCTTTGCCAGTTGAGCTGCTTTAATCTTGCATTATTTATTCACATAATAATATATATAATGTAATAATTAAAAAAAAAATATAATATTAAGATAAATATATATATATATAATTAAATATATATTTATAAATAATTATATATTTCGTTTTTATAATATAAATTTACAATTTTTTAATTTCTTATTTCATTTAAATATTTAATATTAATATAAATATATATAATATTAAATATATATTTATATGTAATTATATATTTTTTTTTTATGATATAAAGTTTAAAATTTTTAATTTTTTATTTCATTCAAAATTTTTATTATTAATATTATATATATTTAATATATTATATTAAATATTAATTTTATGATATTTAAATTTTAATTTTTTATAGATTATTTTAATTTTTATTATTTTATATAAATTATTAAAAGATAATAAAAAAATTATTAGTTTTACCGATGGATTTCCCATGGAATTCCGTGGGTAAGGCATGAGTAAATAGCGACGGAAAAAATTCCGTGGGTAATCCGTCAGATTTATCGATGGAATTTTTTTTGTCTTTGATCCGTCGGTAATTACCTATGGAATTTTTTTCCGTCGGTAATTATTCCGACGGAAAATCCGTCGGAAATTACCAACGAAAATAATTCCGTGAGTAATTCCGTCGGTAATAACCAAGGTATTAAAACTCGGACCGGGCATTGAACCGGTCGGGGTACTGGGTTAAGGGTCAGTGGGTCAAACTGGGACCAAACCGGAGCTAAACCGGGACCAAACCAGTGAGAAATTGAAAATTTTAGACTTATAGTATGAAATTCTAAAGAAAAAATTAAATTTTTTTTTTTTTAAAAGTGAACCCGGACCGGACCGGTTTCCCGGCCGGTTCACCGGTTCCCGAGCCGAACCGGCCGGTCCGGTCCAGGTTCAATAACATTGGTAATAACATATTTTTTTGTAGTGTTTCTTCTTTCTTTCTGGGAGGTTTATGTTTGCCTTTTTACTTCACAAATCAATTTCACTTCAGCCCCACTGGATTGGAGTGAAATTTAATATTTTTTTAAGGGCTAATGGGAATTAATTTGCTACAATAATCCTTATCTGAAATTTTCCTATATAACAGTCTATAGTATACAATACTAACAGGTCAAGTTTAACTAGAGGTAATTCTTTTAAGCATGCTTTTTTTTTTTTTTTTGCATATTTAAATATAAGATTTCATACCTAATGATGATACCGGTTCACCAACCTAATAAGAAAAAATAATTATGTTCTTGAATGTTGTGTTCTTTTTGTTTTCTTAATTATTGAAGAGAATATTCATACCGGTTGTTAAATTTTTGTCAGGAATGCCATTTTCTTGGATGGATGATTTTTTTTGTCATAACTAATTTTTTTAATCTTTACAGATTAATCATTTAGTTCATATATTTAGAATATGAGGAATATATGCATGCTCTTTTTGTTATATTCCGACAAAAACAACTTTTTAATCTCATATACCATGTTCATCATTTGCTTATAATGTCTTCAATAGATGAACATAGTATTTATAAACAAATGTAAAAGATGATTAGTAAGCCCCTTGAATTAAGATCAATTTAATCATCTCTAATTAGCAAAGAGTAACATTTTAAATATGACATAAATAATAAACATCGTCCCGTGCATCACGGGGAGAATATCTAGTTCCAATAGAGGAGCGGACCTAACGGTCAAAATTTATGCACGATACTGAATAAGGCCGTTATGCATGATGAGCTGAGACAAATTGCAGTTTTGTTAGGATGAAGGTTTTAAAAAACAGAATTGGTATATTCACTCCATGGTTCGGGAGAAGAAGTAATAATATATGACTGCGGAAAGTTTCAGATAACAACCACCATAGCAAATTAATTCCCATTTGCCTTAAATAAATCTGAAATTCCGGTGTGGCTGAAGTGAAATTATTTATTGAGTAAAAGATAAAAATAATCCTTTCAAAAAGAAAGGAGAAACAACTTGATTTGTAAGTGGCAAACACATCATGAATAAATAAAATAGTTATATGAATAAGTGAAATTAATTTATTTATACAAATATATTAGAGCATGATTAAGTCAAATTCCATTTACAAGTAGCAAATATATCACAAATAAGTGTAATACTCCTATGAATCAAAGAAATTAATTTTTTAATAAGAACACGTTAAAATATGATCAAGAACACATCAAGTTGTTTCTCCTTTCTTTCTAAGAGGTTTAATTTTGTCTTTTTACTTCACAAATCAATTTCACTTCAGCTCCACTGGATTGGAGTGAAATTTCATATTTTTTTTAAGGGCTAATGGGAATTAATTTGCTACAATCATCCTTATCAGAATTTTTCCTATATAACTGTCTATAGTATACAATACTAACTGGTCAAGTTTAACCAGAGTTAATTCTTTTAAACATTTTTTTTTTTTACTTTTTTTTGTATTTAAGTATAAGATTTCACAATTAACGATGATACCGGTTCACCAACCACGCCAGTTGCTGTTAGTAAGAAAAAATAATTATGTGCTTGAATGTTGTGATTTTTTAAATTTTTTCGTTTTCTTAATTATTGCAGTTAATATTCATACCAGTTGTTAAATTTTTGTCAGGAATGTCATTTTCTTTTAACTATTTAGTAAATCTCTATCCTTTTGTAATTTTGTCGCTTACAAAAAGTCCAACCCCGCCTTGATATGAAGAGGAAAAGAGGCATTTATATTTTGCCTTCTTTAGTGATACATCTTTATCACTTTGGTAAAAAAACGGGCAACTAACTTGCTTTTCTCTTGGAAGGATGGTTTTTAATTTCATAACTAATTTTTTTTAATCTTTACAAATTAATTATTTAGTTTATATATTTAGAATAAGAGGAAATACTTAACTTTCGTTCTTCTTATTTACTCACCTGGGCCGAAAGAAAACATTGCATGCTCTTAATTTGTAGAGACTTTTTGTTAAGCTTTGATCATTTTGTCTGATAGAAAGCTTTTAAGTTGAATATTACGTTAAGATTCGAAAATAATAAATTTTATTAATTAAATTTCTGTTAAAAAATCACAAGGAATAAATCTCATCCATGTAGAAAATGAAATAGCATCCTAGGAGGAAGGCAGCAATGGTTTAAAGTTATTGGGGATTAGGAGGACTGTTGTTAGCTGCACAAGTAGGATAGTGATTCAAGGAAGTCTGGCAATGCATTGAACATGCATGCATTACTAAATAGCTTGATATTAGAAATATCTGATTAAATTGGGAATCAAAAGCCTTTCAATTGAAAGCAAAATTCATAACATAAAATTCCCAAAGGAATAAATCTCGTAATAATCTCTTCAAGTAAATAATTAAATTGCATTCTAGTAATGCAGCAATGGTTTTTAACTTCAAATTTATTGTGGATTAGGAGGATGGCTACTAGCAGCACAGACCCTTGAGCCCCAAAGCATAATAAATATAATTATCAATTACAACATTTAAAGTATTTAATTTAGTGATTTAGGTATATATTACATTAGTCATTCTATCAAAATGACTCGAGATAATTTGATAGGACCTACCATTGGGTTATATATCTTCACTTTTTCCTTGATGTATTCTAATATATATTCATGTCGTGAAGCTTCACTAACTAATTAATCTATGGGCCTGTTTGGGTTAGTGTTGCAAAAGCATGTTTATGCAAGTTTAGGCAAAAGTCCTCTCACATATTTATCTCGTATACTATAAATCATGTCAGAAAAATAATTTCTACTGTCAACCCAAACACACACTATATTGGCATCTTCGTGATGAAGTTATTGAAGGCCAAATCTTTGTCTTCACTTTTTGCTTCAATTGCGTGTTCTTTTTGTTATTGTTTGCACCAACACTTACATTGCGTGTTCTTCAATTGTTATTAACTTTTTAGGTAATTAAATATCTTCTCTATGACTCCATTGTAATTCCCTCTATTTTTTTACACAATTGGTTGGTAAAAACCAGACCGTACTCGCATATTGTATATTTGTAATAACCGAGTGGTGGAAGCATAATTGGAGTCCGTGAAGTTACCAAATTATGCTCTGTTCTTGTATCATTCGAATCCCACATTCATGCACTTGTATCGTCAATAGGCGCTCCAAAACGAAAAATTACCTTCTTTATTCATTTCTCTCAGTAATTTACCTTCTTTATTCATTTTAAGTCTTTGATTCTGGATGGAATCACGGGATTGAAGTGTCACGACCCAAAATCCGAGTCATGATTGGTGAGTAGGGTGAGCCAAAGAATTCCACTTAGCCTAGCAAGTCTTAAACAAAGTACACTGACTGAACAAACATTTACACAACAATAACAATACTTATTATACCTCCATATAAAAATTGCAATGAGAGAACAAATCCATAACAATTAAATTTGGAGATACACATAAATTAAGGAAGCTAATTAAATTACTTTAGAATATTTTTTTTATATGTTTTTCTTCAAACTAATTAGTTTAACTAATAAATTAATATATAATATAAGGATATATAATATATGATATGATTAAGTAATTTATTTAGCTTCCTTAATCTCTCCAAAAAAGTCAACTTGATCTTATATTTAAGACCGAAGGTAGTACATAACACAATGACTCTAACACCAATCACACCATCATAGTAGTCATGACATTACGGAATCCCTTGAGGCTCATCAATACATTACAGTATACTTCATAAGTTTATGAAACATATCGATCACAATCAACCTTACTAGTTGCTTTATTTGAAAAAAAAAATATAGGAAGAGGAATGAGTCTAACACTGAGTTAGTGAGAATATAAATAACAAAGTGGGTGGAGGGAACACTACTACAGAATTGAGATATAACCACCCCTAAGGATGTCCCAAATTGAAAATTGGGTGGTTAAAAAGGGAGGCGGTGGCATTTTCATAATTATATATATGTAGGGGAACCTTTAAGCGTCCCAAATTTGAATTTGGGACGTCTAAAGTGCTTCCAGGTGCGAAATATAAATTTCGTAAATTTTTTTTAGCGCCTGGAGCTGGGATTAGACATCCTAAAATTATTTTGGGACGCCTAAACCCAGACTTTATGTGTCCCAAATGGATTTGGGACGCCTAAACCCAGACTTTAGGCGTCCCAAATGCCATTTGGGACACCTAAAGGCGTCCCCTAGGCGCATGTCAGACACTTGTCTGACATGCGTCTTCTCATCAATAACCCCTCCTCATATGTCTTCTCAACAATAACTTTACTCTTCTTCCTCCTCCCCCACCCACCGTCGGCACTCTTCCTCTTTGTTTTTCTTCAACTCCTCCCTCCTCCCTTCTTCTTCCTCTTTGTTTCTTTGTTTCTTCAACGCACGCAACCAGTCGACCCTGCTACAACTTCACCTCCTCCACAGTGTGTAGATTTTTGCTCTCCTCCACCTCCTTCCTTCCATTGTTGTGCACACCACCGTAGATCTCCAACGTCTTCTCTACCTCTCCAGCATACTAGTGGGCGCCCCTGATCAGGTTGGTTTATTTTCTTCTTATTTTTTTTGTAACAGAATGGTACGTATATTTTGTTTTTGAAATATAAATTTACTTGAAATGGTTGAGATTGTGCTTATATATTGCTTATATTGAGATGGTTGAGATTAGCCTGGTGTGTTTGGTGTGCTTATATTGCTTAAATTGCATGTATTCGGGAACTCCAGTGTAATAGTTTATTTTATTGTTTAAATATAAATTTACTTGTGTATATTACCATTAATTAGTATATATAATAAAATAAAATATGATTTGTTTAAATTAAAGAAATTCTTGTATTCCAAACGAATTATGAAGATAATTCAAGCCAAAAATAAAAAGAAAATCATAACCCCAATATTCATTAAATGATTTTTATATAAATATTTTCAATAAAACAATTTTAGTATATATTTAAATATATACTAAAATAAAGCAATTGTTTATTTTCTTGTTTAAATATAAATTTACTTGTGTATATTACCATTAATTAGTATATATAATAAAATAAAATATGATTTGTTTAAATTAAAGAAATTCTTGTATTCCAAATGAATTATGAGGAATAATTCAAGCCAAAACTAAAAAGAAAACCATAACCTCAATATTCATTAAATGATTTTTATCTAAATATTTTCAATAAAACAATTTTATTTTTGGAAGAACTCAACTTAAAATTGTTTTGTTAATATGAAACTCATTTTTTTTTAATTCTTCCAAACCTCAAAAAAATTCTTTAATTTAATCTTATTGTATTTATTTTATTATACATTAATTTTATATACATATACTTATTAAAAAAAATAAGTTACATAGCACTGAAACCCTTTTAAGAGGAGAGAGGAGGCTAGGAGGGGGCAATAAAGTTATTAAGCCCATATTTTAAAATCCTAAATTGGGTTGATAACTTAATTAGGCAATCCCATCATATGTCGTTGACAATTGTACTAAACGTGTGAATGTTATTGGGAATGCCTTAAGTGGTAACAAAATGGATCATAGTTGGATGAATGCTTTGAGAACTAGTGAAGAATATGAGAAAGGGATGGAAGAATTTATTGAATTCGCTAAAAAGAATGCTCCTGCAAAAAATGGGAAGTATTTTTGTCCTTGTGTCAATTGTTTGAATGAGAGTCGACGGGATGTTGATGTCATAAAGGATCACCTACTTTGTGATGGAATAAATCTGTGATACACAAGGTGGATATGGCATGGTGAGGAAGTAACGGATTGTCCGTCGCACAAGAAGGAAGATGTGGATATCATAGGTGAAGATAAAATGGAGAAAATGATTAACGATGTTGAGGCAGAATCCTTTGCGCAGTCGCAGGAGTATGACAGCCTGCGGAGTGATGCAGAGACACCATTGTACAGTGGTAGTAAGTACACGTGGCTGACAGGAACATTACATTTGGTTAACTTAAAGGCAACTTGTGGGTGGACCGATAGTAGTTTCACATTGCTGCTTGAACTATTGTGTGATATGTTTCCAGAGGATAATGTACTTCCAAATCGTATGTATGAGGCCAAGAAAATCCTGTCTACGATGGGTATGGAGTATAAAAAGATACATGCTTGCCCTAATGACTGCGTACTGTACATAAATGAGTATGGAGGTCTTAGTGAGTGTCCTAAGTGTAAAACTGTATGATATAAAGTGAAAAAAGATGGTGGTTATGGTGATGTGACAAGTAAAAGGCAACCTTTAAAGGTTATGTGGTATCTTCCAATAATACCACGTTTTAAACGTTCGTTTGCGACTGCAACAAAAGCGAAGAAGTTGAGATGGCACTCTGATGAGAGAATATCTGATGGGAAATATCTTCGGCACCCAGCTGACTCTCCACAATGGCAAAAAATAGATGAAATGTTCCCTCAATTTGGCAGCGAGCCGAGAAACCTACGGCTTGGGCTTTGTACAGATGGCATCAATCCGTATAGAACTTTTACTAGCACACATAGTGCATGGCCGGTTCTCCTTGTAATATACAACTTGTCTCCCTGTCTATGTATGAAAAGTAAGTATATGATGCTATCTATGATGATTTCTGGTCCAAAACAGCCAGGGAACGATATTGATGTCTATTTGGCGCCTTTGATTGAGGACTTGAAGAAGTTGTGGGAGGAAGGCGTAGATGTGTTTGATGCTTATAAGAAGGAGTCTTTCCATGGTCTCTGCACAAACATGGAAAGACGTGATTGGTATGGATTTTTATGTCCTGCGAATACGACAGGGAATACTTGTACTGTGGCGCATATGACTCATTATGTCGTCTACGCAATGGGACAAACCAAAATTCGTTGCTATCTAGCACCCATTGTTCAACGGTTCGTATTTACATTTTTTCAATTTAAGAAGTTTAATAAATAATTGTCTTATCATCTAACTTCATTTTAATGTGTACATGTTGTTAAAGTTACCACTGGAGTTTGTGTGTTATATGTCCCCACCGCAACGTAGTCTATTGGTTTGATCCCTTGAGTAAAAAGCTAGACAAAGATACAAAATCCGTCTTCGACACGTAAGTTATTTTGTTTGTATTTCATTGACTCTTAAAAAAAATGAATGGTTCTAATTTCTGTTCATTTTGCTTTTCATGATAGTGCTTGTCAAACATATAGAGTCCTAGGTGGGTCACGCGAGGGTACAATTGTTAAAAAGCTAAAGTGGTTTTATCCGATAGTAAGTACATTCGATCATACCTAATTGTTTCATTGACGGTCCTTCTAGACATACCTTTATTGATTTTAACATTCAATTGCATCCCTTTGATTTAAAGTGCCCTCGGCAACCTGGCAACACTGAATGCGGATATTATGTTATACTTTATATGTATAACATAACTCAAAGTGGAATTACTAGCGATTTTGAAAAGGTAATCGCTTTTTCATTCTCAAATGATAATATTTTTGGTGTTCTAATCAAAATGCTAATTAATTCATTTGCTTGAGATTCATTTCATCAAAGCTTACTTTCTAATTTTCAGATTTTTGATAATGAAGATGCCTACCTATATGAAGACCTTGATTTGATCAGAGATCTTTTGGCTGGACATCTTCTTCAACATATAGGGCAGTAAACTTTTTATTTTATATCAGTTTGTAGTTGTGTGATGACAACGTTTTGACACTTTCTGGTTGTTATTGTTGATATATATAGTAGTAGGTTGTATGAAAGGTTATTGTATATATATATAGTAAAGATTGTAGTGCTGGATGTCCTTACCAGTTTGTAATGGACAGTGTGGTTTATGAATCCATCTTCTATTCTGTTTCTGCAGTTTGAATTCGCTGGGTAATACAGAATGTAAATTATGGTATAAAAAAAACCTAACATTTAGACGTCCCAAATTAAGAATTGGGAGGTCTAAAGTCCCCCAAATTCTTAATTTAGGGGACTTTAGACCTCCCAAATTGTAATTTGGGTCGTCTGAAGTCCCGCCCTGGGGGGACTTTAGACGTCCCTATTATTTGGGACATCTTTTCTTACAACTTACTATGCCCCCAGTATATACGTCCCCCCGTTTTGGGACGTTATAGCCCCTTTTTGTAGTAGTGGAAGCAAAGGCGCATAGAGTTTTTCGCAAAAAGTTTTCCTCAAAATAAATAAGTATAACAAAATTCAAGTGTTGAGTTGAAAACAAAAAATGAGCGTAAAGGTTCACTAATTCCTTATCTCAATAAATAAAAACAATAATTAAAATCAAATATTCAACCACAATCTTTCAATCTATGACGATCACTTAATATCAATCCTAGTGGGGAATAATCATCCCACCTATATACTGTTAGATCTCATGTTTTGATGATAACAAAAGAATGGTTTGAAAAGGAAATGATTAATAATCAAGCTTGAACTAAGTAATGACAGGAACAAGTCTTACTTGAGGTAAGGATGGAAGTAGTGAAGATTGGCCAAGAGAAAATGCTGAGGAACTTGATCAGAAGTCCAGTTTGTAAGGCATTACTCGAGGCGCTACTCGAGTAATGAGACAAAACTTGAAGTAAACAAGGAGAACTTCCAGTAACCTGACACCATTACTCGAGGCGCTACTCGAGTAACCATGTAAAATTTTGAGGTTGCTCTCGGCCTGCTAATGTTACTCGAGGAGGTACTCGAGTAACCAGTTAAAAACTTCCAGTTGCCTTCAAGTTTTCCCAATGATACTCGAGGAGCTACTCGAGTAACTGTGTCTCCTAAATTTGGACCTCTCGGCATTTTGTACCACTGCTAATGTTACTCGAGGAGCTACTCGAGTAACCCTATGAAAACTTCCAGTTGCCTTCAAGTTTTCCCCATGATACTCGAGGAGCTACTCGAGTAACTGTGTTTCCAAAAATGTGTACCTCTCGGCACTTTGTACCACTGCCAATGTTACTTGAGGAGCTACTCGAGTAACGCACTAAGGTAATTGAAAACTTGAGGTTGGTACCCGAATAACTTGATATGTCTCTATTTCATCTTCCTCGAGTACTTACTCTAGTATACAAGTTTTTTCATTGTTTAATTTTAAGAGGATTCCTCGAGTAAGGACCCCAGTAAGCGCAAATATTTTCAAAGGAAACTTCAAGTCATTACCAGAGTAATTCATGCTCAAAAGTCTTAGTTACTCGAGGAGCTACCCGAGTAACCTATTTAAAAAATGAATGCATTACTCGAGTTCCTACTCGAGTAACAAGGTAATTGCTCTCGGCCTTGAAATCCTGCCAACATTATTGGAGTAGAGCATCGAGTAATCAAAGGATTTTAAATGGATTACTCGAGGTGTTACCCCAATAAGCTATGAAGTTTCAAAAGCATTACTGGAATAGCTACCCGAGTAAATAACTATTCCCAAAGGTATGAAATTTAGTTTACTCCATGCACTACCCGAGTAATCTTATATTTATTCATTGACTTGCAGTTGAACAATGATTTCACGGTGTTACTCAAGGAGCTACTCGAGTAAACTTCAAAGGTTACTCGAGGAGCTACTCGAGTAAGCTAATCCAGAAAGTTTGAAATCATTCCAACGGTCATTATTCTATTTCCTGTTTGATTAACTTTTCATTATATTAGTGTACTTAGCATTTCAACAGGTAAACAATGAAGAGATCTTACCAAATAAGGAAAGTCAAAAGTGATGCTCAAATGTCACCGACCGTCACATATATATGTTCCAGCAATCATTACCAATGTAACTATATATATGGGAACATCTGAACGGAGAAAAAAAATAAGAAAACACAAGAACTCACATACGAACGTATCATTAAGTTCATTGCTCTGTTTTCACGTTGAAATTGTATTTCTATGCTTCAGTGATTATTATTTACTCTGTAAGAGAGATATTTCATTCAAACTCAATATTTGTTATTGAGATAACTTAAGGTTGTGGAACCTTGAGTTGGGATTGGATTACAACCTGTAAGGGGGAGCGAGTGTCCAGGTGTAAGGAACTTGCTTGTACTGAGGTGCCAAGAACCCACTGAATCTTGGAAGCTATAGTGAAACTCTCAGAGAAGCTCTGAGGACTGGACGTAGGTCAAAGTGGTTGTGACCGAACCAGTATAACTCCCGGTGTACACTTCGGTGATATTTCTCCTTACTCATTACTGTTTTAATTCTTTTGTCAAAGTTTTATATTTTCGAAAGAAATTTCAGTATCACCCAATTCACCCCCCTCTTGGGTGAAACGCTTGATCTAACATATACTATTCCCTATACTATATGTCATAATCATATAACTCATGGTGAGAAATAACCGTCTCACATATATTCCTTTTCATATACCATATATTCATTGTGAGGAATAACCATCTCACCAATACATATATACTCCCTCCGGTCCTAATTATAAGAAAAAATTAACTTTTTTGGAGAAATTAAAGAAGCCAATTAAATTACTTTAGAGTCTTTATATTTTTATTTTTTTCTCCAAACTAATTAATTTGACTAATAAAATAATATATAATATAAGAATACTAAAAATATAAACTGTCTAAAGTAATTTAATTGGCTTCCTTAATTTCTCCAAGAAAGTCAACTTTTTCTTATAATTAGGAGTAGAGGGAGTATCATATACTATATACATATAATCTTTGATGGGGAAAAATAACCGTCCCACCTATATTTATATATCTATCTATCTCATATACCAATTATCAACATAAACCATGGGAAGGAATAACCGTCTCACCCATATATATGTATACAAACACACATTAAATTCCATATATATATATATATATTATATACCTCCCAAAAATATTTTTCCTTCATAAAATAAATTTGTCAAATTTTTGAAATCATAAAAAAAGTTTGAAATCAAATTAATCAATCAAACAGAGATGTTGAAAAGAAGGTAAACAATAAGTAATTAAAATTTTTTTCCTAAAAAAATCAATTTAATATTTTGAAAAATATAAAAGAGGATTTAAAAATAATCCTAATTAGCAAGACAAAAAGTAAAAAAATACATGTCAACTGAAATTTATAATAAAGGTGTAGGAAGGTGGAACATAAAAAGTAGAAATTGAATATCCACACTAACAAAAACCATCATAATAATTAAGTCAGGAAATTATAAATTTCTAAGATAAAATGAATATGTTACTAATCACAGTTAAGATGTGTTTAGGAGAGGTAAAAAGATTCGGAATTGCTTCCCAAGTGAAATGGAATAAAAAAAAGGAAAAGATATTTAAGGCTGAAAACACAACAAAAGTGAACCGAATAATGCCACCTTGCTATTCATGCTCTCACCTGATATGATTGGTAGTATAGATCCCTTTTTAACCATACTAGGTCTAAAATTGAATACTTGCTCCGGAGTCCTCACGAGTATCACATTATGCATGTCTGGATAGCATTAAAGAATTTATTAAAGCAATGCCATATGTATGAGGGAATGAGGAGGTCAATTCAACATAGGGCCAAAGGAAGAAATAATAGAAGGAAAAGAGGAGGAGCGAAAGAAGAAGCGGTGTATAAGGGAAAGAAAAAAATGTGAAGTCACTTGTAAGGCAAAGGCTTTTTGGCAGCCGTGTGAATGAAGACGCTCGAGGAGGAGTAGTCTAGATTAGATTTGGGGATTATGGACATAGAGACTTAGTATAAATTCAAATAATATATTATTGTGATAGTAGTCATTATTTTTAAATAATACCACTAGAATTAAAAAGGAGTTCCCTAAATTATTCCATAAGGTAATTTCTGCTATGATGAGGTTTAATAACATTTACTAAATTTCTTCTTATATTATTTTGTTCAAATATTTAAATTTCAAAATATTTGCGATCATAATCAACTAAAAGATATTTTAAATAAATGTTAAATCATATCATTTTAAGAGTTGTTGGAATATTAGAAGGATTGTACTAGCTAGGCATAGGGTAGATATCTTAATAACTTTATAAGATTATTTTCTTAAATATTACAAAATTCATTATAATTTAACTTAGCTAGGGAGAATCCCTGAAAAAATACTTGGAATTTGGGAAATGACAAATGAATTTTTTTACCAAGAGTTAATTAGAAAATGTCGAAACGTGATCAAGAATTTTCAACTTTTTTTTAGAAATGACTGACTTGTGTTATGCTTAAGATTCAGGAGTGACACGAACAGAGGATTTTGCTAACAGTGCTGATATATTAGTTGAATCTCAGCAACTCAGTACAATGGACCAATAAACGATAACAATCAAACTGGGGAAAGGTAGAGAAATACAAGAGATACAGAAGCACGAGAACAGCAACACAGAGAGAGAAAGAAGAGACCAAGAGTAAGGGAGTTACGTAAAATCATGCACACCCAACCACATTCCCCACACCTCATTAAATAATTGTGACCTCATCCAAGTCAAGTAACTTCCAAGACGGTTTCCTGATCCTCTTACTTCGTCGTGGTGGGCCTTTAGTGATGATTAGGCCTTCTTGGGCTGTAGTGGGAGTTGAGATCATGACATCACCTCCCCCATTAGAGAGGACCTTGTCCTCAAGGTCCAAATTCAAGTTAAATGCATCCACGACATCAGAGTCCTCCCAGGAATCTTCGGTGGAACCATCCCAGTGAATTAAGTACTACTTGCAAGGGCTGTCAGGTGATTGAATAGTGCGGCTGTCAAGGACCTTTAGAGGGCAACAGATGGGGCCTTCTGGTACAGTCAGCAACGGTAACGGCATGTACGTCGTCAGCAACAAATCAGCATGAAAAGGATTGAGTAACGAAACATTGAAGATAGAGTGTATCTTCGCATGTTCAGGAAGTGCCAGGCGATAAGCCACTGAACCAATTCTGGTTGTGATATGAAATGGACCAAAGTATCAGAGAGTAAGCTTCTGGTAACAACGGAGCTAGACTGAGTGTTGCCGGTATGGTTGGAACTTGACCAAAACCCAGTCATTTACTTCAAACTCAAGTTTGCGACGCTTTTTGTCAGCAAAATGCTTTATGCGGCTCTGTGCTCTCTCTATATTTTGTTTGAGAATTTGGAGGACCTCGTCACGTTGCTCCAACTGTGCATGAACATCGGTGGGGGTGTCTTCCATGAATGAGTGTCGGAGTAGTGGAAGGGGGTCTCTACCGTATACCACATTAAACAGGGACATGCCGATAAACGACTGAAAACCAGTATTGTACCAGAATTCTGCCCATGGTAAAAAAGAGAGCCATTTACAAGGATATTCAAACACAAAGCAACGAATGTACAAGACATTTGTTTAGAGCCTCGGACTGCCAGTCGGATTATGGGTGGTAGGTGGAACTAAAGTTCAGCTGGGTACCCTGTAGTTTCATAAGGTGCCTCCAAAATGCGCTAGTAAATGTACGATCATGGTATGAAACAATAGACTGTAGTATTCCATGTAGTTTCACCATGTGGTGGAGGAATGCTTCTGCAACTACTTGACTGGAAAAGTTGGTGGTAAGTGGAATGAAATGTCCATATTTAGAGAGATGGTCAACCACCACCATGATGACAAACTGGTTTCGAACCGGTGGGAGTCCTATGATGAAGTCCATGGCAACATCTTCCCATATGCGAGCGGGTATGGGCAGTGGGTTAAGAAGGCCCGCGTGTTGTAATTGAGCCACTTTAGCTTGTTGGCACACGGTGCAATTATGAACAAAAACTCGAATAGCTTGCCTCATATTTTGCCAAAAGAACATATTTGCTATCCGATGGAACGTTCTGAGGAATCCAGTGTGACCCCCAAGTTTAGAAGAGTGAAACTCTTCTAGTATACACTGAATGAGTCCAGGAGCATCACTCGGAATGACCAATCTATTTGCCCAATATAAGTAGCCCTGTTTAAGGTTGTACTTAGTTGCAGCTAGGTCCCCCCGTTCAAGTTTTTGTTTTAGTTCAGCGAGCTTGACCGACATAGTGGCAACGTCATAAAAGGCGTTGATTAATCCATGAGAGACTGACGTTAACACCATACAACTTGTTTGAGAAAGGGCGTCTGCTGCCTAGTTAAGATTGCCCAGTTTATATTCTATGGAGAAATCATATCCTAACAATTTTGGTAGGCAAGATTCTTGCTCTGGGGTTTGTATGGTCTGGTTAGTAAGGTGTTTAAGGCTGGCATGATCGGTTCTAATGGTGAAGTGTCTCTCGAACAAGTAATGGTGGAATTTCACCACAGCTTTGGTTATTGCATAGAGTTCTCAAACATAGGCAAACTGGGATTGTTGCTTTGGCGAAAGCGTTTTGGAGAAAAAGGCAATAGGGTGATTGTGTTGGCTAAGGACGGCACCAATACCACCCAGGAAGCATCCATGTCAAGCTCAAACGGTTGAGTAAAATTCGGAAGAGATAAAACAGGGTCTTGTGTGAGTGCTGCTTTTAGAGCTATAAAAGCTTTTTGAGCTGCAATTTGAGCATAATTTCTAATGAAGTGTCAGTAGTACCCGCTCAAACCCAAAAATCCTTTTAGTTGTGTCATTGTTGTAGGTGTGGTCCATTCCTTGACACTCTGTACCTTTGTTGGGTCCATCTCCATGCCCTTGGCAGATATTATATGCCCCAGATAATCTATTTTTTGTTGGCCAAAAGAGCACTTGGATATTTTAGCATAAAGTTGATGCTCTTTGAGTGTTTGGAGCATAATTTCCACATGCATCAGATGAGACTCCCAAGTTGCACTGTGCACTAGTATATCATCGAAAAAAATGAGAACAAATTTCCTAAGGAATGGTCGAAAAATAGTGTTCATTAAGGATTGGAATGTAGCAAGGGCATTTAAGAGTTCGACCGACATTACCAGCCACTCATATAATCCCACATGAGTTCTGAATGCGGTTTTTTCCCGATCTTCTTCCCTCATCAATATTTGATGGTATCCTGAACGGAGATCCAGTTTGGAGTAAAATATTGAGCCATAGAGTTCATCTAATAATTCATCAATCGTTGGCATGGGGAATGCGTCTTTGATTGTGACAGCATTCAGGGCCCTGTAATCTACACAAAATCGCCATGTTTCATCTTCTTTTTGACAAGGATTACCGATGCTGAAAATGGACTGGAACTGGGTTTTATTAATCCTTCTGTCAACAATTCCGCCACCATCTTCTCAATCTCGTCTTTTTGACTCATAGGGTAACAATAGGGTCAAACCTTGACTACTCTTGTACCCTCCTTGAGTTCGATTCTATGTTCATGCCCTCTGCTCGACGATAAACCATGTGGTTTTTCGAATACCTCACTATTTATGGCCAATACTTCTGCGAGATCATTGGGAACTTCTTCGGTGGGATTGTCCTGCACTTTATCATAGTTTATTTTCTCAATCATAAAGAATTCAGCGACAGCATGTACCTAATGTAGTCGAGTTAAATGATGGAATTGTGCAAGAGTAATCGACGACCCTCGGAATCCCTTCAACATAAGAAATTGTTCCCCTTGCAGGAACCTGATAGTTGAAGTGTTGTAATCTGCTACGTGGGGCCCAAGTGTCTCTGACCAATCAGCTCCAATGACCAAGTCAACCCCCGCGATCGGAGAACGATCATATCGAGAGTCAGCATGTGAGTGTTAATGCGGATAGGGATTTTCTCATCAATTTAGTACTGCATTAGATGGGTCCCGTTCCTCCCATAACTCGAACTTCCGGAGTATTCTTTACTGCCAAGTGAAGATGGGTGACAATCCTTGGGTGTATGAAGTTGTCCGAACTTCCACCATCCAACAAGATTTGTACTTCGGTGCCCAATATATTTCCATGGAAGCGTATGGTAGCAGCTCCCTGTGTACCCCGTAGCGCATGCAAGGATAAGTTATGCATAGTGGCATCATGATCAGGATCTTCAACAATGGTAGTTTCAGGTATGTCTATGTCTTCATCCCCAATAAGCATCATCAACTGCTTATTTGGGCACCTATGGCTTGGGGTAAACTTCGCATCACAGGTGTAGCATAAGCCCTTCTCACGACGTATCTGCATCTCTGCTGCCGTCATACGTTTGATGGGAGGAGTAGTCGATGTGGGTAATAAGGGTAGAAGATTTGCTTTACTTCTACTATTCATGTTGGTCGAAGGATTTGAATTCCCTGAAACGGTTATGGTTCGGGTAGTCATTGGGGCTGAGTATTGGGTTGTAGTCACACTCTTGCTTTTCATGGAAACTGCACCTTGTAAATTCAGAGTCAACTGGGAGTTTGTTTCCGCAAATAAACATGCTAGGGACATAGCACTAAGGACTGTTATGGGTTGTCACACCATGACATCTCATTTGAGATCAGGTTTCAGTCCTCCTATGTAATAGTCTAGTAGAGCCGATTCTGGGACCACTTCCGTCCAATTGGCTAATGACATGAATTTACCGTTATAGTCTTCAAGTTCACCCTGTTGTGTTAGTTTAAACAATTGTGAACGTGTACTCTCAAATCTCGATGGGCCAAATTGCTCTTCCACAGCCTGTGCCAATGCTTTCCAATTGGGTACTCGATTAGCCTTTTCTAACATCTGGAACCAGGGTAGTACTTCTCCATCAAAATGCATTGAAGCTATAACCAGATGTTGGGGGTCGACCACGTCAAAGTATTTGAAATATTGTTTGGCCTTAAAGAGCCATTTGAGGGCGTCGGAACTGTCAAACCTGGGGAAGTCCAACTTGATTTGCTTGCTGGTATAGGATGTATGGTGAGGGTGGCCTGTTTCATGTAACTCCCCTAACGTCGATCCTCCTTCGCTACTGGCACTAGGTGGTTCACGGTTGGTTTTCAACTCATGAACAGCCTGAATCAGGGTCTGCAGCATCCCTTCAAGGTGAGTAAACCGTCCCTTGGCCTCATCCATGAACTCATTTGATTTCTTCATTTTAGTCTGGAACTCTTTCATTCTGGTGTTGTCCACCATGGCTCTCAACGAAAGCACCAAGTTGTTATGCTTAAGATTCAGAAGTGAGACGAACAGAGCATTTTGCTAACAGTGCTAATATATTAGTTGAATCTCAGCAACTCAGTACAATGGACCAATAAACGATAACAATCAAACTGGGGAAAGGTAGAGAAGTACAAGAGATACAGAAGCACGAGAACAACAACACAGAGAGAGAAAGAAGAGACCAAGAGTAAGGGAGTTACGTAAAATCATGCATACCCAACCACGTTTGCCACACCTCATTAAATAATTGTGACCTCATCCAAGTCACATAACTTCCAAGATGGTTTCCTGATCCTCTTACTTCGCCGTGGTGGGCCTTTAGTGATGATTGGGCCTTCTTGGGCTGTAGTGGGAGGTGAGATCATGACAACTTGTCATTTCTCAATTTCCAGATTCTTTTTCAGAGATTCTCCCTTCAACTTAACTTTTAATTTTTTTTCCCCTTTCTGTTTTGGTTATCACATGAAGTGATTGAAAGCCAAATTTAAATGCTCAAGATATTGGAGAGTGAGCAGAGTCTGAGATCGATTCCTCACTTAGGTCCAAACCAGCAACACATCCCTCCTTATCCCAACTTACGCAGCTGCATTCACTGCAATGAACGCTTTCATTCCAAAACACAAGTTCGTTAGAATCTGTAGCGTTGAATTCCAGGCCTTTCTTCAATTGAAGAAGCAAAAATTTCCAGTCTTGAAGACAGTGGATAGAATGCCCAGAAACCAGAGAGACGTTGAAACTAACATATGCCCAATAATAACAGAAATAGAAGGAAATTAAAGCCATAGAAGTAATGATATTTTCATTGGACGTTGGAGTACACGAGCTTAAGACTCATACAAGTGAAGACTGAAGCAGCAATCGAAGAGACTGTTGCATGAGCATTCCACGCGTTTTCGTGTTGATCATCAGCGTGAGACTGCATGTGTTGCTGCAATTTTAGAGCGTTCACAACGCAGCGATTTCGGAATGCATTCATATATAATTTTGATACTGAATAAGGCCGTTGTGAACAGAAGGTAAATACAAATATCTTTTTTCCTCTTCATCTAGTTCTGGTATGTATTTTATAATTTTACTGCTATTATGTAACAGTAACTGTTTTTGGCACAAAGTAAGTAAGGGCAATACGCTTCGTTGCACTATGAGCGTAAGATTCTGAGACAAATGGCAGTTTTATAATTTATTAGGATGAAAGGTCTGAAAGACAGAAAACAGAATTGATATATATATGATCTCCATTATGTTTTTTTTCTTACCTTTGTGCGTGTTTCAGCATGAGAATTCACGCTTAAATGATCATACCCACTCTTTACCAACGACGCCAAGGAAAAAAATAGCATGTCCTTGACTTCTACTGTTTTTTTTTTAATTTCGAATAAATGTTTATACCGGTTGTTAAATTTCTGTCAGGAATGTCATTTTCTTTGAATTATTTAGTAGATCTCTGTCCTCTTTTAATTTTGTCTCTTACAAAAATTCCAACTTCTTGATATGACTTCACTTAACCAAATACTTAATCCGGTATTTAATATAAAATATATTTACCTAATTTGATTAAATTAAGGAAGTTAGTTAAATTAGATGATATGGCATGTATTTTTTAAAACACAATAGTTATTCTCCTTAATGCCTTCTTTCCCCTCCTCCTACATTATTATTAATTAAAGGAACATGAATAGGGGTAAATTAGGAAAAGATTGATAAATATGAAAACTATATCTTAAGATTAAGATAAACTCCCCAAATATGATCTATATTAAATTATGCATGAGTGTTGATTAAGAAACAATGAAAACAAATGTATTCAAAGAAATAGCATGGAATAAATCTCATCCATGGAAAAAATGAAACAGCAACGTAGGAAGAAGGCAGCAATAATGGTTTAAAGTTACTGGCAATGCATTGAAAAAGCTTTTTGTCACATATCAATTGTGTATCCGCAATTTTTTATGGGGAATATTATGGTCTTCTGCCCATCTCACCATTGTAAATTCCTCTTGTGCAGTCATATGCAAAAAGCATTTTGAAATAACACAGAATGAAACACCTGAACCAAAGTGTTCATAACCTTCACTTATGAACTCAAGTCTTAAAGTTGAAATGGATTTTAATGATGGAACCAGAATGAGACCAACCTGGAAGCTTCCATCACCAATGCAAGCAATGACTCGGTTCTCAGGAACAGCTTGTGCATAGCCAATAGTGGCGCCAACTGACCAACCCATTGATCCATACTGGATTTCGAACTCATACCTGTTTGTTCATTTCAAAATATTCTCATCATCATTATCAATGTCTAAACACTTAGGTCTGTTTGGTATGAGGGATTTGGAGGAGACCGGAGAGGATGGAAAATTTGTATGACTTTGATTGAAAAAAATTAGAACAGAATACTCCAATTTTTATGAATATGTTAGAACAGAATATTCACCCTCAGTGGTTCTTTATGTTGATTCGCAAGTTGCACCGACCTACGCTGCTTCCAAGTCGTACGTGGTTAAAAGCATATGGCTTTCTGCCGATATCACTATCTATTCAGTCAAGTCGTTGATAACCGCCATATTCATGTCACGAAGCAGCTTCAGTCACTAAGTAATCTGTATTGGAAACTTCATGGTGAAGTTTGTGTTCTACAACAACATGGAAACTGTTTTTTTGGTCTTTTTTAGCCAAGCAGGGTGCTTGTTGTGCCTTCAGTGATGTGCCCCCTAATGGCCGTCAATTTTGGGGCACTTTTCAAATATTTTTTTCATACTTCTTTTGATTATTAGATTCTACATGAAATGAGTAAAATTTTGATATCTTCTAGACAAAAAACGGAGTTATTTTTATTTTTTTTATGATTTTTTGAAGATTTAAAACTCTAAATAAAAAAAAAGATTCACATTTTTTAAGGCTTAAATCTTTCAATAATTGTAAAAAAATTATAAATCACTCCATTTTTTGATCATAAAAAATCAAAATATCACAAATTTTATGTAGGATTTAATGATCAAAAGAACGATGAAAAAACATTTGGGAAGTGCCCAAGATTGAGTGGCAGCAGGCACCCCGTCTTTTAGCAACGCTTGGGATTGCTTGTTTATCTTGCAATTTTTCATTGGAAACTAGATTTACCAATAGACAAAGCATTCTTTCGGTGTGTTAATATTTGGATCCAAGTTTTTGGTTTGGCCATTGATATATTATTGCTCGAGCCGGTTGCTAAAATACTTGGAAACTCCATAGGAAAAAGAACTTACTCTGTTTCATAAACAGAGGTCGCTAGTTACAGAAGAGAGTATTAGAATAACTAATATCAATTGATTAGTAGTCTCTATTATGAGTTTGTTATGAGCAAGGTTCTGAAGCCTGGACTGATCATTGGATCGGTCGGTGTACTGGGTTAAGGGTCAGTGGGTTAGACCGATATCAAACGGGAGTTAACCGAGGCCAAACCGATGAGAAATTGAATATTTTAGGTTTATTAATATGAAATTCTAAAACAAAATATAAAAAAATTGATTTTTAAAAAAATAAAAAAAATGCTGGACTGGACAAAACTGGTTTACCGGCAGGTTCCCGGTCTGGACCGGCTGGTCCAATCCAGGTTTAAAAACCTGGGTAAAGAGTTAATTCCATGATCTAGTTGAGTAAAGTGAACACGTCATCACTCTCGTTAGTCTAAGCCTCTGGCTATAACAAGTACCTATCTTGAATCATCCACTCTTCTTATATTGATAGAGGCGTTTCTAACTTATGATGCTGTGTATGGAGGCTTTATGGTTTTATATGGTTATTTTCTAGTTTATTGACGTATTTTCTCCAAATAATATGTACTTTTACTTGTTGTTTCATATTACTTTGAAATCTATAAAATCAAATACCCATCTCTACATTGAACCAGGTTAGTGTTGTCATGCGCAGTGCAAGAAGAATTTGCTTCATATTTCTTGGTCCATTTTGAGTGTAGTGGCATTTTGATTTTTTTTTTGTAAAGGATGTCAACCTTCTGCTTCAGTCTCTCTCCATTCATCACTCTTTTCACAAAACTAATGTTCTATTAATTCCCAATTCCCTGACTTTACTATACCAATCTTAGTTGTATAAACATTTTCATTTTATGTATAATTGATATTTATATTAAAAAAAAACGAAATCCAATTCAATGGTAATTAATAAGATTTTTCAGTCCTCAATATCACAGCTTATACCTTTATGGATTATAAAGTTGATGTGATTAGTTCATTTTAGAATATTTGTCAAAAGTAGTACAATATCAATATCATCACTTAATGAAGTATCAGAAAACTTACATATTAATAATGCCAACTTAATAATTCAGGTAAAATACAGAGCGCTCATAAAAAAAATACGACTCATGCATCTCATCAAAAACATCAAATATGTCATCTGGATTAAATTCAAATGATTAAAACATAAAATTCACATTTTATGATCTTCATTTGTCTCCCTTACTGATCAAGCTGCCCATATTTAGATATGTCATTCCAGAGGATTAACTTCACCTGAAATTTAAGACAATAAAAACAATTACATAGTTAATACCGTTGAAAATTACTTAGTAACAACTAGGATAATTATTAATAAAAAAGCCTTCAAAGAAAATCAGAAACCTGGACCAATAATGAAGGGCCAATAGTGGTAAGAAACATCCCTAAAACACACACACACACAACACACGCAGAGGGTCGAGAGGCCAAAAAAAAAAAATATTTTTATTGATTTCTCTCTCCATCCAATATCTCTATTATTGGATCAAGTTTTAATGGTTAAGATTTAATGTTATATTTAATGTTATATTAATAGTTTTATATAGTATTAAATCCCCACTACTAAAATTTGATCCAATGATAAAGATATTTAATAGAGAGGAAATAGAAAAAGGAATCAGTGAAAACATTCATCTTCGGTTTAAGGTTTAAAGGGGATATATATAGCTTTTATCCGCATGAAGGTTCAATCCATCCGAGCACACACAAACATACTTACATACAACAATGGGAGCCAGCCAAAGAAGTATTGTGTGAACAGATATTTAATTATAAAATAAAAGAAAACTTTCTGAAAATACAGCGTCACACATTTCGATCCCTTTAAATAATGCATAAATAGTTCGAAATTCTTGAACTATAAATGCAATTTTAAGGCAAAAAAGATATAAATAGAATGTTACCAAGTTAAGCTCCAATATGTGTGTTTATATCTTAGCTTAAAGCATATACCATATATTAAATATGTATGTTCTTGTGAGATGTTCAAAATTCTAACACGACTTCATTTGCATAAAACTTAAAATTTTATGATATCATCCCGTCATTACGTACAGTCATTTAAACCGATTAGTTAGGAATTTAAAAAAAGAAAAAAGACTGGAATAAAAAGGGGGCATTTAAATGAAAAATGTGACTTAATAGACACTTATATGATTGGATAAATAGGTGTATATATGTGTGTGCAATTTTAAAAATTACAGGAGTGTTTATGTTACACAACTTCTCTTATTGAAAAGGGCAGACGGTAATAACAAATGGAGACTATATAGTCTATAAATGAGATCAAATATATGATAATTTATTTGGAGGGACTACTATACCGGTAAGTGATAATAAGTTTATTGGCTGTTATGGAATTTTTTTTAAAAAAATTTTGGGAGAGAATCCTAGAAGTTTTTAAGATCGATGAGAAATTTGTGTAATTAAGATGAGATATAGAATATGTCAGTGTACTTGAGTTGAAAAATCAATTCTTGCAATTAACCAAGACTCTATAAAGTTGTTGAGAATTGATCACGATTAGCAAAAATATTCTTCACCTTCTCTTTCATGCACACACGGGAGCATAAATATATCATAAGCAAAACATAGTGTTGGTTTGGAATGGTTTAGTGTGCGTTTGGAATGGCTTATTTTTGTCCAAAACGTGCTTAAATTCGTGATTCACGGTATACGAGGTAAGTATGTGAGAGGAGTTTTTCTCGACTTGCGTAATAAGTACTTATTTCCTAGAAATATTTCATGTTTGGATTAGCTTATTTTTCAAGAATAAGCACTTATCACGTAAGTCGAGATAAAATTCATCTCACATGCTTACCTCGAATACCGTAAATCACAATTTATAAACACTTATATACTCTGACAAAAAAAAGCCAACACACAAGATAAAATCAATCAAGGTTATAAAATAACACCAGAAAAATGTAGCAATGTATGTTCACAATTAGAGCTAGGAATTAGGGCGGACCTTTTAGGCCTTGGATAAGAAAAATTACTGTTTTTCAAAGCATGACCTGAAAGCATAAAGGTCAGGGTCGGCCCACAGGGTCTAAAGTCCTTTTCGCAAGATTTAACAATTTTTACTCCTTTTCAGTTTTTTTTTAAAAAATTACAACAATGAAATTTCTATTTTAACACACAAATGTTGTCAAAATTAGAATGTAAATGGTATACATCATACAATAAACAAACACAGTCATTAAGATATAATCAAAGATAAACTATTGTCTACAGAACACAATTACAAATAATTAATGAGAAGACTTAACAAAATTTAAAATACTTCTTATAAATATGTCTTAAAAAGTGTAAATAGTGAATAAAATAAATAATAGAAGATATAAATAAAACAATCATCAGAAAATAAGTCAAAAAATACAAAATTGGTAAGAATACTTATGAAATAAGAAATATCTTTTATAAGTTTTTAATTTTTAGGATTATTAATACAAGATATTCTTATAAAAATTAATTCTAAAAAAGATAATAACAACTAACTATTTGCAATATCATTAATAAAATATAAAAAATTAATAATATTATTATCATATAAATAATTTTAAAAAATAAAAAATATATACGGGCCCACCGGCTAGCCCTTTTAGGCCATCAGCCCTACAAGACTAAACCTTTTAGGTCCGCTTTCACTTTTGAGGAAAAAACCTTAAGCCCAACCCATATAAATTCAGGGCTTAAACTGCCTGACCCTACAAATTAACTCGGTTTGTTTTCCTTCCTGACTCTATTCACACTTCAAACAAAGGTTTACCTCATTTGATAGACAGTGTGCGTGGTTACAACAAAGCCCATTCCCTAACGGCTCCAACGTAGAACTGTGAACCATTGTCCTTCATGCCTTTGATATATAGAAAACAAAGAATCAGAGAATATCACAGAGAGAGAGAGAGAGAGAGTGAGTGAAGAGAATGAAAATAATCCATACTTTATTACTGAATGTTGTACACTTATATAGCTACTTACTAACTCTGTGACTTACCACCGTTTGGCTAACTGACTACAGTTACATAATGATAATTCTGTTACTCTAGCTAACTTCTGTAACTAAATACTAACAGACTTGGTTAGGCTAATATTCTAACATTCCCCTTCAATCTAAGGGACATCTTCAACACCCAACCATTTCTTGAACTTGAAAAAATTAGTTTTAGTAATAGCTTTGGTAAACCCATATGCTCTCTGGAATGCAGCAGGAATGTGGCAAACACGTAGGTCACCGCGTAAAGCACGTTCACGAACAAAGTGCAAATCAAGCTCAAGATGCTTGGTTCGAGCATAAAGAATAGGATTGGGTGTCATCATGACCGCACTTTGATTATCACAAAACACCCGAGGCACCTGAAGAAGCTGAACATTCAGCTCACTTAACAAGGACCTGATCCATGAAAGTTCAGACACAGTGGAGGCCATGCTCCGGTACTCAGCACTTAAAAGAGAGACAGTAGGCTGCTTTTTAGAGGACCAAGAAACCAGATTAGGACCAAAATAAACACAATATCCTGTTGTTCTTCTCCTATCATCCCTATCTGAGGCTCAATCAGCATCACAAAAAGCAACTAGAGTCTGCTGAAGAGAGGGTTTGAGGAGAAGACCATGGGTGATAGAACCAGCAAGATACCGGAGAATCCTTTTAACAGCCTTCCAGTGCTCTATAAATGGATGCTGCATAAACTGACACACCTTATTGACAGCAAAGCAGATCTCAGGATGCGTGATGGTTGCATATTGCAAGGAACCAACAATAGTGCGGTAGAGAGACACATTGACCAGAGGTTGAGACCCAACTTTGGTTAAAATAGAACCAGATGACATAGGAGTGGGATCCCCGCGAGCCTTAGTAAAACCAACCTTAGCTAGAATACTTCGAATATATTTAGCTTGGGATAGAAAAAGAGAACCATCCTTTAGACTGCGAACCTCAATGCCCAAAAAATAGTTCAAGTCACCAAGATCTTTGAGAGCAAACTTGGCATTTAAGGCTTGAATAAGATCAGTAATTGCAGTAGGTGAAGTGCCAGTCAAAATAATATCATCCACATAGACTAAGACATAAGTGATTTTAGATTGGTGTCTCCAAATAAAGAGAGACTGATCACACCGACTATTGGAGAAACCAAGATGATGCAGAACTGAACCCAATCGTTCAAACCATGCACGAGGAGCCTGCTTGAGGCCATAGAGAGCCTTATCCAGCTTGCACACCAAAGATTTATCCTGATGTTCATATCCTGGTGGTTGAATCATATAAACCTCTTCATGAAGTATGCCATTGAGAAAGGCATTGTTAACATCGATTTGACAAATGACCCAACGATGAGCAACTGCAATAGAAAGAATGATACGGATGGTGACTGGTTTAACTACAGGACTAAATGTTTCTTTGAAGTCAAATCCTTCTTGTTGATGGAAACCCTTTGCTACCAAGCGGGCTTTGTTCTTCCAAGTGCCATCAGGTAATGTCTTCTTGTTAAAGACCCATTTACAACCAATTGCTGTTTGATTAGGAGGGAGTGGAACAAGATGCCATGTGTTATTCACTATGAGAGCAGTATACTCAGCATCCATGGCAGCTTTCCATGCAGGTTGAGAAAGTGCAGAAATGACAGAAGTGGGTTCATCAGCCAAGGAATGTACAACCAAGGCTTTGGGTTTGAAGATACCATTCATAGACCGAGTGACCATCCTTGTAGGAGCTTGAATAGGCATAGAAGAAGAAGAAGTAGAGGAACCTGACTGCACAGGAATACCAGAATCAGCAGAAACAGGAGAGTTGAGGTTGCCAACCATACCATCACCTGACACCGGATGACCCTGAGGAGCTGGAGAGGAAATAGCAGCAGCCTGAATAGGAACAAGGACAGGAGGGCTTGCAGAAGGCAAAGGACTAGTCAAAGTAGTAGTAGTAGACACCTGAGTAAGTCTTCTATATGGGAATTCACTCTCATTAAAAATGACATCACGAGATACATAGGTTCGACCATTGGGATCCCAACAAATATAACCTTTGTGAACAGAGCTATACCCAAGAAAAATGCACTGAATAGACCGAAAGTCCATCTTAGATTTGTTGTAAGGCCTGGTATGAGTAAAGCACAGGCAGCCAAAAGAACGCAAGTGTTTGTAGCTAGGTTCATGACCAAACAAGGTCTGAAAGGGAGAGATACCAGCTGTAACCTTAGATGGCAGACGATTACTGAGATAGACAGCAGTATGAAATACTTGAGGCCAAAGACTAAGAGGTAACGAGGCATTAGCTAACAAAGTTAAACCAATTTCAGTGATGGTCCTATGTTTCCTCTCAGCTACACCATTCTGTTCATGAGTGTAAGGACAACTCAAATCGATGAAGAATACCACGGTCTTTCAAGTAATTACCAATTTTAAGGAATTCAGCCCCTGAGTCGGACTGAACAGCAAGAATAGGAGCCTGAAATTGCAACTCAACCATTATCTTAAAAGTGATAAAGGTACTGTAAGCATCAGATTTGGCACGAAGTGGATAAAACCACGTATAACGACTAAAAGCATCGGTAAAGTGAATATAATATTTATAACCCTCAACAGAATGATGGGAAGATGGTCCCCAAATATCAGTATGTAACAATTGTAGTGGTTTGGTATATTGAGTAATGGAGTTAGAAAATGGTAATTTGTGAGACTTAGCAAGACAGCATGAATTGCAAAAATCAAACGAGGACTTTTTATTATTGGAAACATTACAAAGTTGCATGATATGATAAACAACAGGGGACGATGGATGACCTAGCCTGTTATGCCAAATCCTAAAGGAGGAAACAACATAAGAATTAACAAAGGAACAAGTGTTACAATGAAACTGAAGCACAGACTTAGAACAAGATGAATCAGCAAGTCTTGGAGTAGTGAGAAGAGCAGTGGAACTGGACTTGGAAGCTGTGAGAGAGCGGAGGTGATGAAGAATCTGGCAAAGAGGATAAAGACCAGTTTTGGTGTATCCTCGAAAGAGCTCCCGATTAGTTTGTAGGTCCTTTATGACATAGGCATTAGAAAAGAAGGCAATGAGAATATTATTATCAGTGCATAACTGATAGATGCTTAACAGATTTTTAGACATAGCAGGCACATGTAATATATCCTTTAAGACAATAGAAGAAGCTGAAGAGCAGGAAACTGAGGTTTGACCACTACAGGAAACAGGTAAATCAAATCCATCACCAACAGAAATAGAGTTATACTTCTTGCTACCTGATTTGTCAGTAATAGTGCGCACATCATTCGTCACATGGCTGGTCGCACCAGAGTCTAAATACCAATCAGGATCAACAACAGAGTCAGTAGTAGCAATATGAGCACTCTGAGAATTCTTACCAGAGGTGGTATCCGAAATGGTGAGAGCTTGGAATTCATCATCATAACGGTACCAGCAATCACGAGCATCATGACCTTTCTTACGATAGATCTGACATGGACTGGAAGAACGAGGAGAAGAATTAGTAGAAGAAGCAGAACGAGAACTTGAAGAAGAATTACCTCCACGACCGCGAGACCGATTGGCACGGCCACGACGGCCTCCTCGACCAGGACGATCAAATCCATGACTAGAACGATTGGTAGAAGCAATATTAGCAGTTATCTCAGGAGTTCTGTGATGTTTTTCAAGTCGAGCCTCCTGAGAGAGAAGAAGAACCTCGATCTCGTCCACAGAATAAGATTCTTTGCGAGAGGAAACCGAAGTCACAAATGAATCATACTCTTCAGGTAAGCAGTCAAGAATCAGTTCAATGTGATCCGACTCAGAAATCGGATGACCAATAGCAGCAAGGGCATCAATCGTGCTTTTCAACTTCAAGAGATAACTATTGGCCGAAAGATTGTGCAATTGAATTGATTTCAGCTGAGTCTTGAGCTGTTAAAGTTTCGCCTTCGTTTGAGACAGAAAGTGCAACTGGAGTTTGTCCCAAATGTGGAGAGAGGACTCATATCCAACGACACGAGTGATAACAGCTTCAGATATTGAGCAAGTCATCCAAGACATGAGAAGATGGTCCTGGCGTTGCCAATCGCGATACGCAGGATTCACCACATAACCTTCTTCATCGCCGGTAACCAAATATTTTGTCAGCGGTTTGACGCTGGGGTCAATAAAATCCTGGAGATCATGGCCACGAATTGCAGTGGCAGTTTGTTGCTTCCAGAGGAGATAATTGTGCTCCTTGAGCTTCACCGACACCAAATGAGAGAAGGTAACAACATCCTTCCTCTGTGGAGCGGTTGAATCGATGGATCCAGATGAAAATGTCGCATTGTCCATGGAATCGGAACCAAGAAGCTCTGATACCATATAGAAAACAGAGAATCAGAGAATATCAGAGAGAGAGAGTGAGTGAGTGAAGAGAATGAAAATAATCAGTACTTTATTACTGAATGTTGTACACTTATATAGCTATTTACTAACAATGTGACTTACCACCGTTTAGCTAACTGACTACGGTTACATAATGATAATTCTGTTACTCTAGCTAACTTCTGTAACTAAATACTAACAGACTTGGTTAGGCTAATATTCTAACAGATAATCAACATATATATGGGGAAAGATGCTGCAGAGAATGAAGGCCACACAATTCCAGTATCTGATCCTCCACTGCTTCCAAAAGAAAAGTGGCCAAATAATAATTCCTACGCCAAATACCAATCCGAATACCAAACCTGTGATAAACTCATAATCAATTCCGTGGTTATTTGCAGATGGTGGTGGTGGCATTAGCTTTTGTGTTCCATTGTTTGGACCTTGGGTCAAAGGTGGCCCATAAAGACCTTCATTGCCTTGGAAGGAAGATACATCAAATGATTGAAGTTGAAGATGCGCACCCACAGGATCCTTCCCACCAAATTATTATAGGACAAGTTCACAAATGAAAGGGAAGGCAAATTTGCTAGCTCTGCTAGAATCTCTCCTGTCAAAGAGTTGTTTGACAGATCCAAGCTCTCAAGCTGTTGCAGTTTCCATATGGATGATGGAATGCGGCCTGACAGATTATTATTTGACAGGTCGAGAGATATGAGTGATCTAAAATCCATTATCTCTTCTCTACTGGCCCTTCAACATGGTTGCAAGGTGCCAACCACAAATAACCCATATTGGGGAAGAAAGAGGGGTGAGCATTTTTAGCATTCACATCAATTGACAGGTTATTGTTTGAAAGATCCAAATATGTTAAATTGTCAAGTCTCCAAAACATATCTAGCCGTATTGTGCCATTGAACTTGTTCGAAGACAATAAGAGGCTCTCAAGCCCTCTAAGATGAAAAATAAATTGAGGAATATGCCCTTGAAAATAGTTACTGCTCAAATCAAGACTTTGTAACATGGAGGAAGAGACATTTGAAATTGCATCAAACTCTTGAAAACGGTTGTTGGAAAGATCCATGAATTGTAGCAACGGAAGCGAAAACAAAGACATAGGAATACTCCCATTCAAGGAATTGTTCCACACACTGAATAAGACTAGCTTTACAAGGCCTTTGAAATGTGCTGATGATATTCCACCACTTAATTTGTTATAAGATAGATCTATCTTAGTAAGCTTCTTGGCCATACCAAATGGTGGAATTGGACCTGACAAGGAGTTAAATGATAAGTCCAAGTAAATAAGCTTGGCTATACCAAATGGTGGAATTGGACCTGTGAAGGAGTTTAATGATAACTCCAAGTAAGTAAGCTCGGTAAGATTTGACATTGAATTTGGCAGTGTTCCATTAAATTGGCACGAATATGTTTCTAATCTAGACAGCTGACGTAAGTTGCCTATGGAATTCGGTAATGCTCCAGAGAAATTTGTAACGCTTAGAATCAGTGTCTGGAGTAATACGTTCTGTGGGAAGTCTGGCAGAGAACCTTGAAGACCATCGTTGTATGATAGATCAAGAGAAGTGAGTGTCTATACTTAGAAGATCTTATCTGGAAAACTACCATGCAAATTACAATACCTGAGATATAGTTGGCTTAGATTTGAGAATTTAGCAAAGAAATCTGGCACTGGAGCTGACAAAGGGTTGCAATACAAACGAATTATGGAGAGATTTTGAAGAATTTTCAGGGAGGAATCAATGGGGCCTGATATGTTGCAATTTGACATGCTTAGAACCTGTAGATGAGGGAGACACTACTACAAAAAGGTTGAAAGGTGGCGCACATTTTGTGGCACTTCCTTAATGAAGTGCCACAGCTGCTCATTTATTATTTTTGTTATATTTTTTTTAACCAGCTGTGGTGCCTAAAAGGGTAGGTGCCACAGCTGGTATGATTAAGTGTGGCGCCTGGCCAGCCAGGCGCCACACTTAACTTGCTAAGACCAGCTGTGGCGCCTAGCGTCTGGGTCAGGTGTGGCGCCTGACCAGACAGGCGCCACCTCTGACCCTTTTTAAAATAAAATAAAAAAAATTTGTTAAGGGTGGCGCCTGCCTGGTCAGGCGCCACCCCTAATCCTTTTTTTTAAAAAAAAATTTTTTTTAGTCATGGGTGGCGCCTGCGTGGTCAGGCGCCACCCCTAACCCTTTTTTTGTAAAAAAAGAAATTTTTTTATCAGGGGTGGCGCCTGTCTGGTCAGGCGCCACCCCTGACCCTATTTTTTTCAAAAAAAAAAAATTTTTATCAGGGGTGGCGCCTGCCTGGTCAGGCGCCACCCCTGACCCTTTTTTTTAAAAAAAAAAAATTTTTTATCTGGGGTGGCTCCTGCTTGGTCAGGCGCCACCCCTGACCATTTTTTTTAAAAAAAAAATTGATTTTCTATCCCTTCCCAACCAATTAGAACCCACCCCGCCCCACCCCCTTATCCTTAATGTTTCCCGCCTCCCTCCCCCCAATCTCTTTCATTTCCCGCGTGCCGACACCCCCTCCCTTTCTTTACCTTTTTCTCATATCTTTAATCATTCCCTCTCTCATTTTCACTTCCAATATCTGCGTGCTCTCCCCTTCCTTCCATTTTCTTATCTTCACTTCTTAAAACGACACTCACACGAGCACACGTCTTTGTTTTATCCCAACTGCCAACCCCACTCCTGTCCCTATTATTCCCTTTTCTTTGTATTGTTTACAAGTTTTTGGTCCCCACTTCATTTGGTAGCTCAAATTTCTTCCTTCCCTCACTGAAGATTGCGTCACCAACGGCAATTACGTGGTCCCCCACTCCACTGCCCTGATCAACCTGTAAGTTAAAGTTCCGTTTTGTTTTTATTAATTTTTTTTTCAGGTTGTTCTGCTGTTTTTTTTTGGCATGCTTGATATGGTTTTTTTTCCCTGTTATGACACGCATGCTTGTATATTTATATATTATATATAGTCATCTTCTTCATGGATGGTGTTATTATACTAGTACATAAACCAATTTAGAAATAGATATGTACATAGTATGTAATTTCATCCGATCAAAAGAGGAAAAAATATAGAATAATGTAACTAAAATTATTGAGCACGATGACAATGTCCATATGTATTATGCGTGCGCTCTCTCTCTCTCTCTGTCGGCAGGATTTTTTTTTTGTGGGACCATCTAGTTTTGTTTCTTTGCTCTTTACATGTACAAGACCTATATATATATATATATTATATAATATACAAATGTGTTTGTTGTTTGTAGCTAGGCGTGTGTGTATTGTAGCTAGGCGTGTGTGTACATATATATTCCCATTACTAGAGACTTATCCGATCCCCATTGTAGGCGTGTGTACTGTGTTTTAGCTCTCACTAGTTCTAAGAAATTAATGCAACAAGTTACAAGAACAATGAAAGAATTGAATTTATATGTTATATATAACCATAAATTTGAACAACAGTAATTAATATACAAGTGACTTGAAATTAGATAATCAAATTAACTTTTAATAATATTGCTATTTCTTTTAAAACTTCTTCAAATTATTTGTTTTCCAAAAATCAAAATCATTTATTTAATATTATTTCACGTATTAAATATATATTTGTGTTATTAGTGCTATTTTGTAGAGGTAAGAAAATAATTTTTTGTATTATCTTATTAAACTATAATAGAGAAAATCCTATATAAACCCAAATGAAAATAGGAAAAATTGAAATCAACAGAATAAATTGAATAATTTGTTAATTGAGTCATTAACTTATTTAAAGATTTTAAAATATGAATAAAATGACTTTAATATATCAATGTTAATATTTAATAAAATAAAATATAATTTGTCTATATTATTTAACTTTAAATATATTAACTAAAACCGTAAAGGGAAAAACATACAATAAGGATTATGCTTTCTTTTTAATTTTATTTTATTTTCTTTATTTTTTTTTCTGAATCATATTTTTTGATTTTATTATATTTTGATGTTTATTACACATATTATTATTTAAAAAAATAACTTAGAACCTGAAATATTTTATTGATTTATTTATGTTTAATTTGTGTTTGTAGTTTCAGTTCATTAGTCTATTGAAGCTTCTATTTACGGTATGTTTTTTAAATTTTGAGCTTACAAATGTGATTTTAGTTAAATTTAATAGTTATAATTTGTAGGTGTTCTAATGATTGTTATTGATTAATTGCATAAGCAAAATAATTATTTATATATTCTTAACACTTGTATTTTATTTATTGTCTTGTAATGTTTTCTAATTTAACTATGATATATTATTGTGGCAAATATGGTTTCTTTTGTTATGAGTTGTAAAATTTTATTATAATGCCTGAGAATAATTAATGAATTATTTGGCAATTTAAATATTCAGTTTAAGACTTAGAAAGCTTCAATTATGAAGATTCATGTGGTGTATGTTATTTTAAATTAAAATTGGTAAGAGAATATAAAAGTAATTAGTAAATGCAATAGTCATACAACTAACCACGTAATTTTTTAAAAAAATAGATTGAAGCCCATAGATGGATCGTAAATGGATGTCATCTAATCGATGTTCAAGGGAATATATAGATGGGGTGAAGGATTTTATTACATTTGCTAAAAGCATTTTGAAGAACACAAAAAAAAACACCTAAATCAGTTCCAAGTAGTGATATTTGTGGTCTGTTTGGTCTGAGGGATTTGGAGGGGAAGGGAGGGTAGAGAAAATTTTTGTGAGTTGGATTTAAAAAAATTGGAGAAGTGGGGTTATAAAATTTTAATATAAAGAATATATAAGATAAAAGAGTAAGAATACTTAATTAAAAACTTTATACCTCACTTTTCTCAATTTTTTAAATCCAATTCAAAAAAATTTTCCCTCCGCCCACTTTTCCTCCCCTACCCTCATAAAGTTTGCGATGGTGTTTATTAGATTTCTTATATAGGTATATATTGGGGTTGTCTTTTGATCCAAATAGTTTAAGCTAATCAAGACTTCTTTTAGCATTATATCCCTTCAATCCTTTGTCTAATTTGTCCATGTGGGACTCTTATATTCTAATATGAAATAGGAATAAGACCAAACTCGAAGCTTCCATCACCAATGCAAGCAATGTCTCGTTTTCTCAGGAACAGCTTGTGCATAGCCAAGTGCGGCACCAACAGACCATCCTATTCATCCATACTACATTTGGAACTCATACCTGTTTGGTAGTTAGTCCCCTGTCTCAGCAATAACAGCAGTTTCAGTAAACAACATCTTTTGAATATCTTCGAACAGAGCTAAATTTTGTTAGGCCTAAATTATCTTGTCATGTTGGTTTTAACCTTATTTATCTATATTATGAGAGACTAGCCATTTTCGCCATATTAAATATATCTCAATGTTTTGTTTTTTTAATTGATAGTTATCTACTAAGTGAATCTTAACTGACTTGTTTTTTTAGTAAAATATAGTTCCTTCTTTTAGCTTTACTAAAATTATAAAAAATTTCTCTTTATTTTTAAAGCCTTCACTTTTGTTTAGTGTTTAACACCATTGAGAATATTTCGTTAAAGATTTTAAAATACTCAAGTTTAGTAATTGGAATTCTGTTAAAAAATCGTAAGAATAAATCCCATCCATGTAGAAAATGAAATACTCATGTTTTATGGGGAATAGGAGGACTGTTGTTAGCAGCACAAGTAGGATAGTTAGTGATTAAAGGAAGTCTGGCAATGCATTGAGAAATGAGAAAGGATTTTTTGGTCATATACCAATGCGTTCGTGTTTTTCAAAACAGATTAAACATGCATATTACTAAAGAGCTTGAGATTTGTTGAGTCCTCTCCAAGGCATAATATTAGAATATTTCATTAAACTGGGAATCATAAGCCTTACAATTGAAAGCAAAATCCATAACTTTAAATTCATAGAAATCCCAAGGAATAAATCTCATAATCTCTTCAGGTAAATAATTAAATAGCATTCTAGTGTACGTGGTTAAAATGTTGAACAAAAGCCCTTTTCTTAACGGCTCCAACGTAGAACTGTGAACCATTGTCCTTCATGCCTTTGATAATCAACATATATTTGGGGAAAGATGCTGCAGAGAATGAAGGCCACACAATTCTAGTATCTGATCCTCCACTGCTTCCAAAAGAAAAGTGGCCAAATAATAATTCCTACACCAAATGCCACTCCGAATACCAAACCTGTGATAAACTCAATCAATTCTGTGGTTATTTGCAGATGCTGGTGGTTGTGGCGGCATTAGCTTTTGTGTTCCATTGTTTGGACCTTGGGTCAAAGGTGGCCCATAAAGACCTTCCTTGCCTTGAAAGGAAGATACATCAAATGATTGAAGCTGCGTTCCTGCAGGGATCCTTCCCACCAAATGATTATAGGACAAGTTCACGGATAAAAGGGTAGGCAAATTTGCTAGCTCTGCTGGAATCTCTCCTGTCAAAGAGTTGTTTGACAGATCCAAACACTTAAGCTGTTGCATTTTTTTGTTTTGTCTTTTGGAATGTGGCCTTTTAAAAAAAAAAGAAATTAAAAATATATAGGAAGTTTTGGCGCTTCCTAAGCTTTCTATTATAATATATATATATATATATAAATATATATTTTTAAGTTTTTCTTTTGGAATGTGGTCTTTTTAAATTTTTTTTAAAAAAAAAATATATAGGAAGCTTTTGATAGTAGTGAGTCTTATTCATAATTTTGTCCTATTTAATTCTCTTTATTCTCTTGCAACTGCTTCCAAAATTGTACGTATATTTAAAAATTATATAGAAATGAGGACAAAATTGTATATAATTTTGTTAAAACAAATGTTATAACAAGTTAAAATTGTTAAAACAAATAAAATATAGAAATACTTTAAAAATTATATATTTACAACTCACACTTTTATATTTACAAGTTAAATTTAACAATTTATGTCTACACGTACAACTCGAACTTGCATGTTTACAAGTTAAATTTGTAAAAATATTACATTTTTTTGGATCTTTATGGTTTAATTTTTTTACCTGACACTTATGAGTAATTTTTCCTGAAAAATAGTAATCATATTATTTATTCTATAATAATAAGAATTATTATAGAATAAATAATATATTAAGAAAAGCTAAACACATTAAATTAATTTTGATGGGAAACATGTACTCTTAAGTATTAGTTTCCTTTACTATGTCATATATGAAACCAGCGTGGATCAAAATTTTTTTTTTTTAAAAATATATAGGAAGCTTTGGCGCTTCCTTAGGAAGCGCCAAAGCTTCCTATTATATTTTTATTTTTTATTTTTTTGAAAATATAAGAAGCTTTGGCGCTTCCACATAAAGCGCCAAAGCTTCTTATTGTTTTTTTTAAAAAAAAACAAATTGAAGACATTGTTTGGCGCTTGTACATAAAAGAGTCATATAAGGTTAACGTCTACTATGACGCTTATAATTATAAGCGCCAAAGCATCAAAATAATTTTAAATAAATAATTATCTTTGGCGCTTTTTTAAAAAGTGTCATAAGAGCTGCTCCACTAAACCCCTTTTTTGTAGTAGTGCATCCACATTTACTTTAGTCCAACCTTCATTTGGTGGGAACCTTCTAGTCCCTCGTCTGTGAATAAGTTGCCCTATAGGTTAATTCCATCTAGACGCTTGCTTGCCTGTTTGATTCTTGATAGAATTGCATGAGCATAATTCCACAGGCATTGATTAATCTCATTCTTCTACTCAAATAAACATTCATTTCGCCTTTTTCAAAATAACTAGTATAAAGTTGCAAACCAATTACTCCATTCCAGCAATCAAATATTAAAATTCAACCACTCCTTTAGGTCAAGTTCAAAAAATCTGCAATCCCATGGCAATGTTATCATTTCCATCCACAAACGTTTAGATTAGGAAGTTAGTTTAGTTAGGCGATATGACATGTATTTTTTAAAACACAATAATCATCCTTCTTAATACCCTCTTTCCCCCTCCTCCTACATAATTATTAAATGAGCATAAATAGGAGTAAATTAGGAAAAGATTGACAAATATGAAAACTATGCCTTATATTTAAGATTAAGATAAACTCCTCAAATACGTACTACCTCCTGTCCTAAATATAAGACAAAGTTTGTAGTGCTATTTACACTACAAAATTTGTCCTATATTTAGGACCCGAGAGAGTATTATATTAAATTATACATGAGTATTGATTAAGAAACAATGAAAACAAATGTATTCAAAGAAATAGCATGGAATAAATGAGAAGGGATAAATCTCATCCGTGTACAAAATGAAACAGCATCGTAGGAAGAAGGAAGCAATAATGGTTTAAAGTTACTGGGGATTAAAGGAAGTATGGCAATGCACTGAAAAAGCATTTTGTCACATATCAATTGTGTATCCACAAATGTTTATGAGGAAGATTATGGTCTTCTGCCCCTCTCTCACCATTGTAGATGCCTCTTGTGCAGTCATCTGCTAAAAGCATTTTGAAATAAACAAAACCAAACACCTGAATCAAAGTGTTCATAACCTTCACTTATAAACTCAAGTCTTAAAGTTGAAATGGATTTTAATGATGGAACCAGAATGAGACCAACCTGAAAGCTTCCATCACAACTTATTGTGCCTTCAGTGATGCGCCCCCTGTTGGCCCTCAATTTTGAGGCATTTTTCAAATTTTTTTTTCATGATTCTTTTAATCATTAGATTCTGTATGAAATGAGTAAAATTTTGATGGTAAAAAATGGAGTTTTTTTTTCAATTTTTTATGATTTTTTGAAAATTCAAGACTCTAAATGAAAAAGAGACTACATAATTTTGAAGTTTTAAATCTTTTAAAAATAATAAAAAATTGTAAATAACTCTATTTTTTATTTATAAGATATCAAAATGTCACTAATTTTATATTGGATCTAATGATCAAAGGAACTATGAAAAAACATTTGGGAAGTGTCCAAAAATTGAGGGGGCAGTAGGCACCCTGCCTTTTAGCAACGCTTGGGATCGCTCGTTTATCTTGCAATTTTTTATTGGAAACCAGAACCAATAGACAAAGCATTCTTTCGGTCTGTTAATATTTGGATCCAAGTTTTTGGTTTGCCCGTTGATATATTATTGCTCAGAGCCTGTTGCTAAAATACTTGGAAACTCCATAGGAAAAAGAACTTGCTCTGTTTCATAAACAGGGGTCGCTAGTTACATAAGAGAGTATTAGAGTAACTAATATCAATTGATTAGTAGTCTTTGTTATGAATTAGTTTGTACACGTCAGCACTCTCGTTAGTCTAAGCCTCTGGCTATAACAATAAGTATAGGCATCTTGAACCATCCACTCTTCTAAGTGATTCATAGAGGCGTGTCTAGTTTATGATATTGTGTATGGAGGCCTTATTGTTTTATATGGTTCTTTTCTAGTTTATTGACCTATTTTCTCCAAATAATATGTACTTTTACATGCTGTATCATGTTACTTTAATGTGAAATTTCTTTTACATAAAAAAAAAATCTATAAAATTAAATACCCATCTCTACGTTAAACCACGTTAGTGTTGTCACGTGCAGTGCAAGAAGAATTCGCTACCAAAGCTTCTTTGATATATATATATATGCATTATTAAATATGTATAATATAATTAAATGTGTAGTAGTTTTGACAAAGTCAGTAATGACATTGACAAATTCAATAATGGAAATAACAAAATTCGTAATGGTATGGACAAAACCGTTTGCTGATGAACCTTGACTTGCATGTTTTCATCAGCATTTTTGCACAAAACATTTTTGTCAAAACCATTATAATTCTTATCAAAATCATTACTAAACTTGTCAAAAGAGAGTATTAGAGTAACTAATATCAGTTTATTAGTAACTAATATATGTCAAAGGTAGTACAATATTAATATCATCGCTCAATGAAGTATTAAAAAACTGACGTATCAACAACACCAACTTAATAATTCAAGTACAATACAGAGTACTCAGAAAAATATGACTCATGCATCTCATAAAAAGCATCAAATATTTAAACTGTATTACATTCAAATGATTACAACATAAAATTCACATTTCATGATCTTCATTCGTCTCCCTTATTGATCAAGCTGCCCATATTTAGATATGCCACTACAGAGGATAACTTCATCTGAAATTTACAACAATAAAAACAATTACTTAGTTAATACCATTGAAAATTACTTAGTAACAACGAGGATAATTATTAATAAAAAAGCCTTCAAAGAAAATCAGAAACCTGGACCAATAATGAAGGGCCAATATTGCTAAGAAACATCCCTAAAATACACGCACACACACGGAGAGGGTCGATGGGCAGAAAAAAATACCTCCATTGATTTCTCTCTCTATTAAATATCTTCACTATTAGATTAAGTTTTAATAATTGAGATATAATGTTATATTAATATTTTTATATACTATTAAATCCTCACTATTAAAACTTTATCTAATGATGGAGATATTCAATAGAGAGAAATCAATGAAGACATTCCTTTCCGATTTAGAACGGTTATATATAACTTTTCTCTACTTGAAGGTTCAACTCGTGCGAGCGCACACAAGCATGCTTACATATAACAATGGGTGCCAGTCAAAGAACTGAAGAAGTAATGTGTGAACAGATATTTAATTATAAAATAAAAGAATTTTTTCTGAAAATACATCCTCACAACTTTCTCTTTAAATAATGCATACATAATTCGAAATTTTTGAACTATAAATACAATTTAAAGGCAAAAAAGATTAAATAGAATGTTACCAATTAAGCTCCAATATATATATGTGTGTTTATATCTTAGCTTAAAGGATATACCATATATTAAATATGTTATGTTCTCGTGAGATGTTCAAAATTCTAACACGACTTCATTTGCATAAAACTCAAAATTATATAATATCATCTCGTCACTATGTACAGTCGTTTAAACCGATTAGTTAGGAATTAAAAAAAAAAGGATTAGAATCAAAAGGGGGCATTTAAGTAAATTAAACAATGTGACTGAATAGACAATTACATGGTTGGATAAATGGGCGCATATAGGTGTGCATGCAATTTTAAAAATTATAGGAAGGTTTATGCTACACAACTTCTATTATTAAAAAGGACAGACAGTAATAACAAATCGAGACTATATAGTTGACAAATGGGATCGAACATGTGACATTTTATTTAGAGGGACTATTATGCCGCAAGTTATAATAAGTTCATTGGCTGTTATGCAATTTATTTTTTTTAATTTTGGGAAAGAATCCTATAAGTTTTTAAGATAGATGAGAAATTTGTGTAACTAAGATAAAATATAGAATATTTCAGTGTACTTGACTTAAAAAATCAATTCCTGTAATTAACCAAGACTCTATAAAGTTGTTGAGAATTGATCACGATTAGAAGAAATATTCTTCACCGTCTCTCTCTCTTATGCACACACGTGAGCATAAATATATTATGAACAAAACATATACTGACATTTCCAACAACCAAAGGAAAAAAAAGCCAACACACAAGATAAAATCAAGCAAGGTTATAAAATAACACCAGTGTATCGTAACAATGTATGTTCATAGAAGGTTTACCTCATTTGATAGATAGTGTGAGTGGTTAAGTAGTATGTTGAACAAAGCCCATTTCCTAATGGCTCCAACGTATAACTGCGATCCATTGCCCCTCATGTCTTTGATAATCAACATATATTTGAGGAAAGATTCTACAGAGAATCAAGTCCACACATTTCCAGTATCTGATCCTCCACCGCCTCCAGAAGAAAAGAGGCGCAATAATAATTCCTAAGCCGAAAACCACTCCCAATTCCAAACCTTGGATAAGCTCAAAATCAATTACGTGGTTATTGGCAGATGTTAGGGACGGCATTAGCACTTGTGGCCCATTGTTTGGACTTTGGGTCAAAGGAGGTCCATCAAGACCATCATTGCCTTGGAAGGAAGATGGCTCAAATGATTGAAGCTGTGTGTACCTGTAGGGATCTTTCCCAACAAATGATTATGGGACAAGTTCACAAATGAAAGGAATGACAAACTTGCAAGACCTGTTGGAATCTCTCCTGACAAAAAGTTTTTTGATAGGTCAAACGACTCAAGTTGTTGCAATTTCCATATCGATGATGGAATGTGGCCTGACAGATTATTATTTGACAGGTTGAGCACATGGAGTGCGGTAAAATCCATCATCTCTTTTGGTATTGACCCTTCAATTTGATTGGATGAGAAGTCAATAGACGTGAAGACCCTTAGAATTTTAGTCAAGGTCATTTCTTTACCTTTCATGGTAACCATCACTTGATCTTGATAATTTATTGAGCTATATTCAGAGACGATAAAGTGGATATGGTTTGCCTTTGATGTTGTTTGATTTTTATCAAGAATCATTGCCTTCAAAGTTGGAAAGAATTCTCCCGGTAGCGTTCCATTAAAATTGTTGAAAGCCAGATCAACAAGTTGAAGCATCTCCCAAATCATTCTCTTCATTTTTGGACACCCAATAGGACCATGGAAATTGTTTCTTCGCAAAACCATGACACGGAGTTTTGGTATTGTCTTCAACAAGCATGGAAACTGATCGTGTATCTTGTTATTTCCAATGTCTAACACCTCTAATGCGGTGCAATGGGACATAGATTTTGGAATTGGCCCTTGTAAATTATTACTACTAAGATCGAGAGTCTGAAGAGTACATAAAGCTTGAAAAGTATCAGGAATATTGCCACTAAGATTGTTCTTTCCTAAATTCAATACCCCCAGAGACTCACTAATTGCTAGACAATGTGGAAACCCCCCGCTGAATTTGTTGTAGGAAAGATCAATCACTTGAAGATTTGAAGCATTATAGCAGATGAAAACAGGGATTCTTCCATAAATAGCATTGTGCGATAGAGAAAGAAAAACTGTGTTAGACAGATAGTTTCCAATGTCAGAGGGAATAACAGAGCTGAATTTATTGTATGAAAAGTCCAAATAAGAGGCGAATAGAGGAAATGCTGGAAGTTTGCCTTGGAGGCGGTTGTCATGTAGGTCAAGCACATCCAAATCACCATAAGAGCTAAAATTATATGGGATTCCCTCTCTCTCTTGAAATAAATTGTGAGAAAGATTTAATGCACCAAGATTGCTAAGCTCCCAAATCCAGTAGGGTATTTTTTCTGCAATTTCATGGTTTGAGAGGTCTAAAATGACTAGTCCGGATAGATTTCTCAAGAAACATGGGAATTGTCTCAACTTGCAAGATGCCAACTTTACAGTATCCAAGAATGGAAAGGATAACCGTTTAGCATTCTTAACATTGGCATCAATTGACAGGTAATTGTTTGAAAGATCCAATGCAATTAAATTGTCAAGTCTCCAAAACATATCTAGCCGTATTTTGCCATTGAACTTGTTCGAAGACAACAAGAGGACCTCAAGCCCTCTAAGATGAAAAATAAATTGAGGAATAGGCCCTTGTAAAGAGTTACTACTCAAATCAAGTCTTCGTATCATGGAGGAAGAGACATTTGAAATTGCATCAAACTCTTGAAAACGGTTGTTGGAAAGACCTATGTATTGTAGCAATGGAAGAGAAAACAAAGACATAGGAACACTCCCATTCAGGGAATTGTCCTGCAAATTGAAGAAGACTAGCTTTACAAGGCCTTTAAAATGTGCTGATGATATTCCACCACTTAATTTATTATAAGCTAGTTCTATAACAATAAGCTTTTTGGCCATACCAAATGGTGGAATTGGACCTGTGAAGAAGTTATATGACAAGTCCAGGACAGCAAGCTCGGTGAGATTTGACATGGAATTTGGTAGTGTTCCATTAAATTGGCTCAAAGATATTTCTAATCTAGACAGCCGCCGTAAGTTGCTTATGGAATCTGGTAATG
Organism: Inga leiocalycina; assembly: GCA_963242795.1. Taxonomy (NCBI): domain Eukaryota; kingdom Viridiplantae; phylum Streptophyta; class Magnoliopsida; order Fabales; family Fabaceae; genus Inga; species Inga leiocalycina. Next base: position 58,449,994 of record OY725328.1, read on the forward strand.
TTCCTGAGAAATTTGTAAAACTTAGAATTAATGTCTGGAGAGAACCGATCTATGGGAAGCCTGGCAGAGAACCTTGAAGACCAACATTGGATGATAGATCAAGAGCAGTGAGTGTCTGTACTTGGAAGATCTTATCTGGAAAACTACCACGCAAATTACAAGATTTGAGATCCAGTTGGGTTAGATTTGAGAATTTAGCAAAGAAATCTGGCACTCGAGCTGACAAAGAGTTGTTATACAAACGAATTATGGAGAGATTTTGAAGAATTTTCAGGGAGGAATCAATGGGGCCTGATATGTTGCAATTTGACATGCTTAGAACCTGTAGATGAGGGAGAGAAGACGACAAAGCAGGACCCCATTCATTTCCCTTGAGCGCTATATTAATGCCATCTAGATATAGTTCTCTAACTTCACTGAGGTTCTGAACAAGCTTCACCATATTTGGATTCTCAAGTTTCAGAGCTGATTCTCCTAAATCATAAGGAGTAGACAGATCAAGAATGGCTAACCTCGTGAGCTGAGCAATCTCCATTGGTATCTGGCCCACAAAACCACCAGCTGACAAATTAAGAGAAGTTAAGCTCTTCAAAACTTCGATTCTGGATGGAATCATAGAATTGAAGTTATTGAAAGCCAAATTCATATGCTTGAGATATTGGAGGCTGAACAGAGTATTGGAATTTTCTAGTCCTCCCGAGATTGATTCCTCACTGAGGTCTAGACCAGCAACATGTCCCTCCGCATCCCATGTTACGCCTCTCCATTCACTGCAAGGGATGCTTTCATTCCAGAACAACAATTTGCTGGAATCAATAGGGTTGAATTTGAGGGTTTTCTTCAATTGAAGTAACAAAAGTTTCTGGTCTTCAAGACAGTGGACAGAATTTCCAGAAACCAGAGAGACGTTGAGACAAAGACATGCCCAATAATGACAGAAAAATAAGGGAAGCCATAAAGCTAATGATATTTTCATTGGACGTTGGGGAATACCGTGCTTAAGGCTCATACAACTGAAGACTGAAGCAGCGAAGAGACTAGTGGTGGATTCTGAGGGTTCAAGACCATGAACATCAATTCTGGGGCCTGAGCTTTCAGCTTTTACGTATCCAAAAACCGAGTTGGGTATGGCTGGTAAAGACGCATGGGAGCGCAGAAGAAAAGAAGAAAAAAAGGCACATATTCCGACCAGTTGACTAGTGAGTCAGCGTCAGAGTAAACTCAAAAAAATCCAAGTCGTTGGTTGTTGGGAAAGGAAGCTAATAAAGTTGGAAGAAAACGCAGAGAAAATAATGGTGTCTCAGTTGAAGACTACTGACTGCTACAGAAACATTCCACGCGTCTTCAAAATGCAATCATAGAGTGACGTGAACCATACTGCATGAGACCGTTGTGAACAGAAGGCAATAATATAGGTGGATGCCTCTCTTCCTCATCGAGTACTCCTTGGATGTCTTTTTCAATTGTATTATTTAAGGGTAACTGTTTTTTTTTTTTATATTATCATTCCCGTATTACGGTATGGCGGTCTCTCCCAATATAAATGATGCCTCTAAAAAATAATGGTAATTTTATCCTCCTAACAATATACATCGTTGCACAATGAGCTTAAAATTCTGAGAAAAATTGCAGTTTTATTAAGATGAAGCACTCCAAGATCTTTATTTTATTTTATAAAGCGTTTTTACACTCCACTAACTTTGACACCATTAATTTTATTAAGGGGTAATTTTGACCGTACAATTTTAATTAATTGACAAAAATATCTTAAATGATAATATTTTAATGCACTCATTCTTGATTTAAAAAACTAAAAATAATATATCAATATTTAAAATTGTAATATCAACATTTTTTTGTTAATAAAACTATTGGTGTTAATTAGAGTTAGAAGATTGAAATAACAATCTATAAAATTAAAAAAAAAACATCAAATTAAAATCTTGTATTAAAGTAGAGGACAAAAATACTCTTTGTTAATACAATTGATACTCACATATAATTTAAATGTTATGATACAGATATACTCGTACCACTGATGGATGAGTGATGATATATATTAAGTAAAATCATATCAAGGTAGGGTAGTTATTCAAGGAAGTATGGCAAACATTAAGCATGCATCGCTATTAGCTGCTCACACCCTGAAGCCACCCTCTAGCAACTCTTTGCTGGTATCATCCTTGAATATGTTTTAATTAATTATCAGTAGACATTTACATATAATAAATTAGCTGTTTCCCATGTTGCCAATAATGGTGGATTTTTAGGAACAGTATTGAATGTGTTATGTTGAGAGATTCATACACCTTGGTGGTCCATCGTTTGCCTTCACCATTGTGAATGGCATCAACAAAGGCAGTGTAGTTCCAATTCTTAATCATATTGTACGGCCTGTCTTGGATTTCGACTTCAATTGTGTATCCGCCATTGTTTATGAGGAAGATTATGGTCTTCTGCCCCTGCCTCAGCATGGTAGACACCTCTTGTGTCATCTGCAAAAAGCATTTTGAAGAGCACAAAAATAAACACTTAAATCAGTTCCAAGTAGTGATACTTGTACAGTTTGCGATGGTTTGTATTAGATTTCTTATATAGGTATATATTGGGGTTGTCTTTTGATCAAAACAGTTGAAGCTAATTAAGACTTCTTTTAGCATTATATCCCTTCAATCCTTTGTCTAATTAGTCGATATGGGATTCTTATATTCTAATATGAAATAGGAATAAGACCAACCTGGAAGCTTCCATGACCAGCGCAAGCAATGTCTCGTTTTCTCAGGAACAGCTTGTGCATAGCCAAGTGTGGCACCAACAGACCATCCTATTGATCCATACTGCATTTGGAACTCATACCTGTTTGGTAGTTAGTCCCCTGTGCCAGCAATAACAGCAGTTTCAGTAAACATTTTTTGAATATCCTTGAACAGAGCTAAATTTATTGAAAGAGGAATCCAAATAAGAGGCGGATGGAGGAATTGCCAGAAGTGTGCCTTGAAGACAATTGTCATGTAGGTCAAGCACAACCAAATTACTATGAGAGCTGAAATTATGTCGGATTCTTTCTCTCTCCCAAAGTAAATTGTGAGAAAGGTTTAACTGAGCAAGATAGCAAAGCTCCCAAATCCACTTGGGGTTTTTTTTTCCTGCAATCTCAAGAAACCTTGAAATTGTCTCAAATTGCAAGATGTCAACATCAAACTAGTCATGTTAGGAAAGGATAACCACTTAGCATTTTTAACATTTGCATCAATTGACAAGTTGTTGTTTGAGAGATCCCTTATAGATAGATTTTGAAGTCCCTCAAACATATCCAACCGTATTGTTCCATTGAAAATGTTCAAAGACAATTGGAGGACTTTAAGCCTTTTGAGATGAGAAATAAATTGAGGAATCGGCCCTTCTAAATATCTATGGCTCAAGTCAAGAACTTGTAACACGGAGGAAGGGACATTTGAATTTGCATCCAATCGACCTTGAAAGAGGTTGTTGAAAAGCTCAATCCTCTGAAGTGATGGTTGTAAAAGCAAGGACATGGGAATGCTCCCATTTATGATTTAACATATTGTTTTGTAAACAAGCACTAACTTCCTCGCGTGATGCACGGGATGAATTAGCTTAAGTGTAGTCAATATTCCTAATATATCCAATTATGCATAAATGAGTTCCAATGACTTAAACTGCACGCACCGCATGCAAATATATTAATATTAACTAAAATGCCATAAAAGTGCAAAAATTCGAAATTGCCACATACATCACGGAATGTGTTTTCATTAAAATATGACACATTATGAACCAACACAATGCTAACCATTTATCTCTAATCATAAACACTATAATACATTTCACATGAATGAAATTAAACCTCTCTCTCAATAGGATCCTCCAAAAGCCACCATACAATAAACTATGGAAACAAAGAATAATCCCAATAACCATTAGAGCCTCTCCAACATTGTCATTATCAATGTCAACAACAGGCAAGATAAAAATCCATAATGGAGTAGTACAGAGTAGAATGAAAGTAGCAATATAAACATATATGTTTCCAAAACTAAACCTCTCTATATTCCTACCAAACACACAAAAAGTGTAGAGATATGTAGTAGATATATCCTCCCAAATTTCAACTATTTTTCCTTTCCACTATTATTCATTCTCAAATACCCTATGCAAAACATTGTTCTGCGAGAATTAAGCAAGCAATAGTGTTCATTGGCAATTAATGACACCAATGAAGCTTTCCTTTGCTTTTCTTGTTACATAGTAAAAAAAATTGTAAGTCATTAACTTCAAGCCTTTTTCAACAGATTAACTTCAATGCTTACTAAACCTGTCCGAAAAACGACAAGTACAGGTCATTGTTTGTCTGCTGCATAAGCATTGCACGCGTTTTCATGTGGATCATTTTGGCTGCGTGAGACTGTGTTGCTGCAATTTTAGAGCGTTCACAACGCAGCGATTACGGAATGCATCAATATATAATTTTGATACTGAATTAGGATGAAAAGTCTGAAAGACAGAAAACAGAATTGATATATATATGATCTCCATTATGTTTTGTTTCTAACCCTTGTGTGTATTTCAACATGAGAATTCACGCTTAAATGATCATACCCACTCTTTACCAACGACGCCAAGGAAAATAATAGTATGTCCTTGACTTCTACGGTTTTTTTTTCCTACTAAATGTTTATACCGGTTGTTTAATTTTTGTCAGGAATGTCGTTTTCTTTGAATTATTTAGTAGATCTCTGTCCTCTTTTAATCTTGTCTCTTACAAAAATTCCAACTTCTTGATATGACTTCACTTAACCAAATACTTCATCCGGTACTTAATATAAGACATATTTACCTAATTTGATTAGATTAAGGAAGTTAGTTAAGTTAAATAATATGACATGTATTTCCTAAAACACAATAGTCATTCTCCTTAATGCTTTCTTTCCCCCTCCTCCTACATTATTATTAAAAGAGTATGAATATGGGTAAATTAGGAAAATATTGACAAATGTGAAAACTATATCTTAAGATTAAGATAAACTCCCCAAATATGATCTATATTAAAATATGGATGAGTGTTGATTAAGAAACAATGAAAACAAATGTATTCAAAGAAATAGCATGGAATTAATCTCATCCATGGACAAAATGAAACAGCATCGTAGGAAGAAGGCAACAATAATGGTTTAAAGTTACTGGGGATTAAAGGAAGTATGGCAATGCATTGAAAAAGCATTTTGTCACATATCAATTGTGTATCCGCAATTGTTTATGAGGAATATTATGGTCTTATGCCCCTATCTCACCATTGTAGATTCCTCTTGTGCAGTCATCTGCAAAAAGCATTTTAAAATAACACAAAACGAAACCTGAACCAAAGTGTTCATAACTTTCACTTATAAACTCAAGTTTTAAAGTTGAAATGGATTTTAATGATGGATCCGGAATGAGACCAACCTGGAAGCTTCCATCACCAATGCAAGCAATGACTCGTTTCTCAGGAACATAGCTTGTGCGTAGCCAATAGTGGCGCCAACTAACCAACCCATTGATCCATACTGGATTTGGAACTCATACCTGTTTGTTCATTTCAAAATATTCTCATCATCATTATCAATGTCTAAACACTTAGGTCTGTTTGGTATGAGGGATTTGGAGGAGACCGGAGAGGATGGAAAATTTGTATGACTTTTATTGAAAAAAATTAGAACAGAATATTCCAATTTTTATGAATATGTTAGAACAGAATATTCACCCTCAGTGGTTCTTTATGTTGATTCGCAAGTTGCACCGATCTACGCTGCTTCCAAGTCGTACGTGGTTAAAAGCATCTGGCTTTCTACCAATATCACTATCTATTCATTCAAGTCATTGATAACTGCCATATTCATGTCACGAAGCAGCTTCAATCCCTAAGTAATCTGTATTGGAAACTTCATGGTGAAGTTTGTGTTCTACAACAACATGGAAACTGTTTTTTTTGGTCTTTTTTATTAGCAAAGCAGGGTGCCTGTTGTGCCTTAAGTGATGTGCCCCCTAATGGCCCTCAATTTCGGGGCACTTTCCAAATGTTTTTTTCATATTTTTTTTATTATTAGATTCTACATGAAATAAGTAAAATTTTGATATCTCCTAGGCAAAAAACAGAGTTATTTTTATTTTTTTATGATTTTTTGAAGATTTAAAACTCTAAATAAATAAAAGATTCACATTTTTTAAGGCTTAAATCTTTAAATAATTGTAAAAAAATTATAAATCACTCCTTTTTTTTTAATCATAAAAAAATCAAAATATCACAAATTTTATGTAGGATTTAATGATCAAAGGAACTATGAAAAAACATTTGGGAAGTGCTCCAAAATTGAGGGGCAGCAGGCACCCTGCCTTTTAGCAACGCTTGGGATCGCTCGTTTATCTTGCAATTTTTTATTGGAAACCAGATTTACCAATAGACAAAGAATTCTTTCGGTCTGTTAATATTTGGATCCAAGTTTTTGGTTTGGCCGTTGATATATTATTGCTCAGAGCCTGTTGCTAAAATACTTGGAAACTCCATAAGAAAAAGAACTTACTCTGTTTCATAAACAGAGGTCGCTAGTTACAGAAGAGAGTATTAGAATAACTAATATCAGTTGATTAGTAGTCTCTATTATGAGTTTGTTATGAGCAAGGTTCTGAAGCCTGGATTGATCATTGGATCGGTTGGTGTACTGGGTCAAGGGTCAGTGGGTTAGACCGATGTCAAACGGGAGTTAACCGAGGCCAAACTGATGAGAAATTGAATATTTTAGGTTTATTAATATGAAATTCTAAAGCAAAATATAAACAAATTGATTTTTAAAAAGGTAAAAAATAAAAAAAATGCTGGATTGGACTGTAACCCCCTGCCGTAATTATATCCGAAATACGCATTTAAAGTGAAATAGAGACCAATAATAAACAAATAACATTTTACAAACCCATCTACCAGACGGGGTTTTCACAAATGCCTTTCAAAATCATTGATAACTTGGTCTCACATTCACATTCCGAATACAATTACATCACGCGGAATATCACATTTATAACAAATCAGAGTACACAATATAATCCCGGCAACTCCCGGGTTCCATTTATTAACTCAAAGCCTTACAGGGCATATTCGCCCCTACAAGCCCTCATATGGGGATTACACAAATCTTTCTCATACATATACAAATATCCAATACTCATTTCAAATACATAACCAAATATACTCATCCATATCTATATATATTCCCAACTATGATAACCAACTACCGAATCTTCAATCCCGAAGGAGTCTTCATCGCCCTTAGCTGCTCGCTATACCTTGATCTACTACCCTGTCTGAAAGGTTAGTAGGGGAGGGTGAGATTCTAGAGAATCTCAGTAGGATAACAATATCAATATGCACGTACGATACATGTTTAATGCATGACATGCTTGCATCACACAACTCATGATAACACAATGACAATTTGCAAGCTCAATGCTTCGAACAATATACCTATGGCCATAGCATAAATTGAAACATAGCTTCAAGTTACACATATTTATGCAAAGCTAAGACATGCACCAACACACTAACACATATATCAAATACAAGCAGAAGAGATATGTTCCCTACCCTCTTTCCACGTATGCTCCAACTCCGCTTACTCACGATCAGAACGAATACCAAACCACGTCCAGGGTGAACATCAACCCTATAACCAAAGCAAGGACATAGGGTTATTCTCTATTCCAAAACCTTACTTCCATATCACTTAATGTTGGTTACCATTTAACACCTTTAGGTGGCTAATCAAAGCCTAAACATATGCCTAAAGGCTTGGGAAACACTTGACCAAAGATCACCTTTTAAAAGTCCAAAATGCTGATTTTTGGGGGTGGGCCGCGGCCCACAATCCTTGGGCTGCGGCCCAAGGCTGTCCAGAGACGCACAGAAACATTTGGGCTGCGGCCCAAGAAAATCCAGTTTCTGGCTGAACTTCCAAAAATCATAACTAATTCCACAAAAATCGAAATGAGGTGATCCCAAAGCCAAATGAAAGCTATTCAAGTCCTCTACACAGGAAAAATACTGACCAATACTGGAAATCACCACACAAATACAGAATTCCCAAACATTCAAGACTGTCCCAAAACAGAACCCATTTTCGACCTCAAACTTTGGACAGTTCAAACTCACAGCTCACCAAGCGAAATGACACAAAGTTTATGTCCATTTTGAAGCTTAGGAAGTGAACTTCAAAACTGGAAAGTTTCAGAATTTTCTAACATCATTTGCCTATTCAAAATGGCAACACAAACAGACTGCCCAGACAGAATTCTCACTGGACAGAATTTCCAGTTTTGCAACCAATGATTCCAATCCAATTCAAACCAATTCCAATGATTAAATACCACAACATGGCACCATTTTCAACATAAAACACAACCCAATTCATCCAATCAAAAATCACATGAAAATCAGGGCAAAATTCGAAATTCACTAAACTCATCCAAAAATCACAAAACTTAGATCAAAAGGCTTCAAATACTCACCTCTTCCTCTTTCCCAAACCAATTCTTTGATTCTCCATCTTTCCAAATTTCCTCAAGCCATCAAACACCTTCAATCAAGAATCTAAAACCATAGAGATGAAGCTCTCATCACTATGAACAACTTTATAGAAGGACATTAGAGCATTAGAGGACAAGAAGCCAACCAAAATCTCACCTCTAGTTTTCTCTTTCTTCCTTGAGCTAGGCGAAATGAAGAACAAGAGAGAGAAGTATGAAGATGAAAATGATGAAGATGATGTTCAGTTTTTGGAGCCACAAACCGACCTAATAGAGAGAGGGAAGAGGAAAAAGCAAACTTTGAACATTTGACTTGATCCAAGGGTCCAAAAAGTGCCACATGTCAACATCTTGCAATATCCTCCATGAGCTCACATAGGCACATGCACACATGATTCCACCCTTTGATCTATACACAAATCAATCCTAACCATTGATCTTGAAGTTACCAATGAGTTTCCTCTTCGGTAACTGACCAATCGGTCGGTAACTTTACCGTTTTGCCCCTGATTACGGTAATTCTCATTGAATCACCACCAACACTTCACATCTTTTCATTTAGCCACCATATGCGCCTTCCCTCTATTTTAAGTCAATTTAGATGTTAATCCATAATTGAGCTTAAATACAGGGTTTCGGCGCTGCTCACAACACATACGAATCACGTCGGGTGCCAAATCACACCATGATCTCCAAAAGGGTTCATTCATCACTAATGACATCCACTTTTGGAGTCATTAACCCTTAATTACAATTTAGGATCCTGCTAAACCAGGGCTTAGCAGTCCACTAATCTCAGGCTTATTCTCTAGCCTCAAGTCTCAGAATTCGGGGTGTTACATTTCTCCCCCCGTTCAATAAATTTCGTCCTCGAAATTTGTCGAACCATTTAATCCACAAACCCGATTCTCGCAAGAATCTCAAACAATGAATGCAACTCAGTTGCCACAAATTGCAATCGGCCCATTTCACGATTGCCGCACAAACATAATCACCATACATTTCCAAACAAGTGCAATCGCCTTCACGTACGATTGCCACAACACCATTATAACATAACCACAATCGTCGTAAGCTCCCCAATTCATGAGTGGCTAGTACATCTCAATATCTGGAGGTTCTAAATCATGAGCCATATCATAAGATTTTGGCAGTTGGGCAACTCAAGCCACTACTCTGTAGTTACCCCTTCCGGGAGTAACCCCAAAACACTACCACCTCAATACATCAAACGACAGCCTCAGCTGTATACACAAACATTCAGCTTCTGCTATATCTACTTTCACAGCTTTACCCTCACCCGTACACCCACCAGTAACTCCACTAGTGGTGACCGGGATTCTTTGGGTATTCACAACAATCACATTGCCGTATCAAGTTTCACGGCATTACCCTCACCCATCCAGGGCTTTTGGGTCTCAATCACAATATCACATTGCAAGAATACCTCGGCTTCCGCCACTTGCACAAATACGACAGCTTCCCGTTGTCTCACAAATACACATTGCCCTTCTGGCATTCACGTCACAGTTCACATTCCCAACAACAAACATCGCAGATTCTAATTTTACGCACCGCCTTTCGGCCTGGGGTCAACACCGGTGCAACCAACGTGGTGGCTAGCCAGGTTGGCCATGCCGGGGTAGTGCCCTCAGAATAGAGAACCCCCGATCATGTAGTCGAATTAGCCATCAGCTGAATTAGCTCTGCTATACTAGACAACTATACCTCAGTCCCAGCTTATCCACAATTGTCACATATTCACAATCACACTCCACTCTCATCCGCTTTCTCCGCCGGGAAGACACACAGTCTTTACCCGAACCGTTGTTAGCTACTCAGGGACTATTGACGTGGCAGTGCACACACATAGCCATTCAGGCTCACAATAGTAGATCCACAATCACACCCTACCCTCATCCCCTTTCTCCGTCGGGAAGACACACAGTCTTTACCCGAACTGTTGTTAGCGACTCAGGGACTATTGGCGTAGCGGTGCTCACACATAGCCTTTCGGCTTCCACATCACACTCCACCCTCATCCCCTTTCTCCGCCGGGAAGACACACAGTCTTTACCCAAACTGTTGTTAGCTACTTAGGGACTATTGGCGTAGCAGTGCATATACATAGCCTCGCGGCTCACAAATAGTCAATCCCCCGTAACTACCGCCCCGAAGGCACGGTCCTCCGCCATAGGAATCACCCCATGCGGCCGCAGGTGAGAGACTTACAAATATCAGTCACATCCTGAGCCTATGCCTACCAGGCACAGCCCACCAGACCAAACCGATCCAGCCCAACCAGGTAGATGGACTCACAGTACACAATCGTAACAAGCTGGAACCAGGCATATTAACAACTTCATCTTCAACATCTTGAACTCTTTTCAATGACTGGGATCCTTCAAGACCCCTTCTCACAATACAACTTGACTCTGAAGTTTTACCTTCTGAAGCCATCACTAGCACATTGCACTTTCTGCAAATTCGAGCTTCTGCTCAACACAATTCTCAAACATCACATGCACCACGCTTCCGCTGCACACTCCGAGGTCTTGATCCTCATCTGTGCCTTAAACAATGTCAGGGTGACTCAATAGGAGTCCCATAGGAATCTCCTACTACCCCTGTCCACACACATAATATGTGCCAGACCTTGGCTCAATTCAACTCGAATCATTCAGAGCCATAACCAACACATCGTTGAGATCCCATACTCCCAACGTTCCCAGAGCTCTACTCTACGATTCAACGTCACGGCGATTGCTCTCGACAGTTCGTTATCAAGGTGGCTGTACACTAAGGTTCATCGTCACGGTGGCTCCATTCTAGGGTTCATCGTCATGGTGGCTCCACACTACGGTACTGTACCCGATGCTTCACTCAGTCACCTGACTGGTCAGCCCCTTCGGTCAGAATCCTCCGTAAGTAGCCCTTTCCAATCAGATCTCACCGTAGGTAGCCCTCTCCGATCAGATCTCACCATAGGTAGCCCTCTTCCATCAAAACTCCCCGTAGGTAGCACTCTCCGATCCGAATCCTCCATAGGTAACTTTTCCCTCTGCTAGATTTACAATTAGCAATCTCGGGGTACCTGATACATATTTCAATTCAATTCTAGTACCATGCTCTGGCACCACAGACCATCTAGGTCAAGTCAAACTCCTAAGAATCAGCCCAGCTATTGAGTCTGACCCTTGGAGCACAATTCAATTTAGTTCTCAAAGTCTTAACCTCAATTGAATCGGGAAACCACTTCCCTCGTTTCACGGAGCATCATCAACTCCAACTCAAATTCATCATTTCTACGGAGCATCTTTATAACTCCACACAAATTCAAATATCTCTGCCAGCCTAAGGCACACCGGTCCCCTAGGTCTTAAGGCCTTTACACCCACAAGCTCTGTATGACGTCACTACATGTAACATCATACCACCTAGGGTTTCTCACCCCACCATTAGGTTCATACTGAAACCTAAAACCTCAATATCACACATCTAGGAAATCATTTTCCTTAGTTCTCTGATCAAATGATGGGTCTGATTACCTCTACCTCTAGGTCTGCACCTCAAATTCTCAGGCGAATTATACTGACTCACCATATCCACAACACAAATAATGTATACACACATCCCTTAAACTCATATATCCACAAACAACAGGGACCATAATGTGTATACCACAATAAGCAAAGTCATCTCCTATAACTTAAGACAGCAACTACTGTCATTATCCTAGCAAATCCTTTACTTGCCAGGAACAGCAGCTCTGATACCAAAATGTAACCCCCTGCCGTAATTATATCCGAAATACGCATTTAAAGTGAAATAGAGACCAATAATAAACAAATAACATTTTACAAACCCATCTACCAGACGGGGTTTTCACAAATGCCTTTCAAAATCATTGATAACTTGGTCTCACATTCACATTCCGAATACAATTACATCACGCGGAATATCACATTTATAACAAATCAGAGTACACAATATAATCCCGGCAACTCCCGGGTTCCATTTATTAACTCAAAGCCTTACAGGGCATATTCGCCCCTACAAGCCCTCATATGGGGATTACACAAATCTTTCTCATACATATACAAATATCCAATACTCATTTCAAATACATAACCAAATATACTCATCCATATCTATATATATTCCCAACTATGATAACCAACTACCGAATCTTCAATCCCGAAGGAGTCTTCATCGCCCTTAGCTGCTCGCTATACCTTGATCTACTACCCTGTCTGAAAGGTTAGTAGGGGAGGGTGAGATTCTAGAGAATCTCAGTAGGATAACAATATCAATATGCACGTACGATACATGTTTAATGCATGACATGCTTGCATCACACAACTCATGATAACACAATGACAATTTGCAAGCTCAATGCTTCGAACAATATACCTATGGCCATAGCATAAATTGAAACATAGCTTCAAGTTACACATATTTATGCAAAGCTAAGACATGCACCAACACACTAACACATATATCAAATACAAGCAGAAGAGATATGTTCCCTACCCTCTTTCCACGTATGCTCCAACTCCGCTTACTCACGATCAGAACGAATACCAAACCACGTCCAGGGTGAACATCAACCCTATAACCAAAGCAAGGACATAGGGTTATTCTCTATTCCAAAACCTTACTTCCATATCACTTAATGTTGGTTACCATTTAACACCTTTAGGTGGCTAATCAAAGCCTAAACATATGCCTAAAGGCTTGGGAAACACTTGACCAAAGATCACCTTTTAAAAGTCCAAAATGCTGATTTTTGGGGGTGGGCCGCGGCCCACAATCCTTGGGCTGCGGCCCAAGGCTGTCCAGAGACGCACAGAAACATTTGGGCTGCGGCCCAAGAAAATCCAGTTTCTGGCTGAACTTCCAAAAATCATAACTAATTCCACAAAAATCGAAATGAGGTGATCCCAAAGCCAAATGAAAGCTATTCAAGTCCTCTACACAGGAAAAATACTGGCCAATACTGGAAATCACCACACAAATACAGAATTCCCAAACATTCAAGACTGTCCCAAAACAGAACCCATTTTCGACCTCAAACTTTGGACAGTTCAAACTCACAGCTCACCAAGCGAAATGACACAAAGTTTATGTCCATTTTGAAGCTTAGGAAGTGAACTTCAAAACTGGAAAGTTTCAGAATTTTCTAACATCATTTGCCTATTCAAAATGGCAACACAAACAGACTGCCCAGACAGAATTCTCACTGGACAGAATTTCCAGTTTTGCAACCAATGATTCCAATCCAATTCAAACCAATTCCAATGATTAAATACCACAACATGGCACCATTTTCAACATAAAACACAACCCAATTCATCCAATCAAAAATCACATGAAAATCAGGGCAAAATTCGAAATTCACTAAACTCATCCAAAAATCACAAAACTTAGATCAAAAGGCTTCAAATACTCACCTCTTCCTCTTTCCCAAACCAATTCTTTGATTCTCCATCTTTCCAAATTTCCTCAAGCCATCAAACACCTTCAATCAAGAATCTAAAACCATAGAGATGAAGCTCTCATCACTATGAACAACTTTATAGAAGGACATTAGAGCATTAGAGGACAAGAAGCCAACCAAAATCTCACCTCTAGTTTTCTCTTTCTTCCTTGAGCTAGGCGAAATGAAGAACAAGAGAGAGAAGTATGAAGATGAAAATGATGAAGATGATGTTCAGTTTTTGGAGCCACAAACCGACCTAATAGAGAGAGGGAAGAGGAAAAAGCAAACTTTGAACATTTGACTTGATCCAAGGGTCCAAAAAGTGCCACATGTCAACATCTTGCAATATCCTCCATGAGCTCACATAGGCACATGCACACATGATTCCACCCTTTGATCTATACACAAATCAATCCTAACCATTGATCTTGAAGTTACCAATGAGTTTCCTCTTCGGTAACTGACCAATCGGTCGGTAACTTTACCGTTTTGCCCCTGATTACGGTAATTCTCATTGAATCACCACCAACACTTCACATCTTTTCATTTAGCCACCATATGCGCCTTCCCTCTATTTTAAGTCAATTTAGATGTTAATCCATAATTGAGCTTAAATACAGGGTTTCGGCGCTGCTCACAACACATACGAATCACGTCGGGTGCCAAATCACACCATGATCTCCAAAAGGGTTCATTCATCACTAATGACATCCACTTTTGGAGTCATTAACCCTTAATTACAATTTAGGATCCTGCTAAACCAGGGCTTAGCAGTCCACTAATCTCAGGCTTATTCTCTAGCCTCAAGTCTCAGAATTCGGGGTGTTACATGGACAAAACTGGTTTACCGGCAGGTTCCCGGTCTAGACCGGCCGGTCCAATCCAAATTTAAAAACCTGGGTTAAGAGTTAATTCCATGATCTAGTTGAGTAAAGTGAACACGTCATCACTCTCGTTAGTCTAAGCCTCTGACTATAACAAGTATAGGTATCTTGAATCATCCACTCTTCTAAGTGATTCATAGAGGCGTTTCTAACTTACGATGCTGTGTATGGAGGCTTTATGGTTTTATATGGTTCTTTTCTAGTTTATTGACCTATTTTCTCCAAATAATATGCACTTTTACTTGTTGTATCATATTACTTTAATGTGAAATCTATAAAATCAAATACCCATCTCTACATTGAACCACGTTAGTGTTGTCACGTGCAGTGCAAGAAGAATTTGCTTCATATTTTTGGTCCATTTTCAGTGTAGTGGCATTTTGATTTTTTTTTTTTTTTGTAAAGGATGTCAACCTTCTGCTTCATTCTCTCTCCATTCATCACTCTTTTCACAAAACTAATGTTCTATTAATTCCCAATTCCCTGACTTTACTATACCAATCTTAGTTGTATAAACATTTTCATTTTATGTATAATTGATATTTATATTTAAAAAAAATGAAATCCAATTCAATGGTAATTAATAAAATTTTTCAGTCCTCAATATCACAGCTTATACCTTTATGGATTATAAAGTTGATGTGATTAGTTCATTTTAGAATGTTTGTCAAAAGTAGTACAATATCAATATCATCACTTAATGAAGTATCAGAAAACTGACATATTAATAATGCCAACTTAATCTTTGACCAAAAATAATGCCAACTTAATAATTCAGGTACAATACAGAGTGCTCATAAAAAAATACGACTCATGCATCTCATCAAAAACATCAAATATGTCATCTGGATTAAATTCAAATGATTACAACATAAAATTCACATTTTATGATCTTCATTTGTCTCCCTTACTGATCAAGCTGCCCATATTTAGATATGCCACTCTAGATGATTAACTTCATCTGAAATTTAAGACAATAAAAACAATTACATAGTTAATACCGTTGAAAATTACTTAATAACAACGAGGATAATTATTAATAAAAAAGCCTTCAAAGAAAATCAGAAACCTAGACCAATAATGAAGGGCCAATAGTGGTAAGAAACATCCCTAAAACATATACACACACAACACACACGGAGAGGGTTGAGAGGCCAAAAAAAAAAAAAATTCTATTAATTTGTCTCTCCATTCAATGTCTCTACTATTAGATCAAGTTTTAATGTTTGAGATTTTATGTTATATTCAATGTTATATTAATATTTTTATATAGTATTAAATCCCTATCATTAAAATTTGATCCAATGATAGAGATATTTAATAGAGAGGAAATAGAGAAAAGAATCAATGAAAACATTCATCTTTGGTTTAAGGTTTAAAGGGGTTATATATAGCTTTTCTCTGCATGAAGGTTCAATCCGTGCGAGCACACACAAACATGCTTACATACAACAATGGGAGCCAGTTAAAGAAGTAATATGTGAACAGATATTTAATTATAAAATGAAAGAAAAGTTTCTGAAAATACATCGTCACAATCTCTTTAAATAATGCATAAATAATTTGAAATTCTTGAACTATAAATACAATTTTAAGGCAAAAGAGATATAAATAGAATGTTACCAAGTTAAGCTCCAATATGTGCGTTTATATCTTAGCTTAAAGGGTATACCATATATTAAATATGGTTATGCCATAAACTTCAAGGCAAAAATATTCTTCACCGTCTCTCTCATGCACACACGTGAGCATAAATATATCATAAGCAAAACATACGCTGACAAAAAAAAAAGCCAATACACAAGATAAAATCAAGCAAGGTTATAAAATAACACCAGAAAAATGAAGCAATGTATGTTCACAATTAGAGCTAGGAATCAGAGCCGGACCTTTTAGGCAGGGGATAAAAAAAATTGCTATTTTTCAAAGCGTGGCCTGAAAGCATAAAGGTAAGGGCTGGCCTACAGGATCTGAAGTCCTTTTCACAAGATTTAACAATTTTTACTTTTTTTCAGTTTTTTTAAAAATTACAACAATGAAATTCATATTTTAACACACAAATGTTGTCAAAATTAGAATGTAAATAGTATGCATCATACAACAAATAAACACAGTCATTAAGATATAATCAAAGGTAAATTATTGTCTACATACCATAATTACAAATAATTAATGAGAAGACTTAACAAAATTAAAAGTACTTCTTATAAATATGTCTTAAAAAGTGTAGGTAGTCAATTAAATAAACAACACAAGATATAAATAAAACAATCATCAGAAAATAAGTCAAAAAATACAAAATTGGTAGGAATGCTTATGAAATAAGAAATATCTTTTATAAGTTTTTAATTTTTAGGATTATTAATACAAGATATTCTTATAAAAATTAATTCTAAAAAAGATAATAACAAATAAATATTTGCAACATCATTAATAAAATATAAAAAATCAATAATATTATTATCATATAAATAATTTTAAAAAATAAAAAATATATATGGGCCCACAGGCTGGCCGTTTTAGGCCATCGGCCCTACAGGACTAGACCTTTTAGGTCCGGTTTCACTTTTGAGGCAAAAATCTTAGACCTGGCCTTTATAAATTCAGGGCCTAAACAGGCCGGCTTGACAGACTCAGCCGTTTTCCGACTCTATTCACAGTTCATACAAATGTTTACCTCATTTGATAGACAGTGTGCGTGGTTACAACAAAGCCCATTCCCTAACGGCTCCAACGTAGAACTATGAACCATTGTCCTTCATGCCTTTGATAATCAACATATATTTGGGGAAAGATGCTGCAGAGAATGAAGGCCACACAATTCCAGTATCTGATCTTCCACTGCTTCCAAAAGAAAAGTGGCCAAATAATAACTCCTACGCCAAATACCAATCCGAATACCAAACCTATGATAAACTCATAATCAATTCCGTGGTTATTTGCAGATGTTGGTGGTGGCGGCATTAGCTTTTGTGTTCCATTGTTTGGACCTTGGGTCAAGGGTGGCCCATAAAGACCTTCATTGCCTTGGAAGGAAGATGCATCCAATGATTGAAGTTGAAGATGTGCACCTACAGGGATCCTTCCCACCAAATGATTATAGGACAAGTTCACAAATGAAAGGGAAGGAAAATTTGCTAGCTCTGCTGGAATCTCTCCTGTCAAAGAGTTGTTTGACAGATCAAAGTACTTAAGCTGTTGCAGTTTCCTTATGGATGGTGGAATGTGGCCTGAGAGATTATTATTTGACAAGTTGAGATCTAAGAGTGCTCTAAAATCCATTATGATCTCTTCTAGTATTGGCCCTTCAATGTGGTTGCAAGATGCCAACAACAAATAACTCATCTTAGGAAAGGAATAGGGGTGGGCATTTTTAGCACTTACATCAATTGACAGGTTATTGTTTGAAAGATCCAATCCAGTTAAATTGTCAAGTCTTCTAAACATATCTAGTTGTATTGTGCCATTGAACTTGTTCAAAGACAATATGAGGTACTCAAGCCCTCTAAGATGAAAAATCAATTGAGGAATAGGCCCTTGTAAAGAGTTACTACTCAAATCAAGTCTTCGTATCATGGAGGAAGAGACATTTGAAATTGCATCAAACTCTTGAAAATGGTTGTTGGAAAGACCTATGTATGGTAGCAATGGAAGAGAAAACAAAGACATAGGAACGCTCCCATTCAGGGAATTGTCCCGCAAACTGATGGAGACTAGCTTTACAAGGCCTTTGAAATGTGCTGATGATATTCCACCACTTAATTTATTATAAGATAGATCTATCTAAATAATCTTCTTGGCCATATCAAATGGCGGAATGGGACCTATGAAGGAGTTAAATTTTAAGTCCAAGTAAGTAAGCTCGGTAAGATTTGACATTGAATCCGGCAATGTTCCATTAAATTGGCATTTATGTATATATAACCAAGACAGCCGCCGTAAGTTGCTTATGGAACATGGTAATGCTCCTGAGAAATTTGTATAACTTAGAATCAATGTTTGGAGAAAACCGACCTGAGGGAAGTCTGGTAGAGAATATTGAAAACCATCGTTGTATGGTAGATCAAGAGAAGTGAGTGTCTGTACTTGGAAGTTGGAAGATCTTATCTGGAAAACTACCATGCAAATTACAAGATCTGAGATCCAGTTGGGTTAGATTTGAGAATTTAGCAAAGAAATCTGGCACTGGAGCTGACAAACGGTTGTGATACAAATGAATTATGGAGAAAGCATCTACCTATACTGCTTCCAAGTCGTACGTGGTGAAAGCATCTGGCTTTCTGCCAGAATCACTGTCTATTCATTCAAGTCGTTGATAACCGCCATATTCGAACCTTTATGGTGAAGTTTTTGTTCTACTACAACATGGAAACTTTTTTTTTTTTTGTCCTTTTTAGCAACGCTTGGGATCGCTTGTTTATCTTGCAAGTTTTTATTGGAAACCAGATTTACCAATCAACAAAGCATTCTTTCGCTCTGTTAATATTTGGATCCAAGTTTTTGGTTTGCCCGTGGATATATTATTGCTCAGAGTCTGTTGCTAAAATACTTGGGAACTCCATAGGAAAAAGAACTTGCTCTGTTTCATAAACAGGGGTCGCTAGTTACAGAAGAGAGTATTAGAGTAACTAATATAAGTGGATTAGTAGTCTCTGTTATGAATTTGTTATAAGTTTGTTCCATGATCTGGTTGAGTAAAGTCCACACCTCAGCACTCTCTCGTTAGCCTAAGCCTTCGACAATAACAACAAGTATAGGTATCTTGAATCATCCACTCTTCTAGGTGCTGGTTTGGGATAGTTTATTTTTAGGCAATAAATATTTATAAATTGTGATTTACGGTATACGAGGTAAGTATATGAGAGGATTTTTATCTCGACTCACGTAATAAGTGCTTATTCTTAAAAAATAAGCTAATCCAAACATGAGCTAAGTGATTCATAGAGTCGTGTCTAGTTTATGATATTGTGTATGGAGGCGTTATGATTTTATATGGTCTAGTTTATTGACCTTTTTTCTTCAAATAATATGTACTTTTACTTGTTGTATCGTGTTACTTTAATGTGAAATTTCTTTTTCATAAAAAAAAATATCTCTAAAATCAAGGACATGTTTGATTCTGTCCTGGAAAACTGTTTTTTTTTTGTTTTTAAAAACAAAAGGAAAAAAAAATCTGTTTGACAAATTGTTTTCTTCTAATTGCTTTTAAAAAAAAAAACAGATATTTGTTTTTTAAAAACAAATAACCTGAAACAGCCCCAATGTGTTTTCTGTTTTTGTTTTTCCTATCTTTTTGTTCTAAAAAATCGTAGCCAACCCCGACACTTCTCTTCTTTTCGACTCGACGAAGCTTCACTCACTACCTCGCCGTCTTCCCTGCTTGCTCACCGTCCCCCGCTCGATGGTTGCCATCGTCAATCTCTCTTTCCTCTCTTCTTAGTCTTTAATCGGTGAGTCCGTTTTATTTTTGTGCAATTCTTGTCGATTCAGCTCTCTTTGCGTGATGTGGCTGCTTATGGTTCTTTTTTGTGTGTGGATCCGTCTTCGCATCTTGTGACTCTCTTCTTGTGGTTATCTATTTTGAAATTATCCATGGGTAATCAAAAAGCCCCAAATGGTTCATGATTTGGCATATATCATTTACGCACCCACCAAAATTGGGCATATTCATCAGGCATTCTGAAGCTGTCAAACTCAAAAGTAATTAACTAACGAAGTTGAAAGTGATGTGCATATTCATTTAAAATACACCCCACTTTGCCTCTCTCTTGACTTGGAGCATAATATAATTACGGTATGGTAATTCAATAATGCAGTTCAATTCAAAATACTGATGACTGATGAGTTCTTTTTGGCTGCTTAAAGCCACTACCTTGAAAGTTTCACATTCAAAGTTTAGTATAGCATTAAGGTACTTGGTAGCTAAAGAGGATGTCACTAATTGCTAATTAGTTGTAACCTATCTGTTGTTGTTATTTATAGCCTAGTGAGCAGGATACTTATGCAGACATAGAAGCTGCTTATAGGTGCCTTGAGGAGAAATATGGAGTGAAATAGGAGGACACTATACTGTATGGTCAGTCAGTAGGAAGTGGGCCTGTTCTGGATTGTGATTCTAGTGACAAAATTGTGAGCATGTTTTGTTCAGTTTTCTCCTTTTATGCTTGTTTTTTCATTGAGAGAAGAAGGTTCAGTTCAGTTAAATTGGCTTTGGACTTGCTAGTATTGATATAATGAGATGTATTCTTGTCCAAGTCTCTATGCATATGATGGCTCTATAGGCTAGATTAATTTTGGGCTTAGTGTCTTTATTGAAATACTGATTCCTCCTATTGTGTTCTCATAAGAGGCACAGAGTGTGGTGCTCCCTTTCATATAGAGAGGCATATAGGCTGTAGTTCCAAGCCTTTGCAGAAAGTGGACTCTGGTATTTTGGGTATCAAGTGGGGAATTTTTACTTATTTTGCCTGTAATAATTTCTTAACTCTAGAATGGCTTAGGAATAACTAAAAGCGCAGTGACGTATGAACAACAATCCAAGTTGTTTGATCTTTGTTTTTTTTTTTTGGCTGCAAGTCACCCCACATCCCCCACACCGCACATTATTGTCTAGAGCCAAAATGAATCAATAAATTTTGATGCGTAATATCTATCAAAGAGTATATTTGTAGATTGTGGTGTCTCCTCTCTGTCCTCCCTCTGAACTAAATCACAAACACCTTATATATCTATTATTTCACTGCATTAATTATGAGCCAATCATATTCACCATTTACCAGAGCTCTAAAAAAACTGTATATGTCGTTTTTATTCACCATTGCAAAGCAGAGTTTTCTATGGATTTGGTTGGGATGCTGAAACAAATACAGTCACTGCTAATGAGGAGGTTTGGAATAACCATATTGTGGTATGTAATCATATGATTTATTTGATTAGATAGTTTGGGTTCTTTCATTTCTAAATTTATGAGATTGAAATGCATATTTTGTAGGCACATCCTGAGGCTTCACAATTCAAAAAGCATGGGCTAGAACATTACAAAATGCTGGGCATTATATTTAACAGAAGCACTGCAATAGGGGTACTTCATCATGCATCTACGTAAGATCCACCAAATTCTGATGATGAGGTTCGACTTGATTATGAATATCTCAATTTTGGAGTTCATGTAAACCTTGACAAGGATGAAGATAATTTTGCTTAGGACATAGTTGAGAGAGTTACACACAGTGGAAAGCGGAGTCTTGAATTCTTTGATCGAATGAAAAAGAAAGAACCTAGGTCTATACAAATAGGGGAAGCTATTCAAGCATTTGTTGAGACATCTAAGGCAAGGGCAGAAGCTCAACTTGCTAAGGCCGAGAGTGAATCTCTAGTGTTGGAAGCCCAGCATCTAATAGTTATTCCGTTTCTGTATGTGTTACTATTGTAAATAAGATGGATCTCTCTGACGATATTTATGTCAAGGCAATAAAACAATTTAAGG
Source organism: Inga leiocalycina (assembly GCA_963242795.1). Lineage (NCBI taxonomy): Eukaryota > Viridiplantae > Streptophyta > Magnoliopsida > Fabales > Fabaceae > Inga > Inga leiocalycina. The sequence continues at coordinate 58,472,417 of OY725328.1, forward strand.
AACCAATCAATGCAGTGCCTTTAAAAAGGAAGAGGGCTTGACTAGAAAGCTTATAGACATACAGACATACTTGTAGCTTTCATGTTAGATTTTATGTTACCATGAACTATGCTTTGTTTTATGTTTCGTATTTTATTTAAATTTTAACATGTTAATTTTGTTAATAGTAGATCATTTTTGTGTTATTTATTGATGATTTTATTTGATTTTTTTTATTAAACTAGTTTATTAATACAATAACATATTATATAATTTTAAAAAATAATGTTAATATCTATTATATAAAAGAACCAAATAAATAAATAATTTTTTTTTGTTTTTTATTTTTAAAACTTCTTTTAAGAAACAATTATATAAGTAAGAATTTTTTTTAAAACTTGTTTTAAAAAACAATCATCCAAACAAGTTTTTTTGTTTCAAAAACAATTTTTTAAAACAATTTTTTAGAACAAAAAACAGATAATAGAATCAAATAAGCCCTAAATACCCATCTTTACATTGAACCACACGTTAGTGTTGTCACGTGCAGTGCAAAGAAGAATTTGCTTCATATTTTTTGGTCCATTTTGAGTGTAGTGGCATTTTGATTTTGATTTTTTTTTTTTGGTAAAGGATGTCAACCTTCTGCTTCAATCTTTCTCCGTTCATCACTCTTCTTAATGTTCTATTAATTCCCAATTTCCCTGACTTTACTATACCAATCTTAGTTGTATAAACATTTTCATTTTATGTATAATTGACCTTTATATTATAAAAAAAGAAATCCAATTCAATGGTAATTAATAAGATTTTTCAGTCTTCAATATCACACACTACTACAAAAAAGCAAATATGTGGCGCTTAAAATTGCATTAGCTGTGGCGCTTGCGAAATGCCACCTATCTGGACGCTACTAAAAGAAGTTGTGGCGCTTGGAAGCGCCACAGATTTTTAAATTGTTTTTTTTTTAAAATAACCTCCTGTGGCGCCTGGCCGGCCAGGCGCCACAGGAGGGTTGGACCTCCTGTGGCGCCTGCCTGGTCAGGCGCCACAGTAGGGGTTTTTTTTTTAAATTTTTCGTGCTGGTTTTTTTTAGCATATTTTTTCCTCATATTTTTTGGGTTCTTCGTATTGGTTTTTTTTTTAGCATATTTTTTCTCATATATATCTCCCATGCGTATATAACTAGTCTGCAAGGTTTAATAAGAACAATAATATATAACTTTAAAATGATACCAACAAATGATTGATTAGCTAAAGTAGTAATGAAAATTGTTATACAATATAATATACTGTAAACCTAGCTAAATGTAATATAATACAACAAATTCAACTTCAACAAACATGCGTGACACAACAATTGGCAATTAGAAACAACACAAAATAGACCAGCTAGTGAATTTAATAGTATATATAGCTACCTAGGGATTTGCCTAAACACATATTCACACCATTCCTCAATTACTTCATTAACCTGATGGTCTGTCAAAGCGTCACAACGTTGATCTTCATAATACTATAGATATATACAATCAGACACAAGTTAGAACGAATTAAAATCAGTAAAACATAATTGTCAGGCACTAATTCAATTTCATTACAACACAATATGAGTGCAACTAAATGACTTACTTTTTGAGGAATAAATGGTTGATCATGCATAATAACATCCTTCATAAATTTCATGATATAGTACCCACAATCATTGTCATTAGGTTGGAAAGGGCACTGCAAAAATATAATGCAATATTTTACTCTGTTCATGAATAAAAAGTGTTTACTAACAAAGTTTAAGTAAAGTCAAATATCTATAAAATAGCACTAACACAAATATATATTAAATACGTGAAATAATATTAAATAAATGATTTTGATTTTTGGAAAACAAATAATTTGAAGAAGTTTTAAAAGAAATAGCAGTATTATTAAAAGTTAATTTGATTATCTAATTTCAAGTCACTTGTATATTAATTACTGTCGTTCAAATTTATGGTTATATATAACATATAAATTCAATTCTTTCATTGTTCTTGTAACTTGTTGCATTAATTTCTTAGAACTAGTGAGAGCTAAAACACAATACACACGCCTACAATGGGGATCGGATAAGTCTCTAGTAATGGGAATATATATGTACACACACGCCTACAATACACACACGCCTACAAACAACAAACACATTTGTATATTATATATATATATATATAGGTGTTGTACATGTAAAGAGCAAACAAACAAAACTAGAGATGGTCCCACAGAAAAACATAAATCTGCCAATAGAGAGAGAGAGCGCATGGGCATTGTCTTCTCCTCAATAATTTTAGTTACATTCTATATTTCTTTCCTGTGTTGATCGGATGAAATTACATACTATGTACATGTCTATTTCTAAATTGGTTTATGTACTAGTATAATAACACCATCCATGAAGAAGATGACTATATATGATATATAAATATACAAGCATGCGTGTCATAACAGGGAAAAAAAAACCATAACAAGCATGCCATAAAAAAAACAGCAGAACAACCTGAAAAAAAATTAATAAAAACAAAACGTAACTTTAACTTACAGGTTGATCAGTGCAGTGGAGTGGGGGACCACGTAATTGCCGTTGGTGACGCAATCTTCAGTGAGGGAAGGAAGAAATTTAAGCTACCAAATGGAGTGGGGATCAAAAACTTGTAGATAATACAAAGAGAAGGGAATAATAGGGACAGGAGTGGGGTTGGCAGTTGGGATAAAACAAAGACGTGTGCTCGTGTGAGTGTCGTTTTAAGAAGTGAAGATAAGAAAATGGAAGGAGGGGGAGAGCACGCACAGATACATGAAAGTGAAAATGAGAGAGGGAATGATTAAAGATAGTGAAAAAGGTAAAGAAAGAGAAGGGGGGGTGGCACGCGGGAAATGAAAGTGATTGGGGGGAGGAAGGCGGGAAACAATATAGGATAAGGGGGTGGGGCGGGGTGGGTTCTGATTGGTGGGGAAGGGATAGAAAATCCAAATTTTTTTTTAAAAAGGGTCAGGGGTGGCGTCTGACCAGGCAGGCGCCACCCCACCCTGACCAGGCAGGCGCCACCCCTGATTAAAAAATTTTTTTTTTAAAAAAAGGGTCAGGGGTGGCGCCTGCACAGCTGGTAAAAAAAAAATATAAAAAAAAATAATAAATGAGCAGCTGTGGCACTTCATTAAGGAAGGGCCACAATAGGTGCGCCACCTTTCAACCTTTTTGTAGTAGTGACAGCTTATAGCTTTATGAATCTATAAAGTTGATGCTGAAATATGATTGGTTCATTTTAGAATATTTGTCAAAGGTAGTACAATATCAATATCATCACTCAATAAAGTATCAGAAAACTGATATATAAATAACGTTAACTTAATAATTCAGGTACAATACAGAGTACTCATAAAAAAATACGGCTTGTGCATCTCATCAAAAGCATCAAATATGTCATCTATATTAAATTCAAATGATTACAACAAAAAATTCACATTTCATGATCTTCGGTTGTCTCCCTTATTGATCAAGCTGCCAATATTTAGATATGCCACTCCACAGAATTAACTTCATCTGAAATTTACGATAATAAAAACAATTACATAGTTAATACCATTGAAAATTACTTAGTAACAACGATGATAATTATTAATAAAAAAGCCTTCAAAGAAAATAAGAGACCCTGGACCAATAATGAAGGGCCAATAATGCTAAGAAACATCCCTAACACACACACACACACACTGAGAGGGTTTAGAGGGGTTATATATGGCTTTTCTCTACATGAAGGTTCAATTCTTGCGATCGCACACCAACATGCTTACATATAACAATGGGAGCCAGCCAAAGAAGTAATGCGTGAACAGATATTTAATTATAAAATAAAAGAAATTTTCTGAAAATACATCCTCACAACTTTCTCTTTAAATAATGGATACATAATTCGAAATTCTTGAACTATAAATACAATTTAAAGGCAAAAAAGATATAAATAGAATGTTACCAAGTTAAGTTCCAATATGTGCGTTTATATCTTAGCTTAAAGCGTATACCATATATTAAATATATTATGTTCTTGTGAGATGTTCAAAATTTTAACACGACTTCATTTGCATAAAACTCAAAATTATATGATATCATCCCGTCATTACGTACAGTCATTTAAACCGATTAGTTAGGAATTAAAAAAAAAGACTAGAATAAAAAATGGGGCATTTAAATGAAAAATGTGACTTAATAGATAGTTATATGGTTGGATAAAAAGGTGTATATATGTGTGTGCAATTTTAAAAATTAAAGGAGTGTTTATGTTACACAACTTCTCTTATTAAAAAGGGCAGACGGTAATAACAAATGGAGACTATATAGTCTATAAATGGGATCGAATATGTGATATTTTATTTAGAGGGACTACTATACCGTTAAGTTATAATAAGTTTATTGGCTGTTATGCAATTTTTTTAAAAAAATGTTGGGAAAGAATCCTATAAGTTTTTAAGATAGATGAGAAATTTGTGTAATTAAGATGAAATATAGAATATGTCAGTGTACTTGCCTTGAAAAATCAATTCTTGCAATTAACCAAGGCTCTATAAAGTTGTTGAGAATTGATCACGATTAGCAAAAATATTCTTCACCGTCTCTCTCATGCACACACGTGGGCATAAATATATCATAAGCAAAACATACACTGACCAAAAAAAAAAAAAGGCCACCACACAAGATAAAATCAAGCAAGGTTATAAAATAACACCAGAAAAATGTAGCAATGTATGTTCACAATTAGAGTTAGGAATTAGAGTCGGACCTTTTAGGCTTGGAATAAGAAAAATTGCTGTTTTTTAAAACGCGGCCTGAAAACATAAGGGTCAGGGTCGGCCCACAGGGCCTGAAATCTTTTTCACAAGATTTAATAATTTTTACTTTTTTTCAGTTTTTTTTTTTAAATTACAACAATGAAATTCCTATTTTAACACACAATTGCTGTTAGGGATGAGCAAAAACCCGGTGGTCCGGTCCAGTCTGGTCTGACCGAGCTGGTCTAGTCCAATCTAAATAAGCAATATAATGAAATCGGACTAGACTGGACCAGACTGACTGGTCGGCTTAGACTGGGTTCTAGACCAGGGGACCAAACCACCTAGTCTGGTCCAGGTCAATTTATGAAAAAATATTTTTATAATTTAGATGTTATTTTTTATTTAATGTTGTTAGAGTTTTTTTAAGGATTTATAATCAAGTTTTATTTGTTATGATGATTTTTATATGATTATAGGTATTTTTATTATCTTAATTATATTTATCATGTTTAAATCTTTTTTCTCAACATATTTTTTTATTGTTGTTGAATGTTGTTGGATATTCTTATGATTTATGATGTTTTAATTTTTAGTGACATATTTTATATTATTATAGGTATTTTTGTAGTCCTAATTATGTTTAATAGGTTCAAATTTTGCCTTCCAAAGAGGAAAGAATAAAAATAAAAAAATATTAAATTTAGGTCCTTGACTACCTAGACTAGTCCAGGTAGTCTACCAGACCCGGTCTAGTTCAGCCCGACCTCGGGTTGGTGCTAGACCAGACTAGACCACAGACTACTTTGTGCAACCCGAGATCTTTCAAGACCAGACCTCAGGTTGATGTCAAACCCGGTCTAGTCTAGTCCATGCTCATCCCTAATTGCTGTAAAAAATTAGAATGTAAATGGTATACATCATATAACAAACAAACACAGTCATTAAGGCATAATCAGAGGTAAATTATTGTCTACATACCACAATTACAACTAATTAATGAGAAGACTTAATAAAATTAAAAGTACTTCTTATAAATATGTCTTAAAAAGTGTAAGTAGTCAATAAAATAAACAACACAAGATATAAATAAATCAATCATCAGAAAATAAGTAAAAAAAATACAAAATTGGTAGGAGTACTTATGAAATAAGAAATATCTTTTATAAGTTTTAAATTTTCAGGATTATTAATACAAGATATTCTTATAAAACTTAATTCTAAAAAAGATAAAAACAACAAAATATTTGCAACATCATTAACAAAATATAAAAAATCAATAATATTATTATCATATAAATAATTTTAAAAATAAAAAATATATACAGGCCCACCACCCTGCCCTTTTAGGCCATCGGTCCTATAGAACTAGACCTTTTTGGCCCACTTTCATTTTTTAGACAAAAATCTTAAGCCCAACCATTATAAATTCAGGGCCAAAACGGATTAGCCCAACAGACTCAGCCCGTTTTTCCGACTCTATTCACAGTTTATACAAAGGTTTACCTCATTTGATAGACAGTGTGCGTGGTTACAACAAAGCCCATTCCCTAACGGCTCCAACGTAGAACTGTGAACCATTGTCCTTCATGCCTTTGATAGTTAACATATATTTGGGGAAAGATGCTATAGAGAATGAAGGCCACACAATTCCAGTATCTGATCCTCCACTACTTCCAAAAGAAAAATGGCCAAATAATAATTCCTACGCCAAATACCACTCCGAATACCAAACCTGTGATAAACTCATGATCAATCCCGTGGTTATTTGCAGATGTTGGTGGTGGTGGCATTAGCTTTTGTGTTCCATTGTTTGGGCCTTGGGTCAAAGGTGGCCCATAAGGACCTTCATTGCCTTGGAAGGAAGATGCATCCAATGATTGAAGTTGAAGATGTGCACCTATAGGGATCCTTCCCACCAAATGATTATAGGACGAGTTCACAAATGAAAGGGAAGGCAAATTTGCTAGCTCTGCTGGAATCTCTCCTGTCAAAGAGTTGTTTGACAGATCCAAGTACTTAAGCTGTTGCAGTTTCCTTATGGATGGTGGAATGTGGCGTGACAGATTATTATTTGACAGGTCAAGATAGTAGAGTGTTCTGAAATCCATTATGATCTCTTATAGTATTGGCCCTTCAATGTCGTTGCAAGATGTCAAGATCAAAAAACCCATCCTGGGCAAGAAAGAGGGGTGAGCATTTTTAGCATTCACATCAATTGACAGGTTATTGTTTGAAAGAGTTACTCCTCAAATCAAGTATTCGTAACAAGGAGGAAGAGACATTTGAAATTGCATCAAACTCTTGAAAATGGTTGTTGGAAAGACCTATGTGTTTTAGCAATGGAAGAGAAAATAAAGACATTGAAACGCTCCCATTCAGGGAATTGTTCCGCAAACAGAAGAAGACTAGCTTTACAAGGCCTTTGAAATGTGCTGATGATATTCCACCACTTAATTTATTATAAGATAGATGTATCTCAGTAAGCTTCTTGGCCATACCAAATGGTGGAATTGGACCTGACAAGGAGTTATATGCCAAGCCCAGGTAAGTAAGCTCAGTGAGATTTGACATGGAATTTGGCAGTGTTCCATTAAATTGGCATGAATATATTTCTAATTTAGATAGCCGCCGCAAGTTGCTTATGGAATCTGGTAAAGCTCCTGAGAAATTTGTATAACTTAGAATCAATGTCTGGAGAGAACCGATCTGTGGGAAGTCTGGCAGGGAACCTTGAAGACCTACGTTGAATGATAGATCAAGAGCAGTGAGTGCCTGTACTTGGAAGATCTTATCTGGAAAGCTACCATGCAAATTACAAGAATTGAGATACAGTTGGGTTAGATTTGAGAATTTAGCAAATAAATCTGGCACTGGAGCTGACAAAGGGTTGTGATACAAACGAATTATTAAGAGATTTTGAAGAATTTTGAGGGAGGAATCAATGGGACCTGATATGTTGCAATTTGACATGCTTAGAACCTGTGGATGAGGGAAAGAAGACGACAAAGCAAGACCCCATTCATTTCCCTTGAGCGCTATATTAATGCCATCTAGATATAGTTCTCTAACTTCACTGAGGTTCTGAACAAGCTTCATCAGATTTGGATTCTCATGTTTCAGAGCTGATTCTCCTAAATCATGAGGATATTCTCCAAAATCATAAAGAGATTCTCCTAAATCATAAGGAGTAGACATATCAATAATGGCTAACCTTGTGAGCTGACCAATCTCCATTGGTATCTGGCCCACAAAACCAGCATTATACAAATTAAGAGAAGTTAAGCTCTTCAAATCTTTGACGCTGGATGGAATCCCTGAACTGAAGTTATTGAAAGCCAAATTCAAATGCTTGAGATATTGGAGGCTGAACAGAGTACTGGAATTTTCTAGTCCTCCCGAGATTGATTCCTCACTGAGGTCTAGACCAGCAACATGTCCCTCCTCATCCAATCTTACGCCTCTCCAGTCACTGCAAGGGCTGTTTTCATTCCAGAACAACAATTTTCTGGAATCAATAGGGTTGAATTTGAGGGTTTTCTTCAATTAAAGTAACAAAAGTTTCTGGTCTTCAAGACAGTGGACAGAATTTCCAGAAACCAGAGAGACGTTGAGACAAAGACATGCCCAATAATGACAAAAAAAGAAGGGAAGCCATAAAGCTAATGATATATTCATTGGTCGTTGGGGTATATGTCAGTGCACTTGACTTAAAAAATCAATTCTTGCAATTAACCAAGACTCTTTAAAGTAGTTTAGAATTGATCACGATTTGCAAAAATATTCTTCACCGTCTCTCTCATGCACACACGTGAGCATAAATATATTATAAACAAAACATACACTGACAAATAAAAGCCAACACACAAGATGAAATCAAGCAAGGTTATAAAATAACACCAGAAAAATGTAACAATGTATGTTCATACACAGGTTTACCTCATTTGATAGACAGTACACGTGTGCGTGGTTAAAGCAAAGCCCATTGCCTAACGGTTCCAACGTAAAACTGTGAACCATTGTCCTTCATGCCTTTGATAATCAACATATATTTGGGGAAAGATGCTACAGAGAATGAAGGCCACACAATTCCAGTATCTGATCCTCCACTGCTTCCAAAAGAAAAGTGGCCAAATAATAATTCCTACGCCAAATACCAATCCGAATACCAAACCTGTGATGAACTCATAAGCAATTCCGTGGTTATTTGCAGATGTTGTTGGTGGTGGCATTAGCTTTTGTGTTCCATTGTTTGGACCTTGGGTCAAAGGTGGCCCATAAAGACCTTCATTGCCTTGGAAGGAAGATGCATCCAATGATTGAAGTTGAAGATGTGCACCTACAAGGATCCTTCCCACCAAATGATTATAGGACAAGTTCACAAATGAAAGGGAAGGCAAATTTGCTAGCTCTGCTGGAATCTCTCCTGTCAAAGAGTTGTTTGATAGATCCAAGTACTCAAGCTGTTGCAATTTCGCTATGGATGATGGAATGTAGCCTGACAAATTATTATTTGACAGGTCGAGATCGTGGAGTGCTCTGAAATCCATGATCTCTTCTAGCATTGGCCCTTCAACGTGGATGCAAGATGCCAACTTCAAATAACCCATCTTGGGCAAGAAAGAGGGGTGAGCTTTTTTAGCATTCACATCAATTGACAGGTTATTGTTTGAAAGATCCAATAAAGTTAAATTGTCAAGTCTTCTAAACATATCTAGCCGTATTATGTCATTGAACTTGTTCGAAGACAACATGAGGTACTCAAGCCCTCTAAGATGAAAAATAAATTGAGGAATAGGCCCCTGTAAAGAGTTACTACTCAAATTAAGCATTCGTAACATGGAGAAAGAGGCATTTGAAATTGCATCAAACTCTTGAAAACGGTTGTTGGAAAGAATTATGTCTTGTAGCAACGGAAGCGAAAACAAAGACATAGGAACGCTCCCATTCAGGGAATTGCTCCACAAATTGATGGAGACTAGCTTTACAAGGCCTTTGAAATGTGCTGATGATATTCTACCACTTAATTTATTATAAGATAGATTAATTTGAATAAGCTTCTTGGCCATATAAAATGGCGGAATGGGACCTGTGAAGGAGTTAAATGATAAGTCCAAATAAGCAAGCTCGGTAAGATTTGACATTGAATCCGGCAGTATTCCATTAAATTGGCATCTATGTATATCTAACCAAGACAGCCGCTGTAAGTTGCTTATAGAACCTGGTAATGCTCCTGAGAAATTTGTATAACTTAGAATCAATGTTTGGAGAGAACTGACCTGTGGGAAGTCTGGTAGAGAACCTTGAAGACCAACGTTGTTTGATAGATCAAGAGAAGTGAGTGTCTGTAGTTGAAAGATCTTATCTGGAAAACTACCATGCAAATTACAAGATCTGAGATCTAGTTGGGTTAGATTTGAGAATTTAGCAAATAAATCTGGCACTGGAGCTGACAAAGGGTTGTGATACAAATGAATTATGGAGAGATTTTGAAGAATTTTCAGGGAGGAATCAATGGGGCCTGATATGTTGCAATTTGGCATGCTTAGAACCTGTAGATGAGGTAGAGAAGACGACAAAGCAAGACCCCATTCATTTCCCTTGAGCGCTATATTAATGCCATCTAGATATAGTTCTCTAACTTCACTGAGGTTCTGAACAAGCTTCATCAGATTTGGATTCTCAAGTTTTAGAGCTGATTCTCCTAAATAATAAGGAGTAGACAGATCAAGAATGGCTAACCTCGTGAGCTGAGCGATCTCCATTGGTATCTGGCCAACAAAACCAGCATTTGAAAAATCAAGAGAAGTTAAGCTCTTCAAAACTTTGATTCTGGATGGAATCATAGAATTGAAGTTATTGAAAGCCAAATTCAAATGCTTGAGATATTGGAGGCTGAACAGAGTACTGGAATTTTCTAGTCCTCCCGAGATTGATTCCTCGCTGAGGTCTAGACCGGCAACATGTCCCTCCTCATCCCATGTTACGCCTCTCCATTCACTGCAAGGGCTGCTTTCATTCCAGAACAACAATTTGCTGGAATCACTAGGGTTGAATTTGAGGGTTTTCTTCAATTGAAGTAACCAAAGTTTCTGGTCTTCAAGACAGTGGACAGAATTCCCAGAAACCAGAGTGACGTTGAGACAAAGACATGCCCAATAATGACAGAAAAAGAAGGGAAGCCATAAAGCTAATGATATTTTCATTGGACGTTGGGGTATACTGTGCTTAAGGCTCATACAACTGAAGACTGAAGCAGCGAAGAGACTAGTGGTGGATTCTGTGGGTTCAAGACCATGAACATGCGAATTCTGTGGCTTGAGCTTTCAGTGTCAAAGTAAATACGCATCGGAGCGCAGAAGAAAAATACTGGGAAGAAAAGGCACATATTCCGACCAGTAGACTAGTGAGTCAGTGTCAAAGTAAACTCAAAAAGTCCAAGTCGTGGTTGTTGGGAAATGAAGCTAATGAAGTTGGAAGAAAACGCGGAGAATATAATGCTGTCTCGGACTACTGACTGCTACATAAACATTCCACGCGTCTTCGAAATGCAATCATTGAGTGACTAACGACACTGCAAAGACCGTTGTGAACAGAAGGCAATAATATAAGTGGATGCCTCTCTTCCTCGTCGAGTACCCCTTAGATGTCGTTTTCAATTGTCATGTTTAAAGGTATCCTTTTTTTTCATCCGGTATTCTGATAGTAGCTATTCTCCCAACACTCGGGAGTAATGATAATTGTATCCTACTTGTAATAGACATCGTTGCACAATGAGCTTAACATTCTGAGACAAATTGCAGCTTTATTAGGATGAAGGATTTTTTTTTTTTTAATGTAAAACTGAATTCATTCATGTATCAAAATTATTTACAAGATCAACATCCTCTAATCTCCCTCGTCATCCTCCATATATTATACAACATGTGGGGGTTGATCAAGGACTTTATTCACTCTTTATTATTTGCTATGGCCCGTATATTTATGGAAATTTAAGTTAATGATTTTTTCCCTATCAGTTGCACGATGAGCGTAAGATTATATGAGACAAATTGCAGTTTTTTTAGGATGAAGAGTTTAATTAAAAGACTTAATTGGTATATTCACTCCAAGGTTCTGAAGAAGAAGTAATAATATATAACTATCCATATAATACTAACAGGTCAAGTTTAGCTAGAGGCAATTTTTCTAAACATGTTCTTTTTTATTTTTTATTTCACATTTCGGGCATTTAAACATAAGATTTCCTACTTAATGATGATACCCGTTCGCCAACCTTGCCTGTTAGCAAGAAAAAATAATTATGTGCTGGAATGTTGCGATTTTTTTAATTTTTTTGTTTTCTTTATTATTGCAGTGAATATTCATACCGGTTGTTAAATTTTTGTCAGGAATGTCATTTTCTTTGAACTATTTAGTAAATCTCTATCCTTTTGTAATTGTGTCTCTTACTAAAATTCCAACCCCACCTTGATATGAAGAGGAATAAAAGGCATTTATATTTTGCTTTCTGTTCACTAAACCCAATATCATTAGTGATACATCTTTGTTACTTTGGTAGAAAAACGGGCAACTTGCTTGTTTTTCTTTTGGATCCATGATATTTTTTGTGATAACTAATTTTTGTAAGAGACAAATTCCAACCCAACCTTGATATAAAGAGGAAAAGAGGCATTTGTATTTGGGGATAGACACATAAATATCATTTGAATTTTTAAAACCCCAAAAAGACTGTTAGCACATGAAAATAACATAAAGGTGATGTGATAATAATCTGGAATTTTGAAGTTTGTGTGTTTTTATCAAAATAACCCTAATATTTTAATTTTTTGAAAAAAAAGAAAATAAGCTCCCTTGCTGGAGCACTACTGCTGGCCAGCCGCTAGAGCTCTGGTGTCAGCGGCTTTTTTTTGGAGAGGGGATTAATTTTTTTTCCAAAAAAATGTGGAGCTAAGGGAGTGAAGGTGGAATTTGATACCTTGGTTACAAATTTTTTGGGAAAAAAAATAATCCCCTACCCAAGAAAAAAAGCCACCGGTGGAGCTTCGATGCCCAGAGGGTGCCAATCAACTAGCAGTGGTGCTCTGGTAGAGCTAGGAATTAGGGCCGGCTGTCTAAAAGGGCCGGCCATAAAGGGTTCAAGGTCAGGAAAATTGCAGTTTTTCAAAACCCGACCTGAGAGCATCAGGGCCGGGAAGTCCTTTTCACAATATTTAACTATTTTTCCTGCGTATTTTCTTTTAAAGAGATATACAAAGTTCTAATTTAACACATAAATGTTGTCAACATTAAAGTTTAAAACATGTCTTACGCAAGAAACAAACACAGTTACTAATGTTTAATCAAAAGTAAAATCATGCCCATAATAACTCAAATAAAGACCAAAGCATAAGAAGGCAAGAAATTAAACACTCTAACCTCTACACAACATTAGTATGACGACTATCATTTTCATCTTCTTCACCACTATCATCAATTTTAAGGACATTTGATTGTGTTTCACTTTGTGTAGTAGGTTGTACTTGAGGAGTAAAAATATCAAGAATTTCTGGACAAGGGGCAGGGAGGGGGTAGGGGTAAAAAAAAAAATTAAAAGGGCCTAACGGGCCGGCCTTCAGCCCTGTAGGGCCGAATACCTACAGGGTTAACCCTTTTAGGCCTGACTTCCTTTGGAGGCTTCAATTTAAAAGCCTGGTTCGAGACTTAATAGGGCTTAAATGGACCGGCCCGACGGACTCGGCCCGATTTCCCAGCTCTATGCTCCGGTGAAGATGCCTCTTTTCGTTTCTTTTTTTAATCAAAATATTAGGGGCATTTGATAAAAACACACAAAATTCAAAATTCTAGATTCCTACTACATCACCTTTATGTCATTTCAATATTTTAATAGATATTTTGAGTTTTGGAATTTCAAATGGTATTTATGTATATTTTTCCCTTTATATTTTGCCTTCTGTTCAGTAAACCAAATATCATTAGTGATACATCTTTATCACTTTGGTAAAAAAACGGGCAACTTGTTTGCTTTTATTTTTGGATGGATGATTTTTTTTGTCATAACTAATTTTCTTAATCTTTACAAATTAATTATTTAGTTCATGCTTATAAAAAAAAAATTATTTAGTTCATATATTTATAATAGAAGAAATACTTGACTTTGGTTCTTCTTATTTACTCACTCGGGCCAAAAGAAAACATTGCGTGCTCTTAATTCTGTAGAGACATGTTGTTAAGCTTATATCATTATTGTCCGATAGAAAGCTTTTAAGTTGAATATTACGTTAAGGTTCCAAAATAATAAATTTTATTAATTAAAATTCTGTTAAAAAACCACAAGTAATAAATCTCATCCATGTAGAAAATGAAATAGCCTCCTAGGAAGAAGGCAGCAATGGCTTGCAGTTATTGGGGATTGGGAGGACTGTTGTTAGCTGCACAAGTAGGATAGTGAAGTGATTCAAGGAAGTCTGGCAATGCATTGAACATGCATTACTAAAGAGCTTGATATTACAATATTTGATTGATTTTGGGGATTGGGGATTGCCTTTGATGTTGTTTGATTTTTATCAAGAATCATTGCCTTCAAAGGGGGAAAGAATTCTCCCGGTAGCGTTCCATTAAAATTGTTGAAAGCTAGATCAACAAGTTGAAGCATCTCCCGAATCATTCTCTTTATTTTTGGACACCCAATAGGACCATGGAAATTGTTTCTTCGCAAAACCATGACACGGAGTGTAGGTATTGTCTTCAACAAGCATGGAAACCGATCGTGTATCTTGTTATTTCCAATGTCTAACACCTCTAATGCGGTGCAATGGGACAGAGATTTTGGAATTGGCCCTTGTAAATTATTACTACTAAGATCGAGAGTCTGAAGAGTAGATAAAGCTTGAAAAGTATCAGGAATATATTGCTCCAAAGAATTTTTTTCCTAAATTCAATACCCCAAAAATCCCAATTTTTGCTAGACAATGTGGAATCACCCCGCTGAAGTTGTTGTAGGAAAGATCAAGCACTTGAAGATTTGAAGCATTATAGCATATGGAAATAGGGATTCTTCCATACCTAGCATTGTGCGCTAGAGAAAGAAAAAATGTGTCAGATTGATAGTTACCAATGCCAGAGGGAATAACATAGCTGAATTTATTGTATGAAAAATCCAAATAAGAGGCGAATAGAGGAAATGCTGGAAGTTTGCCTTGGAGGCAGTTGTCATGTAGGTCAAGCACATTCAAAATACTATAAGAGCTAAAATTATATGGGATTCTTACTCTCTCCTGAACTGGATTGTGAGAAAGATTATTAATTCAACAAGATAGCTAAGCTCCCAAATCCAGTAGGGTATTTTTTCTGCAACTTCATTGTTCGAGATAGATTTAAAAAAAAACACCTTAGGTGGCGCTTCTTCAAGGAAGCGCCACTTAATATCACCAAGCAGCTATGACACTTCCTTGAGAAAGTTCCACGTAAGGTGCTTTTTTTAAAAAAAATAAAAAATAAAAAATCTAGAAAAAAACTGAAGTGCCACAAAAGGTACGCTATTAATCCCTATTTTTGTAGTAGTGAAAGAGGTTAGTCCAGATAGATTTCCCAAGAAACTTGGGAATTGTCTCAACTTGCAAGATGCCAAATTTACACTAGCCATGTTAGGAAAGGATAACCTGTTAGCATTCTTAACATTGGCATCAATTGACAAGTTGTTGTTTAATTTGAAAGATCTAATATAGTTAGATCTTGAAGTCTCTCAAGCAAATATAGCTGTATTGTGCCATTGAACTTGTTCGAAGACAATTGGAGGATGTAGAGCCCTCTGAGATGAAAAATAAATTGAGGAATAGGCCCTTCTAGATAGTTACTTCTCAAATCAAGAACCAATACTATAAAAATAGGGAGTAGTGGCGCACCTTTTGTAGTACTTCTTTACAGCTTCTTTCTAGATATTTTTAAAATATTTTTTTAAAAAAAAAGCACCTTAGGTGGCACTTCCTGCTACTTGGTGACATTAGGTGATGCTTCCTTAAAGAAGTGCCACCTAAGGTATTCTTTTTTTAAAAAACTGAAGTAGCAGCTGTGGCGCTTGCTTAAGAAAGTGCTATAGCTGCTACATATTTTGTGTGGCACTTGATTTAGGAAGCACCACACAAAGTAATTTTTTTCCAAATTATTCTCTCCTGCAATCTGCTTTTATGACCTTTATCTTCTTAGTCCCCACTCCTCATCCAACACGTGTCATCACTTATTATTCTTTTAGTCCCCACATTTTCTTCTTCTCCTCTTTTTGTCATTCATCACTATCCCCACTTCGATCGGCACTTCCTCCTTATTTCTTTGTCATTCATCACCTTTGTGAGGATTTTATTTTGGAAAAATTGTGGTCTGCCAGATTTTTGCATCTATAAATAATAGATCTTCAATCACTTTCCATTCCCTAAATCTTATGAAGATAGTAACACTTCCTTCCTTCACACACACACACACACACACTCTCTCTCTCTCTCTCTCTCTCTCTCTCTCTTCACTTGTTTCTTCTTCCATTATATTTATACTAAGCTTCAGATTTTAGATCTGCGTCGTCCAACTTAGCATTAGTCACAAAGTAGTAAGTTTATTTGATCTAATTGCTATTTTAGCTGCATTATATCATAGATATAGCTTACCAGTTTATTTTGAATAATAGTTTCTTACTATTACGTTGCATATGTTTCTATAGGGGAAGAAATTTTTGGTTTTTTATGATGGAGGGAATGGTGTTCGTATTGTTTTATCAATTACAGCATTGTTAAACAACAATTATATTTACTTTCAAGTTTCCTGCTTTTAATTGTTCTAATTTTCCTTGACGAAGAATGCTTCTAAAATTTCTTTTCTCATTTTATTCCTGAAAAAATTATTCTCATTTTTATATGCTGAAAAATAAATGAGATAAAATTAAATGTCATTATATATAAGTTGTATTTATTTAAAAGTTATAATTTTTAGTTGTTGTAGTAATTATTAACATTGATGATTTGCATAAGTAAAATAATTATTTATTTTTGGGGGAAGGTGCAAAAATACCCATCTACATATGTCAAATGTGTGCTTAGCACCATTTACATTCCTTGGGTGCTAAAATACCTATCATCATTGTAAAAGGGTACAAAAATACTAGCTCCGTTAGTTACCCCCAATGTCCATCCATTTTGAATTGTGGGCTCCAGTATTTTGTACACTTGTCATCCACTATGTCCATATTGACCACTGTTTGACCCCATTGTGTGTGTTTGGTATTACTTATTGGGGGTGAATAATCACTTATTATATAAGTCAAGATAAAACTTCTCTCGCATACTTACCTCGTATATCATAAATCATGATTTATAAGTACTTATTGCCTAAAAATAAGCTATCCCAAATGAGAACTTAGATGATTAGGACTATGAGGTGGATACCCACACGTTTCCCACTAAATAAACATTCATCTCCCATCCTTTAATACCGACACCAAAACGACACCAACCCATTTGTTTGATATTAAAACACAGACTCGACTCTGCTTCTTCAACCTTGAAACCCAACAGAGATCTTGGAGGAAAGGAAGGGATAGTCAGCAAGACGAGAAGGGAGATCGAGGAATATAAATGGCATCAGTTTCATCTTCAACAAGTGTTATAAGCAAACGACGAGTTGCGTTGTTGAGGCCACCTAGTCGAGAAGATGAGTATGACGGTTTGATAAGGTTTTGCCACCACAGGTTAGTTGCTCCTTGTCGGACAGTGTGGACGAATGGCAACCCTGGGCGAAGGTTCTATGGTTGTCAATTCTACTACCGGGTATGAGATTTAATGTTTTTGGGATGGTTGATGCATGTCCAAGTGGTTAAATGTTGGTATTGAACTCTGAACATGACGGAGGCTATGGGTATTTTGCTTGGCACGATGAAGACTTTGGTGAGAGGGCTAAAATACAAATCAAGTTAAAATACAAATTCAGATTCTAGCCAGCAAAGTTAAACTAACAAATTCATCTTCAAGCAATGATATTCCAATACTAGCTTAAAATTCATATTCATACCTTCGAAGCGTTGAAACAAAGGTATAGTTTGCTAAACACCCTTCTCCCATGTTCTAATGCCTTATTGCATAATTCCACAATAACATCTGAACTAGGATTAGAGATGTGAACTTCATTGCAATAAGCCTCAATCTTTGCAAACTCATCCTTGAAACTGCCTTCCAAGTCTTCCACTATCTTCATCTCCGCCCTCTTATACTTGTGTATGCTAACACAAACCTTCAATTCATGTTGCACATTATTTTTCAATCTGACTAATCTTAAATTGAGGGCTTTCTTGCACATTGTCCTTGTAATGGTGAGTCAACCAGTTTGCAGAAGCTTTAGGATTATTATACACCCTTGCACAACTATGCTCTAAATACACTATCTTCACCATGAACCCTACTTGTTGCCCATATATAGAAGCATATAATACAAATGGGTAGCCCTCTTGGCATACTACTTTTATTAACTTCTTATCACTCTTAGTCATTCTAAGCTTTACCCCTATTGTTATTGCATAAGTATCCAAAGCCCTTCTTAGCTCCACCTTGTCCTTAAAAGTTATACCCACCATGAAAAAGGGCTTGTCAGCCGAGCCCACTAATTGAGTAGCCCCTCTCACTTCTTCTAGAGGCCCATCCCCATACTGTAGGCCCGTATCCTCCTCCTCTTGCTTACTTTGATCACTGCATGATACTTCAAATTCTGATTCAAGGCTTTCCTCAGTGTCAGAGCTTCCACTTTTAGACTTGTAACTCTTATATTCATTGTCAGAATCCTCTAAACTTTGCTCATCCTCATCAAATTTATTACTCCCACTCTCATTAACAGGGTCAACAACTTCATTGATATCAACAAATGTGTTGTTAACTTCGTTTCCATTTATAAGAGGACCCCCAAGTTCATTTATGTCACCAGCAATATAATCTTCATCTCTCATATCTAAATCGCCCAGATACTCAATCTCATCAATTATATCTTGTTCCTTAGTATACATTGTTTCTTTTTCGACTCCCTCTCCACTTGCTCTTAATCTATCTTCTACAAAGTTATCGTTCCCTCTCAAATTTCTTGTAAGCGAACAGATTTTGCTTACCTTGTTCAGCATTAGATTGTTCAACACTTGAGCATGCTTTTGAACCTTTGTTTTCTCCGTATTTCCTTCATCGACATCGATGTTGTCAACCCCACTTGATGCCATTCACCCTGTAACAAAGAAAACCCATAAATTAATTAAAGGGAGAATTACACAGGGGTCCCATGGAAGCTAAAATACGAAGAAATGGTCCCGGGAAATTCTGAAATTACTCTCAAGTCCCATGGGATCATTTTGTAATAAATTCGAATTGGAAAAAGACTAAGATACCCTTAAGAATGGGGCAAAAAGGCAGAGACATCAGACCTATTTTCCTCATTCGCTCACTTGAGATTCGGCCAGTGCTCTGATCCCCGATAGGCGACATTATCGGCAAATGGAAGCTATCATCGTGAGCGGCGGTGTTCGTGGGTCCTCTCCGGCGAGGTTTGTTTGCTATCTATAAGTTTAGAGTAGGGTTACTTGTCTTTACTGTTTCTTTGTCCCTGTTGCGTTTGCACTACTTTTAATTCAACATTCTTTGGTGTTCTAGAATAAGGCATATTCATCCTAGGACATATAAAATACCAGAACTTCCATTGGTTTCTTGTATCATCATATCTTCTATATTTTTTTGGTTAGTTCTGATTTTCGTCCCCAAAGCACACCATGATTTTTTTGCTAAAGAATTCTAGATTAACCCATGAATTTAATGTGGAAAACAATTCTTCTAGTTTCATACCCAGAATATTTTCTTTTTTTCCAAATATGGGAAAATCAAAGTATTAGTGTATTACACTTTCCTTATCTATTTATCACCCAAAGCAAAGGAAACTTCACCTATTCTTATGGCTTGAATGGAAGTACTTATTTTTTGAACTGGATGAATGTTAGCATTTATCCAAACTCTGGAAAATGAAGGTACATCTGATTCTTTAGACCTTGCGGATGTTCTGTTTTTCATTTTACACAGTAAAAACTCAACTTATCTAATTTTTTACTTTTTTTTAGTTATCACTGTATGATGAGTAAATGGTGTTGGAATCAGTTTCTGTTGTTTCCTAAAATTCTAAGCAGTTTCCAGACGACAGTGTTTGGAAGTTTACTAACTGATCAATGTATTTTGCAGCTTAGCAACTACAATTCTTTTGATGGAGTTCTTTATTGCAAGCCATACTTGGACCAACTTTTCAAAAGAAGTGGTAGTATTGACAAAAGCTTCGAAGGTAACAAAGGATCAAACGCTCCAATCATTAATTCATCTCATATTATTTTTCCTTCTTAATAACTCAATCAACCTTACTTTCTTTTGCCTGATTAGGGACACCAAAAATTGCAAAACCAGAAAAACAAATTGACACAGAGGTTAAAAAGAAAAACTCTTAATTAAATCTAAGGTTCTTACTAGTGCAACAAAGAATGAATTTATTATAATTAAGCATATTTTTGCCCTTGAATCCTTTTAATTTGAGAGGTTAATTTCTTCCACGAACCCTGCATTTATCTTAAAAGTTAAATTAGTCTCTGAAAGTGAATGAACTTATTAGATGCTATCTATTTTTCACTACATTTTTGGACTAGGAGTTGGTTTTTCATGTCTGAAATGTGTACATGGAACTATGTTGTTTAATGTGTTGATTAGGTTCCTGAATTTGAGAGTGGCCCATTGGATTAGGAATTACCCTCCTGGTTTATTAGAATATTACTGCAAAGACTAGTGTTTATGTTTGTCTTAAGGTTGGGCATTGTATCAATTTGCTTGCAAATATTTGTGGGTGGCATAAGAGACGAGTTATCATGTGTTGCCTGTGTAATTTTTATTGGTTTGCAGTCTGAATATTTTATGGATGAAAATGTAGTTAAAATATGATTGGGTTCATACCAACAGATATAAAATATGATTGGGTTCATATCCCTGATACAGTATTGTTTCAAAAATTGCACATGTTCAAATTGTTGATTTTATTAAATAAACCTTGTCAACTATAACCACTGCATATTGTGAATGTTAATGTGATTGAATTAGGTATTGGTTGTGAATTGCTGAGGTGAGTTTTTGCCACACCTTAAGAATGTCTATCTAACTTGGATTGAGTTGAATTCATGTGTGTCCATTTCAGCATGGATTTGTCATTCCTAGTTTGAGTATTGGCCTATTCAATTATAAATTGCATATTACATTGTTGAGAATTTTCAGTAGTTGAAGCTTTATGACAAGCTGAAATTGCTAAGAATTTGTTTAAAGATATAAGGGAAAAGGGATGCAATGCTAAACTGCTGAAGGAAGACCAATAGTGTTGTTATAATTGCGAAGATATCAATCCCAAATGGTGAGTTAAGATCATGGCCACATAATAAAGAAAGAAGGATGAAAATAAGACTAAGGGTCCCTCCAAATGTAGTTGAAGTATAATATATGGACAAATAGATAGAAATTATAGTAATAGGCAATGAAATAGGTTTGAGTATTGGAAGCATCTAGCTAGCTTGTAGTCTGATTAGATATGGTGAGAAGTTGCTCAAGATATTCAACGCCCAAGTCCTCTAGCACCACTACCTCTGATGATTTCTGTTTGGTTTTGCCTTTCTTAGCCTTTGACGATAATTTTCTTTGGATGTAGTGCCGCTATTTGATTATGTCAATTTGACATATTCATTCCAAAGATTTACTTGAGTTTTGGATGTTTATAAATATGTCAATTTATGTTTGACATTTTACTTATCTTTGAACAAAAAAGCAGATTATCCATCGAGATGTGAAATCATCCAACATTCTTCTAACTGAAAGCATGAGGGCTAAAGTCGCAGATTTTGGATTTACAAAGCTCGGTCCCACAAACTCCGATCAGACATATTTTAAGTTGATGGAACAAGTCAAGAAGATGGTTGCGTGCAAAGCAGCGATGAGAAATTGGAGGAATGGGATTGGGCCGAATATAGAGTCTAAGTTGATGGAACAAGTCAAGGGCGCTGAAAATCTGCAATGTGAATATTATTGTAATGAGTTGTAAATTATGTTGTCAATGAATGGACCTAAAGTTATCAGTGTATGCCCATAGAGGTGTTAATATATATTTATGCAGTAATGTTGACATTTGTGTAAACCACTGTCATATTTTTAATATTTGAAGCTGATGTAAATTTTTTTGTCAACGAAGGGACGTCAAGTTGTCATTGTAGGCCCATGGAGTTGTCAGTGAAAGCCCATGGAGTTGTTAATATATATTTATGCAGTAATATTGACATTTGTGTAAACCACTATCATATTTTCAATGTTTGAAGCTGATGTAAATTTTGTTGTCAACAAAGGGACGTCAAGTTGTCATTGTAGGCCCATGGAGTTGTCAGTGAACGCCCATGGAGTTGTTAATATATATTTATGCAGTAATGTTCACAATTGTGTCAACCACTGTCATGTTTTCAATGTTTGAAGCTGATGTAAATTTTGTTGCCAATGAAGGGACGTCAAGTTGTTATTGTAGGCCCATGGAGTTGTCAGTGAACGCCCATGGAGTTGTTAATGAATGCCTATTGAGTTATCAGTGAAGGCCCTTAAAGTTGTCATTGCATGCCCCTTGAGTTGTTAATGAACGCCACTTTAGTTGTCACTTATGGCCCCTTGAGTTGTCAGTGGAGGCCCCTTCAGTTGTTAATGAACGCCCCTTGAGTTGTTAGTGAAGGCCCCTTGAGTTGTCAGTGGATGCCCCTTCAGTTGTCAGTGGATGCCCCTTCAGTTGTTAATGAACGCCCCTTGAGTTGTCAGTGGAGGCCCCTTCAGTTGTTAATGAACGCCCCTTGAGTTGTCAGTGAAGGCCCCTTCAGTTGTTAATGAACGCCCCTTGTGTTGTCAGTGGAGGCCCCTTGAGTTGTCAGTGGAGGCCCTTGAGTTGTTAATGAACGCTCCTTGAGTTGTCAGTGGAGACCCCTTGAGTTGTTAATGGAGGACCCTTCAGTTGTTAATGAACGCCCCTTGTGTTGTCAGTAGAGGCCCCTTGAGTTGTCAGTAGAGGCCCCTTAGTTGTCAGTGGAGGCCCTTGAGTTGTTAATGAACGCTCCTTGAGTTGTCAGTGGAGACCCCTTGAGTTGTTAATGGAGGACCCTTGAGTTGTTAATGAACGCCCCTTGAGTTGTTAATAAACGCCCCTTGAGTTGTTAATGAACGCCCCTTGAGTTGTCAGTGGAGGCCCCTTGAGTTGTTAATGGACGCCCCTTGTGTTGTCGTGGAGGCCCCTTGAGTTGTTAATGAACGCCCCTTGTGTTGTTAGTGGAGGCCCCTTTAGTTGTTAATGAACGCCCCTTGAGTTGTCAGTGGAGGCCCCTTGAGTTGTTAATGAATGCCCCTTGTGTTGTCAGTGGACGCCCCTTTAGTTGTTAATGAACACCCCTTGAGTTGTCACCGGACGCCCAATGACTTGTTAGTGTAAACTCTTTGACTTGTCAATGGAGGCACCACGAGTTGTCAATGGAGGCCTCTTGACTTGTCAATGTACCTTGATGGAGTTGTTAATACATGTATGCTGTTATGGAATTGTCAACGGAGGCCTAATGAATTGTTAGTGTAGGCTCCTTGACTTGTCAATAGAAGCACCACAAGTTGTCAGTGGAGGCCCCTTGAGTTGTCGATGTACATTGATTGAATTGTTAATACAGTTATACTATTATGAAGTTGTCAATGGAGGCACAATGACTTGTCAATATAGGCTCCTTGACTTGTTAATGGAGGCACCACGAGTTGTCAGTGGAGGCTCCTTAAGTTGTCAATAAACCCTAATGGAGTTGTTAATACATTTATGATGTGATGAAATTTTTGAATGGATGTCATATGACTTGTCAATGGAACCTCATTGACTTGTCAATGAAGGCACTGGGAGTTGTCAATGGAGGCTATAGCATTATGCAAGCAAGAGCATCAAATGTGTATGATTGCAGTACTACCGTTGATTAATGAAAATAACTCTGTAATTCATAAATATTCAAAAAGTCTCAAGTACAAGTTTGAAGTTGCTCAAACCCAAAAACATATAATCCATATAATGTGACTACACTTGAGCATTACAAAAAAGCTAGCACATTTACAATTAGTGTGCACATGAACATTACAAACCCCTAACGTGTTGTCCATACAATCATAAGTCAATACAAGTTATAGCGTATTACGTCAAAGCTATACACTAATAGAATGTACAATTCAAGTCAGCATCCTAATTGGTTCTCCCCCTCTTAAATAAGATCATTTTCATATGGTCGAAACATTGACTTTGATATTTGGTAACCTTTAACCATAGAATGAGTCGTGTATCTGGAATAATTCTGCAAACCAGAAAGATCACCTAGAACCTGTATAGAAGATCCAATAGCACATGCAAGTAGTCCTTTTGACTAAAATCCAACATATTGGTATGGCCATAAAGTGTTTGGAAAATTGCATATTTTCTCAAGTAGCTTTATTTTTTTTGTCTTTTCCAGTTGTGGCCATTAAGTAACCATTTGAGTGAAATGCCAGAGCTGAGACAGGACCATGATGGCACAACACCTTGACAAGAGGAGCTGAGCAAGTAAGCTTCCACATTGTGACTGTACCGCCTGAATAACCCAAAGCAATAACCCCATTGAAGGGGTTCACTTGTATCACGTCAGTACAACCTAAAGCAGTTCTAAAATTACCAACCATTACACTTGTCGTAACATCTTGATAATGAAGCTGCTCGAACTTGTTTATTGAAGCCAGAAGGAAGTGAGTTTTTAGGAACTAAAGCCTTAACACAGGATCATGTTCCTATAACATTAAAAAAAGGGGAGGAAAAATCAGCCGCATAAACATGCATCTCATATTAATTGCTTTCAGTAGATTGTGAATGGAAAAACAATAGAATTTCTCTCTGCAAGAAGTAGAAGATAATCCTTGCATGAGATTCACACATATGAGAGCGCTAGCAACTGCAAAGCCATTTTGACTCAATTAACAAATATGATGTTCAAGGTAACAAAAACCAAATATTGAATTCAAGTGACAATCTTCAAAATAACTGTTAGTCATATGCAAGAGATTATCAGAGAAGCTAAAAAACTAATTTTTAATGATGTAATTGGTAAGAAACAAATCTAAACAAATTATCCAAATGGTAGATTCAGCATAAAAGCAATCTGACAATATCTCAAGCTTCTTAGCCCATAAAATTTTGTCCGAATGAAAAGAAAATTAAGAACTGGAATAAGTGACAATAAGACCAAATCAAATAATCATGTGAATAAGATCAACTAGTGCTATTGTGTTCATTTCAAAGCAATAATAAGAAGTCACACTACTACAAAAAGGGGCTTTAACCTCCCAAATTTGGCACTTTTAACGTCCCAAAACGGGGGGACGTAGATGCTGGGGGCGTAGTAAGTTGAAACAAAAGACGTCCCAAATGATAGGGACGCCTAAAGTCAGACTTTAGGCGTCCCAAATTAAGAATTGGGACGCCTAAAGTCCCCACAGGGTGGGACTTTAGGCGTCCCAAATTACAATTTGGGACGCCTAAAGTCCCTCCCTGGGGGACTTTAGGCCTCCCAAATTACAATTTGGGACGCCTAAAGTCCCACCCTGGGGGACTTTAGGCCTCCCAAATTGTAATTTGGGACGCCTAAAGTCCCACCCTGGGGGACTTTAGGCCTCCCAAATTTTAATTTGGGAGGCCTAAAGTCCCACGCTGGGTTACTTTAGGCCTCCCAAATTTTAATTTGGGACGCCTAAAGTCCCACCTGGGGGACTTTAGACCTCCCAAATGTTAATTTGGGACGTCTAAAAGTTTGGTTTTTTTTTATATCATAATTTACATTCTGTATTACCCAACGAATTGAAACTGCAGAGACAGAATAAAAGATGGATTCATAAACCACACTGTCCGTTACAAACTGGTAAGGACATCCAGCACTACAATCTTTACTATATATACATACAATAACCTTTCATGCAACCTACTACTATATATATCAACAAAAAACAACCAGAAAGTGTCAAAACGCTGTCATCACACAAGTACAAACTGATATAAAATAACAAGTTTACTGCTCTATATGTTGAAGAAGATGTCCAGCCAAAAGATCTCTGATCAAATCAAGGTCTTCACGTAGGTAGGCATCTTCATTATCAAAAATCTGAAAATTAGAAAGTAATAAGCTTAGATGAAATGAATCTCAAGCAAATGAATTAATTAGCATTTCGATTAGAACACCAAAAATATTATCATTTGAGAATGAAGAAGCGATTACCTTTTCAAAATCGCTAGTAATTCCACTTTGAGTTATGTTATACATATAAAGTATAACATAATATCCGCATTCAGTGTTGCCAGGTTGCCGAGGGCACTTTTAATCAAAGGGATGCAATTGGTTGTTAAAATCAATAAAGGTATGTCTAAAAGGACCGTCAATGAAACAATTATGTAGGATCGAATGTACTTACTATGGGATAAAACCACTTTGGCTTTTTAACAACTGCACCCTCGCGTGACCCACCTAGGATTCTATATGTTTGACAAGCACTATCATGAAAAGCAAAATGAACAGAAATTAGAACCATTCCTTTATTTTGTTGTCAATGAAATAGAAACAGGATAACTTACGTGTCGAAGACGGATTTTGTATCTCTGTCTGGCTTGTTACTCAAGGGATCAAACCAATAGACTATGTTGCGGCGGGGACATATAACACACAAAGTCCAGTGGTTTCTTTAACAACATGTACACATTAAAATGAAGTTAGATGAGTGAGAAGACAATTATTTAGTAAACTTCTGAAATTGACAAAATGTAAATACGAACCGTTGGACAATGGGTGCTAGATAACAACGAAGTTTGTGTTGTGCCATTTGGTAGCCGACATAGTGAGTCCTATGCGCCACAGTACAAGTATCCCCTGTCGTATTCGCAGGACATAAGAATCCATACCAATTACCTCTTTCCATGTTTGCGCAGAGATCGTGCAAGGTGCTATAATAGAATTAAAATAAGGAATCAATGATTGAATGTATGAAAACAAAAAACCACTAAATGAATTCTATGGGAAAATTGAATAAAAAACTTACCGGACTGCAAATTTGACCCAGCCTGCATCTATCTCCTCCAACCTGATAAACTGCTTGAGATCTTTATTGTCAATCGTGTAGGGATACTCCACTTGGCCCACAATCCCTGGAGGCATCTTCAAGTCAATCTGTTTAATGCCCTTGTAGATCTGTTGCAGCCGTGCTAAGAAGGGCCATTTGCTCGCAGCTTCGTCATCCTTTTAGAACATCAAAAAACAAATTGTTATTAGGATGCCAACAGATTTTCAGTAACAGTAAGGTAATTCCTACCATTGGAGGTGTTGCGTCTGAACCAATAAGATTGCGAGGCCAAAGGATGAAAGATCCTATCGCTTGACCTAACGTGCCAACCTCTGGATCGGGAACAGGGATGGCTGTACCTTCTTCCCCCTTTCTAACACTCGTCACATTCACCCTACGATAATCCTCCGAAATTTGCTGATTATGGTGGGTGGTAGCATATGTGTGAACGAGAGCATCAGCAACAACACGCAGCAGTGGATCATCCAAATAGAGGGTGCAAGGGTCTCCCGACACTGGATTGGGAGAAGGGTCGCCAAGTGGTCCCGACACTGGAGTGGGAGAAGGGTGGCCAAGTGGTTGCTCCAGAGGGTTGTAACTTCCTCTGGTGCTATTGAAGGCAGGGGATTCCTGAGTTCGAGCCTCGTCCCTTGCCCTTTGTGCTTCAAACATCTTTGCCATTTCAAGTTGAAGCTCTGGCAACAGCTCTTGTCGGAGCTTGTCGCGAAGGTTGGCCTCGATCTCTCGTTCGAGGTCCTCTCGAATCTTGGCCACAACGTCCTTACTAGGTCCAGCTTGTGACGAATAACGTGGCTGTCGTCCAAAATACCTCGCGGCACTAACTCCCCGTGTCTCTCCTCGAACACGACCAAGGTCATCTGCCTTCCCAATAGCCGTTGACAAGATGTCCATCCGTCTACTTGGATTGAATGAACCTTGGCTACTCTGCTCGTCCAGGTCATCCTGTAGCATGCAGTTTATTGTAAATGTATCGAAACCACTCGCGACATGTAAAAAATTAGGTACTTATGGTATAACTACTTACAATCCTCGCTGCAACCTCAGCAACAGTCGGATTTATGTACTTCCCAGCCTTAATCCTCCCTGCTTTCCATTTTTTGTGACGTGGAGGAGGTGCCGGTGGCTGGATAACAACGCTAGGATCAGATTCCGCTGCTTCCTTCATTTTCTGTAACTCTTCTGCCATCATTTGCCGCTCAAGCTTCCGATATCCACCGCGAGACATGAAATGTTGATATTTATTTTCTGCTTGCCTCTGGGCATTTGCTGCACTTAATTTCTATGAATGAAAAACAACAAAAAATGAATCAACGATATAAAGTATATGAAATCAAATATATAAGTAGTTCTATATCATGACAGAAATCTTACCAAAAACTCAGGATCTGCTCGTGATGCCGCAAACAACCTCCAGTCCTCTGGAGATAAATATGTATACTGTGCACATGGATCGTTACCCCTAAGGGCCCCTCGAATGTAATGCTTTGTTAGCTTGTTCTTGAAACCTTTCCATCGTACACGAACCTCATCCATCCAGTGCCTATGCATCTCTGTGGTGTCGGGGACATCGTATGTTTGCTGCAAGGTAAAACATAAGATTATTATATTTGAAACAATAAGAACAAAGCTACAATGCATCAAAACTTACATACCAAAAGTTGCTGCCAAATCATGTCTTTCGTTTTTGGGGGAACCAATCTCCAATTATCGTAGGTAATGCGCACTTTGCTTCGAGCCAAAAGCCCTATGTAGCTAATGAAGTGGTCTTCCTCAGGACCAATTGGATTCAGATTGTCATCGAAGTCTATATGCAGCCTCTCCTGTTGATGTTCATGACGTGCAACCAATGCTCCCATCTTTGTACAGCCTCTAACCCTCCTTCTTGCAGGGGGTTCAACTCTAGGAATTTCGTCATTGCTAGAGCTTTCGTCATCTCCACGCCTCTCGTCATCACTAACGTTGTCCATATTCCTGTTAACACAAAAAGCATCATCAGAAACGTAAGTAAATTGCAATGAAAACACATGTATATAGTAAGCGGGAAGTAAAACAGAAAAAACATAGTTCTCGTTTATAAATTAAGGTCTTACTCTAGATTGTTTCCCATAGTCCTTCACCATGGTCATTTCTTACAGCATATTCGTCATCATCTACCAATTCAACTTCATTTGTTCGAGGTGTAGTTGTTGTGAAAGGTGGTGTGTCATCAAGGTTGAAGGTCGGATCACCATACTTCTGTTTTTTACTTTTAAGGACAATGGACATATTTTTTCTGGCAGGATCGGTGACAAAAAACACTTGTTTCGCGTGGCTTGCTAAAATGAAGGGCTCGTCTCTATAGCCAACTCTTCCAAGATCGACTGAGACAAAACCAAATTATTTATCTATTACCACGGCATTGTTGCTAACCCACTTACATTTAAATAAAGCAACTTCGAACTTGTTGTACGTCATCTCCCATATTTCTTCTATAACTCCATAATAGGCCATAGACGCTAATATGGGGTTTTTGTCTCTCGAACTGGAAAAGTGCATAGATTCAGCTTCTACCATGACCCCACTATTTTGCATGGTACTTTTGTCATCTTGCTCTTTGGTATAGAAGGAATAGCCATTTATATCATAACCGGTCCAAGTAATGATCTGAAACGAAGGCCCCCAAGCTAGCCACTCGATTGTCTCAGACACACCGATCTCGTGCAAAACCTTTTCCTCGAACCACTGCATGAATGTCTTGTTTTGCTCAATAGCAATCTACATGTCATTCTTCCTTGGATTCTTGTTCTTCAAAGTGTTTCTGTGTTCATTTATGTAAGGTTGAACTTCTTCCATATTATTCAGGATATACAAGTGGGCTTGCAACACCTCTTCACGAGGAACATTCTTCACTTTCAGTCCTCGTGTTCCCTTGCTTCTCCCTTCTTCATGCCGAGATTGTTCCTTCTTCCCTGACATATAATCTTTGCAAAACTCCATAGCCTCCTCAACTACATATCTTTCAACTATTGAGGCTTCTGGTCGATAAGGATTTTTAGAACACCCTTTTAAGATCTTCATGTATCGCTCGAAAGGGTACATCCACCTCAGGTAAACCGGACCGCATAGCCTTACCTCCCTCACCAAATGAACTACCAAATGCACCATTATATCAAAAAATGAAGGCGGAAAGTGCATCTCTAGTTGTGACAAAATAATGTAACCCTCATTTTCTAGTTCATCCAACTTTTCAGTGTCAATGACTTTGTTACAGATAGCATTGAAGAAAACGCACAATCTTGTCACTGTGTTTCGTACTTCATCTTTCATTATGCCTCTAATAGCTACTGGTAATAGTTGTTGCATCAACACATGATAATCATGGGACTTCATTCCCACTAACTTCAAATCGTCCATTGAGACACATCTTCTCACATTCGAGGAATACCCTTGCGGCACCTTCATTTCATGCAAACACCCACACAAACTTCTTTTCTCTGCTTTTGATAGTGTATGCGCTGCTGGCTCCATGTATGCCCTCCTACCATCATCTCTTAGTTGTGGATGTAATCGTTCTCTTATTCCCATATCGACAAGGTCTAATCTCGCATTAATCCCATCCTTAGTCTTCCCTGGTATGTGCAAAAGCGTACTGATAAGGCTATCACAAACATTCTTCTCCACATGCATCACATCAATACTGTGTCTCACGTCTAGCGAACGCCAATATGGAAGATCAAAGAAAATGGATCTCTTCTTCCATATGTTCTTCTCACCCGCAACCCTCTGATTCTTACCAAAAGTGACATGGATACGTTCCACTCGACTGTAGACTTCCTCTCCGGTTAGTGAATTTGGAGCCATTCCATGCTCCGGTAAGCCGTTAAACCGCTTTCTTAGCCTACGATACGGGTGGTACCGATGAAGAAACCTCCTGTGGCCAAGGTAGACAGTTTTTCTTCCATGCTTTAGTTGTTGGAAGTGTGTGTCTGCTTCACATATTGGGCATGCTTTGTGACCCTTCACGCTGTACCCTGACAAGTTTCCGTACGCAGGGAAGTCGTTTATCGTTGTGAAAATCATTGCACGTAGCTTAAAAGACTCCTTCTTATAAGCATCAAACACATCTACGCCTTCCTCCCACAGCTTCTTCAAGTCCTCAATCAAAGGCGCCAAATAGACATCAATATCGTTCCCTGGCTGTTTTGGTCCAGAAATCATCATAGATAGCATCATATACTTACGTTTCATACATAGCCAGGGAGACAAGTTGTATATTACAAGGAGAACCGGTCACGCACTATGTGTGCTAGTAAGAGTTCTATACGGATTGATGCCATCTGTACAAAGCCCAAGCCGTAGGTTTCTCGGCTCGCTGCCAAATTGAGGGAAGATTTCATCTATTTTTTTCCATTGTGGAGAGTCAGCTGGGTGCCGAAGATATTTCCCATCAGATATTCTCTCATCAGAGTGCCATCTCAACTTCTTCGCTTTTGTTGCACTCGCAAACAAACGTTTAAAACGTGGTATTATTGGAAGATACCACATAACCTTTAAAGGTTGCCTTTTACTTGTCACATCACCACAACCACCATCTTTTTTCACTTTGTATCGTGCAGTTTTACACTTAGGACACTCACTAAAACCTCCGTACTCATTTCTGTACAGTACGCTGTCATTAGGGCAAGCATGTATCTTCTTATACTCCATACCCATTGTAGACAGGATTTTCTTGGCCTCATACATACGATTTGGAAGTACATTATCTTCCGGAAACATATCACACAATAGTTCAAGCAGCAATGTGAAACTACTATCGGTCCACCCACAAGCTGCCTTTAAGTTAACCAAATGTAATGTTCCTGTCAGCCGCGTGTACTTACTACCACTGTACAATGGTGTCTCTGCATCACTCCGCAGGCTATAATACTCCTGCGACTGCGCAAAGGATTCTTCCTCAACATCGTTAATCATTCTCTCCATTCTATCTTCATCTATGACATCCACAGCTCCCTTCTTGTGTGACGGACAATCAGTTATTTCCTCACCATGCCATATCCACCTTGTGTATCGCAGATTTATTCCATCACAAAGTAGGTGATCCTTTATGACATCAACATCCCGTCTACTCTCATTCAAACAATTGACACAAGGACAAAAATACTTCCCATTTCTTGCAGGAGCATTCTTTTTAGCGAATTCAATAAATTCGTCCACCCCTTTCTCATATTCCTCACTAGTTCTCAAAGCATTCATCCAACTATGATCCATTTTGTTACCACCTAAGGCATTACCAATAACATTCACACGTTTAGTACAATTCTCAAGGACATATGATGGGATTGCCTAATTAAGTTATCAACCCAATTTAGGATTTTAAAATATGGGCTTAATAACTTTATTGCCCCCTCCTAGCCTCATCTCTCCTATTAAAAGGGTTTCAGTGCTATGTAACTTATTTTTTTAATAAGTATATGTATATAAAATTAATGTATAATAAAATAAATACAATAAGATTAAATTAAAGAATTTTTTTGAGGTTTGGAAGAATTAAAAACAAAACGAGTTTCATATTAACAAAACAATTTTAAGTTGAGTTCTTCCAAAAATAAAATTGTTTTATTGAAAATATTTAGATAAAAATCATTTAATGAATATTGGGGTTATCGTTTTCTTTTTAAGTTTTGGCTTGAATTATTCTTCATAATTCAAGAATTTGGAATTAACAAAACAATTGTGTGTAATTAATACAAGAATTTCTTTAATTTAAATAAATCATATTTTATTTTATTATATATACTAATTAATGGTGCAGGATTTTAATACAACTATGAAATGTATTGGTTTCATGTGGCATACACTAATCAATGATTGAAAGAAACTTTTATGAGCCACTTTCATTATGTTACACTTGAACAAATAAATAAATAAAAGTTCAAAAACTTTGTCTTAAAATTTAATACTCTACTTCTAATCGTTCTTATAAGTCACTTTTAACATGATCACAATAGTGAAAGAAATCTTTAAATCTCATTAACTCTACCTTTAAATTTAAAACCTTTCTAACTACATCCCTATTTAATATAACATTTTATCTTATAAGAACAAAGTTTACTCAATAATTAACGAGAGGCAAATTGAAACAGGGAGTAACTTTTAAACTTTACTCATATTTAACACAATGGAACGGGTGAGAACTAAGAAGACTTGTTTCTATTATACACAAGTAAATTTATATTTAAACAAGAAAATAAACCATTCCCAAATCAATGCAATTTAAACAATATAACCACACCAAACACATCAGGCTAATCTTTGATATCTCAATATAAGCAATATATATATAATAAGCACTATGTCAACCATTCGGAAATATTTTTCAAAAACAAAATAAACCATGTTCTGTTACAAAAAAAAATTGAAGAAAATAAACCAACCTGAGGGCGCCCCCTAGCTACTATGTTTGAGAGGTTGAGAAGATGTTGGAGCTCCACCCACGCACAACAATGGAGGAGAGAGCAAAACCCACTGTGGAGGAGGTGAGGTTGCAGCCGTGGAGGAGGTGAGGTTGCAGCCGTTCAAGAGGAAGAAGAAGAAGGGAGGAGGGAAGAGTTCAACAAAGCTAGGGCCGATGGTGGGGGAGGGAGCTTGAACAAGGGAGGAGGGAGGAGTTGAAGAAAAAAATTCCTGAGGAGGAGGGCCGACGGTGTGGGTGGGAGAGGAGGAAGAAGAGTAAAGTATGTGAGGTGAGGGTGTGATGGTGATGAGAAGACCGCATGTCAGACAAGTGTCTGACATGCAGGGACGCCTTTAGGCGTCCCAAATGCCATTTGGGACGCCTAAAGTCCCACTTTAGGCGTCCCAAATATCATTTGGGACGCCTAAAGTGGGACTTTAGGCGTCCCAAATTAATTTGGGACGCCTAAAGTGGGCTCCTGGCGCTAAAAAAAATTTATAAAATTTATATTTCGCGCCAGGAAGCACTTTAGGCGTCCCAAATTCAAATTTGGGATGCCTAAAGGTTCCCCTACACATAAATAATTACGAAAATGCCACCGCCTCCCTTTTTAACCACCCAATTCTCAATTTGGGACGTCTTTGGGGGTGGTTATATCTCAATTCTGTAGTAGTGTCACTTTGGCATCATATTTTGTGAATGTTGAAAACATAGATTCTATGGAATGCCAAAGTTTCACATTGAGTTGTATGAGATTCTCAACAAAGTATTTAAATAGGCTTTGTCTCCTACCTTAAAAACAAAGGTCAAAACAAGAACAATATCATTTATATTATAGAGAATATCCAAAGCTTTAAATCATGCCAAAGATCATTTATGTTATAGAGGATATCCAAAGCTTTAAATCACACCAAAGATTGCCTCATTTTATTTTTCAAGATTTAGTAATGATTCTTCCAAGATGGCTGTAAAATAAGGCAAAAGTCAAATGTGATGAAAAAAGAAAATTACAATTCCCCATCTTACGACTACAATAAATATATATTAACAACTCCATGGGCATACACTGACAACTCCATGGGCTTACAATGACAACTTGACGTCCCTTCTTTGACAACTTGACGTCCCTTCTTTTGCCATTTTTGATATTGCATCATCAGATCACAAGTATCATAATTCTTAAAACATTGATCCATTCTAACTTCATATCTTTCATCGAATCGGATTCTTTCCCATTGTCCTTCACACATTTCATAAGGTTTTATTCATTATATATTGTTAAATTGGCCTGTACAATTATTTGGGAGGAAACTGACAGTAGGCGTCATTATTTATTTTAATTCATGTTTTCTTCAACCAAGATACTGTTTTTTTCTCTACCATGAACCTATTAACAAACGAACCCAAAGTACTATTCACTCTAACATGTAAAACAATGAGAAACAGCCCTAGGTGAATCACATGAATTGAATGTCAAATGCCATATACACTATACTTCAATACCCAAAAACAAAGGAAAATGACTATGCATAACATTGATCAAGGAATCAGACACAGTACTTGTAACCACTAGTTCTCTTCCAAACTCTTTAAAATCCCCTTTCTATTTATTTTTTTTCCAGCCCTTCCTATTTATATTCATAAATCTGACATTCACTGATCTTAGTTCCCAAAGGATACTTCTATCTAAAAGCCGTGAGAGAATTTTCAATATAATGACTTTCAAGAATTTGTAAATCATCCATCCAGCAAGATCAGAGAAACTCTAGGTTAAATATATTGTTTCCAGCTCTAATTATCAACCTCCAAATTAATTCCAAACCTTCTTACTTGTTTGCTGTCAAGGAAAAGGGAATCTAATTTCAGCAAAAAAGGAAAAGGAAATCTAAGATTCAGGGTCAACATTTTATTACAAATCGAAGAGGTTACTTTTTAGTTGGGGATCTTTATAGTCAAAATAACTAATATCAACATCACAGTTAGCAGCAAAACCACCTCTTCCATACAATGTAGTTTAAAGCTAGAAATGAACAGAAATTGTCCAGCTCCTGATTTCTCAAAAAACAGTTCAAAATATATTCATGCTTCAAAAACTAACAAAGGGTAGCACATATAACCAAACAAAACTAGAAAGATGCATCTATAAAAAATATTCAAAACCCATGAAAAAGCAACACACAAATAGGAAAGACCCTTGGCGCTTGAAATCACAGTGGCTTGAAATCACTTGCCGCTGTATCATAAACTCTATGAATAAATGATCAAGAGTTTTAAAGTATACACGAGTCAAAAAGGAGACTGTAATTAGTTTTATTTTCATGTATATTCTAGCTACATGTGTTAATAAGAAAGACCCTTGGTGCTTGAAAACACAGAGGAAAAGTCCTTATAATTCCTTTTAGCCATATGCACCTCACTTCTACTCATACATTGCTTCAAATTACTGAAGTCAAGATTATTCTGCTCCAATTGTGTGAAATCTCCCTTAATCATTGCCTCATGGAGATAAAGAGAGAAGAAGACACAAAAGGAGAAAAATGTACTTAAATAATTGTTACATATAGTAAAAGCATTTTTGGACCTTCCAAAATAGCACAAAATACTAAAAAATATAGCAAACGTTTCAAACACATTCCAAACACCATTACACCACAAGCAAAACATTTAAATATTACCTCTAGTTGTCATTAACAAGTTAAGGAGCCTCCATTGACAACTATCGCTGCTCCCATTAACAACTCTTTTTTCTCTACGCAAATCAGGTTATGTAGCCCCAAACCTTTCACCCTCATCTTCATTCCTTACCTCTTCTATTGCAGAAACACACTACCATGAATCAGAAAATAGAGCATAATGACAGCAAAAACATAGCATACAAAACCATACCCAAACACATTGAAACCTTAGCCAAAGCATATTCATTTCATTTACTAGGCATTCCTTTATAGTTTGCAAGCATATTGAGGACAATGCCCACAAAAATTAATCAGTCTCTTTCAATTTATCATGACCAAAACAAATATCAATAAAAAAAACCTTTAGTTGTCACAAAAAATATTTAAATATGACCTCTAGTTGTCATTAACAAGTTAAGGAGCCTCCATTGACAACTATCACTGCTTCCATTAACAATTCTTTTTTTTCCTATGCAAATCAAGTCATGTAACCCCAAATCTTTCACCCTCATCTTCATTCATTACCTCTGATATTGCAGGAACATGGTATGTCCGTCATGGCCAGTTATGAACTCATCAAGCAACTATTAATGAGTATCTTAACATGGGTTATTAACACTTGGGAATCAAACATACTGGATAGTAGAGACGCTCACAAACACTTGAAGAATCAAACAACAAACATACCATGGTTGCAACAGAGTCATGGCTTCTACTCTTTCGGACACCGCCTAAGTCGAAACTTGGGGCTTTCTTTAGAGTAAATAAATTGAACCAGCAGATAAGGAATCATTTGCGTTTAGACAAACACCGGCAAATTTGGGAGGCAACGACTCACGACAATGACTAGAAACAAAGTGCGACAGCAACGATGATTGAACTCAATGGCTGCGAGACTGCCGAAGTTGGCCAGCGAACTGTGGTTCTCAAGTCTCCACAAAGAAATTGGGGCTATCATGAAGGGGAGAGAGGAAATTAACCTAAGGGTATTTGTGACTTTTCTCATTTGGAATTTATTACAAAATGGTCCCATGGGACTTGGCGGTAATTTCAGAATTTTCCGAGACTATTTCTTCGTATTTTGTCTTCCATGGGACTACAGTGTAATTCTCCCTTAATTAAATTAATTGAGGGCTTTAGTGGTATTTTGCTGTACACACTAGAGAACAAAAATTTTTGGTCCCATTTCATGCTTACCTTTGATTTTTGTACAGTCTTTCCTCAGTCCGTAAGCTTCAAGAATCTCAACACATGCGCTCAATGATTCCAACCTTTCTCTCTTTCTCTCATGTTATTCCTCTGTCACTCTCGATTCCACAACTCGCTTTATGCTTTCTCGTCAATTCCTCACCATCGCTCACTTGCATCAAAGCTAATCGATCTCACTCTTTCAAACCCTAAAGATTCCCCCTTTTTGTTATATTATGTCGACACCAATCCCTTTGCAACCAACATCTTTTTTTGCTAATACATGTGCTTATTTTTGGGGCCCATTTGATAGTGATAGCAGCTGTTGCACCCAAAGATAAAATGGCAATGACGTTGGGGTGGGAGATGGATGTTTATTTAGTGGGAAACATGTGGGTATCCACCTCATAGTCCTAGTCATCTAAATGGAGTCAAACAATGGTCAATATGGACATGGTGGATGACATATGTACAAAAAATGGGGTCCACAATTCAAAATGGACGGACGTTGCGGGTAACTAACAAAGATGGTATTTTTGTACCTTTTTACAATGATGATGGGTATTTTTGCACCCAAGAAATGTAAATGGTGCAAGCCACACATGTGACATATGCAGATGGGTATTTTTGCACCTTCGCCCTTTATTTTTAACACTTGTATTTTACTTAGTAGTGATTTTGTTAATTAGTTATTTGTTAATTTATACCATTTTGGAGTTATTTGATTGTGGTTTGCTTTTTTTTTTGTTATGGATATGAAAATGTATTATCAACTACATATAATTATAGGGTTCTAAAAGAAAAATATAAAAATAATTATTATTTAAAAAAATAATACTTTAGGAAGCGCCACTGGACCTTGAAGAAGTGCCACTGGAAGTGGCACTTCTTCAAGGAAGCGCTACCTAAAGTATTATTTTTTTAAAAAATAATTATTAACTTCCTGTGGTGCTTTTTTAAGAAGTGTTTTTTCTTAAAATATATATATATATATATATGCTAAAGCGCTACAGTTTCTTTTAGTGGCGTCTTGATATATGGCACTTATTAAGTGCCACAGCTAGTTCAAATATAAGCGTCATAACTTTATTTTTTAGTAGTAGTGAACATTTAACATAGTGGTAGAGACATTTGAAAGTGCTTCCAACTGACCTTGAAAATGGTTGTTGGAAAGATCTATGTTCTGTAGCAGTGGGAGCGAAAACAAAGGCATAGGAATGCTCCCATTGAGTGAATTGCTCCCCAAATTGATGCTGACTAGCTTTAGAAGACCTTTGAAATGTTGTGATGATATTCCACCACTAAATGTATTGTTAGATAGGTCTATATGAGTAAGCTTTTTGGCCATACCAAATGGCGGAATTGGACCTGTGAAGAAGTTATATGACAAGTCCAGGTAAATAACCTTAGTGAGATTTGACATGGAATTTGGCAGTGTTCCATTAAATTGGCATATAAAAATTTCTAATCTAGATAGCTACCGTAAGTTGCTTGTGGAATCTGGTAATGTTCCTAAGAAATTTGTACACGTTAGAAATCAATGTCTGGAGAGATCCATTCTGAGGAAAGTCTTGCAAAGAACCTTGAAGA
This sequence comes from Inga leiocalycina, assembly GCA_963242795.1. Taxonomy (NCBI): domain Eukaryota; kingdom Viridiplantae; phylum Streptophyta; class Magnoliopsida; order Fabales; family Fabaceae; genus Inga; species Inga leiocalycina. Next base: position 58,511,302 of record OY725328.1, read on the forward strand.
CCATCATTGTATAATATATCAACAAAAGTGAGTGATTGTACATGGAAGATCTTATTTGGAAACCTACCACTCCAATGGCAAAAACTGAGATCCAGTTGTGAGTGATTTGACATTTTAGCAAAGAAATCTGGCACTGGAGCTAACAAAGTGTTGTCATTCAAACGAATTATGGAGAGATTTTGAAGAATTTGTAGGGAGGAATCAAAGGGGCCTGATAGGTTGCAACGAGACAAGCTTAGTACGTGTAGATGAGGCAGAGAAGACGACAGAGCACGACCCCATTCATTTCCCTTGAGCTCTATATCAATGCCATCTAGATATAGTTCTCTAACTTCACTGAGGTTCTGAACAAGCTTCACCATATTTGGATTCTCTAGTTTCAAAGGTGATTCTCCTAAATAAGACAGATCAATAATGGTTAATCTTGTAAGCTGCGCAATGTCCATTGGTATCTGCCCCGCAAAACCAGCATGTGACAAATTAAGAGAAGTTAAGCTCTTCAAATCTTTGATTCTGGATGGAATAACAGAAGTGAAGTTGTTGAAAGCCAAATGCAAATGCTTGAGATATTGGAGACTGAACAAAGTGCTAGAATTGTCAAGTCCACCATAGATTGATTCCTCGCTCAGGTCCAGACCAACAACATGGCCCTCGTCATCCAAACTTACGCCACTCGACCCACTGCAAGGAATGCTTTCATTCCAATACACAAGTTTGTTGGAATCTGTAGCTATGAATTCGAGGTTTTTCTTCAATGAAGTATCAAAAATTTCTGGTCTTGAAGACAGTGGACAGAATGCCCAGAAACCAGAGAGACGTTGAAATTAAGACATGCCCAATAACAATAGAAAGAAAAGGGAAGCCATAAAACCAATGATGTTTTCATTGGACTCATACAAGTGAAGACTGTTGTCCAAAAAAAAAAAAATACAAGTGAAGACTGAAGCAGCGAAGAAACTAGGGGTGGCTTCTGGGGGTTCAAGACCATGAACAGAATTCGGGGACCTGTGCTTTGAGCTTTTACCAGTCTGAAAAACGAGTAGTGAAGCAGCGTCAGTGTAAACTCAAAAAGTTCAAGTCATTGTTTGTCTACTGCGACAAGCATTGTACGCGTTTTCTTGTCGATCTTTTTGGCAGCTTGTGAGTGTGACGTTGCTGCAATTTTAGAGTTCCGCAGCGATTTCGACATGCATTCATATCATGACGTGAACGATCTGCTATATTATTAGAAAAGGCGTAGATACGGTAAGGAAATAACGGGGTGAACTAATTGATTTCATTATGAGCCTTTAAACTGAACGGGGATAACAATGTTTGTGGTTAATTAACACCACAGCAAATGGATTTTCGAAATGCATTGCAGGATTTAATGCAAGATTTTGATTGATTTCATATTTTCATGAATAATTAATTATATATTTGTGGCACGCGCACTTATCAATATGTTTTGTAGTAGCTAAAAAAAATCCTTAAACTCATTAACTTTACCTGAAAATTTAATAACTTTCTAACTGTAATCCTATTAAATATATGTTATACCTCATGAGAACAAAATTTACACAATAATTAATGAAGGGTAAAATTGTATATTTATATGAAAAATTTAATAATATGACAAAAAAGCATGATAACAAATTGTATAGAATAATCAATGAAGGGTAAAATTGTGTATTTGTATGAAAAAGTTAATGATGTGATTTACAAATAAGTCTAAAAACATGAGAACAAATTTTACACAATAATCAACGAAAAGTAAAATTGTATATATACATGAAAAATTTAATGACATGACTTACAAATAGGACTAATTAAAAACATTCTCATTGCCGGTCTAGCAAAAAAATTGAAATGGAAGAGTACCTTTTGAACTTTACCCTTATTTAATATAATGGAATGAGTGATGACCAAGAAGACTTAATAATAATTACTAATAATTTATTAGTAATTAATTTCAATACTATTGCAATAGAAAACTTATGCCAATGCGATTTAAGTTTAGATTTACACGTAAGTCATATTTCCACTCATTTTACTTTAACTCTTAAAAAATATTACAATACAATATAACAAGCATTCTCGATAATCAAAATGACCCCTGGGCCATTATTATTACATGTGGTTTGATAAAGTTTGTTTATTTCAATAAGACCGTATTGTATGTTCCTTGAAAGGTTGGCATGATTGTAGGGCATGAGCATGTATGTCAAGCATGAATTTTCCTTGAAGGGTTGGCAAGCATTTTCCTATCATTACTTATGATGACTTGCAAAATATACACATGGAACTATAATTAATGGTTTTGTCACTAGTAGAAAAAAAGCTTTTTAGACCGGTTAAAATTGACTTTTCAAACCGGTTCTGAATCCGGTCTTGATACAGCCGATCTTAAAAGTATGTCACTTTTGAGACCGGTTTGGTAACGGTCTTAAAAGTTTCACTTCTAAGACCGGTTGTATTAATAACCGGTTTAAAATCAACAATTTTAAGACCGGTTTTCATGAGCATCGGTCTTAAAAGAACTCTTTTGTAAGGCGATTTATGTAACATTTTAAAGACCGGTTATGATTATAACAGGTCTTAAAAGTTATTTTAAAACTGGTTTTACATACAACCGGTCTTAAAAATTTTAATTTTAAGACCGGTTATAAATATAACCGGTCTTAAAATAACTTTTAAGACCGGTTATCATTATAACCGGTCTTAAAAGTGTTATATATATATATATATATATTTTTTTTTAATTGTTTGTGATTAGGTTAGTTACCATAATGCATCCTTGAATTGCTACCTCCAATGCCATACTTATTAAGTGTCATATGGTGTTTAGTTTGCTTCCACTTGCCATTTCCTTTTGCTTTAACCTTCTCATTGAATTGGGAACTTATAACATGTCATATATCCTCATGTATAATGTTTTATTTAAAACCATCATATATATATGCATAAATGGATTCAATCATGACATATCATGCAACCAACAAGTCAATTCATCAAAATATTCAAAAACCATGTTAAAACCAACAAACATGTCAAATCATGCAACCAACAATATTTTCAACCAACCAACATGTCAATTCATCAATATATACAACAAAATTCATCAGCTTTACAAGAACTCACTGTTGTAAAAGTTGATAAATGAATTCAGCACAACAATTACGAATGTGCTCAATATCTTCTTCTGGAAAGGGGTTAGCAAGTTCAAACCTCTGAAACACCAAAGCCAGGAAAAACATTAAATTCACTTAAAAACAATAAAAGTAATACAAAATTTTTGAAATATATATACATTTACCTCTTTAGTAAGTTTTGTCGTGCCTAGGGTAATAATATTATACATGTGCCTCAGAATATACATCCCACACAAGTTGGACCCCGGTGGTTGCCTATGGGTCTGAAAAATAATATGATATCGTTAAAACAAGTATAAAATTAAAGCATGGCTTATTATTGAATACATTCTTAAAACAAACTAATATGTAACTAACCTTTGGCAAGATCCATGTAGGGTCTTGTACCTCACGCATAGGCCTACCACAAGCAGTGTGTTGGAATGTCCGCATATATAGCCCTACCGCTACAAAATCACAAAGGTTACTTATTTTACACAAATTCCATAAATTTTGCACACGAAAGGTAATTAATAATGCAAGAAAACTGAAGTTAATCAGATGAATGAAAATAATTTTTCTATCTTATTCAGAGAGGGAATAGGTACATATATACATGAAAAGAGAATCTGATCGTTTAGATAAGATCCGGATAAGATAATATTAAATCACTATATAATCAAGAAATAAATCTAAACTAATAATCCTAATTATCAGCTATAATCTTGGATTTAATTAATCCCTATAATCATGGGATTATATGGGATTCTACACTCCCCCTCAAGTTGGACTATAGATATCTATCATGTTTAACTTGCCAATAAGATACTCAAACTTGTCCCTGGGTAGTCCTTTAGTAAGGATGTCTGCGGTTTGTTCCTTAGACGGTATGTATCGCAGATCAACAATTCCTTCATCAACCTTCTCTCTTATGAAATGTCTGTCTATCTCAACATGCTTGATTCTGTCATGTTGAATCGGATTGTGGGCAATATTAATTGCAGCCATGTTATCACAATAGATCTTGATTGGCAGATTTATACATACCCTTAAGTCTTCGAGAACACGCTTTATCCATATGCCTTCACAAATTCCAAGTGCTACAGCTTGGTATTCAGCCTCAGCACTGCTTCTTGCAACTACACTTTGCTTTTTACTCCTCCATGTGACCAAGTTACCCCACACATATGTACAGTATCCAGATGTAGATTTTCGGTCATCTTGATCACCTGCCCAATCAGCATCTGTAAACAATTCTACTATTCATTTATCAGTCTTCTTGAACAGTAAGCCACGCCCCGGAGATCCCTTTAAATAACGAAGGATCCGGTATACTTCATTCAGATGCTTCTGTTTAGGATCATGAGAGTGTTGACTGACCATACTAACAGCAAATGCGATGTCTGGTCTGGTATGAGACAAGTATATTAGTTTTCCCACCATTCGCTGATAATTTCCTATGTCCACAGCTTTTCCAAAATCTGCTTCTTTATTTATTTTATCGACCCGAATAGGTGTGTCACTAGGTTTGCAACCTATCATTCCTGTTTCCTTTAGAAGATCCAGTATATACTTTCTTTGGGAAATATAGATTCCTCTTTTTGACCGAGCAACTTCCATCCCAAGAAAGTACTTCATCTCTCCAAGGTCTTTGATTTGGAATTCTCGTGCAAGAGCTCCCTTGATTTGATTGATTTCTACCTCATCATCTCCAGTAAGGACTATATCATCAACATATACTGCTAGAACAGCCATCTTACCCTTATGATGTTTAAAGAACAAGGTATGATAGCTCTGCCCTTGAGTGTATCCATGTCTCTTAAGGACCCGAGTGAATCTATCAAACCAAGCACGCGGAGATTGCTTCAACCCATATAATGATCTCTTGAGCTTGCAAACTTGATTAGCTTTCTTCCCCGGGAACCCTGGAGGTAATTTCATATACACCTCTTCCTTGAGTTCTCCGTTGAGGAAAGCATTCTTTACATCTAGTTGGTGCAGATCCCAATCTAGGTTGACTGCAATAGATAAGATCATTCTAATTGTATTCAGCTTGGCCACTGGTGCAAATGTTTCAGTGTAATCTTCCCCATATACTTGCGTGAAACCTTTTGCAACCAATCTCGCTTTATATTTCTCAAGAGTTCCATCTGCTTTATATTTAGGAGTGAATACCCATTTACATCCAACAGGCTTCTTCCCTTGTGGTAGATCTACTACATCCCATGTCTTATTACGCTTAAGGGCTTCCATTTCCTCTAGCACAGCTTGCCGCCATTCAGTTATAGCCATGGCTTCGTCAATTGTGTCTGGTACCTTGATACTGTCCATATGAGAGGCAAATGCCTTGTATTTGGATGACAAGGCCTTATAAGAAACAAACCTTTCAATGGGATGTCGGGTACAAGATCTGGGCTTCTTTCTTACTGCAATGGGAAGATCAAGGTTAGACTCCTCTGTTATCACTGTTTCATCTTGACCTACCTCCGGTTCTAACTCTTGGTGAGTGCTGATAGCTGATGGCTTATTACCTCTTTTGTGACATCGTATGTAGGTTTTACCCCACTTGTTTGTGTCTCCCCTTGGAACCGGATCATCCGAGATATCAAGGTTATTAAAGGTATCGGGATTAGGTTCTAATTGGGTAGGCGTATAAACCGTAAAGGTCAGGTCATCTTCTGGTGTTTGTGTCTGGAATTCCCTATCTCTCTCCCCCTGAATTGCAGACAGGGAATAATAAGGAGTGTTATTATGGAAGGTGACATCACAGGTAGTGAAGAGACGTTTGGAAACTGGGTCATAACACTTATATCCTTTTTGAGAATTGGAGTAGCCAAGGAAGATACATCGAAGGGCTTTGGGATCAAGTTTGTTGGTGTGATGGAGATGGACATAGGATGTGCATCCAAACACCCTGAGTGGCAGAGTGTTTTCGAGGTATGGTAGGTTATAATATTTATGCAAGAGCTGAAGTGGTGTTTTGTAAGATAGTGGTCGGCTTGGCATTCGGTTAATAAGGAAGGTGGCAGTGAGGACAGCATCATCCCAATGATATTTAGGAACATTACTACTAAACAAAATGGCTCTGGCTGTCTCAAGAATATGACGATTTTTCCGTTCGGCTATGCCATTTTACTGGGGTGTATTGGGACAAGTGCTTTTGTGAACAATGCCATTTTCAGTTAGGAAGGTGGACAGGGCCTGATTGAAGTATTCAGTCCCATTGTCAGTGTGTAGGATCTGGATTTGGGTTTGGAATTGGGTCTGAATCATATTATGGAAGTTAAGGAAGGTTTGGTACACCTATGTTTTATCTTTTAAAAGGTAAACCTAACTGACCCGTGTATGGTCATCGATAAATGTGATGAACCATTTGGAGTTTGATCTGTTTGGTGTACGTGATGGTCCCCATAAATCACTATGGACTAAGGAAAAGGGCTTAGATGCTTGATATGGGTGTTTTGAAAATGAAGTCCGATGATGCTTAGCTTTTTCACATGAATCACAATGAAAATCAAATACCTTTTTATTATAAATAAGAGACGGAAACATGTGAAACATATAATTGAAATTTGGATGACCTAAACGTTTATGCCACAACTCAAAGTCACTAGTCTTAGGGAGAGACACATTATTGCAAGACTTAATCCTACGACTATCACTGTCATCAAGGTAGTAGAGACCATCATGCTCCTTCGCACTCCCAATCGTCGTCCCCGTCAGCAGATCCTGAAAAAGACAGTAATTAGCAAAGAAGTTAGCATGACATCGTTTATCATGTGCTAATTTACTTACTGATAGTAAGTTACACTTTAACTTTGGAACATGTAATACAGAATGCAAAGTAAGTGTAGTAGAAATTTTAACAGATCCAATTCCAGTCACAATAGTTTCGGAGTTATCAGCAATCCGTACAGTCATTCCCTTAGAAATAGGAGTATAGGATGAGAAGAGAGTCTTATTATCAGTCATGTGATCCGAGGCACCTGAGTCAACAATCCAGCAATTACCTGCACACAGACCCGTTACTATAGCCAAGGCTTGCAAGAAATTACCTCTCCTTACTACAGTGGCAATAGGCTGTTTTGTAGTTTGAAGAGCTGCAAGCATTTCCATGATCTTGCTCAGTTGATCACTTTGGGATGTCTCACCTCCTTTTGAAGCTTCAGCCACATGGCCTCTTCCTCTCCCTTTTTTGGGTTTCCAATCAGCAGGTTTATCATGGAGGTCCCAACAAGTATCTTTCGTATGCCCCTGTTTCTTACAATGATCACAAAATGGTCGGCCTTTGGAGCTTTTTGATTCTGTGGATCGAATAGTAAGAGCTGAGGCCTCAAGAGGTGCAGGAGTAGCAGCAGAAGTATTCTGAAGCACTGATTTTCGCCTATCTTCTTCATTGCGTAGAATGGAGTAGACTTCGCGCACCGAAGGCAAGGGTTCTTGGCTAAGAATCCGAGCCCGAACATCATCATAAATCACATTAAGACCGGCCAACAGTTCATATACTCTCTCTTCTTCTTTCTCTTTTCGATCTTCTGAAGCATCAGCTCGGCAATGATGAGTTTTGTTCTTTAGGGCATCAAACTCTTGCCAAAGAGCAGACTTTTCGAGATAATACTCATCCAGTGACATGAGTTCTTGTTTCAACTGCCACAACTTTTTCTTAACATCAAATATGCGGGACCGGTTCCCAACAGTACTATATGTCTCTCGGAGGGCCTCCCAAATCTCTCGAGCTAAAGGAAGATACATGAAACTCTTTTTAATTGATGAAGACATTGCATTAATCAGCCAGGATGATACCAATGCATTCTCAGATTTCCAAACTCGAAATGCCTTGGTTTCTGATTCAGGGGGCCTCTTTGCTTCACCAGTGATATATTCAAGTTTGTCTCTTCCATCGAGAGCGAGGATCATGGATTGAGACCATTCTCGATAATTGTCACTAGTAAGTTTCTCAGAGACAATAAGGACAGTAGAGATGTCGTTAGACCGTGAAACAAAGGAAGATCCTTCAGATGACATACTATTGGAATTAAATAGAGTAATCAAACTAGTTCAAATTTCAGAAATGACCAGTTCAGTCCTTTGAATTTCCAAAATGACAGGTTGGTCCTCCGAATATTGATAATGACAGAATGGTCCTCCGAATTTCCAAAATGACAGTTTGGTCCTCCGAATATTGAAAATGACAGAATGGTCCTCCAAATTATCAAAATGACAGAATGGTGCTTTGAATATTAAAAATGACAGATTGGTCTTTAATAAGCAAATTGCAAATTAGTCCTTCGAATATTGAAAATGCCAGAGTGGTCCTCAAATCAATTAATACGATGACGGACTGATTCAGAGACCGCGGACGACTATTCTAAGAACTCGACCGATTGCAGACGGCGAATGATGGAGAGGCCGGCTGGGTTGAAGTCGGCGATGCTCGATGTTGATGATGCTGACGCAGCGGATAGGTCGACGGTGCTTGACAAGCTCGAACTGGAGAGCCGTGAGGAGGTCGACGATTGCAGGGAGCAGTCGACGATCACAGGTCCGTTGGAGAGCAACAGAGAGGTCGACGCATCCACTGCCGGAGCCACCACAGTCGACGATCACAGGTCCGTTGGAGAGCAACGGAGAGGTCGACGGTGATGCTCGACGGAATAGTCACGGTCCTCGACAGAGTTGGGAGGTACCGTCACCGGAAAAATCTCTGAATAATTTCTGTAACGCTCTGATACTATGAAGTTAATCAGATGAATGAAAATAATTTTTCTATCTCATTTAGAGAGGGAATAGGTACATATATACATGAAAAGAGAATCTGATCGTTTAGATAAGATCCGGATAAGATAATATTAAATCACTATATAATCAGGAAATAAATCTAAACTAATAATCCTAATTATCTGCTATAATCTTGGATTTAATTAATCCCTATAATCGTGGGATTATATGGGATTCTACAAAAACTTATGAGTTCAAGCTCTTCTTCAGTTCACTAATTGGCTTGCTGAGGTGGAGGGAGCATAAGAGGATGACAGAATAACTCTTCTTGCACAAAATAGCCAATTGCCAATGATCACTGAAAAAAGGGAAAACTTTTAAGCAAATATAAAAATATTATGTATAGTATGAAATATAAATTTGTCTTACCCATGAAAATATGGAGCCAAGAAACACTCAATTGAGGTTTCACTAAGTCTGTGCGATAAGTATGTGTGTCTGATAGAAGCAGTGGTCCCTTTGTAGTAAAGTTGAATTGGGCATAGGAGTCCAAATTTATCGGTTTTGCATGAGTCAACCAACCTACGTTGCATGCACCTACAATAATTCAAGTAGGGACATTAAATCAAAGTTTAACGACGTAATTTGTAAAATATTAACTTCCAATTTGAGAAGATACTTACATCAAAAAGAGCTGGACAATCGAAATCGTAAGCTATTGTAGAGGAGCTACCAGGGACATTAAATCATCCCTCTCAAGATAGCATTGCGCCCCTGACTTGCCAACAGTTGACTCAGTAGCCCAATTTCTTGTTGCAAAGGATGTATTATATGCCATCAGAATCACTTGCTGCATGACATTCAATGGAGGCCTTGAAACATCTTGAGTGGAGGGAGGTGGAGGTGGAGGTAGAGGTGGCGGGGATTCCTCAGCTCGATAAGAAACAAGGTTCTTTGGCCACAAGATGAAAGAGTTGATGACATCGCCCACAACCTTGAAATCATCAATAGGGATAGGGAGAGGTGCATCTGCAACGATCACCTCTTAAACTGCCACTCTGACTTGATCATCTTTTATTTCTTGGTGGTGGACAGTTGATCCCAAGTTGTGCATGCTCCCCCATGCAACCAATAATCTCAGAGGATCCTCTACAAACAAGTCACAAAGTTCACCAATTCTTTTTTTCAGGACCCTCTGATGACTGACCAATGCAACTTCCTTTAGTGCTCTGTTTAAGGTTTAGGGAATGAGCCTAGGGAGTATTGGTATCTACTTGTCTTGTGCTCGTCATGATCATCCATTCCTCCTTCATCTTGCTGAACCTTTCTTCAAATCGTGCATCAAATGATGCTTCTGCCTCGGCCCTAGCTTCCGCCCTCACAGTGGCCAATATACGCTCCATCTCCCCTAGTCACCATACCACTTGAGGAATGGCGTGAGGGTGCTCCAAAGTAATCCCTTATGCCCACCCCTCCTCCAATCCCCCTGATACGGCCGGGATGCTCAGGTTTTCCTGTAGCTACGGTTAGGATATCATTCCTCCCATCCGACCTAAACAATCCCTTGGCTTGTTTTTTTTAAGCTCCTCCTATAAGACACAGATGACAAATGTTAGTAATGAAATTTGTTTACTAAATAATTAATAACAAGTCAACAACAATACTGACAATTTTCTCACCGACTATACGAGATTGTTCACTTGTATAAGACCCGCTCCTCTTTTGGTGAGCGAACAACCACTTCTGTTTGCGACGTATCAGAGATGGTGGAGAAAGAAGAACAGAAGGATTGGACTGAGCCACTTCTTCCAATTGTTAGATATGATTAGTTTTGATGATGTCAAATATAGATATTAAGTGATAAGAGCAAAAAGTTCATATAATGTATTTCTTTGACTAACTACTATAATTAATGTTACATATTTTGTAGATTAGTCAAGCAAAGAATGAAGAAGATTGAATTAATGAAAATGAACAAGAGGAAGAAGAAGAAAGAAATTGAAGATAATCAAGGCGATGCTTACTTTGGTTATGGAGAATTATTATCAAGAGGAGAACCAAGAAGAAAGATATTGAAGAATGAAGAACTTGGTCGATCTATCATGAATATCAAGATTCAAGTTGTTAGATGTGATATTGGAGGTTTCTATAATGATTCCGGAGGTTTCTATGATCAAATAATGGTTGGAATATGTTAATATGAAGCTAAAATGACTTATATATGAGTTTTGGCACTTCTAGGGAAGTTATGCTCGAGCACAAGGTGTTATGCTCGAGCACAGGAAGAACATGCTCAAGCACAGACCACTTCACTCGAGCACAGGGTGCATACTCTGTTCTACTCTGTTTTACGTTCAGCTTGAGCGAGGTCTGGTATTTTGATCATATCGTTCAAACCACACGTCGGATTGACCCGAAACCAGTGGCATATGAAAGAAGACTCCCAACACGTAAAATTAGCACCAGAATCACATTGAAAGAAGATCAAATGAAGGAGCTATGATTCGTCGAAAATGAAACTGAAATCACCGTCACTTTCTGACACAGGTTTGGTATTTTGAGTATAACTCACAAACCACACATCAGATTGAGATGAGACCAGTGCCAAATGAAAGTAGACTCAAAGAGCTTTCCATGGATAGGTAATTTCCATAATTTGAACGTATATTCTAGGAGCTATGCCTTCTGGAAGTTGATGCTTGTGAAGACTAGCGAAATATACACTCCTTCGATCATAACTTGCAGAATACAAGGAGTTTGGAGCTGATTCTTGTTGCATTGGAATGCATATGATAAGAGCATTCTTATGATACATCATTTGAATCAAATGAATCAAATTTTCTAAAGTTGCCCCACATCACCCGCGAGTGTAAAAACTTTCTCTCTGAAAATGTCGTGCGAGTGATGTCCAGAAGCAGCTGAAACGTGAAGAAAGTTGCAACACTCGAGCACTAGGATTCATGCTCGAGCATTGGATGATTTCTCACTCGAGCAGAAGGTGTGTGCTCGAGTGAAGGACCACATCACCTGCGAGTGATAAATTCATCCCTCTAAAATCCTGATGCTAGTGTTGATTTTGAGAGCATATTCCTTAAGAATATGCGTCTCACTCGAGCAGAGGTATGTGTGCTCGAGTGAGGAACCATATCACTCGCGAGCACAAAATCTCACTCTTGTTAAAATGATGTGCGAGTGACAACCCGAGAAGAAGCATGTACGTGAAAACTTGAGGCGCACTCGAGCAGAAGGTGTGTGCTCGAGTGAGAGACCATATCACCCGCGAGTGAGAATTCTGTCTCTCTGAAATCCTTGCAAGCACAACCCGAAAAACTGAAGCACGAAGAGGAAAATAGGAAGATCACTCAAAGTGAGCCATATTGCACTCGAAGTGAAGTTCTGACAAAAGCAACGAAGAAACACAGAGCCTCATAGCTATCAATCCAAACATGGTTAAACGTTATACAATCATTATGTTTTCACTTGTTATTGTTTCTAAACATTATCTAACATATATTTCAAGTGTAAAACAGGAGATTAAATATTTGGGTTGTATCTTCAAGAACGGAGGTCACAGCGAATATCTTCACTCAACGTGATGAGTCACAGAAGCCAGAAAATCATCTTTTGACCAATGATCCAACATACCCATGACTAATACTTCATCATATTAATGATTAAGTATTTTGCAGTGTGAAACAGGAAATTTAACGGTGAGCTTGCAGATTCAAATAAAAGTCAATTACGGTGAACTCCATCATTACACACTGAATAGCGGCTACCTACCACGACAAGCAACTGACACACCATGAAAAGTTGTCTGAAACACAAGACGCTCCACTTTGCTCCACAACGGACAGAAGCTTATTTTTCAAATATGCTCAAACGTTCAAATGAAGCAGTGGGACTCCAACGGACGAATGTTCACAACGGTCATCATCTTCATCAACTATAAATGAGAGAGAGCATTCAACTTGGAATGTAGATAGAAAAAACTGAGAAAAACAGAGACAGCAAGCAACTACATAGAAATGTGAATCCTCTGCTTCTATCCATACACTCTCTATTCTACGGTTTCAATATTACTTTTCATTGAGAGAGTGATTATTTGTATTGTACTTCAGTGAGATTATATCCACTCTGTAAGAGAGTCTGTAAACACTTTCATCTATATTTCTGAGTTGATCTCAAGGTAGAAGGACCTTGAGAGGGTTGATTTTCTTACGGGGAAGCAGTAGAGAGAATTGCCGTAAGACATTCTGCTCGTAAGACTTACAAGGTGCAAGCAGTAGAGAACATTGTTGCTCATAAGACTTACAAGGGTGTAAGCAGGAGAGAACGTTGCTGCTCGTAAGACTTGCATGAGTAAGCAGGAGAGGAAGATCTTCGGGATTGCTCTGCTCGTAAGACTTGTCGTAAGGGGGAGTATCTTGATGAGAGATTTGTAAAAGGTTTCACAAGTACCCGGCTAAACTTGTGGGATTGTAAAGGCTTTTCTTGTGCCCGGATTAAACAAGAAGATAGTGGATTTGAAAATCTCAGGAGGAGCCTGGGGACTGGACGTAGGCCATCACAGATTGGACCGAACCAGGATAAATCACAGTTTGCATATTCTCTTCCCTAAACTCTTATATTTCAAGCATATATTATTTAATCTAACTGTTGATTTATAAACCTTCATACTTACTGTTTTCGTTAAGATACAAAAAGATTTCTAAAGTTCTTAAGTTTTTATTATACACCCAATTCACCCCCCCTCTTGGGTGATAGCCGGTTCTAACACCAATCTCTTCTGTTTGGCCGCCAACAAGTCTTTTTCAGCCTTCGCATACCCCCCACGAGACATTGTATGGGGGCAATCATTCTTTCTACCACTCTCTTGGGCCTTTTTCCTTTTTTCCTGCGAATAAGAAATCAAAATTAACTCATTGTAAATCAATAAAGACAATTCATAATTCATAAGCAAATCAATTACAAAATAAGTCAACTCATCAATGCTTCTGGAGTAGTCCGAAGCAGTCTAAATTCTTGCCAAGTCTGTTTGTCAATAAAAGAATACTGATCGCACGGATTAGGAAGAGGCTGACCTTCTTCCACCTTGATATGCACGTAATTGTTGGCTAGATTTGTCTTAAACTTCCTCCAGCGTTCATCACAATACGTCATTGTCTTGTCATACAAGACTTCACTCTCAGGAATGTCGTAAGTGAGCTGAATAGTTTCCCAAATATGTTGCTTCACACCTTTATCGACATTTTTCCACTACTTTATCAAGATGTTAGGCTTGTTGCATGCTAGGAGGCCAACAAAACTCCTATACCGTTGGGCATTAGGCCCGATTGGTTTCCAATAACTATCAAACTCAATTAAAATCTTTTCCCCGGTATTCCGATTGAGAGGAATGTCTCTCAATCGGGTGGCTCTCCTACCCCTTCGTCTAGGCCGGCTACTTGGCTTACTGTGTTCCTGGCTAGGAGCATTGCTAGGCTCTCTTTGATTTAGATTAGTTGGATGAGGAGTTCCCTTACTAGGACGACTCATTGTCTAAAAACACTTTAAGGAGCCTATTTAAGGATAGCTAGTGATGGTTTAATGAAATTTTGCTACACGACACTATCTACAAATTAAGGCATCGTTCAAAAGCAATTCCCAAGTTATGCAAACATGAACAAATAATTAATTGCAATGCACAAGTTGAACATACATGCAAAAATAGGAGTTAATGTCTGTTATGGAATGTATAAGGGTAGCTTGATAGGCCCCTAAGTGAATAAACTAGATTAGTCTAAATAAGGACTTAAGTGCAAACTCACATAATTGGATAGTTATTAGTGAATAATATGCAAGGAAGTTAGTATCTGTTGGGAGAGGTCGGCTATTATGTTATAAATAGCCTATGCACCCTCCATTGAATCAGTTTTGACCTGAGTTGTTCATTGAGTGATATTTTAAAAAAACCTTTCTCTTCTCTACTCTCCTCTATTTCCCTCACTTTCTGTTCTTCTCTCTTTCTGATTTCTTATCAGGTCAAAACTGATACAATTATGAGTTTGCACTTAAGTCCTTATTTAGACTAATCTAGTTTATTCACTTAGGTCCCTATCAAGCTACCCTTATACATTTCATAACAATGTCAGCACAAGTTGAACATAAATGCATTAGGAGGCAGACTCAGAAGCAACACCAAAGTTCATATCAAGCAATATCAGCACTACCTTATCCAGAGTTTTACTATATTTAACATGCAAAAATACAGAACCAAAATTGAACCCTTCTCATACACAACCAAAAGAACCCAAGTCCACATAAGCATAACGACATTAACCTCAGACATACATGCATTATGTAAAACTCTTCAGAATAATTAACGGTACATTCAACCTTTGCTTGAGGATCCTCTTCTTTCTCTTGATTTGAATAGTTTTTGGCCACTTTACAAATCGAGTAAGGTCTCTCTTAGGAGGCAATGGACGCTTCTGAAAAGTGGGTTGACAACTTGCTGCAAGAATCAAACAAAGAAAATGGAGATTTCAATGAAATACCCAAAAACGAAACCATTTATTTAGTTGAATGCCTGGCAACTGAAACACAAACCTGACAATAAAAATGAGGTTGAGAACGAAACTAATAGGAGGGAACAAACGACGATAGCCTTATGGCAATGTATTCAACCATAAATCTCTGTTGATGGCGGTGAAGTTAAAGACGGAGGAGAGAAGGGGAAAGGAGGAGCTACCGCGAATAGACGCAGGGGTTTCACTGATGTGCTTGAGTCTTGAAATGAAATTTCAAAGCTAGAATTAGGCATGTTTTGAAATCCAGGTCAGTTTTAAGACCGGTTGTAATTAACAACTGGCCTTAAAATCAATATTTAAGACCAGTTTTAATTAGAAACTGGTCTTAAAATAAATAATTAAGACCGGTTATTAATAGATAACCGGTCTTAAAAATAGAAAATTTTTAAGACCGATTAATAATAATAACCGGTCTTAAATTTTTAATATTTAAGACCGGTTTTCATGTACAACCGGTCTTAAAAATAATACTGATTTTATTTATTTAATTATCTTTAATTCAGATAATATTTTCTAGACCGGTTATATTTATAAACGGTCTAGAAAATATATTACATGCATTTATTTTTTTAATTGTATATATTTTAAGACTGGTTTTTATTACAACCGGTCTTAAAATTATTTTTAAGACCAGTTTTAAATATAACTAGTCTTAAAGGTATTTTTAAGACCGGTTATAAATATAACCGGTCTTAATATTTCATTATAATTATAAAAATGCCACTGGTCATATTTTTAATACCTTATCCGATATAACAGGTCTAAATGTTCCGGTCTAAAAACCCTTTTTCTGTACTAGTGTGTTATGCAAAGGAGAGTATGAGAATGTTTCATGCAAGAGATCAAAGATAGTGAATTCTACTATTTTAAAATATTTTAAAGTACATGACAACATTGACCAATATAAAGTGACCTCACACCCTTGAAAGTTTGGATGTCATAATACAACATATTTTCAAGATTTTGATTCCCCAATTCCTATAAAAACACATTACAGATTCATTGAAGAACTAATTGAATAGAAATATTCAATATTTTTATTTTAATGACCCCAATTCTAATTATCAAATTTTAGGCGAATACATTCAATGTTATGTAGTTGACTTGTACTCACCTATGGTTCCTTAAAAAGAAAAAGTTATCTTCACATAATTTCACTTCATGTATTTGGTTTTTGTTGATGAATTTGATTTTGTTCCTCAAGTAAAAGTACTTTTCGTGGAAGTGTTGCATGGGTGGAGCTAGACTTGATTTTCTTGTGTGATTTTCGGCCAGGGAACATGAACTAAAGGCCTCAATCCATCCCTATAGGTGGGAAGATTGTAGGACAAGGGAAACAGATCTTCATATGCATTGGCTTTCTTATAGCGACAAAGAGCCCTTCTTGCTTCTCCATCATAAAGAAATTCCTATAATAGTGTATGCTGCTAAATCAACTGCTGCTGGAAACCTTGACCTTCAGCCCCATATTGTTCCCCGGAATGTTGACATAAAACTCGCTAGTAGAGAATTAAAAAAAAGGTTGTGCCTGGATCTGAGCTAGACTTGCTAGCATGCTCTTTTTGTTATATTCTGCCAAAAACAACTTTTCAATCTCATATACCATGTTCATCATTTGCTTATAATGTCTTCAATAGATGAACATAGTATTTATAAACAAATGTAAAAGATGATTAGTAAACCCCTTGAATTAAGATCAATTTAGTCATCTCTAATTAGCAAAGAGTAACATTTTAAATATGACACAAACAATAAACATCGTCCCGTGCATCGCATGGGGAGAATATCTAGTTCCAATAGAGGAGCGGACCTAACGGTCAAAATTTATGCACGATACTGAATAAGGCCGTTATGCATGATGAGCTGAGACAAATTGCAGTTTTGCTAGGATGAAGGTTTTAAAAAACAGAATTGGTATATTCACTCCATGGTTCTGGAGAAGAAGTAATAATATATGACTGCGGAAATTTTCAGATAACAACCACCATAGCAAATTAATTCCCATTTGCCTTAAATAAATCTGAAATTCCGGTGAGGCTGAAGTGAAATTATTTATTGAGTAAAAGAAAAAAATAATCCTTTCAAAAAGAAAGGAGAAACAACTTGATTTGTGAGTGGCAAACACATCATGAACAAATAAAATAGTTATATGAACAAGTGAAATTAATTTCTTTGTACGAATATATTAGAACATAATCAAGTCAAATTCCATTAACAAGTAGCAAATATATCACGAATAAGTGTAATACTCCTATGAATCAAAGAAATTAATTTCTTAACAAGAACAGGTTAAAGTATGATCAAGAACGCATCAAGTTGTTTCTCCTCTCTTTCTAAGAGGATTATTTTTTACTTTTTACTTCACAAATCAATTTCACTTCAGCTCCACTGGATTGGAGTGAAATTTCATATTTTTTTAGGGGCTAATGGGAATTAATTTACTACAATCATTCTTATCTGAATTTTTCCTATATAACTGTCTATAGTATACAATACTAACAGGTCAAGTTTAACCAGAGGTAATTCTTTTAAACATTTTTTTTTTTTACTTTTTTGTGTATTTAAGTATAAGATTTCATACTTAACGATGATACTGGTTCACCAACCACGCCAGTTGCTGTTAGTAAGAAAAAATAATTATGTGCTTGAATGTTGTGATTTTTTTAAATTTTTTCGTTTTCTTAATTGTTGCAGTTAATATTCATACCGGTTGTTAAATTTTTGTCAGGAATGTCATTTTCTTTGAACTATTTAGTAAATCTCTATCCTTTTGTAATTTTGTCGCTTACAAAAAGTCCAACCCCTCCTTGATATGAAGAGGAAAAGAGGCATTTATATTTTGCCTTCTTTAGTGATACATCTTTATCACTTTGGTCAAAAAACGGGCAACTAACTTGCTTTTCTCTTGGAAGGATGGTTTTTAATTTCATAACTAATTTTTTTTAATCTTTACAAATTAATTATTTAGTTTATATATTTAGAATAAGAGGAAATACTTAACTTTCGTTCTTCTTATTTACTCACCTGGGCCGAAAGAAAACATTGCATGCTCTTAATTTGTAGAGACTTTTTGTTAAGCTTTGATCATTTTGTCTGATAGAAAGCTTTTAAGTTGAATATTACGTTAAGATTCGAAAATAATAAATTTTATTAATTAAATTTCTGTTAAAAAATCACAAGGAATAAATCTCATCCATGTAGAAAATGAAATAGCATCCTAGGAGGAAGGCAGCAATGGTTTAAAGTTATTGGGGATTAGGAGGACTGTTGTTAGCTGCACAAGTAGGATAGTGATTCAAGGAAGTCTGGCAATGCATTGAACATGCATGCATTACTAAATAGCTTGATATTAGAAATATCTGATTAAATTGGGAATCAAAAGCCTTTCAATTGAAAGCAAAATTCATAACATAAAATTCCCAAAGGAATAAATCTCGTAATAATCTCTTCAAGTAAATAATTAAATTGCATTCTAGTAATGCAGCAATGGTTTTTAACTTCAAATTTATTGTGGATTAGGAGGATGGCTACTAGCAGCACAGACCCTTGAGCCCCAAAGCATAATAAATATAATTATCAATTACAACATTTAAAATATTTAATTTAGTGATTTAGGTATATATTACATTAGTCATTCTATCAAAATGACTCGAGATAATTTGATAGGACCTATCATTGGGTTATATATCTTCACTTTTTCCTTGATGTATTCTAATATATATTCATGTCATGAAGCTTCACTAACTAATTAATCTATGGGCCTGTTTGGGTTAGTGTTGCAAAAGCATGTTTATGCAAGTTTAGGCAAAAGTCCTCTCACATACTTACCTCGTATATTATAAATCATGTCAAAAAAATAATTTCTACTGTCAACCCAAACACACACTATATGTCAACCCAAACACACACTATATTGGCATCTTCGTGATGAAGTTATTGAAGGCCAAATCTTTGTCTTCACTTTTTACTTCAATTGCGTGTTCTTTTTGTTATTGTTTGCACCAACACTTACATTGCGTGTTCTTCAATTGTTATTAACTTTTTAGGTAATTAAATATCTTCTCTATGACTCCATTGTAATTCCCTCTATTTTTTTACACAATTGGTTGGTAAAAACCAGACCGTACTCGCATATTGTATATTTGTAATAACCGAGTGGTGGAAGCATAATTGGAGTCCGTGAAGTTACCAAATTATGCTCTGTTCTTGTATCATTCGAATCCCACATTCATGCACTTGTATCGTCAATAGGCGCTCCAAAACGAAAAATTACCTTCTTTATTCATTTCTCTCAGTAATTTACCTTCTTTATTCATTTTAAGTCTTTGATTCTGGATGGAATCACGGGATTGAAGTGTCACGACCCAAAATCCGAGTCATGATTGGTGAGTAGGGTGAGCCAAATAATTCCACTTAGCCTAGCAAGTCTTAAACAAAGTACACTGACTGAACAAACATTTACACAACAATAACAATACTTATTATACCTCCATATAAAAATTGAAATGAGAGAACAAATCCATAACAATTAAATTTGGAGATACACATAAATTAAGGAAGCTAATTAAATTACTTTAGAATATTTTTTTTATATGTTTTTCTTCAAACTAATTAGTTTAACTAATAAATTAATATATAATATAAGGATATATAATATATGATATGATTAAGTAATTTATTTAGCTTCCTTAATCTCTCCAAAAAAGTCAACTTGATCTTATATTTAAGACCGAAGGTAGTACATAACACAATGACTCTAACACCAATCACACCATCATAGTAGTCATGACATTACGGAATCCCTTGAGGCTCATCAATACATTACAGTATACTTCATAAGTTTATGAAACATATCGATCACAATCAACCTTACTAGTTGCTTTATTTGAAAAAAAAAAATATAGGAAGAGGAATGAGTCTAACACTGAGTTAGTGAGAATATAAATAACAAAGTGGGTGGAGGGAACACTACTACAGAATTGAGATATAACCACCCCCAAGGACGTCCCAAATTGAAAATTGGGTGGTTAAAAAGGGAGGCGGTGGCATTTTCGTAATTATATATATGTAGGGGAACCTTTAAGCGTCCCAAATTTGAATTTGGGACGTCTAATGTGCTTCCAGGCGCGAAATATAAATTTCGTAAATTTTTTTTAGCACCTGGAGCTGGGATTAGACATCCCAAAATTATTTTGGGACGCCTAAACCCAGACTTTAGGCGTCCCAAATGCCATTTGGGACACCTAAAGGCGTCCCCTAGGCGCATGTCAGACACTTGTCTGACATGCGTCTTCTCATCAATAACCCCTCCTCACATGTCTTCTCAACAATAACTTTACTCTTCTTCCTCCTCCCCCACCCACCGTCGGCACTCTTCCTCTTTGTTTTTCTTCAACTCCTCCCTCCTCCCTTCTTCTTCCTCTTTGTTTCTTTGTTTCTTCAACGCACGCAACCAGTCGACCCTGCTGCAACTTCACCTCCTCCACAGTGTGTAGATTTTTGCTCTCCTCCACCTCCTTCCTTCCATTGTTGTGCACACCACCGTAGATCTCCAACGTCTTCTCTACCTCTCCAGCATACTAGTGGGCGCCCCTGATCAGGTTGGTTTATTTTCTTCTTATTTTTTTTGTAACAGAATGGTACGTATATTTTGTTTTTGAAATATAAATTTACTTGAAATGGTTGAGATTGTGCTTATATATTGCTTATATTGAGATGGTTGAGATTAGCCTGGTGTGTTTGGTGTGCTTATATTGCTTAAATTGCATGTATTCGGGAACTCCAATGTAATGGTTTATTTTCTTGTTTAAATATAAATTTACTTGTGTATATTACCATTAATTAGTATATATAATAAAATAAAATATGATTTGTTTAAATTAAAGAAATTCTTGTATTCCAAACGAATTATGAAGATAATTCAAGCCAAAAATAAAAAGAAAATCATAACCCCAATATTCATTAAATGATTTTTATATAAATATTTTCAATAAAACAATTTTAGTATATATTTAAATATATACTAAAATAAAGCAATTGTTTATTTTCTTGTTTAAATATAAATTTACTTGTGTATATTACCATTAATTAGTATATATAATAAAATAAAATATGATTTGTTTAAATTAAAGAAATTCTTGTATTCCAAATGAATTATGAGGAATAATTCAAGCCAAAACTAAAAAGAAAACCATAACCCCAATATTCATTAAATGATTTTTATCTAAATATTTTCAATAAAACAATTTTATTTTTGGAAGAACTCAACTTAAAATTGTTTTGTTAATATGAAACTCATTTTTTTTAATTCTTCCAAACCTCAAAAAAATTCTTTAATTTAATCTTATTGTATTTATTTTATTATACATTAATTTTATATACATATACTTATTAAAAAAATAAGTTACATAGCACTGAAACCCTTTTAAGAGGAGAGAGGAGGCTAGGAGGGGGCAATAAAGTTATTAAGCCCATATTTTAAAATCCTAAATTGGGTTGATAACTTAATTAGGCAATCTCATCATATGTCGTTGACAATTGTACTAAACGTGTGAATGTTATTGGGAATGCCTTAAGTGGTAACAAAATGGATCATAGTTGGATGAATGCTTTGAGAACTAGTGAAGAATATGAGAAAGGGGTGAATTTATTGAATTCGCTAAAAAGAATGCTCCTGCAAAAAATGGGAAGTATTTTTGTCCTTGTGTCAATTGTTTGAATGAGAGTCGACGGGATGTTGATGTCATAAAGGATCACCTACTTTGTGATGGAATAAATCTGTGATACACAAGGTGGATATGGCATGGTGAGGAAGTAACGGATTGTCCGTCGCACAAGAAGGAAGATGTGGATATCATAGGTGAAGATAAAATGGAGAAAATGATTAGCGATGTTGAGGCAGAATCCTTTGCACAGTCACAGGAGTATGACAGCCTGCGGAGTGATGCAGAGACACCATTGTACAGTGGTAGTAAGTACACGTGGCTGACAGGAACATTACATTTGGTTAACTTAAAGGCAACTTGTGGGTGGACCGATAGTAGTTTCACATTGCTGCTTGAACTATTGTGTGATATGTTTCCAGAGGATAATGTACTTCCAAATCGTATGTATGAGGACAAGAAAATCCTGTCTACGATGGGTATGGAGTATAAAAAGATACATGCTTGCCCTAATGACTGCGTACTGTACAGAAATGAGTATGGAGGTCTTAGTGAGTGTCCTAAGTGTAAAACTGTATGATATAAAGTGAAAAAAAGATGGTGGTTATGGTGATGTGACAAGTAAAAGGCAACCTTTAAAGGTTATGTGGTATCTTCCAATAATACCATCTTTTAAATGTTTGTTTGCGACTGCAACAAAAACGAAGAAGTTGAGATGGGACTCTGATGAGAGAATATCTGATGGGAAATATCTTCGGCACCCAGCTGACTCTCCACAATGGCAAAAAATAGATGAAATGTTCCCTCAATTTGGCAGCGAGCCGAGAAACCTACGGCTTGGGCTTTGTACAGACGGCATCAATCCGTATAGAACTTTTACTAGCACACATAGTGCATGGCCGGTTCTCCTTGTAATATACAACTTGTCTCCCTGTCTATGTAAGAAACGTAAGTATATGATGCTATCTATGATGATTTCTGGTCCAAAACAGCCAGGGAACGATATTGATGTCTATTTGGCGCCTTTGATTGAGGACTTGAAGAAGTTGTGGGAGGAAGGCGTAGATGTGTTTGATGCTTATAAGAAGGAGTCTTTCCATGGTCTCTGCACAAACATGGAAAGACGTTATTGGTATGGATTTTTATGTCCTGCGAATACGACAGGGAATACTTGTACTGTGGCGCATATGACTCACTATGTCGTCTACGCAATGGGACAAACCAAACTTCGTTGCTATCTAGCACCCATTGTTCAACGGTTCGTATTTACATTTTGTCAATTTAAGAAGTTTAATAAATAATTGTCTTCTCATCTAACTTCATTTTAATGTGTACATGTTGTTAAAGTTACCACTGGAATTTGTGTGTTATATGTCCCCACCACAACGTAGTCTATTGGTTTGATCCCTTGAGTAAAAAGCTAGACAAAGATACAAAATCCGTCTTCGACACGTAAGTTATTTTGCTTGTATTTCATTGACTCTTAAAAAAAATGAATGGTTCTAATTTCTGTTCATTTTGCTTTTCATGATAGTGCTTGTCAAACATATAGAGTCCTAGGTGGGTCACGCGAGGGTACAACTGTTAAAAAGCTAAAGTGGTTTTATCCGATAGTAAGTACATTCGATCCTACCTAATTGTTTCATTGACGGTCCTTCTAGACATACCTTTATTGATTTTAACAATCAATTGCATCCCTTTGATTTAAAGTGCCCTCGGCAACCTGGCAACACTGAATGCAGATATTATGTTATACTTTATATGTATAACATAACTCAAAGTGGAATTACTAGCGATTTTGAAAAGGTAATCGCTTCTTCATTCTCAAATGATAATATTTTTGGTGTTCTAATCAAAATGCTAATTAATTCATTTGCTTGAGATTCATTTCATCAAAGCTTACTTTCTAATTTTCAGATTTTTGATAATGAAGATGCCTACCTATATGAAGACCTTGATTTGATCAGAGATCTTTAGGCTGGACATCTTCTTCAACATATAGGGCAGTAAACTTTTTATTTTATATCAGTTTGTAGTTGTGTGATGACAGCGTTTTGACACTTTCTGGTTGTTATTGTTGATATATATAGTAGTAGGTTGTATGAAAGGTTATTGTATGTATATATAGTAAAGATTGTAGTGCTAGATGTCCTTACCAGTTTGTAATGGACAGTGTGGTTTATGAATCCATCTTCTATTCTATTTTTGCAGTTTGAATTCGCTGGGTAATACAGAATGTAAATTATGGTATAAAAAAAACCTAACATTTAAACGTCTCAAATTAAGAATTGGGAGGTCTAAAGTCCCCTTGGGGGACTTTAGACGTCCCAAATTGTAATTTGGGACGTCTGAAGTCCCGCCCTGGGGGGACTTTAGACGTCCCTATTATTTGAGACATCTTTTCTTACAACTTACTATGCCCCCAGTATATACGTCCCCCCGTTTTGGGACGTTAAAGGTGCCAAATTTGGGACGTTATAGCCCCTTTTTGTAATAGTGGAAGCAAAGGCGCATAGAGTTTTTCGCAAAAAAATTTCCTCAAAATAATTAAGTATAACAACATTCAAATGTTGAGTTGAAAACAAAAAATGAGCGTAAAGGTTCACTAATTCCTTATCTCAATAAATAAAAACAATAATTAAAATCAAATATTCAACCACAATCTTTCAATCTATGACGATCACTTAATATCAATCCTAGTGGGGAATAATCATCCCACCTATATACTATTCCCTATACTATATGTCATAATCATATAACTCATGGTGAGAAATAACCGTCTCACATATATTCCTTTTCATATACCATATATTCATTGTGAGGAATAACCATCTCACCAATACATATATACTCCCTCCGGTCCTAATGATAAAGAAAAGTTAACTTTTTTGGAGAAATTAAAGAAGCCAATTAAATTACTTTAGAGTCTTTATATTTTTATTTTTTTCTCCAAACTAATTAATTTGACTAATAAAATAATATATAATATAAGAATACTAAAAATATAAACAGTCTAAAGTAATTTAATTGGCTTCCTTAATTTCTCCAACAAAGTCAAATTTTTCTTATAATTAGGAGCAGAGGGAGTATCATATACTATATACATATAATCTTTGATGGGGAAAAATAACCGTCCCACCTATATTTATATATCTATCTATCTCATATACCAATTATCAACATAAACCATGGGAAGGAATAACCGTCTCACCCATATATATGTATACAAACACACATTAAATTCCATATATATATATATATTATATACCTCCCAAAAATATTTTTCCTTCATAAAATAAATTTGTCAAATTTTTGAAATCATAAAAAAAGTTTGAAATCAAATTAATCAATCAAACAGAGATGTTGAAAAGAAGGTAAACAATAAGTAATTAAAATTTTTTTCCTAAAAAAATCAATTTAATATTTTGAAAAATATAAAAGAGGATTTAAAAATAATCCTAATTAGCAAGACAAAAAGTAAAAAAATACATGTCAACTGAAATTTATAATAAAGGTGTAGGAAGGTGGAACATAAAAAGTATAAATTGAATATCCACACTAACAAAAACCATCATAATAATTAAGTCAGGAAATTATAAATTTCTAAGATAAAATGAATATGTTACTAATCACAGTTAAGATGTGTTTAGGAGAGGTAAAAAGATTCGGAATTGCTTCCCAAGTGAAATGGAATATAAAAAAGGAAAAGATATTTAAGGCTGAAAACACAACAAAAGTGAACCGAATAATGCCACCTTGCTATTCATGCTCTCACCTGATATGATTGGTAGTATAGATCCCTTTTTAACCATACTAGGTCTAAAATTGAATACTTGCTCCGGAGTCCTCACGAGTATCACATTATGCATGTCTGGATAGCATTAAAGAATTTATTAAAGCAATGCCATATGTATGAGGGAATGAGGAGGTCAATTCAACATAGGGCCAAAGGAAGAAATAATAGAAGGAAAAGAGGAGGAGCGAAAGAAGAAGCGGTGTATAAGGGAAAGAAAAAAATGTGAAGTCACTTGTAAGGCAAAGGCTTTTTGGCAGCCGTGTGAATGAAGACGCTCGAGGAGGAGTAGTCTAGATTAGATTTGGGGATTATGGACATAGAGACTTAGTATAAATTCAAATAATATATTATTGTGATAGTAGTCATTATTTTTAAATAATACCACTAGAATTAAAAAGGAGTTCCCTAAATTATTCCATAAGGTAATTTCTGCTATGATGAGGTTTAATAACATTTACTAAATTTCTTCTTATATTATTTTGTTCAAATATTTAAATTTCAAAATATTTTCGATCATAATCAACTAAAAGATATTTTAAATAAATGTTAAATCATATCATTTTAAGAGTTGTTGGAATATTAGAAGGATTGTACTAGCTAGGCATAGGGTAGATATCTTAATAACTTTATAAGATTATTTTCTTAAATATTACAAAATTCATTATAATTTAACTTAGCTAGGGAGAATCCCTGAAAAAATACTTGGAATTTGGGAAATGACAAATGAATTTTTTTACCAAGAGTTAATTAGAAAATGTCGAAACGTGATCAAGAATTTCCAACTTTTTTTAGAAATGACTGACTTGTGTTATGCTTAAGATTCAGGAGTGACACGAACAGAGGATTTTGCTAACAGTGCTGATATATTAGTTGAATCTCAGCAACTCAGTACAATGGACCAATAAACGATAACAATCAAACTGGGGAAAGGTAGAGAAATACAAGAGATACAGAAGCACGAGAACAGCAACACAGAGAGAGAAAGAAGAGACCAAGAGTAAGGGAGTTACGTAAAATCATGCACACCCAACCACGTTCCCCACACCTCATTAAATAATTGTGACCTCATCCAAGTCAAGTAACTTCCAAGACGGTTTCCTGATCCTCTTACTTCGCCGTGGTGGGCCTTTAGTGATGATTAGGCCTTCTTGGGCTGTAGTGGGAGTTGAGATCATGACATCACCTCCCCCATTAGAGAGGACCTTGTTCTCAAGGTCCAAATTCAAGTTAAATGCATCCACGACATCAGAGTCCTCCCAGGAATCTTTGGTGGAACCATCCCAGTGAATTAACTACTACTTGCAAGGGCTGTCAGGTGATTGAATAGTGCGGCTGTCAAGGACCTTTAGAGGGCAACAGATGGGGCCTTCTGGTACAGTCAGCAACGGTAACGGCATGTACGTCGTCAGCAACAAATCAGCATGAAAAGGATTGAGTAACGAAACATTGAAGATAGAGTGTATCTTCGCATGTTCAGGAAGTGCCAGGCGATAAGCCACTGAACCAATTCTGGTTGTGATATGAAATGGACCAAAGTATCAAAGAGTAAGCTTCTGGTAACAACGGAGCGAGACTGAGTGTTGCCGGTATGGTTGGAACTTGACCAAAACCCAGTCATTTACTTCAAACTCAAGTTCTCGACGCTTTTTGTCAGCAAAATGCTTTATGCGGCTCTGTGCTCTCTCTATATTTTGTTTGAGAATTTGGAGGACCTCGTCACGTTGCTCCAACTGTGCATGAACATCGGTGGGGGTGTCTTCCACGAATGAGTGTCGGAGTAGTGGAAGGGGGTCCCTACCGTATACCACATTAAACAGGGACATGCCGATAAACGACTGAAAACCAGTATTGTACCAGAATTCTGCCCATGGTAAAAAAGAGAGCCATTTACGAGGATATTCAAACACAAAGCAACGAATGTACAAGACATTTGTTTAGAGCCTCGGACTGCCAGTCGGATTATGGGTGGTAGGTGGAACTAAAGTTCAGCTGGGTACCCTGTAGTTTCATAAGGTGCCTCCAAAATGCGCTAGTAAATGTACGATCATGGTATGAGACAATAGACTGTAGTATTCCATGTAGTTTCACCATGTGGTGGAGGAATGCTTCTGCAACTACTTGACTGGAAAAGTTGGTGGTAAGTGGAATGAAATGTCCGTATTTAGAGAGATGGTCAACCACCACCATGATGACAAACTGGTTTCGAACCGGTGGGAGTCCTATGATGAAGTCCATGGCAACTTCTTCCCATATGCGAGCGGGTATGGGCAGTGGGTTAAGAAGGCCCGCGTGTTGTAATTGAGCCACTTTAGCTTGTTGGCACACGGTGCAATTATGAACAAAAACTCGAATAGCTTGCCTCATATTTTGCCAAAAGAACATATTTGCTATCCGATGGAACGTTATGAGGAATCTAGTGTGACCCCCAAGTTTAGAAGAGTGAAACTCTTCTAGTATACACTGAATGAGTCCAGGAGCATCACTCGGAATGACCAATCTATTTGCTCAATATAAGTAGCCCTGTTTAAGGTTGTACTTAGTTGCAGCTAGGTCCCCCCGTTCAAGTTTTTGTTTTAGTTCAGCGAGCTTGACCGACATAGTGGCAACGTCATAAAAGGCGTCGATTAATCCATGAGAGACTGACGTTAACACCATACAACTTGTTTGAGAAAGGGCGTCTGCTGCCTAGTTAAGATTGCCCAGTTTATATTCTATGGAGAAATCATATCCTAACAATTTTGGTAGGCAAGATTCTTGCTCTGGGGTTTGTATGGTCTGGTTAGTAAGGTGTTTAAGGCTGGCATGATCGGTTCTAATGGTGAAGTGTCTCTCGAACAAGTAATGGTGGAATTTCACCACAGCTTTGGTTATTGCATAGAGTTCTCAAACATAGGCAAACTGGGATTGTTGCTTGGGCGAAAGCATTTTGGAGAAAAAGGCAATAGGGTGATTGTGTTGGCTAAGGACGGCACCAATACCACCCAGGAAGCATCCATGTCAAGCTCAAACGGTTGAGTAAAATTCGGAAGAGAAAAAACAGGGGCTTGTGTGAGTGCTGCTTTTAGAGCTATAAAAGCTTTTTGAGCTGCAATTTGAGCATAATTTCTAATGAAGTGTCGGTAGTACCCGCTCAAACCCAAAAATCCTTTTAGTTGTGTCATTGTTGTAGGTGTGGTCCATTCCTTGACACTCTGTACCTTTGTTGGGTCCATCTCCACGACCTTGGCAGATATTATATGCCCCAGATAATCTATTTTTTGTTGGCCAAAAGAGCACTTGGATATTTTAGCATAAAGTTGATGCTCTTTGAGTGTTTGGAGCACAATTTCCACATGCATCAGATGAGACTCCCAAGTTGCACTGTGCACTAGTATATCATCGAAAAAAATGAGAACAAATTTCCTAAGGAATGGTTGAAAAATAGTGTTCATTAAGGATTGGAATGTAGCAAGGGCATTTAAGAGTTCGACCGACATTACCAGCCGCTCATATAATCCCACATGAGTTCTGAATGCGGTTTTTTTCCGATCTTCTTCCCTCATCAATATTTGATGGTATCCTGAACGGAGAACCAGTTTGGAGTAAAATATTGAGCCATAGAGTTCATCTAATAATTCATCAATCGTTGGCATGGGGAATGCGTCTTTGATTGTGACAGCATTCAGGGCCCTGTAATCTACACAAAATCGCCATGTTTCATCTTCTTTTTGACAAGGATTACCGATGCTGAAAATGGACTGGAACTGGGTTTTATTAATCCTTCTGTCAACAATTCCGCCACCATCTTCTCAATCTCGTCTTTTTGACTCATAGGGTAACAATAGGGTCAAACCTTGACTGCTCTTGTACCCTCCTTGAGTTCGATTCTGTGTTCATGCCCTCTGCTCGATGATAAACCATGTGGTTTTTCAAATACCTCACTATTTATGGCCAATACTTCTGCGAGATCATTGGGAACTTCTTCGGTGGGATTGTCCTGCACTTTATCATAGTTTATTTTCTCAATCATAAAGAATTCAGCGACAGCATGTACCTAATGTAGTCGAGTTAAATGATGGAATTGTGCAAGAGTAATCGACGACCCTCGGAATCCCTTCAACATAAGAAATTGTTCCCCTTGCAGGAACCTGATAGTTGAAGTGTTGTAATCTGCTACGTGGGGCCCAAGTGTCTCTGACCAATCAGCTCCAATGACCAAGTCAACCCCCGTGATCGGAGAACGATCATATCGAGAGTCAGCATGTGAGTGTTAATGCGGATAGGGATTTTCTCATCAATTTAGTACTGCATTAGATGGGTCCCGTTCCTCCCATAACTCGAACTTCCGGAGTATTCTTTACTGCCAAGCGAAGATGGGTGACAATCCTTGGGTGTATGAAGTTGTCCGAACTTCCACCATCCAACAAGATTTGTACTTTGGTGCCCAATATATTTCCATGGAAGCGTATGGTAGCAGCTCCCTGTGTACCCCGTAGCGCATGCAAGGATAAGTTATGCATAGTGGCATCATGATCAGGATCGTCAACAATGGTAGTTTCAGGTATGTCTATGTCTTCATCCCCAATAAGCATCATCAACTGCTTATTTGGGCACCTATGGCTTGGGGTAAACTTCGCATCACAGGTGTAGCATAAGCCCTTCTCACGACGTATCTGCATCTCTACTGCCGTCATACGTTTGATGGGAGGAGTAGTCGATGTGGGTAATAAGGGTAGAAGATTTGCTTTACTTCTACTATTCATGTTGGTCGAAGGATTTGAATTCCCTGAAACGGTTATGGTTCGGGTAGTCATTGGGGCTGAGTATTGGGTTGTAGTCACACTCTTGCTTTTCATGGAAACTGCACCTTGTAAATTCAGAGTCAACTGGGAGTTTGTTTCCGCAAATAAACGTGCTAGGGACATAGCACTAAGGACTGTTATGGGTTGTCACACCATGACATCTCATTTGAGATCAGGTTTCAGTCCTCCTATGTAATAGTCTAGTAGAGCCGATTCTGGGACCACTTCCGTCCAATTGGCTAATGACATGAATTTACTGTTATAGTCTTCAAGTTCACCCTGTTGTGTTAGTTTAAACAATTGTGAACGTGTACTCTCAAATCTCGATGGGCCAAATTGCTCTTCCACAGCCTGTGCCAATGCTTTCCAATTGGGTACTCGATTAGCCTTTTCTAACATCTGGAACCAGGGTAGTACTTCTCCATCAAAATGCATTGAAGCTATAACCAGATGTTGGGGGTCGACCACGTCAAAGTATTTGAAATATTGTTTGGCCTTAAAGAGCCATTTGAGGGCGTCAGAACTGTCAAACCTAGGGAAGTCCAACTTGATTTGCTTGCTGGTATAGGATGTATGGTGAGGGTGGCCTGTTTCATGTAACTCCCCTAACGTCGATCCTCCTTCGCTACTGGCACTAGGTGGTTCACGGTTGGTTTTCAACTCATGAACAGCCTGAATCAGGGTCTGCAGCATCCCTTCAAGGTGAGTAAACCGTCCCTTGGCCTCATCCATGAACTCATTTGATTTCTTCATTTTAGTCTGGAGCTCTTTCATTCTGGTGTTGTCCACCATGGCTCTCAACGAAAGCACCAAGTTGTTATGCTTAAGATTCAGAAGTGAGACGAACAGAGCATTTTGCTAACAGTGCTAATATATTAGTTGAATCTCAGCAACTCAGTACAATGGACCAATAAACGATAACAATCAAACTGGGGAAAGGTAGAGAAGTACAAGAGATACAGAAGCACGAGAACAACAACACAGAGAGAGAAAGAAGAGACCAAGAGTAAGGGAGTTACGTAAAATCATGCATACCCAACCACGTTTGCCACACCTCATTAAATAATTGTGACCTCATCCAAGTCACATAACTTCCAAGATGGTTTCCTGATCCTCTTACTTCGCCATGGTGGGCCTTTAGTGATGATTGGGCCTTCTTGGGCTGTAGTGGGTGGTGAGATCATGACAACTTGTCATTTCTCAATTTCCAGATTCTTTTTCAGAGATTCTCCCTTCAACTTAACTTTTAATTTTTTTTTTCCCTTTCTGTTTTGGTTATCACATGAAGTGATTGAAAGCCAAATTTAAATGCTCAAGATATTGGAGAGTGAGCAGAGTCTGAGATCGATTCCTCACTTAGGTCCAAACCAGCAACACATCCCTCCTTATCCCAACTTACGCAGCTGCATTCACTGCAATGAACGCTTTCATTCCAAAACACAAGTTCGTTAGAATCTGTAGCGTTGAATTCCAGGCCTTTCTTCAATTGAAGAAGCAAAAATTTCCAGTCTTGAAGACAGTGGATAGAATGCCCAGAAACCAGAGAGACGTTGAAACTAACATATGCCCAATAATAACAGAAATAGAAGGAAATTAAAGCCATAGAAGTAATGATATTTTCATTGGACGTTGGAGTACACGAGCTTAAGACTCATACAAGTGAAGACTGAAGCAGCAATCGAAGAGACTGTTGCATGAGCATTCCACGCGTTTTCGTGTTGATCATCAGCGTGAGACTGCATGTGTTGCTGCAATTTTAGAGCGTTCACAACGCAGCGATTTCGGAATGCATTCATATATAATTTTGATACTGAATAAGGCCGTTGTGAACAGAAGGTAAATACAAATATCTTTTTTCCTCTTCATCTAGTTCTGGTATGTATTTTATAATTTTACTGCTATTATGTAACAGTAACTGTTTTTGGCACAAAGTAAGTAATGGCAATACGCTTCGTTGCACTATGAGCGTAAGATTCTGAGACAAATGGCAGTTTTATAATTTATTAGGATGAAAGGTCTGAAAGACAGAAAACAGAATTGATATATATATGATCTCCATTATGTTTTTTTTCTTACCTTTGTGCGTGTTTCAGCATGAGAATTCACGCTTAAATGATCATACCCACTCTTTACCAACGACGCCAAGGAAAAAAATAGCATGTCCTTGACTTCTACAGTTTTTTTTTTTTAATTTCTAATAAATGTTTATACCGGTTGCTAAATTTCTGTCAGGAATGTCATTTTCTTTGAATTATTTAGTAGATCTCTGTCCTCTTTTAATTTTGTCTCTTACAAAAATTCCAACTTCTTGATATGACTTCACTTAACCAAATACTTAATCCGGTATTTAATATAAAATATATTTACCTAATTTAATTAAATTAAGGAAGTTAGTTAAATTAGATGATATGACATGTATTTTCTAAAACACAATAGTTATTCTCCTTAATGCCTTCTTTCCCCTCCTCCTACATTATTATTAATTAAAGGAACATGAATAGGGGTAAATTAGGAAAAGATTGATAAATATGAAAACTATATCTTAAGATTAAGATAAACTCCCCAAATATGATCTATATTAAATTATGCATGAGTGTTGATTAAGAAACAATGAAAACAAATGTATTCAAAGAAATAGCATGGAATAAATCTCATCCATGGACAAAATGAAACAGCAACGTAGGAAGAAGGCAGCAATAATGGTTTAAAGTTACTGGCAATGCATTGAAAAAGCTTTTTGTCACATATCAATTGTGTATCCGCAATTTTTTATGGGGAATATTATGGTCTTCTGCCCGTCTCACCATTGTAAATTCCTCTTGTGCAGTCATATGCAAAAAGCATTTTGAAATAACACAAAATGAAACACCTGAACCAAAGTGTTCATAACCTTCACTTATGAACCCAAGTCTTAAAGTTGAGATGGATTTTAATGATGGAACCAGAATGAGACCAACCTGGAAGCTTCCATCACCAATGCAAGCAATGACTCGGTTCTCAGGAACAGCTTGTGCATAGCCAATAGTGGCGCCAACTGACCAACCCATTGATCCATACTGGATTTCGAACTCATACCTGTTTGTTCATTTCAAAATATTCTCATCATCATTATCAATGTCTAAACACTTAGGTCTGTTTGGTATGAGGGATTTGGAGGAGACCGGAGAGGATGGAAAATTTGTATGACTTTGATTGAAAAAAATTAGAACAGAATACTCCAATTTTTATGAATATGTTAGAACAGAATATTCACCCTCAGTGGTTCTTTATGTTGATTCGCAAGTTGCACCGACCTACGCTGCTTCCAAGTCGTACGTTGTTAAAAGCATCTGGCTTTCTGCCGATATCACTATCTATTCAGTCAAGTCGTTGATAACCGCCATATTCATGTCACGAAGCAGCTTCAGTCACTAAGTAATCTGTATTGGAAACTTCATGGTGAAGTTTGTGTTCTACAACAACATGGAAACTGTTTTTTTGGTCTTTTTTAGCCAAGCAGGGCGCTTGTTGTGCCTTCAGTGATGTGCCCCCTAATGGCCGTCAATTTTGGGGCACTTTTCAAATATTTTTTTCATACTTCTTTTGATTATTAAATTCTACATGAAATGAGTAAAATTTTGATATCTTTTAGACAAAAAACGGAGTTATTTTTATTTTTTTAATGATTTTTTGAAGATTTAAAACTCTAAATAAAAAAAAAGATTCTCATTTTTTAAGGCTTAAATCTTTCAATAATTGTAAAAAAATTATAAATCACTCCATTTTTTGATCATAAAAAATCAAAATATCACAAATTTTATGTAGGATTTATTGATCAAAAGAACGATGAAAAAACATTTGGGAAGTGCCCAAGATTGAGTGGCAGCAGGCACCCCGTTTTTTAGCAACGCTTGGGATTGCTTGTTTATCTTGCAATTTTTCATTGGAAACTAGATTTACCAATAGACAAAGCATTCTTTCGGTCTGTTAATATTTGGATCCAAGTTTTTGGTTTGGCCGTTGATATATTATTGCTCAGAGCCTGTTGCTAAAATACTTGGAAACTCCATAGGAAAAAGAACTTACTCTGTTTCATAAACAGAGGTCGCTAGTTACAGAAGAGAGTATTAGAATAACTAATATCAGTTGATTAGTAGTCTCTATTATGAGTTTGTTATAAGCAAGGTTCTAAAGCCTGGACTGATCATTGGATCGGTCGGTGTACTGGGTTAAGGGTCAGTGGGTTAGACCGATATCAAACGGGAGTTAACCGAGGCCAAACCGATGAGAGATTGAATATTTTAGGTTTATTAATATGAAATTCTAAAACAAAATATAAAAAAATTGATTTTTAAAAAAATAAAAAAAATGCTGGACTGGACAAAACTGGTTTATCGGCAGGTTCCCGGTCTGGACCGGCTGGTCCAATCCAGGTTTAAAAACCTGGGTAAAGAGTTAATTCCATGATCTAGTTGAGTAAAGTGAACACGTCATCACTCTCGTTAGTCTAAGCCTCTGGCTATAACAAGTACCTATCTTGAATCATCCACTCTTCTTATATTGATAGAGGCGTTTCTAACTTATGATGCTGTGTATGGAGGCTTTATGGTTTTATATGGTTATTTTCTAGTTTATTGACGTATTTTCTCCAAATAATATGTACTTTTACTTGTTGTTTCATATTACTTTGAAATCTATAAAATCAAATACCCATCTCTACATTGAACCACGTTAGTGTTGTCACGCGCAGTGCAAGAAGAATTTGCTTCATATTTCTTGGTCCATTTTGAGTGTAGTGGCATTTTGATTTTTTTTTTTGTAAAGGATGTCAACCTTCTGCTTCAGTCTCTCTCCATTCATCACTCTTTTCACAAAACTAATGTTCTTTTAATTCCCAATTCCCTGACTTTACTATACCAATCTTAGTTGTATAAACATTTTCATTTTATGTATAATTGATATTTATATTAAAAAAAAACGAAATCCAATTCAATGGTAATTAATAAGATTTTTCAGTCCTCAATATCACAGCTTATACCTTTATGGATTATAAAGTTGATGTGAATAGTTCATTTTAGAATATTTGTCAAAAGTAGTACAATATCAATATCATCACTTAATGAAGTATCAGAAAACTTACATATTAATAATGCCAACTTAATAATTCAGGTAAAATACAGAGCGCTCATAAAAAAAATACGACTCATGCATCTCATCAAAAACATCAAATATGTCATCTGGATTAAATTCAAATGATTAAAACATAAAATTCACATTTTATGATCTTCATTTGTCTCCCTTACTGATCAAGCTGCCCATATTTAGATATGTCATTCCAGAGGATTAACTTCACCTGAAATTTAAGACAATAAAAACAATTACATAGTTAATACCGTTGAAAATTACTTAGTAACAACGAGGATAATTATTAATAAAAAAGCCTTCAAAGAAAATCAGAAACCTGGACCAATAATGAAGGGCCAATAGTGGTAAGAAACATCCCTAAAACACACACACACACAACACACGCAGAGGGTCGAGAGGCCAAAAAAAAAAATATTTTTATTGATTTCTCTCTCCATCCAATATCTCTATTATTGGATCAAGTTTTAATGGTTAAGATTTAATGTTATATTTAATGTTATATTAATAGTTTTATATAGTATTAAATCCCCACTACTAAAATTTGATCCAATGATAAAGATATTTAATAGAGAGGAAATAGAAAAAGGAATCAGTGAAAACATTCATCTTCGGTTTAAGGTTTAAACGGGATATATATAGCTTTTATCCGCATGAAGGTTCAATCCATCCGAGCACACACAAACATACTTACATACAACAATGGGAGCCAGCCAAAGAAGTATTGTGTGAACAGATATTTAATTATAAAATAAAAGAAAACTTTCTGAAAATACAGCGTCACACATTTCCCTTTAAATAATGCATAAATAGTTCGAAATTCTTGAACTATAAATGCAATTTTAAGGCAAAAAAGATATAAATAGAATGTTACCAAGTTAAGCTCCAATATGTGTGTTTATATCTTAGCTTAAAGCATATACCATATATTAAATATGTATGTTCTTGTGAGATGTTCAAAATTCTAACACGACTTCATTTGCATAAAACTTAAAATTTTATGATATCATCCCGTCATTACGTACAGTCATTTAAACCGATTAGTTAGGAATTTAAAAAAAGAAAAAAGACTGGAATAAAAAAGGGGGCATTTAAATGAAAAATGTGACTTAATAGACACTTATATGATTGGATAAATAGGTGTATATATGTGTGTGCAATTTTAAAAATTACAGGAGTGTTTATGTTACACAACTTCTCTTATTAAAAAGGGCAGACGGTAATAACAAATGGAGACTATATAGTCTATAAATGAGATCAAATATATGATAATTTATTTGGAGGGACTACTATACCGCTAAGTGATAATAAGTTTATTGGCTGTTATGGAATTTTTTTAAAAAAAATTTTGGGAAAGAATCCTAGAAGTTTTTAAGATCGATGAGAAATTTGTGTAATTAAGATGAGATATAGAATATGTCAGTGTACTTGAGTTGAAAAATCAATTCTTGCAATTAACCAAGACTCTATAAAGTTGTTGAGAATTGATCACGATTAGCAAAAATATTCTTCACCTTCTCTTTCATGCACACACGGGAGCATAAATATATCATAAGCAAAACATAGTGTTGGTTTGGAATGGTTTATTTTTAGACAATAAGTGCTTATAATTCGTGATTCACGGTATACGAGGTAAGTATGTGAGAGGAGTTTTGTTTCGACTTATGTAATAAGTACTTATTTCCTAGAAATATTTCATGTTTGGATTAGCTTATTTTTCAAGAATAAGCACTTATCACGTAAGTCGAGATAAAACTCATCTCACATGCTTACCTCGAATACCGTAAATCATAATTTATAAACACTTATATACACTGACAAAAAAAAGCCAACACACAAGATAAAATCAATCAAGGTTATAAAATAACACCAGAAAAATGTAGCAATGTATGTTCACAATTAGAGCTAGGAATTAGGGCGGACCTTTTAGGCCTTGGATAAGAAAAATTACTGTTTTTCAAAGCACGACCTGAAAGCATAAAGGTCAGGGTCGGCCCACAGGGTCTAAAGTCCTTTTCGCAAGATTTAACAATTTTTACTCCTTTTCAGTTTTTTTTTAAAAAATTACAACAATGAAATTTCTATTTTAACACACAAATGTTGTCAAAATTAGAATGTAAATGGTATACATCATACAATAAACAAACACAGCCATTAAGATATAATCAAAGATAAACTATTGTCTACATAACACAATTACAAATAATTAATGAGAAGACTTAACAAAATTTAAAATACTTCTTATAAATATGTCTTAAAAAGTGTAAATAGTGAATAAAATAAATAATAGAAGATATAAATAAAACAATCATCAGAAAATAAGTCAAAAAATACAAAATTGGTAAGAATACTTATGAAATAAGAAATATCTTTTATAAGTTTTTAATTTTTAGGATTATTAATACAAGATATTCTTATAAAAATTAATTCTAAAAAAGATAATAACAACTAACTATTTGCAATATCATTAATAAAATATAAAAAATTAATAATATTATTATCATATAAATAATTTTAAAAAATAAAAAATATATACGGGCCCACCGGCTAG
Organism: Inga leiocalycina; assembly: GCA_963242795.1. NCBI lineage: Eukaryota > Viridiplantae > Streptophyta > Magnoliopsida > Fabales > Fabaceae > Inga > Inga leiocalycina. Next base: position 58,549,613 of record OY725328.1, read on the forward strand.
CCCTTTTAGGCCATCGGCCCTACAAGACTAAACCTTTTAGGTCTGCTTTCACTTTTGAGGAAAAAACCTTAAGCCCAACCTATATAAATTCAGGGCTTAAACTGCCTGACCCTACAAACTCGGTCCGTTTTCCTTCCTGACTCTTTTCACACTTCAAACAAAGGTTTACCTCATTTGATAGACAGTGTGCATGGTTACAACAAAGCCCATTCCCTAACGGCTCCAACGTAGAACTGTGAACCATTGTCCTTTATGCCTTTGATATATAGAAAACAGAGAATCAGAGTATATCACAGAGAGAGAGAGTGAGTGAAGAGAATGAAAATAATCCATACTTTATTACTGAATGTTGTACACTTATATAGCTACTTACTAACTCTGTGACTTACCACCGTTTGGCTAACTGACTACAGTTACATAATGATAATTCTGTTACTCTAGCTAACTTCTGTAACTAAATACTAACAGACTTGGTTAGGCTAATATTCTAACATTCCCCTTCAATCTAAGGGACATCTTCAACACCTAACCATTTCTTGAACTTGAAAAAATTAGTTTTAGTAATAGCTTTGGTAAACCCATATGCTCTCTGGAATGCAGCAAGAATGTGGCAAACACGTAGGTCACCGTGTAAAGCACGTTCACGAACAAAGTGCAAATCAAGCTCAAGATGCTTGGTTCGAGCATAAAGAATAGGATTGGGTGTCATCATGACCGCACTTTGATTATCACAAAACACCCGAGGCACCTGAAGAAGCTGAACATTCAGCTCACTTAACAAGGACCTGATCCATGAAAGTTCAGACACAGTGGAGGCCATGCTCCGGTACTCAGCACTCAAAAGAGAGACAGTAGGCTGCTTTTTAGAGGACCAAGAAACCAGATTAGGACCAAAATAAACACAATATCCTGTTGTTCTTCTCCTATCATCCCTATCTAAGGCTCAATCAGCATCACAAAAAGCAACTAGAGTCCGCTGAAGAGAGGGTTTGAGGAGAAGACCATGGGTGATAGAACCAGCAAGATACCGGAGAATCCTTTTAACAGCCTTCCAGTGCTCTATAAATGGATGCTGCATAAACTGACACACCTTATTGACAGCAAAGCAGATCTCAGGATGTGTGATGGTTGCATATTGCAAGGAACCAACAATAGTGCGGTAGAGAGACACATTGACCAGAGGTTGAGACCCAACTTTGTTTAAAATAGAACCAGATGACATAGGAGTGGGATCCCCGCGAGCCTTAGCTAGAATACTTCGAATATATTTAGCTTGGGATAGAAAAAGAGAACCATCCTTTAGACTGCGAACCTCAATGCCCAAAAAATAGTTCAAGTCACCAAGATCTTTGAGAGCAAACTTGGCATTTAAGGCTTGAATAAGATCAGTAATTGCAGTAGGTGAAGTGCTAGTCAAAATAATATCATCCACATAGACTAAGACATAAGTGATTTTAGATTGGTGTCTCCTAATAAAGAGAGACTGATCACACCGACTATTGGAGAAACCAAGATGATGCAGAACTAAACCCAATCGTTCAAACCATGCACGAGGAGCCTGCTTGAGGCCATAGAGAGCCTTATCCAGCTTGCACACCAAAGATTTATCCTGATGTTCATATCCTGGTGGTTGAATCATATAAACCTCTTCATGAAGTATGCCATTGAGAAAGGCATTGTTAACATCGATTTGACAAATGACCCAATGATAAGCAACTGCAATAGAAAGAATGATACGGATGGTGACTGGTTTAACTACAGGACTAAATGTTTCTTTGAAGTCAAATCCTTCTTGTTGATGGAAACCCTTTGCTACCAAGCGGGCTTTGTTCTTCCAAGTGCCATCAGGTAATGTCTTCTTGTTAAAGACCCATTTACAACCAATTGCTGTTTGATTAGGAGGGAGTGGAACAAGATGCCATGTGTTATTCACCATGAGAGCAGTATACTCAGCATCCATGGCAGCTTTCCATGCAGGTTGAGAAAGTGCAGAAATGACAGAAGTGGGTTCATCAGCCAAGGAATGTACAACCAAGGCTTTGGGTTTGAAGATACCATTCATAGACCGAGTGACCATCCTTGTAGGAGCTTGAATAGGCATAGAAGAAGAAGAAGTAAAGGAAGCTGACTGCACAGGAATACCAGAATCAGCAGAAACAGGAGAGTTGAGGTTGCCAACCATACCATCACCTGACACCGGATGACCCTGAGGAGCTGGAGAGGAAATAGCAGCAGCCTGAACAGGAACAAGGACAGGAGGGCTTGCAGAAGGCAAAGGACTAGTCAAAGTAGTAGTAATAGACACCTGAGTAAGTCTTCTGTATGGGAATTCACTCTCATTAAAAATGACATCACGAGATACATAGGTTTCGACCATTGGGATCCCAACAAATATAACCTTTGTGAACAGAGCTATACCCAAGAAAAATGCACTGAATAGACCGAAAGTCCATCTTAGATTTGTTGTAAGGCCTGGTATGAGGAAAGCACAGACAGCAAAAAGAACGCAAGTGTTTGTAGCTAGGTTCATGACCAAACAAGGTCTGAAAGGGAGAGATACCAGCTGTAACCTTAGATGGCAGACGATTACTGAGATAGACAGCAGTATGAAATACCTGAGGCCAAAGACTAAGAGGTAACGAGGCATTAGCTAACAAAGTTAAACCAATTTCAGTGATGGTCCTATGTTTCCTCTCAGCTAAACCATTCTGTTCATGAGTGTAAGGACAACTCAAACGATGAAGAATACCACGGTCTTTCCAGTAATTACGAATTTTAAGGAATTCAGCCCCTGAGTCAGACTGAACAGCAAGAATAGGAGCCTGAAATTGCAACTCAACCATTGTCTTAAAAGTGATAAAGCTGCTGTAAGCATCAGATTTGGCATGAAGTGGATAAAACCACGTATAACGACTAAAAGCATCGATAAAGTGAATATAATATTTATAACCCTCAACAGAATGATGGGAAGATGGTCCCCAAATATCAGTATGTAACAATTGTAGTGGTTTGGTATATTGAGTAATGGAGTTAGAAAATGGTAATTTGTGAGACTTAGCAAGACATCATGAATTGCAAAAATCAAACGAGGACTTTTTATTATTGGAAACATTACAAAGTTGCATGATATGAGAAACAACAGGGGACGATGGATGACCTAGCCTGTTATGCCAAATCCTAAAGGAGGAAACAACATAAGAATTAACAAAGGAACAAGTGTTACAATGAAACTGAAGCACAGACTCAGAACAAGATGAATCAGCAAGTCTTGGAGTAGTGAGAAGAGCAGTGGAACTGGACTTGGAAGCTGTGAGAGAGCGGAGGTGATGAAGAATCTGGCAAAGAGGATAAAGACCAGTTTTGGTGTATCCTCGAAAGAGCTCCCGATTAGTTTGTAGGTCCTTTATGACATAGGCATTAGAAAAGAAGGCAATGAGAATATTATTATCAGTGCATAACCGATAGATGCTTAACAGATTTTTAGACATAGCAGGCACATGTAATATATCCTTTAAGACAATAGAAGAAGCTGAGGAGCAGGAAACTGAGGTTTGACCACTACAGGAAACAGGTAAATCAAATCCATCACCAACAGAAATAGAGTTATACTTCTTGCTACCTGATTTGTCAGTAATAGTGCGCGCATCATTCGTCACATGGCTGGTCGCACCAGAGTCTAAATACCAATCAGGATCAACAATAGAGTCAGTAGTAGCAATATGAGCACTCTGAGAATTCTTACCAGAGGTGGTATCCGAAATGGTGAGAGCTTGGAATTCATCATCATAACGGTACCAGCAATCACGAGCATCATGACCTTTCTTACGATAGATCTTACATGGACTGGAAGAACGAGGAGAAGAATTAGTAGAAGAAGCAGAACGAGAACTTGAAGAAGAATTACCTCCACGACCGCGAGACCGATTGCCACGGCCACGACGGCCTCCTCGACCAGGACGATCAAATCCACGACCAGAACGATTGGTAGAAGCAACATTAGCAGTGATCTCAGGAGTTCTGTGATGTTTTTCAAGTCGAGCCTCCTGAGAGAGAAGAAGAGCCTCGATCTCGTCCACAGAATAAGATTCTTTGCGAGAGGAAACCGAAGTCACAAATGAATCATACTCTTCAGGTAAGCAGTCAAGAATCAGTTCAACGTGATCCGACACAGAAATCGGATGACCAATAGCAGCAAGGGCATCAATCGTGCTTTTCAACTTCAAGAGATAACTATTGGCCGAAAGATTGTGCAACTGAATTGATTTCAGCTGAGTCTTGAGCTGCTAAAGTTTCGCCTTCGTTTGAGACAGAAAGTGCAACTGGAGTTTGTCCCAAATGTGGAGAGAGGACTCACATACAACGACACGAGTGATAACAGCTTCAGATATTGAGCAAGTCATACAAGACATGAGAAGATGGTCCTGGCGTTGCCAATCGCGATACGCAGGATTCACCACATAACCTTCTTCATCGCCGGTAACCAAATATTTTGTCAGCGGTTTGACGCTGGGGTCAATAAAATCCTGGAGATCATGGCCACGAATTGCAGTGGCAGTTTGTTGCTTCCAGAGGAGATAATTGAGCTCCTCGAGCTTCACCGACACCAGATGAGAGAAGGTAACAACATCCTTCCTCTGTGGAGCGGTTGAATCGATGGATCCAGATGAAAATGTCGCATTGTCCATGGAATCGGAACCAAGAAGCTCTGATACCATATAGAAAACAAAGAATCAGAGAATATCAGAGAGAGAGAGTGAGTGAGTGAAGAGAATGAAAATAATCCGTACTTTATTACTGAATGTTGTACACTTATATAGCTACCTACTAACAATGTGACTTACCACCGTTTAGCTAACTGACTACGGTTACATAATGATAATTCTGTTACTCTAGCTAACTTCTGTAACTAAATACTAACAGACTTGGTTAGGCTAATATTCTAACAGATAATCAACATATATTTGGGGAAAGATGCTGCAGAGAATGAAGGCCACACAATTCCAGTATCTGATCCTCCACTGCTTCCAAAAGAAAAGTGGCCAAATAATAATTCCTACGCCAAATACCAATCCAAACACCAAACCTGTGATAAACTCATAATCAATTCCGTGGTTATTTGCAGATGGTGGTGGTGGCATTAGCTTTTGTGTTCCATTGTTTGGACCTTGGGTCAAAGGTGGCCCATAAAGACCTTCATTGCCTTGGAAGGAAGATACATCAAATGATTGAAGTTGAAGATGCGCACCCACAGGATCCTTCCCACCAAATTATTATAGGACAAGTTCACAAATGAAAGGGAAGGCAAATTTGCTAGCTCTGCTAGAATCTCTCCTGTCAAAGAGTTGTTTGACAGATCCAAGCTCTCAAGCTGTTGCAGTTTCCATATGGATGATGGAATGCGGCCTGACAGATTATTATTTGACAGGTCGAGAGATATGAGTGATCTAAAATCCATTATCTCTTCTCTATTGGCCCTTCAACATGGTTGCAAGGTGCCAACCACAAATAACCCATATTGGGAAAGAAAGAGGGGTGAGCATTTTTAGCATTCACATCAATTGACAGGTTATTGTTTGAAAGATCCAAATATGTTAAATTGTCAAGTCTCCAAAACATATCTAGCCGTATTGTGCCATTGAACTTGTTCGAAGACAATAAGAGGCTCTCAAGCCCTCTAAGATGAAAAATAAATTGAGGAATATGCCCTTGAAAATAGTTACTGCTCAAATCAAGACTTTGTAACATGGAGGAAGAGACATTTGAAATTGCATCAAACTCTTGAAAACGGTTGTTGGAAAGATCCATGAATTGTAGCAACGGAAGCGAAAACAAAGACATAGGAATACTCCCATTCAAGGAATTGTTCCACACACTGAATAAGACTAGCTTTACAAGGCCTTTGAAATGTGCTGATGATATTCCACCACTTAATTTGTTATAAGATAGATCTATCTTAGTAAGCTTCTTGGCCATACCAAATGGTGGAATTGGACCTGACAAGGAGTTAAATGATAAGTCCAAGTAAATAAGCTTGGTTATACCAAATGGTGGAATTGGACCTGTGAAGGAGTTTAATGATAACTCCAAGTAAGTAAGCTCGGTAAGATATGACATTGAATTTGGCAGTGTTCCATTAAATTGGCACGAATATGTTTCTAATCTAGACAGCTGACGTAAGTTGCCTATGGAATTCGGTAATGCTCCAGAGAAATTTGTAACGCTTAGAATCAGTGTCTGGAGTGATACGTTCTGTGGGAAGTCTGGCAGAGAACCTTGAAGACCATCGTTGTATGATAGATCAAGAGAAGTGAGTGTCTGTACTTGGAAGATCTTATCTGGAAAACTACCATGCAAATTACAATACCTGAGATATAGTTGGGTTAGATTTGAGAATTTAGCAAAGAAATCTGGCACTGGAGCTGACAAAGGGTTGCAATACAAACGAATTATGGAGAGATTTTGAAGAATTTTCAGGGAGGAATCAATGGGGCCTGATATGTTGCAACTTGACATGCTTAGAACCTGTAGATGAGGGAGAGAAGACGACAAAGCAGGACCCCATTCATTTCCCTTAAGCGCTATATTAATGCCATCTAGATATAGTTCTATAACTTCACTGAGGTTCTGAACAAGCTTCATCAGATTTGGATTCTCAAGTTTCAGAGCTAATTCTCCTAAATAATGAGTAGACAGATCAAGAATGGCTAACCTCGTGAGCTGAGCAATCTCCATTGGTATCTGGCCCACAAAACCACCATCTGACAAATTAAGAGAAGTTAAGCTCTTCAAAACTTCGATTCTGGATGGAATCATAGAATTGAAGTTATTGAAAGCCAAATTCAAATGCTTGAGATATTGGAGGCTGAACAGAGTAGTGGAATTTTCTAGTCCTCCCGAGATTGATTCCTCACTGAGGTCTAGACCAGCAACATGTCCCTCCGCATCCCATGTCACGCCTCTCCATTCACTGCAAGGGCTGCTTTCATTCCAGAACAACAATTTGCTGGAATCAATAGGGTTGAATTTGAGGGTTTTCTTCAATTGAAGTAACAAAAGTTTCTGGTCTTCAAGACATTGGACAGAATTCCCAGAAACCAGAGAGACGTTGAGACAAAGACATGCCCAATAATGACAGAAAAAGAAGGGAAGAGCTAATGATATTTTCATTGGACGTTGGGGTATACTGTGCTTAAGGGTCATACAACTGAAGACTGAAGCAGCGAAGAGCCTAGTGGTGGATTCTGGGGGTTCAAGGCCATGAACATGCGAATTCTGGGGCCTGAGCTTTCAGCTTTTACCTGTCCCAAAACCGAGTTGGGCATGGCTGGTAAAGACGCGTGGGAGCGCAGAAGAAAAGGCACATATTCGAACAACTAGACTAGTGAGTCAGCGTCAAAGTAAACTCAAAAAGTCCAAGTCGTTGGTTGTTTGGGAAATGAAGCTAATAAAGTTGGAAGAAAACGCAGAGAAAATAATGGTGTCTCAGTGGAAGACTACCGACTGCTACATAAAACATTATTCCACGCGTCTTCGAAATGCAATCATAGAGTGACGTGAACGATCCTGCATAAGACCGTTGTGAACAGAAGGCAATAATATAAGTGGATGCCTATATTCCTCATTGAATACTCCTTGGATGTCTTTTTCAATGATCCTATTTATAAACAACTTTTTCCTTAATTATATAAAACGAAATAATAGTTAAAAGTAATAATTGTGTTAAAAATGTCATATTTTTTCCATATATGCCTCTATTTATGAAAAGAGTATAGAAAAGAGAATGGATAAAAAGTATGAAAGATAATGAGTATAAGATATGAGAGAAAATGAGCATTTAATAAAAGTAAAATAGAAAAAAGAAGCTTACATTTTCAGACAAAAAGTGAAAGTTGCTTATAAAAAGGATCAGTCTTATAAGAGAGAAAGTTACTTATAAATAGGACCGGAGGAAATTTTTTTTTTTATATTATCATCCGGAATAGTAGTATGGTTATTCCTCCCAGCACAAGTGATTTCTCTGAAAAAATAATAATAATTTTATCCTACTAGTAATACACATAGTTGCACAATGAGCTTAAGATTCTGAGACAAATTGCCGTGTTATTAGGATAAAGGATTTGAAAAGCAGAATATATTGGTATATGCATTTACACTCCACTAACTTTGACACCATTAATTTTATTAAGGGATGATTTTGACCGTACAATTTTAATTAATTGAAAAAATATCTTAACTGATAATATTTTAATGAACTCATTCTTATTTTTAAAAACTAAACGCAATATATCAGTATTTAAAATTGTAACATCAACATTTTTTTTGTTAATAAAACTATCGGTGTTAATTAGAGTTAGAAGATTGAAATAACACTTCATAAAATTTTTTTAAAAAAACTTCAACAAATTAAAATCTTGTATAAAAGGAGAGTGACAAAAATACTCTTTGTCAATACCATTGATACTCACATATAATTTAAATGTTATGATAAAGATATACTCGTAGCACTGATACAAGAGTGATGATATATATTCGGAATATTACATTCAGGTCCACAGACAATAGAAAATATGAAAAAATGGTCTCTTAAAATCTCAAATTACATTTAAGTCCCGTGAAACTTTTTTACAATAAATTCTAATTTTGCTAGCAAGTCCACGGGCGTTCGCTGACAAGTCCGCAGGCATATCGTTGATAAGTCTAGAGGCATTCATTGGCAAGTCCATAATTAAAATTTATTGTAAAAAAGTCTCCTGGGACTTAAATGTAATTTTGAGATTTTAAGGGAGTATATTTTCAAAGAAGTATGGCAAACGTTAAACATGCATTGCTATTAGCTGCACACACCCTGAAGCCCCACTCAAGAAACTCTTTGCTGGTATCATCGTTGTGCACTATCACCTCAATAAAGCATAAGCTATTGTTTATGAGGAAGATTACGGTCTTCTGCCCCTGCCTCAGCATTGTAGATACCTCTTGTGCAGTCATCTGCTAAAAGCATTTTGAAGAACACAAAAAAAAACACCTAAATCAGTTCCAAGTAGTGATACTTGTGGTCTGTTTGGTCTAAGGGATTTGGAGGGGAAGGGAGGGGAGAGAAAATTTTTGTGAGTTGGATTTAAAAAAATTGGAGAAGTGGGGTTATAAAATTTTAATATAAAGAATATATAAGATAAAAGAGTAAGAATACTTAATTAAAAACTTTATACCCCACTTTTCTCAATTTTTTAAATCCAATTCAAAAAAATTTTCCCTCCGCCCACTTTTCCTCCCCTACCCTCATAAAGTTTGCGATGGTGTTTATTAGATTTCTTATATAGGTATATATTGGGGTTGTCTTTTGATCAAAATAGTTTAAGCTAATCAAGACTTCTTTTAGCATTATATCCCTTCAATCCTTTGTCTAATTTGTCCATGTGGGACTCTTATATTCTAATATGAAATAGGAATAAGACCAAACTCGAAGCCTCCATCACCAATGCAAGCAGTGTCTCGTTTTCTCAGGAACAGCTTGTGCATAGCCAAGTGCGGCACCAACAGACCATCCTATTCATCCATACTACATTTGGAACTCATACCTGTTTGGTAGTTAGTCCCCTGTCTCAGCAATAACAGCAGTTTCAGTAAACAACATCTTTTGAATATCTTCGAACAGAGCTAAATTTTGTTAGGCCTAAATTATCTTGTCATGTTGGTTTTAACCTTATTTATCTATATATTATGAGAGACTAGCCATTTTCGCCATATTAAATATATCTCAATGTTTTGTTTTTTTAATTGATAGTTATCTACTAAGTGAATCTTAACTGACTTGTTTTTTTAGTAAAATATAGTTCCTTCTTTTAGCTTTACTAAAATTATAAAAAATTTCTCTTTATTTTTAAAGCCTTCACTTTTGTTTAGTGTTTAACACCATTGAGAATATTTCGTTAAAGATTTTAAAATACTCAAGTTTAGTAATTGGAATTCTGTTAAAAAATCGTAAGAATAAATCCCATCCATGTAGAAAATGAAATACTCATGTTTTATGGGGAATAGGAGGACTGTTGTTAGCAGCACAAGTAGGATAGTTAGTGATTAAAGGAAGTCTGGCAATGCATTGAGAAATGAGAAAGGATTTTTTGGTCATATACCAATGCGTTCGTGTTTTTCAAAACAGATTAAACATGCATATTACTAAAGAGCTTGAGATTTGTTGAGTCCTCTCCAAGGCATAATATTAGAATATTTCATTAAACTGGGAATCATAAGCCTTACAATTGAAAGCAAAATCCATAACTTTAAATTCATAGAAATCCCAAGGAATAAATCTCATAATCTCTTCAGGTAAATAATTAAATAGCATTCTAGTGTACGTGGTTAAAATGTTGAACAAAAGCCCTTTTCTTAACGGCTCCAACGTAGAACTGTGAACCATTGTCCTTCATGCCTTTGATAATCAACATATATTTGGGGAAAGATGCTGCAGAGAATGAAGGCCACACAATTCTAGTATCTGATCCTCCACTGCTTCCAAAAGAAAAGTGGCCAAATAATAATTCCTACACCAAATGCCACTCCGAATACCAAACCTGTGATAAACTCAATCAATTCTGTGGTTATTTGCAGATGCTGGTGGTTGTGGCGGCATTAGCTTTTGTGTTCCATTGTTTGGACCTTGGGTCAAAGGTGGCCCATAAAGACCTTCCTTGCCTTGAAAGGAAGATACATCAAATGATTGAAGCTGCGTTCCTGCAGGGATCCTTCCCACCAAATGATTATAGGACAAGTTCACGGATAAAAGGGTAGGCAAATTTGCTAGCTCTGCTGGAATCTCTCCTGTCAAAGAGTTGTTTGACAGATCCAAACACTTAAGCTGTTGCATTTTTTTGTTTTGTCTTTTGGAATGTGGCCTTTTAAAAAAAAAAAGAAATTAAAAATATATAGGAAGTTTTGGCGCTTCCTAAGCTTTCTATTATAATATATATATATATATATAAATATATATTTTTAATTTTTTCTTTTGGAATGTGGTCTTTTTAAATTTTTTTTAAAAAAAAATATATAGGAAGCTTTTGATAGTAGTGAGTCTTATTCATAATTTTGTCCTCATTAATTCTCTTTATTCTCTTGCAACTGCTTCCAAAATTGTACGTATATTTAAAAATTATATAGAAATGAGGACAAAATTGTATATAATTTTGTTAAAACAAATGTTATAACAAGTTAAAATTGTGAAAACAAATAAAATATAGAAATACTTTAAAAATTATATATTTACAACTCACACTTTTATATTTACAAGTTAAATTTAACAATTTATGTCTACACGTACAAGTCGAACTTGCATGTTTACAAGTTAAATTTGTAAAAATATTACATTTTTTTGGATCTTTATGGTTTAATTTTTTTACCTGACACTTATGAGTAATTTTTCCTGAAAAATAGTAATCATATTATTTATTCTATAATAATAAGAATTATTATAGAATAAATAATATATTAAGAAAAGCTAAACACATTAAATTAATTTTGATGGGAAACATGTACTCTTAAGTATTAGTTTCCTTTATTATGTCATATATGAAACCAGCATGGATCAAAAAAAAATTTTTTAAAAATATATAGGAAGCTTTGGCGCTTCCTTAGGAAGCGCCAAAGCTTCCTATTATATTTTTATTTTTTTGAAAATATAAGAAGCTTTGGCGCTTCCACATAAAGCGCCAAAGCTTCTTATTGTTTTTTTTTAAAAAAACAAATTGAAGACATTGTTTGGCGCTTGTACATGAAAGAGTCATATAAGGTTAACGTCTACTATGACGCTTATAATTGTAAGCGCCAAAGCATCAAAATAATTTTAAATAAATAATTATCTTTGGCGCTTTTTTAAAAAGTGTCATAAGAGCTGCGCCACTAAACCCCTTTTTTGTAGTAGTGCATCCACATTTACTTTAGTCCAACCTTCATTTGGTGGGAACCTTCTAGTCCCTCGTCTGTGAATAAGTTGCCCTATAGGTTAATTCCATCTAGACGCTTGCTTGCCTGTTTGATGCTTGATAGAATTGCATGAGCATAATTCCACAGGCATTGATTAATCTCATTCTTCTACTCAAATAAACATTCATTTCGCCTTTTTCAAAATAACTAGCATAAAGTTGCAAACCAATTACTCCATTCCAGCAATCAAATATTAAAATTCAACCACTCCTTTAGGTCAAGTTCAAAAAATCTGCAATCCCATGGCAATGTTATCATTTCCATCCACAAACGTTTAGATTAGGAAGTTAGTTTAGTTAGGCGATATGACATGTATTTTTTAAAACACAATAATCATCCTTGTTAATACCCTCTTTCCCCCTCCTCCTACATAATTATTAAATGAGCATAAATAGGAGTAAATTAGGAAAAGATTGACAAATATGAAAACTATGCCTTATATTTAAGATTAAGATAAACTCCTCAAATACATACTACCTCCGGTCCTAAATATAAGACAAAGTTTGTAGTGCTATTTACACTACAAAATTTGTCCTATATTTAGGACCCGAGAGAGTATTATATTAAATTATACATGAGTATTGATTAAGAAACAATGAAAACAAATGTATTCAAAGAAATAGCATGGAATAAATGAGAAGGAATAAATCTCATCCGTGTACAAAATGAAACAGCATCGTAGGAAGAAGGAAGCAATAATGGTTTAAAGTTACTGGGGATTAAAGGAAGTATGGCAATGCACTGAAAAAGCATTTTGTCACATATCAATTGTGTATCCACAAATGTTTATGAGGAAGATTATGGTCTTCTGCCCCTGTCTCACCATTGTAGATACCTCTTGTGCAGTCATATGCTAAAAGCATTTTGAAATAACACAAAACCAAACACCTGAATCAAAGTGTTCATAACCTTCACTTATAAACTCAAGTCTTAAAGTTGAAATGGATTTTAATGATGGAACCAAAATGAGACCAACCTGAAAGCTTCCATCACAACTTATTGTGCCTTCAGTGATGCGCCCCCTGTTGGCCCTCAATTTTGAGGCATTTTTCAAATTTTTTTTTCATGATTCTTTTAATCATTATATTCTGTATGAAATGAGTAAAATTTTGATGGTAAAAAATGGAGTTTTTTTTCAATTTTTTATGATTTTTTGAAAATTCAAGACTCTAAATGAAAAAGAGACTACATAATTTTGAAGTTTTAAATCTTTTAAAAATAATAAAAAATTGTAAATAACTCTATTTTTTATTTATAAGATATCAAAATGTCACTAATTTTATATTGGATCTAATGATCAAAGGAACTATGAAAAAACATTTGGGAAGTGCCCAAAAATTGAGGGTGCAGTAGGCACCCTGCCTTTTAGCAACGCTTGGGATCGCTCGTTTATCTTGCAATTTTTTATTGGAAACCAGAACCAATAGACAAAGCATTCTCTCGGTCTGTTAATATTTGGATCCAAGTTTTTGGTCTGGCCGTTGATATATTATTGCTCAGAGCCTGTTGCTAAAATACTTGGAAACTCCATAGGAAAAAGAACTTACACCGTTTTATAAACAGGGGTCGCTAGTTACAGAAGAAAGTATTAGAGTAACTAATATCAGTTGATTAGTAGTCTTTGTTATGAATTAGTTTGTACACGTCAGCACTCTCGTTAGTCTAAGCCTCTGGCTATAACAATAAGTATAGGCATCTTGAACCATCCACTCTTCTAAGTGATTCATAGAGGCGTGTCTAGTTTATGATATTGCGTATGGAGGCTTTATTGTTTTATATGGTTCTTTTCTAGTTTATTGGCCTATTTTCTCCAAATAATATGTACTTTTACATGCTGTATCATGTTACTTTAATGTGAAATTTCTTTTTCATAAAAAAAATCTATAAAATTAAATACCCATCTCTACATTAAACCACGTTAGTGTTGTCACGTGCAGTGCAAGTCCATTTTGAGTGTATTAGCATTTTGATTTTTTTGTCACAAGCTCGGCTACAGTGTGATGAACGGTGGGCAATGAACAGTATTCCGCTACAGTGTACTCTCCCTCCTTTTCTGTCTAGCCCGTGTCTCTGGTTCCAGTCAAGAGGATGAAAAACAGAGGATATCAACGGCACACCGAAGTTCCTTCCATCCTCACTCCGATGGCCGATGATGGAGAAGAAGATGAACGAAGATTCTCTCTCTCTCACGCCTGCTTCGCTCCCTCTGGTTTTTCGATAGATGAAGATGACTGCAGTTTTTCGCTGCGCCTGTCCTCTGTTTCTTTTTTTTTAGGCTCCTTTTTCCCTTGGCTTCTCTTTTCTTTCTTTATTGCTCGTTTGAAAGAGTTTATTTTTGGGCAATAAATACTTATAATTCGTGATTCACGGTATACGAGGTAAGTATGTGAGAAGAGTTTTTTCTCGGCTTGCGTAATAAGGGCTTATTTCTCAAATTTAAACTCTTCTAAACACACCTTTAGTCCATTAGGTCTTCCTTTCCCGTTTTGCAAAACGGCGTCGCAGCTGATCTAATTCATTCCCTCTCATATGCGCCCCACATGCTCTCCTAATTAGATAAAATAATGGAAAAATCTTAAATAAATATCATTTAAAAATATAAAATCCTAAAAAGTCTATTAACACTTTAAAAAAACATAGAGGTATCAAGTATCAAATTGGGTTTTTCAAGTTTTGACACATTTATCATTTTATCCCTCAAATTTTTTTAAAATAATAATGGTGCCCCCGCCAAAGCATCACCACCAGCCGGCCGCCGCCACCCCGATGACCGGCCGACCGGGACCCCCGACGGCCAAAGCTCCGGTCTCCGATGATAGGAGCTCCAGCCGGTGGAAGCTTTTTTGGTGGGGAGGGGTTATTTTTTTTTAAAACAATTTATAAAGAAATGGCAAGGGGTGGGATAGAATCCATCCCATTTGCTGATGAAGTCAGTAATGACATTGACAAATTTAATAATGGAAATAACAAAATTCGTAATGGTATGGACAAAACTGTTTGCTGATGAACCTTGACTTGCATGTTTTCATCAGCATTTTTGCACAAAATATTTTTATCAAAACCATTACAATTCTTATCAAAATCATTACTAAACTTGTCAAAAGATAATATTAGAGTAACTAATATCAGTTGATTAGTAACTAATATATGTCAAAGGTAGTACAATATTAATATCATCACTCAATAAAGTATTAAAAAACTGACGTATCAACAACGCCAACTTAATAATTTAAGTACAATACAGAGTACTCATAGAAAAATATGACTCATGCATCTCATCAAAAACATCAAATATGTAAACTGTATTAAATTCAAATGATTACAACATAAAATTCACATTTCATGATCTTCATTCGTCTCCCTTATTGATCAAGCTGCCCATATTTAGATATGCCACTACAGAGGATAACTTCATCTGAAATTTACAACAATAAAACCAATTACTTAGTTAATACCATTGAAAATTACTTATTAACAACGAGGATAATTATTAATAAAAAAGCCTTCAAAGAAAATCAGAAACCTGAACCAATAATGAAGGGCCAATATTGCTAAGAAACATCCCTAAAATACACGCACACACACGGAGAGGGTTGAGGGGCGGAAAAAAATGCCTCCATTGATTTCTCTCTCTATTAAATATCTTCACCATTAGATTAAGTTTTAATAGTTGAGATATAATATTATATTAATATTTTTATATAGTATTAAATCCTTACTATTGAAACTTTATCCAATGATGGAGATATTCAATAGAGAGAAATCAATGAAGACATTCCTTTCTGATTTAGAAGGGTTATATATAGCTTTTCTCCACTTGAAGGTTCAATTCTTGCGAGTGCACACAAGCATGCTTACATAGTTACATATAACAATGGGCGCCAGTCAAAGAACTGAAGAAGTAATGTGTGAACAGATATTTAATTATAAAATAAAAGAATTTTTTCTGAAAATACATCCTCACAACTTTCTCTTTAAATAATGCAGACATAATTCAAAATTTTTGAACTATAAATACAATTTAAAGGCAAAAAAGATTAAATAGAATGTTACCAAATTAAGCTCCAATATATATATATATATATATATGTGCGTTTATATCTTAGCTTAAAGCGTATACCATATATTAAATATGTTATGTTTTTGTGAGATGTTCAAAATTCTAACACGACTTCATTTACATAAAACTCAAAATTATATAATATCATCTCATCACTATGAACAGTCGTTTAAACCGATTAGTTAGGAATTAAAAAAAAGGATTAGAATCAAAAGGGGGGCATTTAAATAAATTAAACAATGTGACTGAAAATAGACAATTATATGGTTGGATAAATGGGCGCATATAGGTGTGCGTGCAATTTTAAAACTTATAGGAAGGTTTATGCTACAGAACTTCTCTTATTAAAAAGGACAGACAGTAATAACAAATCGAGACTATATAGTTGACAAATGGGATAGAATATGTGACATTTTATTTAGAGGGACTATTATGCCGCTAAGTTATAATAAGTTCATTGGCTGTTATGCAAATTTTTTTTTTTAATTTGGAGAAAGAATCCTATAAGTTTTTAAGATAGATGAGAAATTTGTGTAACTAAGATAAAATATAGAATATTTTAGTGTACTTGACTTAAAAAATCAATTCTTGTAATTTACCAAGACTCTATAAAGTTGTTGAGAATTGATCACGATTAGCAAAAACATTCTTCACCGTCTCTCTCTCTTATGCACACACGTGAGCATAAATATATTATGAACAAAACATATACTGACATTTCCAACAACCAAAGAAAAAAAAAGCCAACACACAAGATAAAATCAAGCAAGGTTATAAAATAACACCAGTGTATCGTAACAATGTATGTTCATACAAGGTTTACCTCATTTGATAGACAGCGTGAGTGGTTAAGTAGTATGTTGAACAAAGCCCATTTCCTAATGGCTCCAACGTATAACTGCGATCCATTGCCCCTCATGTCTTTGATAATCAACATATATTTGAGGAAAGATGCTACAGAGAATGAAGTCCACAAATTTCCAGTATCTGATCCTCCACCGCCTCCAGAAGAAAAGAGGAGCAATAATAATTCCTAAGCCGAAAACCACTCCCAATTCCAAACCTTCGATAAGCTCAAAATCAATTGCGTGGTTATTGGCAGATGTTGGGGGCGGCATTGGCACTTGTGGCCCATTGTTTGGACTTTGGGTCAAAGGAGGTCCATAAAGACCATCATTGCCTTGGAAGGCAGATGCCTCAAATGATTGAAGCTGTGTACCTGTAGGGATCTTTCCCACCAAATGATTATGGGACAAGTTTACAAATGAAAGGAACGACAAACTTGCAAGCCCTGTTGGAATCTCTCCTGACAAAGAGTTTTTTGACAGATCAAACGACTCAAGCTGTTGCAATTTCCATACGGATGATGGAATGTGGCCTGACAGATTATTATTTGACAGGTTGAGCACATGGAGTGCGGTAAAATCCATCATCTCTTTTGGTATTGACCCTTCAATTTGATTGGATGAGAAGTCAATAGACGTGAAGACACTTAGAATTTTGGTCAAGGTCATTTCTTCACCTTTCATGGTAACCATTACTTGATCTTGATAATTTATTGAGCTATCTTCATAGAAGATAAAGTTGATATGATTTGCCTTTGATGTTGTTTGATTTTTATCAAGAATCATTGCCTTCAAAGTTGGAAAGAATTCTCCCGGTAGCGTTCCATTAAAATTGTTGAAAGCTAGATCAACAAGTTGAAGCATCTCCCAAATCATTCTCTTCATTTTTGGACACCCAATAGGACCATGGAAATTGTTTCTTCGCAAAACCATGACACGGAGTTTTGGTATTGTCTTCAATAAGCATGGAAACCGATCGTGTATCTTGTTATTTCCAATGTCTAACACCTCTAATGCGGTGCAATGGGACAGAGATTTTGGAATTGGCCCTTGTAAATTATTACTACTAAGATCGAGAGTCTGAAGAGTACATAGAGCTTGAAAAGTATCAGGAATATTGCCACGAAGATTGTTCTTTCCTAAATTCAATACCCCCAGAGACTCACTAATTGCTAGACAATGTGGAAACCCCCCACTGAAGTTGTTGTAGGAAAGATCAAGCACTTGAAGATTTGAAGCATTATAGCAGATGGAAACAGGGATTCTTCCATAAATAGCATTGTGCGATAGAGAAAGAAAAACTGTGCTAGACAGATAGTTTCCAATGTCAGAGGGAATAACAGAGCTGAATTTATTGTATGAAAAATCCAAATAAGAGGTGAATAGAGGAAATGCTGGAAGTTTGCCTCGGAGGCGGTTGTCATGTAGGTCAAGCACATCCAAATTAACACAAGAGCTAAAATCATATGGGATTCTTTCTCTCTCTTGAAGTAAATTGTGAGAAAGATTTAATGCCCCAAGATTGCTAAGCTCCCAAATCCAGTAGGGTATTTTTTCTGCAATTTCATTGTTTGAGAGGTCTAAAATGACTAGTCCGTATAGATTTCTCAAGAAACATGGGAATTGTCTCAACTTGCAAGATGCCAACTTTACAGTATGCAAGAAGGGAAAGTATAACCATTTAGCATTCTTAACATTGGCATCAATTGACAAGTTGTTGTTTGAAAGATCTAATTGAATTAGATTTTGAAGACTCTCAAACAAATCTAGTTGTATTGTGCCATTGAACTTGTTTGAAGACAAATAGAGGAGCTCAAGGCCTCTAAGATGAAAAATAAATTGAGGAATAGGCCCTTGTAAAGAGTTACTGCTCAAATCAAGCATTTGTAACATGGACAAAGAGACATTTGAAATTGCATCAAACTCTTGAAAACAGTTGTTGGAAAGATCTATGTGTTGTAGCCATGGAAGCGAAAACAAAGACATAGGAACGCTCCCATTCAGGGAATTGTTCTGCACACTGAAATAGACTAGCTTTACAAGGCCTTTGAAATGTGCTGATGATATTCCACCACTTAATTTATTAATAGATAGATCTATCTTAGTAAGCTTCTTGGCCATACCAAATGGTGGAATTGAACCGGTGAAGAAGTTATCTGGCAAGTCCAGGTAAGTAAGCTCAGTGAGATTTGACATGGAATTTGGCAGTGTTCCATTAAATTGGCATGAATTTATTTCTAATCTAGACAGCCGCCGTAAGTTGCCTATGGAATCTGGTAATACTCCTGAGAAATTTGTATAACTTAGAATCAATGTCTGGAGAGAACCGATCTGTGGGAAGCCTGGCAGAGAACCTTGAAGACCAACGTTGGATGATAGATCAAGAGTAGTGAGTGTCTGTACTTGGAAGACCTTATCTGGAAAACTACCACGCAAATTACAAGATTTGAGATCCAGTTGGGTTAGATTTGAGAATTTAGAAAAGAAATCTGGCACTGGAGCTGACAAAGAGTTGTCATACAAACGAATTATGGAGAGATTTTGAAGAATTTTCAGGGAGGAATCAATGGGGCCTAATATGTTGCAACTTGACATGCTTAGAACCTGTAGATGAGGTAGAGAAGACGACAAAGCAGGACCCCATTCATTTCCCTTGAGCGCTATATTAATGCCATCTAGATATAGTTCTCTAACTTCACTGAGGTTCTGAACAAGCTTCACCATATTTGGATTCTCAAGTTTCAGAGCTGATTCTCCTAAATAATAAAGAGTAGACAGATCAAGAATGGCTAACCTCAGGAGCTGAGCAATCTCCATTGGTATCTGGCCCACAAAACCAGCATTTGAAAAATTAAGAGAAGTTAAGCTCTTCAAATCTTTGATGCTGGATGGGATCCCAAAGCTGAAGTTATTGAAAGCCAAATTCAAATGCTTGAGATATGGCAGACTGAACAGAGTACTGGAATTTTCAGTCCTCCTGAAATTGATTCCCCACTGAGGTCTAGACCAGCAGCATGTCCCTCCACATCCCATCTTACGCCTCTCCATTCACTGCAAGGGCTGCTTTCATTCCAGAACAACAATTTGCTGGAATAAGTAGGGTTGAATTTGAGGGTTTTCTTCCATTGAAGTAACAAAAGTTTCTGGTCTTCAAGACAGTGGACAGAATGCCCAGAAACCAGAGAGACGTTGAGACAAAGACATGCCCAATAATGACAGAAAAAGAAGGGAAGCCATAAAGCTAATGATAGTTTCATTGGACGTTGGAGTATACTGTGCTCAAGACTCATACAACTGAAGACTGAAGCAACGAAGAAACTAGTGGTGGCTTGTGGGGGTTCAAGACCATGAGCATGAACTCTCAGAGGGCCTGTGTTTTAAGTTTTCACCTGTCCGAAAAATGAGTAGGGTCTGACTGGTGAAGATGCATGAGAGCGCAGAAGATAGACACTGAGAAGAAAAGGCACATATTCCGACCAGTAGCTAGGCAGCATCAGAGTTGACTCAAAAAGTCCAAGTCATTGTTCGATTAGGAGATAACACATTCGCACATTTCCTTGCCGTATCCCACATTTTGCGCCAAAAATATGAGAGAGAAAACCCTTCAACGATACTTGATAAGATGCAGAAGAGACACAAAGAAGTACTCCTCTAGTCATACACGTTGGATCTAATTTGAGAGTAGATTTTGGTCTGGTCCTTTTTTTGTTTTTATCTGGCATATTTACCATTTTTTTATAATTAATTAATCTAATTTATAAATGTATAAATTGGTATATAATCTAATGTTACGCCAAAATATTTTAAAAAGATCATGTCATACATGTTATAGTTAAGTAAATTTATTTAACCTTCTTAATATATTTAAATTAGATACATCGGTCTTGCATTAAAATCTAAAAGAATATTATTCGAATCCATGTTCAACAAAATACTTAAATCATCATACTCCCTTGCCAAGTTGGCATATGTCCTTAACTTTTGTGAGTTTTTTTTTTTTTTTGCAGTGAATCATTTTTTCAGGAAATTAAAGTCGTTTTCTTTGAATTATTTAGTAAATATCTGTCCCTTTTTTCTTTGAATTTTCTCTCTTACAAAAATTCCAACCCCACCTTGATATGACTTCACTTAACCAAATATCGTTAGTGATACACCTTTATCCCTTTGGTAAAGAAGGTCAAACCTGCTTTTCTTTTGGATTGATGGTTTAAACTTTAAAGAGAGAATTGTAACTGTATAATCCAAGATTTCGAAGAAAACATAATTATATGATGGTATCTGCCAATCTTTCATGCTCACTGAATAATAATTATTCTTAGACAATAGTTCATATTAATTGATGTTTTTTTCGTTTTCATTTCATTTCATTTGAATTGATAATCTGTGTAGCTAGGCCCTTTAATAATACGGAGTATTATACTATACTTCCTTTGTATTATATTATACTTCCTTTGTATATAAACGTAAGAGCTAATAAAAGGGGTTGGAAGAAAAAACAAAGAGCTAATAAAAGATATTACTTTGTGCTAAATAGAAGACCTCATTTGTGGGCATTTTTTTGTTAAGTAAGTAGTTTTCAATACAAATAATTAAAAAATATACTTCATGGAAATTAAAACATATATTTTGAACGGGGAATGCTTGACTTTGCTTCTTCTTGGTTACTCACCATGCCCAAAAGAAAACATTATGTGCTCTTGATTTGTAAAGATGTTTTGTTAGGCTTAGATTATTTTATCATGTTGGTTTAACCTTAGTCATTCGTATTGTGAGAGAATAGCCTTTTCACCATATTAAATATATCTCAATGTTTTTTTTATCAATTGATAGTTATCTACGTGAATCTTAATTGACTTGTCTTTTAAGTAAAATATTGTTCCTTCTTTTAGCTTTACTAAAATTATAAAAATGTTCTCTTTATTTTTAAAGGACGTAGGACAAAATTGACTCCTATATTTCGTGAAAGTGGATTTAAAAGGAGTGATAATAAGCCCACTCTTTACTTGAAGTAGCATGGTGATTCTTATTTTTTGGTTGTGTGTTTTATGTTGATGATATGATTTATATGGGATCTTCTGAATAAGTTATTACTGATTTTAAGTCAAGTATGATGCAGAAGTTTGACATGACACGTCTGGGATTATTTTTCTTTATATAGAAGTGAAGTGAGGTGCTGATGGCATTTTTATTTCTCAAAGAAAATATGCTATGGATTTGCTCAAGACATTTCGTATGTTGGGTTGCAAAACATCACGTTCTCCTATGAATATAAATGAAAAATTGAGAGTTGAAGATGGTACTAAACCTATGAAGAAGAAGGAGAAGAAGCGGGCCGGGTGAAGAACTTAGAGCAACAAGCCATATATGAAGAAGAAGGAGAAGAAGTTGACTGGAAGAGGACGAATATCAAACCAAATCTATACCTAAAATCAAATAAAACTGATTTATAAAGAAAATGTCGAAAATTACAAATGAGAAAAAGAAAAATCAAAGAGCTTTATTGTTCATATCATCCATGTGTTTTGATGTTTGCCGACTGCCTTTTTGCCTTCGTCGGAGATGGCCTAGTACTTTCTAGATCTAGGGGTTTTTCAGATGTTTAGAGGAAAGAAGAAAGAGATTGCGATTTCAGAAACGTCGTAAAAAAACGCCTGGATCCTCGATGCAAAAGTTGGCAGTTGTTAAAAAAAAAAAGAAAATAAAATGTTTTTTTTTGTTTGACCCATTTTCCCACGTCTCTAGGCTGCAACCTATATGCCTTCGTGCAACTAATGTTTATTTTTTTATTTTTAACAATATTTAACTTTCATTGCATCAGTGACACACGTTTACTGAGGCACTTAAAGTTGAAAATTTGTTGACTCTCTTTTCACCTTATTTTTCGTTTTATTCTTTTTTTTTTAGCTTTTATTTACATATTCTTAATTCCTCATTTCATTTTCATTTTTTATCTAAAATACTTAATACAAAATTAAACCTGTGCTTATCATTTTCATCGGAAAAAAATTAAATATATGTTATGGGATACCATATAAATTTATTAACTTATTTAAAAATTAAACTATTTAAGTTTATTATTAAATTATTTGTTAATTTAATATTTTATTTTTTTTACATATATAAGTATATAATATTATTTTTTATTTAATTATTATACCACCGGTTCAACCGAACGGCTTGACCAGTTCAACTAATTGAACTATGACCCGTTCGCCTTTCTGGTTAGATCTCCGGTTCGACTTTTAAAATATTGGTTTCGTTACTCTTTGTTTTACAAAATTAAGTAAAAAGTAAAGCACGTTGTATTTTCATTAATGACAATTATACTAATAAAGCACAATTATTCTTCCATGAGTCACTCCACCGTTTTGGATATATTTTTCAAATGTAATGATTCAAAAAGAATTTAAAATTTTTTATTCCCAAAACTCGTTCATCAAAATTACTCTACAACATTGTTCTAAAAATATAAAAATAGAAAATATAATCAAACAGGGCATAAATTTTCAACAATATAATAGCTCTTTATTATGTTTTATATGCTTCTTACAACATTTTGAATTGTCTTCCCCTTACCTATATTTTCCTCTTCCATTGTTTCTTCTTATGCCAAAAATTGAAACATTTATTTTTAAACCAACCCTTGATTACTAACAAAAAGAAAAAAATCAATTAAATTAAGAACCACGTGGATGGCTAACCAACACTCAAATTAACGTCACGCACAATGACTTCGATTTTTTTTTTTTTTTTGATAGACTAGACTTCGATATTTTAAACAAGTAATTGGGGTATAGAATGAGACTAGCTTGTGAGATATTGGCAGTTTACCCTTAACAATAGAGGGAGATTAGTTGTCACCACCTACAAGGAAGACTTGGACTAATACTCCATTCCTCCCTATATAAAAAATCTCATTAAATGAATTGAGTTGTTTAAAAATATAATTAAAATTAGTTAAGAGTAATAAATATGTAGAAAAAATATTTTTTTCCTTTTAAATATGCTTTCATTTAGGAGTAGGTAAAGGAGAGAGCATAATAACAAGAAAAATATAATGAGAGAGAATGTATGGGTAAAATGGGTAAAAAAACATTTATTATTCAAACAATCGACAGAGACCTTTATAAACTCATTTTAAAAAAGAACAACTTATAAATAGAGACGGAGAGAGTATATATGTATATGCTGAGACCTTAGCTTCTAGCTCAAATAGCATCCTATATCTCCTTTTATTAAGAATGTTTGTGGATTTTATCATTTTTCTTTGTGAGCACAAGTATTCTCCAATTGAGGTAATGTCTATTTAAGGTATTGTTTGGCACTAAATGTAGGCATATTGTTGGGCACTAAATGTAGGCACACCTCTTTTTGAGGGGATTCAAATCTTGACTTGCCATGTTATGGATGACTAGCTAGCTTCTTCTACTAAATCCAACCCCATTGGTTGGTAATCATTTTAATTAAGGTTAGTTTATGAAAATATTTTTGATAATTTTTGAGAAAAATTAAGGCAATTACATTATTTTAACTACTTTTTTTTGAAAAAATGACGTGATTCAATCAATAAGACATGGAAATACATGAGAACTTCTGGCATATATACTCAAACAGAACCACATTATTTATGTTGTAGCTGATAAACAAATTATTAATCAGACAATGTGATCCACATCTTTCACCTTAATTATAAGATTTACCTCTCTCATTTTCTTCTTTATGCTTGGATGGGAGGAAAAGTTGTGAAGAAAGGAAATATGGGAGGGTTAAAATTTCCAAGTATTTGGATGCAAGAAAAGTGAGAAAAAAGGAAAAAGAGAGTGAAATAAGGGGTGGAAATCACCACATTCCCCCCCAAAATTTTCTCTCCAAATATGGAAAGAAAATTCTAATTCCATTACTTCAATGCATTTAGTATGCAGTCTTCCCACTCCATTAAATGACCTTTACTCCCGTCTTCTCATCCTAAATCAACCCTACTAAGATACATTCATAATTATATTAAAAAATATTTTTAAATATTTATCATTTTTTTTTTCAATTTATTATTTTATTTTTAAAATATATTTTTAGACATACAAAATTATTTAAAATATTTTGATAATATGATGACATGAGATATAATAAGTCATAATATAAGGATATTATTGTTATTGTGATATTTGTCCATTTTCTTTTTTCTTTTTTTAAATTTGATGAAGGGTTCCCCCTCTCGAGGTTTGGAGCTCAAAGTGCACTTCCCGATATTTGAATTCATATTCTCCTCCTTATGGGGATGAGGCCGTTTACCATCGCATCTAAAAGCTTGTTGGTAAATTTACCCATTTTCTTTTCTCCATATCCAATTACATCTCTCAAGTTTTCTCTTCTTTTTATGTTCTTTCCTGCATTTCTCTTCCAACTTTTATTATTCTCCATCCAAATGAAGATTAATTTTACCGTTCTATTTCTACAACAAGAGCACAAACGATATATTAGCGAACTCGGAGTATGCAATAATTTATCGACAATATAATAGAATATTATATTGGCAAAAAAAAACATTTATAGATAATATATGGGTGGTGGCTAATAAAACTGTGAGCTAGCCGGGAAGGGTTAATGGAATTAAAAAATGTACGGCAAATAAAGGATCCACATGTTTGTCTTTGAGGGAAGCAAAGAGAGCGCCGTAACTGAATCCAATGAATCTGAACAAACGCTATGTGCTGCGCGATTCATGTCGGTATGATTCCACTGTGTATCGCCTCCCATGTTAATTTGGTCTCTTATTAGTCTTCAAAGACTGGTCAAATTCAATGAATCAAATTCAAGTACGCACGTTCTTGGATTAATCCGGTGCTACTATTAGTAATCAACTAGTCTGATTCTTGGGAATGTAGGCCCACAATGGAGAAAATATCGCTACCTCCAAATAATTATTGCCGCTGCATGCCCAGATCTCGTATATGAGACCACTGGTTAAGTTGGAACAAACTACAACCGATTGATCCAAAAGAGCTTGGTGGTCAAGTAACCATGTTCTAATATGCCTTAATACTAATCCTCCTATCCTTTTTCACTATATATTTTTATTCTCATTATTGGCCAAAAATCTTATTACAAGGTACTTTCAACTATTTCACTAGAGTAAAGAAAAATAGTTAAATTACTAAATTTAACTATTGCCGCTGCATACCCAGATCTCGAATATGAGACCATTGGTTAAGTTGAAACAATCTACAACCGATTGATCCAAGCGCTTGGTGGTCAAATAAACATGTTCTAATATGCCTTAATACTAATCCTCCTATCCTTTTTTACTATATATTTTTATTCTCATTATTGGCCAAAAATCTTATTATAAGGTACTTTCAATTATTTCACTAGAGTAAGGAAAAATAGTTAAATTACTAAATTTGTTTGAAAGGTAAAAAAAATACAATTTATCAAAACTTAAAATCATAAATGACATCTTGAAAAATAAAAAAAAATACATCAAATTTTAAACTGTGGCATTTTAGAAAAATAAAATTAGTAAATCTTAACTTGTAATAGGAATCTCGCATTTTTTCTTAAAAAGTGTCTCATAGGGACAAGTGGGATTCATATAAACACTAGCTAACAACTTGTTTGGGCATGGTAAACTAACTAAAACCAAGCACCTCCACTAAAATTTTTTAAGGGATTAATGTGCAAATTTATCCGAGAAGTTTTTATTGAGGAGCAATGTTGTCACAGAAGTTTTTTTAGATTCAATATAATGTCGCTCTAGAAGCTTTAAAACGTTGCAATATTGCTCGATACCATTAAAAAATTAATATTGACCATTAAAAAGTGACAGAGAAGAACAACTTATATGGTAAAAGTTGTCATTTTGTCCAAGTTGGCTGTGATTGTGGTCGGAAAGAGGTGTTGATCCCTGGTGGTTGGTTGTAGCGACAGACGAGAGTGGAATGGAATGTGGGTTGGTTCATTTTAGGTTGACATAAGTTGTCGACGACGGTTTGGATTTGGTCGTATCTTGGGTTGGCACAGAGAGTCGCTGGTGAGTTCCTAAGAAATCGCTCTTTCGATGTGAAGTTGCAGTTGGACGCGAAGGTTCGATAAGTGAATAGGTTTAAAAATCTGCTGCATGTGGGTTTAAAAATCTGTTGCAAGTGTAGTTGTGAAATTCTAAACCTAAAATGTCAAAAACAAATTTCAAGTTGGGAATGGTTAATTGTGAAACCCTGTTGGAATGTGGGAATTTTGTTATTTGAAAGTTGTTATAACATAATCAGAAGTTGCGAAAGCTTTATGAGAACTTGGTACACTGTTTGATGATGTGCGAAATTTAGCGGAATGGCTAGTTGGGAATTTCTGATATGTAGTTGTGAAATTGTAAACCTAAATTGACAAGACCGAAATTCAACTTGGAAATGCTTAATCTGAAGTTGTGAAATTGTGATGCGTGGATGTGAAAAGGTAATTTGAACATGGGAATGCTTGATTTGCTCTTGTGAAATCCTGTTGGAAAGTGTAATTTGCAAGTTGTTAATACAAATGTAAAAGTTGTGAATTCTTTTGGAGAACTTGCGAAACTGTGTTTTAATGTGGGAAATTTAGAGTAATCCCAAGTTTCCAAATTGTGATATGTGGTTGTGAAATAGTAAACCTAAGCTGATAATATGTAATATGAACATGGGAATTCTTAATCTGACATTGTGAAAAGCTGTTGGTTTGTGGGAATGTGTAACATCAAAGTTGTGCTAACATATGTTCAGAACTTGGGAAACTGTGTTATCTAGTAGGAAATTTTCAGTGATCCCAAGTTGTGAAATTGTGAAGCTTGGTGGTGAGAAGGTTAATCTTACATGTGAAGACCTAATATAAACTTGGGAATGCTTTACCTTACATTGTGAAAGCATTTTGGTATGTGGGAAGCTGTAATTTGCAAGTTTTGAAACTATATGTAGAAGTTGTGAATCCGTAATCAGAACTTGGGAAAATGTGTAATGATGTGGGGAAGTTTGAGAATTCCCAAGTAGTCAAATTGGGATGTTTGGTTGTGAAATGCTAAACTTAATGTGGAAAATCGTGAATAGTTTTTGGGAATGGTGAATATGAACTTCAAAAACCTTGTTGGTATGTGGGAAAGTTTGATTTCCAAGTTGTGAAAACATAATCCCAACTTGGGAATCCTTGAACAGAAGTTGTGAAACTCTATTAATAGATTAATTTAGGTAAGAAAGCAGTGAAATTGTTATCACAAGTTGTGAATCCTTTTATCAAAACCTGTGAGACTTTGTGTAAATGAGGGGAATTAGGATTGGAAAGAATTGAAACTATGAAAAAACCATTTAAATTGTGGTTGAACAATGTTCATAACTATGTAATGATTCTTGCGCAGGTCAAAGAAAATGGCATTAGAAAAAGGGGACGCATCAAAATCAGAACCAACAAGGGGGAAAGATGTAAAGAGTAGACAAGTAAAGAGCACAAATATGAAAACAAAAGGAGGAAACAACATACCCGTGAAGAGTAAACCAGTACAGAATAGGTTTATGTTGTTTAGAAATGAGTTTGTGGCAAACTTGGAGGACAACAAGAAGAAGATGACATAAGAAAGTAAGGCTATAGGAAAGGCATCGCATGATCTGTCAGATGATAAGAAGAAGAAATACACTGAAAAAGCTAAGCAATCAAGGCCAGAAAAGAAGAAGAGCAAAATTAGAGTGTCATTTCATACTAGCTGCTCACTTTTGGGGAAAGCCCGTTAAGAAGTCAAGTAGGAAGGGTGCCATGAAAGATTATTACATTTTCGTCATCAACTTAATTGTAAGTTCACCTTACTGCAACTAGATATTGTTGTGACACATTCAGATTCAAACACCATGTCATGAACCTGTTATGTATTATGTTTGTATGACAGAGGGATCGTTTTCTTGACATTATAGAGATAATTAAGCCAGATATGGTTGGGAAGAAGCCAAAGAGTGA
This sequence comes from Inga leiocalycina, assembly GCA_963242795.1. Taxonomy (NCBI): domain Eukaryota; kingdom Viridiplantae; phylum Streptophyta; class Magnoliopsida; order Fabales; family Fabaceae; genus Inga; species Inga leiocalycina. Next base: position 58,578,452 of record OY725328.1, read on the forward strand.
AATTGTGTGGCCTCCTGTTCTTCAATAAGATAATCTATGAGTTTTGGAATTTTCTTTGATGACATATTTGATTTTCTGTCTTGTGAACTAATGGAAACGTTGAATTTTCTGTCTTGTGAACTAATGGAAACGTTGAATATATATGTGATGATAGTAAGGATTGTGGTGTGCACGTGATAATATGGCTGAGCCAGTAGGATTCCGATTTTGACTTGAAATATCAAAATGTATATGTCTGAAATTGTAACCTTGTCATTTGTTATTCATATGTCACTACAAAATTAATTTCTTACTTATTTACAGGAGAAGACTAAGCAATTAAGAAGCGATAACATGTGGTGGTTAGTCAATCATCCGCTAAATTTATGCCAGGACACTGCTTTGGCGCTTATCCCCCCTATACTATCCATGACCAAAAAATGTGTTTAATATGTCTAACTTCTTACTATGTACACGGTTGTTATGTTTTTTGTTATTGCCATATTGGAATGCAGAACCTGTTTTCCCCTTGTTATGTGCATAAATCCATTTGGATCACAACACTTGTCTTGTGTTAACAGTTTCCCCATTTGACATTAATGTTTGTCAATTTTCTTTAATGCTTTCGCAAATTCAGACAAGCAATTCATGCCTGGATCCCCCCCTCCCCATTTTTTCTTAGCTTGCTTTCCAATATCCCCTAAAAATCTTTAGGGTTTTTCCACTTGAGATAAGCATTTAGCAATGTTATTAAGTATTTCTACAAGTTCCCTCTCATTTTTCTCAACTTGATTCACAAGATCCCATGAAAATATTTCTGTTTTTCCCATTTGCGATAAGCGTTTAACAATGATCTTTAACATGTTCGCACAATCAAATAAGCCTTCCCCAGGTCCCCCCTCATTTTTTCTCAGTTGGCTTGACAAGATCCCTTGAAGATATTTCAGTTTTCCCCATTTGAGATTACAGTTTATCAATTTTTATTAAGCATTTGGCAACATAAGATAAGCAGTCCCGCAGGTCCAGCTCACATTTTTTTCCATCTTCGTACATTAAATCCCCTGAACATGTAACGCGTTTCACAATTTCAGATGAGCATTTATCAATGTTTTGTATGTGTTTCGCAAATCCAGACAAGCATTTCCGCAGGTGCCCTCACTTTTCTCAACTTCGTTGTGAAGATGGTGATAAATCCCAAATTTAATATATTTTATCCCATCTTATTCATTTATTTTGGGGATTATTTTAGGCTAATTTGGATTTATTGGATAATATTTGGATAGTTAGCCAATTTTAGGAAATAATATAAATCTGAATTGATTATGATATTATTTGGCTTAAATTGTTAATATCTTAATTGTTATTTTGTGATTATATAATATTTTCAATTATATGACAGATCACGATTTTATTTAATTCTTGCAGAAAATTTTCCATGGGTAATCCGTCGATAATTTAATATTATTGTTTTTAAAAAAAATCCACATGACAACCTTAAAAGAGGCCACGTGGACATCACTGAAAGCCCCCCACCGCCCGCCCCCCGAGCAAGGACCACGTGTCCCTCTAACCTTGCTCCACGTGTCTTTGTGAGATAATTGTTGCATTTTGTGACAAAGGTGAGATTCGAACCTTGGACCTTTGGTATGTGTTATGATGTCTTTGCCAGTTGAGCTACTTTAACTTTACGTTATTTATTCACGTAATAATATATATAATGTAATAATTAAAAACAAATATAATATTAAGATAAATATATATATAATTAAATATATATATTTATAAATAATTATATATTTCGTTTTTTATAATATAAATTTAAAATTTTTTAATTTCTTATTTCATTTAAATATTTAATATTGATATAAATATATATAATATTAAATATATATTTATATATAATTATATATTTTGTTTTTATGATATAAAGTTTAAAATTTTTAATTTTTTATTTCATTTAAAATTTTTATTATTAATATTATATATATTTAATATATTATATTAAATATTAATTTTATGATATTTAAATTTTAATTTGTTATAGATTTTTTTTTATTATTTTATATAAATTATTAAAAGATAATAAAAAAATTATTAGTTTTACCGATGGATTACCCATGGAATTTCGTGGGTAAGGCGTGGGTAAATAACGACGGAAAAATTCCATGGGTAATTCGTCAGAGTTACCGACGGAATTTTGTCTGTCGGTAATTAGAGACGGATTATACCCACGGAATTCTGTCGGTAATTTCTCATTCAAATTACGCACAGAATTCTGTGGGTAAGGCATGAGTAATTACTGATGGAAAAAATTCCGTGGGTAATCCGTCAAATTTACCGACGGAATTTTTTTTCGTCTTTAATCCGTCGGTAATTACCCATGGAATTTTTTTCCGTCGGTAATTATTCCAATGGGAAATCCATCGGTAAATCATCAGAAATTACCGACGAAAATAATTTCGTGGATAATTCCATCGGTAATAACATGTTTTTTTGTAATGTTTCTCCTTTCTTTCTAAGAGGTTTATTTTTGTCTTTTTACTTCACAAATCAATTTCACTTCAACCCCACTGGATTGGAGTGAAATTTAATATTTTTTTTAGGGGCTAATGGGAATTAATTTGCTACAATCATCCTTATCTGAAATTTTCCTGTATAACTGTCTATAGTATACAATACTAACAGGTCAAGTTTAACTAGACGTAATTCTTTTAAGCATGCTTTTTTTTTTTTTTTACTTTTTTGCATATTTAAATATAAGATTTCATACCTAACGATGATACCGGTCCACCAACCTCGCCTGTTGCTGTTAATAAGAAAAAATAATTATGTTCTTGAATGTTGTGATCTTTTTGTTTTCTTAATTATTGAAGAGAATATTCATACCGGTTGTTAAATTTTTGTCAGGAATGCCATTTTCTTGGATGGATGATTTTTTTGGTCATAACTAATTTTTTTAATCTTTACAGATTAATCATTTAGTTCATATATTTAGAATATGAGGAAATACTTAACTTTGGTTATTCTTATTTTCTCACCCAGGCCCGAAAGAAAACATTGCATTCTCTTAATTTGTAGAGACTTTTTGTTAAGCTTAGATCATTTTGTCTGATAGAAAGCTTTTAAGTTGAATATTACATTAAGATTCGAAAATAATAAATTTTATTAATTCAATTTCTGTTAAAAAATCACAAGGAATAAATTTCATCCATGTAGAAAATGAAATAGCATCCTAGGAGGAAGGCAGCAATGGTTTAAAGTTATTGGCGATTAGCAGGACTGTTGTTAGCTGCACAAGTAGGATAGTGATTCAAGGAAGTCTGGCAATGCATTGAACATGCATGCATTACTAAAGAGCTTGATGTTAGAAATATTTGATTAAATTGGGAATCAAAAACCTTACAATTGAAAGCAAAATCCATAACATAAAATTCCCAAAGGAATAAATCTCATAATAATCTCTTCAAGTAAATATTTAAATTGCATTCTAGTAATGCAGCAATGGTTTTTAACTTCAAATTTATTGGATTAGGAGGACGGCTACTAGCAGCACAGACCTTTGAGCCCCAATGCATAATAAATATCATTAGCAATCACAACAGTTAAAGTATTGAATTTAGTGATTTAGGTATGTATTACATTGGTCATTCTATCGAAATGACTAAAGTCAATATGATAGGACCTACCATTGAGTTATATATCTTCACTTTTTTCTTGATAACCTGGCCTCCATATTCATGTCGTGAAGCTTCACTAACTAATTAATCTACATTGGCATCTTCGTGATAAAGTTATTGAAGGCCAAATCTTTGTCATCACTCTCTGCTTCAATTGCGTGTTCTTTTTTTTATTTTTTGCACCAACACTTATCATTGCTTGTCCTTCAATTGTTATTAAATATTTAGGTAATTAAATATCTTCTCTAGGACTTCATTATAATTCCCTCTACTTTTTTTACACAATTGGTTGGTAAAAATCACACCATACTCGCACATTGTATATTTGTAATAACCGAGTGGCGGAAGCATAATTAGAGTCCGTGAAGTTACCAAATTATGCTCTGTTCTTGTATCATTCGAGTCCCACATTCATGCACTTGTATCATCAATAGGCGTTGCAAACCGAAAAATTACCTTGCTTATTCATTTCTCTAAGTAATTTACCTTCTTTATTTATTTTAAGTCTTTGATTCCGGATGGAATCACGGAATTGAAGTGTCACGACCCAAAACCGAGTAGTGATTGGTGCGTAAGCTGAGCCAAATAATTCCACTTAGCCTAGCAAGTCTTAAACAAAGTACACTGACTGAACAAACATTTACACAACAATAACAATACTTGTTGTACCTCCATATAAAAATTGCAATGAGAGAACAAATCCATAACAATTAAATTTGGGGATACACATGCTATCCTATTTACTACATAACACAATGACTCTAACACCAATCACACCATCATAGTAGTCATGACATTATGGAATCCCCCAAGACTCATCAATTCATTGCAATATAATTCATAAATTTATGAAACATATCGATCACAATCAACCTTACTAGTTGCTTTATCTGAAAAAAAAAATATAGAGATAGAGAGGAATGAGTCTAGCACTGACTCAGTGAAAATATAAATAACAAAGTGGGTGGAGGAAAGCAAAGGCACATAGAGTTTTATGCAAAAAAATTTCCTCAAAATAAATAAGTATAACAAAATTCAAATGTTGAGTTAAAAACAAAAAATGAGGATAAAGGGTCACTAATTCCTTATCTCAATAAATAGAAAAAATAATTAAAATCATATATTCAACCACAATCTTTCAATCTAAGACGATCACTTAATATCAATCCTGATGGAGAATAATCATCCCAGCTATATACTATCCCATATAATATATGTCATAAGCATATACATCATGGTGCGGAATAACCTTCTTACCTATATTCCTTTTCTTATACCATATACTAATTGTGAGGAATTCACCAATACACACATACACATATATACTATATACATATAATCTTTAATGGGAAATAATAACCGTCCCACCTATATTTATATATCTATCTATCTCATATACCAATTATCAACATAAACCATGGGAAGAATAACCGTCTCACCCATATATATGTATACACACACACACACATTCCCACATATATAAACTTTATCAACACACACACACACACACACACACACATTATACCTCCCAAAAATATTTTTCCTTCATAAAAATAAATTTGTCAAATTTTTGAAATCATAAAAAAAGGTTTAAATCAAATTAATCAATCAAACAGAGATGTTGTAAAGAAGGTAAAAAAATAAGTAATTAAAACTTTTTTCCTAAAAAAATCAATTTAATAATTTGAAAAATATAAAGGAGGATTTAAAAATAATCCTAATTAGCAAGACAAAAAGTTAAAAAATACATGTCAACTGAAATTTATAATAAAGGTGTAGGAAAGTGGAACATAAAAAGTATAAATTGAATATCCACACTAACAAAAACCATCATAATAATTAAGTCAAGAAATTATAAATTTCTAAGATAAAACGAATATGATACTAATCACAGTTAAGATGTGTTTAGGAGAGGTAAAAAGATTCGGAATTGCTTCCCAAACGAAATGGAATAAAAAAAAAAAAGGGAAAGATATTTAAGGCTTAAAACACAGCAAAAATGAATCAATTGGTGCTAACTTGCTATTCATGCTTTCACCTTATATGATTGGTAGTATCACCTTATGCACATCCGGGAAGCATTAAAGAATTGATTAAAGCAGTGCCATATGTATGAGGGAATGAGGAGGTCAATTCAACATAGAGCTAGAGGAAGAAATAACAGAAGGAAAAGAGGAGGAGCGAAAGAAGAAGTGGGGTATAAGGGAAATACGACTCTGTGAAGTCACTTGCAAGGCAGAGGCTTTTTGGCAGCCGTGTGAATGAAGACGATTGAGGAGGGGTAGTCTAGATTAGATTTAGGGATTATGGAGATAGAGACTTGGTATAAATTCAAATAATATATTATTGTGGTAATAGTCTTTTTTTTTTAAAATAATACCACTAGAATTAAAAAGGAGTTCCCTAAATTATTCCATAAGGTAATTTCTGCTATGATGAGGTTTCACACATTTACTAAATATCTTCTTATATTATTTTATTCAAATATTTAAATTTCAAAATATTTGCGATCATAATCAACTAAAAGATCATTTAAATAAATGTTAAATCATATCATTTTAAGAGTTGTTGGAATATTATGAGGATTGTACTAGCTAGGCATAGGGTAGATATCTTAATAACTTTATAAGATTATATTTTTTAAAAAATTACAAAATTCATTATAATTTAACTTAACTTTTATTTATTTATTTTTGGTTATCAAATGAAGTGATTGAAAGCCAAATTCAAATGCTTGAGATATTGGAGATTGAGCAGAGTCTGAGATCGATTCCTCACTTAGGTCCAAACCAGCAACACATCCCTCCTTATCCCAACTTACGCCGCTGCACTCACTGCAACGAACGCTTTCATTCCAAAACACAAGTTCGTTGGAATCTGTAGTGTTGAATTCGAGGTGTTTCTTCAATGGAAGAAGCAAAAATTTCTAGTCTCGAAGACACTGGATAGAACCAGGTCAAAAAAAAAAGACAGTGGATAGAATGCCCAGAAACCAGAGAGACGTTGAAACTAAGATACGCCCAATAAGAACAGAAAAAGAAGGAAATTAAAGCCAAAGAAGTAATGATATTTTCATTGGATGTTGGAGTACACTGAACTTAAGACTCATACAAGTGAAGACTGAAGCAGCAATTGAAGAGACTGTTGCATGAGCATTCCACGCGTTTTCGTGTTGATCAATATTTGGGCAGCGTTAGACTGTGTTGCTGCAATTTTAGAGCGTTCACAACGCAGCGATTTCGGAATGCATTCATATATAATTTTGATACTGAATAAGGCCGTTGTGAACGAAGGTAAATACAAATGTCTTTTTTCCTCTTCATCTAGTTCTGGTATGTATTTTATAATTTTACTGCTATTATGTAACAGTAACTGTTTTTGGCACAAAGTAAGTAATGGCAATACGCTTCGTTACGTTGCACAATGAGCGTAAGATTCTGATACAAATTGCAGTTTTATAATTTATTAGGATGAAAGGTCTGAAAGACAGAAAACAGAATTGATATATATATGATCACCATTATGTTTTTTTTCTTACCTTTGTGCGTGTTTCAACATGAGAATTCACGCTTAAATGATCATACCCACTCTCTACCAACGACGCTAAGGAAAATAATAGTATGTCCTTGACTTCTACGGTTTTTTTCTTTTTTTTTTTATTTTTAATAAATGTGTATACCGGTTGTTAAATTTTTTTCAGGAATGTCATTTTCTTTGAATTATTTAGTAGATCTCTGTCCGTTTTTAATTTTGTCTCTTACAAAAATTGCAACAGCATCTTGATATGGCTTCATTAACCAAATACTCCCTCTGGTCATTTATACAAGACATATTTGTCTAATTTAATTAAAGTAAAGAAGTTAGTTAAATTAGTTGATATGATATATATTTTCTTAAACACCATAGTCATTTTCCTTAATGCCTTCTTTCTCTCTTCTCCTAGATTATTATTAAGGGAGCACGAATAGGGTAAATTAGAAAAAGATTGACAAATATAAAAATTATGCCTTATATTTAAGATTAAGTTCAACTCCCTAAATATGTTCTATATTAAATTATGCATGAGTATTGATTAAGAAACAATGAAAAAAAATGTATTGAAAGAAATAGCATGGAATAAATGAGAAGGAATAAATCTCATCCATGTACAAAATGAAACAGCATCGTAGGAAGAAGGCAACAATAATGGTTTAAAGTTACTGGGGATTAAAGGAAGTATGGCAATGCATTGAAAAAGTATTTTGTCACTTATCAATTGTGTATCCGCAATTGTTTATCAGGAAGATTATGGTCTTCTGCCCGTTTCACCATTGTAGATACCTCTTGCGCAGTCATCTGTAAAAAGCATTTTGAAATAACACAAAACGAAACACCTGAATCAAAGTGTTCATAACCTTCACTTATAAACTCTGAGTCTTAAAGTTGAAATGGATTTTAATGATGGAACCAGAATGAGACCAACATGGAAGCTTCCATCACCAATGCAAGCAATGACTCGTTTCTCAGGAACAGCTTCTGCATAGCCAAGAGTAGCGCCAACTGACCAACCTATTGATCCATACCTGTTTGTTCATTTCAAAATATTCTCATCATCATTATCAATGTCTAAACACTTAGGTCTGTTTGGTACGAGGGATTTGGAGCAGACCGAAGAGGATGGAAAATTTTTATCACTTTGATTGAAAAAAATTGGAACAGAATATTCCAATTTTTATGAATATGTTAGAACAGAATATTCACCCTCAATGGTTGATCTTTATGTTGATTCGCAAGTTGCACCGACCTATGCTGCTTCCAAGTCGTACGTGGTGAAAAGCGTCTGGCTTTCTGCCAGAATCACTGTCTATTCATTCAAGTCGTTGCTAATCCCCATAATCATGTCATGAAGCAGCTTCAGTCACGGAGTAATCTATATGCCAATCTTCATGGTGAACTTTGTGTTCTACAACATGATGGAAATTTTTTTTTTTCTGGGGTCCTTTTTAGCAACGCTTGGGATCGCTTGTTTATCTTGCAATTTTTTATTGGAAACCAGATCTACCAATAGACAAAGCATTCTTTCGGTCTGTAAATATTTGGATCCAAGTTTTTTGTTTGCCTATTATTGCTCAGAGCCTGTATAGTTTATGATATTGTGTATGGAGGCGTTATGGTTTTATATCGTTCTTTTCTGGTTTATTGACCTTTTTGCTCCAAATAATATGTACTTTTACTTGTTGTATCATGTTACTTTAATGTGAAATTTCTTTTTCATAAAAAAAAATCTATAAAATTAAATACCCATCTCTACATTGAACCACGTTAGTGTTGTCACGTGCAGTGCAAGAAGAATTTGCTTCATACTTTTTGGTCCATTTTGAGTGTAGTGGCATTTTGATTTTTTTTGTAAAGGATGTCAACCTTCTGCTTCAATCTTTCTCCATTCATCACTCTTTTCACAAAACTAGTGTTCTATTAATTCCCAATTTCCCTGACTTTACTATACCAATCTCAGTTGTGTAAACATTTTCAATATCACAACTTATACCTTTATGGATTTATAAAGTTGATGCAGATATATGATTAGTTCATTTTAGAATATTTGTCCAAGGTAGTACAACATCAATATTATCACTCAATGAAGTATCAGAAAATTGATATATCAGAAAATTCAGGTACAATACAGAAGTACTCGATCATAAAAAAAATAAAACTCATGCCTCTCATCAAAAGCATCAAATATGTAATATGTATTAAATTCAAATGATTACAACATAAAATTCACATTTCATGATCTTCAGTTGTCTCCCTTATTGATCAAGCTGCCCATATTTAGATATGCCACTCCACAGGATTAACTTCATCTGAAATTTACGACAATAAAAACAATTACATAGTACCATTGGAAATTACGTAGTAACAACGAGGATAATTATTAATAAAAAAGCCTTCAAAGAAAATCAGAAACCTGGACCAATAATGAAGGGCCATTAGTGGTAAGAAACATCCCACGCACGCACGCACGCGGAGAGGGTCAAGAGGCGAAAAAGAATATATGTATTGATTTCATTCTCCATTCAATGTCTTTAGTATTGAATCAAGTTTTAATGGTTGGGATTTAATGTTATATTCATTGTTATATTAATATTTTTATATAGCATTAAATTCCCACCACTGAAACTTGATCCAATGGTGAAGATATTTAATAGAGAGGAAATGAAGAGAGGAATCAATGAAAACATTCCGATTTAAAGGGGTTATATATAGCTTTTCTCTGCATGAAGGTTCAATCATTGTGAGCGCACACAAGCATGCTTACATATAACAATGGGAGTCAGCCAAAGAAGTAATGCGTGAACATATATTTAATTATAAAATAAAAGAAAATTTTCTGAAAATACATCCACACAACTTTCTCTTTAAATAATGATAAATAATTTGAAATTCTTGAACTATAAATACAATTTAAAGGCAAAAAAGATATAAATAGAATGTTACCAAGTTAAGCTCCAATATGTGCGTTTATATCTTAGCTTAAAGCGTATACCACATATCAAATATGTTATGTTCTTGTGAGATGTTCAAAATTCTAACACGACTTCATTGCATAAAACTAAAAATTATATGATATCATCTCGTCATTACGTACAGTCATTTAAACCGATTAGTTAGGAATTAAAAAAAAAAGACTAGAATAAAAAAGGGGGCATTTAAATGAAAAATGTGTCTTAATAGACACTTACATGGTTGGATAAATAGGTGTATATATGTGTGTGCAATTTTAAAAATTAAAGGAGTGTTTATGTTACACAACTTCTCTTATTAAAAAGGGTAGACCGTAATAATAAATGGAGACTATATGGTCTATAAATGGAATCGAATATGTGATATTTTATTTAGAGGGATATGGGCTATAAATGGAATCGAATATGTGATATTTTATTTAGAGGGACTACTATGCTGCTAAGTTATAATAAGTTTATTGGCTGTTATGCAATTTTTTTTAAAAATTTTGGGAAAGAATCCTGTAAGTTTTTAAGATAGATGAGAAATTTGTGTAATTAAGATGAAATATAGAATACGTCAATGTACTTGGCTTAAAAAAACAATTCTTGCAATTAACCAAGACTCTATAAAGTTGTTGAGAATTGATCACGATTAGCAAAAATATTCTTCACCGTCTCTCTCATGCACACACGTGAGCATAAATATATTATAAGCAAAACATACACTGACAAAAAAAAGCCAACACACAAGATAAAATCTAGCAAGGTTATAAAATAACACCAGAAAAATGTAACAATGTATGTTCATACAAAGGTTTACCTCATTTGACAGACAGCAGTATGCGTGGTTAAAACAAAGCCAATTCCCTAACTACCACGAAGATTACAAGTATTGAGATCCAGTTGGGTTAGATTTGAGAATTTAGCAAAGAAATCTGGCACTGGAGTTGACAAAGGGTTGTGATACAAACGAATTATTGAGAGATTTTGAAGAATTTTCAGGGAGGAATCAATGGGCCCTGATATGTTGCATCTTGACATGCTTATTACCTGTAGATGAGGCAGAGAAGACGACAAAGCAAGACCCCATTCATTTTCCTTCAGCGCTATATTAATGCCATCTAGATATAGTTCTCTAACTTCACTGAGGTTCTGAACAAGCTTCATCAGATTTGGATTCTCAAGTTTCAGAGCTGATTCTCCTAAATAATAAGGAGTAGACAGATCAAGAATGGCTAACGTCATGAGCTGAGCAATCACCATTGGTATCTGGCCCACAAAACCAGCATTTGACAAATTAAGAGAAGTTAAGCTCTTCAAATCTTTGATGCTGGATGGGATCCCAAAGCTGAAGTTATTGAAAGCCAAATTCAAATGCTTGAGATATGGCAGACTGAACAGAGTACTGGAATTTTCTAGTCCTCCTGAAATTGATTCCCCACTGAGGTCTAGACCAGCAGCATGTCCCTCCTCATCCCATGTTACGCCTCTCCATTCACTGCAAGGGCTGCTTTCATTCCAGAACAACAATTTGCTGGAATCACTAGGGTTGAATTTGAGGGTTTTCTTCCATTGAAGTAACAAAAGTTTCTGGTCTTCAAGACAGGGGACAGAATGCCCAGAAACCAGAGGGACGTTGAGACAAAGACATGCCCAATAATGACAGAAAAAGAAGGGAAGCCATAAAGCTAATGATAGTTTCATTGGACGTTGGAGTATACTGTGCTCAAGACTCATACAACTGAAGACTGAAGCAACGAAGAAACTATTGGTGGCTTGTGGGGGTTCAAGACCATGAGCATGAACTCTCAGAGGGCCTGTGTTTTGAGTTTTCACCTGTCGGAAAAATGAGTAGGGTCTGACTGGTGAAGATGCATGAGAGCGCAGAAGACAGACACTGAGAAGAAAAGGCACATATTCCGACCAGTAGCGAGGCAGCATCAGAGTTGACTCAAAAAGTCCAAGTCATGGTTCGATTAGGAGATAACACATTCGCCCATTTCCTTGCCGTATCCCACATTTTGCGCCAAAAATATGGGAGAGAAAACCCTTCAACGATACTTGATAAGATGCAGAAGAGACGCAAAGAAGTACTCCTCTAGTCATAGACGTTGGATCTAATTTGAGAGTGGATTTAGGTCTGGTCCTTTTTTTGTTTTTATCTGGCATATTTACCATTTTTTCATAATTAATTAGTCTAATTTATAAATTTATAAATTGATATATAATCTAATATTAGGCCAAAATATTTTAAAAAAATCATGTCACACATGTTATAGTTAAATAAATTTATTTAACCTTCTTAAACTATTCAAATTAGATAAATTGGTCTTGCATAAAATTCCAAAAGAATATTATTCGAATCCATGTTCAACAAAATACTCAAATCATCATACTTCCTTACCAAGTTGGCATATGTCTTTAACTTTTGTGATTTTTTTCTTCTTTTTTTATTGCAGTGAATCATTTTTTCAGGAAATTAAAGTCGTTTTCTTTGAATTATTTAGTAAATATCTGTCCCTTTTTTTTTTTTGAATTTTCTCTCTTACAAAAATTCCAACCCCACCTTGATATGAGTTCACTTAACCAAATATCGTTAGTGATACACCTTTATCACTTTGGTAAAGAAGGTCAAACCTGCTTTTCTTTTGGATTGATGGTTTAAACTTTAAAGAGAGAATTGTAACTGTATAATCCAAGATTTTGAAGAAAACATAATTATATGATGGTATCTGCCAATCTTTCATGCTCACTGAATAATAATTATTCTTAGACAATAGTTCATATTAATTGATGTTTTTTTCGTTTTCATTTCATTTCATTTGAATTGATAATCTGTGTAGCTAGGCCCTTTAATAATACGGAGTATTATACTATACTTCCTTTGTATTATATTATACTTCCTTTGTATCTAAACGTAAGAGCTAATAAAAGGGGTTGGATAAAAAACAAAGAGCTAATAAAAGAGATTACTTTGTGCTAAATAGAAGACCTCATTTGTGGGAATTTTTTGTTAAGTAAGTAGTTTTCAATACAAATAATTAAAAAAGATACTTCATGGAAATTAAAACATATATTTAGAACGGGGAATGCTTGACTTTGCTTCTTCTTGGTTACTCACCATGCCCAAAAGAAAACATTGTGTGCTCTTAATTTGTAGAGATGTTTTGTTAGGCTTAGATTATTTTATCATGTTGGTTTAACCTTAGTCATTCATATTGTGAGAGAGTAGCCTTTTCACCAGATTAAATATATCTCAATATTTTTTTTTCTTCAATTGATAGTTATCTACGTGAATCTTAATTGACTTGTTTTTTAAGTAAAATATTGTTCCTTCTTTTAGCTTTACTAAAATTATAAAAATGTTCTCTTTATTTTTAAAGGAAGTAGGACAAAATTGACTCCTATATTTCGTGAAAATGGATTTAAAAGGAGTGATAATAAGCCCACTCTTGACTTGAAGCAGCATGGTGATTCTTATTTTTTGGTTGTCTGTTCTATGTTGATGATATGATTTATATGGGATCTTCTGAAAAAGTTATTACTGATTTTAAGTCAAGTATGATGCAGAAGTTTGACATGACACGTCTGGGATTATTGTTCTTGATATAGAAGTGAAGTGAGGTGCTGATGGCAATTTTATTTCTCAAAGAAAATATGCTATGGATTTACTCAAGAGGTTTCGTATGTTGGGTTGCAAAACATCACGTTCTCCTATGAATATAAATGAAAAATTGAGAGTTGAAGATGGTACTAAACCTACGAAGAAGAAGGAGAAGAAGCCGGCCGGGTGAAGAACTTAGAGCAACAAGCCATATATGAAGAAGAAGGAGAAGAAGTTGACTGGAAGAAGAGGAATATCAAACCAAATCTATACCTAACATCAAATAAAACTGATTTATAAAGAAAATGTCGAAAATTACAAATGAGAATTTGAAAATATCAAACCAAATCTTAACTTTCATTGCATCAGTGACACACGTTTACTGAGGCACTTAAAGTTGAAAATTTGTTAACTCTCTTTTCACCTTATTTTTCGTTTTATTCTTTTTTTTAGCTTTTATTTACATATTCTTAATTCCTCATTTCATTTTCATTTTTTATCTAAAATACTTAATACAAAATTAAACCTGTGCTTATCATTTTCATCGGGAAAAAAAAATTAAATATATGTTATGGGATACCATATAAATTTATTAACTTATTTAAAAATTAAACTATTTAAGTTTATTATTAAATTATTTGTTAATTTAATATTTTATTTTTTTTACATATATAAGTATATAATATTATTTTTTATTTAATTATTATGTCACCGGTTCAACCGAACGGCTTGATCAATTCAACCGATTGAACCATAACCCGTTAGCCTTTCTGGCTAGATCTCCGGTCCGACTTTTAAAACATTGGTTTCATTATTCTTTGTTTTACAAAATTAAGTAAAAAGTAAAGCACGTTGTATTTTCATTAATGACAATTATACTAATAAAGCACAATTATTCTTCCATCAGTCACTCCACCGTTTTGGATATATTTTTCAAATGTAATGACTCAAAAATAATTTAAAATTTTTTATTCCCAAAACTCGTTCTTCAAAGTTACTCTACAACATTGTTCTAAAAATATAAAAATAGAAAATATAATCAAACAGGGCATAAATTTTCAACAATATAATAGCTCTTTATTATGTTTTATATGCTTCTTACAACATTTTGAATTGTCTTCCCCTTACCTATATTTTCCTCTTCCATTTTTTCTTTTTATGCCAAAAATTGAAACATTTATTTTTAAACCAACCCTTGATTACTAACAAAAAGGAAAAAATCAATTAAATTAAGAACCACGTGGATGGCTAACCAACACTCAAATTAACGTCACGCACAGTGACTTCGATATTTTAACCAAGTAATTGGGGTATAGAATGGTTGACAAAAAAATTGGGGGTATAGAATGAGACTAGCTTGTGAGATATTGGCAGTTTACGCTTAACAATACAGGGAGATTAGTTGTCACCACCTACAAGGAAGACTTGGACTAGTACTCCATTCCTCCCTATATAAAAAATCTCATTAACCGAATTGAGTTGTTTAAAAACATAATTAAAGTTAGTTAAGAGTAATAAATATGTAGAAAAAATATTTTTTTTCCCTTAAATATGCTTTCATTTAGGAGTAGGTAAAGGAGAGAGCATAATAACAAGAAAAATATAGTGAGAGAGAATGTATGGGTAAAATGGGTAAAAAACATTTATTATTCAAACAATCGACAGAGACCTTTATAAACTCATTTTAAAAAAGAAAAACTTATAAATAGAGACGGAGAGAGTATATATGTATATGCTGAGACCTTAGCTTCTAACTCAAATAGCATCCTATATCTCCTTTTATTAAGAATGTTTGTGGATTTTATCATTTTTCTTTGTGAGCACAAGTATTCTCCAATTGAGATATTGTCTATTTAAGGTATTGTTAGACACTAAATGTAGGCACACCTCCTTTTGAGGGGATTCAAATCTTGACTCGTCATGTTATGAATTACTAGCTAGCTTCTTCTGCTAAATCCAACCCCATTGGTTGGTAATAATTTTAATTAAGGTTAGTTTGCGAAAATATTTTTGATAATTTTTGAGAAAAATTAAGGCAATTACATTATTTTAACTACTTTTTTTTTTTTGAAAAAATGACGTGATTCAATCAATAAGACATGGAAATACATGAGAAATTCTGGCATATATACTCAAAGAGAACCACATTATTTATGTTGTAGCCGATAAACAAATTATTAATCAGACAATGTGATCCACATCTTTCACCTTCATTATAAGATTTACCTCTCTCATTTTCTTCTTTATGCTTGGATGGGAGGAAAAGTTGTGAAGAAAGGAAATATAGGAGGGTTAAAATTTCCAAGTATTTGGATGAGTGAAGAAAAGTGAGAAAAAAGGAAAAAGAGAGTGAAATAAGGGGTGGAACTCACCACATTCCCCCCCAAAATTTTCTCCCCAAATATGGAAAGAAAATTCTAATTCCATTACTTCAATGCATTTAGTATGCAGTCTTCCCACTCCATTAAATGACCTTTACTCCCGTCTTCTCATCCTAAATCAACTCTACTAAGATACATTCATAATTATATTAAAAACTATTTTTAAATATTTATCATTTTTTTTCAATTTATTATTTTATTTTTAAAATATATTTTTAGACATACAAAATTATCTAAAATATTTTGATAATATGATGACATGAGATATAATAAGTCATAATATAAGGATATTATTGTTATTGTGATATTTGTCCATTTTCTTTCTTTCTTTTTTTTTTAAATTTGATGAATGGTTCCCCCTCTCGAGGTTTTGGAGCTCAAAGTGCACTTCCCGATATTTGAATTAGTGTTCTCCTCCTTATAGGGATGAGGCCGTTTACCATCGCATCTAAAAGCTTGTTGGTAAATTTACCCATTTCCTTTTCTCCATATCCAATTACATCTCTCAAGTTTTCTCTTCTTTTTATGTTCTCTCCTACATTTCTCTTCCAACTTTTATTATTCTCCATCCAAATGAAGATTAATTTTACCGTTCTCTTTCTACAACTAGAGCACAAACGATATATTAGCGAACTCGGAGTATGCAATAATTTATCGACAATATAATAGAATATTATATTGGCAAAAAAAAACATTTATAGATAATATATGGGTGGTGGCTAATAACACTGTGAGCTAGCCTGGAAGGGTTAAAGGAATTAAAAAACGTACGGCAAATAAAGGATCCACATGTTTGCCTTTGAGGGAAGCAAAGAGAGCGCCGTAACTAAATCCAATGAATCTGAACAAACGCTATGTGCTGCGCGATTCATGTCGGTATGATTCCACCGTGTATCGCCTCCCATGTTAATTTGGTCTCTTATTAGTCTTCAAAGACTGGTCAAATTCAATGAATCAAATTCAAGTGCGCACGTTCTTGGATTAATCCGGTGTTACTATTAGTAACCAACTAGTTTGATTCGTGGGAATGTAGGCCCACAATGGAGATAATCTCACTACCTCCAAATAATTATTGCCGCTGCATGCCCAGATCTCGAATATGAGACCACTAGTTAAGTTGGAATAACCTACAACCGATTGATCCAAAAGCACTTTGTGGTCAAATAAACATGTTCTAATATGCCTTAATACTAATCCTCCTATCCTTTTTTACTATATATTTTTATTCTCATTATTGGCCAAAAATCTTATGACAAGGTACTTTCAACTATTTCACTAGAGTAATGAAAAATAGTTAAATTACTAAATTTGTTTGAAAGGTAAAAAAAATACAATTTATCAATACTTAAAATCATAAATGACATATTGAAAAATAAAACAAAATACATCAAATTTTAAAGGGACAATTACAATGAAGTCCCACACAAGAGAAAAAATAAAAAAATGGTCCCTAAAATTGTTAATGACAAGTCGAGAAGCGTTCATTAACAAGTCGAGGAGCTTACACTGACAACTTCAGGGACCATTTCTTCATTTTTTCTTTTGTATGGGATTTCATTGTAATTGCCCCAATTTTAAACTGTGGCATTTTAGAAAAATAAAATTAGTACATCTTAACTTGTAATAGGAATCACGCATTTTTTTCTAAAAAAGTGTCTCATAGGGACAAGTGGGATTCATATAAACACTAGCTAACAACTTGTTTGGGCATGGTAAACTAACTAACACCAAGCACCTCCACTAAATTTTTTTAAAGGATTAATGTGAAAATTTATCCGAGAAGTTTTTACTGAGGAGCAATGTCGCTCCAGAAGCTTTAAAACGTAGCAATATTGCTCGATACCATTAAAAAATTAATATTGACCATTAAAAAGTGACAGAGAAGAACAACTTATATGGTAAAAGTTGTCATTTTGTCTGAGTTGATTGTGATTGCGGTCGGAAAGAGGTGTCGATCCTTGGTGGTTGGTTGTAGCGACGGACGAGAGTGGGATGGAATGTGGGTTGGTTCATTTTAGGTTGACATAAGTTGTCGACGGTGGTTTGGATTTGGCCGTATCTTGGGTTGGCACAGAGATTCATTGGTGAGTTCCTAAGAAATCGCTCTTTCAATGTGAAGTTGCAGCTGGGCGCGAAGGTTTGATAAGTGAATAGTTTTAAGAATCTGCTGCATATGGGTTTAAAAATCTGTTGCACATGTATTTGTGAAATTCTAAACCTAAAATGTCAAAAACAAATTTCAAGTTGGGAATGGTTAATTGTGAAACCCTATTGGAATGTGTGCATTTTGTTATTTGAAAGTTGTTATAACATAATCAGAAGTTGCGAAAGCTTTATGAGAACTTAGTACACTGTCTGATGATGTAGGAAATTTAGTGGAATGGCTAGTTGGGAATTTCTGATATGTAGTTGTGAAATTGTAAACCTAAACTGACAAGACCGAAATTCAACTTGGAAATGCTTAATCTGAAGTTGTGAAATTGTGATGTGTGGATGTGAAATGCTTAACCTACATAAGAAAACGTAATTTGAATTTAGGAATGCTTAATCTTAAGTTATGAAATTGTGATGTGTGGATGTGAAAAGCTAAACCTAACATGAGAAAAGGTAATTTGAACATGGGAATGCTTGATCTGCTCTTGTGAAATCCTATTGGAAAGTGTAATTTGCAAGTTGTGAATACAAATGTAAAAGTTGTGAATTCTTTTGGAGAACTTGCGAAACTGTGTTTTAATGTGGGAAATTTAGAGTAATCCCAAGTTTCCAAATTGTGATATGTGGTTGTGAAATAGTAAACCTAAGTTGATAATATGTAATATGAACATGGTAATTCTTAATCTGACATTGTGAAAGGCTATTGGTTTGTGGGAATGTGTAATATCAAAGTTGTGATAACATATGTTTAGAACTTAGGAAATTGTGTTATCCAATAGGAAATTTCAGTGATCCCAAGTTGTGAAATTGTGAAGCGTGGTGGTGAGAAGGTTAATCTTACCTATGAAGACCTAATATAAACTTGGGAATGCTTTACCTTACATTGTGAAAGCTTTTTGGTATGTGGGAAGCTGTAATTTGCAAGTTTTGAAACTATATGTAGAAGTTGTGAATCCATAATGAGAACTTGGGAAAATGTGTAATGATGTGGGGAAGTTTGAGAATTCCTAAGTAGTCAAATTGGGATGTTTGGTTGTGAAATGCTAAACTTAATGTGGGAAATCGTGAATAGTTTTTGGGAATGGTTAATATGAACTTCAAAAACCTTGTTGGTATGTGGGAAAGTTTGATTTCCAAGTTGTGAAAACATAATCCCAACTTGGGAATCCTTGATCAGAAGTTGTGAAACTCTATTAATAGGTTAATTTAGGTAAGAAAGCAGTGAAATTGTTATCACAAGTTGTGAATCCTTCTATCAAAACCTGTGAGACTTTGTGTAAATAAGGGGAATTAGGATTGGCAAGAATTGAAACTATGAAAAAACCATTTAAATTGTAGTTGAACAATGTTCATGACTATGTAATGATTCTTGTGCAGGTCAAAGAAAATGGCATTAGAAAAAGGGAACACGTTAAAATCAGAACCAACAAGGGGGAAAGATGTAAAGAGTAGACAAGTAAAGAGCACAAATACGAAAATGAAAGGAGGAAACAACATACCTATGAAGAGTAAACCAGTACAGAATAGGTTCACTACAAAAAAAATGTGATTTGGTAGCGGATAAAAATGGGTATTAGTAGCGGTTTTAACCGCTACAAACAATATTAGTAGCGCACTACTACAAACTAGACTTTTTACTACCCTAAAGGACGTCCCTTTTTAAGTTAGGGATACCCAAAGTTCAATATTTGGCGGAAGGCTTTGGTGCTGGATGAATTTGATAAAAAAAAATTTTCCACCACTTTAAACGTCCCCAGGAAAACTGGGGACGTCTAAAATAGGCTTTAGACGTCCCCTGCATAAATGGGGACATCTAAAGTGAGCATTAGACGTCCTCATTTTGACTGGGGATGTCTAAAGCTTACTTTAGGCGTCCCCATTTTAACTGGGGACGCATAACCATCACTTCATGCACTGTAGATTGCAGCTTTACCTTCTATGCTTTGCCATACCCGTGAGTGTCTGCTTTGTTCCACTTTCCCTGCTACATTCGTTTTCCCTCTTCTCCCAAACCCGTGAGCTTAGTGTCATAACTCCTTCACTGAACAAAGGCGCACCTCCCCTGCATTTGTCTTCCCTCTTCTCCCATTCCCGTGGCCGTGGGTCTTGCTATTTGCTGCTGCTGCTGCATTCTCAGAGTTATTCAGGTGCGTTTTTGGGTTTCCTAAAATCATGTGCATATCAGGCGTGAGTTGGATTATTATGTGACGCAATTAATAATTTACAGAAAAGCTTGGATTCTACATTTCTGCGTTTCTGGATTGTTGCTGCACTTGGTTCTGCGTTTCTGGATTGTATTATTGCTGCACTTGGATTCTGAGAAAATCAGGTGCGTTTGCTTTGTGTAATGTAAATAATTATTTTGGGGAACAAATCTTGTTTAGAATGTAAGCTCATGTGATTCAAATGAGTTGTTTATATTAAGAAAAAATTGAATTAATGTTAGAATATGTCAAACCTTATGTATGTTGGGGTCATTTATCATATTTGTTTAGACATTTAAGAATCACTTGCGATCCAACTGAACCCTTACAAAATCAAAAACTACAAAACTTTACATGATTCTCGGGTCACTCTATATATTCACTTACTAAATTGTGTTTTTTTTAAGTTTTAAAAATTTATAACTAATACTATTGAGTTTGCATAACTTGTCTTCTTTGCTTTTATACATATAGAGAAATTTTTTTGAAAAATTTTGAACAAAAAAATTGCGTTTTGGAAGTTTGGATTTGATTTATGAATATTCTAAAAGTTGTTTGATTTGATCTTGAAAGAATTGAGTTTGATTAGGATTTGGTTCTATCTTCTTAGAGTGTTAGTAGGTAGGCATAGAATTTGGCTTTGGTAATTAACTTTAGGAAGTCAAAAACTAGCGAGGAATTGAGGCTAAATATTCATTGCTTTTAAAAGAGGGTATATTTATTGCAATTTCATCTCTAGAACTTATAGTCTTGAATCTCTTTTAAAATTTAAAACTCTTTTTGAATGATCAAAAATAATTTAGGCATTTAATTTTATAGCTAGTTTGGCCAAATGTCCATTCCTATCTCATGAATCCTTTGTTTCAACCATTTGAGCCTAAACTTTCATTAAAGAAAAATTGCATTGATTAATTAGCCATTTGTTTGAGTTAATGCAATTTCCCCCTATCTTCTCATTCATTTATTGTTTTATTAAGTGTAAGTGATATAACAAAGAAAGACAGTGAAGGAATTGAGGAATAAGAGAAACAATGCTATGTGGATTTTTTTAAATAGTGAAAAGAAAAGAGAAATTGAAAAAGAAAAGAGAAAAAGGAAGAGAAAAAACAAAGAAAGAGAGATTAAGAAATTGTTATCATTGAGTTAATTTCCCTTCATTATTTTCATGTTTTTCATTGAAATTCTTGGCACTAGTTAAAGTATTCCTCCTTTTGTCATTTTTGTTCCATTATGTTACCTTGTTCATAATAACCCTTGGAAAAATCCTTTTGATTTGAGTGTGTGATGGGACCATATATACAGTAGAGATTGAGATGAGAGTCCAACCCTATGGTATATGAGTTGCAATAGATGAATAGAGTGAAACACTAGCCTTTAAACATCTTGAGAGTAGAGAGCAAAAACTTGACTAGTGAGGGTCAGCCTAATGTAATTTATCTTTTCCAAATGATTTACTAGAATTTGAAGTAGAGAAAAACATCTTGAGAGTAGAGAGCAAAAACTTGCATTTACCTAATGCTCCGCAGTAGAGAAAATGAAGCTATGAATTTTTGTTTGGGTTATAAGAATTAATGTTAGCTTCCTGCTTTTTACTCTTGTTTTAGTGCTATGAATTTTTATTTTACTCTTCTTAATTAGTTTAGTTTTGTTTAAATTAAACTGAGATGGTTTGTTATTTTGATTTTGGGATGTCTCACTTTTAAGGGGAAATGCTGCCAAAATTTTGAAAAATAAAATAGTAAAAGGCAATTCCTAGTGTTGACAATTATTCTAAACTTGAGTGTGAATGGCATAGGTGATAATAAAATGGATCATAGTTGGATGAATGCTTTGAGAACAAGTGAAGAATATGAGAATGGGGTTGAAGAGTTTATTGAATTTGCTAGAAGGAACACTCCAGCCAAAAATGGGAAGTATTTTTGTCCTTGTGTCAATTGTTTAAATGAGAGAAAACAGGATGTTGAAGTTATAAGGGATCACCTACTTTGTGATGAAATAAATCTTCGATACACAAGATGGATATGGCATGGTGAGGAAGTAATTGATTGTCCGTCGAACAAGAAGGAAGCTGTGGATGTCATAGATGAAGATAGAATGGAGAGAATGATTCACGATGTTGAGGTAGAATCCTTTGCGCAGTCGCATGAATATGACAGCCTGCAGAGTGATGCAAAGACACCGTTGTACCCTGGGAGTAAGTACACATGGCTGACAGAAACATTACATTTGGTTAACTTAAAAGAAACTTGTGGGTGGACCGATAGTAGTTTCATATTGCTGCTTGAACTGTTGTGTGATATATTTCCAGACGATAATGTACTTCCAAATCGTATGTATGAGGCCAAGAAAATCCTATCTACAATGGGTATGGAGTATAAAAAGATACACGCTTGCCCTAATGACTGCGTACTGTACAGAAAGGAGTATAAAGGTCTGAGTGAGTGCCCTAAGTGTCAAACTTCACGATACAAAGTGAGGAAAAATGGTGAGGCGATGAGACAACTAAAAGGCAACCTGTAAAAGTTTTGTGGTATCTTCCAATAATACCGCACTTTAAGCGTTTGTTTGGCACTGCAAAATAAGCGAAGAAGTTGAGATGGCATTCGGATGAAAGAATATCTGACGGAAAATATCTTCGGCACCCAGCTGACTCTCCACAGGGGAAGAAAATAGATGAAATGTTCCCTGAATTTGGCAGCGAGCCGAGAAACCTTCGACTTGGGCTTTGTACAGATGGCATCAATCTGTATGGAACTCTTAATAGCACACACAGTGCGTGGCCAGTACTCCTTGTAATATACAACTTGCCTCCCTGGCTTTGTGTGAAACGTAAGTATGTGATGCTTTCTATGATGATTTATGGACCAAAACAGCTAGGAAATGATATCGATGTCTACCTGGCGCCTTTGATTGAGGACTTGAAGAAGTTGTGAGAGGAAGGCGTAGAGGTTGCATATTGACTTTGATGACGATATGAAACCAATTGGTCCGAAGGAAGACCATTTCATTAGCTACTTAGGTTTTTTGGCTAGAAGCAAAGTTCATATTACCTATGATAATTGGAAGTTGGTTCCACCAAAAATGAAAGACTTGATTTGGCAACAACTTTTGGTATATAAGTTTCGATAAATCTGCATATATATCTTTATTTCTATTGCTTCAAAGATAATTAACTTATGTTTTTACCTTGCAGCAAACCTATGATGTCCCTGACACCACGGAGATGTACAAAGAGTGGATGACGGAGGTTCGTCTATGATGGAAAGATTTCAAGAACAGGCTTACATGAGATTACATTCGAGGGGACCTGAGGGCTTGAAGAAATAGGGCTTTGTCGGCTTTTTGCCTTGGTAACCTCTTCAAAAATAACCAAGGATTGCAATATAAGGTACAATCTCAGATCGTCTCTCGAAGAGCCTTTTATTAATTACATAGAAACTAAGTGCAATAATTGACATGAAATGAGTTAAAAAATGATCTTTGAGCTTTTTATCTAACAACTAAATTGCAATTGAAGTAAAATGCTTTTAAAACTAATATTTTTGGATTTTTGTAATAAAATTGAAGAAGGAATGGAAATTGGTTAGAAATGCAAGTGATGAAGATGCTCTTTGAAATGATTTTCAATGGCTATCCTTGCTCAATTAAAATATTTGGGGAGTTAATTTACTAAGCTTCTAATATATCAAACCTCAATTACCATTGAGTCTAGCATCACAAGAGAGGAACCCCTACCCTTGAAATGTTATTAAGCCCTCTTAGTGTAATGAGTTTCTCTAAGTTTTCTAATATACCAAACCCCAATTACCATTGAGTCTAATGCTTAAACTCATGAACCCATTTATTTAAGCATTATTAAAACCCCTTAGAGAGTGATTATGGAATAAGCAATGCATTTAGGTTCAACTACAATTCCAATTCAATCAAACTATCCAACAATACCATGTTAAATAGATAGAAATCAAATAAAATCATAGATAAACATATATATAACCATATATATTGATGAGTACAAATCCTCATTACAAATTCCAAATCACAACAACTCAATCCATAGAATAAAACATAACTAAAATTATAGTCTCAATATATAAATGAATTCTTAAACCTAAGAAATCACAAATACAATGAGCTATAGATAAAATAAACTCCCCTTTGATGCACATGTGAGCTCAAGTCATCTCCAATTCATCCCCAAGAGCTAAAGGAATCAGCCTCTCATTGCCTCAAAATAATTTCAGCTTGTAATCTGAGCGCTCGCTGGAATCTGAACTTATCTCACCGGAAAATTCATACACTTGCTGGAATCTGGAATTAAGCTCTAGAGAGAAGCTGAAAGTGATGGTGGTGATTATACTGTTGGCAACCGAGGAGGAATGATGATCGGTGGTGGCCTGGTGTGGAAGACACTGGTGTTTCGGTGGTTTTAAACAGGACCGATGGTAGAGAACAGAGGAAGGCAAAGCTGGTGCGGTGATGGTGGAGGTGAACGGTGGTGGTACCGTGGTGCGTTGAAGGTCTGCGATGCTCCCTCTCCCTCTCAAACCCAAACCGTGATCTGAGCTTCTCAGTTCTGCTTTCTGGTTCTCTGAAACTAACCTCACCGGCGACGGAAATAATGGAGAAAAGGGAATGAAGATCGCCGGTGAGGTTTAGAGCTATGCAGATGATGAGATGATGATTCGGTGATCCTCCTCTTGTGCGGTGCTATCTGTAATGTATATATTCAGCTGCTCTCGTTTTTCTTCGGGTCTTCACCATGTCCAGATGCCATATCCACCTACATATCCACCGAGTGCAACAAGTCGGGTCTGCCATTTCAGCACCAAGCAGCCCAACACAGTAACCCAAGTCCCTGGTCGGCATCTTGGGTACTCCTTCCACCTGCGGCCCAAGCATTCATGTCTCTCAGCTTGGATCAGTTCTCTGCAGAAGAAGGAGGCCCTGGTCAAAATGGGCTTTGACCAGGGACCTCTCTGAAAAGATGAAATGTTTTGAGCAAGGACTAAACCGAAAATTTTCAATTATTTTTATAGGCTGAATAAAATTCCCAAAGGTTTTGGGCCTTTAATTGTGAGTTTCCCTGGACCCTTTTATGTAATATCTCCCAATCTTCAAAAATAGTAATTCTGACCCAAATGCATTTTTTTTTCAAAAATCTCTAATTTTCTTCTACAACACCAACAATGCAAAATTAAGCATAAAATAGCATTAAAAATCCAAGAAACAATTATACATAATAATTAATGAATTTTGACCATTTTGCCCATAATTCCCATTAATTCAAAATAATTGTCCCTAACCAAAATTAATGCTTAATAATCCAATAATGTCCCAGAAAATACATTAAAATCCCAAATTAATCATGGAAAATTCATATAAAAATATGGTTCAATCAGGGGTCAGGATCCGTGTCAGGAGTATACATTTTTGTCTCCAGAGGACTGGAGATTGTTTATGGCATCACGAGAAGATCCAAACTTTTTGGTAAGATTTCTATCACCATAGTGTTTTATTTGAATATAGTTGACATTATTGATTCGGTGTTCGCTGTTTTCCTTTCATAGGCATTAAGTGCAGCAAATGCAAAGAGGCAAGCAGCTAATAACTATCACATTGCATGTCTCATGGTGGTTATCGGAAGCTTGAGCGAAAGATGATGGCAGAAGAGTTGGAGAAATTGAAGGAAGCAGCCACATTAGATCCTACCGTTGTGGTCCAGATCCCGCCACCTCCTCCACGTCACAAAAAATGGAAAGCACGGATGCTTAAGGGTGGGAAGTACGTAAATCCGACTGTTGCTGAGGTTACCACAAGAATTGTAATTAGTTAGAGCATAAGTACAAAGTTATTTTTTCATATTGGGAGTACTTAATTTTCATTTACAATAACGTTTATGCTGCAGGATGAATTGGAAGATCATAGTAGCCAAGGTTCGTTCACTCCAAGTGGACGGATGGACATCCTCACATCCTTATTCGTTACAAGTTAAACCCAGTAGGGAGCTTGTGGCCAAGATTCGTCAGGAAGTCTCACAAGACCTCGAGGCCAACCTTCGCGACAAGCTCCGACAAGAGCTGTTGCCAGAGCTACGTCTTGAGCTGATGCCTGAGCTACAAGCTGAAATGATGAAGATGTTTGAATCACAGATGGAAACTACCGAGCGTAGAACCCATTCATCCCTGGCCTTTCACAGCACCAAAGGAATTTACAACCCAGTGAAGGAACCACTTGTGACCCTTCTCTCACTCCAGTGTAGGGAGAACCTGCCATCCTCTCTTTGGATGTCCCAGTGCTGCGTATAGTTGCAGATGCTCTCGTTCACACAGAAGCTACTACCTACCATAATTAGTAAATTCCACAGCATTTGCGTAGGGTGACTGTGACGTGTGTTTGAGAGGCGGGCAAAGGTACAACCATCCCTATTCTTGATGACGAGGTTGCCACGATAGCTCAGGCGAGAGGATCTTTCATCCTTTGGCCTGTACATCTTATTGGCTTGTTACCACCAACACCTCCAATGGTATGGAACTACCTCACTTTTACTTGAGATGTGTTGACATCCTACTAACAATATATTTTTTTATGTTCTAAAAGAACGAGCAGGAAGCAGAAAAATGGCCCTTCTTAGCACGACTGCAGCATATCTATAAAGGTATTCGCCAGATTGATTTGCATATGCCTACAGGGATTGTGGGCTAGGAATTAGAGTATCATTTCACAATTGATAAAGAAGATCTTAAACAGTTCATTAAGTTGGAGGAGCTAGATATTAGATGGGGCAAATTTACAATTCTGTAAGTTTTTTATTTCCCATTTTTTCCTTCATTTAGTTAAGTTGATTTTAAGTAGTTAATACATTCATCATTTTAATTCTATTATAGCTCCTTCCTTCGTATATGCATTGACTCTCAAAGAATTGATTTATATGGATTCTTGTCTCCTGCACATACGATAAGGAGTGGGAATACATTGAAAAAAAGGATGAACTATGTGGGGTTTACAGTGGCAGAGAACGACTATTGTTGTTATTTAGCATAGATTGTTCAAGGGTACGCATTTTAATTTTGTGTATTTGGGATTTTTAATAAATAATTACCTTGCCATCTAACTTCTTTTTAATCTGTATATGTTGTGATAGTTATCACTGGAGTTTGTGTGTTCTCTGTCCTCGTTCCTACGTTGTTTATTGGTTTGATTCCTGAAGTAGAAGACCAGACAAAGAAACTAAAAGTGTCTTCAACATGTAAGTTTTTTTTTTGTATTTCATTGCTTCTTGATTCTTGACTTAAATGAATTATTCTAATTTATGTTGATTTTCATTTTAATGATAGGGCATGCATGACATATCGAGCGCTTGGCAGGCCACGCAAACGTAAAGGTGGCAAAGAACCGAGATGGTTGTTTTCAAAGGTACGTAGTTTCAAATCAAGTTCTTTTGATTGACGGTCGTTTTAGATATACCTTTATTGATTTTAACCATTTGATTTTGATTTATAGTGCCCTCAACAACCTGGTGGCTGGGAATGTGGATACTATGTCTTACTTTATATGTTTAACATCATTCAGAGTGGTATTACGACAGATTTTGAACAAGTAATCGCTTCTTCATTCTCAAAGGATAATATTCTTGGTGTTGTAATACAATGGCAATTCATTCACTTGATTCATTATTTCATCTAAGCTTATTTTCTAATTTACAGATTTTTGACAATGAAGATGCCTACTCATATGAAGACCTAAATATGATCAGAGACTTTTTGGCTGGACATCTTCTTCAACGTATACCAGAGTAAAGTCTTTAGTAGTTTGTGTATGACGTACTTTTGAGGTAGTTCTATATATTGTACATATAATTAGCATTATTGTTGTTGGATATAGATTGGATTTATCTTGGTTATTGTACAAACTGGGGACTTGGATATAGTCTTTTTAGTGCAATAACAGACTTAGATATAGATTGTAATACCCCAAATTTTGAGACTCGAGGCTAGAGAATAAGCCTGAGATTAGTGGATTGCTAAGCCCCGGTTTAGCAAGATCCTAAATTGTGATTAAGGGTTAATGACTCTAAAAGTGGATGTGGTTAGTGATAAATAACCCTTTTGGAGAATATGAAGTGATTTGGCACTCGAATATGATTCGTGTGTGCTGTGAGCAGCTCCGAAACACTGTATTTGAGTTCAATTGTGGATTAACATCCAAATTGACTTAGAATAGAGGGAAGAATTGAATGGGGTATTGTGTTGGAAATGGTGTCATAGTGTGTTTTGATGTCATTGAAATTGGTTTGGAATTTTGGAATGGAAATGTTGCAATGTTAGGTTTTGAAATGTGAATTGTGTTGACATGTTGAGATTGTTTTGAAAACATGTCAATGAGATGTGAATTTGATTGATTTGGTGTTTCCAATGGATTCCTTGTGAAAATTTATGTGGGAATTATGTTTGGTATGAAAATGGAACCATTGGAAGCAAAGATGCAAAATCTGAAATTCTGTCTAGTGAAACTCTATTCTGAGCAGTCTTCTCGTGTGGATGTTTTGACTAGGCAAATGATGTCATAAAATTATGAACCTTTCCAGTAATAAATTGCACATCCCAAGCTTCAAAATGGACATATAATTTGTGCCATTTCGTTTTGGGAACTGGGAGATATGACTATCCAAAGTTTGAGGTTGAAAATGGACTCTGTTTTGGGGCAGTGATGAAATTTGTGTAATTCTGGACTTTTTTGGTGATTTCTGGTAATGGCTCATATTTTTCAATGAAGAGGACTTAAATACCTTTTATTTGGCTTTAGAATCACCTCATTTCGATTTTTCTAGAATTAGTTATGATTTTTCAAAGTTTGGGCAAAAAATCTGCCAGAAAATCCGAAAATGGGAATTATGACATCATCTCAATAAAAGATTACATCAGCATGGAATTAAATATTTTCTCATCTTCTTCAGCTCTCATTTTCTGTCGTGCTGAACCATCTAAAACTAGTGAGAGAAAGTTGAGAGCTCTTAGAGAGAGAAAGAGGAGAAATCTCGCAAGGTAAGCCGATTTCTCCGACGATCTAGTTCCTAAGACGTATAACCTTGCTTCTAAGCTTCTCTTTCATGTTCTTTAAGGTGTTGGAAGCTCAATTTCATGGTTTAAAAGGGGCTAGGGCTCAGCCATATTGAGTAAAAGCCAAAGGGAGCTTGAGGTAACTTCCGAAACTTCAATCTTTGATTGTTCTAGCTGCTGTGGTTAATTTAATCGGTGAAATTTCACCGGATTGTCTTTGTTTGTAAATTTGAAAAATGGGTTGGCCTAGGTGTTATGCTGCCCAAATTGATACTAAATGGTAGTTCTAACCCAATGTAATGGTCAATAAAGTGGTTAGGAGTAGAAAGGAACGCGTTTACGGAGCCGAAACCAAAAAACCCCAATTTTTCCCGGGGAATTGAGAATTTTGGTCAAGCCTAGTTTGGAGGGGTTAGAGATGGATTTTCAATGATTTGATGATTCCATTGAGTTCAGGAGTGAAAATTAGGTGGGGTTACAGTTGGTCACTTTTTCGGAAAAGGCCGAAAAAGCATAATTATGAAAACGCCCTGAAACCCTTAAAGTGGGGCTGCCAAGGGTAAATTTGTAAATTGACATTGAATTTGATAGGTCCGAGTCCGGAAATGGATTCTTTGGGCGAAAATATGTCTGAATAGCCCATGTCAAAATTTCAAGAAAAGTACAGCCGGACCGGGTACGGCGGGGTTGGGCCGGGTCCCCGGGGTATTTTAGTAAATTTTTAATATAGCCTCATATAACCCCCAGAAACACTATGGAAGTGTCTAAATAGTACATTTGACATTGTAGGATCGAATGTGAAGCCCCGAGTTGCTGGAACGCAAATAGAGGAGAAAAGACTGGAGGTAGGGGGACTTACCTTACTTGCATGTATTTGATATATTTGCTTGTGTAGTGATGTATGTGATTGCTTTACTTGATTGTGTAGAGCATATTTGAATAAATAAAGCTCTGTTTCTGTTTTACTTTGGCCATAGTTTTGTTACATGAAACATTGATGATAAGTATATATTTTATAATTAAATAGGTATATATTTTAGATATATTCACTGGATTTATTAATATTTTATACCTATTTAATTATCTTTTATATATTTTTCTCTCTTAAATCAAATATGAGTTAATAAGAGATTTTAATAGAAGATCTACTCATATCCTATTTAATTTTTGCAGAAAATATTATTGTGAGAATTAGGAGGTGAGAAGTTAGAAACATGATAGATATATATATATATATATATATCACATTTACATGCGCGTTTGAAGACATGATACAGAGGCAGCATAAATTAATTAGTGTGTGTGTGTGTATATATATATATATTATATTACAAGATATATTGCAAATCAGATTTTGATTAGAAAAGAAAAAAAAATGTGGACCCCATGATTTGAATAGATAAGCCACAGATATTGGAAGAAAGATGGAAATCAATGATAAGATTTCATGCCAAAAAACGTGGGCCCACGTGAGAAAACAAGAATGAAGGTGCAGATCTGATCAAAGCATTAAGATATGATATATCTTTAAATTTAGATGGAAAACGCTGAGGAGTCCGCTGAGCAACGGAAAATGTATCTATAAAAAGGGGAACGCTGAGACGCATAAAAATATATCTGGAGGGATAGCACGCCGAGACAGAGCGGACACAGAACGCGGATACAGCACGGAGCAGAACGCTGAGACGCCGAGACAGATCCGAGGAGCTGAGCACACAGAAGCCGAACGAGGAGCAGGACGAGAAAGAGACGCAGAGTTTTGGGGAGCTGGGGCTTGAAGATTCAAAGAGATTTGGAGCTTTAAAATTTGGTTTTCCATTAATTTTTCTTCTCTCTTTTTCTTAGTTTCTAATATGAACCGAATCATTATTTATGGTTTTGATTTGTTGATGAACATGAGTAGCTAATTTCAATGCATTTGGTATGCAGTTTTCCCACTCCATTAAATGTCCTTTACTCCCGGCTTTCTCATCATAAATCAACCCTACTAAGATACATTCATAATTATAAAAATATATATATTTTTTAAACATTTATTATTTGTTTTTTTCAATTTATTATTTTATTTTTAAAATATATTTTTAGACATAAAAAATTATTTAAAATATTTTGAAAATATGATGACATGAGATATAATAAGTTAGAATATAAGGATATTATTGTCATTATGATATTTGCCCATTTTCTTATTTTTTTTATTTGATGAATTGAAGGGTTTCATCTCTCAAGTTTTGGAGCTCAAAATACACTTTCCAAAATTTAAACTTGTATCATTTTTCTTATAGGGATGATATTATTTACCATCACAACTAACAGTTTACTGGTATATTTGTCCATTTTCTATTCTCCATATCCAATTACATCTCTCAAGTTTTCTCTTCTTTTTATGTTCTCTCCTCCTACGTTTCTCTTCCAACTTTTATTATTCTCCGTCCAAATGAAGATTAATTTTACCGTTCTCTTTCTACAACTGGAGCACAAATGATATATTAGTGAACTCGGAGTATGCAATAATTTATCGACAATATAATATAATATATTGGCAAAAAAACATTTATTGATAATATATGGGTGGCTGAAACCGTGAGCTAGCCGGGACGGGTTAAGGAATTAAAAAAAGTACGGAAAATAAAGGATCAACTAGTTTGTCTTTGAGGGAAGCAAAGAGAGCGCCGTAACTGAATCCGATGAATCTGAACAAACGCTATGCGCTGTGCGATTCATGTCGGTATGATTCTTGTGAGTATCGCCTACCATGTTAATTTGGTTTCTTATTAGTGTTTGTTTGGATTAGCGTTAGAAACTATTTTCCTAATATGATTTACGGTATGCAAAAGAAATATGTGAGATGAGTTTTGTTTCGACTGACATGAACGTGCTTTTTGAATACCAACTCAAACAAGCTCTTACTGCATATTTGGCAGTGCAATTTGTAGGCTAATTCGTGCGATTTGTGGGCTTTCGTGTGTTTGTCTATCGAATTTGAAAAATGGAGTGTTTGGTTTTCAATGATTATAGAATTGAGCTTTTAGAGAATATCTAAGATGAAACACATGAAAGACTTAAGTTGCATTTTGGAGCTTTTTTCTATTGATTTGTGTGATGTGCATTAAAATATTTTTTTAATTGTACCCAGTATGATATCAGACTGATTGCAATTTTACCTTTAATGTACATTTTCAGCTCCAAAAATTACTTTAAAATATTTTTTAATGCTTTTAACCCTTTAAAATATTTTTTCAGTTGTGCCCAGTGTTCTATCATACTGATTGCAATTTTACCCTTAATGTACTTTTTCAGCTCCATAAATTACTTTAAAATACTTTTTAGTGCTTTTAACCCCTTAAATTATTTTTTCAGTTGTACACAGTGAGCTATTAGATTGATTGCAATTTTATCCTTAATATACTTTTTCAGCTCCAAAAATTACTTTAAAATATTTTTTTGTGCTTTTAACCCTTATCCAGTCTTAGAAGACTGACTACAATTTTACCTTTAATGTATTTTTTTTAGTAGTAAAGAGTACCCAGAACTTATAATACTGATTTATTGATTTCCATCCACTCTAAATTATTTTTTCAATAGCGTCTAATATTTTAAAGTAATTTTTAAATATTTATTGATTTTTTAAATATTTTTCCACCCACTCTCTCTTACAATTATCATAAAAGTTATTTATGCTTAAGTCAATCTAAATAAGTTTTAATTTTACAAAAGTCATTTATACAACCGTCAATCCAAACATAAATTACATTATACAATCTGACTTTTACTTAAAGTAAGATTGCAAAAATTCAAATTAAAAAAAGTCATTTTTGTAATCGCTGTTCCAAACCCACACTTAGTCTTCAAAGACTGGTCAAATTCAATGAATCAAATTCAAGGACACATGTTCTTAGATTAATCTATCGGAATCCGATGCTACTAGTAATCAACTAGTTTTTCTTTTTGGATGAAAGTAATCAATTAGTTTGGTTTGTGGGAATGTAGGCCCACAATAAAGAGAACATCGCTACCTCCAAGTAATTATTGCGGCTGTATGCCCTGATCTTGAATATGAGACCACTGGTTCAATTGGAACACCCTACAACCAATTGATTCAAGCGCTTGGTTATCAAGTAGACATGTTCTAATATGCCTTAATACTGATCGTCCCATCCTTTTTTACTATATATTTTTATTCTCATTATTGGCAAAAAAAAAAATCTTATTATAAGGTACTTTCAACTATTTCACTAGAGCAAGGAAAAATAGTTAAATTACTAAATTTGTTCGAAAGATAAAAAAAAATACAATTTATCAATACTTAAAATCATAAATGACATCTTGAAAAATAAAAAAATACATCAAATTTTACACTGTGCCATTTTAGAAAAAGAAAATTAGTGCATCTTAACTTGTAATAGGAATCACTCATTTTTTTTCTAAAAAAGTGTCACATAGGGGCAAGTGGGATTCATATAAACACTAGCTAACAACTTGTTTATGCATGATAAACTAATTAACACCAAGCACCTCCCCTAAAATTTTTTAAAGGATTTTGTCTGAGAAGTTTTTTCCTGAAGAACAATGTTATCATAGAAGTTTTTTTAGGTTCAATATAATGTCGCTCCGGAAGTATCAAAACATAATAATGTTACTCTATACCGTTATAAAATTAATGTTGACTATTAAAAAATTAATGTTAATCGTTAACTTTTTAACGATAAGGGGCAACATTGCTTCATTTTAATATTTTTAGGGTAATATTGAATCTTAAAAAAATTTCATGGTAACATTGATACTCAGTAAAAACTTCTAAAACAAATTTACACCTTAAACAATTTTCAAACGTGTAGTTGTGAGTTCAAGTTATCTGTTGAGGCTTTAGGAGTATAATGGGAGCTCGTGAGTTATGACAATAAAAAAGTCTACTTAATTATAAAGTGGAACAATATAATATAGGATATTTAGAAAACAAAACATTAATGTGTTTTGATAAAAATTTATATTAAAAATCATAAAAAATAGTTTCAAAAATATACCAAAGCTACTGTGTCACATGTACACTTTTTTTTTCCCTGTTTCTAATAATAATAACAACAGCAACAATAATGACTGGAGCTTTTATATTAGAAATACTAAAGGGTTTATAATAAGTTATTGGTTGAGGTGGTAAGGAATCTTATTTCATAAAGAGGAACAAATAAATTTGAATTTCGGGAAGCGTATTTATTAAGAGAGCTGAAAACCTAAAGTTGGTAAAACATATTGGACCAACGAGCCCAACCTGCCAGCCCCCCAAAAATGGCAGGCTCAGGTTGGCCTGTTTATTTTTTTAGTTTTTATTTTTTTTATTTTTTTAAATAAAATAAATTCAAATATCCTTATTACCTTACATTTGATGCCGTGTTTAATTAATTTCTT
This sequence comes from Inga leiocalycina, assembly GCA_963242795.1. Taxonomy (NCBI): domain Eukaryota; kingdom Viridiplantae; phylum Streptophyta; class Magnoliopsida; order Fabales; family Fabaceae; genus Inga; species Inga leiocalycina. Next base: position 58,613,398 of record OY725328.1, read on the forward strand.
ATACTTTTTATTTGACATTTTTATTTTCATATTATATTTATTTATTCTACTATTATTAAATTTAAAAGAGATGTATTCATATGTTTTTGTTATGTGATTGATGAAAAAAAAAAGTAAGAATGAAATTGACTTGATAATATAAATATATAAAAGAAAAGAAGTGTGATATGAGCAGGTGAAAGAAAAAGAGAGAAATTTTTTTTTAAAAAAAAAAGAAAAATTAAGAAAAAAAACTAAATGGGCTCGGCTGATAAAAACCAACATGTGAGGGGGCGGGCTACATCCGTGGATCAGCCCACCTGTCAAAGTTCCCAGCCCGTATTATCACCTCTATGAAAATCCTTTGTCATCTAAATCCGGGGAGGGAAACCCTTGATTAAAAAATAAAAAGATAGAGAAATATCATGAGGTTGTTGGCTCGGTGGTACCCTATCAGTCTTCATGACATAGATTCAGGTGATGTCACGAGAGAAGCCTCACTCAACAAACAAAAGCTGACACTGACACGTCCTGAGTTTTGACTTGTGGTGAAAGGTCGAACATGCACGGGCTCTCATGGTACGAGATTCTCTCTTTACTTCCTTTATATTTTTAGTAGAATTACACTTAGGTCTGTTGGAAAAAAAAAAAAGATGATCCTTATAGATTACAAAATAAAAAAATAATTTTATTAATAATTTTATGAATTGACAACTCGTTAATAACTCTATGAATCTGTATTGATAACCTTATGGGATCATTTTTTCATTTTGTAATCTATAGGGAGCATTTTTTCATTTCTCCTTTTCTTTATAACCTAAATATAATTCTCTCTTTATTATTTCGTAGAGTAAGAGTTTTATATATTTTTATTAATGACAATTTCTTTAGGCTCTGTTTGATTTGAGAGGTGCGGAGGGGAGGAGTGCAGAAGAGAAGGGAGAGACTTTGCTTCCTTTTTTTTATTTGACAAAACTAAAAATTTAGGAGAGGATCGGAGTTTTTTTGAAATTTTTCCTTACCTCTCCTCAAAATCTTCTCCTCCAAATTAGAGGGATTTGGAAATGGGGTTAAAAATATATAATCTATTGAATTAAAATATCCATGACATTTTGTCATTAACCCAAAATACCTTTTGCCCATTTTTTACTATATATATATATATATATGTATAACTATAATTATAAAATATAATTTTAAATATATATATCTATATAATTGGATTAAATGTTATTTATTAACATAAAAATATTATTTATAATTAATCTTTATTATACATATGTAAATTCACATTTCATGTCATCTACTATATTAAATTCAAATTATTACAACATATGTAAATTCACATTCATGATCTTCATTTGTCTCCCTCATTGATCAAGCTGTTTATATTTGGATATGCCACGTACTCCAGATGATTAACTTCATCTATGGGCCAAAAAACAAGATTAACTCCATCTAATATTTACGACAAATAAAAACAATTACATAATTAATACCATTGGAAAAAAAATACTTGGTAACAATGAGAATAATTAATCATAATAAAAACTATTATATATAGATTTTTTCTACATAAAGCAGGTTCCATTCTTGCGAGCGGACACAAACATGCTTACATATTTATTAAATAAAAAAAATTCTGAAATACATCTTCACAACTTTCTCTTAAAAAGGCATACATAAAAGTTCTTAAACTATAAATAGAATCTAAAGGCAAACAAGATATAAATAGAATATTTACCAAGTTGAGCTCCAATTTATGAGTTTATATCTTAATCTTAGATTAAATCGTATACGATATATTAACATATGTTCTTGTGAGATCTTCAATCAAAACACGATTTCATTTGCATAAAACTCAAAATTATATATGGTATCATCTCATCATTATGTGCAGTCGTTCTTAATCACAAAGTGCAAAGCCTATGTAAGATAAAAATATTATGTGAGAATTATGTGAAAAAAACCAGCACAAGAGACAAATTAAACGTTGTCAAATAACACCAGAAAAACGTAAATTACGCGGCTGGATAAATGGAAATATAATCTTAAAAAAAAGAGGGAGGTTTATATTATAAAATGAAAAATCCCCCCCCCAAAACAAACAAAACCACCCCCACAACTAGCATTGGGAATTTGAGTTGACCCGGGGTTTCTGGCGAGACGGGGTGGGCTGATGTAGCCCGCCTATTATCTTTAATTATTTCATTCTTTTTTTTTAATTCTCACTCATTTTCTCTTTCACCCCACTCACATCACAATTAGCATTGAGAATTTAGGCTAGCCCGCCCCTTTTTTTTAAAATTATTTCACTCCTTTTTTTTTTTAATTCTCACTCCCTTTTTCATTCACTCACTCATATCACACTTCTTTTTTTTTATATATATATATTTGTGTTAGGAAGCCAATTTCATTGTACTTTCCTTTTCTTTTTTTCATCTACTCACATCACAAAAACATATAAATACATCTCTTTTAAATTTAATAATAGTATAATAAATAAATATAATATGAAAATAAAAAGTATGAGAATGTAGTTAAATACAACATCAAATGAAAGGTAATCAAGGTATTTATAAGAAAAACCAAAAAAAAAAACGGGCAAGCCAAACCCACGGGCTGAAGTGGGGCACGCTGCACTAGTGAGCTGGCTAAATGTGCCAATTTTGGTGGGCTGGGGCCCACCCCGTTTTACAGGCTATACCCACAACCACCAAACAACCAAAGAAAAAAAGCCAACAAAAAAGATAAAATCAAGGTTATCAAATATAACACCAGAAAAATGAAACAATAATGTTCATATAAGTTTTTGCACCTTTATACACAATGTGCGTGATTAGTATGTTGAACAAAGCCCGTTCCCTAATTTCTCCAACGTATAACTGTGATCCATTGCCCTTCACGGCGTTGATAATTGAAACAGAAACGGAAAACAGAACAGAGAGAGAATGAAAATGAAATAGAACAGAGAGAATGTGAACAAGAGCAGCCATCGTTGACATGAAGACATTGCATGTGATGTAAGCACTGACGTTGTGAACAGGGAGGGAGGTTGGTGTGTGGTTGCCGGATCTGACTTTCTCATTATTTTAAGAATTTATAAGGTTTTGATTTTAGTATAAATAGGGGGTTGTTTTTCATTGTAATCATCAAGAATTTGAATAAACACATTTGAGTTTGGTTTCTATACCATTTTGGTACCAGAGCTGAGTTCTAGAGAGCCAGAGAGCGAAAGAGTGAGGAGTGGGTGAGAAAAAAAAACGTGAGAAAAAGGGGTGTTGGATTTTCACTCTCGGAGCATTTTTTGAAGAAACCGACCTCACCATCGTGTTTAGAAGGCCGAAAAACCTAGGAATAACCTCGGTCACCGCCGCGAAACACCTCCACGCACCTCCACGGACGTCGCCGGAAAGTCGCTGGAAAACTCGCAGGAATTTCAGACGGTCGCCGGAGTTCAAGGTTGAAGACGACCCAGTCATTTGCCACGTCATCACTGTTGACCAGTCAACGCCACATTGTCCAATAATATTGCGCCACGTGTCAAAAGCGCCACGCCAGCATCACCGTCAGCATTGCCACGTCAGCCCGTCCAATTAGCATCCACGTCATCAGTCAACGCAACGTGGACCAATCACGGACTGCCACGTGTCATAATCACCACGTCATCAATCCCAGTCAGCCAAACTTTCAGAAATTTCAAATTAACCCCTAAATTTGGTAAAAATTACAATTTCTTCCCCAAAACTTTCTGAAATTACATTTAGGCCCCAAATTTCTGTCAAAATTACATTTCGGACCCCAAAACTTTCTGAAATTTCATTTTGGCCCCAAATTTCTGTCAAAATTACATTTCAGACTGCAAAATTTTCTGAAATTGCATTTGGGCCCCAAATTTCTGCCAAAATTACATTTCGGACCCCAAAAGTTTCTGAAATTACATTTTGACCCCAGATTTTTTTCCAAAATTACATTTTCATCCCTGAAAGTTAAGAAATTACCTTTCTACCCCATTTGTCCATAAAATTTCCAATTTTATCGCTTACTTTTCCGTAAATACCATTCCTACCCTTCCACCCTACACCTAACCTTACAAAAACAATTCAAAATGCCCCCAAGACGCAGAAACACACGGGAGATTGAGATGGACGAGATGAGACGCCGGATACAAGAACTGGAAACCACTGTACAAACGCAGCAATCTATGCTAGAATCTCACAGTGAATATCCAGAGGATGATTCAGAAAACAATAGTTCATCGTCCACTGACTACCGCCATCGTCCTCAACAACAGTCATTCCGCCTTAATGACATTAAGGTAGATATACCAGAATTTGAGGGAAGGCTTCAACCAGACAAATTTGTCGATTGGCTTCAAATCGTCGAACGATTTTTTGAATATAAAGAGATTTCCGATGAACAGAAAGTCAAAATTGTAGCCATCAAATTAAAGAAACATGCCTCTATATGGTGGGAAAATCTCAAGAAAAGGCGTGAAAGAGAAGGAAAAAGCAAGATCCGGAAGTGGGACAAAATGCGACGTGAGCTCTCACGTAAGTTTCTTCCAGATAATTATTATCAAGATAATTTCCTTCAATTACATAATCTCCGCCAAAAGGCTATGACTGTGGAAGAATATACGAGGGAATTTGAAAAACTCATGATGAAGTGTGATATCCAAGAGAGGGAGGAGCAAACAATAGCCCGTTATATCGGAGGATTAAATATCAACATTGCTCATCCGGTACAGCTCCAACAATACTGGACTCTGGACGACGTCATTCGTCTAGCCATCACTGAAATTCCTCCATTGAAATTCCTTTTGATGAACATGAAGCACACATACATCAGCCTACACAAATACATCAGCATAACTCTTCAAGCAAGCCTACACAAGTATATCAGTCTAACTCTTCAAGCAAGCCTCCACTAAAGGCTATCAAAGAATTTAGCTCCAAAGCACCTAACACTACAAAAAAAACGTGATTTAGTAGCGGTTAAAAATGGGTATTCGTAGCGGTTCTAACCGCTACAAACTAGATTAGTAGCGGTTACGAAAACCGCTACTAAATCGTACGTTGCAAGCGGTTTTATAGCGGTTTTATAAAACCGCTACTCAATTAAAAATAGCCGCTACAACCTTTGTAGCGGTTTATAGTAACCGCTACAACATCAAGAGATATTTGTAGCGGTTATATAACCACTACAACGATAAAAAATTTTATTGAGAGTTTTAAAAAAGGATTTTTTCTTTGTAGCGGTTTAAAAACCGCTACAAATATATAAAAATGAAAATTTGTTAAAAATGACATTTTTTATTTGTAGCGGTTAAGAAACCGCTACTAATTTTGAATTTCATGAAATTAGTAGCGGTTTTAAAAACCGCTACTAATTTTGAATTTGATGAAATTAGTAGTGGTTTTTAAAACCGCTACTAATTTCATGAAATTCAAAATTGGCGCCAAAAAATTTAAATTTAGCTTTAAAAAGGCGCGTTATTTAGTAGCGGTTTAATAACCGCTACAAATATTTAAAATTTTTTTAAAAAATATACGTTCATTATTTTCTTTTTTTTCAATATTATATTAAATATTTTAATTTGTTAATATTTTATCTATTTCAATTAGTTTATTATTTAATAGTTTAACTTATTAATAAATTAAAAAGAAAAATGTAATTGAATATGATTAGTATAAAATTTATGTTAATAATATTATTAAGGATAGTTAGGTAATAAGGAATTATTATGTTTTATAATATAATGTAATTGTATATGAAAAATAGATGAAAATGAGATAGAGTTATGATATATCTAGAAAAAAATATGTTTACAATAAATTTTATAGAAAGGAAAGAAGTATTCTAAAAGAAATTGAAAATCTTGTTACCATATTTGATCGTATTATTCAGCTCCTCTACACAAGCGAAAGAAGTTGTAAATGAGAGGAAATGAAAGAAGGGTAAGGTGAAAAGAAATTGGGGAGTGTTTGAAATGAGTTGTGATAAGGGTATTTATAGGGATTCACGTATTATTTGTAGCGGTTAATGTAGCGGTTACTAATTAGTAGCGGTTATTTATATTTTTGTAGCGGTTTAATTATTTGTAGCGGTTTAATTATTTGTAGCGGTTAATATAGCGGTTATTATTTAGTAGCGGTTTCTTATTTTTTTGTAGCGGTTTAATAACCACTACAAATATTATGTTAATTTTTTTAAAAAAATTTTTTTTTACATTTTATTTTAACACAAATTTTTTGCATTTTTTGTAAAGAAAAATTTTTTACACTTGAATTCTACAAATATTATTTTAATTTTTTTTTAAAATTTTTTTTTTCATTTTATTTTAACACAAATTTTTTGCATTTTTTGTAAAGACGAATTTTTTACAATTGAATTTGATCACTCATCGTCGCCATCCCTACAGAAATTTTATAGAAAAATTATTATTATTGATGTATTATTAAATTTAAAAAATTTAATTGAAATGACGTGGACTTAAAAAAACTCACCGCAGTAGAGGTAAATTGTCATCGCCTTCAGGGAAGTAGTTTTCAAAATCAGCTGGTTGAAATGGCTCACTCTCGTAGGCGATGTTATCGCCTTCACCCATATCGTAAAGATCTCTTGGCTTTAAATGAACGACCATGTGCCAATCCCTATGCCGCTCGTCCTCGACATAATAAACCTGATGTGCCTCTGAAGCTAGAATATACGGCTCATCATCTTGAGAAATACCAGTATGAATCGGGCGTGAGAAATTGACTGATGTGATCCCTAGGTCGTCAGTTGTCAGTCCCCGAGAAGTAGTGGTATTTGCCCACAAACACTTGAACAGCGTCACGGTGAAACGGCCTTGATAATTAAGCTCGACCACATCAAGAAGCTTGCCATAGTAAGGGACGCCTCCGAACTGCATGTTGGCGTCACTGCTGCTCGCATAACTCCTTGTCCCAAATGTGCCATAAACACCCGAATTCTGTGTTTACAATCCCTGATCCCGTGAAACCGTGCAAAACTTAAAACCATTGACATTGTATGTTGTAAACCGTTTTGCATGATCAAGAGGGCCGATTGCGAGAGATCTGAAATCCGGTGAGGGTGGGTTGTGGTCATTTAGTATTCTGCGCGCAAACCAGGCCGGGAATTCTCTGTGGACCCTCCTATCAACTTCCGAGGATGTCTGTGTACGGATCCTGAGCTGACGCTTGACATGACTTCTGAATTCCCTGCAATTAATAATGGAAAGGCGTTAGTGAAATGAAAGTGAGAAATGTTACGAAAGATATAGATCGAATAACATACATGTGAGTGTACAATTCTTACCGTATGAAAGGCTCAACTTGAGTGCAATTAATCAAAACATGTTTATGTGCTTGGAACTTCTCAGTTGCCGTTAGTTTGAAGTTCTCAGTTGCTCCAACTGGTTTACCAACACGAGGGATAAATTCTCCTGATGTCGGCGCAGGTTCAGGACAATCGTTAACACGAGGCGGGCGGTTGAAAGCCATCTCAAGATCATCAAAGTACCTTGAGCAAAAATATAGCACCTCATCCCCTATATAGCCTTCAGCTATAGAACCTTCTGGCCACGCCTTATTCCTCACGTAAGATTTTAATTTCCCAAGGAACCTACGAAGTACAGAAGAGAAAATTGATATAAAATGATGAAAAGGACGACGAGCAAACATTAAATACGGACAATAAATGAAAGCACATATTTAAAATGAGTACCTCTCAATCGGATACATCCAACGATATTGTACTGGTCCAGCGAGCTTTGTTTCATGAACGAGGTGGACTGTGAGGTGAACCATCACAGTAAAAAAGGACGGAGGAAAGATCATCTCCAAGTGACAAAGCGTAAGAATGATTTTCGACTGCAGCTGATCGAGCTCCTCAACGATCAAAACCTTAGAACACAACTTCCGAAAGAAAGAACAAAGTTCCACCAAAACGATAGAAACATCTGGAGGAAGTGTATTCTTTATAGCCAGAGGGAGTAACTGCTACATAAGAACATGTGAGTCGTGACTCTTCAGGCCAGCAACCTTTCAAGCCTGCAAGTCGACACATCGAGAAATGTTGCTTGAATACCCATCAGGAACTTTTAATTTCTTCAACGTCGCGAGGAACACATCCTTGTTCGGTTTTGTGAGGGTAAACTTTGCCGGTGTAAATCTGTCATTCTCATCTGGCCAAGCGTCTTCACGAACTCCCATGTCACGTAAATCTTTCCTAGCTTGAAGGTGATCTTTTGTCTTGCCGGGTTCGTTAAGCAGCGTATACAGCACATTGTCGCAAACATTCTTTTCAATGTGCATTACATCAAGACTGTGGCGAAGTAAATTAGATCTCCAATACGGAAGCGTGAAGAAGATACTTATCTTCTTCCACTGCTGAGGCGCCGAAGTCCTGCGCGTCTTTTGGCGAGTTTGTGCTGAACCGTCGCTTTTTCCAAACTCGACGTCAACATGCTCAAGCTGCTCTAAGATATCTGTACCGGACAAAGTCTGAGGTGGTCCTCTTTTCTCTGGTTTCCCATTGAAGCGATTCCGTTGCAATCTGAACTTATGCGTTCCATCGAGAAACCTTCGATGCCCCATAAAGCACCACTTTCGGCTGTGGGGAAGGCGCAGTGGGTCAGAGTCGAAATTGCAAGCCGGACACGCCGACCCAGTGTGCACGTTCCAACCAGATAATGTGCCAAGGCCAGGAAAGTCACTGATCGTCCACATCAAGGCTGCACGCATGTTGAACAAAGTCTTGCTGTGAGCGTCGTACGTCTCCAAGCCGACATTCCACAGGTCAAGCAATTCCGCAAAAAGCGGTTGGAGATACACATCGATGTCATTGCCCGGTGCCTTTTTGCCTGGAATGATCATAGACATAATGAAAGAGCTTTGTTTCATACACATCCAGGGGGGAAAGTTGTAGGGAACTAAGACTACCGGCCAAATGCTGTAACTTGTGCTAAGATTCCCGAAAGGATTGAAACCGTCGGTCGCTAACGCAAGCCGGACATTTCTGGGGTCAGTCGCAAAATCTGGAAAATCGTTGCCAAACGTTTTCCAAGCAGCTGCATCCCGCGGATGTCTTAATTTACCGTCTTCGTTTTTATCAACGGCATGCCACCTCATGTGCTCAGCAGTTTTAGACGACATAAATAATCTTTGTAGACGAGGTTTCAAAGGAAAATACCTGAGAATCTTTGCAGGTTTCTTCTTCTGCTTTTTCCCCTTCCGAATTGTCTTGTACCTCGATGTGTGACATCTCTTGCACGTCTCCCTGCTGGAATCATCTCCCCAATACAGCATACAATCATTTGGGCACGCATCAATCTTTTGATAATTCAACCCCAACCTGTTGATGATCTTCTTGGCCTCGTAGAAGGTTGTGGGAATCTCGGCGTCGGGGAATGCATCTTGTAATAAGTCAAGCAACATCGACATCCCCTTATCTGTGATCCCACACAAGCACTTGATATGATACAATTTGATCAAGAAAGATAATTTAGAATATTTACGACAACCTTGATATAAAGGACGATCTGCCTCATCCATCAAGCTAAAAAAATCCCGAGCTGCTTCATATAGCGGTTATTAAACCGCTACAACAACCGCTACAGAAATTCCAACGTTTATAATTTAGTAGCGGTTACATATATAAAACCGCTACTAATATTCAAGCCGTTAATTGGTGGGAAATTCAAAATGTACTTGTTGCGTATTAGTAGCGGTTTTATATCTATAACCGCTACTAATGTTCAACCTATTAGTAGCGGTTATCTATATAAAACCGCTACTAATATTAAAGCCGTTGGACATTAAATATAAAAATAATTTTCTAATTTGTAGCGGATATATATAAGATAACCGCTACAAACGTGCACAAAGGAGGCAAATTTGAAAATTTAAATGATTTGAGTGTTTGTAGCGGTTATTAGTGTATAACCGCTACAAAAATATATATTTGTAGCGGTTTCTGAAGAGAAACCGCTACAAATATATAAGTAAATTTGTAGCGGTTACGTGTTGCAAACCGCTACAAATATACATTTATAAAATTATATATATATTTAAAATATATTTTAAAAAAATAAATTATATATATATTTAATGTATAAAATTATTATATATTTGTAGCGGTTATGTACTAATAACCGCTACAAATATATACATTTGTAGCGGTTTTAACCAAAAACCGCTACAAATATATACATTTGTAGCGGTTTTAACCTAAAACCGCTACAAATATATATATAATTATTTTTTTTAAATTTAGATTTAAATCATTTATAAATTATTTCAATGCGATATAATAATATAAATATAATTATATAAAACACAATAAGAAAATTCTGAAATAAAATCTCATAAATATTTACAAATATTTACAAGAAAAGAAAATGTCCTAAACTAAGGAGCTGGGGGCTGATCCTCTGGTGCTCCCTCAGGTGGGGCTCCCTCAGATGCCGCTGGATCGGGCCGCTGCGCAGACTGAACCGCACCATCGTCATCAGCAGGAGGAGGAGCAGTAGGAGGAGCAGTAGGAGGAGGAGCAGTACTCGGGACGACGTAGTGAGGGACACGGGGGACCGCTGGATGCTGCTCGTCCGGGAACAGCCGACGCCAGGCTCCCTTGAGCATAGTGTTCGCGATCTCACGCCACTGCGTCTGCTGAGCGTACATCGTATCTGTGTGCACCTGCAGCATCTGCTGCTGATGCTGCGCCATCTGCTGCTGCGTCTGCTCCAGATCTGACCACAGCTGGTCAATCGACTCGTTCCTCTGACGTCTGACCCCTCTAGAGCTGCCAGCCTCAGAGGCGGCGCTCCTGCCGTAGATCATGCTGGGTCTAGCGCCTATCCCCATCCCCCGCACTCGTCCGGGGTGCTCAGGCTGACTAAGGCCCACCTTCAGAGGAGCCGTCGGGTCCACTGACCCCTGTGACTCCTCAGGCTGGGTCTGTCGCAGCTCAGCCTGCGACAGCTGCATCCGCTCCTGCCATTTTATGAAACAATTAACAATTACTATTTTTCATTATTAACTAGATTTTATAAAAAATATAATAATAAAATAACTTACAATCGCCGCCTCTGCCTGCTGAGAGGTCACAGTCCCGTCACAGTGTCTGTGTGTGATGGCGTACAGCTCCGCATAGTCCATCTGACGGTTCTCCTGCTGTGCCCTCGTCTCCTGAAACAATTACAAAACAATTAGTATTATGAAATAATCAGATAAAAGTAAGTGAAGCACTTGAAAACTTACCAGCTCGCTGTAGGTCACAGCAAAGGTCTTCGATCCTGCTGTGTGGTGGATTGTCTGCTACGCCCGGATCGCGGCGTTCCTCTGAGAAAGCTCCTGGAAAAACAAATAATTAAATGTATTATAAAATTTAAAATTAAATACAAATTAAATTGAAATTATAATTTAATATTTAACAATTAGAAAATTATATATCACAAATATAATAAATACATTACCTGCGCCTGAGGGCTCCTCCTGAACTGGACGAAACGCGCCCAGTCGTTCGGCGGCACGCCGTCCGGGACTCTCTCCTGCAGCTGCTCCAGAGGCATCGTCCCGTCCCCATCCACACTGTGGAACAGACGGTTCCTCCTGTTCCTCCAGGCATCGCCCATCTTCACGAGGGCGTACCTCTTCCGGTTGGCCTGGACGGCAAACCGCAGCTGAAAAAAATACATTTAAATATCAATAATTATAAAAACCATAATTTAAAAAAAATAATTAAATAGAATTAATTAAAAAAATATTAATTGAATAGTTTTAATTACCTGAATCACCTCCTCCCAAGCCTGGTCCTTCGGCCCCCTCGGAATGTGCCTCCAGGTCGGGAAGTGAAGGGGGAACCGCATCCAATTCGCTCCCAGGTCGCTCAGGAAGCGGTTGAGCAGGTGACCCCCATTGTGGATCGGCTGGTCAGTGCCATCGTTCCACGGCACTACAACTCGCAGGGACCGGTCCATGCTGTTCAGACCGGCCATATCCAGCCTCCTCGTCGACACATTCCCCTGCTCATCTGCACAGTTGACCGCACGTTAGATAAATTATAATTCAAAGTTAAAAAGTTAAAAAATTAAAAAATTAAATAATTTACCTTCGACCTGCACCTCAAACCCAGTGGACCACGAAGACGACCCTCGTGCGTTGTTCTGCTCCCGAGCCTCTTCCTCATCGAGGAACTGCTCCATCTCCCTGAACCCACTAATCGGGATCTCGAACTCCTCCTCGTTGAGGAAGTCCTCAACGCTAATCTCTGGCACCTCCACCTCAGGCACCTCAGCTGCGGTCGTCGCCTGTGGGATCGTATGCAGATCCTGTGGGGGGATGGGCTGAGATGCCTCGGTAGCCCTGCCTGCGGGCTGCCCCCTCCCTCTGCCCCCTGCCCGTAAAGTCTGTCTGGGGGGCATAGGGGCCTTCCCCTTATCCTGTCCTGAAGCCATATCAACTGTACAAATTTAAAAAAAAATTAGTCCATTATTATACAAAAATATAATAAAAATACAAATATAAATAAAAATACGTGTTATATACGTACCTCAAGTGTAAATACTGTGGAATACTGACCAAAAACTCCTATAGACTCGTCTGAACGCTCAAATATCGAATAAACCACTCAGAGAAACTTCAGGAAACAAAATGAGCAAAATGAGAAATGGAGGAGGTGAGGGGTTTAAATAGGCCAGATATTAGTAGCGGTTATTCAAAATAACCGCTACTCTAACCGCTACAAATTTAATTATTTGTAGCGGTTCTACAATAACCTCTACAAATCTTCACAACGTTTGAAATTCTGTAGCGGTTATTGCCCAGAACCGCTACAAATTTGGAGGCTCTTGAAATTTTGTAGCGGTTTTTACTGAAAACCGCTACAAAATTCTGACCTTTGGTATTTTGTAGCGGTTTATGTGCATTAACCGCTACAAAATAACCGCTACAAGTTTTGGCGGGAATTTCGCGCCAAATTTGTAGCAGTTCTTTGTAGGAAACCACTACAAAGATTCTTGCTGCTACAAATTTGTAGCGGTTTAGGAAAAAAACCGCTACAAATACTATAATTTGTGGCGGTTTAATATAACCGCTACAAGTGCACCGCTACGAAATACCTTTTTTTTTGTAGTGTAAGTGCTTCAAATGCCAAGGGTTCGGTCATATCGCTTCAGAATGTCCTACCCGCAGAGTTGTTACTATTATTGAAGGGGAAACTTTTGCAGTTTTTGAAGAAGAAAAGGAGCTCATACCCGACAAAGAACCTGTCTTTGATGAAGAGCCAATTTTTGATGAAGAAGTCATTCCTCCTGATCAAGGTGAAACACTTGTGATTAGACGAAGCTTGCATACAGCCACAGTGAAAAAAGAGCCTTGGCTACGTCACAACATTTTTCATACTCGTTGCACCGCTCAAGATAAAGTTTGTGACGTCATTATTGACAACGGAAGCTGTGAAAATGTAGTCTCTAACTACATGGTAGAAAAGTTACAACTACCAACTCACAACCATCCGTACCCATACAAGCTCCAATGGTTCAATAAAGGAAGCGCAGTCAAAGTGTCAAAATGATGCCTTGTTATTTTTTCTATTGGAAAAAGGTATCACGATGAAGTTTGGTGTGATGTTGTTCCGATGGACGCTTGTCAACTTCTTCTGGGAAGACCTTGGCAATATGATCGACGAGCTATATACGACGGTTATGCAAACACATATTCCTTTCAGAAGGATGATGTGAAGATTCAGCTCGAACCATTGCCACCAGATAAACACATCAAAATCAAAAATAAGTCCAAGTCATTTTTACTTAAGCATAAGGTTTCGGATTTATCTCCATTTATTGATGATGATGTTGTTTGTGACTCGAGGACGAGTCTTGTCCAACCCCGGGAGAATGAAACAGAAACAGAAAACAGAACAGAGAGGGAATGAAAATGAAACAGAACAGAGAGAATGTGAACAAGAGCAGCCATCGTTGACATGAAGACATTGCATGTGATGTAAGCACTGACGTTGTGAACAGGGAGGGAGGTTGGTGTGTGGTTGCCGGATCTGACTTTCTCATTATTTTAAGAATTTATAAGGTTTTGATTTTAGTATAAATAGGGGGTTGTTTTTCATTGTAATCATCAAGAATTTGAATAAACACATTTGAGTTTGGTTTCTATACCAATAATCAGCATATCTTTGAGGAAAGATGCTGCAGAGAATGGAATCCACACGTTTCCAGTATCTGATCCTCCACTACTTCCAAAAGAAAACTGGCTCAATAATAATTCCTAGGCCCGATGTCTCTCCGACTTCCGAACCCACAATAAACTGAAAATCATTGGCATGGTGGCTACCGGATGTTGGACTTTATCTTCTATGAATATAAACTGAAAATAATTTGGTTGGATGACAAGTCAATGGACGTGAAGACACTTAAAATTTTTATCAAGGTCATTTCCTGACCTTTCATGATAACTATCACCCGATCTTGATAATTTATCAGGTTATATTCATAGAAAATAAAGTCGATTTTGATGTTGTTTGATTTTTATCAAGAATCATTGCCTTCAAAGTTGGAAAGAATTATCCTGACAGCGTTCTATTAAAATTGCTGAAAGCCAGATCAACAATTTGAAGCATCTCCCAAACCATTCTCTTTCATATCTGGATACCCAATAGGACCATAGAAATTGTTTCTTCGCAAAACCATGACCCGGAGTGTAGGTATTGTCTTCAACAAGCATGGAAACCGATCGTGCATCTTGTTATTTTCAATGTCTAACGCTTCTAATGCGGTGCAATGGGATAGAGAGTTTGGGATTGGCCCCTGTAAATTATTGCCACTAAGGTCGAGAGACGTAAGAGTACATAAGAGTACATGAAGGTTGAAAAGTATCAGGAATATTCCCACCGAGATTGTTTTTACCAAAATTCAATACCCCTAAAGTCCCGCTTTTCACTAAACAATGTGGAATCCCCCACTAAAGTTGTTGTAGGAAAGATCAACCACTTTATCCTCCGCTCACTGCAATGAACGCTTTCATTCAAAAACACAAGTTGGTCGGAATCTGTAGCGTTGAATTCGAGGTTTTTCGTCAATTGAAGAAGCAAAAATTTCTGATCTTGAAGACAGTGGACAGAATGCCTAGACACCAGAGAGACGTTGAAAGTAAGATATGCCCAATAATAACAGAAAAAGAAGGAAATTAAAGCCATAGAAGTAATGATATTTTCATGGGACGTTGGATTACACTGAGCTTAAGACTCATACAAGTCAAGACTGAAGCAGCGATCGAAGATTGGACATGAATTCTCAGGCCTGTGCTTTCAGCTTTTACCTGTCCGAAAAACGACAAGTGATCATTTTGGCAGTGTGACTGAGTTGCTGCAATTTTAGAGCGTTCACAACGCAGCGATTTCGGAATGCATTCATATATAATTTTGATACTGAATAAGGCCGTTGTGAACAGAAGGTAAATATAAATGTCTTTTTTCCTCTTCATCTAGTTCTGGTATGTATTCTATAATTTTACTGCTATTATTTAACAGTACCTGTTTTTGGCACAAAGTAAGTAATGGCAAGACGCTTCGTTGCACAATGGGCGTAGAGACAAATTGCAGTTTTACGATGTATTAGGATGAAAGGTCTGAAAGACAGAAAAAAGAATTGATATATATATATATATATTATATGATCTCCATTATGTTTTTTTTCTTACCTTTGTGTGTATTTCAACATGAGAATTCACGCTTAAATTACATACCCACTCTTTACCAACGACGCTAAGGAAAATCATAGCATGTCCTTGACTTCTACGGTTTTGTTATTTTTTTATTTTTAATAAATATTTATACCGGTTGTCAAATTTTTTTCACGAATGTCATTTTCTTTGAATTATTTAGTAGATCTCTGTCCTTTTATAATTTTGTCTCTTACAAAAATTCCAGCATCTTGATATGGCTTCACTCAACCAAATACTCTCTCCAGTCCTTTATACAAGATATATTTGTCTAATTTGATTAAATTAAGGAAGTTAGTTAAATTAGTTGATATGATATGTATTTTCTAAAACACCTAGTCATCTTCCTTAATGCCCTCTTTCTCTCTCCTCCTATATTATTATTAAGGGAGCATGAATATGGGTAAATTAAAAAAAGATTAATAAATATGAAAACTATGTCTTATATTGAAAATTAAGATCAACACCCTAAATATGTCCTATATTAAATTATGCATGAGTATTGATTAAGAAACAATGAAAACAAATGTATTCAAAGAAATAGCATGGAATAAATGAGAAGGAATAAATCTCATCCATGTACAAAATGAATAGCGTCATAGGAAGAAGGCAGCAATAATGGTTTAAAGTTACTGGGGATTAAGGGAAGTATGGCAATGCATTGAAAAAGCTTTTTGTCACATATCAATTGTGTATCCGCAATTGTTTATGAGGAATATTATGGTCTTCTGTCCCTGTGTCTCACCATTGTAGATATCTCTTGTGCAGTCATCTGCAAAAAGCATTTTGAAAAAACACAAAACCAAACACCTGAATCAAAGTGTTCATAACCTTCACTTATAAACTCAAGTCTTAAAGTTGAAATGGATTTTAATGATGGAACCAGAATGAGACCAACCTGAAAGCTTCCATTACAACTTGTTGTGCCTGTTGTGCCTTCAGTGATGCGCCCCTGTTGGCCCTCAATTTTGAGGCATTTTTCAAATTTTTTTTCATGATTCTTTTAATCATTAGATTCTATATGAAATGAGTAAGATTTTGATGGTAAAAAATGGAGTTTTTTTCAATTTTTTATGATTTTTTGAAAATTCAAGACTCTAAATGAAAAAGAGACTACATAGTTTTGAAGTTTTAAATCTTTTAAAAATAATAAAAAATTGTAAATAACTCTATTTTTTGTTTGTAAGATATCAAAATGTCACCAATTTTATATAGGATCTAATGATCAAAGGAACTATGAAAAAACATTTGGGAAGTGCCCCAAAATTGAGGGGGCAGCAGGCACCCTGCCTTTTAGCAACGCTTGGGATCGTTGGTTTATCTTGCAATTTTTTATTGGAAACCATAACCAATAGACAAAGCATTCTCTCGGTCTGTTAATATTTGGATCCAAGTTTTTGGTCTGGCCGTTGATATATTATTGCTCAGAGCCTGTTGCTAAAATACTTGGAAACTCCATAGGAAAAAGAACTTACTTTGTTTCATTAACAGGGGTCGCTAGTTACAGAAGAGAGTATTAGAGTAACTAATATCAGTTGATTAGTAGTCTTTGTTATGAATTAGTTTATACACGTCAGCACTCTCGTTAGTCTAAGCCTCTGGCTATAACAATAAGTATAGGCATCTTGAACCATCCACTCTTCTAAGTGATTCATAGAGGCGTGTCTAGTTTATGATATTGTGTATGGAGGCCTTATTGTTTTATATGGTTCTTTTCTAGTTTATTAACCTATTTTCTCCAAATAATATGTACTTTTTCATGCTGTATCATGTTACTTTAATGTGAAATTTCTTTTTCATAAAAAAATCTATAAAATTAAATACCCATCTCTACATTGAACCACGTTAGTGTTGTCACGTGCAGTGCAAGAAGAATTTGCTTCATATTTTTTGGTCCATTTTGAGTGTAGTGGCATTTTGATTTTTTTGTCGCAAGCTCGGCTACAGTGTGATGAACGGTGGGCAATGAACGGTATTCCGCTACAGTGTACTCTTCCTCCTTTTCTGTCCAGCCCGTGTCTCTGGTTCCAGTCAAGAAGATGAAAAACAGAGGATATCAACGGCACACCGAAGTTCCTTCCGTCCTCACTCCGATGGCCGATGATGGAGAAGAAGATGAACGAAGATTCTCTCTCTCTCACGCCTGCTTCGCTCCCTCTGGTTTTTCGATAGATGAAGATGACTGCAGTTTTTCCCTGCGCCTGTCCTCTGTTTCGTTTTTTTTTAGGTTCGTTTTTCCCCTTGGCTTCTCTTTTCTTTCTGTCTTCCTTTCCCGTTTTGCAAAACGGCGTCGCAGCTGATCTAATTCATTCCCTCTCATATGCGCCCCACATGCTCTCCTAATTAGATAAAATAATGGAAAAATCCTAAATAAATATCATTTAAAAATGTAAAACCCTAAAAAATTTATTAACACTTTAAAAAAACATAGAGGTACCAAGTACTAAATTGGGTTTTTCAAATTTTAACACATTTACCGTTTTATCCCTCAAATTTTTTTAAAATAATAGTAGTGCCATTGTCTGAGCACCGTCACCGCCCCGATGACCGGCCGACCGGGACCCCTGACAGCCAGAGCTTCGGTCTCCGATGATAGGAGCTCCGGTCGGTGGAAGCTTTTTTGTTGAGGAAGGGTTAATTTTTTTGAAAAAAATTTGTAAAGAAATGGCAAGGGGTGGGATCGAACCTATCCCACCCCTTTAGAAAAGAAACTTGATGGCTACTAGGCTACCAAAACTTCTTTAATATATATATGCATTATTAAATATTTATAATATAATTAAATGTGTAGTGGCTTTGAAAAATTCAGTAATGGCATTGACAAATTCAATAATAGAAATAACAAAATTTGTAATGGTATGGACAAAACCGTTTGCTGATGAACCTTGACTTGCATATTTTCATCAGCATTTTTGCACAAAACATTTTTATCAAAACCATTACAATTCTTATCAAAACCATTACTAAACTTGTCAAAAGAGAGTATTAGAGTAACTAATATCAGTTGATTAGTAACTAATATATGTCAAAGGTAGTACAATATTAATATCATCGCTCAATAAAGTATTAAAAAACTGACGTTCCAACCTAATAATTCAAGTACAATACAGAGTACTCAGAAAAATATGACTCATGCATCTCATCAAAAGCATCAAATATTTAAACTGTATTAAATTCAAATGATTACAACATAAAATTCACATTTCATGATCTTCATTTGTCTCCCTTATTGATCAAGCTGCCCATATTTAGATATGCCACTACAGAGGATAACTTCATCTGAAGTTTACAACAATAAAAACAATTACTTAGTTAATACCATTGAAAATTACCTAGTAACAACGAGGATAATTATTAATAAAAAAGCCTTCAAAGAAAATCAGAAAGCTGGACCAATAATGAAGGGCCAATATTGCTAAGAAACATCCCTAAAATACGGGAGAGGAGTGTCTCCATTGATTTCCCTCTCCATTTACTCTCCATTGATGGTATCTACCCTTAGATCAACTTTCAATGGTTGAGATTTAATAATATATAAATAATATCATTATAATAAAAATTTACCATAGTAAATCTCAACCATTGAAAGTTGATCTAATGGTAGATATACTTAGTGGAGAGTAAATGGAAAGGGAAATCAATGGAGACACCCCTCTCCCCTAAAATACACGCACACACATGGAGAGGGTTGAGGGGCGGAAAAAAATGCCTCCATTGATTACTTTCTCTATTAAATATCTTCACCATTAGATTAAGTTTTAATGGTTGAGATATAATGTTATATTAATATTTTTATATAATATTAAATCCTCACTATTGAAATTTTATCCAATGATGGAGATATTCAATAAAGAGAAATCAATGAAGATATTCCTTTCCGAATTAGAAGGGTTATATATAGCTTTTCTCTACTTGAAGGTTCAATTCTTGCGAGCGCACACAAGCATGCTTACATATAACAATGGGCGCCAGTTAAAGAACTGAAGAAGTAATGTGTGAACAGATATTTAATTATAAAATAAAAGAATTTTTTCTGAAAATACATCCTCACAACTTTCTCTTTAAATAATGCATACATAATTCCAAATTTTTGAACTATAAATACAATTTAAAGGCAAAAAAGATTAAATAGAATGTTACCAAATTAAGCTCCAATATATATATGTGCGTTTATATCTTAGCTTAAAGCGTATACCATATATTAAATATGTTATGTTCTTGTGAGATGTTCAAAATTCTAACACGACTTCATTTGCATAAAACTCAAAATTATATAATATCATCTCGTCACTACGCACAGTCGTTTAAACCGACTAGTTAGGAATTAAAAAAACAAAAAGGATTAGAATTAAAAGGGGGGCATTTAAATAAATTAAACAATGTGACTGAATAGACAATTATATGGTTGGATAAATGGTCGCATATATGTGTGCATGCAATTTTAAAAATTATAGGAAGGTTTATGCTACACAACTTGTCTTATTAAAAAGGACAGACAGTAATAACAAATCGAGACTATATAGTTGACAAATGGGATCGAACATCTGAC
Source organism: Inga leiocalycina (assembly GCA_963242795.1). Classification (NCBI taxonomy): domain Eukaryota; kingdom Viridiplantae; phylum Streptophyta; class Magnoliopsida; order Fabales; family Fabaceae; genus Inga; species Inga leiocalycina. The sequence goes on from OY725328.1 coordinate 58,633,666, forward strand.
ATTTTATTTAGAGGGACTATTACGCCGCAAGTTATAATAAGTTCATTGGCTGTTATGCAATTTTTTTTTTAATTTTGGGAAAGAATCCTATAAGTTTTTAAGATAGATGAGAAATTTGTGTAACTAAGATAAAATATAGAATATTTCAGTGTACTTGACTTAAAAAATCAATTCCTGTAATTAACCAAGACTCTATAAAGTTGTTGAGAATTGATCACGATTAGCAAAAATATTCTTCACCGTCTCTCTCTCTTATGCACACACGTGAGCATAAATATATTATATATGACCAAAACATATACTGACATTTCCAACAACCAAAGAAAAAAAAAAAGCCAACACAGAGGATAAAATCAAGCAAGGTTATAAAATAACACCAGTTTATTGGAACAATGTATGTTCATAGAAGGTTTACCTCATTTGATAGATAGTGTGAGAGGTTAAGTAGTATGTTGAACAAAGCCCATTTCCTAATGGCTCCAACGTAGAACTGGGATCCATTGCCCCTCATGTCTTTGATAATCAACATATATTTGAGGAAAGATGCTACAGAGAATGAAGTCCACACATTTCCAGTATCTGATCCTCCACCGCCTCCAGAAGAAAAGAGGCGCAATAAAAATTCCTAAGCCGAAAACCACTCCCAATTCCAAACCTTCGATAAGCTCAAAATCAATTCCGTGGTTATTGGCAGATGTTGGGGGCGGCATTAGCACTTGTGGCCCATTGTTTGGACTTTGGGTCAAAGGAGGTCCATAAAGACCATCATTGCCTTGGAAGGCAGATGCCTCAAATGATTGAAGCTGTGTACCTGTAGGGATCTTTCCCACCAAATGATTATGGGACAAGTTCACAAATGAAAGGAACGACAAACTTGCAAGCCCTGTTGGAATCTCTCCCGACAAAGAGTTTTTTGACACGTCAAATGACTCAAGCTGTTGCAATTTCCATATGGATGATGGAATGTGGCCTGACAGATTATTATTTGACAAGTTGAGCACATGGAGTGCGGTAAAATCCATCATCTCTTTCGGTATTGACCCTTCAATTTGATTGGATGAGAAGTCAATAGACGTGAAGACACTTAGAATTTTGGTCAAGTTCATTTCTTTACCTTTCATGGTAACCATTACTTGATCTTGATAATTTATTGAGCTATCTTCATAGAAGATAAAGTCGATATGGTTTGCCTTTGATGTTGTTTGATTTTTATCAAGAATCATTGCCTTCAAAGTTGGAAAGAATTCTCCCGGTAGCGTTCCATTAAAATTGTTGAAAGCTAGATCAACAAGTTGAAGCATCTCCCAAATCATTCTCTTCATTTTTGGACACCCAATAGGACCATGGAAGTTGTTTCTTCGCAAAACCATGACACGGAGTGTAGGTATTGTCTTCAACGAGCATGGAAACCGATCGTTTATCTTGTTATTTCCAATGTCTAACACCTCTAATGCGGTGCAATGGGACAGAGATTTTGGAATTGGCCCTTGTAAATTATTACTACTAAGATCGAGAGTCTGAAGATTACATAAAGCTTGAAAAGTATTAGGAATATTGCCACTAAGATTGTTCTTTCCTAAATTCAATACCCCCAGAGACTCACTAATTGCTAGACAATGTGGAAACCCCCCGCTGAAGTTGTTGTAGGAAAGATCAAGCACTTGAAGAATTGAAGCATTATAGCAGATGGAAACAGGGATTCTTCCATAAATAGCATTGTGCGATAGAGAAAGAAAAACTGTTTTAGACAGATAGTTTCCAATGTCAGAGGGAATAACAGAGCTGAATTTATTGTATGAAAAATCCAAATAAGAGGCGAATAGAGGAAATGCTGGAAGTTTGCCTTGGAGGCGGTTGTCATGTAGGTCAAGCACATCCAAATAACCGCTAAAATTATATGGGATTCTTTCTCTCTCTTGAAGTAAATTGTGAGAAAGATTTAATGCACCAAGATTGCTAAGCTCCCAAATCCAACAGGGTATTTTTTCTGCAATTTCATTGTTTGAGAGGTCTAAAATGACTAGTCCGGATAGATTTCTCAGGAAACTTGGGAATTGTCTCAACTTGCAAGATGCCAACTTTACATCAGTCAAGTAGGGAAAGGATGACCAGTTAGCATTCTTAACATTGCCATCAATTGACAAGTTGTTGTTCGAAAGATCTAATAGATTTAGACTTTGAAGTCTCTCAAACAAATCTAGCTGTATTGTGCTATTGAACTTGTTCAAAGACAACTGGAGGATGTTAAGGTCTCTGATATGAAAAATAAATTGAGGAATAGGACCTTCTAGATAGTTACTCTTCAGATTAAGAACATTTAATATGGTGGTAGAGACATTTGAAAGTGCATCCAACTGACCTTGAAAATGGTTGTTGGAAAGATCCATGTGCTGTAGCATTGGGAGCGAAAACAAAGACATAGGAACGCTCCCATTGAGGGAATTGGTCCCCAAATTGATGCTGAGTAGGTTCACAAGACCTTTGAAATGTTGTGATGATATTCCACCACTAAATTTATTGTTAGATAGGTCTATACAAGTAAGCTTCTTGGCCGTACCAAATAGTGGAATTGGACCTGTGAAAAAGTTATGTGACAAGTCCAGGTAAGTAAGCTCAGTGAGATTTGACATGGAATTTGGCAGTGTTCCATTAAATTGGCATGCAGATATTTCTAATATAGACAACTGCCGTAAGTTGTTGATGGAATCTGGTAATGTTCCCAAGAATTTTGTATCCCTTAGAATCAATGTCTGGAGAGAACTGATATGTGGGAAGTCTGGCAGAGAACCTTGAAGACCATCGTTGAATGATAGATCGAGAGAAGTGAGTGTCTGTATTTGGAAGATCTTATTTGGAAAACTACCACACAAATTACAAGAATTGAGATCCAGTTGGGTTAGATTTGAGAATTTAGCAAAGAAATCTGGCACTGGGGCTGACAAAGGGTTGCCCCACAAACGAATTATGGAGAGATTTTGAAGAATTTTGAGGGAGGAATCAATGGGCCCTGATATGTTGCAAGTTAACATGCTTAGAACCTCTAGATGAGGTAGAGAAGACGACAAAGCAGGACCCCATTCATTTCCCTTGAGCGCTATATTAATGCCATCTAGATATAGTTCTCTAACTTCACTGAGGTTCTGAACAAGCTTCACCATATTTGGATTCTCAAGTTTCAGAGCTGATTCTTCAAGATTAGACAGATGAAGAATGGCTAACCTCGTGAGCTGAGCGATCTCCATTGGTATCTGGCCCACAAAACCAGCATTTGACAAATTAAGAGAAGTTAAGCTCTTCAAAACTTCGATTCTGGATGGAATCATAGAATTGAAGTTATTGAAAGCCAAATTCAAATGCTTGAGATATTGGAGGCTGAACAGAGTACTGGAATTTTCTAGTCCTCCCGAGATTGATTCCTCACTGAGGTCTAGACCAGCAACATGTCCCTCCTCATCCCATCTTACGCCTATCCATTCACTGCAAGGGCTGCTTTCATTCCAGAACAACAATTTGCTGGAATCAATAGGGTTGAATTTGAGGGTTTTCTTCAATTGAAGTAACAAAAGTTTCTGGTCTTCAAGACAGTGGACAGAATTCCCAGAAACCAGAGAGACGTTGAGAGAAAGACATGCCCAATAATGACAGAAAAAGAAGGGAAGCCATAAAGCTAATGATATTTTCATTGGACGTTGGGGTGTACTGTGCTTAAGGCTCATACAACTGAAGACTGAAGCAACGAAGAAACTAGTGGTGGCTTATGGGGGTTCAAGACGGTGAGCATGAAATCTCAGAGGGCCTGTGTTTTGAGTTTTCACCTGTCCGAAAAAGGAGTAGGTTCTGACTGGTGAAGATGCATGAGAGCGCAGAAGAAAGGCACAGAGAAGAGAAGGCACATATTCCGGTCAGTACGAGGCAGCGTCAGAGTTGACTCAAAAAGTCCAAGTCACTGTTCGATTAGGAGATAACACATTCGCACATTCTCCTTGCCATATCCCACATTCTGCGCCAAAAATATGAGAAGGAGAACCCTTCAACGATACTTGATAATATGCAGAAGAGACACAAAGAAGTATTCCTCTAGTCATAGACGTTGGATCTAATTTGAGGGCAGATTTTGGCCTGGTCCTTTTTTTGTTTTTATCTGACATATTTACCATTTTTTCATAATTAATTAGCCTAATTTATGAATTGATATATAATCTAATGTTAAGTAAAAATATTTTAGAAAGATCATGTCACATATTTTATAATTAAGTAAATTTATTTAATCTTCTTAATCTACTCAAATTAGATAAATCGATATTACATTAAAATCCAGAAGAGTATTATTCGAATCCATGTTTAAGAAAATAGTCAAATTATCATGCTCCCTTACCAAGTTGGTATATGTCCTTAAATTTTATCAGTTTTTTTTTTCTTTTTTTATTGCAGTGAATCATTTTTTCAGGAAATTAAAGTCGTTTTCTTTGAATTATTTAGTAAATATCTGTCCCCTTTTTTTTAAATTTCTCTCTTACAAAAATTCCAACCCCACCTTGATATGACTTCACTTAACCAAATATCGTTATTGAATAGTGATACACCTTTATCACTACGGTAAGAAAGGGCAAACTTGCTTTTCTTTTGGATTGATGGTTTAAACTTTAAAGAGAGAATTGTAACGGTACAATCCAAGATTTCGAAGAAAAAATAATTATGATGGTATCTGCCAAACTTTCATGCTCACTGAATGATAATTATTCTTAGGCAATAGTTCATATTAATTCATGTTTTTTTCGTTTTCATTTCATTTCATTTGAATGGATAATCAGTGTAGCTAGTCCCTTTAATAATACGGAGTATTATACTATACTTCCTTTATATTATATTATGCTTCCTTTGTATCTAAACGTAAGAGCTACTAAAAGGGGTTGGCCAAAAAACAAAACTAATAAAAGGGATTACTTTGTGCTAAATATAAGACCTCAATTGTGGGCATTTTTTATTGAGTAAGTAGTTTTCAACGCAAATAATTAAAAAAAGATACTTTATGAAAATTAAAACATATATTTAGAACGGGGAATAGTTGACTTTGCTTCTTCTTGGTTACTCACCTGGTTCCAAAAGAAAACATTGTGTGCTCTTAATTTGTGAGATGTTTTGTTAGGCTTAGATTATTTTATCATGTTGTTTTAACCTTATTTATTCATATTGTGAGAGACTGGCCTTTCACAGATTAAATATATCTCAATGTTTTGTTTTTTAAATTGATAGTTATCAACTAAGTGAATCTTAATTGACTTGTTTTTTAAAGTAAAATATAGTTCCTTCTTTTAGCTTTATTAAAATTATAAAAATTTTCTCTTTATTGTTAAAGGAAGTAGGACAAAATTGACTCCTATTTTCGTAAAAATGGATTTAAAAGGAGTGACAAAGAGCCCACTCTTTGTCTGGAGCAGCATGGTGATTCTGATTTTTTGGTTGTGTGCTCTTTGTTGATGATATGATTTATATGGGATCTTCTGAAAAAGTTATTACTGATTTTAAGTCAAGTTTGATGCAGAAGTTTGAAATGACACATCTGGGATTATTGCATTATTTTCTTGATATAGAAGTGAAGTAAGGTTTGATGGCATTTTTATTTCTCAAAGAAAATATGCTATGGTTTTGCTCAAGAGGTTTCGAATGTTGGCACTAGTGGAAAATTGATATTTTAGACCGGTTAAAAAAGACTTTTTAGACCGGTTGTGAATTAGGTCTTGTTACAGCAGATCTAAAAAGTCTGTTATTTTTTAAACCGGTTGTTATAACCGGTCTTAAAAGTCATACTTTTAAGACCGGTTGTTCTTAAAACCGGTCTTAAAGGTCACCTTTAAGACCTGTTCTGCCCGCAACAGGTCTTAAAAGTATGACTTTTAAGACTGGTTGTACATACTTTTAAGACCGGTTGTAACTACAACCGGTCTTAAAACTTCTATTTTTTTAAAAAAAATGTCCCTTTTATATATACACGCACTGGATGCTCCAATTTTAACAGCAGTACAGAACAATCACATATTTCAATTTCAATATTCAAAAGTAGCAGTCTATAGCAGCAACAAATTTTCATACACCCCAGTTACACATTGATGATTCATTTGCGGCACTTTAATTACAGTATGGAAAATATGGCAGCATTTAATGTAAACTCCATTGGCTCAATTTCAGCCCAAATGCACTTGTAGTTTCAGTCCCTAAGTCACAAGTAGAGTGCAAGCAAATTTGTCAACAATGCAAATTGGAGCAAAGGTAATGACCAACCTTAGTTTAGCACTAAATAACACCAACAATGCAATTAGACAGTAAGGAGGACCAAATGACAGCAGTACAATAATGAATCTTGAAGCAACAGAGAACAATGCAAAATGCAATGGATGAAATGGAGTGCATGTATTTGTCTATCTATATGCAACTCCCTAAGTATGAAGTAAGTAATAGATTGCACAACAGCAACATAACAGATTTCACAAAATCAATGACATCAGCAAGATCAAACACAAGCACAAATAAAGGTGTAAGCCAGGTGACTTTAAATAAACTTCCAACAAATGGTAATTAGTGTAGAACAAGGTTCAAGATCAAATGTCACAATTTAAGCAACAAGTTAAAATCAGATTCTAGGAACTCTAAATTCACTCCATTTCTTGCAATTTCAATGTGCAACATGAAGTTGTCTAAAACTAAAACATGAAGGAATGTCCAAATAGAAGAATTTGCTCAGAAATGGATGCAAAACTTTGAAATGACAACGGCAGCAATAAAATTCAAGTTTTGATACAAGCAACAGCAGAAATTCCTCAACTTTACAGAATACAAAGGTCAGTCCCTCAAATCCCATGCCTCCTGTATCACCCATATCACAGAAATTGTCCTACACAGATACATAAACCTTGTTAGCAATACATATGAGAACAATAATGTACAATGTTACGTTGGATTCAAAAACTCACTATTTTTGTAATAGCTCATAGATGAGTTCAGCACAACATGTGCGAATGAAATTTATATCTTCTTCAGGAAAGGGATCAACAAGATCAAACATCTGTAACACCAAAACCAAACGAAACATTAATTTAGTAACTTAAAAACAATAAAGTAATACAAAAGTTCTGAAATATAAATTTACCTCTTGAGTAAAATCAGTCGTGCCTAGAGTGATAATATTGTAAATGTATCTCAAAACATAAAAACCACATAAGTTGGACCCCTGTGGTTGCTCCTTCTCTTCGTGATCTTTTCTATACAATATGCAATCATTAGGGTAAGCATGGATCTTTTTATACTTCATCCCTAGTGGACACAGTATTTTCTTAGCATCATAGTATCGACAAAGCAACACATTATCATCATGAAGCATGTCTTTAAAGGCCTCAAGCGTTTCTGAAAAATTCTTGTCACTCCATCCATGCCGTGCTTTCAAGCCTACCAATTTCAATACAGCTTTCAGCAATTGATATTTTTTACACCCTGGGTACAGCGGCATCTCAGCATCACTGCACATATTACCATATGCATGTGATTGTTCAAAAGCCTCTTCTCCTATATCACGAATAATATCCTCTATCCGATCATCCATATCCGTGTCATTATCATCACAAGTCACTTCCCCCTGTTGAGATGCACTTGGCATTTCTAATTGTTCACCATGCCATACCCATACTACATACGTCTTACAAAACCCTTCACAAATTAAATGTGTATATATATCTACAGCACTTAATCGCTTCTCATTCAAACATTTTACACAAGGGCAATAAAACATCCCACTATCATCATCAGCATTTCTTTTTGCAAAGTCTAAAAAACCCCTCACCCCAACTTGATATTCAACACTCGTCCGTTTAGCTTTTATCCAACTACGATCCATATATTCAGACACCTTTTATTTTTTGTTTTCTACTTTTTCCCCTGGAAAAGGAAGGAGTACAATAAGAGTAGGCAATCATTACACCCAAGTACCTAGTTTAACTACTACATAATGAACAAGTAGAAGAGAGTAGAAAGATAGAGATAGAAGAAGAGTAATCTGAATAGTACAAGTCTCATTAACAATGCAAATCTGTCTAATACAATGGGTTGACTGCCATATATATTACCATTACGAACGGTAGAAATAGAATAGTACCATAGGGATTAGGGGTTCAGTAATTACTAATTGACTTACCCGTCAATCACTCGAACAAAGTCTTTGAAGGCCGGAAACTATACGGGAAAGATGAGCTTGGTATGATGGGGTAGATTACATGCTAGAAGAAAGTAGGAAAGGTCGTTTAACGTTTTAGCGATAGAGGCATCAGATTTGTGGCTTCATTCTCTTACAGTTTTATGTGTGTCTTGTGTATATATATATGCATTTACTATTTAGGAAGGAGTACGTCCTTCACATTCTCATGTGACTCCAACCAGAAACAATGAATCATTTAAGTATAGATAGTCCCAGCAGCACTCAATTTATTTGGTATTCTCTCATTTAGAATCCACCCTATTAGCACATGACTTCAATTAACCATCTATCACTTGTAATACATGTATGAAACTTTTTCTTTGTGTGTGTGATAGAGGAGTCCAAAGGATAATCTGAGGTTTAAATATTTATGGGGTGCCTTTATAACTTTTTAGTAAAAGAAACTGAACCTTTATCATTAAAGGCGATCAACCCCAATTTCTAAATCACTGATGAATTATGAGCAAACTTATGTAAGTGAATATATTTTTGCTAAAGCAGCATAAGCTTGTGATGATATTTACAGGGAAACAAAGGAAGTGATTCATGTAACCTCCTGTGGCTGACAAAGAAAGAAATATCGGGAGCCTTTGGAAAAATATACTAGGAAATAGGGGAACCATTATGACGAGTTTGGTTGAGAGAGACAGAGGAACAAATAAATAAAAATGCATAAGAATAAAGAACACTGAAGCTATCATAACACAGGAACAGAATAAGGAACAGAGAAGCTATCATAACACAGGAACAGAATAAGGAACATAGAAGCTATCATAATGCAAACCAATGTCTCATATAAAAGAAAGACCAGTAATGTTTCAAAAATCAAAACCACAACGCCCCCACATTTCCAATCTCCTAAATCATACCCAGGCCACAACCTTCTTCATCGTCAATCACACAAAAAAAATATTAATAGACAAAGTAAAAAACTACCTGGAAGAGAATTAGGCTTCGCCAAGTTTATTATCCAACTTTCGTAGATTGAGGGTGAATAAAAACGATAACAGGGTGTGTTCAACGCCGTCAAACGTCGACCCTCAATGAAAAGACAGAGCACCAGTACGCCCTAACACTGACCAATGGGGATGCTAGCTCCAAGATCCCATTTTCAAGGCGCAAATGCAATACCAATCCAGGGTGAGACACTAATTCCGCTCTTGATTTGATGAATTTGGAGTTGCTGTTCGTTCTTGATTGTTGTTGTTTAGCCTGGAATAATTCAGAATGAAGAAAGGCGCGGAGCGTGAACCGCGAATGGGATTTGGGGAAAGAGTTTTAAGACCGGTTATAAAAATAACCGGTCTTAAAACATTTTTAAGACCGGTTGTTCAAACAACCGGTCTTAAAATCTATCTTTTAGACCGGTTGTTAGAACAACCGGTCTTAAAAACCTTTATTTTAGACCAGTTATTATATTAACTGGTCTAAAATAAATACTTTTTAGACCGGTTATATCTATAGCCGGTCTAAAAACATTTTTTAATTTTTAAATTTTTTTCCTCTGATCCTTTTAGACAGATTTAAAATCCAAGCAAGTCTAAAAGGTTTAATATTTTAGACCGGTTAATTTAGAACCGGTCTAAATAATATTTTTTAGACCGGTTAATAGAATAACCGGTCTCCCAATTTGTTTATAATTACAAAAATGCCACCGCTCATTTCTTTTAGATCTCATCCGCTGCAACCGGTCTAAATATGCCGGTCTAAAACACCCTTTTTGTACTAGTGTGGGTTGCAAAACATCACGTTCTCCTATGAATATAAATGAAAAATTGAGAGGTGAAGATGGTGCTAAGCTTACGAATGCAAGGTGGTATAAAAGTATGGTAGGTGGCTTGAATTATTCATCTAATACAAGACTTGATATTGCACATTCTGTGAGTGTAGTTTCTTGGTTTATGGATAATCCCACGAAACGCCACTTTGGAGCAGTGAAGAGGATCCTTCTTTATGTTGCAAGCACTATTGATTTTGGAATTTAGTACTTAAAGGTATCAAATTTCAAATTATTTGGCTCTTTTGATAATGAGTGGACTGGTTGTGTTGATGATAGAAGCTTAGGCTTGAAGCTACTGGGTTTGCCGGTGGGATTTGGATCCTTTGGAATGAGGAAGAACTAAATCTTCAATATATCTCTTCCTCCACTCAAGTTATCCATGTTAGAGCTACGGTTAAGAATAACTCTGTCAGCTTTTTGCTCTCATGTGTGTATGCTGAACCTAATTGCATGCTGCGTCAAAACCTTTGGGATGATATTGTCAACTTCAGTGACTCGGTTAATGAGCCATGGCTGATCATAGGAGACTTTAATGCTTATTTGTCTACTGAAGATAAGAAAGGAGGCTCAGCTCCAAATCTTCGATCTATGCATCATTTCAGAGATTGCATAATGAAAGATGAATTGTTTGAATCTGAGTTTGTGGGCGAGCGTTTCACATGGGAACGAGATCTCTTGAAGGAAAGGCTTGATTGGGCCTTCATAAATGCTGATTGGAACCAGGTTTACCCTCTAACTAAAACTCATCATCTGAACAAATTTGGTTCCGATCACAGGCCTATTCTTCTCCGCTGCTATCCGGATAGGTCTTATAGAAGAAGAACAATGCCCTTTCGTTGTCAAGCTGCTTGGTTTCTTGAAGATGGGTTTGCGGATGTGGTTCAAAATTGTTGGAGCTTAGATCATTGGACTGATAAAGTGACTAATTTTGCAAACTCGGCATAGGAATGGAATCGTAAAAAAATAGGTAATATTAATGAGAAAAAGAAGAGGCTTTTTAGAAGGATCGAAGGGGTGGAAAGAGCTAGGGGAAGACGTGATAATCAATATCTTGTCCAAACAGAAAAGGAACTTTGGAAGGATTATAACAGAATCTTAGCTCAAGAAGAATTGATGTGGTACCAGAAATCCCGTTGCCAATGGCTCAAATGGGGGGATAAAAATAGTAAATTCTTTCACTCTGCTGCTCTAATTCGACGTAAGATAAATCGAATTGAGGGCTTGAAAAGGGACGATGGTAGCTGGACGTTCGATGAGTATGAATTGAAGAATCTTGCCATTAATTATTTTATGAATCTCGTTAGCAGCAACGTGTCTTCTGTCAATCAGCTCATAACAAGCTCATGCTTTCCTAGATTGAGTGACAGGGATATGGAACATCTTCAAGCAAGAGTAACAAATGAAGAAATAAAAAAATCTACTTTTGATTTGGGAGGTTTCAAGGCACCAGGACCAGATGGTATTCAAGCTATTCTCTATCAAGAGTTCTGGCCTATAGTTGGCGAGTCCATTTTTTCTTTGGTGAGGGATTTCTTCAACGATCCTATGTCAGTCAGGGGCATAAATAATACTAATATTGTGCTCATTCCCAAGATAGAAAGCCCTCAAACAATCAAGGATTTTTGGCCGATATCTCTTTGTAATGTAAGCTACAAGATTATTACTAAAACTATTTCGCATAGACTCCGGGAGATTATGGGGAAAGTTATTGGTAAACATCAGTGTAGCTTTATAGCTGGAAGACAGAGCAGTGATAACATTATAGTGGCTCAGGAGGTTATCCATTCAATGAAGACTAAATCTGGCAAGACAGGTTGGATGGCACTCAAGGTTGACTTAGAGAAGGCTTTTGATCGTCTTGAATGGGGTTTTACTCAAGATACTCTTAGAATGTTGGGTCTTGAGGAAAAATTGTGCGAAGCTATCATGGCATGTATTACCACCTCATCTTCTCAAATTCTATGGAATGGTGAAGTCACTTCTACTTTCAATTCAACTAGAGGCATTCGTCAGGGAGATCCAATCTCTCCCTATATATTTACCTTGTGTATGGAGAGATTAAGCCATATTATTCATGATGCTATTGATAATGACACGTGGACACCGATTTAGCTGAACAGAGGCGGTTCTCTTATTTCTCATCTATTTTTTGCCGATGACCTCATTCTGTTTGGGGAGGCCTCTGAAAGTCAGGTTGAGGTGATGTTAGATTGTATCCAGAGATTTTGTGAGGCTTCAGGGCAAAAAATGAACCGAGGTAAGACAAAAGTCTGTTTTTCGAAGAATGTGAATTTCTCCAGAGCTTTAAGTATGAGTCGGAGTTTGGGAGTTGGCCTTACAGGGGATTTGGGTAAATATCTGGGAATTCCTTTGATTCACAAAAGAGCGAACTTCATCACTTTTATGCCTATCTTGGAAAAAACCAGGAATAAGCTTTCAGGATGGAAAAGGAGATATCTGAACCTGGCCGGTCGTGCTACTCTTGTTAAATCAGTTTTAAATGCCTTGCCATTGTATTACATGCAGACAATGTTACTTCCCAAAGGAATGCTGAACGAGCTTGAAAAAAGAAGCAGAAACTTCCTATGGGGGGAAGAAGACGATAGAAAGAAACTTCATTTGATATCTTGGGATCAAATAACAAGAGATAAGAAAGACGGAGGACTTGGGATCCGTGAATTGGGAAGACAAAATGAAGCTTTTTTTGATGAAGCTATGCTGGCACCTCCTTAACAGCAAAGATGCTCTATGGGTTAGGGTTCTCCGATCGAAGTATAGATGTGGCATTGGCTTCATGCCAAGGATTCAACGGAAGAAAAACTCATCTGCGTCTTGGAGAGGTATATGTGCTATATGGGAAAAGTTTATCAAAGGCGTAAGAGTCAATATAGGTAATGGGCATTTGGCCTCCTTCTGGCATGATAATTGGTCTGAGATGAATAGACCTTTAATTGAGCTCATTCCTGGTTATGAAGCTTTTGTGGATAGGGAAGCTAAAGTAAGTGATTACACTAATCTGTTGGGAGAATGGGACAGGGATAAGCTAAGTCAATGGTTTCAGCCTCATGTTACTGATCGTCTTATGCAAGCCCACCCTCCTCGTGAGGAGAGGGGTGAGGATAAGTATTACTGGAAGCCTTCTTCGGATGGCTGCTTTTCTGTTAAATCTGCATATTACTTCCTTTCTGCAGGTACTCATGCTATCAGAGAGCCATTCTGGAGGACATTGTGGAGATGCTCAATTCCAGAGAAGATAAAATTTTTTATGTGGCTAGCCTCTCATGATCGACTTCATACGGCAAAGTTGAGAACTCAGAGAGGTCTCTTGGATTCGGCAAGTTGTTCCTTCGGCTGTAACCAAGAGGAGGACATGATGCACATGCTTAGAGATTGTAGGAACGCTCGGGAGCGATGGATTGCTTTAATTCATCCTACCTTGTGGGATAAATTCATATCATTACAAGGGAAAGAATGGATAAATTGGAATCTTAAACATAGATTTGGCAGAGATTTCACCAGAAAAGTCCAATGGGCTTCCTTGTTTGGTTATGTCTGTTGGGATATATGGGTATCCAGATGCAAGAATGTCTTTGGCGAGGAGCTTGAGTTTTGTTTACAGGATGCACAGGCCAGCTTCTTTCGCGCTAGTTGGGATCAGGATCTGCTTTCCCATTGTAAGTTTTACTCTTCCCAGTCATCTGAATATCAGAGTACAAGAAACAGGCAGGAAGGCTTTGTACACTTGGAGGTAGATGGATCGGCTATGGACTCAGATCAATGCAGCTGTGGGGGAGTTTTACGTGATATGGAAGGAGCTTGGCTTGGTGGTTTCATGTGTAAGCTGTTGACAGTTCCTCCTGCAATCACTGAGATTTTAGCAATTATCCAAGGACTTCAGATTTGCTGGAACAGAGGATACAGAAACATTTCTGATTCACACTGATTGTATTGAGGCTATTAATTTGTTAACGAGAGGTGGAGAGCAAAACCACCCTTTCGGTATTATAATTGTAGAAGCTAGATTATGGTTGTCTAGAGATTGGCACGTTTTGTTGAATTACATTCCTAGAGAACAGAATAGGAATGCTGATCATCTTGCTAGATTAGCGCATAATAATGCAGCGGTTTTTGTCTTCTTTGATCAACCACCACCTTCTATGGAGGAGGCGGTCGTTGATGATTAATTCAGGGTTTCCCCTTTTGTTTTGTATTAAGTTCTTAATTGTAACTTAATGAATTCCAGTTGTATTTCAAAAAAAAAAGAAGAAGAACTTCGGGGTATGTCTTTACCCTTGGTTTAGGTGCTACCTCATGGAGCTCAAAGAAGCAAGACACTGTAGCTTTATCCTCATTTGAGGCAGAGTACGGCCACTACGGCGAAATAACTTCAGCAGCATGTCAAGCTTGTGGCTCAGAAGATTATTGGCATATTTTCTTCAACCAGAGCAAGATGCAATAGAGATTTATTGTGACAATAAATCAACCATCGCTATGACAAAGAATGCAATTTTTCATGGCAGGATGAATCACATTGACATCTGACACCACCTCGTTCGTGATCTTGTAATAGATGGAATTATAGCCATGGGTTAGGTTGACCCGTTTAGGCCAGCTTCATGTAAAACTCCTAATTTTTTGAAATCCGCGGTCCTATAGGGTTGGCTCTTCACAGGCCCGAGTTTAAACGAGCCTAAACTTATTTTAATTCAAATAAAGTTCACATTCAAGTTTTATAACTTATTTATTATTTTGCTTTAAATTGATATACATTATTTTTAAAACCCATCCCTCCTTTTCTTTTATAACAGCCAATGAGTTTGATTTGATGATGACCCTCCTAAGTGGAAGCTTTTGAAAAATTTCAGCTCCATGTAATATTCCCCATGTGAAACAACAACAATAAAGCATTTATCCCATTAGATGGGATCCGCTATATGAATCATACAATGTCATTATGCTGTATCGAAAAGATCCCACTCTATAATCTTATTGAATGTTTACTTTGGTCTTCCCCGACCTCTTTTTACAAAACTTCGTACTACTTGATCAACATTTCTCACTGGTGTACTCAATGGCTTTCTTTGGACATGTCTATACCACCTCAAACAATTTTCTACCAGTTTCTCTTCTATAATACTACTCCAACTCGTTCACGTATATAATCATTACGAATCTTATTTTTCTTGTATGACCACACATCCATCTCAACATCCTCATCTTGACTACCCCCATTTTACGTTCATGTTGTCCTTTTAAAGCCCAACATTCACCACTAGAAAAGCATTTGATGGTCTTATAGTTGTGCCATAAAACTTGCCTTTTATCTTAGTTAAAATAATTTTTTAAATGTCAAAATTAGCCTTTTTTTTAAGTTTAAATGAATAAACCATTGTAGAAAACAAAATAAGCAAACCATTTAATAAGTGCTAGTTTGTTATTAATACTCTATTAGGTACTTTAGTGTCTCTCATATTGATAATTTGATATAATGATATTACATATATATTAATTTATTTTATAAAAATATTAAACGGACTTTAAAGGGCCGGCCCTATAGGGCTGTAGGGCCAACCCTTTTAGGCCCTCTTCCTTTTGGAGCATTTAAATCATAAGCCCGGCCCTTGACTAGCTCAGGCCTAAACTGGCTGGTTTGACAAGCTCGGTCCGATTTCCTAACTCTAAATGGAACTATGACATTGAAGTATTGTAGAATAAATGAGCAAGTTGCAAGTATAATGAGCAAGTTGCAAGTATAATGAACAAGTCACACTCTATCGGCAAAGTTGAATATTTTATAATGCAGATGGCAATGTATTGCTTTGAAATAAGGAGGAGTGTTGAATAATATATATATTATATATTATATTATATATATATATATATGCATCATTTGCTGCAGTTTTATAAATTATTTATTTTATTAGTTATCATTTAAGTATTATTTTATTAGTTGTTTGATTTAGACAGATTTTACTATTAGATCTATTTTCTTTTTAGATAGATTCTTATCAAATCCATATCCCCCTCTAACCATTCATTTATTGTTTATATAAAAGCTTATATGTATAGTTGTTTATTTAAGTTTAAGAATCAATAATAAAAGTTCTTATTTTCTCTGTATCCAACATTCACAACCTCAAGGTCGCAGCTTTTTCAAAATGCATTCATATAGTGACACTGATATGCACGATTTCAATTGATAAGGCCGTTGTGAACTGAAGTTATAAATGAAATGAGCCCTAATAGAAGAGAGAGAGATGGGAAATTGATAGAATTTTTTTTTTTAAATTACAAAATCTCAAATCAGGCTTATTATCAAGAATTGATAAGGTAATGACAACACTTAATTAGAAATTCACAAATCATTTTATAGGAAATATCTTATTGAGATTTTGCAATTTCGAAGTCCTTTTTCTGTCATTTTCCCTAAATAAAATATTTGTAATAATTAGGAAAAAATAAAAAAAAAACCCTTAAACTTCAAAAACCCAAATCCGTTTTGTTGCATATAGGAATATAGATATTAGCTACAAGAGTATAGTAATTGACAATTTATTTTTGTATGAAATCATTAATTTAGGATTTTGAAGTTCTAATGGTATCTTCTTATCTTTTTCCTAATAATTATGTCTTTGAATTCTGTGAGTCTTTCTTCTTCTTCTTTTTTCCTATTGAATATTTATACCAGTTGACAGTTGTTAAATTTTTTCAGGAATGCCATTTTCTTTTAATCATTTAGTAATTGCAACTTTATCTCGTACAAAAATTCCAGCCCCCCTTGGTATGACTTCACCTAACAAAATATCATAAGGGGTATATTTTTATCCTAACATTTAAATTATATGTGAGTATTGATTAAAAACAATGAAAATAAATTGTGACGGCCAAAAAGAACAATGAAAAAAAGTGTATTTTGGTATCCAATTTTTTTACAATTTCAATTTTGAATATTTAATTATTTGAAGTGTCTTTACAATCCACTAACTTTGACACCATTAATTTCAACAACAACAACAACAACAAAGCCTTTATCCCATTAGGTGGGGTCGGCTACATGGATCGCACGACACCATTGTGCTCTGTTGAAAACCATATCTTTAGGTATATTATTAATCAAAAGGTTTCTATCAATGACCTCATTAAGCGTTCGCTTTGACCTTCGGTGACCTCGTTTTACAGGACTCCATACGGCTTGATCAACCCTCCTCACTGGTGCATTCAACGGCCTTCGTTGAACATGTCCAAACCATCTCAAATGACTTTCTACCATTTTTCTTTCAATAGAGGCCACTCCAACTCGTTCACATATATGATTATTACGAATCTTAACTTTTCTTGTATGATCACACATCCATCTCAATATCTTCATCTCGACTACCCCCATTTTATGCTCATATAATCCCTTTAAAGCCCAACACTCACTACCATATAGCATTGTTGGTCTTATAGTAGTGCAATAGAACTTCCCTTTTACTTTATTAGGTACTTTCCGATCACAAATAACTCTAGTAGCTTTTCTCCATTTATACCATCAGTTTAAATTCTGTGATTGACATCTCCATAAATTTCACCATCTTGTTGTATAATTGATCCCAAATACTGAAATTTTGTCACTTGTGGAATGATTTCCCCCCCCCCCAATTTAACTTCCATTTCATTTTGACCTTGTCTCTTATCATACTTACAATACATATATTCAGTTTTGCTCCTACTTAGACGAAAACCCTTCACTTCCAAAGTCCGTCTCCATATCTCAAGTTTAGAATTAATTTCCTTCCTAGATTCAGCCAACAGAACTATATCATCCACAA
Organism: Inga leiocalycina; assembly: GCA_963242795.1. NCBI lineage: Eukaryota > Viridiplantae > Streptophyta > Magnoliopsida > Fabales > Fabaceae > Inga > Inga leiocalycina. The sequence goes on from OY725328.1 coordinate 58,651,499, forward strand.
AAAGCATGCATTTAGAGATCTCCTCTCTTATAGGCTCAGTTAGAACATCTACCACTAGGTTAAACAAATAAGGGCTCAAAGCTTATCCTTGATGTAGGTCAATCCTTATAGGAAAGTTCTTTGTTACACCTCCAGGCATTCTAATATTGGTAGTAACCTCTTCATTCATGTCCTGAATCGCTTTGATATATGCAAACCACACCCCCTTCTTTTCTAAGGCTTTCCAAAGTATATCTCTTGGCACACGGTTATATGTTTTTTTCCAAATCAATGACAATCATATGCAAACCTCTTCCTTTGCTCCTATATTTTTCCATAAACCCCCTTAATAAATAAATCGCTTTTGTTGTAGACATTCCTGACACCATTAATTTCATTAATAGAAAATATTGAGGATGCAGTTTTAAATACTTGAAAAAAATCTTAAACGAAGACATTTAACCCACTCATTCTTATTTTTTAAAAATTAAACTGAATATGTCTGTATTTAAAATTGGAATATCTACATTTTTTTGTTAATGAAACTAGACATTTTTTGTTAATGAAACTAACTGTGTTAGAGTTAGAACTTGGAAGACTGAAATTAAACAATACCTCATCAAAATTAAAAAATCAAATTAAAATCTTATTTAAATTTAGAGGAGCAAAGAAACATTTTGTTCATTATTTTGCATCAATACTTATATCATTTAAACGTTATGATAAAGATATTCTGGTACCACTGATGATATTTCGTTAAGTAATGTCATAAATTAAGGTGGCGTTGGGATTTTTGAAAGAGACAAAATTAAAAAGGATACATATTTACTAAATAATTCAAAGAAATAACATGGAATAGATCACAAGGAATAAATCTCATCCATGTAGAAAATGAAATAGCGTCCTCGGTAGGAAGAAGGCAGCAATGGTTTAAAGTTACTGGGGATCAGGATGTTTGCTGTTAGCAGCACAAGTAGGATAGTAATTAAATGAAGTATGGCAATGCATTGAAAAAGGCAATGAGCTTCCCTCCTCGTCCTTTGTACGAGCAGTGAGAACTCATCCCATCTGAACCATCCAGATGGAATCTGAATGATCTAGGTTTAATTTTTTTAAAAAAATTGATTTTAATGGGTAAAAAATTTAAAATAAAGATAATCTCTCAACTGAGATTTTTTAAAAAAATAATTTTTTATTTAAAAATAACTAATTTAAAAAATTAAATTTAAACCGTTCAAATCCAATCTGAACGGTCCAGATGGGACAAGCGCCATGTACCTATCCAAAAGATTGGTACCGAAATGGATTCCTTGAAAAAGCTTTTTGTCATACACCAATGCATTTGTGTTTTTCAAAACCGGTAGGTTAATGAGTCAAGGAACTTCAAATGTGATAAAGAGCTTGAGATTTGAGTCTTCTCCAATGCATAATACTATAATATTTCATTGAATTGTGAATCACAAGCCTTACAATTGAAAGCAAAATCCATAACATAAAAATCCCAACGGCATAAATCTCAAAATAATCTCTTCATTTAAATAATTAAATAGCATTCTGGTAATGCAGCGATGGTTTTTAACTTAAAATTTATTGGGTATTAGGAGGACGGCTATTAGCAGCAGAGATCCTTGAACCCCACTCAAGCAACTCTTTGCTGGTATCATCCTTGTGCACTATCACCTCAATTAAGCATAAGCTATCCTTCTTTAATTTGGACCTGTTGCTGCCTCAATTGCTTCTATCAGCTCCTCTTCACAAAATACCTACAAATTAAATATGTTTTAATTAATCATTAGCAGACATATGAATATAATTATTAGCCGTTTCCCATGTTACCAATAATGGTGAATTTTAGGAACAATATTATCGAATGTGCTATGCTGAGAGATCATATTCACCTTGGTAGTCCAGCATGTGCCTTCACCATTGTGAATGGCATCAACAAAGGCAGTGTAGTTCCAGTTCTTAATCACATTGTACGGCCCGTCGTGGATTTCGACTTCAATTGTGTATCCGCCATTGTTTATGAGGAAGATTATGGTCTTCTGCCCTTGCCTCAGCATATTGTAGATACCTCTTGTACAGTCATCTGCAAAAGCATTTTGAAAAACACGAAAACGAGCACCTGAATCAGTTACAAGCAGTGAAGTGTGAAACTTTTAAGTATTCATAACCTTCACTTGAAAACTCAAGTCTCAGTTGAAATTTTTTTTCCTTTTAAATGATGGAATTGGATTAAGACCAACTTGGAAGCTTCCATCACCAATGCAAGCAATGACTCGTTTCTCGGGAACAGCTTGTGCATAGCCGAGAGTGGCACCAACTGACCATCCTATTGATCCATACTGCATTTGGAACTCATAACTGTTTGTTCATTTCAAAAGATTCTCATCATCATTGTATATCGACGTTCAAAAACTTACAAAAAGTTCAAAAGATGTCCCATTCAATCCAAGCTTACCCGCAGCCCTTTGGCAGTTTCAGCTTTTGGCAGTTAAACCAAGAGTCTCCCGTGTCAGAAATAATAGCAGTTTCACTAGACAACATCTTTTTAATATGCTCAAACAAAATATTCACCCTCAAAGGTTCTTTAGGTTCTCCCCTCAAAGGTTTTCCCTCAGGAACAAATATCCTGTCAGTTTTCAAAGGAAGTGTGATTGTGCTTGATCCTCTTGGCAAGTTCCCAAGGAAATTGACAAATCCCTAATTTTATTATATATTTTACACTTTATTAAGGGATTTTGTCATAATTTCTGAGCTTAAAATGCATTCTTTGTGTTTAATTGAGATTAAGAGTAAATATATTAAATTAGGACTAAAAAGGGCAAAATTGTCATAAAATTTGTAATTACTCTTAATCATTTATTTGTTTGAGAAGATTTGATGTTGGGCAAATTATTTTTACTTGTAGGAACTTGGAAAATGGAATTAAAACTGAAAATGGCAGTTTGGGACTTTACTTTGAAAAATGCCAGATTGGTCCCACGAATTTGAGAAATTCCACTTTAGTCCACGAGTTAAACACAGCGTTTTGCAGCAAAAGCTTAGGTCTGAATCTGTGGAGCATCTGGGATAACCTGGAGCAGAGGCACGAATCAGAGAGGCCAGCCGCACAGTCCTCGACCTTGGGTTTTCAATCCATTTCATCACCGCCCCACTTCCATCTTCACCTTCCTTCTCCATTTTCGACCACCACTGTCCCAATTCCGTCATCCTCATCGGTGAGCATCATCCCGAGAAGAGCTGCCGCGAGCTGGGAGGAAGGGGCTGAGCACTCACCATCTCTCCGTTTCTCCAACCACACACCGCACCACCGCCCTCATCACGTTTTACCACCGTCACCCATCATCATCTCCGGTTCCCTCTCATCTTCAACCACTGTCAGCTTGGATTGTCCGATCTGGGAAGAGAAGCAGAGCAGAGAGACACAGAGGACGAGCATCTACCATCATCGGCGCCAATCCTCTTCTATCCTCGGTGTTCACTATCACTCCGTCAATCTTCACCGATCTCGCTTCCTGCAGTGTTGTCAACATTCAGCTTTGTTTCTGAATTCCGAGCCATACCGTGACTTCCCCTGTGTTCCTGAGTTCAATTTCAGATTTAATTCCATGTGTCTTATGGCTGAAACTGTGAATACATTCGGGAATTTGTTGATGGTTGGCAGTGGCTAATTTCCATAATCCCTTGTAGTAAGAGGCAATGGCATGAACTTGGAGTTTCAACAGGGGAGTTTTGCTCTTTCATTGTAATTGTGATTCCTAGGTCTTAGGATGAATTTTATAATATTGAATTGATTTATGTTGATATATTTAGAGAATTGGATGTGGCTTGGACCTTTGTTAGATACTTGATATTATGCTTAATTAGTTTAATTATCATTTCTTTATGTTGGTTAGTCATTGAATTAATGATTTTATGAATATTTTGTGCTAATTTCAAGGTGGCTTGGTTAGTGAATCAAGGGTATCTTGTGTTTACATTGGTTAATTGAGTATGAATTTATTAATTATATTTAGTATTGGGTTTTAACATCATTAATCTTGATTTTTCATATGGGTGGTCATTGTTAAATTAAGATTAATGAGAAAATCAAGCGGTAATGCGAGGTGGCTCGGTTATTGGATCAAAAGCTAAATATGATTTTTAAGTTCATTTAATTGCTAGAATGCTTAATCAATCTAATTTAGAGAGATTAATATGTAAGGTGGTTTGGTATTGATCAATCTATATTAGGCCTAGTTTAAGGGGTGGCCCTTAGAGCTATTTTGGAACTGGCATGATAAATCTCCTATAATCATTTTAAATGAGGATTGCTTGCACCATTGCTACGAGGGGTTGTTTATTCCATTATTGATTCCTTTACTTCTCTTATTTTATTAATTCCATTATCATTTCATTTCATATTTTCAAGAAAAATCCCAAAAAGAATTAGTTTAGAACAATTTAATTCTTGATTGTAAAAAGTAGTTGATAGTTAAAAAGACCAAAATTTTCCATTTTTAATCATTTCATGCTAATCATTGCACTTAGTTCTTAGATAATTAATAAAAGGCTCTTCGAGAGACGATCCGGGATTACACCCTATATTGAAATCCTTGGTTTAATTTTGAAGAAGGTTACCAAGACACAAAGCCGACAAAGCCTTATATTCCTTCAGAAATCCTTCATCAACACACACCCAAAAGCAGGCCCATTTCCGATGATAACCCGATCCGGCTGAAGAATGATGGCCTTCTCCTTCTCGAGAAGAAGTGAGTACCCAACAGAACTATAATCATTGAAAATGGGTCCAGCAAACAAGTATGCATCAGTAGATTCAACAATCTCAGCACAGAAAGCTGTGCTCACAGCACCCCAATAAGTACCAATGAAATGCGGGTGATGCTCAGGAACTAATCCTTTTGCTGATGGCATTACAGCAAATGCATAACCACAAGCATCAGCTAGTTCAACGAAGGCTTGGCTCGCATTAGCCACCCTCAGTTTTGGCCCTCCTACTAGTACTGGTTTCACTGCCTTGTTCAGGAATTCTGCAGCTGCTTCCACTGCTGCCTCCAAGCCCATTTTATTACTCAATCTGTCGCAAACCCAGAGAAATAAATTGCATTAAGGCATATTGTCAAACGCAAGTTTGCTCCTTTTTTTTGAGTGGAGCATCCGGTATCCTAGATCTACCTCCTTTTAACTCGGAGGATTTTTGGGGTCCAAACTAATCCGAATCAAGTCGGGTATGACCACAAGTGCGGTCAAACTCTATGTTAAGGTACTGAGTAAAGTAATAGATAAATGGGAAAGTTAGATGATAATTTGAGAATTTATGTTGAGAAGGATAAAGGTATTTTGATATAAAAAGCAAGCAAGAATCTCACCTTCTCTCGAAAACAGCCCAATACTCTGTTATAAAGAAAAAACAAGCATCTCACTAAGTCTCTAAGAACAGTCCTGGAGAATCCCTTAAACCAATTTACTCTTTGAATATTCCATGCTTTATTGAATAAACCAAAGGCCAATTTATAGGAATACAAAGAGAGATAAAAATCTAATTCAAAATTCAAACTAGAAAATCTAAATAATATAAAAAATACTAAAATAATATCTAAAATCCTATTCAAACTAGGAAATCCGAATAATATATGAAATACTAAAATAATATCTAAATTCTAGTTACTAAATCCTACTTGTGGATATTCCACTTATTCTGAAATATCTAAAATAATAAATAATATTGATAAAATATCTTAAATCCTATTTGTGGATAATCCACTTATTTTCAGATTTCCTAAAATGATAATATATAAAAAAAACAAACTCAATTAATAAAATAAATATTAATAAAATCAGACTATATCATTATCCCCTCCTTGTAAATTTGCCTTGTCCTCAAGGCAAAACGAAAAAATTATCTTCCTTGTATGTCTGGAGGTTTAGGCAGAGGTGGTAGGAAGGCAATATAAGTTGTATTAGCAACTCTAAATAAGACTCCAAAAGGAATAGTAGACCAAACAAGAAGACACACGCCAAATAGCAATTCTTTAAATACAAAATCATGTTTGAACCCATTGTCTACAAGAATTAGAATTTTATGACTCTGGACAGTACTCTTCATCATTGAAGCAAAAGACTTGCATATTTTGGTGTTGAAGGAGATTCCTGCAACATTTCCTCTTAATTCGGTCTTGACTTCTACTACTAAGGGAGGCATAACCTCTTTGACCTCTCTAGTGATCTTCATTGTTGAAAAGCTTGATTTGCAGCAATGGCCTGGGCAAAAGATGTCTCCACATTGATAGCACACTTCCTTCTCCCTCCTAATTTGAGCTTCCGTATCTAGTTGAGTTGTTCCCGTTGAAGCCGATTGTAATACCCCGAATTTTGAGACTCGAGGCTAGAGAATAAGCCTGAGATTAGTGGATTGCTAAGCCCCGGTTTAGCAAGATCCCAAATTGTGATTAGGAGTTAATGGCTACAAAAGTGGACGTGGTTAGTGATTAATGAACCTTTTTAGAGAATATAAAGTGGATTGTAGTCGCTTGTGTTATGAGCAACGCCAAAACCCTATATTTGAGTTCAATTGTGGATTAACATTCAAATTGACTTAGAATAGAGGGAATAATTGAATGGGGTATTGTGATGGAAATGGTGTCATGTTGTGGTATTTAATCATTGGAATTGTTTTAAATTGGATTGGACACATTGGTTGCAAAATTGGAAATGCTGTCCAGTGTGAATTCTGTCTGGGCAGTCTTATCGTGTGGATGTTTTGACTAGGAAAATGATGTCAGAAAATTATGAAACGTTCCAGTCTTATAGTTCACATCTCAAGCTTCAAAATGGACATATAATTTGTGCCATTTCATTTTGTGAACCGGGAGATATGACTGTCCAAAGTTTGAGGTCAAAAATGGACTCTGTTTTGGGGCAGTGATGAAATTTGTGTAATTCTGGAATTGTGTGGTGATTTTTAGTAATGGCCAATATTTTTCCTATAAAGAGGACTTAAATACCTTTCATTTGGCTTTGGGATCACCTCATTTAGATTTTTCTAGAATTAGTTATGATTTTTCAAAGTTTGGGCAGAAAATCTGCCAGAAAATCCGAAAATGGGAATTATGACATCATCTCATTAAAAGATGACATCAGCATGGAATTAAATATATTCTCATCTTCTTCAGCTATCATTTTCTGTCGTGATGAACCAGCTGAAACTTGTGAGAGAAAGTTGAGAGCTCTTAGAGAGAGAAAGAGGAGGAATCTCACAAGGTAAGCCGATTTCTCCGACGATCTAGCTCCTAACGCGTATAACCTTGCTTCTAAGCTTCTCTTTCATGTTCTTTAAGGTGTTGGAAGCTCAATTTCCATTGTTTAAAAGGGGCTAGGGTTCAGCCATATTGAGTAAAAGCCAGAGGGAGCTTGAGGTAACTTCTGAAACTTCAATGTTTGATTGTTCTGGCTGCTGTGGTTGATTTAATCGGTGAAATTTCACCGGATTGTCTTTGTTTGTAAATTTGGAAAATGGGTTGGCCTAGGTGTTATGCTGCCCAAATTGATACTAAATGGTAGTTCTAACCCAATGTAATGGTTAATAAAGTGGTTAGGAGTAGAAAGAAACGCGTTTACGGAGCCGAAACCGAAAAACCCCAATTTTTCCCAGAATACTTGAGAATTTCGGCCAGCTCTAGAAATGGGTCTTAGAGTTGGATTTTCAATGATTTGATGGTTCCATTGAGTTCAGGAGCGAAAATTAGGTGGGGTTACAGTTGGCCACTTTTTCGGAAAAGGCCGAAAAAGCATAATTACAAAAACGCCCCTGAAACCCTTAAAGTGGGGCTGCCAAGGGTAGATTTGTAAATTGACATTGAATTTGATAATTCCGAGTCCGGAAATGGATTCCTTGGGTGAAAATATATTAGAATAGCCCATGTCAATATTTCAAGAAAAGTACAGCCGGACCGGGTACGGCGGGGCCGGGCCGGGTCCCCGGGGGTATTTTAGTAAATTTTCAATATAGCCTCATATAACCCCCAGAAACACTATGGAAGTGTCTAAATAGTACATTTGACATTGTAAGATCGAATGTGAAGCCCCGAGTTGCTGGCACGTAAATCGAGGAGAAAAGACTGGAGGTAGGGAACTTATCTCTCCTGCATGCTCTGATAACTGTATTAATGTGTTGATGCATGTTGTTGCTTTGCTTGATTATGTGGAACATGTATGAATTATTTGAAGCTATGTTTCAATATATGCTATGGCCATATGTGTATCGTTCGAAGCATTGAGCTTATAGATTTGTTATTGTATGTGTGCATGAGTTATGTGATGCAAGCATGTCATGCATTAAACACTTATCTTGCCTGCATATTGATAATGTTTCCCTACTGAGATTCTCTCGAATCTCACCTTCCCCTACCAACAATTTAGACAGGGTAGGTGGATCGAGGATGGAGTAAGCAATCAAAGGTGACGGGACTCGTTCGGGTTGTAATCTTGTGATAGGTGGTTATCAATGCATGTTTGGGATTAAGTATATTTGGATATATAATTGTGTAGGTTGGAATGTATATTCGAGTATGTATTTGATATGAGAATTTGTGTAATCCCTTATTTGGAAAATTGTAAAGGGCGAATATGCCCTGTAAGGCTTGAATTAATGTAAGGAACCCGGGATTGCCGGGATTATTACATTGCGTGGAGGGAGCGGCAGGACTCATTCGAGATGAGATTGTGTAATCCCCATTTGAAGAATTGTAATGGGCAATTGTGCCCTGTATATCTTTAGCGAAGGTATGTACCCGAGATTGCCGGGATGATTATGTTGTGCACTCTGATATTTATATGAATATGATTTATCTTCGCGTAGTAATTGTATTCGAAATGTGAATATGAGACCAAGTTTATAAATGATTTCGAAAGGTATTTTTGAAAACCCCATCATGTGATGGGTTAGTAAATGTTATTTGATTATTATTGGTCTCTATTTCATTTTAATTGTGTATTTCGGATATAATTACTGAGGGGGTTACATTTTGGTATCAGAGCTGCCGTTCCTGGCAAGTAAAGGATTTGCTAGGATAATGGCAGTAGTTACTGCCTTAAGTCATAGAGAATGGCTTTGTTTGTTGTGTTATACACATTATGGTCCCTGCTGGTTGTGGATATATGTGATTGATGGACTGTGTATACATTAGTTGTGTTGTGGATATGGTGAGTCAGTATGATTCACCCGAGGACTTGAGGTTAAGACTTTGAGAACTAAATTGAATGGTGATCCAAGGATCAGACTCAATAGCTGGGCTGATTCTTAGGAGTTTGACTTGACCTGGATGGTCCATGGTACCAGGATGTGGTACTAGATTGGCATTGAAATGTGTATCAGGTATCCTGAGGTTGCTAGTGTTCATCTAGCACAGGTAAAAGTGATTCTGCGGAGAATTTGAATTTGAAAGAGTTACCTACGAGGATTCGAAGTGGAGAAGGCAACCTACGGGGAGTTCTGATCGGAGAGGGCTACCTACGGCGACGTCTGATCGAAGCGGCTATTGTGTGTTTATTACCTGCGGCCCACTGGGGGTGTGTATGGCACACAGTGGGAGGACCGTGCCTTCAGGCCGGTGGAGATACGGGGAATATGTGAGTCCTGGGTGAAATGTGAGTAACCCAGCTGCCTGCCAGGCTCAGTGTAAGGGCCGGCCAGCGGAGCCCTGGTACGTAGTTGATCAGGGGGTGGGCACTCTGAAGGGGTGTGACAATATAAAAAAAAATTGTGATAGCCGCCGTGACGACAAACCCTAGTGTGCAGCTGCCGTGACGACAAACCTTAGTGTGCACTCACCATGATGTTGAATCGTAGAATAGAGCTCTGGGAACGTTGGGAGTATGGGATCTCAACGAAGTACTGGTTGTGGCTTTGAATGATTCAAGTTGAATCGGGCCAAGGTCTGACACAGGTGAATATATGTTGTGAATGTTTTCAGTTGTGGTAGGAGATTCCTATGGGACTTCTGTTAAATCAACTTGAAATTGTTAAAGCATAGATGAGGAGATTGACCTCAGAGTGTGTAGCGGAAGCGTAGAATGTGATATGTTTGAGAATTGTGTTGAGCAGAAGCTCGAGGTTACCGTGAGAATGATGTGTTAATCATGGCTTCGGGAGGTAAAACTTCGAAGTCCGGATTATTTTGTGAGAAGGGGTCTTGAAGGATCCCAGTATATGAAAAGAATTCGCAATGTTGAAGGTGAAGTTGTTAATATGCCTGGTTCCAGCTTGTTACGATTGTGTACGGTGAGTCCATCTCCCCGGTTGGGCCGGATCGGTTTGGTCTGGTGGGCTGCGCCTGATAGGCATAGGCTCAGGATGTGACTGATATTTGTGAGTCTCTCACCTGCGGCCGCATGGGGTGATTCCTATGGCAGAGGACCGTTCCTTCGGGGCGGTGGTGATACGAGGGACAGGTTATTTGTGAAGGCCAACAGGCCAGTTGTGGAAGCCGAAAGGCTATGTGTGAGCACCGCTACGCTAATAGTCCCTGAGTAGCTAACAACGGTTCGGGTTAGATTGTGTGTCTTCCCGGCGGAGAAAGGGGATGAGGGTAGGGTGTGATTATGGATCTACTATTGTGAGCCTGAATGGCTATGTGTGTGCACTTCCACGTCAATAGTCCCTGAGTAGCTAACAACGGTTCGGGTAAGACTGTGTGTCTTCCCGGCGGAGAAAGGGGATGAGAGTGGAGTGTGATTGTGAATCTGCAACAGTTGTAAATAAGCTGGGAATGGGGTATAGTTGTGTAGCAGAGCAGAACTAATTCAGCTGATGGCTAATTCGACTACATGATTGGGGGTTCTCGTTTGTGAGGGCAATTACCCCGGCATGGCCAGCATGGCTAGCCACCACATTGGTTGTACTGGTATTGACCCAAGGCCGAAAGGCGGTGCGTAAAATTAGAATCTGCAATGTACATTTGATAAGGAAGTGGATTTTCTTGTGAGTCCTGGGTGAAATGTGAGTAACCCAGCCACTGTTGCGGGGCATCCCCAGCGGGGGGTAAAACTGGGGTGGGCACCACCGGCACGGGGCATCCCTAGAGGGGGTAAAACCGGGGTAGGTGTGACAATAATTGAGTAACCCAGCCACCGTCGCGGGGCATCCCCAGCGGGGGGTAAAACCGGGGTGGGCACCACCGGCACGGGGCATCCCTAGAGGGGGTAAAACCGGGGTGGGTGTGACAATAAAAGGCGCCTGGATAGAAGAGACTGAGACTCTAGGTGGGCCATTATGGTAGGGTGCTTCGGATAGAAGAAATTGAGATTCCGGAGTGACCAGATGATGTAATATTGTGTTGATACCTAAAAGTCCCGGTTACCACTAGCGGAGTTACTGGTGGGTGTACGGGTGAGGGTAAAGCTGTGAAAGTGGATATAGCGAATGCTGAAATGTTTATGTATACAGCTAAGGCTGTCGTTTGATATCTTGAGGTTGTGGTGTTTACTCCCGGAAGGGGTAACCAGATTGAGTTGAGCAGAGTGGTGGCCTATGCTGCCTAACTGCCAAAATCTTAAGATATGGCTCATGATTTAGAGCCTCTGGATATTGAGATGCACTAGCTACTCATGAATTGGGGGGCTTGCGACGATTGTGATTATGTGATGATGGTTTTGTGGCAATCGTGCGTGGAGGCGATTGTATTTGTTTGACACCATGTGGTGATTGTGTTTGTGCGGCAATCGTGAAATGGGCCGATTGCAATTTGTGGCAACTGAGTTGCATTCATTGTTTGAGATTCTTGCGAGAATTGGATTTGTGGATTATTGGTTGTGTGTGGTTGGTCTAAAGGGGACCATCCAATGTGAAATGAATTGTGACACGAAAGCTGTCGTGAAGAAGCATCCGTAGTTTGTGGATTAAGTGGTTCGACAAATTTCGAGGACGAAATTTATTGAACGGGGGGAGAAATGTAATACCCCGAATTTTGAGACTCGAGGCTAGAGAATAAGCCTGAGATTAGTGGATTGCTAAGCCCCGGTTTAGCAAGATCCCAAATTGTGATTAGGAGTTAATGGCTACAAAAGTGGACGTGGTTAGTGATTAATGAACCTTTTTAGAGAATATAAAGTGGATTGTAGTCGCTTGTGTTATGAGCAACGCCAAAACCCTATATTTGAGTTCAATTGTGGATTAACATTCAAATTGACTTAGAATAGAGGGAATAATTGAATGGGGTATTGTGATGGAAATGGTGTCATGTTGTGGTATTTAATCATTGGAATTGTTTTAAATTGGATTGGACACATTGGTTGCAAAATTGGAAATGCTGTCCAGTGTGAATTCTGTCTGGGCAGTCTTATCGTGTGGATGTTTTGACTAGGAAAATGATGTCAGAAAATTATGAAAAGTTCCAGTCTTATAGTTCACATCTCAAGCTTCAAAATGGACATATAATTTGTGCCATTTCATTTTGTGAACCGGGAGATATGACTGTCCAAAGTTTGAGGTCAAAAATGGACTCTGTTTTGGGGCAGTGATGAAATTTGTGTAATTCTGGAATTGTGTGGTGATTTTTAGTAATGGCCAATATTTTTCCTATAAAGAGGACTTAAATACCTTTCATTTGGCTTTGGGATCACCTCATTTAGATTTTTCTAGAATTAGTTATGATTTTTCAAAGTTTGGGCAGAAAATCTGCCAGAAAATCCGAAAATGGGAATTATGACATCATCTCATTAAAAGATGACATCAGCATGGAATTAAATATATTCTCATCTTCTTCAGCTATCATTTTCTGTCGTGATGAACCAGCTGAAACTTGTGAGAGAAAGTTGAGAGCTCTTAGAGAGAGAAAGAGGAGGAATCTCACAAGGTAAGCCGATTTCTCCGACGATCTAGCTCCTAACGCGTATAACCTTGCTTCTAAGCTTCTCTTTCATGTTCTTTAAGGTGTTGGAAGCTCAATTTCCATTGTTTAAAAGGGGCTAGGGTTCAGCCATATTGAGTAAAAGCCAGAGGGAGCTTGAGGTAACTTCTGAAACTTCAATGTTTGATTGTTCTGGCTGCTGTGGTTGATTTAATCGGTGAAATTTCACCGGATTGTCTTTGTTTGTAAATTTGGAAAATGGGTTGGCCTAGGTGTTATGCTGCCCAAATTGATACTAAATGGTAGTTCTAACCCAATGTAATGGTTAATAAAGTGGTTAGGAGTAGAAAGAAACGCGTTTACGGAGCCGAAACCGAAAAACCCCAATTTTTCCCAGAATACTTGAGAATTTCGGCCAGCTCTAGAAATGGGTCTTAGAGTTGGATTTTCAATGATTTGATGGTTCCATTGAGTTCAGGAGCGAAAATTAGGTGGGGTTACAGTTGGCCACTTTTTCGGAAAAGGCCGAAAAAGCATAATTACAAAAACGCCCCTGAAACCCTTAAAGTGGGGCTGCCAAGGGTAGATTTGTAAATTGACATTGAATTTGATAATTCCGAGTCCGGAAATGGATTCCTTGGGTGAAAATATATTAGAATAGCCCATGTCAATATTTCAAGAAAAGTACAGCCGGACCGGGTACGGCGGGGCCGGGCCGGGTCCCCGGGGGTATTTTAGTAAATTTTCAATATAGCCTCATATAACCCCCAGAAACACTATGGAAGTGTCTAAATAGTACATTTGACATTGTAAGATCGAATGTGAAGCCCCGAGTTGCTGGCACGTAAATCGAGGAGAAAAGACTGGAGGTAGGGAACTTATCTCTCCTGCATGCTCTGATAACTGTATTAATGTGTTGATGCATGTTGTTGCTTTGCTTGATTATGTGGAACATGTATGAATTATTTGAAGCTATGTTTCAATATATGCTATGGCCATATGTGTATCGTTCGAAGCATTGAGCTTATAGATTTGTTATTGTATGTGTGCATGAGTTATGTGATGCAAGCATGTCATGCATTAAACACTTATCTTGCCTGCATATTGATAATGTTTCCCTACTGAGATTCTCTCGAATCTCACCTTCCCCTACCAACAATTTAGACAGGGTAGGTGGATCGAGGATGGAGTAAGCAATCAAAGGTGACGGGACTCGTTCGGGTTGTAATCTTGTGATAGGTGGTTATCAATGCATGTTTGGGATTAAGTATATTTGGATATATATATAATTGTGTAGGTTGGAATGTATATTCGAGTATGTATTTGATATGAGAATTTGTGTAATCCCTTATTTGGAAAATTGTAAAGGGTGAATATGCCCTGTAAGGCTTGAATTAATGTAAGGAACCCGGGATTGCCGGGATTATTACATTGCGTGGAGGGAGCGGCAGGACTCATTCGAGATGAGATTGTGTAATCCCCATTTGAAGAATTGTAATGGGCAATTGTGCCCTGTATATCTTTAGCGAAGGTATGTACCCGAGATTGCCGGGATGATTATGTTGTGCACTCTGATATTTATATGAATATGATTTATCTTCGCGTAGTAATTGTATTCGAAATGTGAATATGAGACCAAGTTTATAAATGATTTCGAAAGGTATTTTTGAAAACCCCATCATGTGATGGGTTAGTAAATGTTATTTGATTATTATTGGTCTCTATTTCATTTTAATTGTGTATTTCGGATATCTTACACCGATGTTGTGTTTTGAGTTAGTTGCGAGGATGATACAACTAATTTATTTTGGTTTGATGAATCAGACACATATTGTACATCCCCTGTTGTTGCAGAACTGGGTTGTGTTATGCGAATCTGGGTGCTTAAGTGATTCAGCTTGGGCCCACATGATAACATAAGCTTCTCATATTTTAGGGCTAGGTGAGTTGCTTCATACAAAGTATGGGGCCTACAAATCCTCAATTCAACTCTTAATTCCTCCTTTAGGCCGCCTAGGAAAACTCCAAGAAGGCAGTGTTGTGGCCAATTTTTGACTCATGCTGAACGTTTAGCAAACTCTAAGCTATATTCTCTAACACTCCCCATTTGTTGTATGCTACAAAGTTACTCATCAGCGCTTTTCAATTCTATTGGCCCATAATGTTCCAATAATACCTCTACTAGTTCATCCTAATAGAGAATTGTACGCTCCATGCTAATGGTGATGAACAAATCATAAGCATCGCCCTCTAAATGCCTAGATGCGATATCGACTTTGAAATCTTCAGAAGTTGGATAAAGCCGAAAATAATTCTCAGCCTCTGAAATCCATGACTTTGGATCTCCACCATTATATTTCGGAAAGTATCTTTTAGATGACGGATGAGAATATGTTAAAAGGGGTGGTGATATTATAAATTTGTGAAAAGGGTGAATGGAACGGGTAAGTAACATTTTTAGATCGAACGGCTCTAATACCATTTGCTAAGGTACTGAGTAAATTAATAGATAAATGGGAAAGTTAGATGATAATTTGAGAATTTATGTTGAGAAGCATAAAGATATTCTGATATAAAGAGCGGGCAAGAATCTCACCTTCTCTCGAAAACAGCCCAATACTCTGTTATAAGGAGAAAGCAAGCATCTCACTAACTCTCTAAGAACAGTCCTGGAGAATCTCCTAAACTAATTTACTCTCTGAATATTCCATGCTTTATTGAATAGACCAAAGGCCAATTTATAGGAATACAAAGTGAGATAAAAATCTAATTCAAAATTCAAACTAGGAAATCTAAATAATATAAAAAATACTAAAATAATATCTAAAATCCTATTTAAACTAGGAAATCCGAATAATATACGAAATACTAAAATAATATCTAAATTCTAGTTACTAAATCTTATTTGTGGATATTCCACTTATTCTGAAATATCTAAAATAATAAATAATATTACTAAAATATTTTAAATCCTATTTGTGGATAATCTACTTATTTTCAAATTTCCTAAAATGATAATAAAAAAACAGACTCAATTAATAAAATAAATATTAATAAAATCAGACTCTATCACTCTACCACCAAATATTTAACCTTGTTTGTTGCGTATTTTGCTCCTTTGTTGATCAAGCTAGGCTATTTCTTTTTTGTATGTGTGTGAACAACAAAAGAGAGAATGATGAAGAAGGACAGAAAAATTACCTTGGAGACAGAGAAAATGGAACAGGCTCGCGACTAAAAGTGGGGTGAGGAATTGCACTCAAGTTACAGAAATGTGAAATAAAAGCCCTTATAGAAGGAAATATCTGTTGAACACGAAACTTGGACAAAAAGAAAGAAACAGACACAGAAAATAGTACAGTACGGTTGTACCAGAAAATGTAATTATTGGCTTATTGCATGAGTGGGAAATTGTTATTTTGTGCTCAGTGAAATGATACCACTGTACAGTACTATTTTGGGAGAATGACAGTGAAGTCACAAAAAAGAGAAGAAATGAAGAAATGGTCCCTATAGATTGCAAAATGAAAAAATGGTCCCATGGAGTTGTCAATACAGGCTCCTGGAGTTGTCATATTAACAACTCCAGGAGCCTGTATTGACAACTCCATGGGACCATTTTTTCATTTTGCAATCTATAGGGACCATTTTTTCATTTTATTTCTTGCATGGGACCTAAGTGTAAATCTCCCTACTATTTTCTTTATTTGTTTGTTTCTTTTTTTTAAGTTTCGTGCTCAACAAATATTTCCTTCTGTGAAAAATTCATTTATTTGACACTTCAAGAATGCAACCAAAAATCCAAGCCAAAAAATAAGTGGGAAATTAAGTTATTTTGTACTTAGTGAAATTATATTCAATGTTTTATTTGTATTTAAAAAATCATTTTACTTAGGTATTAAAAATCTAGTTTGATTCTACTCATTATTTTGCAAGAATGATACTTAGGTATTAAAAAATTAATTCATTTGAACACAAGCTACATTATTAGTGGACTCCCTTTGCTACTATCAATGTCTAAAAACTTCTCTTTTGTGGATCAAGCATTGTGCAATCTATCCTTTCTCTCTCAAGAATTGGTTTCATACATTGACAAATCCTTTATTAACTTGGCTATTATTCAATCAGATCATATCAATGTGGTGATGTAGGATACTCAGGAGTTGCTCAAAGACTTCCTTTCTTTTAAAATCTGTATTACTAATTTTAAGTTTTTTTTACAAGACTTAATATCTTACATTTTAGCTTGGTTTCTTTTTTTTTTTTCTTTATGAGACTTGATAATAGTATATCATTTTCTCATTTTTCAAAAAATAAAGTAACAAACATAAATGAATAATTTGTAACTGACATTCCCAAATTTATAATTATTTGAATGACTATTTGCACTTTATTTTTTTTAATATTTCTTTAAATTTAACTATTGTTAAATCAATTTTCGGATTTAGGTGCCATTTCTTCACCTATTTTAAATGTTACCGCACATGCATATTGCCCGGTAGCTCCCAGAGTCCCAGTCTAGTTATATGTAAGGGTCGATTTCAAGAAATTGTATTGAAAGAAAATTACATTATCCAAAAAACTTAAATCTTAAAAATTAAGGAAGGAATTCAATACCTTGTGTTTAAGTTTTATGAATGACAAAATCATGTTTTTTTTCAAAAACAAAAAAACAAAATCTCGTATTCCTTGTTTGTCTGTGTACACAGTCTCGAACCTGCAAAATCTCTTATTCCATTTGTTCTAAATACAATTAGATAAATAAAATATATAGATAGATGTAGAAGCATTTGAATTTAAGTTTTAAGGTGTTTTTTTTTTTTTGATATTATGATATAATATTTTTTGGATTGATGTTTTGATATCACTCTGGTCCTATATAAGTCTGAATTAACTAACTCTCACATACCAAAAAGAGTTAGTTAACTCATTAAATATGAGCTAAATTTTCAATGTTTTCTTCATTTATGATTGATTCTAAGAGTTAACATAAATAAATTATTTTTATTTATTGCAATTAACGAGGGCAAAATTATAAAAATCACATTTATTATCCTCAAACTTGACTTATAATAAGAACCAAAATTTTTTATTAAAATGTACTTATCGAAAGTGATATAAGATATTATGATATATTGATATAATATTGATTCAATTGTTTATCATTTATTTGGACCTTTCCTCCTTTTCGAGTTTTCGGGCAGATTTTGCCCGAAAATTATGTGGAGATGATTATGGAAGTCGATATTAAAACACACGCTTCGCTCTTACACCATATTAGAGAGAAATTTCCCTAAACAAATAATATTAAAATATACAAATTTAATGTATTGAAATTTAAAATTATGAGCTTTAAATTTATGATGATATATGAATGACAATGTTTTACACATAGTTATAATTTTAACTTAAGGTTAAAGAATTATAATTATACCTTTTGAAAACACACATAATAACTTTTATCAATGAAGTGAGGTTTTATTTTTTTCAAATTTTAAATAATGTTAATATGATAGGCTATGAAATGACCTAAAAGTTATCGTTTTTAACTTTATTAGTTTAGAAACATTTTATAAATTTGTAATCTCATAAAATGCGAATGATAGACTGTCAAAAACGTTTTATTTCTCACACCAACCATTGGATGAACTCAATACTCTTTAAAAATAATCGTCTGAATGATAAAAAATTTCTTATTTGGTAAAGCTGATGGAATCCAATTTAAAATGAAAAGATAACAATATTAAAATACCCATTTTATACACATTTTTGAAATATTTTACAAATTTGTAATTTCATAAATACAAAATGATAGAGGATAAACTCAATACTTTTCAGACAAAATCTTTGGAATGAGAAAAAATGTGCTAGA
Organism: Inga leiocalycina; assembly: GCA_963242795.1. Classification (NCBI taxonomy): domain Eukaryota; kingdom Viridiplantae; phylum Streptophyta; class Magnoliopsida; order Fabales; family Fabaceae; genus Inga; species Inga leiocalycina. Next base: position 58,670,198 of record OY725328.1, read on the forward strand.
AAATTCCTTATTCGGTAAAGCTTGAATAAAAATTCAAAAGAATAGTTGACATTTAAATAATATTTTATAGCTTCCAAAGGATGAACCCAATACTCTTTCAGCAAAATGTTTGGACTTGTGAGCAAGGTATTAAAACTCGGACCGGACATTGAACTGATCGGGGTATTAGGTTAAGGGTTAGTGGGTTAGACCGGGGCCAAACCGGAGTTAAATCGGGACCAAACCGGTGAGAAATTGAAAATTTTAGACTTATAGTATGAAATTCTAAAGGAAACATTTTTAAAAATATGAACCCGGACCGGACCGGGAACCGGACCAGTTTACCGGCCGGTTTACTGGTTTCCAAGCCGGACCGGCCGGTCTGATCCGAGTTCAATAACCTGGCTTGTGAGTGAGAAAAATGTGCCAAGAAGCTTGAATATTCTAAATGAAAAGAAGAAGTGTGACATCTTAAGGATCCGTTAGATTAATTAATAACACTTGACCGCTTGACTGCTATAAAAATAAAAACTTTTACGAAAGACTAGGGTAATAAGTGGGAGAATTACATTCAGATTTTAAGGAAGAAGAGAAATGAAGAAATGGTCCCAACAGATTGCAAAATGAAAAAACGGTCTCATGGAGTTGTCAATACAAGCTCATGAAGTTGTTAACGAATTGTCAATACAGGCTCATGGAGTTGTTAATGGGACCATTTTTTTCATTTTGTAATCTACAAGGAGTATTTCTTCATTTTTTTTCTTCCATAGGACCTAAGTGTAATTCTCTCTAATTAAATTATGGTGAAAAAAGGTAAAAAGGTAAAAACATTTGGATTCATATATCTTTAAAAAAAAATATGAATGTTAGCGATGGATGTAAGAAGCAACAAATCAATTGTAAAAGTAAAGAATGACTTTAATATTAAATAAAAATATCTTGGCCCTAAATATAATACATTTTTTATATTTATCAAGGAGAAGGAGGAATGAGAAAGATTATTAGAGTGCTTTAAAAAATGCATACCATATTAACTACCTTAACTAATTTCCTTAATCTAATTAAGTTAGATTAATATATCTTAAATTAAAGACATGAAGGAGTACTTTATATGGGTCTTTTTATTATGGCCATTTTCTCTTTTCGCTTGTTGAATTGTATGTGAGGGGAAATGGGTCTTTCCATTTCTCTTATCGTCTACTTCCCTCCACTTCTTTATTTATATCATTAGATTAGTTCTGACAGTTGAAATTTGATATCCTATGAAAATCTTATTGTAATATTAATTAGCAAAAACTGTAAATAAATAAATTAAAATAATTAAAATATAATATGAAAATTTCACATCTGTAAGCTTTTATTAAAGTATTCTATATATTTTTTTATTTTTTATATAACATTAAATCTCAACTGTTAGAATTGATCTAATGGTATAAGTGAAGAAGTAGAGAGAAATGGATGCTAAGGAAAATAGAGAAACTCTTATCCCCTGTGTGAGGGGCAACGTGTCATCAACTTGTTCTGAGCTGCAAGGAACCGAAAGCATGTGGCGAGGTGGAAACGATGGGTGGCAAGTCAATAAATTTGGACAAAATAAAGGTATTAGTCAAATAAAGAATTTTGGTCATTATTACTACAAGTGTCTAAATTTCTATAACACCCCAAATTTTATTCATCAAAAGTATATTGTAATTATTTTATATATTCAATGAAATGGTGAATATTTAAGGTCAAATGAATTAAATATTGAAATTTGAATAATGTTTTTAGTGAAATCGCCTGCTAAGCAATGAGTTTGTCACGTGGTTTTAGAAGACCAAATGATGAGAAAAAATTATGAAATTTTATATAGTGAAAGTAGACATCCTAAGCTTTAATTTGATAGGTCATATGAATCAATTGAAGCTATGTACAAAAATATATGAATTTTTTAACTTAGTCTAGAAAATCTGGAAAGTCTCTGGAGCAGCGGTCAAAGAAATAAAATCTGGGAATGATATGCTTCTAGCTTGCTAAAGTGCATATTTTTCCTTGAAACTAGACTCAATAAGGGTTCCATAGCCTTTGGAATCACTCTGAAATGATGTCTACAAAATTAGTTATGATTTTTCAAAATTAGGGCAGAAAATCTACCAGAATTGGCATTATTCTGAAAATTGAAAATAAAATGTGTTAGAAATTGATTGATGGAATTAAAGATTCCAAGTGTCATGATCATATGAGGAGGGGATTAAATTATAATTGATGTGGATGAGCACATGTCAAATTGCATTAAAATAATGCTACATGGACATAGTGATCATGATAAGTGATGGTAAGGGATTAACTTGAGTGCGAGGTTGAGTGCAAGTTTGGTTTAGTTGGAAGAGCATTCATTTGGTTAGAAGAGCAAGAGGGAGGAAGTTAGTTCAAAACCAATGGTAAGCTTAATGGAATAAGTTTGTCATGATATGAAGGAGGTATGGGTTGTGATATGAAGGAGATAAGAGTTGGTACAAGTGTCCTCAAGTGTCATCATATGAGGGACTTTTTAATAATTTAGTAATCAAGGAAAATGAGAGATATTTTAGAAACACTTCCTTCATCTTTCCTTGTCATTTCTCACACCTAGACACTCAAGAAGAGAAAGAGAAAGTGTCATAAAATTGAGCCAAGTACATGTAGTGTCATAAATAGGATTTTTGTAATAAACTTAATGAAGGAAAATGGTAGGATATTTTAAAGTGCTTGGACATCTTTCCTTCCTTCTCATTTTCGTTCTTAACACACCAAGAGAGAGAGAGAGAGGGAGGGGGGAGCTTGAAGAAAATCTAGAAAGAAGGAGTAGCCAAGAGGAAGAGAAAGATCAAGGTAAACTTGGGATTTCTTAAGGTTTGTCTTCCAAACTTGTGTAGTCTCTTCTCTAAACTCTTATTCTCTATGAAAACCCATCATTTAGCAATCAAATCTTGGGCTTAAGGAGAGAGGAGGAGGACGCCTAGAAAGAGGAAATCCAAGAACTCAAGAGGTAGCTACACCAAACTTGAATCTATACTAGTATGAAGTTGTTGGTTATTGTTGTTGGTTTTGGTGATTCTTGGTCAAGTTGTGAATTTGGAAAGCCCTAACCCTAAGGCTTTGTTTGGTTGGAGGTTAGGTTAGGTTGGGGTGGGGTTGGTTTTGTTTGGTTGGAGGTTAGGTTAGGTTGGGGTAGGTTAGGGGTAAAAAAGTGGTGTTTGGTTGGAAGGAGGTTAGGTTAGGTGTTGGATGTTTTTTTGTCTTCTAGTGGTAACCTAACCTAGGTTGTAAACCCTCCAAAATTGGGGTTTTTCCTAGGTGAGAGAATATTTATCTTCAATTGTGACTAAATTGCCCATGACAATTTTTTAAAATTCCAATACTGCCCTCCCCTTTAAAACTTGACCTCCTGATTCAACGAACTTTTCAAATAATAATAATTTTATAAATAATTATTTATATGCTTACACGAATAATTATTTTATAAATAATAATTTTATATAAATAATTATTATTAATAAATACATTATAAAAGAAGAAGGAAAATATGTAGAAGGACATTTTAACCTCATCTAACCTAACTTAACTTAAATAAACCTCACTTAACCTAACCTTCGTTGAACCAAACAACATTATAACCTCTTTTAACCTAACTTAAGTAAACCTCACTTAACCTAACCTTTGTTGAACCAAACAAAGGCTAAGGGGTTATGCTACCCAAATTCCTTTGAATCATGGTTAGAATGTGTTTAAATGAGTTAAAAAGGGATTAGAAGTGGAAAAGTATAAGTTTTGGAAGGTAAAACACAAAAGAACATTTTTCCATTTTTTTCAAATAATTCGGCTAGTACTATTTTGAGGGAAGGATCTGGATTTTCATAAAATTGATGGTTCCATTGGATTTAGTAGGCAAAAATAGGTGGGGTTACAGTTGACCACTTTTTTCGAAAAAGGCCAAAAAAGCGTAATTACAAAAACGCCCCTAAAACCCTAAATCGGGGCTGTCAAGGGTATTTTCATAATTTAATACTAAATTTGGTGATTTTGAGCCCCAGAAATGGATTCCTTGGGCGCAAATACGTTAGGATAGACCTAGTCAAAATTTTGGAAAAATAAGTCATCAGCCCGGTACGCCAGGACCGAGCCGGGGTCCTGGGGGCGTTTTGGTAAATTTTCATCATAGGCTAATGTAATCACAAGAAATACTATGGAATAGTCTAAAATGATACTTGGATAAGTTATGACATATTTCTTGTACATTTAATATTTTAGGACTGAGACGGAAGTTGGAAGCGACATGTTTTACGAGACATACTAAAAAGGGGTTAAAAGAACTTTGAGGTAGGGACATTATCCTTCATATATTATGTCATAGTTATGTGATTGTGTGGCTGCCATTGTTTGTAAATGCTCTTTATTAATCAATATGATTTGCCTAGAAAGGGGCAGTTAGTGCCAGAGATGCACTTATATTGGGAGGTGGCGGAAGTCCAACCGGTGTAGATTATGGGTCTAGGCCCTACACATGTATACATGATGATGATGTGTTAAATGTCACACCCTCATCTTATTTTCACCTATTTCAGAGTATTTGCAAAAAATGATATGTAGTTCAATGGGCAACATAGAAATAACATAGATATACTGATATTATATGCACAATTACGGAAATCCTCCATAGGGGTTCGTACTTGATAATTACAATTAACATAGCCTCACAACGCTACATGGGTTTCTAAATCCATTCCAGTGAAATGGGATTATCTTCTCGTCTTCATTTCACCACTGCAATCCCTTTATATGGTGCTCTTCTTTATTCTCAGCATACGTTCTGCCTTTTCCTGTCTAAATTGTTGGTAAGGGAGGGTGAGATTCTGGGGAATCTCAGTAGGAAAGCAATACCAATATACATGCAAGATAAGTGCTTAATGCATGATGTGCTTGTATTACATAACTTATGCTCACACAATGACATATCTGCATGCTTGATATTTCAAACAATATACGTATGGTCATAGCATAAATAGAAACAGAGCTTCAATTATTCATATATGTTTCACAAAATCAAGCAAAGGAATAACATGCATCAATACACTAGCAAAAATATCAAATATATGCAGGAGAGGTAAGTTCCCTACCTTAATCGCCCATCCCTGATCCTCGAATAATGTGTCTCGATTTGCGTGTCAATCCCTCGAGCTCTCTACTCGGTCCTAGAACGTCAATTGTACAGTTTAGATACTTCTATAGTGTTTCTAATGGTTATATTAGTCTATGGTGAAAGTTTACCAAAATGCCCCCAAGACCCTGGCTTGGCCCCGTCGTACCAGGCCCAATGGCACGTTTTGCAAAAAATTTTACTAGGGCTATTCTGACGTATTTTTGCCCAAGGAATCCATTTCCGGGCTTGAAATTTTCAAATTCACTGTCAAATTATGAAAATACCCTTCACAACCTCGATTTAGGGATTTTATGAGCGTTTTCGTAATTATACTTTTTCGGCTTTTTTCCGAAAAAGTGACCAACTGTAACCCCACCTATTTTTGTCCATTGAATCCAATGGAACCATTTATTTTATGAAAATCTAGCTCCAATTACATATTTATCCCTGGCAGCCCCTATGTAAGGGTTTTAAGGCTATTTTTGTCATTTCACTTTCTAAGGCTTTTCTCAATTCACACCCCACATGAACCCTACACAATTTTTCATTCTAAACACAATGGAATCATCAAAAACACCAAAATCCAATCCCAACACTGTCCAACATAGATATGGACAAAATTCTTTAATAATTGGAGAAAATGGAGTTTTATGATTTCAATTCATAAAACACCTTCTTATAACCTTTAATCACTTGTTTAACCACTTAATCACATTGTAAACATGATTAGACTAAATTTGGACAGCATCTCCCCCTAGGGTTTGCCACTCCCAAAATTACAAAATCATGAAAACAAGCCAAACAATCTAACCAAACACCAACAACACCACAACCACAAGAGAGCAAGTTTATGAAATTACCCTATTGCTTCCAAGCTTAGCACCTTAACTCCTTCTCTTCTTGATCTCAAAGTGTGTCTTCGCCATCATGGATTCATGAGAAACAAGAGTTTAGAGAAGGATTCTAGGGAAATGCCATAAGAAAAACTAAAGAAACCAACACTTACCTTAACTTCTTCCTCCTTCTCTCTATCTCTCAAAGAACTCTCAAGCTCTCTCTCTCTTTTCCTTGTGCTTGGACGAAATATGGCATGAAAGAGGAAGGAGAATGTTTTTATTAATTTGGTCTTCTTTCTTTCTAGCCTTTGATCTCATCAAGGGTTGAGATTTCAACACTTGTCAAAGACGCTATCCCTCCTCGCATACCTCCAACCATACCTTCTCCACTTTATGCCATACTCCCCATCATTTGAGTCTTCTTGCCTCTTAACCCTTGATCTCATCAAGGGATCATAATGTGACACTTGTCACAAGCATACATCCACCAAGAATAATCCAATTATGCATTTTCCTTTATTTTCCTTGATTAATTGGAATTAACTCTAATTAATTGAGAAATAATTAATCTTGGGCTAAATTGGCAAAATTGTAATTTTGTTATCACCTTTGTAATTTAATTCCTTTCTTGAATTAATTTGCCCATTTCCTTATGAATATGAATATTTCAAAATTCATAAGTTCCAAATTTCATGAATATCCACCATTTTATTGAATTTCACAATTAATTATAATATATTTTTGGTGAATATAAAATTTGGAGTGTTACAATTCTCCCCCACTTAATTAAATTTCATCCCCAAAATTTGCTACGCTTATACAGTCTTAAACTCCAGGTAGCACTTCTTCATACTCTCTTCCATTTCCCACACAGACTCTCTGGGTGATAACCCTTTCCAGACAATCTTAATGAACACAAATGCTCTTGTTTTTTAGTCGCTTTTCCTGTCGATCGATGATTCGATCAGGCATAACTTCGTAAGTCAAATCTTCGCACATTTCCACATCCTCGTACTTTATTACGTGCTCTGGATCATGTTAATACTTTCATGAACAAGGAGTCGCCAACTTCAAATTCTAGAGGCTTTCGCCTTCTATTTGCATAACTTTTCTGTTGGCTCTGAGTAGCTAGCAACCTCTGCTTGATCAACTTTATCTTCTATCTGCACTATCTTACAACTCAATGCATTAATGACAACATTAGCCTGCCCTGGACAATATTTACATTCCAGGTCTCAATTTTTCAGCAACTCTATCCACTTACATTACATCATATTTCACTCTTTTTGATCATACTCACATCTTAATCTTTGTGGTTGCAGTACAACTCCATAATCACACCATAAAGCAACGTTTCCATTTTTTCGAAGCTACTTTCCCTGTCATCATCTCGTGCATAATGTTGAGTTCCAGGGAAATTTTGATATAACATCTTATAATAATAATCAACAAGACACAGAACACTGCGTGTCACCACCACAGTTTCCGACCTTCTCAGTTCAGTACTGCTTCCACTTTACCAGGGTCCATCAGGATCCCTTGCTATGAGACTACGTGGCCCATAAATGTTACCTCTGAGAGCCATAACTCACATTTACTCGACTTGGCATAGAGTTGTTTTCCCCTTACCATATTCAATTCTATTCGTAATTATTACTCACGTGTCAGTTTACTCCGTGAGTTTATCAATAGGTCATCAACTAACTAGATTTCACGGATTACCGCTAAGCCACACAGCCATGCAACAGTAGACAATCAAGTCCACTAGTGATTCAAATCCCTCGGCATTCATTGTCATTCATACATACATCAACTGTGACAATCCTGACACCCGTAGGTGTAGGCACATTATATTCGTATGGAAATCTACGTATACTTACCAATTCTACTACCTGTTCTAGAGTAGCCTATTCATATCCTCCGAAACAAATTCCTCAACCTATTCATACCCTTTCTACTTACCTATTCATAGCTTATTCATATGGAGAATCCTGTAAACATTAGAATTTCTGCTATTTTTCTGTATTTTGCAAGGAACGAAAAACCGGACCGGGCAATGAACCGGTCACAGTACAGGTTCAAGGGTTAATGGGTCAACCGGGGTCTAACCGATAGTTGAACCGGTCATATTAAAATATTATAATTTATTAGTGATAATATATATTAATATATTTTTAAACTTCTATAGATAAAAATAAAAATTTCTAGAAAAAAAAATGTTTAAAATCTATTAGCATTAGTTATAATACCTATACTTATGCAAAGATATCTCATTTCCTATAATTATTATATCTTTTTAAATAATTTTTTTCATTATTTTCTTCATTTTTTTAGATTTGTTCTTTCTTTATCTATTTTTCTCTTCATTTTAGTCTTCAACTTTCCATTTTGCCTTCAAAAAATACAAAATAAAAATTTAGAAAATTAAAAAAAAAAAAGGAAAGAAACCGGGTCAACCGGTTGGACCACCGATTTTACCGGTTTTAACCGGTTCGACCAGTCAGAACCGGTTATTGATCAAACCGGTCCGGTCCGGTTTTTTATACTATGGTATTTTGTTGACGAACGACATTGGAATTGTAAATGAATACTTTTATCAATATAATGGTACTTTTCTGTATGCCCATAGAATCTTGTCTTTTTTGCTCTTCGATTATCGAAATAGAAACGGGTGTTGACAATTTCTATAGTCGCTTTGTCCCCCTAATTACTTGGGCATTCGCCTTTTGTGAATTGAAACCACTGGCGTTTTCCAATACAAAACCAACTTTTGCCACTTGAATTTTATTTTCAAGGTCCACAATCATAAATCAAGATCCAAATGTGATTCTCCCTCTTAAGAAGAATACAAGATTCTCTTTGGTTTCATGTTTTACAAACATTTTTATTTTCAAAAATTTAAAAAGAATGTTTGAAAATGTATTTCAAAAAATAAAAAAGGTAAAATTTATTTGGAAGAAAAAAATCAGAATTTCTTGATGTTTCATTGCTCTTTGTTTTACAAAATTAAGTAAAAAGTAAAGCGCGTTGTATTTTCATTAATGACAATTATACTAATAAAGCAAAATTATTCTTCCATCAGTCACTCCACCGTTTTAGATATATTTTTCAAATGTAAAGATTCAAAAAAAAATTTAAAGTTTTTATTCCCAAAACTCTTTCTTCAAAATTACTCTACAACATTGTTCTAAAAATATAGAAATAGAAAATATAATCAAACAGGGCATAAATTTTCAACAACATACTAGCTCTTGATTATGTTTTCTATGCTTCTTACAACATTTTGAATTGTCTTCCCCTTACCTATATTTTCCTCTTCCATTTTTTCTTCTTATGCTAAAAATTGAAACATTTATTTTTAAACCAACCCTTGATTACTAAGGGTGTGTTCAGATTAGCTTTTGGAGATTAGCTTCTGAAGAATAGATTCTGAGCATAATAGATTATGAGAAAAAATTGATTTTGATAAAATGAGAGTGTTTAGGTATTATGATCAGAATAACTTTTTTTCATGATTTGGGACCCACATAATAAGAAAGGATTAATGAGAGAGACAGAGAGGGTGGGACCTGTAATATCCCGAAATTTGGGATTGGAGACTTAGGAATAAGTCTAAATTAAGTGGACTGCTAAGCCCCAATTTAGTAGGAGCCCAAATTTATCCCTTAATGATTCTTATATCTTTAGGGTATTAAGAAAGTAAAATAGTGAACTTTGGAGAATATAATTATGTTTTCGGTGAAATTGCCTATTAGGTAGTGAGATTGTCATGTGATTATGAATATCCAAATGATGATAAAAAATTATGAAAGTTTTCAGGATGAAAGTAAACATCCTAAGCTTTAATTTGATAGGTCATATGACACAATTAGAGCTATATACAAAAAGATATGAATTTTTGAATTCAGCACAGAAAAACTATGAAATTTCTGGAACAGTATGCAAAGATTCAAATTCTGGGAATTTTGTGATTCTATCTAGCAAAATTATATATTTTTCCTTGAAACTAGACTCAATAAAGTTTCTATAGGCTTTGGAATCACTTCAATTCAATTTTTCTAGAATTAGTTATGATTTTTCAAAGTTTAGGTAGAAACCTGCCAGAATTTTATAAAAATCCAAAAATTGGGAAATTATCAAATAAATGAAATATGATATAAGATATTAAAAGAAAACATCATCTTCCTCCTTTATTCAGCTGAAACTGATGCCACTTTCATCATTTAGATAGAGGAAGTGTGAGATTTGCTTAGAGAGAGAGAAAGGGAGGAAAAACTTGCAAAGGTAAATGTTTTCTTTGGTAAATCGGTTCCTAATGCGTATAACTCAGTTCCTAAGCTTCCTATTCATGTGATTTAAGGTTGTGAAGCTCAATTTGGTGTTAGGGAAGCTAGGGTTTTAGCCACTCTTGAGAAAAGCTAGTGGGAGCTTGAGGTAACTTCCAAACTCTTGTGTATTAACTATTTCTAGCTGCTGTGGGCAATTCAATCGATGAAATTTCACCGGATTGCCATTGATTTCAAAGTTTGGAAAATGAGTTGCCTAGGGGTTATGCTGCCGAAATTGGGTCTAAAAGGTAGTTGTAATCTAATTAAATAATTGATAAAGTGATTAGGAGTTAAAGGAATACGTTTGCGAAGTCAAAACTTAAAAACCCCGATTTTCCCAAGAGAATCTATAAGTTTCAGCCAACTCTAGTTAAGGGTCTTAGAGTTGGATTTTTAATGATTTGATGATTCCATTGTGTTCAGGGTGGAAAATTAAGTAGGGTTAAAGTTGGTCACTTTTTTTGGAAAAGGGTCAAAAAAGCATAATTATGAAAGTACCCCTGAAACCCTTAAAGTAGGGCTGTCAAGGGTAATTTTGTAATTTGACAATGAATTTGATAATTCCGAGTCCTAAAATGGATTCCTTAGGTGAAAATATGTCAGAATAGTCCAGGTTAGAATTTCAGGAAAAGTGCAGCCGGACCGGGTATGGCGGGGCCAAGCCGGGTCCCCAGGGATATTTTAGTAAATTTTCACAATAGACTCATATAACCCCCAAGAATACAATGGAAGTGTCTGAACGGTACCTTTGGTATTGTAGGATCGAATATGGAGCCCGAGCTATTTACATGCGTTACGAGGCACACGTTTCGAGGAGGAAAAGGGCTAATGTAGGGAACTTACCTCTTCTGCATGTATATGATATTTGTGTTAGTGTGTTGATGTATGTTATTTCTTTGCTTGATTATGTAAAACATACATGAATGATTTGAAGCTATGTTTCAATTTATACTATGGCCATAAGTATATTGTTCGAAGCATTGAGCTTACAGATTTGTTTTGTGTGAGCATGAGTTATGTGATGCATGCATGTCATGAATTAAACATTTATTGTACATGCATATTAGTATTATTTTCCTCCTGAGATTCTCTCGAATCTCACCCTCCCCTACCAACAATTTAGACAGGAGAAGGCAGAAGATATGCTGAGAACAATATAGAGAACCATATGAGGGGATTGCAGTGGTGGAACAAAGATGAGAAAATGTCTCTGTTTCACTGGGACGGGTTTAGATACACAAGTAGCCCTGTGTGGCTACATTGATGGTAATGATCATGTACGAACTTCTATGGGGAATTTATGTAATCATGCACTTATTATCAGTATATTCATGTTATTCATGTGCTACCCACCGAATCGTATATCATTTTCTGTGAATACTCTGGATAAAATTTAAGACAAGGTAAGTGCATGACAGGGCCCATATAAAGAAAAAGTAGAAAAGAGAGAGAGGGAGAGAAAGGGGCCTACACAGGAGAAAAAGTAGGAAAAAAAATAGTCTTTCCCAAAACCTAGGTTTAAAAAAAAGTTGAGTGTTCGTCAACCAAAACCTAGGTTTTGTAACAATTACCAAATACACACTGACAAAAAGACAAAATCAATTAAGAACCATGTGGATGTCTAACCAACGCCCAAATTAACATCAGGCACGGTGACTTCGATATTTTAAACAAGTAATTGGGGTATAGAATGAGACTAGATTGTGAGATATTGGCAATTTACCCTTCACAAATAGAGGGAGATTAGTTATCACCACCTACAAGGAATACTTCGGTTAGCACTCCCTTCCTCTTTATATATAAAGTCTCATTAACAAAATTGAGTTGTTTAAAAACACAATTAAAATTGGTTGAGAGTAACAAATATGTAAAAAATATATTTTCTCTAAATACGCCTTCATTTAGGGGTAGGTAAAGGAGAGAGCATAATAACGAGAAAAATATAATGAAAGAGAATGTATGCCTAAAAAATATTTATTATTCAGACAATTCACAGAGAACTTTATAAAATCATTTTAAAAAAGAGAGCCTTATAAATAGGGATGGAAAGAGTATATATGCATATGCTAAGACCTTAGCTTCTAGCTCAAATAGCACCTTATATCTCCTTTTATTAAGAATGTTTGTAGATTTTATGATTTTTCTTTGTGAGCTCAAGTATTCTCCAATTGAGATCATATTTATTTGAGGTACTGTTGGGTACTAAATATAGGCACTCAACTTTTTGAGGGGTTTCAAATCTTGACTCACCATGTTATAGATAACTAGCTAGCTTCTTCTACTAAACCCAACCCCATTTGTTGGTAATAATTTTAATTAAGGTTAGTTTATGAAAATATTTTTGATAATTTTTGAGAAAAATTAAGTCAATTACATTATTTTAATTACTTTTTTTAAATGACGTGATTCAATCAATAAAACATGAAAATACATGAGAAATTCTTGCATATATACTCAAAGAGAACCACATTATTTATGTTGTAGCCGATAAACAAATTATTAATCAGACAATGTGATCCACTTCTTTCACCTTCATTATAAGATTTACCTCTCTCATTTTTTTCTTTATGCTTGGATGGAAGAAAAAGTTGTGAAGAAAGAAAATATGGGAGGGTTAAAATTTCCAAGTATTTGGATGAGTGAGGAAAAGTGACAAAAAGGAAAAAGAGAGTGAATAAGGGGTGGAACTCACCACATTTCCCCCAAAATTTTCTCTCCAAATATGGAAAGATATGGGAAGAAAATTCTAATTCCATTACTTCAATGCATTTGGTGTAACCCCCGTCATGATTTAGGCCATGATTTACGTTCGTAACACGTAATTAAGTTTGAATTAGAGACTGTAAGATGATTTGGGACTTATTCAAATTAAACTTCCCAAAATCAGGGTTTTCAAAAACTTTTTCAAAACCTTATCATAACAATCTCATATTCATAATACAAAACAAGTATGGCCTGTATCGATTGATTTCATTCATACATATCAGAGTACAATATAAATTCCCGACACACTCGGGTTCCATTCATTAATAAAAAGGGATTTACACAAGACACAGAGCCTACAATTCATACCCTTTTTCTTGGGGATTACACAAAATCTACTATATACAATCGTTTCTACCAAAAATATCCAAAAGATATATAACGATAACCATTAACTCAAAATATACTCCTAAACTGGAGTTCTAACTACTCTTCGTCGCCCGCTTCCCCTTAGATCCTTCATCCCTGTCTAAAATGTTTAATTTTGGGAGAGTGAGATTCTAAAGAATCCTCGTAGTGTCAAATCAATCATATAATGTACAACAGTAAGGCATGAAATCAAATCATTATCCATACAAGCAACTACAACGGCAGTTCAACGACAATGGTTAGTATGACACATGTCATCCCTGACAATTGCTCACGCTAAATTGCTCGCGTTGTATTGCATCACAACAATCCACACAATATAATTCACCACAGCTGGGATCCATATAAAGCATTTCATAACGCAAGCCATACAGGCAAGATTCACACAGCCCACGGCTAGTTTCACAAACGCCACCCCACGGGTTGGATTCACAAAGATCCATGTCGATTACAACGGCAGTTCAACGGCCAACCTAGAGATGACCACTGTCACTCCCTATACGGCTCACGCTGAAGTGCTCACGCCGTAATGGACCATGGTACACAGTTCACAAGTTCAACGATAAGTTATGCATACCAAAACATCATACAAAATATGAGAGAGAAATCACTACCTTGATCCTTCCGTGCGTGTCCTAACGCCGGTCTCTCCCAAGTAGGGCAAATGTCAAATCCTATATTCACAATTAGAGACGAAGAGTTATACTCTATTCCAAGATTTAATTCACTTCATAATACTTAATTGGTTATCATTATTGCTCTTTTAGAGTCATTAAATACCCATAACAAAACTCTTAAAGGGTAGGAAGAACTATCCCAAAGATCCCCTTTTAGAAGCACAAAAACTTATTTTTCACTGCTTCACCTCGAGTGAAAATAGTCTCACTCGAGCACTGGTACGGACACTCGAGCACAAAATCCTCACTCGAGCACTGGTACGGAAATTACCTCAAGCACAAGAAAGTGAGGACAGGAAGCACATGCCCGAGAGCACAAGAACTTTCACAGAAAAGGATCACTCGAGCACAAAAGGCTTCACTCGAGCATTGTACGGACATCACCTCAAGCACAAGGAAGTGAGGACAAAAAGCATATGCTCGAGAGCACAAAAATTTTCAAAGACGAGGATCACTCGAGCACAAAATCCCTCACTCGAGTGATGTTCTTCCCTCACTCGAGCACACTCACTCTCACTCGAGTACGATTATCAGAAACCAGAAAACGCAGAAGGTATGACAGCATTTCCAGAAATTTTTCCAAGTGATCCAAATGAACCCAAATACCAACCCAACGCTACTCCCACATAAAAACACCCAAGGAATTCAATGGAATCATTAAAATGACCAAAATCCAACTCCATTATCATGCTTTGGTTTGAATCAACTCAAATTATCAATTTTCCTAAAATCACTAAACTTAGCATTTCAACCTCCAATCAATCTATCTATCCTAAACTCATTCCAAAATACCATTCTCATGCCAAAAACATACCAAATGAACAGTGACACTCAATTTTCGAATTCATGCCAAAATTTCCAGAAATTATAAACTACTTCAAATTGTATGAAACTTAGATAGATAGATTGGTTTTACTCACCTTATCAGCTTCTCCAAAGGGAGTTCTTGATTCACCACTTTCCAAGATTTTGTGTGATCACAAACCACAACCAATGGCCAAACTAAAAACACCAAAATGAAGCTCATCACTCAAGGATCAACATTTATGAATGGTGATTGAGCAATGGAGGACATCTACTTACCCAAAATTTCAGCTTTTCCTTCTTCCTTTCTTCCTTGATTCAGCGAAATGGAGAGAGAGAAGAGAGAGAAAATGATGAGATGAAATGATTGTGATGAGCAAGTTTCCCCTTCCCTCCCTTACACACTTCCACCAAATAGGAGAGAGAGAGAAGAGAGGAAAAAGTGGACTTTTGTCCTCTTGTGACCTCATCCAACAACTCCCACAATGCCACTTGTCAGCATCTCATTCATTCCCACCATAAGCTCATACAAGCTTAATACACTGGATTCAGACCCATGTGCAATGAATCCCAACCCTTGATCTTAAATATCACACATATATACACCAAATAAATCACCCATTAACTTATCTAATCTCTCCATTAGCTATTTAATCACATTTCTCATTTTCACTTAGTTAGTAATTAATTTCTCCCTTAATTACCAACTCACGGCCAAAAATTTCATTCTTCCAATTTTTCACTAATAATGACATATTAATTAATATTGCCATAAAACACATAATAATTCCAATTACATTCATAATTATCCACAATAATCATGATTATCCTTTAATAAAAAATTAGGATATTACATTTGGTATGCAGTCTTCCCACTCCATTAAATGACCTTTACTCCCGGCTTTCTCATCATAAATCAACCCTACTAAGATACATCCATAATTATAAAAATATATATATTTTTTAAACATTTATCATTTTTTTCAATTTATTATTTTATTTTTTAAAAAATATTTTTAGACATACAAAATTATTTAAAATATTTTGATAATATGATGACATGAGATATAATAAATTAGAATATAAGGATATTATTGTTATTGTGATGTTTGCCCATTTTCTTATTTTTTTTTATTTGATGAAAGGTTTCCTCTCTCGAGGTTCAGAGCTCAAAGTACACTTTCCAAAATTTAAACTTGTATCCTTTTTCTTATATGGATGATATCATTTACTATTACAACTAATAGCTTACTAGTATATTTGTCCATTTTCTTTTCTCCATATCCAATTATACCTCTCAAGTTTTCTGTTCTTTTTATGTTCTCTCCTCCTACGTTTCTCTTCCAACTTTTATTATTCTCCATCCAAATGAAGATTAATTTTACCGTTCTCTTTCTACAACTGGAGCACAAATGATATATTAGTGAACTCGGAGTATGCAATAATTTATCGACAATATAATATAATATATTGGCAAAAAAACATTTATTGATAATATATGGGTGGCTGAAACCGTGAGCTAGCCGGGACGGGTTAAGGAATTAAAAAAAGTACGGAAAATAAAGGATCCACTGGTTTGTCTTTGAGGGAAGCAAAGAGGCGCCGTAACTGAATCCGATGAATCTGAACAAACGCTATGCGCTGTGCGATTCATGTCGGTATGATTCTTGTGAGTATCGCCTACCATGTTAATTTGGTTTCTTACCGGTGGGTGTTTAAATTAGCGTTAGAAATTACTTTTCCAACATGATTTACGGTATACGAGATAAGTATATGGAAGGAATTTTGTTTTGACTGACATGAATGTGCTTTTTGAATATCAACTCAAACAAACCCTTACTGCATATTTGACAATGCGATTTGTGGGCTTTCGTGCGTTTGTCTGTCATGTTTGAAAAATAGAGTGTTTGGTTCAATGATTATAGAATTGGGCTTTTAGAGAATATCCATAATTAATGAAACGCACGAAAGACTTAAGTTGCATTTTGGAGCTTTTTTCTATTGATTTGTGTGATATGTATTAAAATATTTTTCTAGTTGTACTCAGTATGTTATCAGACTTATTGCAATTTTATTTTTAATGTATATTTTCAGTTCCAAAAATTACTTTAAAATATTTTTTAATGCTTTTAATCCCTTAAAATATTTTTTCAGTTGTACCCAGTGTTCTATCAGACTGATTGCAATTTTACCCTTAATGTACTTTTTCAGCTCCATAAATTACTTTAAAATACTTTTTAGTGTTTTTAACCCCTTAAAATATTTTTTCAGTTGTACCAAGTGTGCTATTAGACTGATTACAATTTTACTCTTAATATACTTTTTTAACTCCAAAAATTACTTTAAAATATTTTTTTGTGCTTTTAACCCTTTCCAGTCTTAGGAGGCTGACTACAATTTTACCTTTAATGTATTTGTTTTAGTAGTAAAGAGTACCCAGAACTTATAATACTGATTTATTGATTTCCATCCACTCTAAATTATTTTTTCAATAGCGCCTAATATTTTAAAGTAATTTTTAAATATTTATTGATTTTTTTAAATATTTTTCCACCCACTCTCTCTTACAATTATCATAAAAGTTATTTATGCTTAAGTCAATCTAAACAAGTTTTAATTTTACAAAATTCATTTATATAACCGCCAATCCAAACATAAATCACATTATACAATTTGACTTTTACTTAAAGTAAGATTGTAAAAAATCAAATTTAAAAAAGTCATTTTTGCAATCGTTGTTCCAAACCCACACTTAGTCTTCAAAGATTGGTCAAATTCAATGGATCAAATTCAAGTACACATGTTCTTAGATTAATCTAGGGTTAAAGGCCAATTTTGCCCCGGAAGTATTCACTGGGGGCCAATTCGGGGCCGGAAGTATTTTTTGGGCCAATTTTGCGCTGAAAGTTTCCAATTGGGACAATTTCTCCTCGGAAGTTTCAAATTTGGAGCAATTTTGCCCTAACGTTAGTTGACCGTTAGCCTGGGCAAATTTGCTCCAAATTTGATACTTCCGGGGTAAAATTGTCCCAAAACCCAATGACCGTTAGTTGGGCACATCGAACACCAAGCGACGTGCTGTGCTCTTCCAGCCGCTGGACCCTACTTCCGGTTGAGCTAGGATGGGCAGACTGTTAAACAAAAAAGAGAACTCGAAGCCCATGCTGACGTCTCCATTGGAAACGTGCTGTCGTCGGGATAAGTGCTAGGCCTTGATGAGTAGAAAGGTGTGGCGGTCGTTGCAAACCCTGAGGCGCGCATCTGGGTGGAGTAGCCGTCAATGCAGATCTTGGTGGTAGTAGCAAATATTCAAATAATGACTTTGAAGGTTGAAGAGGGGAAAGGTTCGATGTGAACGGTACTTGCCCACCCTGGCTCAGCTGTATGATAGCATGCAGCACATATAGTTTGAAAGGGAATCGGGTCAAAATTCCTGAACTGGGACGTGGCAGTTGACAATAATGTTAGTGAGTCCGGAGAAGTCAGCATGGGCCTCGAGAAGAGTTCTCTTTTCTGTTTTACAGCCTGCCCCCTGTTTTAGTGAGTCCGGAGAAGTCAGCATGGGCCTCGGTGTGGGTTAAGGTGCTATTTTGCCCCGGAAGTATCAAATTTGGAGCAAATTTGCCCAGGCTAATGGTCAACTAATGTTAGGGCAAAATTGCTCCAAATTTAAAACTTCCGGGGCAAAACTGTCCCAATTGGAAACTTTCGGCGTAAAATTGGCCCAAAAAATACTTCCGGCCCCAAATTGGCCCCTATTGAATACTTCCGGGGTAAAATTGGCATTTAACCCATTAATCTATTGGTATCCGATGCTACTAGTAATCAACTAGTTTTTTTTTTGGACGAAAGTAACCAACTAGTTTGGTTTGTGGGAATGTAGGTCCACAATAAAGAGAACCTCGCTACCTCCAAGTAATTATTGCAGCTGTATACCCGAATACGAGACCACTGGTTAAGTTGGAACACCCTACAGCTAATTGATCCAAGCGCTTGGAGATCAAGTAGACATGTTCTAATATGCCTTAATACTGATCCTCCCATCCTTTTTTACTATATATTTTTATTCTCATTATTGGCAAAAAAATCTTATTATAAGGTACTTTCAACTATTTCACTAGAGCAAGGAAAAATTGTTAAATTACTAAATTTGTTTGAAAGATAAAAAAAATACACTTTATCAATAATTAAAATCATAAATGACATCTTGAAAAATAAAAAAATACATCAAATTTTACACTGTGCCATTTTAGAAAAAGAAAATTAGTGCATCTTAAATTGTAATAGGAATCACTCATTTTTTATAAAAAAAGTGTCTCATAGGGGCAAGTGGGATTCATATAAACACTAACAACTTGTTTGGGCATGGTAAACTAATTAACACCAAGCACCTCCCCTAAAATTTTTTAAAGCATTTTGTTTGAGAAGTTTTTCTCGAAGAGTAATGTTATCACAGAAGTTTTTTTAGATTCAATATAATGTCGCTCCGGAAGTATCAAAACATAGCAATAATGTTACTTTATGCCGTTATAAAATTAATATTGACTATTAAAAATTGACGTTAATCGTTAACCTTTTAACAGTAAGGGACAACATTGCTTCATTTTAATATTTTTAGAGCAATATTAAATCTTAAAAAAATTTCATGGTAACATTGATACTTAGTAAAAACTTCTAAAACAAATTTACACCTTAAGTCATTTTTCAAACGTGTAGTTGTAAGTTCAAGTTATATGTTGAGGCTTTAGGAGTATAATGGGAGCTCGTGAGTTATGACAATAAAAAAGTCTACTTAATTATAAAGTGGAACAATATAATAAAGGATATTTAGAAAACAAAAAATTAATGTTTTTTGATAAAAATTTATATTAAAAATCATAAAAAAATTTTCAAAAATAGACCAGAGCCACTGTGTCAAATGTACAATTTTTTTTTCCTGTTTCTAATAATAATAACAACAGCAACAATAATGACTGGAGCTTTTATATTAGAAATACTAAAGGTTTCTAATAAGTTATTTTGATTGAGGTGATAAGGAATCTCACCTCATAAAGAGAAAAAAAAATAAATTTGAATTCCGGGAAGCGCATTTATTGGGAGAGGTGAAAACCTAGAGCTGGTAAAACGGATTGGACCAATGGGCCCAACCTGCCAGCCCCCCAAAAATGGCGAGCTCAAGCTGGCCCATTTTTTTTAGTTTTTAGTTTGTTTGTTTCTTTAAATAAAATAAATTCAAATACCCTTATTATCTTGCATTTGATGCCGTGTTTAATTAATTTCTCATACTTTTTATTTGAAATTTTTATTTTCATATTATATTTATTTATTCTACTATTATTAAATTTAAAAAAGATGTATTTATATGTTTTTGTTATGTGAGTAAATGAAAAAAGAGGAAAGTAAGAATGAAATTGACTTGATAATATAAATGTATAATAGAAAAGAAGTGTGATATGAGCGAGTGAAAGAGAAAGAGAAACAATTTTTTTAAAAAAAAAATTAAGAAAAAAACTAAACAAGCTCAGATTGACAAAAACCAGCATAGGAGGGGGGCGGGCTACATCAGCGGATCAGCCCACCTGTCAAAGTTCCCAGCCCGCATTATTACATTTATGAAAATCCTTTATTCTCTAAATTCCACGAGGAAACCATTGATTAAAAAAAAAAAAGATAGAGTCAATATCATGAGGTTGTTGGCCAGGTGGTCCCCTATCAGTCTTCATGACATAAATTCAGGTGATGTCAGGAGAGAAGCCTCACTCAGCAAACAAAAGCTGACACTGACACGTCCTGAGTTTTGACTTGTGGTGAAAGGTCGAACATGCACTGGCTCTCATGGTACGCGATTCTCTCTTTGCTTTCCTTTTATTTTGGGAGAGCAACATTTAGATCCCATCAAAACTAAAAAATAAAAAAATAGTCTTTATAGATTATAAAATAAAAAAATAGTTTCATTAATAATTTCATGAGTCTTTATTAACAACTCGTTAACAATTCTAGAAATCTGTATTGACAATTTCATGGGACTATTTTTTCATTTTATAATCTATATGGACAATTTCTTCATTTCTCATCTTCCTTAGGACCTGAATATAATTCTCTCTTTATTTTACGTACAGTACGAGTTTTATATTTTTTTTATTAATGAAAATTTCTTTAGGCTCTGTTTGATTTGAGGGGTGCGGTGGGGAGGAGTGCGGAAGGGAGAGGAGAGACTTTGCTTCCTCTTTTTTATTTGACAAAACTAAAAATTTAGGAGAAGATGAGAGTTTTTTTGAAATTTTTCCCTTCCTGCCCTCAAAATCTCTTTCTCCAAATTGGAGGGATTTGGAGGAGAGGCTAAAAATATATAATCTATTGGATTAAAATATCCATGATATTTTGTCATTAACCCAAAATACCTTTTGCCCATTTTTGACTCTATATATATATTTATATATAAATATATGTATAACTATAATTATAAAATATAATTTTAAATATATATATATAATTGTATTAAATGTTATTTATTATAATCTAGAGCATAAGAATATTATTTATAATTAAGTTTTATTATACATATGTAAATTCACATTTCATGTCATCTATTGTAAATTCACACTTTTTTTTCTTTTATATATTTGTGTTAGGAAGCCAATTTCATTCTTATTTTATTTTTTTTTATCTACTCGCATCACAAAAACATATAAACACATCTCTTTTTAATTTAATAATAGTATAATAAATAAATATAATATGAAAATAAAAAATATGAGGAAATAGTTAAACACAGCATCAAAGAAAAAATAATCAAGATATTTATAATAAAAACTAAAAAAAATAAGCGGGCAAGCCTAACCCACGGGCTAAAGTGGGGCACGCTACATTGGCGAGCTAGCTAAACCTGTCAATTTTGATAGGCTAGGGCCCAACCCGTTTTACAGGCTATACCCACAACCACCAAACAACCAAAGAAAAAAAGCCAACAAAAACGATAAAATCAAGGTTATCAAATATAACACCAGAAAAATGAAACAATAATGTCCATATAAGTTTTTCCACTTTTATACACAATGTGCGCGATTAGTATGTTGAACAAAGCCCGTTCCTTAATTTCTCCAACGTATAACTGTGATCCATTGCCCTTCACGGCGTTGATAATCAACATATCTTTGAGGAAAGATGCTGCAGAGAATGGAATCCACGCGTTTCCAGTATCTGATCGTCCACTACTTCCAAAAGAAAACTGGCTCAATAATAATTCCTAGGCCCAATGTCACTCCGACTTCCAAACCCCCAATAAACTGAAAATCATTGGCATGGTGGCTACCGTATGTTGGTGGCGGCCCATTATTTGGACTTTGGGCCAAAGGAGGTCCATAAAGATCATCATTGTCTTGGACGGAAGATGCCTCAAATGATTGAAGCTGTGTGCCTGTAGGGATCCTTCCAACGACTCAAGGTCATTTCCAGACCTTTCATGTATCTATCACCCGATCTTGATAATTTATCACGTTATATTCATAGAAGATAAAGTCGATATGATTTTCCTTTGATGTTGTTTGATTTTTATCAAGAATCATTGCCTTCAAAGTTGGAAAGAATTATCCTGACAGCGTTCTATTAAAATTGCTGAAAGCCAGATCAACAATTTGAAGCATCTCCCAAACCATTCTCTTTCATATCTGGATACCCAATAGGACCATAGAAATTGTTTCTTTGCAAACCATGACCCGGAGTGTAGGTATTGTCTTCAACAAGCATGGAAACCGATCGTGCATCTTGTTATTTTCAATGTCTAACGCTTCTAATGCGGTGCAATGGCACAGAGAGTTTGGGATTGGCCCCTGTAAATTATTGCCACTAAGGTCGAGAGTCGTAAGAGTACATGAAGGTTGAAAAGTATCAAGAATATTCCCACTGAGATTGTTTTTACCTAAATTCAATACCCCTAAAGTCCCGCTTTTCACTAAACAATGTGGAATCCCCCACTAAAGTTGTTGTAGGAAAGATCAACCACTTTATCCTCCGCTCACTGCAATGAACGCTTTCATTCCAAAACACAAGTTTGTCGGAATCTGTAGTGTTGAATTTGAGGTTTTTCTTCAATTGAAGAAAAAAAAAAATTTCTGGTCCTGAAGACAGTGGACAGAATGCCCAGAAACCAGAGAGACGCTGAAACTAAGATATGCCCAATAATAACAGAAAAAGAAGGAAATTAAAGCCATAGAAGTAATGATATTTTCATTGGACGTTGGAGTACACTGAGCTTACGACTCATACATACAAGTCAAGACTGAAGCAGAGATCGAAGATTGGACATGAATTCTCAGGCCTGTGCTTTCAGCTTTTACCTGTCCGAAAAACGACAAGTCCAGGTCATTGTTTGTCTGCTGCATAAGCATTCCACGCGTTTTCGTGTGGATCATTTTGGCAGCGTGAGACTGTGTTGCTGCAATTTTAGAGCGTTCACAACGCAGCGATACGGAATGCATTCATATATAATTTTGATACTGAATTAGGATGAAAGGTCTGAAAGACAGAAAACAGAATTGATATATATATGATCTCCATTATGTTTTGTTTCTTACCCTTGTGTGTATTTCAACATGAGAATTCACGCTTAAATGATCATACCCACTCTTTACCAACGACGCCAAGGAAAATAATAGCATGTCCTTCACTTCTACGGTTTTTTTTAATTTCTAATAAATGTTTATACCGGTTGTTAAATTTTTGTCAGGAATGTCATTTTCTTTGAATTATTTAGTAGATCTCTGTCCTCTTTTAATTTTGTCTCTTACAAAAATTCCAACTTCTTGATATGACTTCACTTAACCATATACTTCATCCTCCTTAATGCCTTCTTTCCCCTCCTCCTACATTATTATTAAAGGAGTATGAATATGGATAAATTAAGAAAAGATTGACAAATATAAAAACTATGTCTTAAGATTAAGATAAACTCCCCAAATATGATCTATATTAAATTATGCATGAGTGTTGATTAATAAACAATGAAAACAAATGTATTCAAAGAAATAGCATGGAATAAATCTCATCCATGGACAAAATGAAACAGCATCGTAGGAAGAAGGCAGCAATAATGGTTTAAAGTTACTGGGGATTAAAGGAAGTATGGCAATGCATTGAAAAAGCTTTTTGTCACATATCAATTGTGTATCCGCAATTGTTTATGAGGAATATTATGGTCTTCTACCCCTGTCTCACCATTGTAGATTCCTCTTGTGCAGTCATCTACAAAAAGCATTTTGAAATAACACAAAACGAAACACATGAATCAAAGTGTTCATAACCTTCACTTATAAACTCAAGTCTTAAAGTTGAAATGGATTTTAATGATGGAACCAGAATGAGACCAACCTGGAAGCCTCCATAGCAATGACTCGTTTCTCAGGAACAGCTTGTGCATAGCCAATAGTGGCGCCAATTGACCAACCCATTGTTCCATACTGATTTGGAACTCATACCTCTTTGTTCATTTCAAAATATTCTCATCATCATTATCAATGTCTAAACACTTAGGTCTGTTTGGTACGAGGGATTTGGAGGAGACCGGAGAGGATGAAAAATTTCTATGACTTTGATTGAAAAACATTAGAACAGAATATTCCAATTTTTATGAATATATTAGAACAGAATATTCACCCTCAGTGGTTCTTTATGTTGATTCGCAAGTTGCACCGACCTACGCTGCTTCCAAGTCGTACGTTGTTAAAAGCATCTGGCTTTCTGCCGATATCACTATCTATTCAGTCAAGTCGTTGATAACCGCCATATTCATGTCACGAAGCAGCTTCAGTCACTAAGTAATCTGTATTGGAAACTTCATGGTGAAGTTTGTGTTCTACAACAACATGGATACTGTTTTTTTGGTCTTTTGTAGCAAAGCAGGGTGCCTGTTGTGCCTTCAGTGATGTGCCCCCCTAATGGCCCAAATTGGGGCACTTTCCAAATATTTTTTTCATACATCTTTTGATTATTAGATTCTACATGAAATGAGTAAAATTTTGATATCTCTTAGGCAAAAAACGGAGTTATTTTTATTTTTTTTTATGATTTTTTGAAAAAAAAAGATTCACATTTTTTAAGGCTTAAATCTTTCAATAATTGTAAAAAAATTATAAATCACTCCATTTTTTTATCATAAAAAAATCAAAATATCACAAATTTTATTTAGGATTTAATGATCAAAAGAACGATGAAAAAACATTTGGGATGTGCCCGAGATTGAGTGGCAGCAAGCACCCCGTCATTTAGCAACGCTTGGGATTGCTTGTTTATCTTGCAATTTTTCATTGGAAACTAGAATTACCAATAGACAAAGCATTCTTTCGGTTTGTTAATATTTGGATCCAAGTTTTTGGTTTGGCCGTTGATATAATATTGCTCAGAGCCTGTTGCTAAAATACTTGGAAACTCCATAGGAAAAAGAACTTACTATGTTTCATAAATAGGGGTCACTAGTTACAGAAGAGAGTATTAGAGTAACTAATATCAGTTGATTAGTAGTCTCTGTTATGAGTTTGTTCCATGATCTGGTTGAGTAACGTGTACACGTCATCACTCTCGTTAGTCTAAGCCTCTGGCTATAACAACAAGTATAGGCATCTTGAATCATCCACTCTTCTAAGTGATTCATAGAGGCGTGTCTAACTTAGGATGTTGTGTATGGAGGCTCTATGGTTTTATATGGTTCTTTTCTAGTTTTATATGGAGGCTCTATGGTTTTATCTGGTTGAGTAACGTGTACACGTCATCACTCTCATTAGTCTAAGCCTCTGGCTATAACAACAAGTATAGGCATCTTGAATCATCCACTCTTCTAAGTGATTCATAGAGCCGTGTCTAACTTATGATGTTGTGTATGGAGGCTCTATGGTTTTATATGGTTCTTTTCTAGTTTATTATTGACCTATTTTCTCCAAATAATATGTACTTTTACTTGTTGTATCATATTACTTTAATGTGAAATCTATAAAATCAAATACCCATCTCTACGTTAGTGTTGTCACGTGCAGTGCAAGAAGAATTTGCTTCATATTTTTGGTCCATTTTCAGTGTAGTGGCATTTTGATTTTTTTTGTAAAGGATGTCAACCTTCTGCTTCAACCTCGCTCCATTCATCACTCTTTACACAAAACTAATGTTCTATTAATTCCCAATTCCCTGACTTTACTATACCAATCTTAGTTGTATAAACATTTTCATTTTATGTATAATTGATATTTATATTAAAAAAACAAAATCCAATTCAATAGTAATTAATATGATTTTTCAGTCCTCAATATTACAGCTTTTACCTTTATGGATTATAAAGGTGATGTGATTAGTTCATTTTAGAATATTTGTCAAAAATAGTACAATATCAATGTCATCACTCAATGAAGTATCACAAAACTGACATATTAATAATGCCAACTTAATAATACAGAGCGCTCATAAAAAAATACGACTCATGCATCTCATAAAAAACATCAAATATGTCATCTGGATTAAATTCAAATGATTACAACATAAAATTCACATTTTATGATCTTCATTTGTCTCCCTTACTGATCAAGCTGCCCATATTTAGATATGCCATTCCAGAGGATTAACTTCACCCGAAATTTAAGACAATAAAAACAATTACATAGTTAGTACCGTTGAAAATTACTTAGTAACAACGAGAATAATTATTAATAAAAAAGCCTTCATAGAAAATCAGAAACCTGGACCAATAATGAAGGGCCAATAGTGGTAAGAAATATCCCTAAAACATATACACGCACAACACACACGGAGAGTGTCGAGAGCCCAAAAAAAAAAAATTCTATTAATCTGTCTCTCCATTCAATGTCTCTATTATTGGATCAAGTTTTAATGCTTGAGATTTTATGTTATATTCAATGTTATATTAATATTTTTATATAATATTAAATCCCTATCATTAAAATTTGATCCAATGATAGAGATATTTAATAGAGAGGAAATAGAGAAAAGAATCAATGAAAACATTTATCTTTGGTTTAAGGTTTAAAGGGGTTATATATAGCTTTTCTCTGCATGAAGGTTCAATCCATGCGAGCACACACAAACATGCTTACATACAACAATGGGAGCCAGTCAAAGAAGTAATGTGTGAACAGATATTTAATTATAAAATGAAAGAAAAGTTTCTGAAAATACAGCGTCAAAACTTTCTCTTTAAATAATGCATAAATAATTCGAAATTCTTGAACTATAAATACAATTTTAAGGCAAAAAAGATATAAATAGAATGTTACCAAGTTAAGCTCCAATATGTGCGTTTATATCTTAGCTTAAAGGGTATACCATATATTAAATATGGTTATGCCATAAACTTCAAGGCAAAAATATTCTTCACCGGCTCTCTCATGCACACACGTGAGCATAAATATATCATAAGCAAAACATACACTGACAAAAAAAGCCAATACACAAGATAAAATCAAGCAAGGTTATAAAATAACACCAGAAAAATGTAGCAATGTATGTTCACAATTAGAGTTAGGAATCAGAGCCGGACCTTTTAGGCATGGGATAAAAAAAATTACTATTTTTAAAAGCGCGGCCTAAAAACATAACGGTCAGGGCCGGCCTACAGGGCCTGAAGTCCTTTTCACAAGATTTAACAATTTTTACTTTTTTTCAGTTTTTTTTTTTAAATTACAACAATGAAATTCATATTTTAACACACAAATGCTGTCAAAATTAGAATGTAAATAGTATGCATCATATAACAAACAAACACAGTCATTAATATATAATCAAAGGTAAATTATTGTCGACATACCACAATTACAAATAATTAATGAGAAGACTTAACAAAATTAAAAGTACTTTTTATAAATATGTCTTAAAAAGTGTAGGTAGTCAATTAAATAAACAACACAAGATATAAATAAAATAATCATCAGAAAATAAGTCAAAAAATACAAAATTGGTAGGAATGCTTATGAAATAAGAAATATCTTTTATAAGTTTTTAATTTTTAGGATTATTAATACAAGATATTCTTATAAAAATTAATTCTAAAAAAGATAATAACAACTAAATATTTGCAATATCATTAATAAAATATAAAAAATCAATAATATTATTATCATATAAATAATTTTAAAAAATAAAAAAAATATATATGGGCCCACGGGCTGGCTGTTTTAGGCCACCAGCCCTATATGACTAGACCTTTTAGGTCCACTTTCACTTTTGAGGCAAAAATCTTAGACCCGGCCTTTATAAATTCAGGGCCTAAACAAGCCGGCTTGACATACTCAACCGTTTTCCGACTCTATTCACAGTTCATACAAAGGTTTACCTCATTTGATAGACAGTGTGCGTGGTTACAACAAAGCCCATTCCCTAACGGCTCCAACATAGAACTGTGAACCATTGTCCTTCATGCCTTTGATAATCAACATATATTTGGGGAAAGATGCTGCAGAGAATGAAGGCCACACAATTCCAGTATCTGATCCTCCACTGCTTCCAAAAGAAAAGTGGCCAAATAATAATTCCTACGCCAAATACCAATCCGAATACCAAACCTGTGATAAACTCATAATCAATTCCGTGGTTATTTGCAGATGGTGGTGGTGGTGGCATTAGCTTTTGTGTTCCATTGTTTGGACCTTGGGTCAAAGGTGGCCCATAAAGACCTTCGTTGCCTTGGAAGGAAGATGCATCAAATGATTGAAGTTGAAGATGTGCACCTACAGGGATCCTTCCCACCAAATGATTATAGGACAAGTTCACAAATGAAAGGGAAGGCAAATTTGCTAGCTCTGCTGGAATCTCTCCTGTCAAAGAGTTGTTTGACAGATCCAAGTAGTTAAGCTGTTGCAGTTTCCTTATGGATGTTGGAATGTGGCCTGACAGATTATTATTTGACAGTTCAAGATAGTAGAGTGCTCTGCAGTCCATTATGATCTCTTCTAGTATTGGCCCTTCAATGTGGTTGCAAGATGCCAAGATCAAAAAACCCATCCTGGGCAAGAAAGAGGGGTAAGCATTTTTAGCATTCACATCAATTGACAGGTTATTGTTTGAAAGATCCAATCCAATTAAATTGTCAAGTCTTCTAAACATATCTAGCCGTATTGTGCCACTGAACTTGTTCGAAGACAACATGAGGTACTCAAGCCCTCTAAGATGAAAAATAAATTGAGGAATAGGCCCCAATAAAGAGTTACCACTCAAATTAAGCATTTGTAACATGGAGGAAGAGACATTTGAAATTGCATCAAACTCTTGAAAACGGTTGTTGGAAAGAGTTATGTCTTGTAGCAACGGAAGCGAAAACAAAGACATAGGAACGCTCCCATTCAGGGAATTGCTCCACAAATTGATGGAGACTAGCTTTACAAGGCCTTTGAAATGTACTGATGATATTCCACCACTTAATTTATTATAAGATAGATCTATCTGAATAAGCTTCTTGGCCATATAAAATGGCGGAATGGGACCTGTGAAGGAGTTAAATGATAAGTCCAAGTAAGTAAGCTCGGTAAGATTTGACATTGAATCCGGCAGTGTTCCATTAAATTGGCATCTATGTATATCTAACCAAGACAGCCGCCGTAAGTTGCTTATGGAACCTGGTAATGCTCCTGAGAAATTTGTATAACTTAGAATCAATGTTTGGAGAGAACTGATCTGTGGGAAGTCTGGTAGAGAACCTTGAAGACCAACGTTGTTTGATAGATCAAGAGAAGTGAGTGTCTGTACTTGGAAGATCTTATCTGGAAAACTACCATGCAAATTACAAGATCTGAGATCTAGTTGGGTTAGATTTGAGAATTTAGCAAAGAAATCTGGCACTGGAGCTGACAAAGGGTTGTGATACAAATGAATTATGGAGAGATTTTGAAGAATTTTCAAGGAGGAATCAATGGGGCCTGATATGTTGCAATTTGGCATGCTTAGAACCTGTAGATGAGGTAGAGAAGACGACAAAGCAAGACCCCATTCATTTCCCTTGAGCGCTATATTAATGCCATCTAGATATAGTTCTCTAACTTCACTGAGGTTCTGAACAAGCTTCATCAGATTTGGATTCTCAAGTTTCAGAGCTGATTCTCCTAAATAATAAGGAGTAGACAGATCAATAATAGCTAACGGAGCTGAACGATCTCCATTGGTATCTGGCCAACAAAACCAGCATTTGATAAATCAAGAGAAGTTAAGCTCTTCAAAACTTTGATTCTGGATGGAATCATAGAATTGAAGTTATTGAAAGCCAAATTCAAATGCTTGAGATATTGGAGGCTGAACAGAGTACTGGAATTTTCTAGTCCTCCCGAGATTGATTCCTCGCTGAGGTCTAGACCAGCAACATGTCCCTCCTCATCCCATCTTACGCCTCTCCATTCACTGCAAGGGCTGCTTTCATTCCAGAACAACAATTTGCTGGAATCACTAGGGTTGAATTTGAGGGTTTTCGT
Source organism: Inga leiocalycina (assembly GCA_963242795.1). Lineage (NCBI taxonomy): Eukaryota > Viridiplantae > Streptophyta > Magnoliopsida > Fabales > Fabaceae > Inga > Inga leiocalycina. The sequence continues at coordinate 58,700,564 of OY725328.1, forward strand.
CAATTGAAGTAACCAAAGTTTCTGGTCTTCAAGACAGTGGACAGAATTCCCAGAAACCAGAGTGACGTTGAGACAAAGACATGCCCAATAATGACAGAAAAAGAAGGGAAGCCATAAAACTAATGATATTTTCATTGGACGTTGGGGTATACTGTGCTTAAGGCTCATACAACTGAAGACTGAAGCAGCGAAGAGACTAGTGGTGGATTCTGTGGGTTCAAGACCATGAACATGCGAATTCTGTGGCCTGAGCTTTCAGCTTTTAACTGTCCAAAAACCGAGTTGGGTATGGCTTGTAAATACGCATCGGAGCGCAGAAGAAAAATACCGAGAAGAAAAGGCACATATTCCGACCAGTAGACTAGTGAGTCAGTGTCAAAAGTAAACTCAAAAAGTCCAAGTCGTGGTTGTTGGGAAATGAAGCTAATAAAGTTGGAAGAAAACGCAGAGAATATAATGCTGTCTCGGACTACTGACTGCAACATAAACATTCCACGCGTCTTCGAAATGCAATCATTGAGTGACTAACGACACTGCAAAGATCGTTGTGAACAGAAGGCAATAATATAAGTGGATGCCTCTCTTCCTCGTCGAAAATTGATGCGTTCTTCTGTTAAAGCAATCAATTAATAACTAGGACAACCTACTAATGCCATATAGTGGTAACCTACTAATGTAATATAGTGGCAACCTAGGTCATTCTCCCAAGGAGCAATATGTGGGTTTTCTCTAGAATTGAATTTAGGTGATAAAAAATGCAATAGAATGAACCTAAACTAAAATGCAAGACTCCACTACCTAAATGCAAAATGTAAAAAACTCTAAAACCTATATGAGAATGAAACTAACCTAAATGAATTGGAATTTTTGAGGTTTTTCTTATGAGAGGGAAATTAAAATCCTAAGGAAAAGAAATAAACTAATATCTAAGAAAATCAACAAAGGTTAGTTCAGTTATGATAGTGAAGGGGACAACTCAGGATTCATATGGATTTAGCTTTCTTAGCCATTTAATTTATTAGACCAAAGGGATTGATGAAATATTGGAATTAATAAATTTAATCACCTAATCAAGACATGGGAAACCCTCAAGCTCAATAACATCTAATCCACTAGAAAACTCATAATGGAAAAATGGTGGTTAATTAAATCTATTAAAAACCAATCACAATTGTTTAAGATATTTTGGAAATTATGTTTACAATTGCCTAATTAAACAATTCGACAATTAATCACCTAATTAAACAATCAAGAGATTAAACCCAAACTGACAATTAAATTAATAATGAAAACTCAATTAATAATATAATTGACAATCAAATGTTTGCAAACAAAAATCCCAATAATTATTTAAGAACAAAGAAAATCCGAAATATCAATTCAACTCAAATCAATAATAAGTCTACAATCTAAAACTAGATTGTTCTTAATTATTATAACTCAAGAATCATTTAAAACTAAATAATCTTAAGTCTTGAATCAAAAAGATAAAAGAAAGATATTCCTTTGTAGTTTTTAAGTGTAAGCTCCTAGGCTCTAGCTTCCTCCATACTCCTCCCAAATTACCTCCCAAAAAGAATTAGGCTGCCATCGAAATTGTCCTCCCTCCAAGCTTTGATCAAGTCACGGACATGATGATTGATGGCGAATTTATGTGTGGGTCCGTGAGAGAAGAGGAGGGGAATTGATGGTTTATGAAGAGGTGATTGTGGGAGTACGGGAGTGCGTCTCGGCCCCCCCTCTCAGCGTCAGTCCGTGCCTCCCTCTCCAGCAGCGTCCGTCCGTCTCAGCGTCTCAGTTCGTGTTTCTCAGCGTCTGTCAGTGTGTGACGGCTAGGGTAATTAAAAAGGAAGAGAAGAGAGCTTTTTGGGTATCAACTTGAGCCCATTAAAATCTAAGAAGCCCAAATAAAATTCAACCGTTGAATATTCTTTTAGCTTTTCAGAAAATTTCTGCACCGTAAGATCTTTCAATCTGCTTTTCCTTATCCTGCAAGTTATAATAAAATCGTGATTTATCATAAAATTGGAAATATTTTCCACCCACAAGATATCAATCAAAATATTATCAATTTAAGCTCAATAATATCATAATTAATTCAGATTTATATTATTTCCTAAAATTGGCTAATTATCCAAATATTATCTAATAAATTCAAATTAGCCTAAAATAATCTCCAAAATAAATGAATAAGGTGAGATAAAATATATTAAAATTGTGATTTATCAAGTACCCTAGATGTCGTTTTCAATTGTCATGTTTAAAGGTAACCTTTTTTTTCATCCGGTATTCTGATAGTAGCTATTCTCCCAACACTCGGGAGTAATTAATGATAATTGTATCCTACTTGTAATAGACATCGTTGCACAATGAGCTTAAGATTCTGAGACAAATTGCAGCTTTATTACGATGAAGGATTTTTTTTTTTAATGTAAAACTGAATTCATTCATGTATCAAAATTATTTACAAGATCAACATCCTCTAATCTCCCTCATCATCCTCCATATATTATACAACATGTGGGGGTTGATCAAGGACTTTATTCACTCTTTATTATTTACTATGGCCCGTATATTTATGGAAATTTAAGTTATGATTTTTTTCCCTATCAGTTGCACGATGAGCGTAAGATTATGAGACAAATTGCAGTTTTTTTAGGATGAAGAGTTTAATTAAAAGACTTAATTGGTATATTCACTCCAAGGTTCTGAAGAAGAAGTAATAATATATAACGATCCATATAATACTAACAGGTCAAGTTTAGCTAGAGGTAATTTTTCTAAACATGTTCTTTTTTATTTTTTATTTCACATTTCGGGCATTTAAACATAAGATTTCCTACTTAATGATGATACCCGTTCGCCAACCTTGCCTGTTAGTAAGAAAAAATAATTATGTGCTGGAATGTTGCGATTTTTTTTAATTTTTTTTGTTTTCTTTATTATTGCCGTGAATATTCATACCGGTTGTTAAATTTTTGTCAGGAATGTCATTTTCTTTGAACTATTTAGTAAATCTCTATCCTTTTGTAATTTTGTCTCTTACTAAAATTCCAACCCCACCTTGATATGAAGAGGAAAAAGAGGCATTTATATTTTGCTTTCTGTTCACTAAACCCAATATCATTAGTGATACATCTTTGTTACTTTGGTAGAAAAACGGGCAACTTGCTTGTTTTTCTTTTGGATCCATGATTTTTTTTGTGATAACTAATTTTTGTAAGAGACAAATTCCAACCCAACCTTGATATAAAGAGGAAAAGAGGCATTTGTATTTGGGGATAGACACATAAATATTATTTGAATTTTCAAAACCCCAAAAAGACTGTTAGCATATGAAAATAACATAAAGGTGATGTGATAATAATCTGGAATTTTGAAGTTTGTATGTTTTTACCAAAATACTCCTAATATTTTAATTTTTTTGAAAAAAAAGAAAATAAGCTCCCTTGTTGGAGCACCACTGCCGGCCAGCCGCTAGAGCTCCGGTGTTAGCGGCTTTTTTTTTTGGAGAGGGGATTATTTTTTTTTCCAAAAAAATGTGGAGCTAAGGGAGTGGAGGTGGAATTTGATACCTTGGTTACAAATTTTTTGGGAAAAAAAAATCCCCTACCCAAGAAAAAAAGCCACCGGTGGAGCTTCAATGCCTAGAGGGTGCCAGTCAACTAGCAGTGGTGCTCCGGTGAGGATGCCTCTTTTCGTTTTTTTTTTTAATCAAAATATTAGGGGCATTTGATAAAAACACACAAAATTCAAAATTCTAGATTCCTACTACATCACCTTTATGTCATTTTAATATTTTAATAGATATTTTGAGTTTTAGAATTTCAAATGGTATTTATGTATATTTTTCCCTTTATATTTTGCCTTCTGTTCAGTAAACCAAATATCACTAGTGATACATCTTTATCACTTCGGTAAAAAAACGGGTAACTTGTTTGCTTTTATTTTTGGATGGATGATTTTTTTTTTGTCATAACTAATTTTTTTAATCTTTACAAATTAATTATTTAGTTCATATATTTATAATAGAAGAAATACTTGACTTTGGTTCTTCTTATTTACTCACTCGGGCCAAAAGAAAACATTGCGTGCTCTTAATTTTGTAGAGACATTTTGTTAAGCTTATATCATTATTGTCCGATAGAAAGCTTTTAAGTTGAATATTACGTTAATGTTCCAAAATAATAAATTTTATTAATTAAACTTCTGTTAAAACACCACAAGTAATAAATCTCATCCATGTAGAAAATGAAATAGCCTCCTAGGAAGAAGGAAGCAATGGCTTACACTTATTGGGGATTGGGAGGACTGTTTTTAGCTGCACAAATAGGATAGTGAAGTGATTCAAGGAAGTTTGGCAATGCATTGAACATGCATTACTAAAGAGCTTGATATTAGAATATTTGATTAAATTGGGAATCAAAAGCCTTATTATTGAAAGCAAAATCCATAACATAAAAATCCAAATAAATCCCATAATCTCTTCATGTAAATAATTAAGTAGCACTCTACTAATGCAGCAATGAAGACCCCGGAGCCCCACTCAAGCAACTCTTTGCTGGTATCATCCTTGTGCACTATCACCTCAATAAAGCATAAGCTATCCTTCTTTGGACCTGTTGCTGTCTCAATTGCTTCTATTAGCTCCTCTTCACAAAATACCTACCAATTAAATATGTTTTAATTAATTATTAGTAGACATATAAATATAATTAATTAGCCGTTTGCCATGTTACCAATAATGGATTTCGACTTCAATTGTGTATCCACAATTGTTTATCAGGAAGATTATGGTCTTTTGCCCTTGCCTCAGCATTTTAGATACCTCTTGTGCAGTCATCTGCAAAAAGCATTTTGAAAAAACACAAAACAAGGCACCTTAATCAGTTCCAACCAGTGAAGCTTGTAAAGTTTGAAATTTGAAATGGTTTTTATTAGATTTTTTCTATAGGCATACGGTCAAAATGGATAGACGTGGTCAACGCTCTTAGCATTATATACCTCCAATGCTTTGTCTAATTAGTCGATGTGGGACACTTATATTCTAATATGGAATGGGAATAGGACCAACCTTTTATGGAATGGGAATAAGACCAACCTGAAAGGTTCCATGACCAATGCAAGCGATGACTCGTTTCTCAGGAACAGCTTGTACTTAGCAAGAGTGGCACCAACAGACCATCCTATTGATCCATACTGCATTTGGAACTCATGCCTGTTTGTTCATTTCAAAAGATTCTCATCAACAACTTTCAAACACTATCAAAGAGTTCAAAAGATGTCCCATTCAATTGAAGCTTACCCGCAGCCCTTTGGTTGTTTTAGCTTTTGGCAGTTAAACCATGAGTCTCCTGTCTCAGCAATAACAGCAGTTTCACTGGACAACATCTTTTATATGTGTTTGAACAGAATGTTCACCCTCAATGGTACTTTTAAGGTCTTTATATTGATTCGCAAACTGCACCGACCTATGCTGCTTCCAAGTCGTGGTGAAAAGCATCTGGCTTTCTGACAGAATCACTGTCTATTCATTCAAGTCATTGATAACCGCCATACTCATTGAAGAACATGTGTTGTCAGTTTTTATGTCTTGGTAACCTCTTCAAAAATTAAATTAAGGGGGTAATCCCGGATCGTCTTTCGATGAGCCTTTTATTAATTACCTAGAAATTAAGTGCAATGATTGACATGAAATAATAAAAAGGGAAAATTTGATCTTTTGAAACTATAACTATATGAAAATAATAAAAGTATTAAATTATAATGTTTCGGTATTTTTAGATATGATGGAATGGAAATAGGAATGTATGAAGTGAATTTCTTGAAAATGGCTTATAAGGGGCAATCATAGTTTAAATAATGATAATAGGAGTTCAATTGCCTAGTTTAGTTAAAAATGCCCAAAAGACCTTTTGAGCTAGTTTAAGTTAGATTGATTAAACACTTCCACACCGGGCAATGTTTAACCCCACTAATCGAAACTCAATACAAAACACTAACAATTGCAAACAAAGTCTCTCAAAATACCAAACCTCAAACACAGTTGAGTCTAGTGCATTAATCAATGATTATTCCTAAATTTAGAAAATAATCACTTCTTAAAACACTATTAAAAACCAATTTTAATGTAATTTATGAAATCATTAAGTTTTCTAAAATACCAAACCTATAAACCGATGAGTCTAGCACCAAAAGAGATGAACCCCTACTCTAGAGATACTATTAAGCACTCTTAGTGTGTGATTTAAATTAGGGCTATAGAGTAAATTTACCAACGAAGTTTTGTCTAAGGATCGTCTGACACAAATATGTTTTAGAAGGGGTAAACATACCAATGGACAATTAAAAATGGGCATCCAGCACAAAAACCGTTAAATCCATACTAACGCCGTTAGATGTTTTCTTCTCTTATAATTTAACGCCGTTAGTACAGATTTAACGGTTTTTGTGCTGAATGCCCTTTTTTAATTATTCATTGATATTTTTACCCATTTTAAAACATATTTGTGTCAAACATTCCCCGGACAAAACTTCGTCGATAAATTTTCTCATTAACCCTTTAAAATTAATTAATGCAAATAGTTGAACGTAACTCTAAAATCAACACAATATTTAAACAATACCATGGAAGATAATAGAGAATCAATGAAATTACATTTCAACATATATGTAACAACATATATTGATGAACATAAAGTTCAACATCAACTAATTTAAATCACAAATTAATCCAAACTAAATTCTTAACCAAATAACAAAGATCTAACAATATAAATACAATCTCTAAAACCAAAAATCATAATTATAAAATTAAATAAATAGATTAAAACATAAAACTCTCCTTTAAGCTTGGAAACTCACGCCGTCTCCACCATTCTCAAGAGAGTTGAGGCTTCTAGCCACAAATTAACATTCGCACAGCCATTAAAACAACATTCACTGTCACAAACATTTCAGCCATGAAGAAATAATCACAGAATCAATAAGCAATTTAGTCTGAATTCCTTGGTAAGCTGAAATTGAACATGGCAAAATTCAGGGGAAGCCACGGTCTGTGATGATTAGAGGCACAAGTGAGACTTAGGTGAAGGTTCTGGCGGCTGTGAAGGTCATCGGCGGTGTGGTGCTGAGCTGGGAAGACCGACGACAATAGAACAGGGGAATGGCTGGAGAAAAACTCGGTGAAGGACAGAGGAGAAGAGTCGGTGATGATGTGGTGGTTAGATGGGGTCGAAGGTGAACGATGGAGGCGACTCCAGCTTCAGAGATCCCTTGCCGTCGCTTTCTCCGTTCTTGACTCTCAGCTTTCGGCCCCTCACTCACGGCCTCTGCCTCCCAGCTCACTCCCAATCTGTTCTATGTCCAGCTGCTCGAGCACAGATTACCGATGATGGTGGACAAAGGATGTGATGCTCGCCGGCGGCCTGTGGTGGTGGATGAGCCGCCGGCGAGAGGAAGAAGAAACCGAAGGGATTGAAGGTCGCAAGGTCCAGCTGGTTCTCGGCGCTGTGCTCTGGTCTCGTGCAATGAAGCTCTGCAATTGAATCTGAAAACTGATTTCAAGAGCTAACCTAAGGGCTGCAAAACGCATAGTTTTGGCAAACTAAATTGGAATTTTGAATTTTCATGGTACCAAACTGTCATTTCTAAAATCTAAACCCCAAATTGCCATTTTCAGATTTAATCCAAATTTTCAAGTATTTTTAATTAAAAAAAATTAAATCAATATCAAATCCTCTTAAGAATTTAATGATTAAATGTAATGGCAATTATTTGACAATTTTATTCTTTTTAGTCCTAATTTTATATAAACATATTAAATTACAATTAATCACAAAAGAGACATTTTAAGCTCAATTATCATGACAAAATCCTCAAATAAAATATGAAAATATATAATAAAATTGGGATTTATCAATCATGTCTTAAAGCTTCAGTCACTAATTAATCTATAGTGGTCTTTTTTAGCAACACTTGGGTTTGCTTGTTTATCTTAGATAATGGCACATGGCTACTTCCAGGTTATATGATTGCTGTTTTTGATGGGATATCAGATTTACCAATAGACAAAGCATGCTTTTGGTCTGTTAGTCTTTGGATCCAAGTTTTTGGTTTGCCTGTGGATTTTGCCATTTGTCCTTCTAAGACAACTAAGTTGGTTTCTTCGCTTATGTCATTTCTTTTATTTACTAGTTTAGATGTAGCAGCTGCAGTTAATTCTTCTTCACATGTACTCATACTAACTAACTACTTTCCTTGTCGCCTTTAATATTGTCTTTATGATGTACTTTAACTTTTGTTATTAATGTCATTTAGCCTTTTTATCAAAAAAAAAAAAAAGTTGGTTTCTTCGATGTATTAGTATAAGGACATCCAATGGGTATAGGCGTCCGGAAGTGGCTCCCATCCTTTTCTTCAAAAGAAAAGGATTGTCCTTTTCTTCCTCAGGACCGTCGGATCAAGATCTCAACGGTCAAGATTTAATATATTATTAAAATATTATTTTTATTATATTTTAATAAAAATAAGAAGTTCTGGAAAATGTTAAAATGTTTCCTCAAGGAAAAGAAACATGTCTATTTCTAACAGATGCTACTAGAGCAAATGTTAATATTCCAAGACCAATAAAATGGGAAGACATTACTCTTCCTGATGACTGGGAAATGACCAAAATTGCTCCTGTCATACCAAAACCCATAAATAATTCTTTCAATGTCATTCAAAACATTAATGGAGATGTTAGAATTACATTTGATAGATCCAGAAGGTCTTTCTCTTGTGCTTCTAGAACTCCATCAATTGCAGAAAGCTTCAGGACTGCTCTAGAACAACCTTCTAGGCATTCTTGCAGTTCTTCTGTCAAAGATCAAATTATTTCACCCTCAGTAATGCAAGGTCTTAGTGAATCAACCAGTGTTGTAAAACATGTCTACCAAAATTTAGACCAAAATACTGAAGATGAAACCCAAACTTGCCAATCTCCAACATACTCTGACATGAATGTGATTGAACAACAATTTGAATTAGATAAAGAACTCTTGCAAAAAGATTTCTACTCTAATGAAAATATTGAAAGACGAAAATGGTTTTTCCAAAATTTTAAAACTGAAAAATTGCGAAAACCAATTCAAGAAAAATTTTATAAAATGCTTGAAAGGTATAAACTTCATATTCCCTTCTTTCTCTGGTTTAAAGCCTATGTGAAAGATGAGAATATAAAGGATTATCCTTTTAAACTATTTCAGGGAGTCAATGCTTCTTGGATTTTGAAAAATGAAGAGAAAGTTGAATCTGAACTTCCTCCAAAACAATCTTACCAGATTCCTGGTACAAAAATTGATGATACAGCTGTTATTGCCTCTTCTTTCAAAATAAAAGATCCTAAAACGGATACAAATTCCAATGATATTAAAAATATTATTGAACAAAATAATTATACAAATTCTTATCTTCAAATTCTTGGAGAACATATTTTGAAAAAATCTGTTACTAGTGAAGCTAGTAAGACAATCTTACCTAGTTCCACCAGTACACAGCCAATTTTCAAACCTTATACTATCCCTACAAACACTGCAACCAGTATAAGGGAAGGAAATCTTCAAGCAAGAATTGAACAAGAGTTAAAAAAGATAACCGTGCAAGAAACACCTTCTCCTAAATCTAAGGCTACGGTTTCAAAATTAACAGTAAATGTTGTAGGCAATCAAACAAGTGAAAGTGAAGGTTGTCCAAAAATTCATGAAATAAAACAAGAAGGTTGGAGAAATCCAACTAAATTATACTATCCGAGAGCTACTCCTCCGGATATAATGCTCGAAGAAAGGGATTCTGCTCTTCGACAATTTAATGCAAATAACATCTATGTTTGGAACATAGATGGACAATCTGAAACAAATATTTTGGAAATATGCCAACAAATGACGATGGTCAGTAATGCCTATGCAATATATAATAATTGTCAAGAGGAAGACGTTATTCATATATTGATCTCTGGCTTTACTGGGCAACTCAGAGGTTGGTGGGATTTCCATCTCACAAATGAACAAAAAAATCAAATTTTACAAGCCATAAAAACTACTCAAGATGGCATAGTTCTCAGAGATAGTATTGGTGAACCAATGTCTGATGCTGTTAACTGTCTTATAGTTAACATTATAGCTCACTTTGTTGGTGATCCAACACTATAGAGGGACAAATCGGCAGATCTTCTGTCAAATTTGAAATGTAAAACTCTATCCAATTTCAGATGGTATAGAGATAACTTCCTCTTGAGAGTTATGGCCAGAGAAGATGGAAATCATCCTATCTGGAAAGAAAAATTCCTTGCTGGTCTTCCTAGGTCTCTAGGGGATAAGATCAGAGAAAAAATTAGAAACCAAACTGGTGATGGTCAAATCCATTACGAAAATTTAACTTATGGACAATTAATTGCAATTGTTCAAAAGACTGCTTTGAAAATTTGCCAAGAAGATAAAATCCAACATCAACTTGCCAAAGAAAAAGCATCAAATAGGAAGGATTTAGGAACCTTCTGTGAACAATTTGGTTTTCCTGCTTGTAAGAAATCTAAAAAATCCCAACACAAGCATGAAGACAAAGAATACAAGGCTAAAAGATATTACAAAAAATATCGAAAACCTTGAAAAAAACCAAAAACAAACAAACCCAGAAATTTGAAAAATGAATTCAAATCAAAACCTCATATGGATCTTCCCAAAGGAAAAATTGTTTATTTTCGATGTGGCAAAGAAGGCCACATGGCAAAATATTGTAGGCTTAATAAAAGAATTAATGCCTTACAACTTGAAGAACCATTTCTTCAACAATTAAACAATCTTTTGATTGAAGAAACCTCTTCTGAAGAAGAATATGAGATATCATCATCCGAAGGAGAAGTTAATGAACTTCAGGACGAAGTAAATAAGCTTCAACTTGATGATATTTCATCTTCATCTGAAGAAGATGATTTTCAAATAAACTGTCTTGACAAGTTTGCTGAGAGTTCAGAAAAGTCTGTTCTTGATGACCCAATCAAGGAATCGGTCTTAACCGGTCCCGAGATAGACAGTTTACAAATAAATGTTATTGAAGAAGATTTGGTTTTTGAAATAATTAACTCTCTTCCAACTAATGAAGAAAAGGTTAAATTTTTCAACAAACTAAGAGAAAGCACTGCTTCTTCTTCCTCTTCAAAACCAAACCAAAAGTATTTGCAAAAGAATTTGCAAACAAGATATGATTTTTCTGAAATAATCAAAATATTTCAGTCTAATCCAAAACCTGTTTCAATTTCTGACCTTCAGAATGAAATAAATAATTTAAAAGAAGAGATAAGAAACATGAAAAATACTCAGGAATTCCATTCTCTTATTTTAAATCAAATACAGGAAGAAAGTCTTGATAAAGAAAAGAAAGTCGAAGAAGTTAAAAACTCATCGCAAGATGATGAAACGCCTTCTGAGAATTTCTTGAACATTATATCAAGAGTTTTAGTCCAGAAATGGCATGTGCCAGTTAAAATTATTGTTGCTAATACCTTCATATTAGAAACAATAGCTTTATGGGATACTGGTGCAGCTCTGAGCTGTATCAGAGAAGGTCTAATTCCAACAAAATTCTTTCAGAAAACCACAGAAAGGCTTTGTGGACCAAACAAATCTCCATTAAATGTCAGCTATAAGCTTTCAAATGCAGTAGTTGAAAATAATGGTGTCAAAATGGAAGAAGTCTTTATCCTAGCAAAAGTTTTATCTCAAGATGTAATTCTTGGGTCTCCTTTCATCAGTCGACTAAAACCATTTTTAACACGTGATGAAGGAATTGAATCTGATGTTATGGGTAAAAGGGTTTTCTTCGAACTTGTTGATCCACCTTATACAAAATTTATAAATCAAATTGAGTATAAGGAAAGTCAAATCAATTTTTTGAAAGAAGAAGTTTCTTACAAAACAATTGAAAACCAATTGGAGAAACCTTTTCTAAAACAAAAAATCCAAAAGGTTTTGAAAAACATTCAAGACATAATTTGTTCTGATTTTCCAAATGCTTTTTGGGAAAGAAAGAAACACATAATTGATTTGCCTTATGAAAAGGATTTCAATGAAAGAGCAATCCCAACGAAAGCTCGTCCAATTCAAATGAACCAAGAACTCTTGGAACATTGCCAAAAAGAAATTTCTGATCTACTTGATAAGGGTTTAATCAGGAAAAGCCAAAGTCCTTGGTCATGCGTGGCCTTCTATGTAAACAAAAATTCTGAGATTGAAAGAGGAACCCCAAGGCTTGTAATCAATTATAAACCCCTCAACCAAGCTCTTCAATGGATTAGGTATCCAATACCTAACAAAAAAGATCTTTTGAATCGCCTTCATCAGGCCAAAATATTCTCAAAATTTGATATGAAATCTGGTTTTTGACAAATCCAAATCTCAGAAAAGGATAGGTATAAGACTGCATTCACAGTCCCATTTGGGCAATATGAATGGAATGTTATGCCTTTCGGGTTGAAAAATGCACCCTCAGAATTTCAAAAGGTTATGAATGAAAATTTCAATCTTTTTACAAAATTTATTATTGTGTATATTGATGATGTTTTAGTGTTCTCAGAATCAATTGATCAACACTTTAAACATGTTAAAATCTTTGTAGATGTTGCTAGGTTCAATGGCTTAGCAGTTTCTAAAACCAAAATCAGTCTCTTCCAGACAAAAATTCGGTTTCTTGGTCATCATATATACCAAGGAACTATTGTTCCAATTAATCGAGCAATCCAGTTTGCTGATAAATTTCCAGATCAGATTTTGGACAAAACTCAACTCCAAAGATTCTTAGGTTGTTTGAATTACGTAGGTGATTTCATTCCTAACCTAAACAATATCATTAAGCCTCTTCATGAGCGTCTTTCAAAGACTCCTCCTCCTTGGACTGATTATCATACTAATGTGATTATCAAAATCAAATCCTTGGTCAAAAATCTCCCATGCTTGTACCTCCCAAATCCACAAGCATTCAAATTGTTGAAACAGATGCCTCTGACATAGGTTATGGTGGCATTATTAAACAAAGAATTGATGGTAAAGAGCATTGCATTGCATTTACTTCAAAACATTGGAATAGAGCTCAACAGAACTATTCCACAATTAAAAAGGAAATCTTAGCAATTGTTTTGTGCATAAATAAGTTTCAAAGTGATTTGCTAAATCAAAAATTTCTTATCAGGGTTGATTGTAAAGCTGCAAAAGATGTTTTGCAAAAAGATGTTAAAAACCTTGCATCAAAACAAATCTTTACCCGTTGGCAAGCAATTTTAAGTGGCTTTGATTTTGAAATTGAATTTACCAAAGGTGCTTCAAATTCCCTACCAGACTTTCTAACTAGAGAGTTCTTGCAGGCGAAATAAGGTGACAAATGAGTGATCGAGACAAGAAAAAGAAGCAAAGGGCTAAAGCCCAAGCAAAAGAAGATCCAAAAAGGATCATAAAAGAAGAAGCAGCCCAACTCAAGGCTGCAATCAAAATGTCAAAAGGGTCATTGGCCCAAGGATCTTCGATCCACCAAAAGGGTTCCCCTTCAGGGACCAAACCCATCCCAAAATCCTCCCCAAAAACTGCCAGAACCATAATGGATCCTTCCTATTATGGGATTCCAATTGAAACTCTCTTAGCCTTACAGGCTAATCGAAATTTGGCCAAATTGCCAACCAAAACATGGGCTGATGTTACAGAAATGGAACATTCCAAAGCCTTAACCCCATTTACCCTGGATCCAGAGTCTCTCGCTTTGGCAATCCAAAAAACTTCTCAGACAATTTCAAAGGCTGGTTCAACCTCAAAAGAATTAGCCATCTATTCTCAACCAACACAAACCACTTTTGTGTTAAAACCTGAAAAGGTCTTAAACCTTTTCCACACAGAACCAGGTTTCTGTGACAAAAGTCCTGTTGCATTGGTAGCAAAAATTAATCCGAAAGGATTTCATTTTACTCCAAAATCTCTGGAGAAAACACTAAAATTTTATAAACTTATTCTTGTAGATACAGAGTCTACAGAAATAAGACATTTTGTGGATAAAAATCATCCTGATGATAAAAGCATTCATGGTTATTCTACTTTCAGATTCAGGAAATTTTTATCACCAAAAGATTGGGGTCAAGACCTCAACAAAAGAAAAAAATTTTCAATAAAAAATGCAGATCCAATTGGTTTCACGTACTGGGATTATTTGGATGCATGGTGGTGTACTTTCTGGTACCAAAACCCAAGTTTTAGTCATACTTGGCTTTTTATGTTTTCATATGACTTGGAAGTAAAATACCAATTTTCACTGTGGTTTAACCAATGGTGGGACTATTTTGGTCCTATCCAAGAAATTTTACCAACTACAGCGAAAATTGGGTTCGACTACTTCAAAAGTCGGATCAATCTTAATGAAGATCCCTTCCCAGCAGATCTTCATTACTTTTCAAAATTTGGTTTAGCATGGGTTTTCAAATGGAGCTACAAATATGGTCCTTCAAAGTTCCAGAAATTGTTCCCAATACTGCAAAGAACCTCTTCTGTTAAATGGTGGCCAAAGTTTCCTCACATCAACAATGTGTCAGAAACGAACCTCAAGAAGTGGTTCAGAAGAAATCCAAAATCCCTAATGGCAGGGGATCACGAATCAGCCGTGTTCCTTAACCAGAAGGCAAAAATTACAGCATGCTTAGCCTCGGCAACTGACAAGCAGGCCCTAACTGAACAGCTGCATGAAATACTTGGGCTTCTCCAAACCCAAGAACAAAGATCCAGTCCATCGGTCCAATCCTCAGATGAATCAGATGCTGAAGACCCGGCCCGATACTTTGGACACAAATCGGATGATGAAAACATTAGCCTCGGCGAAGATTGATTCTGAAGCAAAATTGTCGGCATATCCGTCCAAGACTTGCTGACTCAAAAGATTCTCTGCTTTTGTAAAAGTTATACCTTTACTTTACTTTACTTTAGCAGGCAAAATGATGTAACTTACTTTTACTTTAAGTAAAAGCAAAAGTAAAAGTACTTTTACCCGAGTAACATGTTTTTACTCAGGTTAAAGTAATTTTACCGTAGTGCATAGTAACTGGTTTGGACGCCTATAAAAGGGCACTTCGCTTCAGTTGTTAGGCACCCCGAGTTGTGTTGACGACTCAATTCTCTCTCCCCTCCTCCTCTAAGGTTGATAAACCTTTGTGTGTTTTCTTGTTTTTCCTGTAATTTTCTTTATGTTTGTATCGTTTTAATCTTCAATAATATATCAGTTTTATAAATCTCCATCTCTTTTATGCATACATTATCATTCTGCATCTAATAATTTAACGATTCCGATCGGTCTCTACTTCTCTCCCTTTCTGTCTCTTTAGTTTTTTCGATCATTACGTGGGATTAGCTGGAATAAAAATAATATTTTAATAATATATTAAATCTGGACCGTTGAGATCTTGATCCGACGGTCCTGAGGAAGAAAAGGACCATCCTTTTCTTTTGAAGAAAAGGATGGGAGACTCTAATCAGTTATTCATATAGGCGTGTATAGTTTCATCTCATGACATTGTGCATGGAGTCGCCATGGCTTTATGTGGTTCTTTTCTAGTTCATTGTTCTATTTTCTTCAAATAATCTGTACTTTTACTTGTTGTACCATGTTATTTTTATGTGATATTTCTTGCTCTAAAAAATTACTATAAAATTAAGGGAGAATCCTTAAAAAAAAATTTGGAGTTGTCAAATGACAAATCAGATTTTTTTGCCAAAAGTTGATTAGAAAATGTCGAAACTTAATAAGTAATTTCCAACTTATTTTTTAGGAAATAGTTAATTTGTCATTTTACAATTTCCAAGTTTTTTTTTAAAGGATTCTTCCTAAAATTAACGACTCAAAGCACTATTTAAAAAAGAAATCCAATTAATAGTATTTAATAACATTTTTCATTCCTCAATATAATATCACAGCTTATACTATTATAGATTTATAAAACTGATGCATTTGCATGATTAGTTCATTTCAGAATATATGTCGAAAGTAGTACCAAATCAATATCATTACTCAATGAAGTGTCATAAAATTGACATATCAGTAACACCAACCTAATAATTCAGGTACAATACTAACTACAGAGAACTCATAATATGACTCATACATCTCATCAAAAGCATCAAATATGTCAACTGTATTAAATTCTAATGATCACCACATAAAGTTCACATTTCACGATCTTCATGTCTCCCTTATTGATCAAGCTGCCCATATTTATATATGCCACTCCAGATGATTAACTTCAACTAAAATTTACGACAATAAAAACAATTAGTTAATTAATACCATTGAAAATACTTAGCAACAATGAGGATAATTAATAATAATAGAGCTTCAAAGACCCTGTGTAAGATTGAAGACCAAAGAACAAATTCAAAGAATTATTGAAAAACATACTCTCACATTTTGGACAACCAAAGAAAAAAATCCAACACAAAAGTTAAAATCAAGGTTATCAAATATAACACTAGAAAAATATAACAATGTTCTTATAAGGTTAATTGACAGTGTGCATAGTTAGTATGTTGAACAAAGTCCATTCCCTAATGGCTCCAACGTAGAACTGTGATCCATTCCCTAATGGTTATTTGAGGAAAGATGCTGCAGAAAAAGAAGTCCACACATTTCCAGAATCTGATCCTCCACCGCTTCCAGAAGAAAAGAGGCCCAATAATAATTCCTAAGCCGAATTCCAAACCTTTGATAAGCTTAAAATCAATTGCGTGGTTGTTGGCAGACGTTGGTGGCGGCATTAGCACTTGTGCCCATTGTTTGGACTTTGGGTCAAAGGAGGTCCATAAAGAGAATCATTGCCTTGGAAGGAAGATGCCTCAAATGATTGAAGCTGTGTGCCTGTAGGATCTTTCCTACCAAATGATTATATGACAAGTTCAAAAATGAAAGGAATGACAAACTTGCAAGCCTTATAGGAATTTCTCCTTACAAAGAGTTTTTTGACATGTCAAACGACTCAAGCTGTTGCAATTTCCATATGGATGATGGAATGTGGCTTGACAGATTATTATCTGACAGGTTGAACACGTGGAGTGTTGTAAAATCGATTATCTCATTGGATGTGAAGTTAATGGACGCGAAGACACTTAGAATTTTGGTCAAGATCATTTCTTGACCTTTCATGGTAACCATCACTCGATCTTGATAATTTATTGAGCTATATTCATAGAAGATAAAGTCGATATGGTTTGCCTTTGATGTTGTTTGATTTTTATCAAGAATCATTGCCTTCAAAGTTGGAAAGAATTCTCCCTGTAGCATTCCATTAAAATTGTTGAAAGCTAGATCAACAAGTTGAAGCATCTCCCGAATCATTCTCTTTATTTTTGGACACGTACACCCAATAGAACCATGGAAATTGTTTCTTCGCAAAACCATGACACGGAGTGTAGGTATTGTCTTCAACAAGCATGGAAACCGATCGTGTATCTTCTTATTTCCAATGTCTAATGTTAGTCAACAATATCATCTGCCGACACACACACACATCCACACATGAATTGGTGTAAATGTACAGTAGTTAGAATAGGTTTCATATTCCTTTGTTTGTATATAAATATGTAAGCTTTGCATTTCATTAGAGAGATAGAAGTTTGAGTTTGTAACATGGTACCAGAGCCTCTTTAAACTTCAGAAATTATTTCTGTTTTTCCGGCGAAGAAACTCCATTTTTTCCAGCCAAACACGTTTCTGTTCAGATTCAGATTTGTCATCGCCCACTCCTCCGCTGCAAACACGCGCCAGATCACTAGATTCCCTGCGTCCAGATCGGCCGACCACCAAAATCTGAGGCCATTCCGACGGCGCGTGTGGACACACACGCCACCTGAAGCTCCGCTGTCCTATCCACGCGCCGGCGCGTGAAGCCTCCTCCGGTGGCCGTTTGCGACGGCGTTTGCGGCGTTCTGATCGTCTCTTCAACCTCTACCTCCCTCTGAAGTTTCATGGTCATCCGAAACATTTGAAATTTTGAGCTTTTGTTCTTCGCTCTCGTTTCCACATTCGTAAGTTCAATCTGTCACTACATTCAGCATTTTTTGAGTGAGGGTCTAAAGTGTCTGCAGGTCCCTTGTCTTGTTTGGAGTATTTTATCTCTTTCATATGCTCGTTTGATTGAATCTTCGTGGGTCCCGAAGAGTTGCAGTTAATTTGAATTAAGGGCATGGTACGTTCCTTTTCTGTTTGGTTATTAACCTTGCTACTCTGTGAAGATTATTTGCATACCACTACTCAACTAATATTATGGCTGATTCTAAAACCTCTGATATGTTACCTATGTCTGGTAAGATCACTGCTTCACAGTTGAATTGGACAAATTACAGTGATTGGAACAAAACTATTAGAGTCTATTTTCTGGGAATTGAAATGGAAACTCATTTAACTGAGGATCCTCCTTCTGGTAATGAAATGAAACTTTTGACTTGGCAAAGAGCGGATGCTCGTCTTTTGTTTCAAATTCGAAACTCTATTGAACCAAGGATTTTGTCTTCAATTAGTCACTGCAATTCTGTTAAAGAAATTATGCAATACCTTGAATTTATGTTTTCTGGCAAAGGAAATATCACTCGGATTCATGAGATCTGTAAAGGCTTTTATCGCTCTCAACAACAGGGTCGTCCCTTAAAGGACTTCTTTCTCGACTTCAAGCGGTTGTATGAAGAAATGAAAGTACTTATGTCTCCACAGGCAGATCTTTCAACTCGTGTTAAGAATCTAGAACTTCAGGCGATTATCAGCTTTCTTGAAGCTCTTGACCCTTCATATGAAACGATCCGTTCCCAGATTTTGTCTAGTCAAGAGCTTCCTTCTCTTGAAGATGTTTTCTCCCGGGTTCTTCGTGCTGATAGCTTGATTTACTCTTCTGTAGATCCAACTGCAGGTGCTCTAGCTGGACGTGGTCCCTTTGAGAACAGGAATTATGGGTACAATCAAAATACTCATTCTCCTACAATGACTTCTGGCATTATTATTTGCAATTATTGCAAGGAACCTGGACACATTAAGAAAAATTGTCGAAAATTGCAAAATAAACAGCAGCGTGATCAACAGCGTGGCCTTGCTCATGTTGCCCATACACCTGGTCTCCCTGATTCTGGATCTTCTTCTGCTGGGGCACTAGCCACAGGTACTATGTCCTCTGGTCTTACTACGGCTTCCACTAAATGGATCATTGATTCTGGTGCCACCGATCACATGACAGGTAATCATCACTTATTCTCTTCATATGCCCCCTATACCAACCCATCATCCATATTTGTTGCCAATGGTTCTCCTATACGTGTTATTGGCTCAGGAACTGTTCAACCAACTGCCTCCCTCTCATTACCACTGTTCTTAACGTTCCAGATCTCACCTTTAACCTTTTATCTCCCAGTAAACTCACTCGTAAGTTAAACTGTTTTATCTCATTCTTCCCTGATCATTGTTTAATTCAGGATCTATCGACGAAGCAGATTATTGGTAGAGGCTATGAATCTGGTGGACATTACATCCTTGATGATCAAGTTCCACGTTCTGTTGCTTGTTCTGGTGGGTCGTCTCTGCTTGAAGTTCATTGTCGTTTAGGTCATATGTCGCTTTCGTCTCTCTGAAAAGTGTATCCTCAATATTCTTCTATGTCTACTTTAGAATGTGAGTCCTGTCAGTTTGCAAAACATCATCGTATTCATTTAGCACATCGAGTCAATAAATGGGCTGCGTCCCCCTTTGAGTTAGTACATTCTGATGTTTGGGGTCCTTGTTCAGTTATGTCTCAGACTGGTTATCATTATTTTGTCACTTTTGTTGATGATTTTTCCCGCACCACCTGGCTTTACTTAATGAAATAGCGTTCTGAATTGTTTACTCATTTTCGTAATTTTTGTGCTGAAATTCAAACCCAGTTTAACACACCTGTGAAAATCTTACGAAGTGATAATGCAAAAGAATATTTTTCCGCCCAATTCACGGATTACATGCACATTCATGGTATTCTTCACCAATCCTCTTGTGCTTATAACCCTGCTCAAAATGGTGTCGCTGAAAGAAAGAACCGACATCTCTTAGAGACTGCTCGAGCTCTCATGTTTCATTCCTCAATCCCTAAAAGTTTTTGGGCTGATGCTGTCTCTACTGCTTGTTTTCTCATCAATCGCATGCCTTCGACTATTCTTGGTGGAGATATTCCATATTGTGTTCTGTTTCCCACATCTAAACTGTTTCCTGTTGATCCTAAAATCTTTGGCTGTGTTTGTTTTGTTCGGGATGTCCGTCCTAGTGTTAGCAAACTTGATCCCAAGTCCCTAAGATGTGTTTTTCTTGGTTATTCTCGAATTCAGAAAGGTTATCGGTGTTACTCTCCGGATCTCCGTCGTTACCTTGTATCTACCGATGTTATGTTTCATGAGTCCTCTTCTTTCTTTAAGACTTTGTCCGTCTCTGAGTCTCCCTTTGTCATGGATAATTCAGATGATATCCTAGTTTATCCTGTTCTTCACTCACCAGTACAGGATGCTGTTCCGGAACCTGACATCGTCAATGATGCTGATGTTACTAATGATTCACCTCTGCCACCTCCTGCTTCGCCAATTGATTCTGTAGATGTCTCCCTCGTTCCTGCCTCTGTTTCCGCCAATCCGCCTCTTGCTATTACTGAACCACTTGTTCCTGCTTCTATTGGTACTACTTCTGATGACCAACCTATTGCACTTTGAAAAGGTACACGTCCTCATTGTCCTCCCAAACGATATGCTGACTGTGTCTATCCTATATCATCTTTTGTCTCTTATCAGTCTTTATCAACTGTTTCATCTTCTCTTGTGGCCACTCTTGATTCCATTTCCCCACCTACTACCCTTCACCAAGCTCTAGCTCACCCTGGTTGGCGTGCCGCAATGGAAGAAGAACTCTTGGCATTAGAAACAGCTGGTACTTGGACTCTTGTTGATCTCCCTCCTGGAAAGAAAGCTATTGGATGTAAATGGGTATTTGTTGTTAAAACTAAGGCAGATGGTTCCTTGGAACGACTCAAAGCTCGTCTAGTTGCAAAAGGATATGCCCAAACTTACGGTCTTGATTACTCTGAGACTTTCTCTCCTGTAGCCAAACTCACTTCAGTTCGTCTTCTTGTCTCTTTGGCGGCTACATATCATTGGGAACTGCATCAATTAGATGTTAAAAAGTCTTTTTTAAATGGTGATCTTCTGGAAGAGGTTTATATTGAGCAACCACCAGGGTTCGTTGCTCAGGGGGAGAATAGGAAAGTGTGCTACCTCCGAAAGTCACTGTATGGTCTAAAGCAAAGTCCTCGAGCCTGGTTTGATAAATTCTGTAATGTGGTCAAGAAGTTTGGGTTACATCAAAGCAAGTGTGATCACTCTGTGTTCTACCAACAATCTGATACAGGCATGATTCTTCTTGTAGTATATGTTGATGATATTGTGATTACAGGAAGTAATTGTTCTGGAATCTCAGAACTTAAAATCTTTCTGAACTCTCACTTCCAGACAAAAGATTTGGGATCATTAAAGTACTTCCTTGGTATTGAGGTTTTGAGCAGTAAGAAAGGTATTCTTTTGACTCAAAGAAAGTATGTTCTCGATCTCTTAAAGGAGACTGGAAAACTTGGAGCTGCACCAAGCAGCATCCCCATGATTCCGAATCCTTTTCTAGATCTTGATGCTAGTATGTTTGATGAGCTTCCTGATGATTTGAAGGAGAAGATTGATCCAGAGAAATTAAAGCCATTTCCATTTCCTGAGAGATATAGAAGACTTATTGGGAAACTGAATTATCTAACAGTAACTCGTCCTGATATAACCTTCTCAGTTAGTAGGCTCAGCCAATTCATGGCATCACCAACAGTGGCACAATGGAAAGCTTTAGAACATATCTTGCATTATTTGAAAGGCTCTCCAGGTCTTGGTATTCTCTATACAGATTATGGGCACACTAAAGTTGAATGTTTTTGTGATGCGGATCATGCAGGATCAAAGGCCACAAGACGATCTACTACAGGTTACTGTGTGTTTGTTGGTAGAAATTTGATATCTTGGAGAAGTAAGAAGCAAGGAGTTGTGTCAAAGTCAAGTGCCGAAGTGGAATACAGAGCCATGTCACAATCAGTACAAGAAATTGTGTGGGTACTTCAGCTTTTGAAAGAAATTAGCATCGTCACAACATTACCTGCAAAACTATGGTGCGACAATAAAGCAGCACTTCATATAGCATCGAACTTTGTGTTTCATGAAAGAACAAAACATATTGAGATTGATTGTCATTTTATTCGTGATAAGATTAAAGAAAATATTGTGTCTACAGGACACATACGGTCTGACGATCAACTGGCAGATCTTCTAACAAAAGCATTAAATGGAACACGGGTTCAATATCTTTGTAACAATTTGGGCATGATTAATATCTATGCTCCAACTTGAGGGGGAGTGTTAGTCAACAATATCATCTGCCGACACACACACACATCCACACATGAATTGGTGTAAATGTACAGTAGTTAGAATAGGTTTCATATTCCTTTGTTTGTATATAAATATGTAAGCTTTGCATTTCATTAGAGAGATAGAAGTTTGAGTTTGTAACATCTAACACCTCTAATGCGGTGCAATGGGACAGAGATTTTGGAATTGGCCCTTGTAAATTATTACTACTAAGATCGAGAGTCTGAAGAGTACATAAAGCTTGAAAAGTATCAGGAATATATTGCTCCAAAGATTTTTTTTCCCTAAATTCAATACCCCAAAAATCCCAATTTTTGCTAGACAATGTGGAATCACCCCGCTGAAGTTGTTGTAGGAAAGATCAAGCACTTGAAGATTTGAAGCATTATAGCATATGGAAATAGGGATTCTTCCATACCTAGCATTGTGCGATAGCGAAAGAAAAATTGTGTCAGATTGATAGTTACCAATGCCAGAGGGAATAACAGAGCTGAATTTATTGTATGAAAAATCCAAATAAGAGGCGAATAGAGGAAATGCTGGAAGTTTGCCTTGGAGGCAGTTGTCATGTAGGTCAAGCACATTCAAAATACTATAAGAGCTAAAATTATATGGGATTCTTACTCTCTCCTGAACTAGATTGTGAGAAAGATTATTAATTCAACAAGATAGCTAAGCTCCCAAATCCAGTAGGGTATTTTTTCTGCAACTTCATTGTTCGAGATAGATTTAAAAAAAAAACACCTTAGGTGGCACTTCTTCAAGGAAGCACCACTTAATATCACCAAGCAGCTAGACACTTCCTTGAGAAAGCGCCACATAAGGTGCTTTTTTTTTAAAAAAATAATAATAATAAAAAATCTAGAAAAAAATTTAAGAAGTGCCACAAAAGGTGCGCTATTAATCCCTATTTTTGTAGTAGTGAAAGAGGTTAGTCCAGATAGATTTCCCAAGAAACTTGGGAATTGTCTCAACTTGCAAGATGCCAAATTTACACTAGCCATGTTAGGAAAGGATAACCTGTTAGCATTCTTAACATTGGCATCAATTGACAAGTTGTTGTTTAATTTGAAAGATCTAATATAGTTAGATCTTGAAGTCTCTCAAGCAAATATAGCTGTATTGTGCCATTGAACTTGTTAGAAGACAATTGGAGGATGTAGAGCCCTCTGAGATGAAAAATAAATTGAGGAATAGGCCCTTCTAGATAGTTACTTCTCAAATCAAGAACCAATACTATAAAAATAGGGAGTAGTGGCGCACCTTTTGTAGTACTTCTTTACAGCTTCTTTCTAGATATTTTTAAAATATTTTTTTAAAAAAAAAAAGCACCTTAGGTGGCACTTCCTGCTACTTGGTGACATTAGGTGGTGCTTCCTTAAAGAAGTGCCACCTAAGGTATTTTTTTTAAAAAAAAAAATTGAAGTAGCAGCTGTGGCGCTTGCTTAAGAAAGTGTCATAGCTGCTACATATTTTGTGTGGCACTTGATTTAGGAAGCACCACACAAAGTAATTTTTTTTCCAAATTATTCTCTCTCCTGCAATCTGCTTTTATGACCTTTATCTTCTTAGTCCCCACTCCTCATCTAACACGTGTCATCACTTATTATCCTTTTAGTCCCCACATTTTCTCCTTCTCCTCTTTTTGTCATTTATCACTGTCCTCACTTCGATCGACACTTCCTCCTTATTTCTTTGTCATTCATCACCTTTGTGAGGATTTTATTTTGGAAAAATTGTGGCCTGCCAGATTTTTGCATCTATAAATAATAGATCTTCAATCACTTTCCATTCCCTAAATCTTATGAAGATAGTGACACTTCCTTCCTTCACACACACACACACACACTCTCTCTCTCTCTCTCTCTCTCTCTCTCTCTCTTCACTTGTTTCTTCTTCCATTATTTTTATACTAAGCTTCATATTTTAGATCTGTGTCGTCCAACTTAGCATTAGTCACAAAGTAGTAAGTTTATTTGGTCTAATTGCTATTTTAGCTGCATTATATCATAGATATAGCTTACCAGTTTATTTTGAATAATAGTTTCTTACTATTATGTTGCATATGTTTCTATAGGGGAAGAAATTTTTGGTTTTTTATGATGGAGGGAATGGTGTTCGTATTGTTTTATCAATTGCAACATTGGTAAACAATAGTCATATTTACTTTCAAGTTTCCTACTTTTAATTGTTCTAATTTTCCTTGACGAAGAATGCTTTTAA
Source organism: Inga leiocalycina (assembly GCA_963242795.1). Classification (NCBI taxonomy): domain Eukaryota; kingdom Viridiplantae; phylum Streptophyta; class Magnoliopsida; order Fabales; family Fabaceae; genus Inga; species Inga leiocalycina. Next base: position 58,725,295 of record OY725328.1, read on the forward strand.
AATTTCTTTTCTCATTTTATTCCTGAAAAAATTATTCTCATTTTTATATGCTGAAAAATAAATGAGATAAAATTAAATGTCATTATATATAAGTTGTATTTATTTAATAGTTATAATTTTTAGTTGTTGTAGTAATTATTAACATTGATGATTTGCATAAGTAAAATAATTATTTATTTTTGGGGGAAGGCGCAAAAATACCCATCTACATATGTCAAATGTGTGCTTGGCACCATTTACATTCCTTGGGTGCTAAAATACCCATCATCATTGTAAAAGGGTACAAAAATACTAGCTCCATTAGTTACCCCCAATGTCCGTCCATTTTGAATTGTGGGCTCCAGTATTTTGTACACTTGTCATCCACTATGTTTATATTGACCACTGTTTGACTCCATTGTGTGTGTTTGGTATTGCTTATTGGGGGTGAATAATCACTTATTATGTAAGTCGAGATAAAACTCATCTCGCATACTTACCTTGTATATCGTAAATCATGATTTATAAGTACTTATTGCCTAAAAATAAGCTATCCCAAACGAGAACTTAGATGACTAGGACTATGAGGTGGATACCCACACGTTTCCCACTAAATAAACATTCATCTCCCATCCTTTAATATCGACACCAAAACGACACCAACCCATTTGTTTGCCATTAAAACACAGACTCGACTCTGCTTCTTCAACCTTGAAACCCAACGGAGATCTTGGAGGAAGGGAAGGGATAGTCAGCAAGACGAGAAGGGAGACCGAGGAATATAAATGGCATCAGTTTCATCTTCAACAAGTGTTAGAAGCAAACGACGAGTTGTGTTGTTGAGGCCACCTAGTCAAGAAGATGAGTATGACGGTTTGATAAGGTTTTGCCACCACAGGTTAGTTGCTCCTTGTCGGACGGTGTGGACGAATGGCAACCCTGGGCGAAGGTTCTATGGTTGTCGATTCTACTACCGTGTATGAGATTTAATGTTTTTGGGATGGTTGATGCATGTCCAAGTGGTTAAATGTTGGTGTTGAACTCTGAACAGGATGGAGGCTATGGGTATTTTGCTTGGCACGATGAAGACTTTGGTGAGAGGGCTAATGTTGTGATAAAGGAACTATTGGATGACATAGACAAATTATATGATGAGAACACCAAGATACGAAGAGAGAACGATGGCAGGAGGATGCTTGATGCAATCCATGGAGAGTTGAGAAATCTGAAATGTAGAAGTGAGACAAGGGGAAGTGATGTAAAGTTCAAGATTGTTGTGGCTGCTTTGATAATGACGTGGGTTTGGCTAATGGTCATGTAATTGGCAAGTTAATATGGGATTGAAGGCACTTGTGATGAAACTAGTTTTGTATTAGTTATTAAGTTTAGTTGTAATGTACCAAGTTTTAATCGCGAATGAATATATGAATTTAAGTTAATTCCAATGTTTGATGATCTTAGGGCCTGTTTGTTACACGGAAAAGGTTAGGAGGGAAGGGAAGATGAGTAAGTTCCTTAAGTGAAAACATGTTTGGCTACCGAATGTTCTACGAACTCAAGTTCCCACCTACTCTAAAGTTCCCTTAAATATGGGAAGATCAATTCCCACCAAAATTGGTGGGAACCCATCTTCCTTTGCAAGCTTCGAAGGAGAGAAAACCTAAAAGACAAATATTCACACTTGTAAATTGATTTATCAAAGTGGCAAATCTATTTAGTTCGTGAGGCTTGGGTAAAGGGGGTTTATGAGGAAAATGATATGAAAGATGAAACAACATAGTGGCGGTGACATTTGAAGCCTTTGCAAATCGATTTATAAAGTGTGCAAATTGATTTTCACCTTTTGCAGATCAATTTTCTCCTTTGCAGATTTGCAAAGGTAGTAAATCAACTTAATAATTCAGGTAAAATAAAGAGCGCTCATAAAAAAATACGACTCATGCATCTCATCAAAAACATCAAATATGTCATCTGGATTAAATTCAAATTATTAAAACATAAAATTCACATTTTATGATCTTCATTTGTCTCCCTTATTGATCAAGCTGCCCATATTTAGATATGCCATTCCAGAGGATTAACTTCACCTGAAATTTAAGACAATAAAAACAATTACATAGTTAATACCGTTGAAAATTACTTAGTAACAACGAGGATAATTATTAATAAAAAAGCCTTCAAAGAAAATTAGAAACCTGGACCAATAATGAAGGGCCAATAGTGGTAAGAAACATCCCTAAAACATATACACACACGGAGAGGGTCGAGAGGCCAAAAAAAAATTTCTATTGATTTCTCTCTCCATCCAATGTCTCTATTATTGGATCAAGTTTTAATGGTTAAGATTTAATGTTATATTCAATGTTATATTAATATTTTTATATAGTATTAAATCCCCACCACTGAAATTTGATCCAATAATAGAGATATTTAATAGAGAGGAAATAGAAAAAGAAATCAATGAAAACATTTATCTCCCTCCAGTTTAAGGTTTAAAGGGGTTATATATAGCTTTTCTCTGCATGAAGGTTCAATCCATGCGAGCACACACAAACATGCTTACATACAACAATGGGAGCCAGCCAAAGAAGTAATGTGTGAACAGATATTTAATTATAAAATGAAAGAAAAGTTTCTGAAAATACAGCGTCACAACTTTCTCTTTAAATAATGCATAAATAATTCGAAATTCTTGAACTATAAATACAATTTTAAGCCATAAAGGATATAAATAGAATGTTACCAAGTTAAGCTCCAATATGTGCGTTTATATCTTAGCTTAAAGGGTATACCATATACTACCTCCGGTCCTAAATATAGGACGTAGTTTGTTACACTACAAACTACGTCCTATATTTAGGACCGGAGAGAGTATTAAATATGGTTATGCAATAAACTTCAAGGCAAAAATATTCTTCACCGTCTCTCTCATGCACACACGTGAGCATAAATATATCATAAGCAAAACATACACTGAAAAAAAAAAGCCAATAAACAAGATAAAATCAAGCAAGGTTATAAAATAACACCAGAAAAATGTAGTAATGTATGTTCACAATTAGAGCTAGGAATCAGAGCCGGACCTTTTAGGCATGGGATAAAAAAAATTACTATTTTTAAAAGCGCAGCCTGAAAACATAAGGGTCAGGGCTGGCCTACAGGGCCTGAAGTCCTTTTCACAAGATTTAACAATTTTTACTTTTTTTCAGTTTTTTTAAAAATTACAACAATGAAATTCATATTTTAACACACAAATGCTGTCAAAATTAGAATGTAAATAGTATGCATCATATAACAAACAAACACAGTCATTAATATATAATCAAAGGTAAATTATTGTCGACATACCACAATTACAAATAATTAATGAGAAGACTTAACAAAATTAAAAGTACTTTTTATAAATATGTCTTAAAAAGTGTAGGTAGTCAATTAAATAAACAACACAAGATATAAATAAAACAATCATCAGAAAATAAGTCAAAAAATACAAAATTGGTAGGAATGCTTATGAAATAAGAAATATCTTTTATAAGTTTTTAATTTTTAGGATTATTAATACAAGATATTCTTATAAAAATTAATTATAAAAAAGATAATAACAACTAAATATTTGCAATATCATTAATAAAATATAAAAAATCAATAATATTATTATCATATAAATAATTTTAAAAAATAAAAAATATATATGGGCCCACGGGCTGGCTGTTTTAGGCCATCGGCCCTACATGACTAAACCTTTTAGGTCCACTTTCACTTTTGAGGCAAAAATCTTAGACCCGGCCTTTATAAATTCAGGGCCTAACAGGCCGACTTGACATACTCAACCGTTTTCCGACTCTATTCACAGTTCATACAAAGGTTTACCTCATTTGATAGACAGTGTGCGTGGTTACAACAAAGCCCATTCCCTAACGGCTCCAACGTAGAACTGTGAACCATTGTCCTTCATGCCTTTGATAATCAACATATATTTGGGGAAAGATGCTGCAGAGGATGAAGGCCACACAATTCCAGTATCTGATCCTCCACTGCTTCCAAAAGAAAAGTGGCCAAATAATAATTCCTACGCCAAATACCACTCCCAATTCCAAACCCATGATAAACTCATAATCAATTCCATGGTTATTTGCAGATGTTGGTGGTGGTGGCGGCATTAGCTTTTGTGTTCCATTGTTTGGACCTTGGGTCAAAGGTGGCCCATAAAGACCTTCATTGCCTTGGAAGGAAGATCCATCCAATGATTGAAGTTGAAGCTGTGCACCCACAGGGATCCTTCCCATCAAATGATTATAGGACAAGTTCACAAATAAAAGGGAAGGCAAATTTGCTAGCTCTGTTGGAATCTCTCCTGTCAAAGAGTTGTTTGACAGATCCAACAACTCAAGCTGTTGCAATTTCCCTATGGATGATGGAATGCGGCCTGAGAGATTATTATTTGACAGGTCGAGATACAAGAATGCTCTAAAATCCAAATTTGCTAGCTCTGCTGGAATCTCTCCTATCAAAGAGTTGTTTGACAGATCCAAGTACTCAAGCTGTTGCAGTTTCCATATGGATGATGGAATGTGGCCTGACAGATTATTATTTGACAGGTTGAGATAGTAGAGTGCTCTAAAATCCATTATGATCTCTTCTAGTATTGGCCCTTCAATGTGGTTGCAAGATGCCAATGACAAAGAACTTATATTAGGAAAGGAAGAGGGGTGGGCATATTTAGCATTCACATCAATTGACAAGTTATTGTTTGAAAGATCCAATCCAGTTAAATTGTCAAGTCTCCAAAACATATCTAGTTTTATTGTGCCACTGAACTTGTTCGAAGACAATAAGAGGTACTCAAGCCCTCTAAGATGAAAAATAAATTGAGGAATAGGCCCTTGTAAAGAGTTACTCCTCAAATCAAGTCTTCGTAACATGGAGGAAGAGACATTTGAAATTGCATCAAACTCTTGAAAAGCGTTGTTGGAAAGATCTATGCGTTGTAGCAATGGAAGCGAAAACAAAGACATAGGAACGCTCCCATTCAGGGAATTGTTCTGCACTCTGAAATAGACTAGCTTTACAAGGCCTTTGAAATGTGTTGATGATATTCCACCACTTAATTTATTATTAGATAGATCTATTTCAGTAAGCTTCTTGGCCATACCAAATGGTGGAATTGGACCGGTGAAGAAGTTATTTGACAAGTCCAGGTAAGTAAGCTCGGTGAAATTTGACATGGAATTTGGCAGTGTTCCATTAAATTGGCACGAATATATTTGTAATTTAGACAGCCGCCGTAAGTTGCTTATGGAATCTGGTAATGCTCCTGAGAAATTTGTATAACTTAAAATCAATGTTTGGAGAGAACCGATCTGTGGGAAGTCTGGCAGAGAACCTTGAAGATCAATGTTGGATGATAGATCAAGAGCAGTGAGTGTCTGTACTTGGAAGATCTTATCTGGAAAACAACCACGCAAATTACAAGTATTGAGATCCAGTTGGGTCAGATTTGAGAATTTAGCAAAGAAATCTGGCACTGGAGCTGACAAAGGGTTGTGATACAAACGAATTATTGAGAGATTTTGAAGCAACTGTAGGGAGGAATCAATGGGGCCTGATAGGTTGCAACCAGACACGCTTAGTACCTGTAGATGAGGCAGAGAAGATGACAAAGCAAGACCCCAATCATTTCCCTTGAGCGCTATATTAATGCCATCTAGATATAGTTCTCTAACTTCACTGAGGTTCTGAACAAGCTTCATCAGATTTGGATTCTCAAGTTTCAGAGCTGATTCTCCTAAATCATGAGGATATTCTCCAAAATCATAAAGAGATTCTCCTAAATCATAAGGAGTAGACAGATCAAGAATCGCTAACCTTGTGAGCTGAGCAATCTCCATTGGTATCTGGCCCACAAAACCAGCACTAGACAAATTAAGAGAAGTTAAGCTCTTCAAAACTTTGATCCTGGATGGAATCATAGAATTGAAGTTATTGAAAGCCAAATTCAAATGCTTGAGATATTGGAGGCTGAACAGAGTAGTGGAATTTTCTAGTCCTCCCGAGATTGATTCCTCACTGAGGTCTAGACGAGCAACATGTCCCTCCGCATCCCATGTTACGCCTCTCCATTCACTGCAAGGGCTGCTTTCATTCCAGAACAACAATTTGCTGGAATCAATAGGGTTGAATTTGAGGGTTTTCTTCAATTGAAGTAACAAAAGTTTCTGGTCTTCAAGACAGTGGACAGAATTCCCAGAAACCAGAGAGACGTTGAGACAAAGACATGCCCAATAATGACAGAAAAAGAAGGGAAGCCATAAAGCTAATGATATTTTCATTGGACGTTGGGGTATGCTGTGCTTAAGGCTCAAACTACTGAAGACTGAAGCAGCGAAGAGACTAGTGGCGGATTCTGGGGGTTCAAGACCATGAACATGCAAATTCTGTGGCCTGAGCTTTCAGCTTTTAACTGTCCAAAAACCGAGTTGGGTATGGCTTGTAAATACGCATGGGAGCGCAGAAGAAAGACACTGAGAAGAAAAGGCACATATTCTGACCAGTAGACTAGTGAGTCAGTGTCAAAGTAAACTCAAAAAGTCCAAGTCGTGGTTGTTGGGAAATGAAGCTAATAAAGTTGGAAGAAAACGCAGACAATATAATGCTGTCTCAGACTACTGACTGCTACAGAAACATTCCACGCGTCTTCGAAATGCAATCGTAGAGTGACGTGAACCATACTGCATAAGACCGTTGTGAACAGAAGGCAATAATATAGGTGGATGCCTCTCTTCCTCATCGAGTACTCCTTGGATGTCTTTTTCAATTGTATTATTTAAGGGTAACTGTTTTTTTTTTATATTATCAGTTTTTTATACTGAGAAAAATTGCACTTTTATTAAGATGAATTGAAGCACTCCAAGATCTTTATTTTATTTTATAAAGTGTTTTTACACTCCACTAACTTTGACAACATTAATTTTATTAAGGGATAATTTTGACCGTACAATTTTAATTAATTGACAAAAATATCTTAAATGATAATATTTTAATGCACTCATTCTTAATTTTAAAAACTAAACATAATATATCAGTATTTAAAATTGTAATATCAACATTTTTTTGTTAATAAAACTATCGGTGTTAGTTAGAGTTAGAAGATTGAAATAACAATTCATAAAATTAAAAAAAAAACATCAAATTAAAATCTTGTATTAAAGAGTGGAGGACAAAAATACTCTTTGTTAATACAATTGATACTCACATATAATTTAAATGTTATGATAAAGATATACTCGTACCACTGATGGATGAGTGATGATATATATCAAGTAAAGTCATATCAAGGTAGGATAGTTATTCAAGGAAGTATGGCAAACATTAAGCATGCATGCATTGCTATTAGCTACACACACCCTGAAGCCACCCTCAAGCAACTCTTTGCTGGTATCATCCTTAAATATGTTTTAATTAATTATTAGTAGACATTTACTTATAATAAATTAGCTGTTTCCCATGTTACCAATAATGGTGGATTTCTAGGAACAGTATTGAATGTGTAGTGTTTAGAGATTCATTCATCTTGGTGATCCGTCATTTGCCTTCACCATTGTGAATGGCATCAACAAAGGCAGTGTAGTTCCAGTTCTTAATCACATTGTACGGCCCGTCATGGATTTCTACTTCAATTGTGTAACCGCAATTGTTTATCAGGAAGATTATGGTCTTCTGCCCCTGCCTCTGCATTGTAGATACCTCTTGTGCAGTCATCTGCAAAAAGCATTTTGAAGAACACAAAAAAAAAACCCTAAAAATCAGTTCCAAGTAGTGATACTCGTAAAGTTTGCGATGGTTTTCATTAGATTTCTTATATTGGTATATATTGGGCTTGTCTTTTGATCAAAGTAGTTTAAGCTAATTAAGGATTCTTTTAGCATTATATCCCTTCAATCCTTTGTCTAATTAGTTGAGATGTGGGACTCTTATATTCTAATATGGAATAGGAATAAGACCAACCTGGAAGCTTCCATCACCAATCCAAGCAATGACTCATTTCTCAGAAACAGCTTGTGCATAGCCAACTGTGGCACCAACAAACCATCCTATTGATCCATACTGCATCTAGAACTCATACCTGTTTGGTAGTTAGTCCCGTCTCAGCAATAACAGCAGTTTCAGTAAACATCTTTTGAATATCCTCAAACAGAGCTAAATTTATTGAAAGACGAATCTAAATAAGAGGCGGATGGAGGAATTGCCAGAAGTGTGCCTTGAAGATATAGTCGGGAATATGGACCTATACGGCTGGCCCTTCACGGGCTTGGCCCGTTTAGACCTGTTTCCTGTAAAACCCTCAATTTTTAAACCCTACAACCCTTCACGGGCTCGGGTTTAAACGGGCATAAATTCATTTTAATTCAAATAAAATTCACTTTCAAGTTTTATAATTTATTTATTATTTTATTTTAAATTGAGATACATTATTTTTAAAACTCATAAATTTCTAGTTAAAATAATTATCTAATGTCCAAATTAGCCTTTTTTTAAAGTTTAAATAAATAAATTATTGTAGAAAACCAAATAAATCAAGTCATTTAATAAGTGTTAGCCTGTTACTAATACTCTATTAGGTATTTAGGTGTTTCTCATATTTGTAATTTGATATAATTAATGACATTACATATATTAATTTATTTTAAAAAAATATTAAACGGGCCTAAAAGGGTCGGCCTTATAAGACTAAAGGGCCAGCCCTTTTAGACCCACTTCCTTCTAGAGCCTTTAAGTCATAAGTCTGACCCTTGACGGGTTCGGACCTAAACGAGCTGGCCCAACGAACTCGGCCCGATTTCCCTATTCTACTTGAAGATCATTGTCATGTAGGTCAAGCACAACCAAATTACAATGAGAGCTGAAATTATGTGGGATTCTTTCTCTCTCCTGAAGTAAATTGTGAGAAAGATTTAAGTGAGAAAGATAGCCGAGCTCCCAAATCCACTTGGGTTTTTTTTTCCTGCAAACTCAAGAAGCCTGGAAATTGTCTCAAATTGCAAGATGCCAACATCAAACTAGTCATGTTGGGAAAGGATAACCACTTAGCATTTTTAACATTTGCATCAATTGACAAGTTGTTGTTTGAAAGATCCATTATAGTTAGATTTTGAAGTCCCTCAAACATATCCAACCGCATTGTTTCATTGAAAATGTTCGAAGACAATTAGAGGACTTTAAGCCCTCTGGGATGAGAAATAAATTGAGGAATAGGCCCTTCTAAATATCTATTGCTCAAATCAAGAACTTGTAACACGGAGGAAGAGACATTTGAATTTGCATCCAATTGACCTTGAAAGAGGTTGTTGAAAAGCTCAATCCTTTGAAGTGATGGTTGCAAAAGCAAGAACATGGGAATGCTCCCATTTAACATATTGTTATGTAAATAAGCACTAACTCTCACGCGCGATGTACGGGATGAATTAGCTTAAGTTTAATCAATATTATCAATATATTTAATCACGCATAAATTAGTTCTAATGTCTTAAGCTGCACGCAACACATGCAAAGATTAATATTAAGTAAAATGTCATGAAAATGCTAAAAAAAGAAATTTCCGCATACATCACAGAATATGTCTTCATTAATATGTGACACATTATGAACCAACACAATACTAACTACTTATCTCTAATAAAAAATACTATAATACATTTCACATGAATGAATTTGAATGTCTCTATCATGGAATCCTCCAAAAGCCACCATACAACAAACCCTGAAAACAAAGAATAATCCCAATAACCATTAGAATCTCGCCAACATTGTCATTACTAATGCCAACAGCAGACAAGATAAAAATGCAGAACGGAGCAATATATAGTAGAATGAAAGTAGCAATATGAATGTATATGTTTCCAAAACTAAGTCTCTCTATGTTCCTACCAAACACACAAAAAGTATAGAGATATGTAGTAGATATATCCTTTCAAATTTCAACTATTTCTCCTTTCCATTGTTGTTCATTCTCAAATACCCTATGCAAAACTTTGTTATGCAAGAATTAAGCAAGCAATAGTGTTAATCGGCAATTAATGACTCCAATGAAGCTTTCCTTTGCTTTTCCTGTTACATAGTGAAAAAAGTTGCAAGTCATTAACTTCAAGCCTTTTTTAACAGATTAACTTCAATACCCACTAAACCCCAATAGTTCTTCAATAGTATACAACAGAAGTTGCCTATTGCAAAGTCACTTCTTTTGTAGCAAAGGCAACAGACAAAAGCCATACCATCTCAACTACTTAGTCAATAGAGATCATATTATTGAAAGGGGGCTTAAGGGGAAAAACATGCTTTACACTCAATTTGATCATCCAGATTGAAATTTAATTTTCTATTTCAACAATTTAATTAGAGCACAAGATAAACACCTATGAGATTCCTCATGAGATTTTTAACTCATTTAACAAAAAAAAAATCCCTGCTATAAAACAGTCTACCAGAAGTATAACTAAAATATAAAGCAAATAAAAGAAAATTACCATGAATACATCAAGATCCAAAACACCCTATCCTTCAGGCAAGAGAAATGACCCAAAAGCCCTCTCTTCTTCATCCTCACTACTGCCCCTTCTCTTTACTGTCACCATCTTCTTTCTCCCCTTCACCCCATTAATAAATAAAATATAAAGCAAACAAAAGGAAATTACCACGAATACATCAAGACCCAAAATGCCCTATCTTTCAGGCAAGAGAAAGGACCCAAAAGCCCTCTCTTCTTCATTCTCACTACTGCCCCTTCTCTTCACTGTCACCATCTTCTTTCTCCCCTTCACCCCATTAACACATTTTCTACCTGCAAATATGGAAAAATAACACCCAAAAGCACCTCTATGTTTAATCATTATGGGAGTTTTAGAAGCAAGATTTGATTTATCACTGAATCTATGATAGCAAATAATAAATCCACCAATTGAAATTAGTATATGGGTCCAAAAACAATTGTTCACTTGAAGAACTTTAAAAACTGCTTATCATTAATCGAGATATGAAACCGGTTCTGCTCATCAAGTTGCCACCAACAAAAGCATGAGTCTTCTTACAATCTTGCTAAGCTTCATTGAAAGGGAAAGCCATAGAACAAAATCAGAAGTTACTAAATGCATAGTTTAAATAGAGTACCTAGTTAGAAATTATTAAAACAATGCATGTACAATGGTCTGTAAAAAATAATTCACATTTACCTTAATTTCAATATGTAGACACCTCAAAGAACGCACACCTCTTGCAAACTACAAAGCTATTCCATCAACACAACTGTTATAAGAGCAATCCTATGTCTTGCCCTCTAGGACAATCTTAATGGAATCAAGAAATAGCCAAAAAGAATAATTCAGAATATGCATATATCAAAAACATATCAAGAGGCAATTAAGGAATTGAGTTGCAAAAATAAAATTGATATAGAAAAATATAGTGGTAAGCAAGAAGAGGAGGAACATGTATACCCAAGAACACCACCAGCATATGAATTATTTTAGTTGGTAAATTTTCTTTTTTGGTTCCCTTGTTAGTTTTATGCAACAATTTATTTTCTTGTTCATGTTATGCTATCTCTATTTCACTTGGCTGAGAATTCTGATTCCTTGCTATGTGACTGGATGATGCGCCATAATCAATATTCCATAATAAATTAAATTTCAATGGAAATCCCTCTAAAGAATGGTCTCATAATCTAAAATTAAATTTCAATTCTTATTAAAAATCTAAAATACCCTTGAGTTTACCCTCCAATGGAAAGCCCTCCAAAACAAAAAATGCCCTTCCTTACCTTCACCGAGTTCACCCAAGAACACCACCTGTATCGCCATCTACCACCGTGACGAAAGTACTGTGAATCAAAAAAAAGAAGAAGATTTGATTGATTAAGATTTTAAAGAGGGACAACAACAAACCTCTTTCTGTGGCAAAATCCATTCTCTCCACCACAAACATTCATAAAAAAATCTTTCTTTGCAACGAGCAAAATCATTGTCCACCCCCTTTGGAGGTTACAATCAACATCACCAAGAAAGAAATCAAACCAAAAATAATCATACATAGTCCAAAAAAAAATATCTTCAAGTTGAAAAACCCAAAAAATTAAACCCATATGTGACTACTATGATAGGAAGAAGAAATAATTGAAAAATCTATTTTCATGCCGATCGCTCCCATTTCTAAACTGTACTCACCATCAAAGATGATCTCTACCCTTCTATCATGGTTGCATGGTCGAAATTGAAAAGACGAAAGTTGCTCAGTTGAAGATCTCTGCCCTCACCATCAAAGAAGAACGTCGCCACTAGGTTGCCGCTCTCCACCACTGTCATTGTTGGATTTGTTTACACAAGCTTGCTAGTGGATATTGCCTGCAGTGGAAGGTTGAGGTAGATGGTGGCGCAAAATTCAAATGGGGAGAAGAAATGGGAAACCGGCTTTCCTCCTTTTCTTTAGAGAATGAGGATTGTTGTTGTAAATAGAGGGATGAAGGAAAAGATGTCTCAAGATAAAGAAAAGTACAAAATGAATTAGAAAAAGGGTTAAGAGACAAAAATGTCCATAAACTTTTCTCAAAAGTGCACCCAGCACCATAAACTTTATTTGGGTGCAAAAATGCTTACAAACTTTAAAAACAGAGTAAAATTACCACAGCGGTTAACTAGCATGGATGGCGTTACTTTTTTTTTGTGGGTCCCACAATTGTCCACATGTCAGCTATTTAAGTTCTCTTCTCAGTCATCTCTTTCTTTCTCCCTTTAACATTCCTCTCTCTCTATCTCTCAAGCCTTTCTCTTATCTGCCACCCTCTCTTTCGATTGTATGGCCTCTTACTGGAGTTCCTTAATTTACAGTTTTCTTTAATTCTCTCTTGCAATTTTGCCTCAAATTTCTTCATTGAAATCTGAACAATGAATGCGATCTTCTCTACGTGCTACCACCGTCGCCGCCCGCAAACGTGATCTTGCTTGTGTCTTCTACTCCCAATTCAGAGATAGAATCACTGGTAGCTCAGACATCGTCCTCTGGTGCAATAGCATCTTCGATGTCAAATTCGGAAATGGTGAAGCTGACAGAGGTGGAGGATCTACTGACAGTGCAGAGTGATTCAGGGTCTAAGAAAACCAGAAAATCTCTGCTACTAAAGGTTGTGATGGCGAAACAAAAGCTGATGATGGAATGGCTTCAAATGATAGGAGTCAACCTGGAAATGAGTGATCAGAAGACAATACACTTGGAGATGATCAGAAGCGAGAGAATCAGACAATGGAAGAGGCTGCAATGGCTTCTGATGACGCAATAATTGAACCAGGTGACAATAATTGAACATGTGAGCTTCAAGACAGAACACAAAAAGAAACTCATGACAATGATGAACCGGGTGATAATGCAATAGATCCTATTTGTATATTTGCCTCTGACATTAACAAATTTTACTCAAAGGTTGTTCATGTTGTTACAGGTGGATTGAAGAATTTGAAGGTTTTTGTGTACGATTTGTCTCCAAAATATAACACAGATTGGCTCTCTAACGAGAGATGCAACAGTCATTTGTTTGCGTCTGAAGTGGCCATTCACAGGGCCCTGTTGAGGAGCAACGTGCCCACAGGACCTGTACGAAGTTGACTTATTCATGCCTGTTTACGTCTCCTGCAACTTCAGTACCGGAGCTTGGTCACGCGCGCTCCCTCACCGCTTGGCCCGTACAGCTCATCTCTTTTGAATACCAGTTTTGGAATCGAAGTGGCGGGTCCGACCACATTTTCATCGCTTCGCATGACCTGGGGGCTTGTTTTCACACCCTGGTAAGTTTGATATTTTAGTTTATTGTGCTTTGCTTGCCAACAATCTGATGCTTCTTTCAGAATCTTAAACCACGAAACTCTCTCTGACTTGAAACTCTATTTTCTTTTGAATTAATGTAAGAAAGAGAGAGAAAGAGAGGGTGGCAGAGAAGAGAAGGGCTTAAGACAGAGAGAGAAGAGAGAGGAATGTTAGAGCGAGAGAGACGGAGATGGCTGGGAACTTAAATGGCTGGCACGTGGACAACTGTGGGACCCACAAAGAGAAAAGTAACACCGTTCATGATAGTTAACGGCTTAGGTATTTTTGCCATGTTTTTTAAAATTTATAAATATTTTTGTATCTAAGAAAAGTTTATGATGTTAGGTGCACTTTTAAAAAAAATTTATGAATATTTTTGTCCCTTAACCCTTAAAAAAAAGATAAAGGATAGTATAAGATAGGAGGGAATTTCAAATTTCAAAATTTTAACATTTAAAAATAATATCTTATAAATATTTTGCACGGAGTCCGTAGCATGTGTTGGAGTCGGTACTGTTCATATGAACAGTAAAAATAGAGATAAGCCACATAGTGTGTTTGTTATTGCTTATTGGGGGTCAATAAACACTTATTACGCAAGTTGAGATAAAACTCATCTCACATACTTACCTTGTATACCGTAAATCACGATTTATAAGCACTTATTACCCAAAAATAAGCTATCACAAACGAGCACTAAAAAAACTCAGCTTAAAGTCATTGAGATTTATAACTATAAAGGGATTGATGCTGACAAGCTTTATAAGACCTTTAAAATGTGCCAATGATATTCACCACTTAATTTATTGTTAGATAAGCCTATATGAGTAAGCTTCTTGGCCCTACCAAACGGTGGAATTGGACCTATGAAAAAGTTAAATGACAAGTCTAGATAAGTAAGCTCAGTAAGATTTGACGTTGAATCTGGCAATGTTCCATTAAATTGGCATATAGACATTTGTAATCTAAACAATTGTCACAAGTTTCTTATGGGATCTTGTTATATTGTCCATAGAAACTTTTCATGATTAGACTCAATGTCTGGAGAGATCCGTTCCATAGGAAGTCTAGCAGAGAACCTTGAAGACCATGATTGTATAATAGATCAAGAGAAATGAGTGACTGTATCTGGAAGATCTTATCTGGAAACCTACCACTCAAACCACAAGAACTAAGATCCAATTGTGTTAGATTTTAGAATTTAGCAATGAATTTGGGCACTGGAGGTAACAAAAAGTTATTATTCAAACGAATTATGAAGAGATTTTGAAGAATTTGTAGGGAGGAATCAATGGAGCCTGATAGGTTGCAACTTGGCATGCTTAGTACAAGAAGATGAGGAAGAAAAGACGACAAAGCAGGACCTCATTCATTTCCCTTGAGCGATATACTAATGCTATCTAGATATAGTTCTCTAACTTCAGTGAGGTTCTGAACAACCTTCACCAGATTTGAACTCTCAAGTTTCAGAGCTAATTCTTCCAAATAATAAAGAGTAGAAAGATCAAGAATGGTTAACCTTGTGAGCAGGGCAATCTCCATTGGTATCTGGCCCACAAAACCAGCAGTTGACAATTAAAGAGAAGTTAAGCTCTTCAAATCTTTGATTCTAGATGGAATCACAGAATTGAGGTTGTTGAAAGCCAAGTTCAAATGCTTGAGATGTTGGAGACTAAACAGAGTACTAGAATTGTCAAGTCCACCAGAGATTGACTCCTCACTCAGGTCAAGACCAGCAACATGTCCCTCCTCATCCCAACTTACACCTCTCCACTCAATGCAAGGAACGCTTTCATTCAAACCACAAGTTTGATGGAATCAATAGGGTTGAATTTGAGGTTTTTCTTCAGTTGAAGTAGCAAAAGTTTCTGGTCTTGAAGACAGTGACCAGATTGCCCAGAAACTAGGGAGACGCTGAAACTAAGGCACGCCCAATAATAACAGAAAAAGAAGGGAAGCCATAAAAGTAATTATAATTTCATTGGACGTTGGAGTATACCGTGCTTAAGACTCATAAAGAAGACTGAAGCAACGAAGCAACTGAAGACTCATAAAAGTTCAAGTCATTGTTCGATTAAGAGATAGCACATTCGCACATTCTCCTTGCAGTATCCCACATTTTGCGCCAAAAATATGAGAAGGAGAACCCTTCAACAATACTTGATAAGATGTAGAAGAGACAAAATGAACGGGGAATACTTGACTTTGCTTCTTCTTGGTTACTCACCTGGCCCCAAAAGAAAACATTGTGTGCTCTTAATTTGTAGAGACGGTTTGTTAAGCTTAGATTATTTTGTCATGTTGGTTTTAACCTTCTTTATCCATATTGAGAGAGACTAGCCTTTTTTATCAGATTAAATGTATCTTAATGTCTTGTTTTTTTAATTGATAGTCATCTACTAAGTAAATCTTAACTGACTTGTTTCTTTAGTAAAATATAGTTCCTTCTTTTAGCTTTACTAAAATTATAAGAATTTTCTCTTGATTTTTAAAGGAAGTAGGATAAAATTGACTCATATTTTCGTGAAAATGGATTTAAAAGGAGTGATAATAAGCCCATTCCTTATTTGAAGCAGCATGGTGATTCTGATTTTTTGGTTGTGTGCTCTATGTTGATTATATGATTTATATGGGATCTTCTTCAAAAGTTATTACTGATTTTAAGTCAAGTATGATACAGAAGTTTGAAATGACACATCTGGGATTATTGCATTATTTTCTTGATATAGAAGTGAAGTAAGGTGATGTTGGCATTTTTATTTCTCAAAGAAAATATGCTATGGATTTGCTCCAGAGGTTTCGTATGTTGGGTTGCAAAACATCACATTCTCCTATGAATATAAATGAAAAATGGAAAGGTGAAGATGGTACTAAGCTTGCGAATGCAAGGTGGTATAAAAGTATGGTAGGTGGCTTGAATTATTCATCTAATACAAGCCTTGATATTGCACATTCTGTGAGTGTAGTTTCCAGGTTCATGGATAATCCCAAGAAACACCACTTTGGAGCAGTGAAGAGGATCCTTTTTTATGTTGCAAGCACTACTGATTTTGGAATTTGGTACTTAAAAGGTATCAAATTTGAAATTATTTGGCTTTTTTTTATAATGATTGGGCAGGTTGTGTTGATGATAGAAGAAGAACTTCGGGTATGTCTTTACCCTTGGTTTAAGTGCTACCTCATGGAGCTCAAAGAGGCAAAACACTGTAGCTTTATCCTCATTTGAGGTAGAGTACGGCGTAATAACTTCAGCAGCATGTCAAGCTTGTGGCTCAGAAGATTATTAGCATATTTTCTTCAACCAAAGCAAGATGCAATAGAGATTTATTGTGACAACAAATCAACCATCGCTATGACAAAGAATGAAGTTTTTCATGGTAGGATGAATCACGTTGACATCCGACACCACTTCATTCATGATCTTATAGTAGATGGAACTATCACATTGAAGTATTGTGGAATAAATGAGCAAGTCGCAGGAATAATGACCAAGTCACTCTCTATTGGCAAAGTTGAATATTTCATAATGCAGATGATAGTGTACAGCTTTGAAATAAGGGGGAATGTTGAATAATATGTGTAACCTCCTGCCTTATAAACCATAATTATAATTCGAAATACGTAATTAAAATGGATTAGAGACCAGCGGATAATCAAAACTCATTTTCAATCCCATATTTTCAAGATAGGGTTTTCACAAATATCTTTCGAAATCCAATTACCCCGGTCTCATATTCACATCTCCAATATAATTATTCTACGCAGTTAAGTAGCATTCATACATATCAGAGTGTACAGCAAAATTCCCGGCAACCCCGGGTTTCATACCTTTACTAAAGGGTAAACAGGGTGCATTCGCCCATTCACAGTTTCTCATACAAGGGATTACACAATATCAATCCAAAATTTACCTCCGAAACATATACAATAATCCCAACCAAAATTGACAACCAACAACCAAATCATACATCCCTAAGGAGTCCTGGCCGGCCTTGGTTGTTAGCTTCCCCTTCCAGTCACTTGCCCTGTCTGAAGGTTAGTCAGTGGAAAGAATAAAATTCAAAAGAAGCCCAGTAGTAACAAAGCACTCATACAATATGTAATCACATAGCATGCAAGTAAATCATCTAACAGCACAGCGGCATGAATACAACATACCCAAGCTATCACACATACACATTGCCTTCACGGCATTCACATTTACAACGGTATATCAATGGTAAGGGTAGAGATGACCAACGTCACTCCCTATGACTGCTCACGTTGACATGTGCATGCTGTAATTTACATAGCCTTGTGACCCACAAGTAGCCTTTCGGCTGTCACATAGCCTTACGGCTTCCATATACACAAACTTCACAGCATTCGAAGTCATCACAAGACAATGATAAATCAAACATACAATGCATCACATATAGTATAAGGAAAAGCATCACTACCTTGTTCTTTCCGGGTGTGCTCTGGCACAGGTTGCTCACATTTAGGGCAAATATCGAATCCTATTAATCAAAATCAAGTACATAGTGTTATTCCCTTTTCCAATTCCTTAACTTTAAAACACTTAAGGTTGGTTGTCATTTGAGTCCTTTATGTGGCTATAATAAGCTCAACGAAAGCCTAAAAGGATTGAAAACCGCTTTTCAAAATCACAAAGTGCTGAAAACAAGGGTTGGCTGCAACCAAGATTTTCTGGCTACAGCCAAAAACTGCACAGAGAGTTTTTGGCTGCAGCCAAGGTTTTCTAGCTGTGGCAAAAAACTGCAAAGAAAGTTTTGGGCTGCAGCCAAGGAAATTTTAAAAAATCATAATTGATTCTAGAAAAGTCGAAATAAGGTGATCCCAAAGCCTATTGAAAGATATTTAAGTCCTCTACATAGGAAAATTTTAAATCAAGGTTGTCCATAACCACAAATATACAGAATTGCACAAAAGTTCATACTGCTTCAAAACAAATTCCAGTTTCAATCCCAAACTTTGGAAAATCATAACTCTTAGCTCATAAATCAAAATGACAAAATTATATATCCATTTTGAAGCTTGGCATGTGAACTTTAATACTAGAAAGTTTCAGAATTTTCAGACACCATTTGCTCATTCAAAACATCCATACAAACCAACTGTCCTGTACAGAGTTTCAATAGACAAAATTTTCAACTTTTGCACAATTGTTCCCAATAATTCCAATTTCACAACAAACACTCTCCCCACACAAATTTTCACAAGGAAGCCATTAGAATCACTAAAATAACCAAATTCTCATCACATCCACACATATTCAGTTTTGAACCATAATGCAACATAAACCACCAAATTGCTAAACTTTCTATTTGAAGTTCCAAACCAATTCCAATATCACAATGACACAATATGGCACCATTTTCACCACAATACACTATCAAATTCATCCATTTCGAAATTACACTAAAATCAGGAAAAATTTCACAAATCTCAAAACCCATCCAATGACCACACTTAATATGTCAAAGTAGAGCTTTTACTCACATCTTCCTCTTCCTTAAGCTAGTTTCTTGATTCTTCTATTTTTCAATTTCTTCAAGCACTCAAACACCTTCTTTCACAAATCTAAAATCATAGAGATGAAGGTCTCATCACTATGAACAAGATTAGAGAAGATGATTTGAGTTAAAGAGGACATTAAACAAGCTAAAATCTCACATTTCCCTTTCTCTTTCCTCCCTTGAGTTGGACGAACATGGAGGCTTGGAGAGAGACAGTGAAGATGATGAAGAAACAGATTTTTGGCTCCAAATGGCCCTCTTGGCCGACGTAAAGAAAGGGAGAGGAGAGAGGGAAGAGTTTTGACAATTTGACCAAGATCAATGGCTCACATGATGCCAAGTGTCACATTCTTGCAACATCTTCATGAGCATACATGAGCACACATGCATATGATTCCACCCTCTTGATCAATTAATCCTAACCATTGATCTTTAAGTTACCAATAAGTTTCCTTTTCAGTAACTGACCAATTGGTCAGCAACTTTCCTTTTTCCCATTTTGCCCCTGATTATGGTAATTCTCACTAAATCACCACCAAACACATTTATTATTCCATTTCACCATAATATACGCCCTCCCTCTATTCTCATGATCAATTTAGATGTTAATCCATAATAGAACTTAAATACAGGGTTTAGGGACTGCTCATAACACATTCGAATCACAAATCACATCGTATTCTCCAAAAGTATTTATTTATCAATAATCACATCCACTTTTGAAGTCATTAACCCTTAATCACTTTTTGGGATATTACAATATGTATATGCTATTTATTATAATGTGTGTGTGTGTGAGCGCGCACGTTACATATGCTACAGTTTTATAGATTATTTATTTTATTAGTTATCATTTAAGTATTATTTTATTAGTTGTTTGATTTAGACAGATTTTACTATTAAATATATTTTCCCTTTAAGATAGATTCTTATCAAATCCATATCCCCATATGGCCATCTATTTGTTTTCTATATAAAGACTTATATGTACAGTTATTTATGTAAGGATCAATAATAGAAGTTCTTATGTTCTCTGTATCCAACATTCACAATCTCAAGGTCGCAGCCTTTTCAAAATGCATTCAAATAGCGACACTGATATGCACGATTTCAATTGATAAGGCCGTTGTGAACTGAAGGCAATTAAAAATGAAATGAGCCCCGATAGAAGAGAGAGAGAGAGATGGGAAATTGATAGAATTTTTTTTTTTTGAAATTACAAAATCTCAAGTCATATTTGTTATTAAGAATTGATAAGGTAATGACGAGACTTGAAAAACAATTTATAACTCATTTTATGGGAAATACCTGATTTGAGATTTTGCAATTTTGAAGTCCTTTTTCTTTTCTTTTTTCACTAAAATAATACTCGTAATAATTAGGAAAAAATACAAAAAAAATACGTTTAAACTTCGAAATCCCAAATCAATTTTTTTGCATATAAGAGTATAGGTATTAACCACAAGAGTATAGTAATTGATAATTTATTTTAGTAAAAAATCATTGATCGGAGATTTTTAAGTTCTAATAGTATTTTCTAGTCTTTTTCCCTAATAACCATGTCTTTGAATTCTATGAGTCTTTCTTTTTCTTTTTTTTTTCCTATTGAATATTTATACCAGTTGTTAAATTTTTTCAGGAATGCCATTTTCTTTGAATCATTTAGTAAATATTTATCCTTTTGCAACTTTATCTCTTACAAAAATTCCAGCCCCACCTTGATATGACTTCACTTAACAAAATATCATAAGGGCTATATTTTTATCCTAACATTTAAATTATATGTGATTATTGATTAAAAACAATGAAAAAAAAAGTGTGATGACAAAGAAAAAAAAAACAATGAAAAAAAAGTGTATTTTGGTATCTACTTTTTTTACAATTTCAATTTTGAATATTTAATTATTCGAAGTGTCTTTACAATCCACTAACTTTGACATCATTAATTTCATTAATAGAAAATATCGAGGATGCGGTTTTAAATACCTGAAAATTTTCTTAAACGAAGATATTTTAATCCACTCATTCTTATTTTTTAAAAATTAAACTAAATATGTCCGTATTTAAAATTGTAATATCGACACTTTTTGTTAATGAAACTAGATATTTTTTGTTAATGAGACTAACCATGTTAGAGTTAGAACTTGGAAGACTGAAATTAAATAATACTTCATAAAATTAAAAAATCAAATTAAAATCTTATTTAAATTTATAGGAGCAAAGGTACATTTTGTTCATTATTTTGCATCAATACTTATATAATTTAAACGCTATGATAAACATATTCTCGTGCCACTGATGATATTTGGTTAAGTAATGTCATATATTAAGGTGGCGCTGGGATTTTTGAAAGAGACAAAATTAAAAGGGATACATATTTACTAAATAATTCAAAGAAATAACCTGGAATAGATCACAAAAATAAATCCCATCCATGTAGAAAATGAAATAGCATCCTCGCTAGGAAGAAGGCAGCAATGGTTTAAAGTTACTGGGGATCAGGATGTTTGCTGTTAGCAGCACGAGTAGGATAGTTAGTAATTAAATGAAGTATTGCAAGGCCTTGAAAAAGCTTTTTGTCATATACCAATGCATTTGTGTTTTTCAAAACAGGTAGGTTAGAGAATCAAGGAACTTTCAAATGTCCTCTCCAATGCATAATACTAGAATATTTCATTGAATTGTGAATCACAAGCCTTGCAATTGAAAGCAAAATCCATAACATAAAAATCCCAACGGAATAAATCTCGTAATAATCTCTTCATGTAAATAATTAACTAGCTTTCTAGTAATGTAGCAATGGTTTTTAACTTAAAATTTATTGGGGATTAGGAGGACGGCTATTAGCAGCAGAGACCCTTGAGCCCCATTCAAGCAACTCTTTGCTGGTATCATCCTTGTGCACTATCACCTCAATAAAGCATAAGCTATCCTTCTTTGGACCTGTTGCTGTCTCAATTGCTTCTATCAGCTCCTCTTCACAAAATACCTACAAATTAAATATGTTTTAATTAATTAGTATTCATATGAATATAATTATTAGCCGTTTCCCATGTTACCAATAATGGTGAATTTTAGGAACAATATTATCGAATGTGCTATGTTGAGAGATCATATTCACCTTGGTACTCCAGCATTTGCCTTCACCATTGTGAATGGCATCAACAAAGGCGGTGTAGTTCCAGTTCTTAATCACATTGTACGGCCCGTCATGGATTTCAACTTCAATAGTGTATCCCCCATTGTTTATCAGGAAGATTATGGTCTTCTGCCCTTGCCTCAGCATTGTAGATACCTCTTGTGCAGTCATCTGCAAAAGCATTTTGAAAAACACAAAAACAAGCACCTGAATCAGTTACAAGCAGTGAAGTGTGAAACTCTAAAGTATTCATAACGTTCACTTAAAAACTCAAGTCTTGAAGTTGCAATGTTTTTCAAATGATGGAATTGGATTAAGACCAACCTGGAAGCTTCCATCACCAATGCAAGCAATGATTCGTTTCTCAGGAACAGCTTGTGCATAGCCAAGAGTGGCACCAACTGACCATCCTATTGATCCATACTGCATTTGGAACTCATACCTATTTGTTCATTTCAAAAGATTCTCATCATCATTGTATATCGACGTTCAAAAACTTACAAAAAGTTCAAAAGATGTCCCATTCAATCGAAGCTTACCCGCAGCCCTTTGGCAGTTTCAGCTTTTGGCAGTTAAACCAAGAGTCTCCCGTGTCAGAAATAACAGCAGTTTCTCTAGACAACATCTTTTGAATATGCTCAAACAAAATATTCACCCTCAAAGGTTCTTTAGGTTCTCCCCTCAAAGGTTTTCCCTCGGGAACAAATATCCTGTCATAGTTTTCAAAGGCAGTGTGATTGTGCTTGATCCTCTTGGCAAGTTCCCTAAGGAAATCCTTCATCAACACACACCCGAAAGCAGGCCCATTTCCGATGATAACCCGATCCGGCTGAAGAATGATGGCCTTCTCCTTCTTGAGAAGAAGTGAGTACCCAACAGAACTATAATCATTGAAAATGGGTCCAGCAAACAAGTATGCATCAGCAGATTCAACAATCTCAGCACAGAAAGCTGTGCTCACAGCACCCCAATAAGTACCAATGAAATGCGGGTGATGCTCAGGAACTAATCCTTTTGCTGATGGCATTACAGCAAATGCATAGCCACAAGCATCAGCTAGTTCAACAAAGGCTTGGCTTGCATTAGCCACCCTCAGTTTTGGCCCTCCCACTAGCACTGGTTTCACTGCCTTGTTCAGAAATTCTGCAGCTGCTTCCACTGCTGCCTCCAATCCCATCTTATTACTCAATCTGTCACAAACCCAGAGGAAAAATTTGCATGATGCATATAATCTAATACAATTTTTCCATTTTGATGATCAAGCTAGGCTATTTCTTCGTTGTATGCGTGTGTGACTAACAAATACCTGGGAGACAGAGAAAATGGAACAGGCTCGCGACTGAAAGTGGGGTGAGGAATTGCGCTCAGGTTACAGCTTATGCTTATATATACAGGTTTGCTTTCTTTCAAACAGGTAGAGATCGCCGTATCAATCTGCTCGTGAGCGTCTTCTAAGTTATTGACCACGGCCTGCATCATCAAGTATTGAAAACTGTTTAGCAGAACTGACAAAGATCGCAAAACAAACAGAGAAATTTACCAGAACAGAGCAAAGGGGCAGGAATCATCATATGTATCAAGCTTTTTCGAGAATAGAAAGCATGGAAACTTCAGAATCAGAGCCATATCGTGTATAAATAATACTTAAGGGCTCGATTTATATAAAAACAGGTGATTGATTTATAATTTTATACCTGGTAGCAAGTAAGATTCTGGAAGCACCTGAGCTCCTGGCTGAAATCGGGTAACCCAATAGTGTGGTGGAGGATCCGGTTGGTCCCATAATCATTGGAATTGGGACCACCAACGATGCAAATAAGCGGCAAGTTCTCACTGTAAGCACCGGCGATGGAGTTGAGAACACTAAGGCCACCAACGGTGAAGGTAACGACGCAAGCACCAACACCACGAGAGCGAGCATAGCCGTCGGCGGCGTAGCCGGCGTTGAGCTCATTGCAGCAGCCAATGACGTTAAGCTCTTGCTCGGCGATCAGATGGTCGAGAAGTGTGAGGTTGAAGTCGCCGGGAACGGAGAAGACATCGGTGACACCAACCTGCACAAGGCGGCGAGCCAGGTGGCGGCCCAGTGTGGCCTCACAGGTGGTGATCGGAGGAGCAGAGTCCTGGATAACTGACACGGTGCCTTTTGGTATGCAGCCGACGTCGTTGCAGGCTGGTTTGCATGCGTCGAGAGATCCAATCTTGGTGTCCATGGTTGTAGTATGAAGAAAGGTTTTGGGTTGAAAGAGATTGAGGTAATAGAAATGGTAAATGAAATGAGAATGAGTTGGAAGATTGAAGAATTTGTCTGTGTGTGACTGTGATGGTGAGGACTGAGGAGAGAGGGAGGGAAGAAGAGGGATTTATAAGGCGGTGTGAATGTGAAAGGTGTGAGAGCTCAAGAATACAAATACAGGGTGCGGTGTTGGGTTTTGTTGTTGGGATTGAAATTCAGCTTTTTGGCGGTAGGTTCATGTTTAGGCCTGGCTTCTCTGCTTCGCTTCCATTGGGCGAGAAAAGAAACTGAAGAGAAATTTGATGAATTTAAATATGAAAAATAATAATACATGAAATAAAATCTTTTTATTTCTTATTCTGTAATGTTTATTATGATTCTGTTGTGGTATAAAAAATTATGATTTTATGGCTTTTTTTTTTTTTTTTGGTTAAACACGAGTGTTCTCTTATTGAAAGCAATCATATTTAAGACATTGTCTGATACTAAATATAAGCATCTCTCTTAATAGGGATTCAAACCTTAGTTCATAAAGGTTGTGAAGGACGGACTCTTCTCGTAGACCCAATCCTCATTGCTATTATTTTTTAATTTTTAAGTAATGGTTATATCATTATTTTATAGGTTACTTTTTAATTTATTTTTATTTCTGTGATAAATTGGCAGGTATTTTTATTTTTATTGCACGTGAGAAGTATAACAATTTTTTTTTTTTATGATGCTGCAGCACATAAACTAATTAGTGGTAAGGAATTTCTTTGTAGACAAGTTAGTTTTAAAGTTTAGATTTTTGGTTGCTTTCTAGAGACGTGTAATAAATGAACTTATAGAAGGAAATATTTGTTGAGCACGAAACTTGGGCAAAAATAAAGACACAGACACAGAAAATAGTACAGTACAGGTGTGCTAGACAATGTAATTATTGCATGCGCAATTCATTGAGTGGGAAATTGAGTTATTTTGTGCTCGGTGAAATAATACAACTGTACTGTACTATTTTCTTTGTTTGTTTCTTTCTTTTTTTTAAGTTTCGTGCTCAACAAATATTTCCTTCTGGAAAAAATTCATTTATTTGACACTTCTAGAAAGCAACCAAAAATCCAAGCCAAAAAAATAAGTGGGAAATTAAGTTATTTTGTACTTAGTGAAATTATATGCAGTGTTTTATTTGTATTAAAAAAATCATTTTACTTAGGTTTTAAAAGGCTAGTTTGATTCTACTCATTATTTTGCCAGAATGATACTTAGGTATTAAAAAATTAATTTAATAACAATTAGGTCTCATAAAATTTTATTGTAAAATGAATGGTAAATATTAATTCAGACACACTGTGAAATTGTCAATTACAAAAGCTCAAAGGATTACTCTTTTACAGAGTTTGGCATATTGTATTAAGCCATTTCTATTTAAGGAAAAATAATGTTTTTACCGATTATCTTACAAGGATATCATATAGTCTAGTAGGAAATTTTTGTATATTTAATCAACAACCACCTTCTATTTAGGAGATGGTCGTTGATGAAGGATCTAGATTGTTTTGCCAACTGTTAGGCTCTCTTTGAACCGATAGACTCTATATATTTCACAAAAAAAAAGCTCAAAAGAAGGAAAATATACAAAGGAGGTCAAGCGCTAATGTATATCAAAGGGTCAATAATTCACTAATTCAATTGAAGGCAAGCTACATTAGCAGACTCCCTTTTCCACCATCAATGTCTAAGAACTTCTCTTTTATGGATTAGGCGTTGTGCAATCCATCCTTCCTCGACCAGGAATAGGTTACAGATTTCGTGCATTGACAAATCCTTTATTAATTTGGCTACCATTCATATCATATCAATGTGGTGATGCAGGATATTCAAGAGCTGCTCAAAGACTTCCTTTCTTTTAAAATCTGTATTGCTAATTTTTGTTTTTGTTTTTTTGCAAGACTTAATCTCTTAGATTTTAACTCTATTTCTTTTATTTCTTTGTGAGACTTGATAATATTAAATATGTCATTTTGTTATTTTTTTTAAAAAAAAGGTAACAAACTTAAATGAATAATTTGTAACTGACATTCCAAAATGTATAATTATTTGAATGAATATTTGCACTTTATTTTTTAATATTTCTTTAAATTTAACTATTGTTAAATCAATTTTCAGATTTAGGTGCCATTTCTTCACCTATTTTAAATTTTACCGTACATGAATATTGCCCGGTAGCTCCAAATCTAGTTATATGCATGAGTCGATTTCAAATATTGAAAGAAAATTACATCATCTAAAAAACTTAAATCTTAAAAATTAAGGAAGGAATTCAATACCTTGTGTTTAAGTTTTATGAATGGCAAAATCATGTTTTTTTTTAACAAAAAAAAAATCTCTTATTCCTTGTTTGTCTGTGTACACAGTCTCAAACCTGCAAAATCTCTTATTCCATTTGGCCTAAATACAATTAGATTAATAAAATATATAGATAAATGTAGAAGTATTTGAATTTGAGTTTTAAGGTGTTTTTTTTTTATATTATGATATAATATTTTTTGGATTGATATTATGATATCACTCTGGTCATATTTGCAAATATAAATTAAATAACTTTCACATATCAAGAAAAATTAGTTAACTCATTAATTATGGGCTAAATTTTCAACTTTGTCCTCTTTTATGATCGGTTTCCTGAGTCAAAGTGAATAAATTTTTTTATTTATTACAATTAATAAGAGCAAAAATATAAAAATCACAGTTATTACCCAGAAACTTGACTTATAATGTGGAATAAAATTTTTTATTAAAATAGACTTATAAATAAGACTAAAGTGATATAAAATATTATGATATAATATTGATTCAACCATTTATCATTCATTTAGACTTTTCCTCCTTTTCGGGGCAGATTTTACCCGGAAATTATGTGGAGATGATTATGGAAGTCCATGTTAAAACACTCTTTTGGCTCTTACACCATATTAGAGAGAAATTTTCCTAAACAAATAATATTAGAGTATAAAATTTTAATGTATTGAAATTTAAAATTATGAGCTTTAAATTTATGATGATATATGAATCACAATGTTTTACACATAGTTATAATGTTCACTTAAGGTTAATTATCATTATACCTTTCAAAAACACACGTCATAACTTTTATCTAGAGCCGGGAAAATTTAGGCCGGCCCGTTTAGACCCGTTTCCTAAAAAGTACCATATTTTTTAAGCCAACGGCTCTTCACGGGCTCGAGCCTAAACAGGCTTAAACTCATTTTAATTTAAAAAAAAATCAAGTTTTAAAATTTATTTATTATTTTGCTTTAAATTGGTATACATTATTTTTAAAACTCATAAATTTTTAGTTAAAATAATCATCTAATATCCAAATTAACCTTTTTTTTAAAGTTTAAATGAATAAACCATTGTAGAAAATAAAATAAATCAAACCAATTAATAAGTGTTTGCTTGTTATTAATACTCTATTAGGAACTTAGGTATCTCTCATATTAATAATTTGATATAATAATATTATATTTATTAATTTATTTTAAAAAAATATTAAACGGGCCTAAAAGGGCTGGCCTGTAGGGTTACATGGCTGGCCCTACAGTACTTGCGGCCCTTTAGGGCCGGCCCCTTTTTAGATCCACTTTCATTTTTAGCCTCTATATCATAGGCCCGGCCCTTGACGGGCTCAGGCCTAAACAGGCCAGCCCTACGGGCTCGAGCCAAATTCCCGGCTCTACTTTTATCAATGAAGTGAGGTTTTATTTTTTTTTTCAAATTTTAAATAATGTTAATATGATAGGCTATGAAATGACTTAAAAGTTATCTTTTTTTAACTTTATTAGTTTAGAAACATTTTATAAATTTGTAATCTCATAAAATACAAATATAGACTGTCAAAAATATTTTGTTTCTCACATCAACCATTGGATGAACTCAATACTCTTTAAAAATAATCGTTTGAATGATAAAAAGTTTCTTATTTGGTAAAGCTGATGGAATCCAATTTCAAATGAAAAGATAACAATATTAAAATACCCATTTTGCACACATTTTTTTAAATATTTTACAAATTTGTAATTTCATAAATACAAAATGATAAAGGAAAAACTCAATACTTTTCAGGCAAAGTCTTTGCAATGAGAAAAAATGTGCTAAAAAACTCCCTTATTCGGTAAAGCTTAATAAAAATTCAAAAGAAAAGTTGACATTTAAATAATATTTTATTGCTTCCCAAGGATGAACCTTTCAACAAAATTTTGGGACCTGTGAGTGAGAAAAATGTGCCAAGAAGCTTGAATATTCCAAATGAAAAGGAGAAGTGTGACATCTTAAGGATCCGTTAGGTTAATTAATAACACTTGACTCCTTGACTACTATAAAAATAAAAACTTTTACGAAAGACTAAGGAAATAATTAAATTATGGTGAAAAAAAAGGTTAAAAAGTCAAAACATTTGGATTCATATCTTAAAAAAAATACGAATGGTAGCGATGGATGTATGAAGCAACAAATCAATTGTAAAAGTAAAGAATAAATTTAATCTTAAATAAAAAGTTTACATTTTTATAATACCCCTCTAGTCCTTAATATAAGATATATTTAGAGAGTTAATCTTAGTCCTAAATATAAGATATATTTTTTCATATTTGTCAAAAAGGAAGAAGAACGAGGAAATTGATGAGGAAGATAATTAAAGCGTTTTAAAAAATGCATGTCGAATTAATTAATTTAATCAAATTTTTTATCTCATTAAATTAAATGAATATATCTTAAATTAAAGACATGAGTACTTTATATGGGTTTTTTTTATTATGGTCATTTTCTCTGTCCGCTTGTTGAATTGTATGTGAGGGGCAACGGGTCACCAACCTGTTCCGCGGTGTAAGGAACCGAAAGCAAGTGGCGAGGTGGCAAACATGGGTGGCATACGGAGAAAGAAAAGTGAAAGCAAGTCAATTTATTAGTCAATAATTTTGGGCAAAATAATGGTACGAATTAGTCAAAAAAAAAGAATTATGCTCATTATTAACTACAAGTGCCTAAAATTCTATGGTCGCTTTGTCCCCCTAATTACTTGGGCATTCGCCTTTTGTGTATTGAAACCACCGGCGTTTTCCAATACAAAGCCAACTTTTGCCACTTGAATTTTATTTTCAAGGTCCACAATCATAAATCAAGATCCAAATGTGATTCTCCCTCTTAAGAAGAATATAAGATTCTCTTTCGTTTCATGTTTACAAACAGATTTTTATTTTCAAAAAATTGAGAAAATATGTTTGAAAATGTATTTCAAAAAATAAAAAAGGTAAAATTTATTTGGAAGAAAAAAATCAGTCAGAATTTTTTGATGTTTCATTGCTCTTTGTTTTACAAAATTAATTAAAAATTAAAGCACGTTGTATTTTCATTAATGACAATTATACTAATAAAGGAAAATTATTCTTCCATCATTCACTCCACCGTTTTAGATATATTTTTCAAATGTAATGATTCAAAAAAAAAAAAAAATTAAACTTTTTTCCCCCAAAACTCGTTCTTCAAAATTAGTCTATAACATTGTTCTAAAAATATAACAATAGAAAATATAATCAAACAGGGCATAAATTTTCAATAATATACTAGCTCTTTATTATGTTTTATATGCTTTTTACAACATTTTGAATTGTCTTCCCCTTACCTATATTTTTCTCTTCCATTTTTTCTTCTTATGCTAAAAATTGAAACATTTATTTGTAAATCAACCCTTGATTACTAACAATAAGACAAAATTAATTAAGAAGCATGTGGATGTTTAACCGACACTCAAATTAACATCAGTCACAGTGA
The DNA here is from genome assembly GCA_963242795.1 of Inga leiocalycina. Taxonomy (NCBI): domain Eukaryota; kingdom Viridiplantae; phylum Streptophyta; class Magnoliopsida; order Fabales; family Fabaceae; genus Inga; species Inga leiocalycina. Next base: position 58,755,821 of record OY725328.1, read on the forward strand.
CTTCGATATTTAAACAAGTAATTGGGGTATAGAATGGTTGGCAAAAAAAAAAAAAAAAATTGGGGGTATAGAATGAGACTAGCTTGTGAGATATTGGCAGTTTACCCATAACAATAGAGGGAGATTAGTTATCACCAGCAACAAGGAAGACTTTGGATGGCACTTCCTTCCTCCTTATACAAAGTCTCATTAACGGCATTGAGTTGTTTAAAAACACAATTAAAATTGGTTAAGAGTGACAAATATGTAGAAAAAATATTTTTTTTTCCCCTAAATATGCCTTCATTTAAGAGTAGGTGAAGGAGAGAGCATAATAACGAGAAAAATATAATGAAAGAGAATATATGGGTAAAATGGATAAAAAACATTTATTATTCAGACAATCCATAGTTAACTTTATAAAATCATTTTAAAAAAGAGGACCTTCACTACTACAAAAATAGGGGTTAATGGTACTCATTTTGTGGTACTTTCAGCCTCTTCTATTTTTTTTTTTTAAAAACACCTTAGGTAAGAAAGTGTCACAAGTGCTTGGTGGCTTTAAGTAAGGAGGAAGTGCCACCTAATGTGTTTTTTTTTCTTTTTAAAAAAATGAAGTAGCAACTATAGTACATGCTTAAGAAAGCGTCACAACTGTTATGTACTTTGTGTGGCACTTGGCTTAACAAGCACCACACAAAGTAATATTTTTTTATTATTTTTTTAAACTCTTCTCTCTCCTACGATTTGCTTCCATCACTTTTATCCTCTTAATCTCTACTCTTCATCTAACACGTGTTATCGTTCCTTATCCTCTTAGTTCTCACATTTCCTCCTTCTCCTGATTTTGTCACTCATCACCATCCCCGATTCGATCTGCACTTCCCCCTCATTCCTTTGTTCCATCACTTCTCACATTTCCTCCTCCTCTTCTTTTTTTTTTTTCGACACTCCTTCTTCACTTTTTTGTCCCATTTCTTATACCAAACTGACCTCACTCCTCCTCCCTTTTGGTCCTATTTTATCCTCCTTATAGTTTCATTTCGTCCTGTAAGTCGTACCCACTCATTTTTTATTTTTTTAAAAATATATTTTAAAGCTGCATATAGCACATTATCTTCATAACCACCTTTTTTTTAAACATCTAAGAAAATTTGTCTTTCTCCTTTTCCTTTATTAAATTTTTTTTCAGATGTTGTGCTTGAGATTTCAACTCACTATATTCAAACTTCCAATGCATTGTAAGTTTTCAAATTTTTGAGTTTACAAATCTAATTTTATTAGTAGTTAATAGTTTAATTTTCTCAATATCTCTTATATTTAATTTATTATGAAATCTGAAAAAAGTATCCTCATTTTTATATGTTGAAAATAAATGAAATAAAATTAAATGTTATTATATATATGTTGTATGTGAAGATATGTAGTAGTTATAATTTTTTATTGTTGTAATAATTGTTAACATTGATGAGTTGCATAAGTAAAATAATTATTTATTTTTAATATTTGTATTTTACTTAGTAGTGATTTTGTTAATTAGTTATTTGTTAGTTTATATAATTTTGGAGTTATTTGATTGTGGTTTGTTTTTCTTTATTTTGTTGTGAATATGGAAATGTGTTTAAAGTGTGTTATGAACTATAATTATAGGGTTCTAAAAGAAAATTATGAAAACAAATTTATTATTTTAAAAAATAATACTTCCTGTGGCACCTCCTTAAAAAAGTACTACACAAAGCAAATTTTTTTTAAAAAAATTATAAACCTTAGGTGGCGTTTCCTTAAGGAAGAGCTACATGAAGTGGTTTTTTGTTAAAAATATATATGTATATGAATAATTTTTAGTAGTGCGACAGAAAGTGCCACAGCTTCTTTTAGTAGAAATGGGATATGTGGTACTTTCTAAGCGTTACAGTTAATTTAAAAATAAGCGTCACAACTGTCTTTTTTTATGGTAGCACTTATAAATAAGGATGGAGAGAGTATATATGTACCAAGGAACAAAAAAGTAGACCGGGTAATAAGCCGGTCACGACACAGGTTCAAGGGTTAATGGGTCAACCAAGGTCGGACCGGCCATATTAATTACAATTTATTAGTTACAATATATATATTAATATATGTTTAAACTTCTATAAATAAAAATGAAAATCATTAGAAAAAAATGCTTAAAATCTATTAGTATTAGTTATGATGTTTATACTTATACAATGATATCTTCTTTCCTATCATTATTATATCTTTTTAAATAATTTTTTTCATTATCTTTTTCTTTTTTTTTAGATTTATTTTTTCTTTACCTATTTTTCTCTTCATCTTGGTCTTCCACCTTTCATTTATTCTTTCTTAACCTACAATGATATCTTCTTATCCTTATCTTGATCCTCGTGTTTTTTTTTTCCTCCGACCAACACTTTTGTGGTCATATATTATATTTGATATTATTTTGCCAGCTCATTCTTGATATGTGTGCAATTATTTTATTTTAATGAAAGACGTTGGGAATCCAAAGCTTTTCAAAACCATAAAGTAGAGTAGTTGACCTCTTTCACCTTCCATTATTCTCTGTTCTCTTTTCCTGTTTTCCAAAATCATCTTCAGCTTCTCGCCTTTTCTTAATCAACCTCCACAATCTCACCTTATTTTGTTCGCTTGGTTCCACGAGATCTTCAGCAGCCAGCCAGATTCTGTCATCGCCTTTTCTTCATCAACCTCCATAGTCTTAACATCTCCCATCTCCTGCAGGTCATCGTTGTCGTCGGACACTAGGCTGGGCACAGGGTCATCATCGTCGCTGGATGCTGATCTATGGCACAGGGTCGCCGTCACTTGATTTTCATCTACGAGAGGAGACTGCTTGCCCGAGTTTTAGTTTGTACTCTTTCCTCTTTCGGTCTTTTTGAATCTGATATGATCATCTAAGTTTTTTTTAAAAAAATTGTTTTGACTCAACCAAACCGCCTCGGCGGTTTGGCCGAGTCAACTAAAACCCGGCCGGGTCGACTTGGTCAAGATCGAGTTGATCTCCCCCCTTCCCAAGCTTCAGACCAAACCATATCGGGGACCGGTTCACCGGTTGGACCGGCCGGTCCGGTCCGGGTTTTTGTACCATGATATGTACATGTTAAAACCTTAGCTTCTAGCTCAAATAGCACCTTATATCTCCTTTTTATGAAGAATGTTTGTGGATTTTCTGATTTTTCTTTGTGAGCACAAGTATTCTCCAATTGAGATAATATCTATTTGATATACTGTTGGATACTAAATATAGACACACCACTTTCCAAGGGGATTCAAATCTCGACTCACCACATTATGAATGACTAGCTAGCTTCTTCTACTAAACACAACTCCATTGGTTGGTAATAATTTTAATTAAGGTTAGTTTATGAAAATATTTTTGATAATTTTTGAGAAAAATTAAGGCAATTACATTATTTTAACTACTTTTTTTTTTTAAAGAATGACGTGATGCAATCAATAAAGACATGGAACTACATGAGAAATTCTTGCATATATACTCAAAGAGAACCACATTATTTATGTTGTAGCCGATAAACAAATTATTAATCAGACAATGTGATCCACATCTTTCACCTTCATTATAAGATTTACTTCTCTCATTTTCTTCTTATGCTTGGATGGGAGGAGAAGTCGTGAAGAAAGAAAATATGGGAGGGTTAAGATTTCCAAGTATTTGGATGAGTGAAGAAAAGTGAGAAAAAAAAGGAAAAAGAGGGGGAAATAAGGGGAGGAACTCACCCCATTTCCCCCCAAATTTTCTCTCCAAAGATGGAAAGATTATGGGAAGAAAATTCTTAGTCCATTACAGCAATGCATTAGGTGTGCAGTCTTCCCACTCCATTAAATGACCTTTACTCCCGTCTTCTCATCCTAAATAAACCCTACTAAGATACATTCATAATTATAAAAAGATTTTTTTAAAATATTTATCGTTTTTTCAATTTATTATTTTATTTTTAAAATATATTTTTAGAGATACAAAATTATTTAAAATATTTTGATAATATGATGACATGAGATATAATAAGTCAGAATATAAGGATATTTTTGTTATTGTGATATTTGCGCATTTTCTTTTCTTTTATTTGGTAAAGGGTTTCTCTTTCTGAGGTTTGGAGGTCAAAGTGTACTTCTCGGGATTTAAACTTGTGTGATCTCTTTCTTATAAGGGTGAGACCGTTTAATTACCATCACAACTAACAACTTGATGCTATATTTACCCATTTTCTTTTCTCCATATCCAATCACATCTCTCAAGTTTTCTCTTCTTTTTATGTTCTCTCCTCCTATGGGTCTGTTTGGGTTAGTGGTCCAGTGTCCAAATGCCACTGTGGAAAAAAAAGCGTAATTGGGGCATGTGGGAGTGTTTGGGTTGGCGTTGCTATACATTGGGCTTTTGGATCAGAAGTTGCTTCTTGAAGAAGCCCCACCAAGTGGCTTTTTCTCTGGGGTGAGGCAGGTGCGGTGCATTTTCAACCAAGCTCGAAGGACAAGGACCTGTACAATGCAACACATCTCAGGGACACAACCTAGGTGTAGGAATTGTTTTATGTAAATGTTTGTTTTAGAGCATTCCCGATATAATAATGAGAAGCCCTAAAAGAATAAAAAAAATCATGCTAATTTGGGGAAAAAAGGAATGAGAATATTATGCATCAAGTTAAAGTACCATCATGTTTTTATTAGAGAAAATCCATGAAAAAGAACTTCAAAAGTTTGAAAAGACAGAGAGGTGTTCTGAAATTGGAAAATCTTGCAGCTACTGACTGATCAAGGATTTACAATTTGGAGAGTAAATGACCGGTTTGCCCTTAGGCACTTTTAAAAACAAAAAAAGAGGAAGAGAGGGAGGTGTTCTATTGGGTGGTGGAGGCATTTCCTATTAGTGGGCGGTTTTCGAGGAGGAAAGAGTTGTGGAGATCAGTGGGGTTGGTTGCATTGAGAAGGAGGAGTGGGTTTGAATTGGGTGTAGTCTATTTCAAGTGGAAGGAAGGAGTTGACAGGGCTAGCGAGTGTGTCGTATTTTTCCGTTCAAGCAGAGAAGAGGTCGACTGTTCTGGTGGTTGAAAAATAATAGAGAAGAACAACATAAACTAGTAAAAGTTGTCATTTGGACTGAGTTGGGTGTGATTGTGGTTAGAAAGAGGCGTCGATCCATGGTGGTTGGTTGTAGCGACGGACGAGAATGGGACGGAAGGTCGGCTGGTCCATTTCAGGTTGACGGAAGTCGTCGACAGCGGTTTGGATTTGGCCATTTGTTGGGTTGGCATAGAGAGTGGCTGGTGAGTTCCTGCAAAATCACTCTTCCGGTATGAAGTTACAGCTAGGCACGAAAGTTGGGTAAGTGAATGTGTTTAAAAATCTGTTGTATTTGTAGTTGTCAATTTCTAAACCTAAAATGTCAAAACAAATTTAAAGTTGGGAATGGTTAATTGTGAAACCTTGTTGGAATGTGGAAATTTTGTGATTTGAAAGTTGATACACATAATCCGAAGTTGCGAAATCTGTATGAGAACTTGTTACACTATCTGATGATGTGGGAAATTTAGTGTAATAGGTAGTTGGGAATTTGTGAGCCGTAGTTGTGAAATTGTAAGCATAACATGACAAAACTGAAATGCAACATGGGAATGCTCACTGTGAAGTTGTGAAATTGTGATGCGTGGATGTGAAGTCCTTAACCTAACATGAGAAAAGTTGATCTAAATTTGGCAATGGTTAATCTAAAATTGTGAAACTTTGATGCATGGATGTGAAAAATTGAACCTAATATGAGAAAAGGTAATTTGAACGTAGGAATGGTTTATCTGCTATTGTTAAAGCTTGTTGGAAAGTGTTATTTGCAATTTGAGAAAACAAATGTAAAAGTTGTGAATTGTTTTGGAGAAATTGCGAACCAGTGTTGCAATGTAGGAAATTTAGTGTAATCCTAAGCTGATAAAATATGATATGAACATGGGAATTGTGAATCTGACATTATGACAGGATGTTTGTTGGTGAGAATGTATAATTTCAAACTTGTGGTAACATGTGTTGAAGTTGTTAATCCTTCATGAGAACTTGAGAAATTGTGTTACCCCTTGAGAAATTTGAAGTGATACAAAGTTGTGAAATTGCGTGAAGCGTGGTGGTGAGAAGGTTAATCTTACCTGTGAAAACCTAATATAAACTTGGGAATTCTTTATTTTGACATTGTGAAAGTGTGTTGGTATGCGGGAAGCTGTAATTTCTAAGTTGTAAAACCATATGTAGAAGTTGCAAATTCGTAATGAGAACTTAGAAAAATATGTAATGCTGTGGGGAAGTTTGAGTATTCCCAAGTAGTCAAATTGAGATGCTTGGTTATGAAATCCTAACCTTAACATGGGAAAACTGCAGTAGTTTTTGGGAATGGTTAATCTGAAATTGAAAAACATGCTGGTATGTGCGAATGTTTGATATCCTAGTTGTGAAAACGTAATCCCAAATTGGGAATCCTTAATAAGAAGTTGTGAAACTCTGTGAATAGGTTAATTTTTGTAAGCAAGCAGTGAAATTGTTATCACAAGCTGTGAATTCTTTTATCCAAACTTGTTAGACTTTGTGTAAATAAGGGGAATTAGGATTGACTAAAAATGAGACTGTGAAAGAACCATTTAAATTGAGACTGAACAATGTTCATAACGGTGAAATGATTCTTGTGCAGGTCAAAGGAGATGGCATTATAAAAAGGAGACACATCGAAATTAGAACTAGTAAGACGGAAAGATGTAAAGAGTAGATAAGCAAAGAGCACAAAAGTGAAGAAGAAAGGAGGAAAAAGCAAACTTGTAAAGAGTAAACCAGTACAGAATGGGTTTATGTTATTTAGAAATGAGTTTGTGGCAAACTTAAAGGAGAAGAATAAGAAGATAATAAAAGAAAGTAAGGCTGCAGGAAAGGCATAGCGTGAGCTGTCGAATGATAAGAAGAAGGAGTATACTGAAAAAGCTAAGCAATTAAGGCCAGAAAAAAGAAGAAGAGCAAAATTAAAGTGTCCTTTCATACCCGCTGCTCACTTCGAGGATTTAGATCGTTGGAGGAATTTATCAATGAGAATGAATATTTGAAGGAGAGAGTTAGGAGAATAGGTTTTGTAAATTTGTTGAAGGTAGAATTGGACAGACTCCCCTATGACCTGATTGTAGCCATACTTAAAGCATATGACCCATCAACACATCAATTCAGGAGAAGGGGGAAGACACAAGAAATTGAAGCAAAAGGTATGGAGAAGTTGGTTGGTATTACTTATGAAGGGGTTGGGGTTAGGGTTGATATGGAGGACTCTGATCCATTATATGAAAGGTTGAAGACTGAGTATAGGAAAAAGAAATACACTGACATCTTGAAGCACATAAAATCTGGGGAAAGCGGGGATAACTTTGAGTTTCTCTTTGTCATGTACACTTTAGGAGTTTTTTTATGCCAGTACTCAAGTGAAGTCATAATTGATAGGATGTTGAGAGTCATGTGTTGCACAACGGACGGATTTGAAAAATATGACTAGGCAACATATATGATCAAAGAGTTATGGAAGGAAATGAGCGATTACGTAAAAGTGTATAGGAACAAGAATGAACGCGAAAAGACCTGCAATGTGGGTGGTTGCCTCTGCTTATTGCTGGTATGAAACTTGTTCCATTTTTGTTAATTTATCATTCACATTGAAACTTATGACTGTTATTTTTTTGGTAGTGTAACTATTCTTTTCAAAAAAATTTCCTTTGAAACAAAGTGTCCAGCATGAGTCCACCATCCTTATTGAATTCTGGACTAAGGAGAAGATCAACGAAATGGTGAACAATGAAAGGATGAGCAATATGGGAATTTTGTACCAAAGAAGGGGCTGTGAAGTAAGGGCGGCCAATGAAAACGCATAACAAATGCCTTATTTAGGCCCGGTATATGTGTGTTGTTTGGTTAATACATGTTTTCCTTCATTAAACAAATTAAATCAGAAATTAAATTCTGTTATTGATATAGAAGTTGAGGGATCTCCAGGTGCAGCTTATAGAAGTTATTGATGAACACCGTAATCAACTTATCAATATTGTGGTTGATGAGTTAACCAATGTTCAAAATGCACGAGAGTGGCGGAAGAGAGAAACACAACCAAGCATCCTTGTTGTGATAGTTGATGATAGGGATGGTACTAGTTTGGATGACGTTGATGGAGTGGGTGATGATGATAAGGAGATGATGGTGATAGACATACGCCTAATATCACTGGTGATGATGGTGAGCAACAAAAGGCTTCTGATGATGATGATGATGAAGAGTGTGATGATGCGAATGATGAAGAAGGTGATAATGATTATACTAACGTAGAGGGAGTTAAGGTGGGGGATGAAGGGGACAATGGGAAAGGACCTAATGAAGGGGATGACAAATCCTTATCTCCATTAAATATATCCCCCTTTTCAGTGTCAGACTAAGAAAAAGGGGAAGGCAAAAGAGGAGGTACCACTGTTGACAGGCCTAAACAGCTATGGAGATCAAATAGGCTGCCAAAAAGGGCGATTATATCTCTATTTGTAGAGTTGCATGTGGGTCGAAAGAGGAAGAGGCCAACAGATGATTAGGAGACTCTTTTCAAAATTATTTCCCAACTCACAACTGGACTAAAGCGTGATGTGTGAGTATAACAGTTCTGTTCTATAGTGTGGCATTAGTACATATAAATAACAGATTAAATCATAACCACCTTGACATTTGCATTTATTGGAAAACAATTATAGGCCGTTGATTGACATCTTGGATGAAGAACTAAGTCGGGATTAGCTGTATACGTTGGGGGGAATTAAAAGAATAAGCAATATGGTATGTGTGAGTACCAGTATAAATGGTAGGGTATATATTAAAGCATTGTCAAGTAATAGTTCATATGTTTGATAATCTGGAATGAATAATAGGTCATATGTTCAATATTGCAGTGATGTCAGTAGTTTGTAAGACTTTAATGTATGAGTTGAAGGAGGTGGGAGGACAACCAAAGCGACATATCTTTGATGCATGGTTCATGATAATTTAAATTGTCGACCTATTCATTTACATGTTTTCATGTGTGAATATTGTGTTCATATCACCCACCACAAACTTCTTGTTGTAGACAAAGTTGTTAGGTAGCCTATTAGGCTGGAAAGTTTCCAGTATGCAGGAATAATTTTTGCCTGAAACTGTTGGGTACAATATCAAGGAATGTGATTTCATAATGGGCCTGACACTTGTGAGTGGCCACTGGTTTTGTGTTGCTTTAGAGATGAAGAATATGAACTTCTACGTGTTGAACTCGATAAAGCCTAAAATGCCTATTAAGAAGTCAAGTAGGAAGGGTGTGATGAAAGATAATTACATTTTCATTGTCAACTAAATTATAAGTTCACCTCATTGCAACTAGATATTGTTGTTACACTCTCAAATTAACACAACATGTCATTAACTTGTTATGTATTATGTTTGTGCCGATAGAGGGATCATTTTCTTGACATTATGCCGATAGTTAAGCCAGATATGGTCGAAAAGAAGCCAAAGAGAAAAGTTGTGTGGCCTCCTATTCTCCAACAAGATAATTTGTGAGTTTTGGCATTTTGTTGGAATAAATAATTGATTTTTCTGTCATGTGAACTAATGCAACCTTTGAATATCTTTGTGACGATAGTAAGGACTATGGTGTGCACGTGATGATATGGTTGAGCTAGTGGGATCCTGATTCTGTCTTGCAATATCAAAATGTATGAGTTTGAATCTGTAACCTTGTCATTTGTTATTCAAATTGAAGCAAAATTTAATGTGTCACTCATTTACAGGAGGAAACTAAACAATTAAGGAGCGACATCATGTGGTGGTTAGTCAATAATCCGTTGAATTTACGCCGTGACACTGCATTAGAGCTCATTCCCCCTACACTATCCATGACCAAAAAACATGCTTAGTGTGTCTTATTACTTTCTATACACAGAGTTATTATATTTTTTGTTGTTGTCATATTGGAAGGCACAACTTGTTTTGTGAATTAATCCATTTGGATGACAACACTTGTCATGTGTTAATAGTTTCCCCATTTGACGTAAGAGTTTACCAATTTTCTATTATGATTTGGCATATTCAGACAAACATTTTTACAATATGCTTAATCCCTTGAATATGAAATGGGTTTCACAATTCCAGCTAACTGTTCATCAACATTTTTAATGTGTTTCGCAAGATATGCTGGGCATTTCTGCAGGTAGTCCCACAAGTTTGTAAACTTGGTTGCCAAGTTGACAAAATGAAGATATTACGGATTTCCCAAGTTTATGTCATAATTTATCAATTTTCATTAATATTTCCAAAAATTTAGATAAGCTGTTCACAGATCACACACAATTTTTCCAATCTTCGCACATTTAATCCCTTGAACATACAACTGGTTCCAAAATTCCTAATAAGGGATTAACAAGTTTTGTTATCTACTTCACAATATTTTATAAGCATTTCCGCAAGTCACCTAACAAATGTGTCAACTTGGTTGCAAAGAAGCCCTGAAGCTATTTTGAGTTTCCAAGTTTACATTAGAATTTATCAACTTTAGATAATCGTTTCACAAGTTTATATAAGTAGTTCCGTAGATGATAACGCTCACAATTTTCTCATTCTTCGTTCATTTAATCCCTTGAACATGAAACTTGTTCTACAATTCCAGATAAGGTTTTAGCAAGTTTGGTTATCTGTTTGGCAATATTTTATAAGTATTTCCGCAGGTCACCTAACAAATTTGTCAACTTGGTTGCTAAGAAACCCTGAAGCTATTTTGAGTTTCCCAAGTTTTCATTATAATCTATCAACTTTATCTAACAGTTTCACAATGTTAGATAAGCAGTTGCGCAGATAATAACACTCACATCTTTCCAATCTTCATACATTTCATCCCCTGAAGATTGAACTGGTTCCACGATTCCTGATAAGCATTTATCAATGGTTTTAATGTTTTTCGCAACATGTGATAAGCATTTCCGCAGGTGCCCTCACATTTTTGTCAACTTGGTTGCCAGATATTTATGTTTTCCCAATTTTATTACATTTTATCAAGGTTTAGTAAGCTTTTATCAAATTAAAATTAGCAATTCCATAGATAATGCTCATCTTTTTCCCCATCTTGGTACATTTAATCCCCTCAGGCATGCATGATTTTACCAATGTCTTATAATCAGTTGTCAATTTTGTTTACGTATTTAGCATGTTTAGATTAGCATTTCCATACTTTCCCCTTTTTGTTAATGAACTTGCACAATAAAATCCCTGACACTTGCATGATTTTTCCCAATATCGCTTAAGAGGTCGTCAATAAACAATTAGAATTTCCCATAAGTAGATAAACCTTTAACATGTTGGTTCACAACTTTTGCAGCATGATTCTGTAAACATCAGCACGCCATGCCCATAACCCTTTTCCTCACCAAGGCCGTAATTAGTGTTAAAACATGTGTCGTAATTGAATTAAGAGGTTGAGAGTAAATAAAAACTTTTTCTAAAATCTGTATAGTATTATCTCTATTCATTTTTAAGAACTTTTGGCCTATTCGGTTTTGTTACATACATAATATCAGAGTGTTGGCAAAATTTTCAACGTTCACCTGGGATATATTCAATAACTAAAGGGTTTTATAGGACATCATTGCCCACCTCAGTTTCCCTTATCGAGGATTACAATACAAATACTATTCTGATGAATATGTACAATTGTCCAAAAGTGATAATCAAAAATCCAAAAGCTAAAGACTACTACTAGCAATCCTAGTCGCCTTTATGAACTTGCTTGTCCCTTGATTTGCTTGCCCTGACTAAAAATATGATAATTGGAAAGAGTAAGATTCAAAAGAATCCCAGTAGTAACATTTCTCGTATATGATGCATAATATATTAAAGCATATAAAAAAATATCACACTTTAGCAACACAGCAGCATTCAATCATGACTTTGATCACAAACGTGAAAAGTATGACAATCACCAACAATAGCATTCAATCAATACCATAATCACTACCGTGATAGGCATGTCAATTAGCAACAGCAGCATTCAAAGCTGGACTACCCATCGTGACTCAATATTTCATTCAAAGCCAGGCTACCCTTCTCGACTCAATCGTTCATTCTAAGCCGGGCTATCCGCCGCGACTCAATCGATCATTCAATGATAAATAAAAACATATAATGCATTAAATATGATATAGGAGAAAGTGTCACTGCCTTGTTCTTTTTGTTCTTGTTCTGGCACAGGCCTCCTATGCTTTAGGCAAATATCAAATCCTATCATCATAATAAAGGACAACAAGTTATCACTTATTCCAATACTCAAATGATTTTAAAACACTTAGGTTTGGTCATCAATAAAGTCCCTTAAATAACTATGAAAGGATCTAAAAATAGCCCTAAAAGGTTGGAAAGAACTAGATTGACAACCACTTTTCAGAATTATAAAGTGCTGAAAACAGGGGCCAACCTACCCATAGGCCATGGCCAAGAGATGGTCAGAAGGTTTTGGGCCGCGATCAGCCTACTTGGGCCTTGGCCAAAAGAAGGTAAAAATCTTGTAGACCACGGCCAACATCCTTGGGCCGCAACCAAAAATTGGATAGAAACATTTAGGCAGCGACCAAGAACAAGTCCGAAAGTTTTGGATCACAGCCAAGAATTGTCCTAATTCTTGGCTGATTTTAACTAACCGTAACTCTCAGCACATAACTCAAAATAACCCAAACTTTATATCAATGGGAAGCTTGCAATGTGAACTACAAAAGTGGAAAGTTTCACAACTTTTGACACCATTTGCTATTTCAAAACATTGTGCAAAGTAGGTCCCCTGCACAGAATTTCTTTTGCCAAATTTTCCAGTTTTGCAACCTAAGTTTCCAATGGTTCCAAAACTCAATCCAAAACCCATTTCCACACAGAATTTCACAAGAAAACCGATGGAGACATCAAAACAACCATACTCACATTCCTTTCACATTATATAACTAGGCAACAACTCAATAAAAATCCCATGAACTCCAAATTTCACAATTCAAGTTTAATTCGATTTTATCTATGCAAGACTCACAACAACACACAATTTCAATGATTACAACATAGCGTACTCTCTAATACCCTAATCCATGAAAATTAGGGCAAAAATTCTAGAAATTCAAGCGTCAATCAATGGCCACAAAATGCATGTAGAAAAGTTTCTCTTATTCACCTTAATCACTTGCACTAACTTGCTCTTATTTCACCAACCTCTAGATTTTCTTGAGTACACCAAACACCACCAATAGAAAATCTAAAACCATATAATTGAAGCTTTCAACTCAAGGAACAAGATTAAAGAAGAGAGTTTTGGTATCCAAGGTCATTTTAAGGGTCAAATGGCTCACCTTTTCACAAGCTTCTTCCTCTTTCTTCTTTTTCAATGGAAACCGAATGAGAGAACAAGATAGAGAGAGAGAGAGAGAAATGAGAGTGAGGAAGATGATGAAATGATCACTTCTCCCATGCCCATACTCCTATCAGCCAAAAAGGGGGAAGAGAGAGAGAAACAAAATGATAAAATATTGCATTTGACTTTTCTAACTACTCCCTCTTAATCTAATCATGCCACTTGTCCCAATCTGATTACTTCTCATAAAATAAGTAACCATTTGGTTACTCTAACTAGCTTCATTAACCATTTAGTCACACATCTCATTTCTTTTAGTTAGTAATTAATTTCTCCATCAATTACTGACTAATTGATCGGTAAATTTTCCTTTCTTCCAATTTTCCACCTGATTATGGCACATTCACTTGAATTGCCACATGACATATATTTTAATTCATTTTCCCTTCTTTATGCGCCATTTCCCTATATTTTAGCCCAATAATAACTTTGCCACATAATTATACTAAAATACAGGGTTTTGGGCTTTTCCAATAATTAATTCGAGTCATAATTTGACTTTATTTCACAAAAGCATTTTCTCACATTGATTAGATTCTTAATAGAAGTCATTAGCCCTTAATCAAAATTTGGGGCATTACAATGATACTGCAATTGTCTTATTAGAACACATCAAAAAAGGCCAAAATGCTTCTTCTACTAAACCCAATATACATTAGTTTACAAATAAAGGAGTGGACAATCTATACGCTATATACCTAAAAACCATGACATACTAACATGTAGGCCTCATAAAGGGGTATGACCTTACATAAACAACAATGGGGAATACAATGACAGCACCCAAAAACCAGCAACAAAAACATTGTTCTAACATGTGCATTGACAATATGACATTAAGAAAGTGGTTCCTCTTAATGTTCCTTTGTCACGGAGATAACCCTATATCTATTACTAATTACTTACAACATTTGATTCCCCATGTACCCCATCCCTTCATCCAAAAAAACAGAAGGGTTAAACTAAAGTATATATACGCCAAAAGATTCTGCCTAATATTTAATAAACACTTATTTCAATATGGAATCTGATTTTTGCAAGTCCTTCATGTGTGTCCAGCTTCATAGCACCGTGCACAATGATATATCTTTCTATTTTAGAACTGTGATTCCTAACTTGTTACTCTTGGTCTTCCAGGTGGTCTACTTATAATTGGAGGGTATAAGAAGATATTTTCATACATATTGTGTATGGTATAAATCCTATAATCACTGAGGTTTGGCATGTCTATTGTGACAATTGGAATCATGATGTGCTCATAAATCTTTGTCTAAGTTTCAATCTTAAAACAGTCATCAACATATTCATAAATATTGCCATAGACAACCTTCACAACTACAAAAGCATGTGTGCATAGAATCCCACTCATTTCCCAAAATGCACAACTAAATTCGTGTTGTCGAATGTCAACCCTATGGTCTCCATGTGCCGTATGTACACAAAATCTTCCCTGACCATAATCTTCACACCATATATACTCACTTCTGATTACATTTTCCCTCACCTTTGCCTCTATATTTGGCTCAACATAATTCTTCCACTTACTCATTGACACATATGAGGAATGCATATTCTTTGCTACTTTCTCATGATGTGCATGGATTAGTTGGACTATATTCTACTTTCTCTCATTCACCATCCAAGCATTAAAAGACTCGACAAGATTGGTTGTTATGTTGTCCTAACGCTTTTAAGGAAACTTGCTCATTGCCCACCTATCAACGTACCTATGATTCAAAATCCAATCATATAACTCTCTTGAGTGCTCCTGCATCTGTTCCATTACCTTATCAAAGTCATTTGGAAGCCTTGCATATACAACTTTGTCAAGAAGCATCAGTCCATCATCTTTTGGCCGAGCGCTTGTTTTTCTTTTGCCCCTATTTATTTTCAATATCTCAGAGCTGAAGTTCTCCTTCACATGTCTATAACAAAATGTATGGTGATGACCTCCAAATATTGTTGCCATACCACCTATTATGGCATTGTGACGATCTAACACAACAATAACTTATATTGCACCAACAGTCTTTTTAATCATATACATAAACCAAGTCCAATCATTCAGTGTCTATCCCTTCACAATTGCTATTGCAAAAGGCAACAACTCATTATCCGCATCATAGGCTGCAGCTGAGAAGAGCGTCCCTTTATAGGGCCTGCTTAAATGAGTTCCATCAATATATAGTACATGTCTTGCACCTCCCAAGAATCCCTTAATACATGACTCATATGCAATGAAAACTCATTCAAACCTGTAACCATCTGCTACCCATTCAGCTACTATTTTATTATCTGTTTCCTTCAACCGTTGGCATATTCATGGGATTAACATGTAAGATTGTTCTGGTCTTCCATTGCCTTCTCCTTTGCCCTATAAGCCTATTTATATGTTAAGTTAACACCATACTCCCTTTGTAAAGTCTTCATAATCTCAATTGGACACTTCTCTATATGGTCCCTAACCTCGTCAATGATTAATGATAACGTCAAACTAGATCTCACTCCATGCCCTGTCATTTCCAAATTATCTTGAGCACAATGCACATGATCTTTTATGAATTTGGTGACACAAAGTATTGTGGTACTCTTTCTGTCTCCATTTGCACATAATTTCCAAGGACATCCTTCTACTTTACACTTGACATATATCTTGCCCTTGGTATTCCTCTCGTATTTATGCACAAACTTGTGCACAATGCTATATTAAAACAAAGCTCCTCTTAATGCATCCGCATGTAGAAAATGCTGCCCAACTCTTGAAATTAGTCCACCCCATTTCAAATTGCTTCTCTTACTGACATGTGTCTATTCAGTGTCATAAGTTAGATAGCCACCACCAATTACAACTGACACAGGTTGAACATCACCACCATCACTCATGGGATAAACCTCTGCTTCTGGTGACCGTTGCAAGAATATCTAAATCTTGCATTAAAGAATTGCAACATCTCATTAACGATTAACAACATTTGACTAGAAAATACCAACATATACATTTCAAGAACTTTTTGTAACTTACACATCAGAATCATTCCTTCGTAAAGGTTGGTTGACATTATCTTTATGAGATGCAAACACATGAGCTCTGCTTTCATTGAACCAAAAAAAATTTTCTATTTCTCTATCACACTCATGATCAATTAAAGTCCTCTCATTAAACATAACTATATATTTAATGTCACAACTACTACCGACATCACCTATCCATATTGCAATGATTTTCCTTAATTCCTCCAGCCTTATCCCTTTTATTAGCATTTGTACCTTTATACTATCTCCAATGTATTTAACTTCACCATCATGATTAGTTTCAAATTTTCCCCTGACATAAAAATAACAAAACAACTCCTTCATAAAACTTGTCCTACTATTTTCATCCATTTTGTTAACTCCCCTCCAACAAATAAATAAGCACACTATCAGTAGATAAAAAGAAAACTAACTGCCCACTTCAATGTCTAACAGATCTGTATTAGGGTTTTTCAACTTTATCTTACTCATTTCCTACAAAACCCACCCTCTTTTTTCTCTTCAACCTCACAGCTCTAACTTACCTCATCTTCCATCACCATCTTCTACCACATTCACCTAGCATTAGCAATTTTTTCCCCTGTAGTAACATCAACCCTCACGTCCCTCCAACCCAAATACCCAGGTCTAAATCACTCGTCTCCCACCCAAATGATGATGAGGAAAAATAATGATTAAGGATCGGCGAGGTAAGAGAATATCTGTACATACCTTATATAGCACTACTATAGAAAATACCTACTACTACCCTAAAGGATGTCCCCTTTCTAAAAAGGGATGCCTAAAACATAGGCGGTGGTCTAAAACTTCAAATTTCTCTTCAAAACAATTGCTCTGGGGGCAGGAACAGACCTTTAGGCTTCCCCAGTTTGACTGAGGATGCCTAAAATAATTTTTTTTTAGTTTAGGCATCCCCAACTTGGTTGGGGACCCCTAAATTTCACATACACTGGTTTGACAAGACCAGTGCATGTGAACCTGTCAGGTTCCCAAGTGTTTAGGCATCCCCAGTGAAAATGGGGACACCTAAAGTAGCTTTAGGCATCCCCAATTAGACTGGGGACGCCTAAACTCTATCTATATCGCAACCCAAACCACCAATGACCCCTCTTCCAACTGAAACTTATTCAACCGGAGTAATTACAACTTCCTCTAGTTCTTCTATTCTCAGCTTTTCTACCCAATATGAGCTCCTAACTCGTTCACTTGCATTCTACTTTTCTTACTCTCATCTTAGCTATTGTGTGTGTGAGTGCTAATAACTACATTGACAGGGGTCCGTTCATCCTCCTCAATCTCTGCCGTACATCTACCACTCTCCACCCCCTGCCTCCGGTGGTGTACACTCTTCCTAAGGCACCCTACCACTACGCTTCTCCTCCTCCACCTCTTGTTCATCATTACACTCCCCATAATTTTAGCTCCTTTCTTCGTCTCTGCCTCACTCTGCTTCATTTTTTGATTTCTCTAAAAGGCCGATGATACTTCCTCTCTTTTTGCTCATCTATTCTATCTTGTTAGTCCTGTATCCTCTACAGGTTTGCTTCCCATAATTCTGTATCTCTCACACCAACCATACTCCTGTTTTGTTATAAATGTAGTCTTTTAGATTTTCTTGTTAGTTGTGATAGTAACAAATGTATGAAACTTTTTGACCTTTTGTTAGGTAATGGACTTTGTGATTGCATCTGGGACATGATTTTTTTATCATGCATGATTTTATTGATGATATAAATATATTTGATGCCATATTTCAATCATTAGCTTTCCATTTCATAAGGGAAAGATTATCTAACTGTTTGCTACATAAAAAATGGTTGGAAAAATGTGATATGAAAAGGGGAATAGGAATTATGTGAGAATTCCTCCTTTAACATGCTAGCTCAACTGCTTGTCTTTGAAGCATTTTCATGGTCAATTAATATAAGAGTGTATAATTTGCTAAACCTGGCAATCATGATTGAAAATTTTGGTTCTATTTTTTTTTAATTTCATAGAAATGGATTTTGCTTTAAAGTCAATTGTCTTGGTCAATCAATGACTACCTCAACTCTTTTGCTTACTTGATCCAGCAATAACCATGGGATAGATAATTAAGTCCCCAAGTGTTTGAACTTTGAAAGAATTTTGAGCTTTCATAACTTTTTTTGTTACTTTGGTTAGAACTCTAGTCAACCAAATCCTATTATTGAAATATTGGCAATATTGTTAAATAGTTGAGAATAACAATCCCAAGGTGTAAGTATGAATTTACTTTTTTATATTATTTTGGTTTCAACTCCCATTCACCAATTAATTATCTTGTTGTGACGAAAATAATTGTTCCTTTTGTTTTATTTTCTTGTGAGTATGAATTTTACTTTAGTTCTATATCACACTACATTGTTGAAATAATTTTTTGTTATGAATTTCAGTGAACTTGTTTAAATGAAGGTAATGTGTGCAATTTAGCTTCAATTTATGCATCGAAAATTATTTCTAGATTATGGATTCACAAAATTATATTAAGTTTTGAAGCTGACTTGAGTACCCTCTATGTTGAGTATGTTATATGATTAATTATTGACATTTTTATATTTTTCCTTTTGGCTTTCTCTACCATTTTATCATATTTAAATTGTGCTTGTTATAAGGAAAGTGTTGCTTATTACCATCCTATCCCCTTGATATTTTCTTGCACATGATAATTTTGCAGATGATGTGAGACGGGCAGCTGAATTTCCTCCCAACAATCGCAGAAAAGACTATTTAAACCAAACAATTCCTAATTCTGATCCACACATAGGATTTGAAGGCAGTGCTAGTTCTTAGGTATGAGAATATTTTGAATTATGTCAGACTTAATTTAGTATTTCTTTTGATCTATTGATGAGTTACGATATAATTGAGCTTGTTAACCTGTATTGTTATTATTATTACTGTGATTGGTAATTGGATGTGCTTTATCCTGCAAGACGTTGGAAGTTATGTGTATAAAGGCTTAAACTACTTTGTAGAAACATGGAAAGAGAAGCAACGTGTTACAAACCCAAGTCCAAAAAGAAAGCTCAAACGTCTAAAAAATACTAGTCTATTGAGTAGAAGAGCCCCTTGAACTCTTAAATTTCATTTTCATGTGAAGCTCTCCAATGTGAGACTCATAATACTAAGTCATTGATGAAGAAAAATATTTTTGGGAAATTAAGGATGGCATTTATACCATGGTGGTGTTCTTTTTAGGAAAATTAGAGGCTAGGGGTTATTCCTTCGTATTGATAAAAACTTGACTTCATGAGAAAATAAACATAAATTTACAAAATTGAGCTCTTTCTTGTATGTACCAATTAACATATTTTTCCTCTTTTGATAAGTTAGTGGTATAAGCTTTTTCATGTCTAAAGGCTATAGTAATTTTTTAGAAGACATAAACATAATTACAAATTGAAGTTGTTATTTGTTTAATTATTATTGTTTAATTTTTTCTATTTAGTTTCAAATGAAAAGCATGTATTTAATTTGACTTCAAAGTTTCATTGGTTTAATGAATTTGTTGGATTTGAGGTGCTAACATTGTCCTGAATATGAACTGTCTTAATTAATTTAGTTTCGTTTAAATTAAGCCGAGATGGTTTGTTATTTTGATTTTGGGATGTCTCACATTTAAAGGGAAATGCCGCCAAAATTTTGAAAAACAAAATAATAAAAGGTAATCCCAGTGTTGACAATTATTCTAAACTTGAGTTTTAATGGGAATGGTGAAAGTAGTAATAAAATAGATCATAGTTGGATGAATGCTTTGAGAACAAGTGAAGAATATGAGAATGGGGTTGAAGAGTTTATTGAATTTGCTAAAAGGAACACTCCAGAAAAAAATGGGAAGTATTTTTGTCCTTGTGTCAATTGTTTAAATGAGAGAAGATGGGATGTTAAAGTTATAAGGAATCACCTACTTTGCGATAGAATAAATCTTCAAAACACAAGGTAGATATGGCATGGTGAGGAAGTAACTAATTGTCCATCACACAAGAAGGAAGCTGTGGATGTCATAGATGAAGATAGAATGAAGAGAATGATTCATGATATTGAGGTAGAATCCTTTACGCAGTCCCATGAATATGACAGCCTACGTAGTGATGCAAAGACACCGTTATACCCTGGGAGTAACTACACACAGCTGACAGGAACATTATATTTGGTTAACTTAAAAGCAACTTGTGGGTGGACTGATAGAAGTTTCACATTGCTGCTTGAACTGTTGTGTGATATGTTTCCAGACGATAATGTACTTCCAAATCGTATGTATGAGGCTAAGAAAATCCTATCGACGATGGATATGGAGTATAAAAAGATACATGATTTCCCTAATGACTGCGTACTATACAGAAAGGAGTATGAAGGTTTGAGTGAGTGCCCTAAGTGTCAAACTGCACGATATAAAGTAAAGAAAGATGGTGGTTGTGGCGATGGGACAACTACTAAAGGCAACCTTTAAAGGTTTTGTGGTATCTTCCAATAATACCATGTTTTAAGCATTTGTTTGGGACTGCAAAAAAAGTGAAGAAGTTGAGATGGCATTCGGATGAGAGAATATCTGACAAAAAATATCATCGGCATCCGGCTGACTCTCCACAGGGAAAAAAATAGATAACGTGTTACTTGAATTTGGCGGCAAGCCAAGAAACCTTCAGCTTGGGCTCTGTACAGATGGCATCAATTTGCATGGAACTCTTAATAGCACACACAGTGCATATGTGATCACAAAGTCCATGTGGTGGCTTTCTATGATGATTTCTGGATCAAAACAGCTAGAGAACGATATCGATGTCTACTTGGCACCTTTGATTAAGGACTTGAAGAAGTTGTGGGAGGAAGACATAAATATGTTTGATACATATAAGAAGGAGTCCTTCAAGCTATGTGCAATGATTTTCATCACGATAAATGACTTTCCTGCGTACGGAAACTTGTCAGGGTACAGTGTGCAGGGGTATAAAGCATGTCCGATCTATAAAGCAGACACTCACTTCTACCAACTTAAGCATGGAAGAAAAACGATATACCTTGATCATAGGAGGTTCCTTCATAGGTTCCACCTGTATCGTAGGTTGAGAAAGTGTTTTAACAGCTTGCCAGAGCATAGAATGGCTCCAAAGGCATTAGCCGGAGAGGAAGTTTATAGTCGAGTCGAACGTATCAATGTCTTATTCAGTAAGAATCAGAAGACTGCGGGTGAGAAGAACATATGGAAGAAAAGATCAATTTTCTTTGATCTTTCATATTGACGTACTCTTGACGTGAGACAAAGTATTGATGTGATGCATGTGGAGAAAAACATTTGTGATAGCCTTGTCAGTACACTTTTGCACATACCAGGGAAGACTAAGGATGGGATTAGTACAAGACTAGACCTTATTGATATGGGAATAAGAGAATGGTTGCATCCACAACTAAGAGACGATGGTAGGAGGGCATACATGAAGCCAGCAGCACATACACTATCAAAAACAGAGAAAAGAAGTTTGTATGGGTGTTTGCATGAAATTAAGGTACCATAAGGGTATTCTTCGAATGTGAAAAGGTGTGTGTCAATAGACAATTTGAAGTTAATGGGAATGAAGTTCCATGATTATCATGTGTTGATGCAACAACTATTACCAGTAGCTATTAGAGGCATTATGAAAGATGAAGTTCGAACCACTGTAACAAGACTGTGTGTTTTCTTTAAGGCTATCTGTAACAAAGTCATTGACACTGAAAAGTTGGATGAACTGGAAGCTGAGGGTTATATTATATTGTCCCAATTAGAGATGCACTTTCCTCCTTTATTTTTTGATATAATGGTGCATTTGATAGTTCATTTGGTAAAGGAGGTAAGGCTTAGCGGTCCAGTTTACCTGAGGTAGATGTACCCTTTCGAGCGATACAGAAGATCTTAAAAGGGTATTCTAAAAATCCCTATCGACCAGAAGCCTTAATAGTTGAAAGATATGTAGTTGAAGAGGCTATGGACTTCTACAGCGATTATCTATTAGGGAAGAAGGAACAATCTCAGCATGAAGAGGGGAGAAGCAAGGGAACACGAGGACTGAAAGTGAAGACTATGCCTCATGAAGAGGTGTTGCAAGCACACTTGTATATCCTGAATAACATGGCAGAAGTTCAACCATACATAGATGAACACAGAAAGAGATTGAAGAACATGAATCCAAGGAAGAATGATATGCAGATTGCTATTGAGCAAAACAAGACATTCATAGAGTGGTTTCAGAAAAAGGCTTTGCATGAGACCAGTGTGTCTCAGACAATAGAGTGGCTAGCTTGGGGGCCTTTATTTTAGATCATTACTTGGATCTGTTATGATATAAACGAGTATTCTTTCTACACAAAAGACCAAGATGATAGAAGTACCATGCAAAATAGTGGGGTGATGGTAGAAGCTGAAGCCATGCACTTTTCCAGTTCGAAAGACAAAAACCCAATATTAGCATCAATGGCCTATTATGGAGTGATAGAAGAAATATAGGAAATTACTTACAACAAGTTCAAAGTTGCTTTATTCAAATGTAAGTGGGTTAGCAATAATGCTGTGGTAATTGATCAACAATTTGGATTTATCTTAGTTGATCTTGAAAGATTAGGTTATAGGGATGAGCCCTTCATTCTAGCAAGCCAGGCGAAACAAGTGTTTTGTGTCACAGATCCTTCAAATAAAAAAATTTCCATTGTACTTTAAAGTAAAAAATAGAAGCATGGTGATCTGACCTTTAACCTTGACGACACACCACCTTTAACAATTAATCCACCTATAAAAAGTGAAGTAGAATTGGTAGATGATGAAGAATATGTTGTAAGAAATGATCATGGTGAAGGAATATGGGAAACAATATAGAGTAAGAGCTTAACTTAGAAAATATAACTGTGTTTTTTATTTTACTCCTGCTAAGAGTATGTTATTTTTATTGCAATTTATGTAACTATCTGATAATGATTTTTATTTTTGTACTTACAGGACTATGGACAATTCTACTGACTCAGAAAGTGATAGGGACAATGAAATGGATAGACTTGAACCCGTTGCAAGAAGAATGACTAGAGGCAACACAAAAATGGGAGCATTGGTTGCACGTCATCAACATCAATAGGAGAGGCTGCATATTGACTTTGATGACAATATGCAACCAATTGGTCTGGAGGAAGACCATTTCATTAGCTATTTAGGTTATTTGGGTCGAAGCAAAGTTCGTATTATCTATGAAAATTGGAAGTTGGTTCCGCCAAAAATGAAAGACATGATTTGACAACAACTTTTGGTATATAAGTTTCGATACATCTACATTTTTAGCGTTATTCCTATTACTTCAAATATAATTATCTTATGTTTTTACCTTGCAGTAAACCTAGGATGTCCATGACACCGCAGTAATGTACAAGGAGTGGATAAGGAAAGATTTCAAGAACAAGCTTACAGCAAAGTACATTCGAGGGGACCTGAGGGGTCAGAATCCATGTCAGCATTATGAATATTTGTCTTTAGAGGATTGGAGGTTGTTTATGGCATCACGAGAAGATCCTAACTTTTTGGTAAAATTTCTTTCATCATAGTGTTTTATTTGAACATAGTTGACATTATTGATTCGGTTTTCATTGTTTTCTTTTCACAGGCATTAAGAGCAGCAAATACAAATAGGCAAGCAGCTAATAAGTATCAGTATTGCATGTCTCATGGTGGTTACTGGAAGCTTGAGCGAAAGATGATGGCAGAAGAGTTAGAGAAAATGAAGGAAGCAGCCACATCAGATCCTAGCTTTGTGGTCCAGGCCTCGCCACCTTGTCCACGTCACAAAAAATGAAAAGCAGGGAGGATTAAGGGTGGGAAGTATGTAAATCTGACTGTTGCTGAGGTTGCCTCAAGGATTGTAAGTAGTTAGAGCATAATACAAAGTTTTTTTTATATTGGGATTGCTTAATTTTCATTTACAATAACTTTTATGCTGCAAGATGAACTGGAAGATCATAGTAGTCAAGGTTCGTTCACTCCAAGTGGACGGATAGACATCTTGTCAACGGCGATTGGGAAGGCAGATCACCCTAGTCATGTTAGAAGGGAGGCAGGGGGAGTTCATGTCATGAAGTATTTTGGCCGAGCCTTACATTCTTATTCGTCACAAGCTAAACCCAGTAAGGAGCTTGTGGCCAAGATTCTCTAGGAAGTCTCAAAAGAGCTCAAGGCCAACCTTCGCAAAAAGCTCCGACAAGAGCTTTTGCCAGAGCTACGTCTTGAGCTGTTGCCTGAGCTACGAGATAAAATGACGAAGATGTTTGAATGCCAGATGGCAACTTCGAGCGTAGAACCCATTCATCCTCGGCCTTTCATAGCACCAAAGGAAGTTACAACCTGGTGGAGGAACCACTTGGCGACCCTTCTCACACTCCAACACTGGGAGAACTTTCCGTCCTCTATTTGGATGCCCCACTGCAGCGTCCCGTTGGAGATGCTCTTGTTCACAAACAAGCTACCACCTACCATCATCAGCAAATTCCATAGTATTTACGTAAGGTGACTATGACGTGTGTTTGAGAGGGGGAAGAAGGTACAGTCATCCCTATTCCTATTGACGAGGTTGCCACGATAGCTCAGGTGAGAGGATCTTTCATCCTTTGGCCTATAAATCTTATTGGCTCAGTGGCAACACCTCCAATGGTAGGAACTACCTCACTTTTACTTGAGATCTATTGGCATCCTACTAACAATATGTTTTTTTTATGTTCTAAAAGAATGAGCGGGAAGCAGGAGAGTGGCCCTTCTTAGCACAACTACAGCAGATCTATAAAGGCATTAAGCAAATTGATTTGCATATGCCTACAAGGATTGTGGGTCAGGAATTAGAGTATCACTTCACAATTGATAAAGAAGACCTTAAACAATTTATTAAGTTGAGGAGATGGATGTAGGATGGGTCACATTTGCAATCTTGTAAGTTTTTTATTTCCTATTTTTCCCTTCATATAGTGAACTGGTTTTTTGGTTTCATATATTTACTAGCTAATACATTCATCATTTTAATTCTATTATAGCTCATTCCTTCGTATATGCATTGACATGGAAAGAGTTTATTTATATGGATTCTTGTGTCCTGCAAATACGACAAGGGATAAGAATACAGTGCAAAAAAGGACTCACTATGCGGGCTTCACAATGGGAGAGAACAACTATCGTTGTTATCTAGCACCGATTGTTCAAGGGTACGCATTTTAATTTTGTCTATTTTAGATTTTTAATAAATAATTACCTTGTCATCTAACTTCATTTTAATGTGTATATGTTGTTATAGTTACCACTGAAGTTTTTGTGTTCTCTGTCCTCGGTTCAACGTAGTTTACTAGTTTGATTCCTTGTGTAAAAGTCCAGACAAAGAAACAAAAAAGGTCTTCAACACGTAAGTTATTTTGTTTGTATTTCATTGATTCTTGATTCTTGACTTAAATGAATTATTCTAATTTATGTTGATTTTCATTTTAATGATAGGGCAACCCAGACATATCGAATCCTTGGCGGGCCCTGCGATCGTAAAGGTAGCAAAGACCCGAAATGGTTGTATCCAAAGGTTTGCAGTTTCAAATCAAGTTCTTTTGATTGACGGTCATTTTAGATATGCCTTTATTGATTTTAACCATTTACTTTTGATTTATAGTGCCCTCAACAACTTGGCGACTGGGAATGTGGATACTATGTCTTACTTTATATGTTTAACATCATTCAGAGTGGTATTATGATAGATTTTGAACAAGTAATCGCTTCTTTATTCTCAAAGGATAATATTTTTGGTGTTGTAATTCATTTGTAAATTAATTCACTCACTTGATTCATTATTTCATCTAAGCTTATTTTCTGATTTGCAGATTATTTACAATGAAGATGCCTACTTATATGAAAACATTAATTTGATCAGAGACTTTTTGGCTGGACATCTTCTTCAACGTATACCAGAGTAAAGTTTTTATTTATATTAGTTAATTAAATAGTAGTTTGTGTAGGACACACTTTGTGGTGGTTGAACTGCTGTTGTACATATGTTGTCTGCCTATCTCTTTTTTTATTTGATTGGTTAGTTGTTAAAGGGGATTCAAAAGTTTCTATATCCAAGGTGCGAATTTGAGTTGTTGTTGTACATACTATTAGATTGTTGGATAACATTTTTATTAGATAGTGTTGAACTGCTGTTATTTGCATTCTGGTTTATGCAATATTTCTTCTATCCAATTTATGCAGTTTAAATTTGCGGACAGTGATATATATAAAAGGCTATAAAAAAACTTTAGACATCCCTAGTCCAAACTAGGGACGTCTAAAGTGGGTGAGAAGCACTTTAGACATCCTAGTTAGGACTGGGGACATCTATAGTCAAGACTTTAGATGTCCCCAGTCCAAACTGTGGACGTCTAAAGTGCTTCTGACCCACTTTATATGTCCCAAGTTTAGATTGAGGACGTCTAAAGTCCAGACTTTAGACGTCCCCACTCCAAAGTGGGGATGTCTAAAGTGATTTAGATACACTTTAGATGTCCCCAGTTTACAATAGGGGCGTGTAAAGTCCTGACTATGAATGTCTCATGTTTTGGGGACGTTATTGACAGTTGTTTTCTATGTCGCTCAGATAGACGTCCCCCTGTTTTTAGACATTAAAAGGCCCAAAAAAGGGACATTAAAAGTAATTTTTTGTAGTAGTGTGGGTTACATTGCGCCATCTCTCTCCTTCACTCTCATCCTGCTCGTCTATACATACCTCTGAACATATCTCTCACTTCTTTTCTCTTAAGCTCATATGGGCAAACCGGTCATTTGCTCTCCAAATTGTAAATCCCTGATCAATCAGTAGCACCTCTACAGGATTTTTCAATTTCAGAACACCTCTTTGTCTCTTTGGACTTTTGAAGTTCTTTTTCAGGGATTTTCCCTTATTATCATCATTATTATCATCATCATCATCATCATTATTATTATTATTATTATTATTATTATTATTATTATTATGTAGCATCCACATCAACTATTCGTAAATTATCTTCAACACAAATGAATCATATTCGTGACGTAATCAGAGACCAACTTGTTAGGGGTAAACATTCGGTAATGATCCACTTCATGTATGCACTTTAATTTTAATATAAATTTATCCATTTTTAAATAGAACTTTAGTGTCTTTTTCTTTGTTTCAATAATAATTGTAGTTTTATTTTGTCAAAATTTTTAAATATTTTTTACTTCAATTATCACAATATATACAACTAATATGTGTGTGTGTGTAGTATTCAATAAGATTCATGCCCTTTTCAGTCATTTCCCATCTAAACGGGTTTTTCAAATACTAATCCAAACAGGTTTAAGGTTAGAAAAAAAGTCACTTCTACCACCACCAATCCAAACACAATCACATCTACAATCTGATTTTTTTTCTATCTGGCTTTTCCAAAAGCTCATCTATTAAAAAAAGCTCCTTCTCCACTACTAATCCAAATAGACACTAGGTTGCTCTTCCAACTTTTATTATTCTCCATCCAAATGAAGATTAATTTTACCGTTCTCTTCTACAACTAGAGCACAAATGATATATTAGTGAACTCGGAGTATGCAATATAATAGAGTATTTTGGCAAAAAAACATTTATAGATAATATATGGGTGGTGGCTAATAAAACTGTGAGCTGGCCGGGAAGGGTTAAATGAATTAAAAACGTACGGAAAATAAAGGATCCACAGGTTTGTCTTTGAGGGAAGCCATGGGGGAGCCGTAACTGAATCCAATAAATCTGAACAAACGCCAATCGCTGCGCGATTCATGTCGGTATGATTCCTGTGAGTAGCACCTCCCATGTTAATTTGATCTTTTATTAGACTTCAAAGACTGGTCAAATTCAATGAATCAAATTCAAGTACGCACATTCTTGGATAAATCTTCCAGTAGTAACCAATTAATCTGATTTGCAAGAATGTAGGCCTATAATGGAGAGAAACTCACTACCTCCAAGTAATCATTGTGGTTGCATATCTAAGTCTTTTATTAGACTTCAAAGACTGGTCAAATTCAATGAATCAAATTCAAGTACGCACGTTCTTGGATAAATCTTCCAGTAGTAACCAATTAATCTGATTTGCAAGAATGTAGGCCTATAATGGAGAGAAACTCACTACCTCCAAGTAATCATTGTGGTTGCATATCTAAGTCTTTTATTAGACTTCAAAGACTGGTCAAATTCAATGAATCAAATTCAAGTACGCACGTTCTTGGATAAATCCTCTAGTAGTAACCAATTAATCTGATTTGCAAGAATATAGGTCTATAATGGAGAGAAACTCACTACCTCCAAGTAATCATTGTGGTTGCATATCTAAGTCTTTTATTAGATTTCAAAGACTGGTCAAATTCAATGAATCAAATTCAAGTACGCACGTTCTTGGATAAATCTTCCAATAGTAACCAATTAATCTGATTTGCAAGAATGTAGGCCTATAATGGAGAGAAACTCACTACCTCCAAGTAATCATTGTGGTTGCATATCTAAGTCTTTTATTAGACTTCAAAGACTGGTCAAATTCAATGATTCAAATTCAAGTACGCACGTTCTTGGATAAATCTTCCAGTATCCGGTGCTATTAGTAATCAATTAGTCTGATTTGCAGGAATGTAGACCTACAATGGAGAGAAACTCACTACCTCCAGTAATCATTGTGGCTGCATATCCAGGTCTTAAATTCGAGACTACTGGTTAAGTTGGAACAAACCCACAATCAATTAATTAAAACGCTTTGATGGTCAAGTAAACATGTTCTAATATGCCTTAATATTAATCCTCGCATCCTTTTTTACTATATATTTTTATTCTCATTATTGGCAAAAAATCTTATTATAAGGTACTTTCAACTATTTCACTAGAGTAAGGAAAATAGTTAAATTACAAAATTTGTTTGAAAGATAAAAAAAATACAATTTACCAATACTTAAAATCATAAATGACTTCTTGAAAAATAAAAAAAAATACATAAAATTTTAAACTGTGGCATTTTAGAGAAATAAAATTAGTACATCTTATTAACTTGTAATAAGAATCACTCATTTTTTCTAAAATAGTGTCTCACAGGGACAAGTGGGATTCATATAAACGCTAGCTAACATGTTTGGGCATGGTAAACTAACTAACACCAAGCGCCTCCCCTAAAATTTTTTAAAAGATTAATGTGAAAATTTGTCCGAAAACTTTAACTGAGGAACAATGTTGTCACGGAAGTTTTTTTAGGTTTAATATAATGTTGCTCCAGAAGTTTTAAAACACAGCAATGTTGTTCTATATCGTTAAAAAGTTAATATTGATCATTAACAAATTGATATTGACCATTAACTTTTTAACGATAAAGGACAATATTGTTTTATTTTAACATTTTTAGGGTAACATTAAATCTAAAGAAAATTTATAGTAACATTACTTCTCAGCAAACATTTTCAAAACAAATTTACATCTACAATACAGTAAAGGATATTTGGAAAAGAAATTTATTGTTTTTTGATAAAAATTTATATTTAGAATCATAAAAAAAGTTTTAAAAATAGACAGGAGCCTGTGTTACATGTACACTTTTTTTCCTGTTTCTCTCCCTTCACCCTTTTGCCCTTGTTTTTCCTGTTTCTCATCAATAATAACAACAATAACAATAATAATAATAAAAGCTTTTATATTAGAAATATCACTGGGTCACTAATAATTTATTAGTTAAGATGGTAAAAGCTTTATTTCTATAAGAAAAGAGAGCATAAATTTAAATTTTGGAAGTCACATGAAGAGATGTGATAATCTTTTTTTCTCTAAGTGTATGTTTGGATTAATTTTTTTAATAATTTTTATAATTTATGAGATAAATATATGAGAAGAGTTTTATCTCAGATTACATAAATCATGATTTAAAACTATAGTTTAGATGTTGCCAAACACACATTAAATCGTATAGTGAGAAACCCTTAATCATAGAGTCGTTGTGCCGGTAGTCCCATATCAGTCTTCATGAATCATGACATCAATTCAGGTGATGTCACGCTAGAAGGACCCCGAACAAACAAAAGCTGGCACCGACACGTCCTAATTTTTGGACCTTTTTAAAGGTCGAACATGCACTGGTTCTCATGTACGAGATTCTCCCCTTTTTCCGTACAGCATGCGTAGTATATATTTTTTATGGAAAATCTCAGAAAAATACCTCCGAAATAGGAAAATTCTGATTCAATACTCTGGAATCCAAAATCCTGGATCAATACCATGTCAATACGGACGAACAATGCGGAGGGCGTCAAAAGACGATTTTGCCCTTCAACCCTCATTCTCGCCACTTCAGAATAACAACACGAGGCTTTTAATTAACAACTCCGGATTATTGATTAACAACTTTAATTTCATCTTTTTACTTTCACAATAACAACACCGGTCTTGTTATTAACAACACCATATTCTATATTAACAACTCCTATTTCTTGTTTCACAACTTTATAATTCAAGTTTCAGGGCCAATAACAACACCTTTTTCTTTATTAACAACACCAAATTTTATATTAACAACACTATATTTTTTAGATGCAAATATGTAAAAGAATAAAGCGGAGTTGTTAATTAAGAGCCTTGTGTTGTTATTCTGAAGTGGCGAGAATGAGGGCTGAAGGGTAAAATTGTCTTTTGACACTCCCGCACTGTTCATCCGTACTGACATGGTACTGATCCAGGATTTTGGATTTCGGAGTATTGAATCAGAATTTTCCTATTTCGGAGGTATTTTTCTGGGACTTTCCCTATTTTTTATTAATGACGATTTCTTTAGAATACATTTCATTTTAATAAGTAAAAAATATAGAAAGACCCAAAAAGTGACACAAACATTTCATCCGGAAAAATAAAAACAGAGACGCAAACATTTTATAATTTAAAAACATATGCATTTCATAATTCCATTTAATTACAATGAACTTCTTTAAGATTTAATCTAATTATATTTAGACCAAATGGAATAAGAGATTTTGCAGGTTTGAGACTGTGTACACGGACAAACAAGTAAAATAGGAGAATTTTTAAAAAAAAAACCATGATTTTGTCATTCATAAAACTTAAACACAAGGTACGTGGGAGTGTATGTAGTCAAACAAATTCATTTGACAATTAAAATTAACATCTTTTAATAGTATAATTCTTAAGCAACATTGAATCTGAATGAAACTTTTAAATATTCAACATTTCTAAGTGAAAACTCCTGAATCAAATTTGCACTTAAACAAATAAAGTCAATGAGACGTGAACTTACTAGTTCAACATACTTGATCAAGTAAATTTCAAATTAAACCTGGATAATGGCCATTTGGAAACTTCTGGATCAATGTTGGACCTAGAAAAATTTCAGATATCCATCACTCATAAGAAAAAACTTTTTGGACCAATTTGCACTTTAATAGTAACTTTTAAAAAAAATCCCACATAAAGACCATTAAAAATTGTAAAAGAAAGAGAGGTGATTCCAATCATAGAGGTGTGAATACATCAGCTATCCTTTTTTAAATTTAAAGGAAATGATAAAAATGTTGATAAGTTTTAAAAAGAGAGAAAGGCGATATTTTTATAAGTGATTTTTTTTAAATGGAGAGTTGTCATTTCCATATCATAAGTTATTATTTTCAAAACTGAACTTAGTAAACCCATATTGAGTTTAAGAATTCGTCCATGTTTGATTCTCATTTTAATAAGTGATCATTTTAAATGGAGAGTTGTAATTTTCATATCAAAAGTTATTATTTTCAAATCCAAACTTGGTAAACCCATATCAAATCTAAAAATTCATCCATGCCTACATTTTTATTTTTACAAGTGATCATTTTTAAACGGAGAATTGTTTTTTCCATATCATAAGTTGTTATTTTCAAAACTAAACATGAGTTGAAGGATTCATCCATGCCTACCTTAGTTTTAATTCTATAAATGCAGAGTTGTCATTTTTATATCTGAATTTATTATTTTCAAAGTTGAACTCGGTAAACTCATATTGAGTTTGAAATTCATCAATACTTGCCTTCTCATACAAACAAGTGGTCATTTAATTTTTTTTTTTTAATGGAAAGTTATCATTTGCATATTCAAACTGGGTAAAACCTAATCCCAAGTTTGCAAAATCAGACCAAGTATGCATTTCCAACCACATAACAATTTATTATATGGAAATCACAACTCTTCATTTAAAAAAATCACTTGTGAAAATATCACGCCTTCTCTATTTTTTTAAAAAAACTCATTGAGGGACATTTTTATCATTTTCTTTTAATTTAAACAAGGATAGCTAAGACACTCAAACCTCTATAGTTATAAATATTGAAATCACTTTTATCTCCTTTACAATTTGTAATGGTGTTTATATTTAATTTCCAAACTTTTATTCCCTGATGACTGGGGTCCCTGTAGCATAATGTGTACAATTACACTTGCAGGTAGTGACTTTACTTCTGCCCATTAACACTAATAACAACAATAACGAAAGTGTTGCGTTATATCCATTCCATGCTCGCTATACGCATACACTATTATAACATATAGATTCTGTTATCTTAAAAGATATCCTTTTTTTAAATAAGGACGCTTAAAATATAGACGATGATATTTTTGTAATTATGTGTATAATTATGTGTAGGAATTGGGTAGCTTTAGACGTCCCAAATTGAATTTGAGACATCTAAAGTAAAAAAAAATTAATTTTTTTTACACTTTAGATGTCCCAAATTTAATTTGGGACGTCTAAAGTAAAAAAAAAATTACACTTTAAACATCCCAAATTCCATTTGGGACATATAAAGTCCACTTTATATGTCCCAAATGGAATTTGGGACATCTAAAGTGGGGACTTTAGACGTCTCAAATGGAATTTGGATGTCTAAAGTAATTTAAAAATTGTCTTGCGACCTGTATTAAATATAAGGGACGCTCGTGTCTTATATTAAATAAAGGGATGCTTTCCTTCCTCTCTCTCTCGCTCCCACAGCATTTTTCAATTTCTTTGATAGGAGTTGCAGAAAGAGACCCACATTCTATAGATTCAAATAACTTTTTCCTTCGGTGTTTTCACCATCGTCTCCCCTCTTATTATGCCCTTCGGTGCCCCTATTTACAACGGTAACTCTCTCTTTATCACTTCTCAA
This sequence comes from Inga leiocalycina, assembly GCA_963242795.1. Taxonomy (NCBI): domain Eukaryota; kingdom Viridiplantae; phylum Streptophyta; class Magnoliopsida; order Fabales; family Fabaceae; genus Inga; species Inga leiocalycina. The sequence goes on from OY725328.1 coordinate 58,789,516, forward strand.
ATCTTACATGCTTGTCTGTTTATTATTATTATTATATAAGTTCCTCTCTTTTTTCACAATCAGATCTGGTACAGTGCATCTGGGTAAAAAATGGATTTTTGAATTTTAAAGTTTGACTAAAAGAAGTTTGAACAAAGCTAACAAAGTGGTGGAAGTGTGGTGATGCCAAAAAAGGAAATTCCGAAGCCAAAAAGAGAATGGAGAAAGCTAACATTTATGTTCAATAAAACTATTTGTAGAGGATTCTCGTCTGAAACTTATGTTTGCTTTCGTAATTGATAACCTCAGCATCTACAGGAAACTTGAAATTCAAATGACTTTAAACGTCTCAATTTTAAATTTCAGACATCTAAAGTGGAGGAGTTTAGACGTCCCAAATTGAGATTTGGGACGTCTAAAGTCCTACACAAGGGGACTTTAAATGTCCCAATTTTTAATTTAGGACGTCTAAAGTTCTCGTTCCATTTTTTTCGGACGTCTTTTCTTAAAACATATTACGCCCCCCACATAGACGTCCCCTAATTTTTGGATGTTATAAGTACCAAAATAAGGACATTAAAACCCCTTTTCATAATAGTGATAGTAATTAAGAATATGAGATATAAGGTAAATAAGGAACATATTCAAATATTTATAAATTTCATATTTAGAAATACATGATTTTATCTTATAAAAAAAGAAGAAATACATGATTGTCCGTATAGATTGAATTGAAAGGGAAAGAGAATTACCCTGGATTGGATCTATTAAATTAAAAAGTCTTATTTCTTTCAGGTGGCAAATCAAAATTTCACTTTTTCTAGGAAAGACGGATATTCGATTGTGGCTTAGATACATGCAAAAATTCTATTAAAAATTTAAAATAACTTGAAAATGTAAAAAATAGGTGACTCCAATTTTAATACTCCCTCCATTCCTAATTATAGAACAACATTTGATAGTTGAGTTTGATCCTAATTATAGGATAAAATTCTAATTTTTATCAATTCCTTCCTAAAATATCCTCAATTGATACTTTCTCAATAATAATTAAACACAATAATAATTTAATAAAAGTAGATCGGAAGTTGTTGAGGGGGATTGAGGAAGCCGGATTGTGTGAGAGCTTAGAGAAGTCGTATGTGAGACAGGAGAGGTACAAGAAAAAATAGAGAATTAACGTAATTGAATTTCATTTTAAATTTTAAATAAGGGTATTTTAGAAAAATAAATATGATTAACTAATTTAACCAGTATCCCTAATTTCTCCCAAGTTAGGTAAATATATCCTATAATTAGGATCGGATGGAGTAAAATATATAGATAAATGTAGAGGTATTTGAATTTGAGTTTTAAGGTGTTTTTTTTTATAGCATGATATAATATTTTTTGGATTGATATTATGATATCATTCTGGTCCTATTTAAAGTTTAAATTAACTAACTCTCATAAAGCAATGAGAGTTAATTAACTCATTAATTATGGGTTAAATTTTCAATTTTACCCTTATTTATTATTAGTTCCAAGAGTCAACATGAATAAATTATTTTTGTTTATTGCAATTAATAAGGGAAAAATTATAAAAATCCCATTTATTACCCTAAAACTTAACTTATAATAAGGATCAAAATTTTTGGTCAAAATAGACTTATAAATAGGACCAAAGTGATATAAAATATTACGATATTATGATATAATATCAAGGTATTAAAACACGGATCGGGTACTGACCTGATCGAGATACTGGGTTAAGGGTCAGTGGGTCAGATCGGGGCTAAACCGGTGAGAAATTGAAAATTTTAGACTTATAGTATGAAATTATAAAAGAAAAATTTTTAAAATTTTTTTTTAAAAAATGTAACCCAGACCGGACCGGTTTACTAGTTGGTTCGCCAGTTTCTGAGCTGGACAGGTCGGTCCGGTGCGGGTTACACAACACTGTATAATATTTATCCAACTATTTATCATTCATTTGGACTTCTCCGCTTCGGCCAGACTTTACCCGGAAATTTTGTGGAGATGAATATGGAAGTCCATATTAAAACACACGCTTTGCTTTTACACGAGAGAGATTTTCCTAAACAAATAATATTAAAATATAGAAATTTAATGTATTGAAATTTAAAATTATGAGCTTTAAATTTATGATGATATATGAATGACAATGTTTTACACATAGTTATAATTTTGACTTAAGGTTAAAGACTTATCATCGTACCTTTTAAAAACACAAATCATAACTTTTATCAATGAAGCGAGGTTTTATTTTTTTTCAAATTTTAAATAATGTTAATATGATAGGCTATGAAATGACTTAAAAGTTATCTTTTTCAACTTTATTAGTTCAAAAAAATTTTATCAATTTGTAATCTCATAAAATACAAATGATAGACGGTCAAAAACATTTTATAAACATTTTATTTCTCACATCAACCATTGGATGAACTCAATACTCTTTAAAAATAATCGTTTCAATGATAAAAAGTTTCTTATTTGGTAAAGCAGATGGAATCCAATTTAAAATGAAAAAAGATAACAATATTAAATTACCCAGTTTATAAACATTTTTGAAATATTTAACATATTTCTAATTTCATAAATACAAAATGATAGAGGATAAACTCAATTCTTTTCATACAAAATCTTTGGAATGAGAAAAAATGTGCTAAACAATTCCCTTATTCGGTAAAGCTTGAATAAAAATTCAAAAGAAAGTTTGACATTTAAATAATATTTTATAGCTTCCTAAGGATGAACCCAATGCTCTTTCAACAAAAAGTTGGGACTTGTGAGTGAGAAAAATGTGCCAAGAAGCTTGAATATTCCAAATGAAAAGGAGAAGTGTGACATCTTAAGGATCCGTTAGGTTAATTAATAACACTTGACTCCTTGACTACTATAAAAATAAAAACTTTTACGAAAGACTAAGGAAATAATTAAATTATGGTGAAAAAAAAGGTTAAAAAGTCAAAACATTTGGATTCATATCTTAAAAAAAATACGAATGGTAGCGATGGATGTATGAAGCAACAAATCAATTGTAAAAGTAAAGAATAAATTTAATCTTAAATAAAAATTTTACATTTTTATAATACCCCTCTAGTCCTTAATATAAGATATATTTAGAGAGTTAATCTTAGTCCTAAATATAAGATATATTTTTTCATATTTGTCAAAAAGGAAGAAGAACGAGGAAATTGATGAGGAAGATAATTAAAGCGTTTTAAAAAATGCATGTCGAATTAATTAATTTAATCAAATTTTTTATCTAATTAAATTAAATAAATATATCTTAAATTAAAGACATGAGTACTTTATATGGGTTTTTTTTATTATGGTCATTTTCTCTGTCCGCTTGTTGAATTGTATGTGAGGGGCAACGGGTCACCAACCTGTTCCGCGGTGTAAGGAACCGAAAGCAAGTGGCGAGGTGGCAAACATGGGTGGCATACGGAGAAAGAAAAGTGAAAGCAAGTCAATTTATTAGTCAATAATTTTGGGCAAAATAATGGTACGAATTAGTCAAAAAAAAAGAATTATGCTCATTATTAACTACAAGTGCCTAAAATTCTATGGTCGCTTTGTCCCCCTAATTACTTGGGCATTCGCCTTTTGTGTATTGAAACCACCGGCGTATTCCAATACAAAGCCAACTTTTGCCACTTGAATTTTATTTTCAAGGTCCACAATCATAAATCAAGATCCAAATGTGATTCTCCCTCTTAAGAAGAATACAAGATTCTCTTTTGTTTCATGTTTACAAACATATTTTTATTTTCAAAAAATTGTCTTCCCCTTACCTATATTTTTCTCTTCCATTTTTTTCTTCTTATGCTAAAAATTGAAACATTTATTTTTAAATCAACCCTTGATTTAGGGGTGAGCATGGTGCCCAGTAGCCCGGTACGCCCACCCTGGCCATACAAAAAATTGCCCAGCCCAGCCCTAAAAAAGTGGCCTGAAAAAATTTTGGGCAGCTTTGGGCTGGCTAATAACTGGGTAGGGCCAGGCATCGGGCAAGGGGTGCTGCCCTGCCCATTTGGCCTACCCTAAAAATTATTTTTATTTATTTAAAATATAAAATTTCATATCAATTAAATATTATTATATATATATATATATTTAAAGCTACCTAGTTCACACATATAATTATAAAAATGTCATCGCCTATGTCTTAGACGTCCCTATTTTAAAAAAAGATGTCTTTTAGGGTAGCAGAATCTATATTCTGCCGTGGTGACACGATTAGTTTCATTAATAGAATATATTGAAGATGCAGTTTTAAATACTTGAAAAAAAAATTCTTAAACGAAGATATTTTAATCAACTCATTCATATTTTTTAAAAATTAAACTGAATATGTCCGTATTTAAAATTGTAATATCGACATTTTTTTTGTTAATGAAACTAGATATTTTTTGTTAATGAGGCTAACCGTGTTAGAGTTTGAACTTAGAAGACTGAAATTAAATAATACTTCATAAAATTAAAAAATCAAATTAAAATCTTATTTAAATTTAGAGGAGTAAAAAAACATTTTGTTCGTTATTTTGTAACAATACTTATTTCATTTAAACGTTATGATAAAGATATTCTGGTACCACTGATGATATTTCGTTAAGTAATGTCATATATTAAGGTGGCGCTGGGATTTTTGAAAGACACAAAATTAAAAAGGATACATATTTACTAAATAATTCAAAGAAATAATTAACATGGAATAGATCACAAGGAATAAATCTCATCCATGTAGAAAATGAAATAGCATCCTCGCTAGGAAGAAGGCAGCAATGGTTTAAAGTTACTGGGGATCAGGATAGTTAGTAATTAAATGAACTATGGCAAGGCCTTGAAAAAGCTTTTTGTCATATACCAATGCATTTGTGTTTTTCAAAACAGGTAGGTTAGAGAATCAAGGAACTTTCAAATGTCCTCTCCAATGCATAATACTAGAATATTTCATTGAATTGTGTGAATCACAAGCCTTGCAATTGAAAGCAAAATCCATAACATAAAAATCCCAACGGAATAAATCTCATAATAATCTCTTCATGTAAATAATTAACTAGCTTTCTAGTAATGTAGCAATGGTTTTTAACTTAAAATTTATTGGGGATTAGGAGGACGGCTATTAGCAGCAGAGACCCTTAAGCCCCACTCAAGCAACTCTTTGCTGGTATCATCCTTGTGCACTATCACCTCAATAAAGCATAAGCTATCATTCTTTGGACCTGTTGCTGTCTCAATTGCTTCTATCAGCTCCTCTTCACAAAATACCTACCAATTAAATATGTTTTAATTAATCATTAGTAGACATATGAATATAATTATTAGCCGTTTCCCATGTTACCAATAATGGTGAATTTTAGGAACAATATTATCGAATGTGCTATGTTGAGAGATCATATTCACCTTGGTACTCCAGCATTTGCCTTCACCATTGTGAATGGCATCAACAAAGGCGGTGTAGTTCCAGTTCTTAATCACATTGTGCGGGGCGTCGTGGATTTCGACTTCAATTGTGTATCCGCCATTGTTTATGAGGAAGATTATGGTCTTCTGCCCTTGCCTCAGCATTGTGGATACCTCTTGTGCAGTCATCTGCAAAAGCATTTTGAAAAACACAAAAACAAGCACCTGAATCAGTTACAAGCAGTGAAGTGTGAAACTTTGAAGTATTCATAACCTTCACTTAAAAACTCAAGTCTTAAAGTTGAATTGTTTTTTTCCTTTTAAATGATGGAATTGGATTAAGACCAACCTGGAAGCTTCCATCACCAATGCAAGCAATGACTCGTTTTTCGGGAACAGCTTGTGCATAGCCAAGAGTGGCACCAACTGACCATCCTATTGATCCATACTGCATTTGGAACTCATACCTGTTTGTTCATTTCAAAAGATTCTCATCATCATTGTATATCAACGTTCAAAAACTTACAAAAAGTTCAAAAGATGTCCCATTCAATCGAAGCTTACCCGCAGCCCTTTGGCAGTTTCAGCTTTTGGCAGTTAAACCAAGAGTCTCTCGTGTCAGAAATAACAGCAGTTTCTCTAGGCAACATCTTTTGAATATGCTCAAACAAAATATTCACCCTCAAAGGTTTTCCCTCAGGAACAAATATCCTGTCATAGTTTTCAAAGGAAGTGTGATTGTGCTTGATCCTCTTGGCAAGTTCCCTAAGGAAATCCTTCATCAACACACACCCGAAAGCAGGCCCATTTCCGATGATAACCCGATCCGGCTGAAGAATGATGGCCTTCTCCTTCTTGAGAAGAAGTGAGTACCCAACAGAACTATAATCATTGAAAATGGGTCCAGCAAACAAGTATGCATCAGCAGATTCAACAATCTCAGCACAGAAAGCTGTGCTCATAGCACCCCAATAAGTACCAATGAAATGCGGGTGATGCTCAGGAACTAATCCTTTTTCTGATGGCATTACAGCAAATGCATAGCCACAAGCATCAGCTAGTTCAACAAAGGCTTGGCTTGCATTAGCCACCCTCAGTGTTGGCCCTCCCACTAGCACTGGTTTCACTGCCTTGTTCAGAAATTCTGCAGCTGCTTCCACTGCTGCCTCCAATCCCATCTTATTACTCAATCTGTCACAAACCCAGAGGAAATATTTGCATGATGCATATTATCTAATACAATTTTTCCATTTTGATGATCAAGCTAGGCTATTTCTTCGTTGTATGCGTGTGTGACTAATAAATACCTGGGAGACAGAGAAAATGGAACAGGCTTGCGACTGAAAGTGGGGTGAGGAATTGCGCTCAGGTTACAGCTTATGCTTATATATGCAGGTTTGCTTTCTTTCAAACAGGTAGAGATCGCCGTATCAATCTGCTCGTGAGCGTCTTCTAAGTTATTGACCACGGCCTGCATCATCAAGTATTGAAAACTGTTTAGCAGAACTGACAAAGATCGCAAAACAAACAGAGAAATTTTCCAGAACAGAGCAAAGGGGAAGGAATCATCATATGTATCAAGCTTTTTCGTGAGTAGAAAGCATGGATACTTCAGAATCAGAGCCATATCGTGTAAACATAATACTTAAGGGCTCGATTTATATAAACAAAGGCGATTGATTTAATTAATTATTAGTAGACATAATAATTCTTTGTACCTGTTGCTGTCTCATTGTTTCTATCAGCTCCTCTTCACAAAATAACTACAAATTAAATATGTTTTAATTAATTATTAGTAGACATATACATATAATAAATTAGCTGTTTCCCATGTTAAGTGGACGCTTCCTTTGACCCTTCCTCAAGGAAGTGTCATAGGAAGTGATTTTTTTTTTTAAAAAAATATATATGCTTAGAAGCGCCATAACTTATTTTAGTGGAGTCTTGATATGTGACACTTACTAAGCGCTATAGCTTTAATTTTTTTGTAGTAGTAGTGAAAAGACAAAAATATTATCCGAATTTACATATTCTTGCAGAGGTACTAGTACCTGAACTGTCTTTACTGAAACTAAAAGGAAAAGACTATATTGCCCCTTACATTGTTTTTCATTAAAAAAATAATTACCCCCCACCGGCCGGCCGCCGAATCCAGCAGGCAGAGCTCCGGTGACCGACCAACACCGACGGCCCCGCAGCTGGTAACCCGAGCTCCGGTGGTAATATTCCTCAAAATATTCCCTTCCTTTTGGGAATGTTTCCTTGGGAATATGTTTTCCCAAAGTGGTGGGGTGGGGTTCGAACCCCCACCACTTTGGTGGTACAAAAAATACATTACATTGAACAATAAAAAACTGTTTAAGATAAATAAGGCAATATATATATATATATATATATTAACCTTTCATCTTCAACCAAGCTCACGCACAAGTTTAGATAAGGAATTGGCAAATTGAGATAAGAAATTCATAAGTTTAGATAATGAATTTGAAACTTTAGTTTTTTAAGTAAAACATTCACTTACTCTCTCAAACCATTCACAAGTTCACATAAGGAGTTGACAAATTGAGATAAGGAATTTACATATTCAAATCAGGAATTCGTAACTTTCGTTTAAGTAAAAAATTTACTTACACTCTCAAGTCATTTACAAGTTTAGATAACGAATTACCAAGTTCAGATAAGGAATTGACAAATTGTGATAAAGAATTCATAAATTCAAATGAGGAATTGACAAATTTTTTTTACTCAAAAATCTCACAAATTCATGCTCGATGAGTTTTATTAGGATGAAGGGTTTAAAAAACAGAATTGGTATATTCATTCCATGGTTCTGGAGAAGAAGTAATAATATATGACTGCGGAAAGTTTCAGATGACAACCACCATAGCAAATTAATTTCCATTTGCCTTAAATAAATCTGAAATTTCACTACAGCCCAGTGGGGCTGATGTGAAATTACTTATAGGGTAAAAAGATAAAAATTGCAATGTTCCTGAACCAGACCGGACGTTGGTCTGGCCTGGAAACCGGCGAACCGGCCGGAAAACCGGTCCGGTCCGGGTTCACATTTTTAAAAAATTTTTTAAAAAACTTTTTCTTTAGAATTTCATACTATAAGTTTAAAATTTTCAATTTCTCATCAGTTTGGTTTTGGTTTAGCTCCAGTTTGGCCCTGGTTTGACCCACTGACCCTTAACCCAGTACCCCGACCGGTTCAATGCTCGGTCCGAGTTTTAATACCTTGAAAAATTGAAAACTAGTCCAAGGAGAAGGGAATAACGTAATGCTTTACTGATTCAGTGCTCGTTTGGAATATCTTATTTTTGGGCAATAAGTGCTTATAAATTGTGATTCACGGTATACGAGGTAAGTATATGAGAGAAGTTTTATCTCGACTTACGTAATAAGCACTTATATTCAAAAAATAAATGTTCCCAAATATACACTTAGGAGAAGAACATTTTACATGTATAGTCAAATCAGTCTTTACCAGTGTAATATTTCCATATTTATAGAGTGCAAAACATAACTGGGCCGACTAAACACAATGGGCCCAACTATAGAATAATGAAACTAATTCCTATATCCTCTACAAAAATAATCCTTTCGAAAAAAAAGGAGAAATAACTTGATTTTTGAGTGGTGAACATATTATGAATAAATAAAATAGTTATATGAACAAGTAAAATTAATTTCTTTGTATGAATATATTAGAGCATGATCAGGTCAAATTCCGTTTATAACTAGCGAACATATCATGAATAAGTGTAATAGTCCTTTGAATCAAAGAAATTAATTTCTTAATAAGAACACATTAGAATATGATCAAGAACACATCAGGTGATTTCTCCTTTCTTTCTGAGAGGTTTATTTTTGTCTTTTTACTTCACATATCAATTTCACTTCAGCCCCACTAGATTGGAGTGAAATTTCATATTTTTTTTAGGGGCTAATGGGAATTAATTTGCTACAATCATCCTTATCTGAAATTTTCCTATATAGTAACTGTCTATAGTATGCAATACTAACAGCTCAAGTTTAACTAAAGGTAATTCTTTTAAACATGTTTTGTTTTGTTTTTACTTTTTTGTGTATTTAAATATAAGATTTCATACCTAACGATGATACCGGTTCACCAACCTCGCCTGTTGCTGTTAATAAGAAAAAATAATTATGTTCTTGAATGTTGTGATCTTTTTGTTTTCTTAATTATTGAAGAGAATATTCATACCGGTTGTTAAATTTTTGTCCGGAATGCCATTTTCTTTGAACTATTTAGTAAATCTCTATCCTTTTGTAATTTTGTCTCTTACAAAAAGTCCAACCCCATCTTGATATGAAGAGGAAAACAGGCATTATATTTTGCCTCCTGTTCACTAAACCAAATGTCATTAGTGATACATCTTTATCACTTTGGTGAAAAATGGGCAACTAACTTGCTTTTCTTTTGGATGGATGATTTTTTGTCATAACTAATTTTTTTAATCTTTACAGATTAATTATTTAGTTCATATATTTAGAATCTGAGGAAATACTTAACTTTGGTTCTTCTTATTTACTCACCGCGGCCCGAAAGAAAACATTGCATGCTCTTAATTTGTAGGGACTTTTTGTTAAGCTTAGATCATTTTGTCTGATAGAAAGATTTTAAGTTGAATATTACATTAAGATTCGAAAATAATAAATTTTATTAATTAAATTTCTGTTAAAAATCGCAAGGAATAAATCTCATCCATGTAGAAAATGAAATAGCATCCTAGGAGGAAGGCAGCAATGGTTTAAAGTTATTGGCGATTAGCAGGACTGTTGTTAGCTGCGCAAGTAGGATAGTGATTCAAGGAAGTCTGGCAATGCATTGAACATGCATGCATTACTAAAGAGCTTGATATAAGAAATATTTGATTAAATTGGGAATCAAAAGCTTTACAATTGAAAGCAAAATCCATAACATAAAATTCCCAAAGGAATAAATCTCATAATAATCTCTTCAAGTAAATATTTAAATTGCATTCTAGTAATGCAGCAATGGTTTTTAACTTCAAATTTATTGGATTAGGAGGATGGCTACTAGCTGCACAGACCCTTGAGCCCCAATGCATAATAAATATCATTAGCAATCACAACAGTTAAAGTATTGAATTTAGTGATTTAGGTATGTATTACATTGGTCATTTTATCGAAATGACTAAAGTCAATATGATAGGACCTACCATTGAGTTATATATCTTCACTTTTTTCTTCATAACCTGGCCTCCATATTCATGTCGTGAAGCTTCACTAACTAATTAATCTACATTGGCATCTTCGTGATGAAGTTATTGAAGGCCAAATCTTTGTCATCACTTTCTGCTTCAATTGCGTGTTCTTTTTGTTACTTTTTGCACCAACACTTATCATTGCTTGTCCTTCAATTGTTATTAAATATTTAGGTAATTAAATATCTTCTCTAGGACTTCATTATAATTCCCTCTACTTTTTTTACACAATTGGTTGGTAAAAATCACACCATACTCGCACATTGTATATTTGTAATAACCGAGTGGCGGAAGCATAATTAGAGTCCGTGATGTTACCAAATTATGCTCTGTTCTTGTATCACTCGAGTCCCACATTCATGCGCTTGTATCATCAATAGGCGTTGCAAACCGAAAAATTACCTTGCTTATTCATTTCTCTAAGTAATTTACCTTCTTTATTTATTTTAAGTCTTTGATTCCGGATGGAATCACGGAATTGAAGTGTCACGACCCAAAACCGAGTAGTGATCGGTGCGTAAGCTGAGCCAAATAATTCCATTTAGCCTAGCAAGTCTTAAACAAAGTACACTGACTGAACAAACATTTACACAACAATAGCAATACTTGTTGTACCTCCATATAAAAATTGCAATGAGAGAACAAATCCATAAAAATTAAATTTGGGGATACACATGCTATCCTATTTACTATATAACACAATGACTCTAACACCAATCACACCATCATAGTAGTCATGACATTACGGAATCCCCCGAGGCTCATCAATACATTACAATATAATTCATAAATTTATGAAACATATCGATCACAATCAACCTTACTAGTTGCTTTATCTAAAAAAATATAGAGATAGAGAGGAATGAGTTAACCACTGACTCGGTGAAAATATAAATAACAAAGTGGGTGGAGGTAGGGGTGTTCGGGATCGGGAAATGCCATTCCCGATCCCGATCCCGAGAAGGGTTCGGGAATGATTTTCATTCCCGATCCCGATCCCGAAAATTTCCCGATCCCGAAAATCAGGAAATTTCGGGATCGGGATCGGGAATTTCCCGATCCCGGATTTGCTTATTTTTTTTAAAAAAAAATCTCTATATTAAATTTTTTTTGTTGTGTTTCCTTTAGTCTAGTATAAATATATAATTTATCTAATATCATATTGTACTAAATAAGTCTAATATAAATATATAATTAGTCCAATACATGCTTAAAGTTGTTGATTCAGCTGCAAAAAGAATAAAGACAAGAACAAAAAATTAGAATTATTTAATAAATAATAAATGAAATTAACTAAATAAACTAAAAGAATAGATATTACCTTAAGGGTGTTAGGGATTTTTACATTTTATTTTACATTTGATCTTATTTTCTTAAATATTTTTAAAAAATATACATGTGTGTGTATATATTTTCGGGATCGGGAAAAAGTCGGGATCGGGAAGTCCCATTCCCGATCCTGATCCCGAAATCACATTCCCGATCCCGAAATTTTCGGGACGGAATTTTCCCGTCCCGATTTGCTCGGGATCGGGACGGGAAGGTCGGGACAGGAAATTCATGAACACCCCTAGGTGAAGGAAAGCAAAGGCACATAGAGTTTTATGGAAAAAGTTTTCCTCAAAATAAATAAGTATAACAAAATTCAAATGTTGAGTTAAAAACAAAAAATGAGGGTAAAGGGTCACTAATTCCTTATCTCAATAAATAGAAAAAATAATTAAAATCATATATTCAACCACAATCTTTCAATCTAAGACGATCACTTAATATCAATCCTGGTGGGGAATAATCATCCCAACTATATACCATTCCATATACTATATGTCATAAGCATATAAATCATGGTGCGGAGTAACCGTCTTACCTATATTCCTTTTCATATACCATATACTAGCTAATTGTGAGGAATTCACCAACACACACACACACACATATATATACTATATACATATAATCTTTAATGGGAAATATAATAACCGTCCCACCTATATTTATATATCTATCTATCTCATATACCAATTATCAACATAAACCATGGGAAGAATAACCGTCTCACCCATATATATGTATACACACACACATCCCACATATATAAACTTTATCAACACACACACACACACACTGATATATATATATATATATATTATACCTCCCAAAAATATTTTTCCTTCATAAAAATAAATTTGTCAAATTTTTGAAATCATAAAAAAAAGTTTGAAATCAAATTAATCAATCAAACAGAGATGTTGAAAAGAAGGTAAAAAACAAGTAATTAAAACTTTTTTCCCAAAAAAATCAATTTAATATTTTGAAAAATATAAAGGAGGATTTAAAAATAATCCTAATTAGCAAGACAAAAAGTAAAAAAATATATGTCAACTGAAATTTATAATAAAGGTGTAGGAAGGTGGAACATAAAAAGTATAAATTGAATATCCACACTAACAAAAACCATAATAATAATTAAGTCAAGAAATTATAAATTTCTAAGATAAAACGAATATGATAATAATCACCGTTAAGATGTGTTTAGGAGAGGTAAAAAGATTCGAAATTGCTTCCCAAGTGAAATGGAATAAAAATAAGGAAAAGATATTTAAGGTTGAAAACACAACAAAAGTGAACCGAATAATGCCACCTTGCTATTCATCTCTCAGCTGATATGATTGGTAGTATATATCCCTTTTTAACCATATTAGGTCTAAAATTGAATAAATTCAAATAATATAGGGATTATGGAGATAGAGACTTGGTATAAATTCAAATAATATATTATTGTGATAGTAGTCGCTATTTATAAATAATACCACTAGAACTAAAAAGGAGTTCCCTAAATTATTCCATAAGGTAATTTCTGCTATGATGAGGTTTAATAACATTTATTAAATATCTTCTTATATTATTTTATTCAAATATCTAAATTTCAAAATATTTGCGATCATAATCAACTAAAAGATATTTTAAATAAATGTTAAATCATATCATTTTAAGAGTTGTTGGAATATTAGGAGGATTGTACTAGCTAGGCATAGGATAGATATCTTAATAACTTTATAAGATTATTTTCTTAAAAATTAAAAAATTCATTATAATTTAACTTAGCTAGGGAGAATTCCTGAAAAAATATTTGGAATTTGGAAAATAACAAATAATTTTTTTTTTATTAAGAGTTTATTAGAAAATGTCGAAATGTGATTAGGAATTTCCAATTTTTTTCTTGAAAAATGACTCACTTGTCATTTCTCAATTTCCAAATTTTTTTTTCAGAAATTCTCTCTTTAACTTAACTTTTATTTATTTATTTATTTATTTGTATTTATTTTTTGCCCTTTCTGTTTTGGTTATCACATGAAGTGATTGAAAGCCAAATTTAAATGCTCGAGATATTGGAGAGTGAGCAGAGTCTGAGATCGATTCCTCACTTAGGTCCAAACCAGCAACACATCCCTCCTTATCCCAACTTACGCCGCTGCACTCACTGCAATGAACGCTTTCATTCCAAAACACAAGTTCGTTAGAATCTGTAGCGTTGAATTCCAGGCGTTTCTTCAATTGAAGAAGCAAAAATTTCCAGTCTTAAAGACAGTGGATAGAACGCCCAGAAACCAGAGAGATGTTGAAACTAAGATACGCCCAATAATAACAGAAAAAGAAGGAAATTAAAGCCATAGAAGTAATGATATTTTCATTGGACGTTGGAGTACACGAGCTTAAGACTCATACAAGTGAAGACTGAAGCAGCAATTGAAGAGACTGTTGCATGAGCATTCCACGCGTTTTCGTGTTGATCATTTGGGCAGCGTGAGACTGCATGTGTTGCTGCAATTTTAGTGCGTTCACAAAGCAGCGATTTCAGAATGCATTCATATATAATTTTGATACAGAATAAGGCCGTTGTGAACAGAAGGTAAATTTTTTTCCTCTTCATCTAGTTCTGGTATGTATTTTATAATTTTACTGCTATTATATAACAGTAACTGTTTTTGGCACAAAGTAAGTAATGGCAATACGCTATTACTTTGTGCACTATGAGCGTAAGATTCTGAGACAAATGGCAGTTTTATAATTTATTAGGATGAAAGGTCTGAAAGACAGAAAACAGAATTGATATATATATGATCTCCATTATGTTTTTTTTCTTACTTGTGCGTGTTTCAACATGAGAATTCACGCTTAAATGATCATACCCACTCTTTACCAACGACGCCAAGGAAAATAATAGCATGTCCTTGACTTCTACAGTTTTTTTTTTTTAAATTTCTAATAAATGTTTATACCGGTTGTTAAATTTTTGTCAGGAATGTCATTTTCTTTGAATTATTTAGTAGATCTCTGTCCTCTTTTAACTTTGTCTCTTACAAAAATTCCAACTTCTTGTTATGACTTCACTTAACCAAATACTTCATCCGGTACTTAATATAAGGTATATTTATCGAATTTGATTAGATTAAAGAAGTTAGTTAATTTAGAATAATTATCCTCCTTAATGCCCTCTTTCCCCTCCTCCTACATTATTATTAATTAAAGGAGTATGAATAGGGGTCAATTAGGAAAATATTGAAAAATATAAAACCTATATCTTAAGATTAAGATAAACTCCCCAAATATGATCTATATTAAATTATGCACGAGTGTTGATTAAGAAACAATGAAAACAAATGTATTCAAAGAAATAGCATGGAATAAATCTCATCCATGGACAAAATGAAACAGCATCGTAGGAAGAAGGCAGCAATAATGGTTTAAAGTTACTGGGGATTAAAGGAAGTATGGCAATGCATTGAAAAAGCTTTTTGTCACGTATCAATTGTGTATTCGCAATTGTTTATGAGGAATATTATGGTCTTCTGCCCCTGTCTCACCATTGTAGATTCCTCTTGTGCAGTCATCTGCAAAAAGCATTTTGAAATAACACAAAACGAAACACCTGAACCAAAGTGTGCATAACTTTCACTTATAAACTCAAGTCTTAAAGTTGAAATGGATTTTAATGATGGAACCAGAATGAGACCAACCTGGAAGCTTCCATCACCAATGCAAGCAATGACTCGTTTCTCAGGAACAGCTTGTGCATACCCAAGAGTGGCACTAACAGACCATCCTATCCTTGCTTCATTTGGAACTCATACCTGGTTGTTCATTTCAAAAGATTCTCATCATCTTTATGAACTTTCAAACACTAACAAACAAAAGGTTCAAAAGATGTCCCATTCAATAATAATCGAAGCTTACCCGCAGCCCTTTGGCAGTTTCAGTTTTTGGCAGTTAAACCAAGAGTCCCCTGTCTCAGCATTAAAAGCAGTTTCACTAGACAACATCTTCTGAATATGTTAGAACAGAATATTCACCCTCAATGATTCTTTATGTTGATTCGCAAGTTGCACCCACCTATGCTGCTTTTGTAACACCCCAAATTTTATTCACCAAAAATATATTGTAATTATTTGAATAATTCAATAAAATGGTAAATATTCATGAATTTGGATCTTGTGAATTTTGAAATATTCATATTCACAAGGAAATGGGCAAATTAATTCAAAAATTGAATTAAATTACAAAGGGGATAGCAAAATCATAATTTTGCCAATTTAGCCCAAGATTAATTATTTTTCAATTAATTGGAGTTAATTTCAATTAATGAAGGAAAATACAAGAAAATGCATAAATGGGATTATTCTTGGTAGAATAAATCAAGAATTTGGGGAATTATACATTGTTCAATTATATGAATTATGGAATATATGAAAAACATTTTTTTTCTCCTCTACCTTCCCTAAAATTCATCCAATACATAGAAAAAAATAAGGGAAAAAGTTAGTCAAACCCAATTGGACCTAAATGATGACAAGGGATGGCATAAGGTTGAGTGAGTTGGTAGATTAATGTTGAGTGTAAGAATGGGAAGAGAAGCTTGAATGGAGGAATGGAAAAGCATGATTGCATGAAGAGTGTGAACATAGGAAAAGAAGCATGGACTAGTGGAGAAAAGAAAGGGAGAGGGACGGATTTCTTGGAGCAAGAAAGGGAAGACATTGACTCAACTTAATGGAAATAAAGTGGAGAAATTATGAGGAAGAGAAGAGTGTGACAAGTGTCACATTAGAAGCCCTTGATCAAATCAATGGATAGGAAGATGGAAGACCAAAATAATAAAACATACTCCTTCCTCTTTTCAAGTCACCATTCGGCCAAGACCAAGAGAAAAGAGAAGAGAGAGAGAGAGAGAGAGAGAGAGAGAGTTTGTGAAGTTTTTGGGAGCTAGAGAGAAGAAGGAGCAAGAAGACTAAGATAAGTGTTGTCTTTTAAGCATTTTCCTTATGATCTTCCATGAAATCCTTCTCTAAACTCTTGTTTCTCATGAATCCATGGTGGTGAAGTCACACTTTGAGATCAAGAAGAGAGGGAGGAGGAGCCTAGAGTAAGAGGAAACCAAGTAGCCAAAGAGGGTAACTTTATGAACTTGCCTTCTTGAGTTGTTGTTGATAATTGTTGTTTGGATTTTATGATTTTTGGTTTGAGTTGTAAAATTAGAAAAGCCATAACCCTAAGGGGTTATGCTGCCCAAAATCCTTTAAATCATGGTTAAGAAGTGTTTAAGTAAGTTAATCAAGGATTAGAAGTGGAAAAGTACAAGTTTTGGGAGCTAAAACACAAAACCTCATTTTTTCCATTTTTCCCTAATATTTCGGCCAGGACCAGAAATGGTAGTAGGATTTGGATTTTCATGAAATAAATGGTTCCATTGGAATCAGTGGACATAAATAGGTGGGGTTACAGTTGGACACTTTTTTGGTAGAGGCTAAAAAAGCATAATTACGAAAACGCCACTGAAATCACTAAATAGGGGCTGTCAAGGGTATTTTTGTAATTTGATAGTGAATTTGGTAATTTCGAGCCCGGAAATGGATTCCTTGGGCTAAAATAAGTTAGAATAGCCTTAGTCAAATTTTTGGGAAAACGTGCCATCAGGCCGAGTACAGCGGGGCCGAGCCGGTTCCCAGGGGCATTTTTGTAAATTTTTATCATAGACTAATATAACCACAATAAACATTATGGAAGATTCTAAAATGATACTTGGATAGGTTATGACCTATTTCTGGTACATTTAATATTTTAGGACCGATTTGGAGGCCGGATACAACACGTTCTTTAAGGCACATTTAAAAAGGGGATATTAAAGCTTTGAGATAGGGACATTATCCTTCATACATTATGCCATAGTTATATGATTGTGTGAATGTCAATGTTTGTAAATGCGCTTTATTAATCAACACGATTTGCCCAGAGAGGGGCCAGAAGTGTCAGAGGCACTTACACTGGAGTTGGTGAAAACTCAACTGGTGCAGAATAGTGGGGTTGGGCCCTACTCATGTATACATGCAGATGATATGTTTATAATGTTCATTAATTGGTGCATACATGGCATATATCATATTTACTTTTCGCATTTTCTATGAATGATAGCATGTTTCTACTGGGGTTATCCGGAATCTCACCCTATTTTTAAATAAACACCTCAGCGGGTACCAGTGGGGCAAAAGGAAAAGACATAGATGCCGGAAAGTGAACGGCACGTGTTTCGAGGCAAGGACAAGAACGTGGTCATAATTAGTCTATTTTGTGATATTTTGGTGAAATTTGTAAATATTAAAACTTCCGCTGTATTTTCTGTTTTCGTCGACGAACGATATCAGAATTGTAAACGAATATTATTATCAGTATAATTATACTTTTCTGTATACCCATTGAATTCTGTCTTTATTACTCTTTGATTATCGAAATAGAAACGGGTGTTGACAGCTTCCAAGTCGTACGTGGTGAAAAGCATCTGGCTTTCTGCCAGAATCACTGTCTATACATTCAAGTCCTTGATAACCGCCATATTCATCTCATAAAGTAGCTTCAATCACTGAGTAATCTATATTGGAATTTTCATGGTGAAATTTGTGTTCTACAACAACATGGAAACTTTTATTCTTTTGGGTCCTTGTTGGCAACGCTTGGGATCGCTTGTTTATCTTGCAATTTTTTTATTGGAAACCAGATTTACCAATAGACAAAGCATTCTTTCGGTCTGTTGATCTTTGGATCCAAGTTTTTGGTTTGCCCGTTGATATATTATTACTCAGAGCCTGTTGCTAAAATACTTGGAAACACTACAGGAAAAAGAACTAACTCTGTTTCATAAACAGGGGTCGCTGGTTACAGAAGA
Source organism: Inga leiocalycina (assembly GCA_963242795.1). Lineage (NCBI taxonomy): Eukaryota > Viridiplantae > Streptophyta > Magnoliopsida > Fabales > Fabaceae > Inga > Inga leiocalycina. Next base: position 58,808,380 of record OY725328.1, read on the forward strand.
GAGTATTAGAGTAACTAATATCAGTGGATTAGTAGTCTTTGTTATGAATTAGTTTGTACACGTCAGCACTCTCGTTAGTCTAAGCCTCTGGCTATAACAATAAGTATAGGCATCTTGAACCATCCACTCTTCTAAGTGATTCATAGAAGCGTGTCTAGTTTATGATATTGTGTATGGAGGCCTTATGGTTTTATATGGTTCTTTTCTAGTTTATTGACCTATTTTCTCCAAATAATATGTACTGTTACTTGTTGTATCATGTTACTTTAATGTGAAATCAACAAAATTAAATACCCATCTCTACATTGAACCACGTTAGTGTTGTCACGTGCAGTGTAAGGAGAATTTGCTTCATATTTTTTGGTCCATTTTGAGTGTAGTGGCATTTTGATTTTTTTTTTTTTTAAAGGATGTCAACCTTCTGCTTCAATCTTCTCCATTCATCACTCTTTTCACAAAACTAATGTTCTATTAATTCCCAATTTCCCTGACTTTACTATACCAATCTTAGTTGTATAAACATTTTCATTTTATGTATAATTGATCTTTATATTAAAAAAAGAAAGAAAGAAATCCAATTCAATAGTAATTAATATGCTTTTTCAGTCCTCAATATCACAGTTTATACCTTTATGGATTTATAAAGCTGATGCAGATATATGATTAGTTCATTTTAGAATATTTATCAAATGTAGTACAATATCAATATCATCACTCAATGAAGCATCAGAAAACTGACATATCAATAACGCCAGCTTAATAATTCAGGTACAACTCATCCATCTCATCAAAAGCATTAAATATGTCATCTGTATTAAATTCAAATGATAACAACATAAAATTCACATTTCATGATCTTCAGTTGTCTCCCTTATTGATCAAGCTGCCCATATTTAGATATGCCACTCCAGAGGATTAACTTCATCTGAAATTTACAACAATAAAAACAACTACATAGTGAATACCATTGAAAATTACTTAGTAACAATGAGGATAATTATTAATAAAAAAGCCTTCAAAAAAAATCAGAAACTTGGACCAATAATGAAGGACCAATAGTGGTAAGAAACATCCCTAAAGCATACACACACACACACACCGAGAAGGTCGAGAGTAGAGCCGAGAATACGGGTCAGCCCTTCACGGGCTTGGCCCTAAATGGGCCAGCCCGTTTAAGCCCGATTCCTAAAAAAACCCCAATTTTTAAAGCCTGCGGCCCTATAGGGCTGGCCCTTCACAGGTTCGGCCCTAAACGGGCTTGAACTCATTTTAATTTTAAAAAAAAATATTTTTGCAAATTTTATAATTTATTTATTATTTTACCTTAAATTGAGATACATTATTTTTAAAGCTCATAAATTTTTAATTAAAATAATAATCTAAAATCCAAACTAGCCTCTTTTTTAAAGTTTAAATGAATAAACCATTGAAGAAAATAAAATAAATCAAACCATTAAATAAGTGTTTACCTGTTATTAATATTTTATTAGGTACTTAGGTGTCTCTCATATTGATAATTTGATATAATGTTATTATATATATTAATTTATTTTTTAAAAATATTAAACGGGCCTAAAAGGGCCGGCCCTACAGGGTTGCAGGGCTGGCCCATGTAGGCCCACTTCCTGTTTTAGCCTCTAAATCATAAGCCCGGACCTTGAAGGGCTCGAGCCTAAACCGGCCGGCCCAACGGGCTCGGCCCGAATTTTCGACTCTAGTCAAGAGGCAAAAAAGAATATCTCTATTGTTTTCTCTCTCCATTAAATGTCTCTACTATTGGATCAAGTTTTAATAGTTGAGATTTAATGTTATATTCAATGTTATATTAATATTTTTATATAGCATTAAATTCCTACCACTAAAACTTAATCCAATATGGAGATATTTAATAGAGAGAAAATGGAGAGAGGAATTAATGAAAACATTTCTCTCCAATTTAAAGGGGTTTTATATAGCTTTTCTCCGCATGAAGGTTCAATCCTTGCTAGTGCACAGAAACATGCTTACATATAACAATGGGAGCCGGCCAAAGAAGTAATGCATGAACAGATATATATTTAATTATAAAATGAATGAAAATTTTCTGAAAATACATCTTCACAACTTTCTCTTTAAATAATGCATAAATAATTCGAAATTCTTCAACTATAAATACAATTTAAAGGCAAAAAATATATAAATAGAATGTTACCAAGTTAAGCTCCAATATGTGCGTTTATATCTTAGCTTAAAGCATATACCATATATTAAATATGTTATGTTCTTGTGAGATGTTCAAAATTCTAACACGACTTCATTTGCATAAAACTCAAAATGATCTGATATTTATCATCTCGTCATTACGTACAGTCATTTAAACTGATTAGTTAGGAATTAAAAAAAAAAAAGACTAGAATAAAAAAGGGGGCATTTAAATGAAAAATGTGACTTAATAGACACTTATATGGTTGGATAAAAAGGTGTATATATGTGTGTGCAATTTTAAAAATTAAAGGAGTGTTTATGTTACACAACTTCTCTTATTAAAAAGGGCAGACGGTAATAACAAATGGAGACTATATAGTCTATAAATGGGATTAAATGTGTGATATTTTATTTGGAGGGACTACTATGCCGCTAAGTTATAATAAGTTTATTGGCTGTTATGCAATTTTTTTTTTTTAAATTTTGGGAAAGAATCCTATAAGTTTTTAAGATCGATGAGAAATTTGTGTAATTAAGATGAAATATAGAATATGTCAGTGTACTTGACTTGAAAAATCAATTCTTGTAATTAACCAAGACTCTATAAAGTTGTTGAGAATTGATCACGATTAGCAAAAATATTCTTCACCGTCTCTCTCATGCACACACGTGAGCATAAATATACAATAAGCAAAACATATACTGACAAAAAAAAGCCAACACACAAGATAAAATCAAGCAAGGTTATAAAATAACATCAGAAAAATGTAGCAATGTATGTTCACAATTAGAGCTAGGAATTAGGGCATACCTTTTAGATTTAGAATAAGAAAAATTATTGTATTTCAAAACGTTGCCTGAAAGCATAAGGGTCAGAGTCGGCCCATAGGGCCTAAAGTCTTTTTCACAAGATTTAACAATTTTTACATTTTTTCAGTTTTTTTTTTAAAAATTACAACAACAAAATTCCTATTTTAACACACAAATGTTGTCAAAATTAGAATGTAAATGATATACATTATACAACAAACAAACACAGTCATTAAAACATAATTAAAGGTAAACTATTGTCTACATACCACAATTAAAAATAATTAATGAGAAGACTTAAAAAAATTAAAAATACTTCTTATAAATATGTCTTCAAAAGTGTTAGTAGTCAATAAAATAAATAACACAAGATAAAAATAAAACAATCATAAGAAAATAAGTCAAAAAATATAAAATTGGTAAGAATACTTATGAAATAAGAAATATCTTTTATAATTTTTTAATTTTTAGGATTATTAATACAAGATATTCTTATAAAACTTAATTCTAAAAAAGATAATAACAACTAAATATTTGCAATATCATTAACAAAATATAAAAAATCAATAATATTATTATCATATAAATAATTTTAAAAAATAAAAACTATATACAGACCGGCCCTTTTAGGCCACCGGCCCTATAGGACTAGACATTTTAGGCCCGCTTTCACTTTTGAGACAACAATCTTAAGCCCAACCCTTATAAATTCAGGGCCTAAATAAGCCGGCCCAACAGACTCAGCCCGTTTTCCCGACTCTATTCACAGTTCATACAAAGGTTTACCTTATTTGATAGACAGTGTGCGTGGTTACAACAAAGCTCATTCCCTAACGGCTCCAACGTAGAACTGTGAACCATTGTCCTTCATGCCTTTGATAATCAACATATATTTGGGGAAAGATGCTGCAGAGAATGAAGGCCACACAATTCCAGTATTTGATCCTCCACTGCTTCCAAAAGAAAAGTGGCCAAATAATAATTCCTACGCCAAATACCAATCCGAATACCAAACCTGTGATAAACTCATAATCAATTCCGTGGTTATTTGCAGATGTTGGTGGTGGTGGCGGCATTAGCTTTTGTGTTCCATTGTTTGGACCTTGGGTCAAAGGTGGCCCATAAAGACCTTCATTGCCTTGGAAAGAAGATGCATCCAATGATTGAAGTTGAAGCTGTACACCCACAGGGATCCTTCCCACCAAATGATTATAGGACAAGTTCACAAAAAAAAGGGAAGGAAAATTTGCTAGCTCTGCTGGAATCTCTCCTGTCAAAGAGTTGTTTGACAGATCCAAGCGCTTAAGCTGTTGTAGTTTCCATATGGATGATGGAATGTGGCCTGACAGATTATTATTTGACAGGTTGAGATAGTAGAGTGCTCTAAAATCCATTATGATCTCTTCTAGTATTGGCCCTTCAATGTGGTTGCAAGATGCCAACAACAAATAACTCATCTTAGGAAAGGAAGAGGGGTGGGCATTTTTAGCACTCACATCAATTGACAGGTTATTGTTTGAAAGATCCAATCCAGTTAAATTGTCAAGTCTTCTAAACATATCTAGTTGTATTGTGCCACTGAACTTGTTCGAAGACAATATGAGGTACTTAAGCCCTCTAAGATGAAAAATAAATTGAGGAATAGGCCCTTGTAAAGAGTTATTGCTCAAATCAAGTCTTCGTATCATGGAGGAAGAGACATTTGAAATTGCATCAAACTCTTGAAAACGATTGTTGGAAAGACTTATGTATTGTAGCAATGGAAGAGAAAACAAAGACATAGGAACGCTCCCATTTAGGGAATTGTCCCGCAAATTGATGGAGACTAGCTTTACAAGGCCTTTAAAATGTGCTGATGATATTCCACCACTTAATTTATTATAAGATAGATCTATCTGAATAAGCTTCTTGGCCATATCAAATGGCGGAATGGGACCTGTGAAGGAGTTAAATGAGAAGTCCAAGTAAGTAAGCTCGGTAAGATTTGACATTGAATCCAGCAGTGTTCCATTAAATTGGCATCTATGTATATCTAACCAAGACAGCCGCCGTAAGTTGCTTATGGAGCCTAGTAATGCTCCTGAGAAATTTGTATAACTTAGAATCAATGTTTGGAGAGAACCGACCTGTGGGAAGTCTGGTAGAGAACATTGAAGACCATTGTTGTATGATAGATCAAGAGAAGTGAGTGTCTCTACTTGGAAAATCTTATCTGGAAAACTACCATGCAAATTACAAGATCTGAGATCCAGTTGGGTTAGATTTGAGAATTTTGCAAAGAAATCTGGCACTGGAGCTGACAAAGGGTTGTGATACAAATGAATTATGGAGAGATTTTGAAGAATTTTCAGGGAGGAATCAATGGGGCCTGATATGTTGCAATTTGGCATGCTTAGAACCTGTAGATGAGGTAGAGAAGATGACAAAGCAAGACCCCATTCATTTCCCTTGAGCGCTATATTAATGCCATCTAGATATAGTTCTCTAACTTCACTGAGGTTCTGAACAAGCTTCATCATATTTGGATCCTCAAGTTTCAGAGCTGATTCTCCTAAATAATAAGGAGTAGACAGATCAAGAATGGCTAACCTCGTGAGCTGAGCAATCTCCATTGGTATCTGGCCAACAAAACCAGCATTTGACAAATCAAGAGAAGTTAAGCTCTTCAAAACTTTGATTCTGGATGGAATCATAGAATTGAAGTTATTGAAAGCCAAATTCAAATGCTTGAGATATTGGAGGCTGAACAGAGTACTGGAATTTTCTAGTCCTCCCGAGATTGATTCCTCACTGAGGTCTAGACCAGCAACATGTCCCTCTGCATCCCATGTTACGCCTCTCCATTCACTGCAGGGGCTGCTTTCATTCCAGAACAACAATTTGCTGGAATCAATAGGGTTGAATTTGAGGGTTTTCTTCAATTGAAGTAACAAAAGTTTCTGGTCTTCAAGACAGTGGACAGAATTCCCAGAAACCAGAGAGACGTTGAGCCAAAGACATGCCCAATAATGACAGAAAGAGAAGGGAAGCCATAAAGCTAACGATATTTTCATTGGACGTTGGGGGTATACTGTGCTTAAGGGTCATACAACTGAAGACTGAAGCAGCGAAGAGACTAGTGGTGGATTCTGAGGGTTCAAGACCATGAACATCAATTATGGGGCCTGAGCTTTCAGCTTTTACCTGTGCAAAAACCGAGTTGGGTATGGCTGGTAAAGACGCATGGGAGCGCAGAAGAAAGACAGAAAAAAAGTCACATATTCCCACCAGTTGACTAGTGAGTCAGCGTCAGAGTAAACTCAAAAAAATCCAAGTCGTTGGTTGTTGGGAAAGGAAGCTAATAAAGTTGGAAGAAAACGCAGAGAAAATAATGGTGTCTCAGTTGAAGAATACTGACTGCTACATAAACATTCCACGCGTCTTCAAAATGCAATCATAGAGTGACGTGAACCATACTGCATAAGACCGTTGTGAACAGAAGGCAATAATATAGGTGGATGTCTCTCTTCCTCATCGAGTACTCCTTGGATGTCTTTTTCAATTGTATTATTTAAGGGTAACTGTTTTTTTTATATTATCATCCCCGTATTACGGTATGGCGGTCTCTCACAATATAAATGATGCCTCTAAAAAATAATGGTAATTTTATCCTCCTAACAATATACATCGTTGCACAAAGAGCCTAAAATTCTGAGAAAAATTGCAGTTTTATTAAGATGAAGCACTCCAAGATCTTTATTTTATTTTATAAAGTGTTTTTACACTCCACTAACTTTGACACCATTAATTTTATTAAGGGATAATTTTGACCGTACAATTTTAATTAATTGACAAAAATATCTTAAATGATAATATTTTAATACACTCATTCTTAATTTTAAAAACTAAACGTAATATATCAGTATTTAAAATTGTAATATCAACATTATTTTTGTTCATAAAACTATCGGTGTTGCTTAGAGTTAGAAGATTGAAATAAAAATTCATAAAATTAAAAAAAAAAAGACATCAAATTAAAATCTTGAATAAAAGTGGAGGACAAAAATACTCTTTGTTAATACAATTGATACTCACATATAATTTAAATGTTATGACAAATATATATTCGTACCACTGATGGATGAGTGATGATATATATTAAGTAAAGTCATATCAAGGTAGGATAGTTTTTTTTTTTTTGCCATAATATCAAGGTAGGATAGTTATTCAAGGAAGTATGGCAAACATTAAGCAAGCATTGCTATTAGCTGCACACACCCTGAAGCCACCCTCAAGCAACTCTATGCTGGTATCATCCTTAAATATGTTTTAATTAATTATTAGTAGACATTTACATATAATAAATTAGCTGTTTCCCATGTTACCAATAATGGTGGATTTCTAGGAACAGTATTGAATGTGTAGTGTTTAGAGATTCATTCACCTTGGAGGTCCATCATTTGCCTTCACCATTGTGAATGGCAACAACAAAGGCAGTATAGTTCCTTCATTGTTTCCTGTGATCAACAAATCATCCACATGCACAAGCACGTAAATCACACCATCAATATGGTTTTTAAAAAACAATGAATAATCAAACTTGCTTTGCTTAAAGCCTCCCTTAATAAGGGCAATGGTCAGTTTATGATTCCATTGTCTAGAGGCTTGCTTGAGCCCATAACGTGACTTTCTCAACTTATATACCATATTCTCCCCCTTACTATCAAAACCGGGAGGTATCACCATGTATACCTCTTCATCTAGATCACCCTGCAAAAAGGCATTGTCGACATCCATATGGTATAAATTCCAGTAATGTATAGCAGCCAATTTAAGCATAATACAAATAGTAGCCATTTTAATGACGGGAGAAAAAATCTCATGGTAATATATTCCCTCCCTTTGAGTAAAACATTTAGCCACTAGCCTAGCCTTGTACTTTTCTGTCTCTCCATCAACCATGTATTTTATCTTAAAGACCTATTTGCAACCTATAGGTTTCTTACCCTTAAGAAGACTAACAATTTCCCATGTTTGATTCTTCTCTGGTGCTTCTATTTCTAATTTCATTGCTTTTACCCATTCAATGTTTCGTTTTGCCTCTCCATAAGAAGTGGGTTCTACAATACCATCAACATTGCATAGGAAACACATGTGAGAGGAAGAAATATTACCATAAGAAACATAGTTATCAATAGGGCATAAACAACTAGTTTTAGGCCTAAGGGGGGTACAAGTAATTAAATTGCAAACATAGTCTTGACACCAAATTGGGGCTTTCCTTTCCCTCCTTGGTCTCTCAGCAATTGACATGGAGGCGTCTCTCAAGTGGTTTTCATCTTTAACATCAAGATTATTCATCTCAGTGGCATGCTCATCAATAGTAGAGCATTTGGAACAGAATCAGGACATACATTAGGTCTAATAGGCATGTTCATGCTAGAATTAAGTGTACTAGTATGAGAACTAACATTGTAGCCGGATGTGTCATCATCCATATCAAATAAAAATAAATCTTGTACCTCCTTATTGATCCCCTTTCGGTCAGCTGGTATCATATCCTTGAAAGGGAATCGAGATTCTTGAAAGACAACGTGCCTACTTACCATAATACGCTTGTCATGCAATTGAGGAGGAGGTAGCCTTTTTGATTTGTAGGATAGCCTAGAAAGGCATATGGGATGGATTTGGCTCCAAATTTGTCAGTGGTGGTCAAATCTATAGCAAATGTCAAACAACCAAAGACTTTGATATGATCATAAGTAGGCTTCTTACCATAAATTATTTCATAGTATGAGAAATATCCTAAGATCCTAGAGGGAATACGATTAATCAAATGAGTGGCATTTTGACACACTCCCCCCAATATCAAATAGGAGTTTGCGATTATAAAATCAGTGCTCAAGAAACTTGCATTAAACTTCTATGCTTCCTCTTGACTATTCCATTTTGTTCTAGTGTATATGGACATGATGTTTCATGCACTACACCTTTGGAAAGGAAATAGTTGTGAAGAGCAGAGTTAGTAAATTCAGTTCCATTATTGCTTCTTATTCTTTTAATATTAACACCGAATTGAGTAAGAACAAATGCAAAGAAATTTTTAATATGAAGAGCAATGTCAGATTTATGTTTCATGAGAAATACCTATGTGGCTCTAGAAAAATCATCTACAATGGTAAGAAAGTAAGTATGACTAGAATGTGTGGGGGTAATGTGTGGGGGTTCTGTAAGGACCCCATACATCCATGTGCAACAATTCAAAACATGCAAGGGTTTTGATGCAGCTAGGAGAAAAAGGCAATTTCGTTTGCTAAGCCTGAAAACAGATATCACAACTTTCAGTCATTGGAGGACAATCCTTATTAACAAAACACAAGTGTTTTAACACTGAATGGGGCATATGCCCGAATCTCAAGTGCAACAAAGACAAATCATTACATGAAGACATCACATTAGCCACATTTGAAACAGTATTCGCAACACAGGAAGTAACATGCTTAAGCTGCAAAATGTATAGCCCATAGACTAAGCTACCAGTCACCTTCAACTTGTCACCCTGAAGGCCCTGTATTGAATAGTAGTTAGGAAAAAATGCCACAATACAATGTTGTTCCTTTATTAGGCGAGAAACAAAAATAAGATTAAATTGTAATCTAGGATCATATAGCACTTCTTTAAGCGAAAAAATCTCAGAAAAAGGTATTGTTCCTATGTGTGTTACTTTTAACTTGTTACCATTAGGCAATTTTATGGTTTTAATTGGTCCTACATATGGGTGTGAATCAAAAAGTAATGATAAATCACTAACTAAATGTGTTGTTGCTCTTGAGTTTATTACCCAATTTGTGTGTGTGTGAATTTTAGAGATAGGATTAGGCAAACCTGTACCAGTGAGGGCATGGACCGTGGAGTTAGCTTCTTCTTCCTTTTTGAGGAACTCGAGCAGTCTCTCACTTTGTTCTTGAGTGAAGGTAGGTGTTACCATGTTGGCTGTATGTACTGCTTTGTCATTCTTTCGTATGGTGGCAGCAGTTTCTTGATTAACAATTTTGTTTCTATTTCCCTTAAATTCTGGAGGGAACCCAATCAGATGCCAACACCCTTCTTTGGTGTGGCCTTTCCTTCCACAATATGCACAATCTGGGCCTGAGTTGCCTCTACCTCGCCTCGGCCATGCCCTCTTCCTCTGACAGCCATAACAGCTCCCTTAATTGCATTTTCCTTTGCTGAATAAGTGAGATTTTTCTAGGCTTCATTCTCAGATATCATGGCATAAACCTGATTCACAGTTGAAAGAGGTGACATGAGAAGTATTTAACTTCTTGCAGCTTCATAAGTTTCATTGAGACACATTAGAAACTGAAGCAATTTTTGTTGTTAGATAGCTTCAGCATACACCTTTGAGGTTGCACATTATGGCAAGAAGGAATGGGAAAGATGGCTGCTTGTTCTTCCCATAACTCTTTGATTTTAGTGTAGTAGTGTGATACAGACAGTGAACCCTGGTGAAAAGAGCTTATTTCACAATGAAGAGAAAAAATTATGGAGCCAATAACTTTATCATACCTTTCCTTTAGGTCTTGCCATACATAATGTGCTTCTTGAAAATATATGAAACTATTAGCTATTTCCTTTGAAACAGAATTAATTAACCATGATATTACAATTGCATTGCACCTTTCCTACTGATCTTGTATTGTTCTTGAGCCTCCTTTCTGCAGTCCCATTTACAAAACCGAGCTAGTGTTTTCCTCTAAGTACAATAGTCATTGCTCTACTCCAAAGAGTGTAGTTCTCACTGCCTGTCTGAGTTTGTTGAATAATTGCAGCTCCTTCCTTATCCGAAGGATGCAAGAAGAGGGGATGAGTAAAAGGTAGATTATTCACAGCTGAATCATTACCGGCTTTCGTTTCTGCCATAATTGAGGAGTGCACTATGTCAGAACCAACAACTCAGTATTCTGATTGAAACGTACACCCTTTCCTGCGTTTTTGTGTTTGTTGATAAACCGAAACAATCAATCCAGAAATCTAAAGCAACTGTCACCGTTTGTGCAAGATAAGATCATGTGGTCGCTATGATCACAGGACAAAGAATGATCGAGGAACGGGCCGATTCGCGATGGCATCTTGAAGAATGATCCTAACTCTTGATACGGTGATTGAAGAGCGGACCGAATTGCGACGAGAGATATAGAAAATTTTTGATTCTTTGAGAGCGATTATGGCTAGAGAACGAACCTGTGTGGTGAAATTTGAGCGTGAGGGTTGGAGATCATGATGAAGCAGGCTGTGCAGTGATTCAGGACGACTTTGAGTGCCGATTCTCCCATTCAATCGGTTTGTGAGAGACTGAGATTCCTCTGTGTTTGTGTTTCGCAAGTGGATTAGGGCTTGGCGATTTCAAATGTCACTGTTGAGGGATCATGACGGTGTGTGTGGATTCGCAGCTCCGATTCATTACGCGGTGCGGATCTTGGATCGTTGCTAGTTCTCGGCCTGGTGGTGACTCCATGCCCAGTGCTTTGTGACCGGTTCTTGGATATCAAACGAGGTCTTGGGCCATGTCTTGTTTTGTAGGCCTTTAACATCTGTAGTGTAATTCCTTTCTCTTAAGGCCTGGCTCTGATGCCATGAAAACTAGTCCAAGGAGAAGGGAATAACGTAATGCTTTACTGATTCAGGAGATGAACAGTTCACATGGACAGTCAAACTCAAATCAGTCTTTACCAGTGTAATATCTCCATATTTATAGAGTGCAACACATAACTGGGCCGACTAACCACAAAGGGCCCAACTATAGAATAATGAAACTAATTCCTATATCCTTTACAAAAATAATCCTTTCGAAAAGAAACGAGAAACAACTTGATTTGTGAATGACGAACACATCATGAATAAATAAAATAGTTATATGAACCAATAAAATTAATTTCTTTGTATGAATATATTAGAGTATGATTAAGTCAAATTTCATTTACAACTAGCGAACATATCATGAATAAGTATAATAGTCCTATGAATCAAAGAAATTAATTTCTTAACAAGAACACATTAGAGTACGATCAAGAACACATCAGGTGATTTCACTACAAAAAATAGCTAATTACCTATGGGAATTACCCACAGAATTTCGTCTCTGAAATCAAATTACCGACGGATTAGGGACAGAAACGGAATTATCGACAGAATTTTGCTAATTACCTATGGGAATTACCCACGGAATTTCGTCTTTGAAATCAAATTACCGACGGATTAGGGACAGAAACGGAATTATCGACAGAATTTTTTCCGTCTCTAAAAAATCCACGTGACAACCTTAACAAAGGCCACGTGGATATCATCGAAAGCTCCCCACCGCTTCTGTGAGATAATTGTTACATTTTGTGACAAAGGTGGGTTCGAACCTTGGACCTTTGGTATGTGTTCTGATGCCTTTGCCAGTTGAGCTGCTTTAACCTTGCATTACTTATTTACGTAATAATATATATAATGTAATAATTAAAAAAATATATAATATTAAGATAAATATATATATTTATAAATAATTATATATTTCGTTTTTTATAATATAAAGTTAAAATTGTTTAATTTCTTATTTCATTTAAATATTTAATATTAATATACATATATATAATATTAAATATATATTTATATATTTTGTTTTTATGATATAAAGTTTAAAATTTTTAATTTTTTATTTCATTTAAAATTTTTATTATTAATATTATATATATTTAATATACTATATTAAATATTAACTTTATGATATTTAAATTTTAATTTGATATAGATTATTTTTATTTTTATTATTTTATATAAATTATTAAAAGATAATAAAAAAATTATTAGTTTTACCAATGGATTACCCACGGAATTCCGTGGGTAAGGCATGGGTAAATAGCGACGGAAACAATTCCGTGGGTTATCTGTCAGATTTACCGATGGAATTTTTTCTGTCGGTAATTAGAGACGGATTACCCACGGAATTCCGTTGGTAATTTCTCATTCAAATTACCCACGGAATTCCGGGGGTAAGGTGTGGGTAATTACCGATGGAAAAAATTCCGAGGGTAATCTGTTAGATTTACCGACGGAAAAAATTCTGTCGGTAATTAGAAACAGATTACCCACGGAATTTCGTCGGTAATTTCTCATTCAAATTACCCACGGAATTCCGTGGATAAGGCGTGGGTAATTACTGACGGAAAAAATTCCGTGGGTAATCCGTCAGATTTACCGACGGAATTTTTTTCGTCTTTAATCCATCAATAATTACCCATGGAATTTTTTTCTGTCGGTAAATCGTCGGAAATTACCGACGGAAATAATTCCGTAGGTAATTCCGTCGGTAATAATATATTTTTTTGCAGTGTTTCTCCTTTCTTTCTGAGAGGTTTATTTTTGTCTTTTTACTTCACAAATCAATTTCACTTCAGCCCCACTGGATTGGAGTGAAATTTAATATTTTTTTAGGGGCTAATGGGAATTAAATTGCTACAATAATCCCTATTTGAAATTTTCCTATATAACTGTCTATAGTATACAATACTAACAGGGCAAGTTTAACTAGAGGTAATTCTTTTAAGCATGCTTTTTTTTTTTACTTTTTTTAATATTTAAATATAAGATTTCATACCTAACGATGATACCGGTTCACCAACCTCGCCTGTTGCTGTTAATAAGAAAAAATAATTATGTTCTTGAATGTTGTGATCTTTTTGTTTTCTTAATTATTGAAGAGAATATTCTTACCGGTTGTTATATTTTTGTCGGGAATGCCATTTTCTTGTATGGATGATTTTTTTTTGTCATAACTAATTTTTTTAATCTTTACAGATTAATCATTTAGTTCATATATTTACAATATGAGGAAATACTTAACTTTGGTTCTTCTTATTTTCTCACCCAGGCCCGAAAGAAAACATTGCATGCTCTTAATTTGTAGAGACTTTTTGTTAAGCTTAGATCATTTTGTCCGATAGAAAGCTTTTAAGTTGAATATTATTACGTTAAGATTCAAAAATAATAAATTTTATTAATTGAATTTCTGTTAAAAAATCACAAGGAATAAATCTCATCCATGTAGAAAATGAAATAGCATCCTAGGAGGAAGGCAGCAATGGTTTAAAGTTATTGGGGGATTAGGAGGACTGTTGTTAGCTTCACAAGTAGGGTAGTGATTCAAGGAAGTCTGGCAATGCATTGAACATGCATGCATTACTAAAGAGCTTGATGTTAGAAATATTTGATTAAATTGGGAATCAAAAGCCTTACTCCCAAAGGAATAAATCTCATAATAATCTCTTCAAGTAAATATTTAAATTGCATTCTAGTAATGCAGCAATGGTTTTTAACTTCAAATTTATTGGATTAGGAGGACGGCTACTAGCAGCACAGACCCTTGAGTCCCAATGCATAATAAATATCATTAGCAATCACAACAGTTAAAGTATTGAATTTAGTGATTTAGGTATGTATTACATTGGTCATTCTATCGAAATGACTAAAGTCAATATGATAGGACCTACTATTGAATTATATATCTTCACTTTTTTCTTCATAACCTGGCCTCCATATTCATGTCGTGAAGCTTCACTAACTAATTAATCTACATTGGCATCTTCGTGATGAAGTTATTGAAGGCCAAATCTTTGTCATCACTTTCTGCTTCAATTGCGTGTTCTTTTTGTTACTTTTTGCACCAACACTTATCATTGCTTGTCCTTCAATTGTTATTAAATATTTAGGTAATTAAATATCTTCTCTAGGACTTCATTATAATTCCCTCTACTTTTTTTACACAATTGGTTGGTAAAAATCACACCATACTCGCACATTGTATATTTGTAATAACCGAGTGGCGGAAGCATAATTAGAGTCCGTGAAGTTACCAAATTATGCTCTGTTCTTGTATCACTCGAGTCCCACATTCATGCGCTTGTATCATCAATAGGCGGTGCAAACCGAAAAATTACCTTGCTTATTCATTTCTCTAAGTAATTTACCTTCTTTATTTATTTTAAGTCTTTGATTCCGGATGGAATCACGGAATTGAAGTGTCACGACCCAAAACCGAGTAGTGATCGGTGCTTAAGCTGAGCCAAATAATTCCACTTAGCCTAGCAAGTCTTAAACAAAGTACACTGACTGAACAAACATTTACACAACAATAGCAATACTTGTTGTACCTCCATATAAAAATTGCAATGAGAGAACAAATCCATAACAATTAAATTTGGGGATACACATGCTATCCTATTTACTATATAACACAATGACTCTAACACCAATCACACCATCATAGTAGTCATGACATTACGGAATCCCCTGAGGCTCATCAATTCATTGCAATATAATTCATAAATTTATGAAACATATCGATCACAATCAACCTTACTAGTTGCTTTATCTGAAAAAAAAAATATAGAGATAGAGAAGAATGAGTCTAGCACTGACTCAGTGAAATATAAATAACAAAGTGGGTGAAGGAAAGCAAAGGCACATAGAGTTTTATGCAAAAAGTTTTCCTCAAAATAAATAATTATAACAAAATTCAAATGTTGAGTTAAAAACAAAAAATGAGGTTAAAGGGTCACTAATTCCTTATCTCAATAAATAGAAAAAATAATTAAAATCATATATTCAACCACAATCTTTCAATCTAAGACGATCACTTAATATCAATCCTAGTGGAGAATAATCATCCCAGCTATATACTATTCCATATACTATATGTCATAAGCATATAAATCATGGTGCGGAATAACCTTCTTACCTATATTCCTTTTCTTATACCATATACTAATTGTGAGGAATTCACCAATACACACACACACACATATATACTATATACATATAATCTTTAATGGGAAATAATAACCGTCCCACCTATATTTATATATCTATCTATCTCATATACCAATTATCAACATAAACCATGGGAAGAATAACCGTCTCACCCATATATATGTATACACACACACACACACATCCGACATATATAAAATTTATCAACACACACACACACACATTATACCTCCCAAAAATATTTTTCCTTCATAAAAATAAATTTGTCAAATTTTTGAAATCATAAAAAAAGTTTGAAATCAAATTATTCAATCAAACAGAGATGTTGAAAAGAAGGTTAAAAATAAGTAATTAAAATTTTTTTCCTAAAAAAATCAATTTAATATTTTGAAAAATATAAAGGAGGATTTAAAAATAATCCTAATTAGCAAGGCAAAAAGTAAAAAAAATGCATGTCAACTGAAATTTATAATAAAGGTGTAGGAAGGTGGAACATAAAAAGTATAAATTGAATATCCACACTAACAAAAACCATCATAATAATTAAGTCAAGAAATTATAAATTTCTAAGATAAAACGAATATGATACTAATCACAGTTAAGGTGTGTTTAGGAGAGGTAAAAAGATTCGGAATTGCTTCCCAAGCGAAATGGAATAAAAAAAAAAGGAAAAGATATTTAAGGCTGAAAACACAGCAAAAATGAATCAATTGGTGCCACCTTGCTATTCATGCTTTCACCTTATATGATTGGTAGTATAGATCCCTTTTTAACCATACTAGGTTTAAAATTGAATGCTTGCTATGGAGTCCTCACGAGTATCACCTTATGCACATCCGGGAAGCATTAAAGAATTGATTAAAGCAGTGCCATATGTATGAGGGAATGAGGAGGTCAATTCAACATAGAGCTAGAGGAAGAAATAACAGAAGGAAAAGAGGAGGAGCGAAAGAAGAAGTGGGGTATAAGGGAAATACGACTCTGTGAAGTCACTTGCAAGGCAGAGGCTTTTTGGCAGCCGTGTGAATGAAGACGATTGAGGAGGGGTAGTCTAGATTAGATTTAGGGATTATGGAGATAGAGACTTGGTATAAATTCAAATAATATATTATTGTGGTAGTAGTCGTTTTTTTTAAATAATACCACTAGAATTAAAAAGGAGTTTCCCTAAATTATTCCATAAGGTAATTTCTGCTATGATGAGGTTTAATAATATTTACTAAATATCTTCTTATATTATTTTATTCAAATATTTAAATTTCAAAATATTTGCGATCATAATCAACTAAAAGATCTTTTAAATAAATGTTAAATCATATCATTTTAAGAGTTGTTGGAATATTATAAGGATTGTACTAGCTAGGCATAGGGTAGATATCTTAATAACTTTATAAGATTATATTTTTTAAAAAATTACAAAATTCATTATAATTTAACTTAACTTTTATTTATTTATTTATTTTTGGTTATCACATGAAGTGATTGAAAGCCAAATTCAAATGCTTGAGATATTGGAGATTGAGCAGAGTCTGAGATCGATTCCTCACTTAGGTCCAAACCAGCAACACATCCCTCCTTATCCCAACTTACGCCGCTGCATTCACTGCAACGAACGCTTTAATTCCAAAACACAAGTTCGTTGGAATCTGTAGCGTTGAATTCGAGGTGTTTCTTCAATGGAAGAAGCAAAAATTTCTAGTCTCGAAGACAGTGGATAGAATGCCCAGAAACCAGAGAGACGTTGAAACTAAGATACGCCCAATAATAACAGAAAAAGAAGGAAATTAAAGCCAAAGAAGTAATGATATTTTCATTGGATGTTGGAGTACACTGAACTTAAGACTCATACAAGTGAAGACTGAAGCAGCAATTGAAGAGACTGTTGCATGAGCATTCCACGCGTTTTCGTGTTGATCATTTGGGCAGCGTGAGACTGTGTTGCCGCAATTTTAGAGCGTTCACAACGCAGCGATTTCGGAATGCATTCATATATAATTTTGATACTGAATAAGGCCGTTGTGAACAGAAGGTAAATACAAATGTCTTTTTTCCTCATCATCTAGTTCTGGTATGCATTTTATAATTTTACTGCTATTATGTAACAGTAACTGTTTTTGGCACAAAGTAAGTAATGGCAATACACTTCGTTGCACATTGAGCGTAAGATTCTGATACAAATTGCAGTTTTATAATTTATTAGGATGAAAGGTCTGAAAGACAGAAAACAGAATTGAAATATATGATCTCCATTATGTTTTTTTTTTCTTACCTTCGTGCGTGTTTCAACATGAGAATTCACGCTTAAATGATCATACCCACTCTTTACCAACGACGCTAAGGAAAATAATAGTATGTCCTTGACTTCTACTGTTTTTTTCTTTTTTTATTTTTAATAAATGTTTATACCGGTTGTTAAACTTTTTTCAGGAATGTCATTTTCTTTGAATTATATATTTAGTAGATCTCTGTCCTTTTTCGATTTTGTCTCTTACAAAAATTCCAGCATCTTGATATGGCTTCACTTAACCAAGTACTTCCTCCGGTCTTTTATATAAGACATATTTGTCTAATATGATTAAATTAAGGAAATTAGTTAAGTTAGTTGATATGATATGTATTTTCTAATACACTATAGTCATCTTCCTTAATGCTCTCTTTCTCTCTGCTCCTAGATTATTATTGATTATTATTAAGGAAGCATGAATAGGGGTAAATTAGGAAAAAATTGACAAATATGAAAACTATGTCTTATATTTAAGATTAAGATCAACTCCCTAAATATGTCTTATATTAAATTATGCTTGAGTATTGATTAAGAAACAATGAAAACAAATGTATTCAAAGA
Source organism: Inga leiocalycina (assembly GCA_963242795.1). Classification (NCBI taxonomy): domain Eukaryota; kingdom Viridiplantae; phylum Streptophyta; class Magnoliopsida; order Fabales; family Fabaceae; genus Inga; species Inga leiocalycina. The sequence goes on from OY725328.1 coordinate 58,827,011, forward strand.
AATAGCATGGAATAAATGAGAAGGAATAAATCTCATCCATGTACAAAATGAAACGGTGTCATAGGAAGAAGGCAGCAATAATGGTTTAAAGTTACTGGGGATTAAAGGAAGTATGGCAATACATTGAAAAAGCTTTTTGTCTCATATCAATTGTGTATCCGCAATTGTTTATGAGGAATATTATGGTCTTATGTCCCTGTCTCACCATTGTAGATACCTCTTGTGTAGTCATCTGTAAAAAAAACATTTTGAAATAACACAAAACGAAACACCTGAATCAAAGTGTTCATAACCTTCACTTATAAACTCAAGTCTTAAAGTTGAAATGGATTTTAATGATGGAACCAGAATGAGACCAACCTGAAAGCTTCCATCATCAATGCAAGCAATGACTCGTTTCTCAGGAACAGCTTGTGCATAGCTAATAGTGGCGCCAACTGACCAACCTATTGATTCATACTGGATTTGGAACTCATACCTGTTTGTTCATTTCAAAATATTCTCATCATTTTTATCAATGTCTAAACACTTAGGTCTGTTTGGTATGAGGGATTTGGAGGAGAACGGAGAGGATGAAAAATTTTTATGACTTTGATTGAAAAAAATTAGAACAGAATATTCTAATTTTTATGAATGTTAGAACAGAATATCCACCCTCAATGGTTCTTCATGTTGATTCGCAAGTTGCACCGACCTACGCTGTTTCCAAGCCGTACTTGGTTAAAAGCATCTGGCTTTCTGCCAGAATCACTGTCTATTCATTCAAGTCGTTGATAACCGTCATATTCATGTCATGAAGCAGCTTCAGTCATCACTAAGTAATCTGTATTGGAAACTTCATGGTGAAGTTTGTGTTCTACAACAACATGGAAACTGTTTTTTTTGGTCTTTTTTAGAAACGCTTGGGATCGCTTGTTTATCTTGCAATTTTTTATTGGAAACCAGATGTACCAATAGACAAAGCATTCTTTCGGTCTGTTAATATTTGGATCCAAGTTTTTGGTTTGCCCGTTGATATATTATTGCCCAGAGCCTGTATAGTTTATGATATTGTGTATGGAGGTCTTATGGTTTTATATGATTCTTTTCTAGTTTATTGACCTATTTTCTCAAAATAATATGTACTTTTACTTGTTGTATCATGTTACTTTAATATGAAATTTCATTTTCATAAAAAAAATCTATAAAATTAAATACCCATCTCTACATTGAACCACGTTAGTGTTGTCACGTGCAGTGCAAGAAGAATTTGCTTCATACTTTTTGGTCCATTTTGAGTGTAGTGGCATTTTGATTTTTTTTTTTTTTTTTTTGTAAAGGATGTCAACCTTCTGCTTCAATCTTTCTCCATTCATCACTCTTTTCACAAAACTTATGTTCTATTAATTCCCAATTTTCCTGACTTTACTATAACAATCTTAGTTGTATAAACATTTTCATTTAATGTGTAATTGATCTTTATATTAAAAAAAAAAAGAAATCCCATCCAATAGTAATTAATACTCCCTCTGGTCCTAATTATAAAACAAAGTTGAATTTTTTGGGGAAATTAAGGAAGCTAATTAAATTACTTTAGAGTGTTCATATTTTTAGTATCTTTAGATTATATATTAGTTTATTAGTCAAATTAATTAGTTTTGAGAAAAAAATAAAAATAAAAATATTCTAAAGTAATTTAATTGGCTTCCTTAATTTCTTCAAAAGAATCAACTTTATCTTATAATTAGTACCGAAGGAAGTAAGATTTTTCAGTCCTCAATATCACAACTTATACCTTTATGGATTTATAAAGTTGATATTTGTCCAAGGTAGCACAATATCAAGATTATCACTCAATGAAGCATCAGAAAATTGATATATCAGCAAATTCAGGTACAATACATAGTACTCATAACAAAAATACAACTCATGCATCTCATCAAAAGCATCAAATATGTAATCTGTATTAAATTCAAATGATTACAACATAAAATTCACATTTCATGATCTTCAGTTGTCTCCCTTATTGATCAAGCTCCCCATATTTAGATATGCCACTACAGAGGATTAACTTCATCTGAAATTTACGACAATAAGAACAATTACATAGTTTATACCATTGAAAATTACTTAGTAACAACGAGGATAATTATTAATAAAAAGCCTTCAAAGAAAATCAGAAACCTGGACCAATAATGAAGGGCCAGTAGTGGTAAGAAACATCCCTAAAACACATACACACGCGCGCGCGGGGAGAGGGTCTAGAGGAAAAATAATATATCTATTAATTTTTCTCTCCATTCAATGTCTCTATTATTGGATCAAATTTTAATGGTTGAGATTTAATATTATATTCAATATTATATTAATATTTTTATATAGCATTAAATCCCCACCACTGAAAGTTGATCCAATGGTGAAGATATTTAATAGAGAGGAAATGGAGAGAGGAATCTATGAAAACATTCCTCTCCGATTTAAAAGGGTTATATATAGCTTTTCTCTGCATGAAGGTTTAATCCTTGCGAGCGCACACAAACATGCTTACATATAACAATGGGAGCCAGCCAAAGAAGTAATGCGTGAACAGATATTTAATTATAAAATAAAAGAAAATTTCCTGAAAATACATCCTCACAACTTTCTCTTTAAATAATGCATAAATAATTCGAAATTCTTGAACTATAAATACAATTTAAAGGCAAAAAAGATATAAATAGAATGTTACCAAGTTAAGCTTCAACATACATGTGCGTTTATATCTTAGCTTAGAGTGTATACCATATATTAAATATGTTATGTTCTTGTGAGATGTTCAAAATTCTAACACGTCTTCATTTACATAAAACTCAAAATTATATGATATCATCTCGTCATTACGTACAGTCATTTAAACCGATTAGTTAGGAATTTAAAAAAAAAAAAAAGACTAGAATTAAAAAGGGGACAGTTAAATGAAAAATGTGACTTAATAGACACTTATATGGTTGGATAAATAGGTGTATATATGTGTGTGCAATTTTAAAAATTAAAGGAGTGTTTATGCTACACAACTTCTCTTATTAAAAAGGGCAGACGGTAATAACAAATGGAGACTATATTGTCTATAAATGGAATCGAATATGTGATATTTTATTTAGAGGGACTATAATGCCGTTAAGTTATAATAAGTTTATTGGCTGTTATGCAATTTTTTTATTTTAAATTTCGGAAAAGAATCCTATAAATTTTTAAGATAGATGAGAAATTTGTGTAATTAAGATGAAATATGGAATATGTCAGTGTACTTGACTTAAAAAATCAATTCTTGCAATTAACCAAGACTCTATAAAGTTGTTGAGAATTGATCACTATTAGCAAAAATATTCTTCACCGTCTCTCTCATGCACACACGTGAGCATAAATATATTATAAACAAAACATACACTGACAAAAAAAAAGCCAACACACAAGATAAAATCAAGCAAGGTTATAAAATAACACCAGAAATATGTAACAATGCATGTTCATACAAAGTTTTACCTCATTTGATAGACAGTGTGCGTTGTTAAAACAAAGCCCATTACCTAACGGCTCCAACGTAGAACTGTGAACCATTGTCCTTCATGCCTTTGATAATCAACATATATTTGGGGAAAGATGCTGCAGAGAATGAAGGCCACACAATTCCAGTATCTGATCCTCCACTGCTTCCAAAAGAAAAGTGGCCAAATAATAATTCCTACGCCAAATACCACTCCGAATACCAAGCCTGTGATAAACTCATAATCAATTCCGTGGTTATTTGCAGATGTTGGTGGTGGTGGCATTAGCTTTTGCGTTCCATTGTTTGGACCTTGGGTCAAAGGTGGCCCATAAAGACCTTCATTGCCTTGGAAGGAAGATGCATCAAATGATTGAAGTTGAAGATGTGCACCTACAGGGATCCTTCCCACCAAATGATTATAGGACAAGTTCACAAATGAAAGGGAAGGTAAATTTGCTAGCTCTGCTGGAATCTCTCCTGTCAAAGAGTTGTTTGACAGATCCAAGCGCTTAAGCTGTTGCAGTTTCCATATGGATGATGGAATGTGGCCTGACAGATTATTATTTTTCAGGTTCAGATAGGAGAGTGCTCTAGAATCCATTATCTCTTCTAGTATTGGCCCTTCAATGTGATTGCAAGATGCCAACCTCAAATAACTCATCTTAGGGAAGGAAAAGGGGTGAGCATTTTTAGCACTCACATCAATTGACAGGTTATTGTTTGAAAGATCCAATCCAGTTAAATTGTCAAGTCTCCAAAACATGTCTAGCCGTATTGTGCCACTCAACTTGTTCGAAGACAACATGAGGTCCTCAAGCCCTCTAAGATGAAAAATAAATTGAGGAATAGGCCCTTGCAAAGAGTTACTCCTCAAATCAAGAAATTTTAACGTGGAGGAAGAGACATTTGAAATTGCATCAAACTCTTGAAAACGGTTGTTGTAAAAATATATGTATTGTAGCGACGGAAGCGAAAACAGAGACATAGGAACGCTCCCATTCAGGGAATTGTTCCACAAACTGATGAGGACTAGCTTTACAAGGCCTTTGAAATGTGCTGATGATATTCCATCACTTAATTTGTTATGAGATAGATCTATCTCAACAAGCTTCTTGGCCATACCAAATGGTGGAATTGGACCTGTGAAGGAGTTAAATGATAAGTCCATGTAAGTAAGCTCGGTAAGATTTGACATTGAATCTGGCAGTGTTCCATTAAATTGGCATCTATGTATATCTAACCAAGACAGCCGCCGTAAGTTGCTTATGGAACCTGGTAATGCTCCTGAGAAATTTGTATAACTTAGAATCAATGTTTGGAGAGAACCGATCTGTGGGAAGTCTGGTAGAGAACCTTGAAGACCATCATTGTATGATAGATCAAGAAAAGTGAGTGTCTGTACTTGGAAGATCTTATCTAGAAAAAAACCACACAAATTACAAGTATTGAGATCCAGTTGGCTCAGATTTGAGAATTTAGCAAAGAAATCTGGCACTGGAGCTGACAAAGGGTTGTGATACAAACGAATTATTGAGAGATTTTGAAGAATTTTCAAGGAGGAATCAATGGGGCCTGATATGTTGCATCTTGACATGCTTAGAACTTGTAGATGAGGTAGAGAAGACGACAAAGCAAGACCCCATTCATTTCCCTTGAGCGCTATATTAATGCCATCTAGATATAGTTCTCTAACTTCGCTGAGGTTCTGAACAAGCTTCATCAGATTTGGATTCTCAAGTTTCAGAGCTGATTCTCCTAAATAATGAGGAGTAGACAGATCAAGAATGGCTAACCTCATGAGCTGAGCAATCTCCATGGGTATCTGGCCCACAAAACCAGCATTTGACAAATTAAGAGAAGTTAAGCTCTTCAAATCTTTGATGCTGGATGGGATCCCAAAACTGAAGTTATTGAAAGCCAAATTCAAATGCTTGAGATATGGCAGACTGAACAGAGTACTGGAATTTTCTAGTCCTCCTGAAATTGATTCCCCACTGAGGTCTAGACCAGCAGCATGTCCCTCCTCATCCCATCTTACGCCTCTCCATTCACTGCAAGGGCTGCTTTCATTCCAGAACAACAATTTGCTGGAATTAGTAGGGTTGAATTTGAGGGTTTTCTTCCATTGAAGTAACAAAAGTTTCTGGTCTTCAAGACAGTGGACAGAATGCCCAGAAACCAGGGAGACGTTGAGACAAAGACATGCCCAATAATGACAGAAAAAGAAGGGAAGCCATAAAGCTAATGATATTTTCATTGGACGTTGGGGTATACTGTGCTTAAGGCTCATACAACTGAAGACTGAAGCAACGAAGAAACTAGTGGTGGCTTATGGGGGTTCAAGACCATGAGCATGAACTCTCAGAGGGCCTGTGTTTTGAGTTTTCACCTATCCGAAAAATGAGTAGGGTCTGACTGGTGAGAAGAAAAGGCACATATTCCGACCAGTAGTGAGGCAGCATCGGAGCTGACTCAAAAAGTCCAAGTCATTGTTCGATTAGGAGATAACACATTCGCACATTCTCCTTGCCGTATCCCACATTCTGCGCCGAAAATATGAGAAGGAGATGCAGAAGAGACACAAAGAAGTACTCCTCTAGTCATAGACGTTGGATCTAATTTGAGAGTAGCGTTTGGTCTGGTCCTTTTTTTGTTTTTATCTGACATATTTACCATTTTTTTATTTTTTTCATAATTAATTAGTCTAATTTATAAATTTATAAATTGATATATAATCTAATGTTAGGCCAAAATATTTTAGAAAAATCATGTTACATGTATTATAATTAAGTAAATTTGTTTAACTTTTTTAATCTACTCAAATTAGATAAATCGGTCTTACATTAAGGTTCAGAAAAATATTATTCGAATTCATGTTTAAGAAAATACTCAAATTATCATACTCCCTTACCAAGTTGGTATATGTCCTTAAATTTCGTGATTTTTTTTTTCTTTTTTTATTGCAGTGAATCATATTTTCAGGAAATTAAAGTCGTTTTCTTTGAATTATTTAGTAAATATCTGTCCCCTTTTTTTTTTTTGAATTTTCTCTCTTACAAAAATTCCAACCCCACCTTGATATGACTTCACTTAACCAAATATCGTTAGTGAATAGTGATACACCTTTATCACTTTGGTAAAAAAGGGCAAACTTGCTTTTATTTTGGATTGATGGCTTAAACTTTAAAGAGAGAATTGTAACTGTATAATCCAAGATTTCGAAGAAAAAATAATTATGATGGTATCTGCCAATCTTTCATGCTCACTGAATAATAATTATTCTTAGACAATAGTTCATATTAATTCATGTTTTTTTCGTTTTAATTTCATTTCATTTCATTTGAATTGATAATCAGTGCAGCTAGTCCCTTTAATAATACGGAGTATTATACTATACTTCCTTTGTATTATATTATACTTCCTTTGTATCTAAACGTAAGAGCTAATAAAAGCGGTTGGCAAAAAAAAAAGGCTAATAAAAGGGATTACTTTGTGCTAAACATAAGTCCTCAATTGTGGGAATTTTTTATTAAGTAAGTAGTTTTCAATACAAATAATTAAAAAAAGATACTTTATAGAAATTAAATCATATATTTAGAACGGGGAATACTTGATTTTGCTTCTTCTTGGTTACTCACCTGGCCCCAAAAGAAAACATTGTGTGCTCTTAATTTGTAGAGATGTTTTGTTAGGCTTAGATTTTTTTTTGATACAAGAGGGATAAACTTCTCAAAACTCAACCTATATCACTAGGAGTACCTTGATCCAACTTCAATATAGCTGCTAACTCTGGTGATAAACACAATATTGGGTGAAGCCCCATCACAATAGATGAAGCCTTTTTTGCCAGGAAGTCGGCGACACAATTTGTGTTTCTGGGAACGAATTGCAACTTTATAGTCCAGTCATACTACAACATCAAACAAATTTCTCCTATCGTATTAGCATCTGGATGACTATGGTGTTCCCCACTATTAATCAGATTAAGTACCTCTTTTGCATCAGTTTCTAACACCACCACTACTACAAAAAGGTTGAAAGGTGGTGCACATATTGTGGCCATTCCTTAATGAAGTGCCACAGCTGCTCATTTATTATTTTTTTTATATTATATGTTTTTTTTTTAACCAGCTGTGGCGCCTGGGAGGGCAGGCGCCACAGTTGGTATGGTCAAGTGTGGCGCCTGGCTAGGCAGGCGCCACACTTGACAAAGTGGTAGCACCAGGCGCCACACTAGCTTATGGTCAGGTGTGGCGCCTGGCCCGGCAGGCGCCACCCCTGACGCTTTTTAAAAAAAAAAAAAATTTTGTTAGGGGTGGCGCCAAGCCAGGCAGGCGTCACCCCTGACCCTTTTTAAAAAAAAAAAATTTTGTCAAGGGTGGCGCCTGCCTGGTCAGGCGCCACCATTGACCCTTTTTTTAAAAAAAAATAAAAAATATTTTGGATATCTTATCCCTTCCTCTCCAATGATATCCCAACCCGCCCCCCCTTTATCTCCTTTTGTTTTCCCGCCTCCCCCCCTCAATCTCTTTCATTTCCCGCCTCCACCCCCCTCCATCTCTTTCTCTCTACCTTTAATTATTCCCTCTATCACTTTCCCTTTCCATCTGTGCGTGCACCCTGTCCCTCCATTTTCTCATCTTCATATTTTAAGACTACACCCACACGCGCACACGGTTTTGTATTTTTCCAACTGCCAACCCCACTTTTTTCCATATTATTCCGTTGTCTTCAACTCTTTGGTCCCCACTCCATTTGGTAGCTAACGCTCAAATTTCTTCCTTCCGTCACTGAAGATTGCGTCACCAACAGCAATTACGTGGTCCCCCACTCCACTGCACTGATCAACCTGTAAGTTCAACTTGCGTTTTCTTTTTATTAATTTTTTTTTCAGGTTGTTTTGCGTGCTCTTTTTTTCTTTATGGCATGCTTGCGATGCTTTTTTTGATTTTTTCCCTGTTATGACACGCATACATGTATATTTATATTTATTGAGAGATTTTTCACATATAGCAGTTGAATTTATTTGGACGTCAATCTAATATATATAAGGATTATTCTCAAATTATATAGCACACAGTAACGAATTAGATTAAGATTTTGTCATTATTAGGCATGAATATGTTTGTGCGGTTCAATTATATATAAGTTATTCTTTTTTTTTGGTTTGAAATTTTAATTTTCTCTTTTATTTTTTATCCCCATTAAATACATTCTTGTACATTAATTACCCCACCTATTCTCGTTCACGGGCGTGGGGCGTCTCCACTACAAGCCTCTCTCCACTGCGCCTCCACTATATTAAAACGGCGTTGTTTGAGTATCCTGGGCAGAAAAAATTAATATCAATAACGTACTTATCTTGAAACCTTTTTGTATGAATATAATGAGTGTACGTCAGCTAAGAAAGTAGGCCATGATAAAGGTACATCCAATCAAGTGATCCAACATTTGGCTTTTTTCACATCTTAAACTCAAGCTACCTAGCCATTTTAGATCTTCAAATTATTTGTTTTTCAAAAATCAAAATCATTTATTTAATATTATTTCACGTATTTAATATATATTTGTGTTAGTGCTATTTTGTAGAGGTAAGAAAATAATTTTTTGTATTATCTTATTAAACTATAATAGAGAAAATCCTATATAAACCCAATGAAAATAGGAAAAATTGAAATCAACATAATAAATTGAATAATTCGTTAATTGAGTCATTAACTTATTTAAAGATTTTAAAATATGAATAAAATGACTTTAATATATCAATGTTAATATTTAATAAAATAAAATATAATTTGTCTATATTGTTTAACTTTAAATATATTAACTAAAACCGTAAAGGGAAAAACATACAATAAGGAGATAATTAATATTGGGATTATGCTTTCTTTTTCATTTTATTTTATTTTCTTTATTTTTTTTTCTGAATCATATTTTTTGATTTAAGCTAATCATATTTGATTTTATTATATATTGATGTTTATTACACATATTATTATTTAAAAAAATAACTTAGAACCTCAAATATTTTATTGATTTGTTTATGTTTAATTTGTATTTGTAGTTTCAGTTCATCAGTCTATTGAAGCTTCTATTTACGGTATGTTTTTTAAATTTTGAGCTTACAAATGTGATTTTAGTTAAATTTAATAGTTATAATTTGTAGGTGTTCTAATGATTGTTATTGATTAATTGCATAAGCAAAATAATTATTTATATATTCTTAACACTTGTATTTTATTTATTGACTTGTAATGTTTTCTAATTTAACTATGATATATTATTGTGGCAAATATGGTTTCTTTTGTTATGAGTTGTAAAATTTTATTATAATACCTGGGAATAATTAATGAATTATTTGGCAATTTAAACATTCAGTTTAAGACTTAGAAAGCTTCAATTATAAAGATTCATGTGGTGTATGTTATTTTTAATTAAAATTGGTAAGAGAATATAAAAGTAATTAGTAAATGTAATAGTCATACAACTAACCACGTAATTTTTTAAAAAAATAGATTGAAGCCCATAGATGGATCGTAAATGGATGTCATCTAATCGATGTTTAAGGGAATATATAGATGGGGTGAAGGATTTTATTACATTTGCAACTGAGCACACAAAAGATCCTGTCAAAATCTTATGTCCTTGCTTATCCTGTTGTTTTGGAAAGCGGATTAGTCAACTTGATTTGCTAGATCATTTAGTGTGTTATGGTATTGATCAAACATATATACGATGGACAAGGCATGGTGAGACCAACGATCCATATAGTAATCAGGTGCATACCACGGGTGGTGCCTCGGATGAATTTGATCAAAGCATGTTTGATGAAGATGATGGTCTTGAAGAAATGGTAAATATGGTTGAAGGGGTGCTTCATAACTACCCTAACGAATATGAGAAGTTGAGATAAGAAATTCATAATTCTCGGCCTGGTGGTGACTCCATGCCCAGTGGTTTGTGACCGGTTCTTGGATATCAAACGAGGTCTTGGGCCATGTCTTGTTTTGTAGGCCTTTAACATCTGTAGTGTAATTCCTTTCTCTTAAGGCCTGGCTCTAATGCCATGAAAACTAGTCCAAGGAGAAGGGAATAGCGTAATGCTTTACTGATTCAGGAGATGAACAGTTCACATGGACCGTCAAACTCAAATCAGTCTTTACCAGTGTAATATCTCCATATTTATAGAGTGCAAAACATAATTGGGCCGACTAACCACAAAGGGCCCAACTATAGAATAATGAAACTAATTCCTATATCCTTTACAAAAATAATCCTTTCAAAAAGAAACGAGAAACAACTTGATTTGCGAATGACAAACACATCATGAATAAATAAAATAGTTATATGAACCAGTAAAATTAATTTCTTTGTATGAATATATTAGAGTATGATTAAGTCAAATTTCATTTACAACTAGCGAACATATCATAAATAAGTGTAATAGTCCTATGAATCAAAGAAATTAATTTCTTAACAAGAACACATTAGAGTACGATCAAGAACACATCAGGTGATTTCACTACAAAAAATAGCTAATTACCTATGGGAATTACCCACGGAATTTCGTCTTTGAAATCAAATTACCGACGGATTAGGGACAGAAACGGAATTATCGACAGAATTTTTTCCGTCTCTAAAAAATCCATGACAAATTGATTTACCGACGGAATTTTTATTCTGTCAGAAATTATCGACGGTTTACCCATGAAAAAAATTCCGTAGGTGATTACCCAAGTAATTTACTGACGGAAAATTTTCCATGGGTAATCTGTCAGTAATTTAATATTATTTTTTTAAAAAAATCCACGTGACAACCTTAACAGAGGCCACGTGGACATCATCGAAAGCCCCCAAACAAGGGCCACGTGTCCCTCTAACCTTGCACCACATGTTTCTATGAGATAATTGTTGCATTTTGTGACAAAGGCGGGTTCGAACCTTGGACCTTTGGTATGTGTTCTGATGCCTTTGCCACTTGAGCTGCTTTAACCTTGCATTACTTATTTACGTAATAATATATATAATGTAATAATTAAAAAAATATATAATATTAAGATAAATATATATATTTATAAATAATTATATATTTCATTTTTTATAATATAAAGTTAAAATTGTTTAATTTCTTATTTCATTTAAATATTTAATATTAATATACATATATATAATATTAAATATATATTTTGTTTTTATGATATAAAGTTTAAAATTTTTAATTTTTAATTTCATTTAAAATTTTTATTATTAATATTATATATATTTAATATACTATATTAAATATTGACTTTATGATATTTAAATTTTAATTTGATATAGATTATTTTTATTTTTATTATTTTATATAAATTATTAAAAGATAATAAAAAAATTATTAGTTTTATCAATGGATTACCCATGGAATTCCGTGTGTAAGGCATGAGTAAATAGCGACGGAAACAATTCCGTGGGTAATCCGTCAGATTTACCGACGGAATTTTTTCTGTCGGTAATTAGAGACGGATTACCCACGGAATTCTGTTGGAAATTTCTCATTCAAATTACCCACGGAATTCTGGGGGTAAGGTGTGGGTAATTACCGATGGAAAAAATTCCGTGGGTAATCTGTCAGATTTACCGACGGAAAAAATTCTGTCGGTAATTAGAGACAGATTACCCACGGAATTCCGTCGGTAATTTCTCATTCAAATTACCTACGGAATTCCGTGGGTAAGGCGTGGGTAATTACTCATGGAAAAAATTCCGTGGGTAATCCGTCAGATTTACCGACGGAATTTTTTTCGTCTTTAATCCATCAATAATTACCCATGGAATTTTTTTCTATCGGTAAATCGTCGGAAATTACCGACGGAAATAATTCCGTGGGTAATTCCGTCGGTAATAACATTTTTTTTTTGCAGTGTTTCTCCTTTCTTTCTGAGAGGTTTATTTTTGTCTTTTTACTTCACAAATCAATTTCACTTCAGCCCCACTGGATTGGAGTGAAATTTAATATTTTTTTAGGGGCTAATGGGAATTAAATTGCTACAATAATCCTTATTTGAAATTTTCCTATATAACTGTCTATAGTATACAATACTAACAGGTCAAGTTTAACTAGAGGTAATTCTTTTAAGCATGTTTTTTTTTTTACTTTTTTGAATATTTAAATATAAGATTTCATACCTAACGATGATACCGGTTCACCAACCTCGCCAGTTGCTGTTAATAAGAAAAAATAATTATGTTCTTGAATGTTGTGATCTTTTTGTTTTCTTAATTATTGAAGAGAATATTCATACCGGTTGTTATATTTTTGTCGGGAATGCCATTTTCTTGGATGGATGATTTTTTTTTTGTCATAACTAATTCTTTTTGTGATCTTTTAGTTCATATATTTAGAATATGAGGAAATACTTAACTTTGGTTCTTCTTGTTTTCTCACCCAGGCCCGAAAGAAAACATTGCATGCTCTTAATTTGTAGAGACTTTTTGTTAAGCTTAGATCATTTTGTCCGATAGAAAGCTTTTAAGTTGAATATTATTACGTTAAGATTCAAAAATAATAAATTTTATTAATTGAATTTCTGTTAAAAAATCACAAGGAATAAATCTCATCCATGTAGAAAATGAAATAGCATCCTAGGAGGAAGGCAGCAATGGTTTAAAGTTATTGGGGGATTAGGAGGACTGTTGTTAGCTTCACAAGTAGAGTAGTGATTCAAGGAAGTCTGGCAATGCATTGAACATGCATGCATTACTAAAGAGCTTGATATTAGAAATATTTGATTAAACTGGGAATCAAAAGCCTTACAATTGAAAGAAAAATCCATAACATAAAAATCCCAAAGGAATAAATCTCATAATGATCTCTTCAAGTAAATAATTAAATAGCATTCTAGTAAAGCAGGCAATGGTTTTTAACTTAAAATTTATTGGACGACGGCTACTAGCAGCACAGAATTAGCAATTATAACAGTTAAAGTATTGAATTTAGTGATTTATGTATGTATTATATTGATCATTCTATCAAAATGACTCAAGTCAATTTGATAAGACCTACCATTAGGTTATATACCTTCATTGTTTTCTTGATGTATTCTAATAAAAAAACATTTGGCTTTGGTTGATAACCTCCATATTCATGTCGTGAAGCTTCACTAACTAATTAATCTATATTGGCATGTTCGTGATGTAGTTATTGAAGGCCAAATCTTTGCCATCACTTTCTGCTTCAATTGCGTGTTCTGTTTGTTATTTTTTGCACCAACACTTATCATTGCGTGTTTCTTCAATTGTTATAAATTTTTAGGTAATTAAATATCTTCTCTAGAACTTCATTATAATTCCCTCAGCTTTTTGTACACAATTGGTTGGTAAAAACCAGACCGTACTCGCATATTGTATATTTGTAATAATCGAGTGGCGGAAGCATAATTAGAGTCCGTGAAGTTACCAAATTATGCTCTGTTCTTGTATCATTCGAATCCCACATTCATGCACTTGTATCGTCAATTGGTGCTCCAAAACGAAAAATCACCTTGTTTATTCATTTCTCTCAGTAATTTACCTTCTTTATTCATCTTAAGTCTTTGATTCTGGATGGAATCACGGAATTGAAGTGTCACAACCCAAAATCCGAGTCGTGATCTGTGCGTAGGCTGAGCCAAATAATTCCACTTAAGCTAGCAAGTCTTAAACAAAGTACACTGACTGAACAAACATTTACATAACAATAGCAATACTTATTGTACCTCCATATAAAAATTGCAACTAGAGAATAAATCCATAACAATTAAATTTGCGAATACACATGCTATCCTATTTACCACATAACACAATGACTCTAACACCTATCACACCATCATAGTAGTCATGACATTACAGAATCCCCCGAGGCTCATCAGTACATTACAATATACTTTAAAAGTTTATGAAATATATCGATCACAATCAACCTTACTAATTGCTTTATCTTAAAAAATATAGAGAGAGAGAGGAATGAGTCTACCACTGACTCAGTGAGAATATAGATAACAAAGTGGGTGAAAGGAAGCTAAGGCGCATAGAGTTTTTCGCAAAAAGTTTTCCTCAAAATAAATAAGTATAACAAAATTCAAATGTTGAGTTGAAAACAAAAAATGAGGGTAAAGGTTAACTAATTCCTTATCTCAATAAATAAAAAATAATTAAAATCAAATATTCAACCACAATCTTTCAATCTAAGACGATCACTTAATATCAATCCTGGTGGGGAATAATAATCCCACTTATACACTATTCCATATACTATATATCATAATCATATAACTTATCGTGAAGAATAATCGTCTCACCTATATTCCTTTTCTTATATCATATACTCATTGTGAGGAATAACCGTTTCACCTATACATATATATCATATACTATATACATATAATCTTTGATGCAGAATAATAACCGTCCCACCTATATTTATATATCTATCTATCTCATATACCAATTATCAACATAAACCATGGGGAGGAAAATAATATTCGTCTCACCAATATATATGTATACACACACACACATCCCACATATATAAACTTTATCAATACACACACACACATTACATTCCATATATATATATATATATATTATCTACCTCCCAAAAATATTTTTCCTTCATAAAAATAAATTTGTCAAATTTTTGAAATCATAAAAAAAAGTTTGAAATAAAATTAATTAATTAAACAGAGATGTTGAATAGGAGGTAAAAAATAAGTAATTAAATTTTTTTCCTAAAAAAATCAATTTAATATTTTGAAAAACATAAAGGAGGGTTTGAAAATAATCCTAATTAGCAAGACAAAAAGTAAAAAAATACATGTCAACTGAAATTTATAATAAAAGTGTAGGAATGGAACATAAAAAGTATAAATTGAATATCCACACTAACAAATACCATCATAGTAATTAAGTCAAGAAATTACAAATTTTTAAGATAAAACGAATATGATACTAATCACAGTTAAGATGTGCTTAGGAGAGGTAAAAAGATTCAGAATTGCTTCCCAAGCGAAATGGAATAAAAACAAGGAAAAGATATTTAAGGCTGAAAACACATCAAAAGTGAACCGAATGATGTCACCTTACTATTCATACTCTCACCTGATATGATTGGTAGTATAGATCCCTTTTTAACCATGCTAGATCTAATGATGGAACACAAAACCAAACACCTGAATCAAAGTGTTCATAACCTTCACTTATAAACTCAAGTCTTAAAGTTGAAATGGATTTTAATGATGGAACCAGAATGAGACCAACCTGAAAGCTTCCATCACAACTTGTTGTGCCTTCAGTGATGCGCCCCCTGTTGGTCCTCAACTTTGAGGCATTTTTCAAATTTTTTTTTCATGATTTTTTTAATCATTAGATTCTATATGAAATGAGTAAAATTTTGATAATAAAAAATAGAGTTGTTTTCAATTTTTTATGATTTTTTGAAAATTCAAGACTCTAAATGAAAACGAGACCACATAGTTTTGAAGTTTTAAATATTTTAAAAATAATAAAAAATTGTAAATAACTCTATTTTTTGTTTATAAGATATCAAAATGTCGCTAATTTTATATAGGATCTAATGATAAAGAAACTATGAAAAAACATTTGGGAAGTGCCTCAAAATTGAGGGGGCAGCAGGCACCCTGCCTTTTAGCAACGCTTGGGATCGCTGGTTTATCTTGTAATTTTTGATTGGAATCAATAGACAAAGCATTCTCTCGGTCTGTTAATATTTGGATCCATGTTTTTGGTCTGGCCATTGATATATTATTGCTCAGAGCCTGTTGCTAAAATACTTGGAAACTCCATAGGAAAAAGAACTTACACTGTTTCATAAACAGGGGTCGCTAGTTACATAAGAGAGTATTAGAGTAACTAATATCAGTTGATTAGTAGTCTTTGTTATGAATTAGTTTGTACACATTAGCACTCTCGTTAGTCTAAGTCTCTGGTTATAACAATAAGTATAGGTATCTTGAACTATCCACTCTTCTAAGTGATTCATAGAGGCGTGTCTAGTTTATGATATTGTGTATGGAGGCCTTATTGTTTTATATGGTTCTTTTCTAGTTTATTGAACTATTTTCTCCAAATAATATGTACTTTTACATGCTGTATCATGCTACTTTAATGTGAAATTTCTTTTCCATAAAAAAAATCTATAAAATCAAATACCCATCTCTACATTAAACCACGTTAGTGTTGTCACGTGCAGTGCAAGAAGAATTTGCTTCATATTTTTTGGTCCATTTTGAGTGTAGTGGCATTTTGATTTTTTTGTCACAAGCTCGGCTACAGTGTGATGAACGGTGGGCAATGAACAGTATTCCGCTACAGTGTACTCTTCCTCCTTTTCTGTCCAGCCCGTGTCTCTGGTTCCAGTCAAGAAGATGAAAAACAGAGGAAATCAACGGCACACCGAAGTTCCTTCCGTCCTCACTCCGATGGCCGATGATGGAGAAGAAGATGAACGAAGATTCTCTCTCTCTCTCGCCTGCTTCGCTCCCTCTGGTTTTTCGATAGATGAAGATGACTGCAGTTTTTCCCTGCGCCTGTCCTCTGTTTCGTTTTTTTTTAGGTTCCTTTTTCCCCTTGGCTTCTCTTTTCTTTCTTTAGTCCATTAGGTCTTCCTTTCCCTTTTTGCAAAACGGCGTCGCAGCTGATCTAATTCATTCCCTCTCATGCAGTCATGCTCTCCTAATTAGATAAAATAATGAAAAAATCCTAAATAAATACCATTTAAAAATGTAAAACCCTAAAAAGTCTATTAACACATTAAAAAAATATAGAGGTACCAAGTATCAAATTGAGTTTTTCAAGTTTTGACACATTTATCATTTTATCTCTCAAATTTTTTTTAAAATAATAGTGGTGCCCCCTCCGGAGCGCCACCGCCGCCCCGGTGACCGGCCGACAGGGACCCCCGACAGCCAGAGCTCCAGTCTCCGACATAGGAGCTCCGGCCGGTGGAAGCTTTTTAAATGGAGAGGGGTTATTTTTTTTGAAAAAAATTTATAAAGAAATGGCAAGGGGTGGGATCAAACATCCCACCCCTTTAGAAAAGAAGCATGGTGGTCACTGGGTTACCAAAGCTTCTTTGATATATATATATATGCATTATTAAATATGTATAATATAATTAAATGTGTAGTAGCTTTGACAAAGTCAGTAACAACATTGACAAATTCAATAATGGAAATAACAAAATTTGTAATGGTATAGACAAAACCGTTTGCTGATGAACCTTGACTTACATGTTTTCATCAGCATTTTTGCATAAAACATTTTTGTCAAAACCATTACAATTCTTATCAAAATCATTACTAAATTTATCAAGAGAGAGTATTAGAGTAACTAATATCAGTTGATTAGTAACTAATATATGTCAAAGGTAGTACAATATTAATATCATCGCTCCATGAAGTATTAAAAAACTGACGTATCAACAACACCAACTTAATAATTCAAGTACAATACAGAGTACTCAGAAAAATATGACTCATGCATCTCATCAAAAGCATCAAATATTTAAACTGTATTAAATTCAAATGATTACAACATAAAATTCACATTTCATGATCTTCATTCGTCTCCCTTATTGATCAAGCTGCCCATATTTAGATATGCCACTACAGAGAATAACTTCATCTGAAATTTACAACATTAAAAACAATTACTTAGTTAATACCATTGAAAATTACTTAGTAACAACGAGGATAATTATTAATAAAAAAGCCTTCATAGAAAATCAGAAACCTGGACCAATAATGGAGGGCCAATATTGCTAAGAAACATCCCTAAAATACACGCGCGCGCGCGGAGAGGGTCGTGGGGCGGAAAAAAATGCTTCCATTGATTTCTCTCTCTATTAAATATCTTCACCATTAGATTAAGTTTTAATGGTTGAGATATAATGTTATATTAATATTTTTATATAGTATTAAATCCTCACTATTGAAACTTTATCCAACGATGGAGATATTCAATAGAGAGAAATCAATGAAGACATTCCTTTCTTATTTAAATCCTCACAACTTTCTCTTTAAATAATGCATACATAATTCGAAATTTTTGAACTATAAATACAATTTAAAGGCAAAAAAGATTAAATAGAATGTTACCAATTAAGCTCCAATATATATATGTGCGTTTATACCTTAGCTTAAAGCGTATACCATATATTAAATATGTTATGTTCTCGTGAGATGTTCAAAATTCTAACACGACTTCATTTGCATAAAACTCAAAATTATATAATATCATCTCATCACTATGTACAGTCGTTTAAACCGATTAGTTAGGAATTAAAAAAAAAGGATTAGAATCAAAAGGGGGGCATTTAAATAAATTAAACAATGTGACTGAATAGACAATTATATGGTTGGATAAATGGGCGCATATAGGTGTGCATGCAATTTTAAAAATTATAGGAAGGTTTATGCTACACAACTTCTCTTATTAAAAAGGACAGACAGTAATAACAAATCGAGACTATATAGTTGACAAATGGGATCGAACATGTGACATTTTATTTAGAGGGACTATTATGCCGCAAGTTATAATAAGTTCATTGGCTGTTATGCAATTTTTTTAAAAAAAAAAATTTTGGGAAAGAATCCTATAAGATTTTAAGATAGATGAGAAATTTGTGTAACTAAGATAAAATATAGAATATTTCAGTGTACTTGACTTAAAAAATCAATTCTTGTAATTTACCAAGACTCTATAAAGTTGTTGAGAATTGATCACGATTAGCAAAAATATTCTTCACCGTCTCTCTCTCTTATGCACACACGTGAGCATAAATATATTATGAACAAAACATATACTGACATTTCCAACAACCAAAGAAAAAAAAAAAAGCCAACACAGAAGGTTTACCTCAGTTGATAGACAGTGTATCGGAACAATTTATGTTCATAGAAGGTTTACCTCATTTGATAGACAGTGTGAGTGGTTAAGTAGTATGTTGAACAATGCCCATTTCCTAATGGCTCCAACGTATAACTGCGATCCATTGGCCCTCATGTCTTTGATAATCAACATATATTTGAGGAAAGATGCTACAGAGAATGAAGTCCACACATTTCCAGTATCTGATCCTCCACCGCCTCCAGAAGAAAAGAGGCGCAATAATAATTCCTAAGCCGAAAACCACTCCCAATTCCAAACCTTCGATAAGCTCAAAATCAATTCCGTGGTTATTGTCAGATGTTGGGGGCGGCATTAGCACTTGCGGCCCATTGTTTGGACTTTGGGTCAAAGGAGGTCCGTAAAGACCATCATTGCCTTGGAAGGAAGATGCCTCAAATGATTGAAGCTGTGTACCTGTTGGGATCTTTCCCACCAAATGATTATGGGACAAGTTCACAAATGAAAGGAATGACAAACTTGCAAGTCCTGTTGGAATCTCTCCTGACAAAGAGTTTTTTGACAGGTCAAACGACTCAAGTTGTTGCAATTTCCATATGGATGATGGAATGTGGCCTGACAGATTATTATTTGACAGGTTGAAAACACGGAGTGCGGTAAGATCCATCATCTCTTTTGGTATTGTCCCTTCAATTTGATTGGATGAGAAATCAATAGACGTGAAGACCCTTAGAATTTTAGTCAAGGTCATTTCTTTACCTTTCATGCTAACCATCACTTGATCTTGATAATTTATTAAGCTATCTTCATAGACGATAAAGTGGATATGGTTGGCCTTTGATGTTGTTTGATTTTTATCAAGAATCATTGCCTTCAAAGTTGGAAAGAATTCTCCCGGTAGCGTTCCATTAAAATTGTTGAAAGCCAGATCAACAAGTTGAAGCATCTTCCAAATCATTCTCTTCATTTTTGGACACCCAATAGGACCATGGAAATTGTTTCTTCGCAAAACCATGACACGGAGTTTTGGTATTGTCTTCAACAAGCATGGAAACCGATCGTGTATCTTGTTATTTCCAATGTCTAACACCTCTAATGCTGTGCAATGGGACAGAGATTTTGGAATTGGCCCTTGTAAATTATTACTACTAAGATCGAGAGTCTGAAGAGTACATAAAGCTTGAAAAGTATCAGGAATATTGCCACTAAGATTGTTTTTTCCTAAATTCAATACCCCCAGAGACTCACTAATTGCTAGACAATGTGGAATCCCCCCACTAAAGTTGTTGTAGGAAAGATCAAGCAGTTGAAGACTTGAAGCATTATAGCATATGGAAACAGGGATTCTTCCATAAATAGCATTGTGCGATAGAGAAAGAAAAATTGTGTTAGACATATAGTTACCAATGTCTGAGGGAATAACAGAGCTGAATTTATTGTATGAAAAATCCAAATAAGTGGCAAAGAGAGGAACTACTGGAAGTTTGCCTTGGAAGCAGTTGTCATGTAGGTCAAGCGCATCCAAATTACCACAAGAGCTAAAATTATATGGGATTCTTTCTCTCTCCTGAAGTAAATTGTGAGAAAGATTTAATTTTCTAAGAGAGATAAGCTCCCAAATCCAGTAGGGTATTTTTTCTGCAATTTCATTGTTTGAGAGGTCTAAAGAGGCTAGTCCGGATAGATTTCTCAGGAAAATTGGGAATTGTCTCAACTTGCAAGATGCCAACTTTACATCAATCAAGTAGGGAAAGGATAACCGGTTAGCATTCTTAACATTGCCATCAATTGACAAGTTGTTGTTTGAAAGATCTAATAGAATTAGATTTTGAAGTCTCTCAAACAAATCTAGCTGTATTGTGCCATTGAACTTGTTCAAAGACAATTGGAGGATGTTAAGCTCTCTGATATGAAAAATAAATTGAGGAATGGGACCTTCTAGATAGTTACTCTTCAAATTAAGAACATTTAACATGGTGGTAGAGACATTTGAAAGTGCATCCAACTGACCTTGAAAATGGTTGTTGGAAAGATCCATGTGCTGTAGCATTGGGAGCGAAAACAAAGACATGGGAACGCTCCCATTGAGGGAATTGCTCCCCAAATTGATGCTGAGTAGGTTCACAAGACCTTTGAAATGTTGTGCTGATATTCCACCACTAAATTTATTGTTAGATAGGTCTATATAAGTAAGCTTCTTGGCCATACCAAATAGTGGAATTTGACCTGTGAAGAAGTTATCTGACAAGTCCAGGTAAGTAAGCTCAGTGAGATTTGACATGGAATTTGGCAGTGTTCCATTAAATTGGCATGCAGATATTTCTAATCTAGACAACTGTCGTAAGTTGTTGATGGAATCTGGTAATGTTCCTAAGAAATTTGTATCCCTTAGAATCAATGTCTGGAGAGAACCGATATGTGGGAAGTCTGGCAGAGAACCTTGAAGATCATCGTTGAATGATAGATCGAGAGAAGTGAGTGTCTGTACTTGGAAGATCTTATTTGGAAAACTACCACGCAAATTACAAGAATTGAGATCCATTTGGGTTAGATTTGAGAATTTAGAAAAGAAATCTGGCACTGGACCTGACAAAGGGTTGCCATACAAACGAATTATGGAGAGATTTTGAAGAATTTTCAGGGAGGAATCAATGGGCCCTGATATGTTGCAATTTAACATGCTTAGAACCTCTAGATGAGGTAGAGAAGACGACAAAGCAGGACCCCATTCATTTCCCCTGAGCGCTATATTAATGCCATCTAGATATAGTTCTCTAACTTCACTGAGGTTCTGAACAAGCTTCGTCAGATTTGGATTCTCAAGTTTTAGAGCTGATTCTCCAAAATAATAAAGAGTAGACAGATCAAGAATGGCCAACCTCGTAAGTTGAGCAATCTCCATTGGTATCTGGCCCACAAAACCAGCATTTGACATATTAAGAGAAGTTAAGCTCTTCAAATCTTTGATGCTGAATGGAATCCCAGAATAGAAGTAATTGAAAGCCAAATTCAAATGCTTGAGATATGGCAGACTGAACAGAGTACTGGAATTTTCTAGTCCTCCCGAGATTGATTCCCCACTGAGGTCTAGACCAGCGACATGTCCCTCCGCATCCCATGTTACGCCTCTCCATTCACTGCAAGGGCTTCTTTCATTCCAGAACAACAATTTTCTGGAATCAATAGGGTTGAATTTGAGGGTTTTCTTCAATTGAAGTAACAAAAGTTTCTGGTCTTCAAGACAGTGGACAGAATGCCCAGAAACCAGAGAGACGTTGAGACAAAGACTTGCCCAATAATGACAGAAAAAGAAGGGAAGCCATAAAGCTAATGATATTTTCATTGGACGTAGGGGTCTACTGTGCTTAAGGTTCATACAACTGAAGACTGAAGCAACGAAGAAACTAGTGGTGGCTTATGGGGGTTCAAGACCGTGAGCATGAACTCTCAGAGGGCCTGTGTTTTTGAGTTTTCACCTGTCCGAAAAAGGAGTAGGTTCTGACTGGTGAAGATGCATGAGAGCGCAGAAGAAAGACACAGAGAAGAAAAGGCACATATTCCGACCAGTATGAGGCAGCGTCAGAGTTGACTCAAAAAGTCCAAGTCACTGTTCGATTAAGAGACAACACATTCGCACATTCTCCTTGCCGTATCCCACATTATGCGCCAAAACTATGGGAAGGACAACCCTTCAATGATACTTGATAAGATGCAGAAGAGACACAAAGAAGTACTCCTCTAGTCATAGACATTGGATCTAATTTGAGGGTAGATTTTGGTCTGGTCCTTTTTTTGTTTTTATCTGGTGTATTTACCATTTTTTCATAATTAATTAGCCTAATTTATAAATTGATATATAATATAATGTTAGGCCAAAATATTTTAGAAAGCTCATGTCACATATTTTATAATTAAGTAAATTTATTTAACTTTTTTAATCTACTTAAATTAGATAAATCGATATTACCTTAAAGTACATAAGAATATTATTCAAATCCATGTTTAAGAAAATACTCAAATCATCATGCTCCCTTACCACGTTGGTATATGTCCTTAAATTCTGTCAGTTTTTTTTTTATTGCAGTGAATCATTTTTTCAGGAAATTAAAGTCGTTTTCTTTGAATTATTTAGTAAATATCTGTCCCTTTTTTTTTTTAATTTTCTCTCTTACAAAAATTCCAACCCCACCTTGATATGACTTCACTTAACCAAATATCGTTAGTGAATAGTGATACACCTTTATCACTTTGGTAAGAAAGGGCAAACTTGCTTTTCTTTTGGATTGATGGTTTAAACCTTAAAGAGAGAATTGTAACTGTACAATCCAAGATTTCGAAGAAAACATAATTATGATGGTATCTGCCAATCTTTCATGCTCGCTGAATGATAATTATTCTTAGGCAATAGTTCATATTAATTCATGTTTTTTTCGTTTTCATTTCATTTCATTTGAATGGATAATCAGTGTAGCTAGTCCCTTTAATAATACGGAGTATTATACCATACTTCCTTTATATTATATTATGCTTCCTTTGTATCTAAACGTAAGAGCTAATAAAAGGGGTTGGCAAAAAAAAAAAAAACTAATAAAAGGGTTTACTTTGTGCTAAATATAAGACCTCAATTGTGGGCATTTTTTATTAAGTAAGTAGTTTTCAATGCAAATAATTAAAAAAGATACTTTATGAAAATTAAAACATATATTTAGAACGGGGAATAGTTGACTTTGCTTCTTCTTGGTTACTCACCTGGTCCCAAAAGAAAACATTGTGTGCTCTTAATTTGTAGAGATGTTTTGTTAGGCTTAGATTATTTTATCATGTTGTTTTAACCTTATTTATTCAAATTGTGAGAGACTAGCCTTTCACGGGATTAAATATATCTCAATGTTTTGTTTTTTAAATTGATAGTTATCAACTAAGTGAATCTTAATTGACTTGTTTTTTAAAGTAAAATATAGTTCCTTCTCTTAGCTTTATTAAAATTATAAAAATTTTCTCTTTATTGTTAAAGGAAGTAGGACAAAATTGACTCCTATTTTCGTAAAAATGGATTTAAAAGGAGGATGAATGAGAAAGATTATTAGAGTACTTTAAAAAATACATACCATATTAACTACTTTAACTAACTTCCTTAATCTAATTAAATTAGATGAATATATCTTAAATAAAAGACATGAAGGAGTACTTTATATGGTTCTTTTTGATATGGTCATTTTCTCTTTTCGCTTGTTGAATTGTATGTGAGGGGAAATGAGTCTTTCCATTTTCTTATTGTTCACTTCCCTCCCCTTCTTTATTTACATAATTAGATTAGTTCTGACAATTGAAATTTGATATCCTATAAAAATCTTATTATAATATTAATTTGCAAAAAATGTAAATAAATAAATTAAAATAATTAAAATCTAATATGAAAAAATTTCACATCTTTAAACTTTTATTAAAGTATTCTATTATTTTTTTATTTTTTATATAACATTAAATATCAATGGTCAGAATTGATCTAACAGTATAAGTGAAGAAGTGGATGCTAACAAAAATAGAGAAACTCTTATCCCGTGTGTGAGGGGGCAACGTGCCACCAACCTGTTCCGAGGTGCAAGGAACCGAAAGCATGTGGCGAGGTGGACAACATGGGTGGCATACGGAGAAAGAAAAGCGAAAGCAGGTCAGTTTACTAGTCAATAAATTTGGACAAAATAATGGTATTAGTCAAAAAAAGAATTTTGGTCATTATTAACTACAAGTGCCTAAATTTCTATAACACCCTAAATTTTATTGATCAAGAGTATATTGTGATTATTTTATATATTCAATGAAATAGTGAATATTTAAGGCCAAAGGAATTAAATATTGAAAATTGAAAGTTGAATAGTGTTTTCAGTGAAATCGCCTGCGAGACAGTGAGTTTATCATGTGGCTTTGGAAGAACCAATGATGAGAAAAAATTATGAAATTTTATAGGGTGAAATTAGACATCCTAAGCTTTAATTGGATAGGTCATATGAATCAATTGAAGCTATGTACAAAAAGATATGAATTTTTGAAGTTAGTCCAGAAAATCTGGAAAGTTTCTGGAGCAGTGGTCAAAGAAATGAAATATGGGAATGATATGCTTCCAGCTGGCTAAATTCCATATTTTTCCTTGAAAATAAACTCAATAAGGGTTCCATAGCCTTTGGAATCACTTCGAAACAATATCTACCAAATTAGTTATGATTTTTCAAAGTTATGGCAAAAAATCTGCCAGAATTGGCATTATTCCAAAAATTGAAAATAAAATGTGTTAGAAATTGATTAATGGAATTAAAGATGCCTAGTGTCATAATCATATGAAGAGGGGATTAAATTATAATTGATGTGGATGAGCACATGTCAAATTGCATTAAAATAATACTACATGGACATAGTGATAATGATAAGTGATGGTAAGGGATTAACTTGAGTGCAAGGTTGAGTGCAAGTTTGGTTTAGTTGGAAGAGCACTCATTTGGTTAGAAGAGCAAGAGGGAGGAAGTTAGTTCAAAACCAATGGGAAGCTTAATGGAGTAACTGTGTCATGATATGAAGGAGGTATGGGTTGTGATATGAAAGAGATAAGAGTTAGTACAAGTGTCCTCAAGTGTCATCACATGAGGGTTTTTTGAAGAATTTAGTAATTAAAGGAAAATGAGAGATATTTTAGAAACACTTCCTTTATCTTTCCTTGTCATTTCTCACGCCTAGACACTCAAGAAGAGAAAGAGAAAGTGTCATAAAATTGAGCCAAGTACATATAGTGTCATAAATAGGACTTTTGTAATAAAATTAATGAAGGAAAATGGTAGGATATTTTAAAGTGCTTGGACATCTTTCCTTCCTTCTCATTTTTGTTTTTAACACACCAAGAGAGAGGGAGAGGGAGCTTGAAGAAAATCTAGAAAGAAGGAGGAGCTAAGAGGAAGAGAAAGATCAAGGTAAGCTTGGGATTTCTTAAGATTTGTCTTCCAAACTTGTGTAGCCTCTTCTCTAAACTCTTATTCTCCATGAAAACCCATTGTTTAGAAAGAAAATCTTGAGTTTAAAGAGAGAGGAGGAGGACACCTAGAGAGAGGAAATCCAAGAACTCAAGAGCTAGCTACACCAAACTCAAATCTATACTAGTATGAAGTTATTGGTGATTGTTGTTGGTTTTGGTGATTTTTGGTCAAGTTGTGAATTTGGAAACCCTAACCCTAAGGGGTTATGCTGCCCAAATTTCTTTCAATCATGTTTAGAATGTGTTTAATTGAGTCAAAAAGGGATTAGAAGTGAAAAAGTACAAGTTTTGGAAGCTAAAACACAAAAGAACATTTTTCTATTTTTTTCAAAATGTTTCGGCCAGCACTGTTCTGAGGAAAGGAGATGGATTTTCATGAAATATATGGTTCCATTGGATTCATTAGGCAAAAATAAGTGGGGTTACAGTTGGTCACTTTTTCAAAAAAGGCTGAAAAAACATAATTATGAAAATGCCCCTAAAACCCTAAACCGGGCTGTCAAGGGTATTTTTGTAATTTGACACTGAATTTAGTGATTTTGAGCCCAGAAATAGATTCCTTGTGTGAAATTACGTCAGGATAGACCTAGTCAAAATTTTGGGAAAACGTGCCATCGAGCCTGGTACAGCGGGGCTGGGCCGAGGTCCCGGGGGTGTTTTGGTAAATTTTCACTGTAGGCTAATATAACCACAAGAAACACTATGGAATAGTCTAAAATGATACTTGGATAGGTTATGACCTATTTCTTGTACATTTAGGGCTTGTTTGGTACGAGGAACATTTTAAGAGGGAACGGAAAGGAAGGGAAGTGAATGGAAAGGAAAGGAAGATTGAGAGGGAACTTAAAAGAGTGAGCTGTTTGGTAGATATAGGAATGGAACATAGGTTGAGGGAAAATAAAGTGTTAGGTAGGAAGAAAAAGAATTGGGTTAAGTGGGAAGTGGGGGGTAAAAGACCGTAATACCCCAGGCATAAAGCAATAAAATAAGCTGCAAAATGTGACGAAAATGTCATCGGAGAGAAATAAAGGCTAGGGCGAAGTGGGTCTGTGTATTGGGGAAGAAGGGAAATCAAATGTGGTATGGATGGCATCTGTGACAGCGAGGAGCAGGAGGGGAGCTGGAGATGAGACCGAAGACGTAGATGGCAGAGGTTATGGATACAGAAGGACATTATTGAAAGACACAGATTAGTGGGGAAAGGATGACGGAGGGAAAAAATGTTGTGTGAGTGTGTTGGTAATTTGGGTCAGTGTCATAATGTTGTTAATTTTTTGTTTGGAGTCAGGAAAGACTGAACGTGTATGGACAAGTGAAGAAGAAAAGACGCTGGTCGAATTGTAAAGGAGAAAAGCAGGGCATAACATGGCTAAATAAGCGTGGTTGGGAGCAGATCTAATGCATTTGGAGTAGAGGATGGAGGAGAGGTTGCCAAGGTGTGGGTTGAAGGCCAAGACTGATATCCAGAGGCGAATTAGGAGCCAAGACTGAAAATGTGACTTGAGGAACATTGCAACTTGTCTTCTTTGATTTTGTCTATCTATTCATATGTAGTGCTGGTTAAGCTTGCTAACCATATAGGTAATCATATATAGGACTTTTTATGTAATCATGTAAGTTGATGTACAACATATATAATTATCTTTTCAATGTAGAAGTGTTGCTTTATGTATGTTCCATAGCTACTTGTCAAAATGTTTTTTTTTTCATTTTGTATATGTGAACTTCGCCATAAGACCAAATATCAGTTCATAATAGTGCTATATTTTGAACCACTGCCCATCATGCTAATAAACTTGCCTATCAAAGGAACAACATATAAAGCCTGATATGGACAAGATGACCCATAACTTTATTTCTTTTCCTCCTTATTTAGCTGCTTATCTTCATTCTTAAGCTGTGACTGATTATTGAAAGAAGGATCAGGATAGCAATAGCAATGCAAACAAGTTTTTGAATATTTGCAATCAACTTTTCTGGGAAAAAAATAATAAGCACCTTTTGTATATTAGTCTTGGCTGATAATTGCTTATAATGCATTCAATATGCTGGTGTTGAAATTCAAGCAACAGTTATAAAACTACTACCAAACAGGTTCGAAAGCTATTTGACATTTGCTGATGTTTTTGCTTCTAAAAATTTGTTTTAAATTGTGTTTCCTATAAAGGACAACAATGATGTTTTAAAGTGTGCTTAAAGGGCATAGGAAATGAAAAACGGAACATAGTTCAATTGGCCCAAAAAAAATTTTAAACAGCAATAACAAAATGGTTGTAGCAGTACATGGAGAAAACAAAATGTCAATTTCTGACATGGTTGCACATTTGCCACTTCCATTAAGCACTGACAGATATAATTAGAAACAGAAAAATTCAAACTAAACATATAAGTTCGAACACAACATAATGATATCAATTGTTTCAAAATGAGAGTAGTTAAAATTCGAACTAAACAGATAAGTTTGAACTCGGTTAATCAGTGATAACAGAATGGAATAGCAAAAAAAATGCATGCATATAGATGTCCTGGCAGTAGCATCACAAAATAGAAAGATAAAAAATAAGCAATGCAGCCCTAATTCTTCTTCTTCCTTTTAGCTGGGGACCTTTTGGATTGGGACCTGGTTTGAGATGGTGATCGCGAACCAGGGAGGTTGACAGGGATGAACTTGGGGCCACCAGATATTGGAGGCTGAGGAGGAGAGGATGCGGTAGCTTTGAACAAATGGGGCATATTCTCAGCAGCAAGGCCATACATGAAAGCCTGTGTGGTATGAAACGCAATGATCGAGGGTCAAGTATTGGTCTTGAGGGCGCATGAGGAGGGTTGACAGCTTCAAGCAGAGGCATGATTGACAGTAGGATTACTGGATCAGCTTCATGTATGTCAACTGGGCTGCTTGGTTCAAGCACGTTGGGGTCAGGAGGGACACCAGTTGTGGGGGACTCTGTAGACAAGTCAGCAGTGTCACAAAATGAGCCACCTTCTTCATGAGCTTCACCTTTCTTTGGAGATAGAACATTGTCCTGTGCAGGGGAATGGGATTTATTTCCAGGATGGGTAGAAGGCCCTACTTCCTCATGATGTGAAGCCTTGTATGTAGCAAATTCCTTGAACTCAGTAGAGTAGAGGTGAATGAATTCGCATAGGTCCCTAACATCTAGTGCAAGCTCAGACACGTGTGAGTCCATGTGAGCAATGGTTGAATCCATATGTCAAATTTGTGTACCAAATTCCTCATGCTTGTCCTTAACATAACTATGCAACTTGACCACATGCTCCTCAAACAGCTCTTTCACATAGCTTTGCAACTTCACTACATGTTCCTCATGTTGGCCAATCCTTGCATCAAACTGTGCTTCCAACTTCATCATTGTTTGGGCAACAATTTTTTCCATGGCTTCTGTGAACGCTTTAGGCTGATCTAAAGGAGTTGATTTCTAAGTATGGGAAGAAGTAACTGCTGCATAATCTGGAGGGGTACTAGCAACAGCTTTGTTTATGTCATGTGCTGCCTTTATCCTTGTTTCATTATCTATGGGTATTTGCATTCGGTTCAAGGCCTGCTCACCAAACTCCTCAGTCCAAATAGGTGCTTCCCATTCCTGTAAATACCAAACTTTGTTCTTTTATAGTATTAGAGACATAAGGGAGGGATAGGGCAGTTCTGAATTCTTCTTTCCTAGAGTAGTAGCCCTTAATATTTTATCCACAATCCTCTTGCCCATATGAAAAGGCTTTCCCTTGATCATACATGTGAGGATGTGTTTGTCTACAGGGGTAAGTGAAGTGTAGTGCTTGCCTTTGTTAACAAAGTTCCTACTATATAAGTAATGTAAGACCCAAAATCTGAGGCAACTGCTTTGGTCTACACAGAGGAGTATCACCAAGTTTATTCCCCTCAAAGAGTGTTGCATTAATTTATGCCTGTGATAAATCAGTGTCTGTGGACTGTGGGCAAGTGACATCTAACCAGGCCAGAATGTTTTCTTCAGTGATTGCTATGGTCTGGCCTCTAATACAAGTAGACACAACCCCCTTTCTAGACATTTTCAGGTTGGTGTAGAAAACATTCACCACTGATTCAGAATAAGGCAATGACAATTCTAAAAGGCTTTTGAAAGGCTGTAATATTGTTCCCAATCGAAACCTAAATTCAGAGTCAAAAGTGTCTAATTTTATCCTACTTATTTTGCAGCATGTGCGGTCAACTAACCTGATATTGTATTCTTCCAGGGCTGACTTGTTGTAGTCCTCCTTTGCCTGAGGTGCAACATTGCTCCTCTGTTTCAACCGGAGCTTCTTCAACAACTTCCCTCTAACGACATCAAGCACCACATTATCTGCGGTCAGTGAAGCGTCTTCATCTGAGCCTGAGATAAATGTTTGTTTTCTAGAGGACGACGACCCCCTACTCTCAACCACAGCCTTTTTCCCTCCCCTCATTTCCTCTGTCTTACTCCATTTTTCAGAGTCAGAGGACTCTGCCGACGAATTCTCCTCCGCCTCTTCTTCCAACTGCTGCTTTCTCTGACCTCTCACTTTTTCCTTTTGTTGTAGTTGTTCTTCCCGTTGTCTCTTCTTCGCTTCCTTTACATCATTATCGTGTTTCCACTTTGCAGCTGCCTCATAGTCATCATTCAAGTTGCCTTCTTGGGTTTTGTACTTTGAATACCCAGACCAATTGCAACGGCGTAGTTGTGCCCTGTGCCTTCTAAAATTCTCAACATCTTCCATTGTGATACCCATTTCCTGCAGTCGAGCGTCTGCCACCTTGGTCCTAGCCATTACAACTCGCAATCAGAGCAATGTGAGACAAGGATAAGCACAAAGTGATTAAGAAACAGAGATTTCTATAGACAGGGCAAAGGTAGGTGTGGTCATTAAACAGAGAATGTGAACCGTCTTTGGAACGGTTGACCTAAAATTTAAACCGCTACTCCACTGAGATCGACACGCATGGCATCTTTAAATATTTTAATTAATTTTGTAGTAACTTGTTCACATGGACGCTATCAGAAGTTTGAAACATATGCCTAAGTTCGAACTTGGGTATCAACTGTACTGGATAGGTTCAAATTACCCTTGGATAAGACGTTCAAACTTAAATGTCGCATTCGAACTTTCTTGCCAATTTATACAAACAATTCGAACCAACTTATTAGACAGTGAAGGAGATATCACACATCTGTGAATGGAGACCAGTGCATGTTGAAGTTCTAATTGTGCATTACATTTGCTAGTTCGAACTGACATAGTGAATTCGAACTTCAAACCCATTGTAGGTAATACATTCGAACCAATTTAGCAGACACATAACCAGATATCACACATATGTGAATGGGACATACAACATGTCAGGTTCAAATTGCTAATGACTTTTATATGTTCGAACTTACATGAAGAATTTGAACTTGATATCCATGTAAATCAAAAAATTCGAACAAACATATCAGGTACTACATCAGCAACACCTGTTATGTGAACCTGCAATCTACTAATTTCAGGTTGAAGCACTTACATACAGCAAGACAATAACAGGCATGTGTAACAACATAATTTTTCACACTAAGAATAAAGTCGAGAACATTATATTTCATCCAAAAAAGTGACAAGCTATCACACATCACATCTTGTGTATCATAATTACATATCAAAAGTTTACATACCGTAATTATACAAACTTTGTGCCATGTTTAAAATTCCTTGATTTAACATGGTCCAAAGTTTACATACCATTTATATGACATAAAACATATAGATAATTGTGTCTTTGCACTATATTACACCAAAAGAGATAGCTACTTGTGTTTCTGCACTATGTTACACCAAAATATACTCTACAACCACTACATACATACTAGTCCACAAAAGGTACGGCTGCATAACCTAACTACTTTTCCAGTAAGCTGCGGATCCATGAGGCTTTGTACACCGTTGGTATTTTTCCAAATGCATTCAGTAGTTGCTTAGAACCCACAATCTTGATATGAGCTACATTTTTTTTAGACTGTGACAAGCCTTCAAGCTGAACAATTTCCATGAACAGATCAACACCTTTTGCATCTAATTGTGCTTGTCTTTCCTGACCTGACAGTTGGTTGCCTAGTTTCTCAAAGATATGAATGATAGTTTTGTCTAACGATGTCACTGTTTCGCGCAAAACTTCAGGAATAACCTCTGAGTTGTTCACTTTACGCTTCTTTCTTGGACAGGAAGAGGTATCATTGATGTGGGTAGTGTTTAGAGGAGTTTCTCCCACGGTTTGTGACAAGTCCAATTCAGCCCCTACAATCTGAGGGGAATCTGGAAGTTCATCAACTTCAACATTGACTTCCTTTTCCACAGCAGCAGGGGATATTCCTTCTTCCCCAACTGCCCTGTCCCTAGCCCACACGAAGCACAAATTTTCAAAGTTTGGGAAAGACTTGGTCCTAAACTATCCTGACCTGGGGTGAACCTGAAAGTACAAAAAAAAATTTGTAAGGACATGTACCTTAACCCTACACCTATGACTCTTGAACTCAGTTCAATGCAATTAACTCCTCACCAATTTCACATACCTTCAAATACTCATCCCAGACTTCTTTTTCAGTAGTCACAATTTTTTTATCAGGATCCCAACCAAAGCCTGAAGTGTTGGTGCCATAAACCATATCGTAAGCCGCCTGCCACAGATGTTTCAAGGTCTTGATCCTGGAGGTAATGTGAGGGCATGATTTGATCCCACATTCAGGGTGCTTCTCTTCCATCATTGACTGCATAGCATTAGCAAATTCAGGCTTGAAATTGTAATATCCCAAAAAGTGATTAAGGGCTAATGACTTCAAAAGTAGATGTAATTATTGTTGAATAAACACTTTTGGAGAATTTGTGATGGGAATTTAGATATTTTAATGATTCCAATGGCTTCCTTGTGAAAATTCATATGGGGAGAGTGTTTATTGTGAAATTGGAACCATTGGGAACAATTGTGCAAAAGTTGAAAACTCTGTCCTTTGAAACTCTGTACAGGGCAGTCGATTTGTATGAACGTTTTAGATAGGCAAATAGAGTCTAAAAATTTTGAAATTTTTCAGTCTTAAAGTTTACATGCCAAGCTTCAAAATGGACACATAATTTGTATCATTTTGATTTTTGAGCTAAGAGTTATGGATTCTTGAAGTTTGCCCAGCGAAATTAATTATTTTTTGGAACAATATGCAAAGATTGAAATTCTGGAAATTTTGTGACTCCATCCAGAAAAATTCTATATTTTTTCTTAAAACTAAACTCAATAAGGGTTCCATAGGCTTTAGAATCACTCCAATTCAATTTTTATAGAATTAGTCATGATTTTTCAAAGTTTGGGCAAAAATTTGCCAGAATTTATGAAAAATCCGAAATTGTTGGAAATTAATCAATAATTAAATATCATATAATATATTATATTAAATACCATCAGCCTTCTTTCTCCAGACATTTTCGTGCTGTTCCAGACCTAAAACAAGAGAGAGAAGGTGAGAGAGTTTAGAGAGAGAAAGGGAAGAAATCTCACAAGGTAAGCCGATTTCTCCAACGATTTAGCTCCTAACGCGTATAACTCTGACTCTAAGCTACTCCTCTTTATTCTTTAAGGTTGTGAAGTTCAAAATTTGGTGTTTCAAGGGTTAGGGTTTTCAGCCACCTTGAGGAAAAGCTAGTGGGAGATTGAGGTAACTTCCAAACTTTTGTATATTGCTTATTCTGGCTGCTGTGGGCAATTTAGTCGGTGAAATTTCGCCGGATTGCCATTGGTTTTAAATTTTGGAAATTGAGTTTCCTAAGGGTTATGCTACCCAATTTTGGTTCAAATGGTAGTTATAACCTAATGGAATAGTTAATAAAGTGGTTAGGAGTAGAAAGGAACGCGTTTAAGGAGCCGAAATCGTAAAACCTCAATTTTTCCCGGAGAACTCATAAATTTCGGCCAGCTCTAGAAATGAGACTTAGAGTTAGATTTTCAATAATTTGATGGTTCCATTGCGTTCAGGAGCAAAAATTTGGTGGGGTTACAGTTGACCACTTTTTCGGAAAAGGCCAAAAAAGCATAATTACGAAAACGCCCCTAAAACCCTTGAAATAGGGCTGCCAAGGGTAAATTTGTAATTTCACATTGAATTTGATAATTTCAAGTCCAGAAATGGATTCCTTGGGCGGAAATATGTTAGGATAGCCTAAATTAGAATTTCAGGAAAAGTGCAATTGGACCGGGTACGGCGGGCCCAGGCTGGGTCCTTGGGGGCATTTTTGTAAATTTTCATTATAAACTCATATAACCCCAAGAAACACTATGGAAGTGTCTAAATGGTGCATTTGGAATTGTAGGATTCGATATTTACCCTGTTCGTGAACCACCTGCGCTAGAGCACAATCGGAAAGAACAAGGTAGTAACTCTTTCTCTTATACTGTGTGTGAAACATTGTATGTATGTTTGCCATGCATTAAGAATACTTTGTGAATACATTGTGATGCTTTGAGTTCGCAGCGCAAGCTGACGCATAGTGATACTTTGTGATACATAGAGATCGCAGCGAAAGATGACGCAAAGAGATTACAGCCATGAGTGCTGTCGTT
This sequence comes from Inga leiocalycina, assembly GCA_963242795.1. NCBI lineage: Eukaryota > Viridiplantae > Streptophyta > Magnoliopsida > Fabales > Fabaceae > Inga > Inga leiocalycina. The sequence goes on from OY725328.1 coordinate 58,862,015, forward strand.
TGTGGCGAAAGCCATGATACATTGTGATGCTGCTTAACATGATCATCTATGCTATGTGTTTATACACTGTATGAGTGATTTGTTACTATAGAGATTCTTTTGAATCTCATTCTTTCCATTGACTAACATTTCAGACAGGGCAAGTGGCTCCAAGGAGAAGCGAACTACCAGGAGCGGCTAGGATCTTGTAGAGATGTGTTGTTAGGTGGTTGGTTATCTATTTTGGACTTGGGATTACTGTTTATTTTTGAAATGTAGATATTACGTTGATGTTGGTCATGTAATCCCCTAATTGGAACTTACAACCTTTAGTTTATACATGTATGAAACCCGGGAGTTGCCGGGAATTTGGCTATGCACTCTGATATGTATAAACGTGATTGAACTGCGCAGAGTAATTAGATTCGGAAGATGAATCTGAGACCATGTTGAACGAATTTTAGAAAAGAGATTTGAGAAAAATGTATCCGTCGGTTTCTAATTTCTTTAAATTACACATTTTCGAATCTTAATTACGGTTATCAAGGTAGGGGATTACAGAAACCATTGTCCACCATAAACTTTTGCTCCATCCTCAGAGTTACAAGGCAGTCCACTAGGACCTTGTCCTCCTCGGACGACCAAATTTTAAGCTTTAACTTGTTTGACTCTTTAGTCTGGTCTATCTATTAAGACTCAGGCATAAAATAAAAAGGTTGTTAACATAAATTAAATCCAACAATAAAGCATACGCACATCGGGCAACAATTTGCACTTAAATTAAATTCAAATACACATAACACAAACTTTGTCCATACACACAAACATAGGCAATGCAATGTTCATTATTTTTCAAACATAATTCTACAACATCATTAAATGTTATCCCTATGAGCCACATAGGAAGTATACATCTCATTTACCAACTCTTCCCTAAAGTTTGTCCACATATCACTACTTTCTATAAGCATCATGGGCGTGTTGTCAATTGTTGGTGGTAGTGGTTCAAAGGTCTCAAGTTGCTCATCCAGTGGATCTTGAATTCTTTCCCGATGAATTAGATTATGTAACAAACAACATGCCACAATGTATCTATTTTGAATCTTCACTGGATAAAAAGAAGCACTCCTCAGTATTGCCCAACACAACTTTAGTATCCCGAAACACCTTTTAATGACATTTCGGGCAGACGAATACCGCATGTTGAAGCACTCATACGGAGTTTAGGGTTGGTGTCCCTGCCTCCACTCATTCAAGTGGTACCTTTTCCCTCTATAAGGCACCAAAAAGCCTTAGCAATTCGTGTACCCCGCATCAACCAAGTAGTATTTTCCTACCCAAGCCAATAAAAAATTTAATGAGTAATGCTCCTAACTTGCGCATTACATGCCCGAATCATACAAACTTACACTAAAAATAGAAAATTGAAGGCCATACCTTGTAGTACTCGTAGGCCATGTCGTATCCTTATAGCATCCCTCAATACCCTCCCATCCGTAGCTGACCCTTCCCAACGAGGTAATACAAAGATGAACTGCGCATCTGGTGAGCATACACGTAAGACATTGGTTGTCACCTCTCCTTTTCTGTTTTGGTACCTGCCCTTATGCTCTGCCGGGACTTGTACACGAATGTGAGTACCATCTAATGCACCTAGGAACCCCTATAAACACAATCAGGAATGTCAGCCCTATACATTTCACTTTTGCTTACAAAGTAAATGCACTTTATAACACAACTACAAAAGTTTTATACCTTGAACCACTTCCAACGATAATCATTTGAGTCTTCTGGAATGGCCTCTGCTCTTTTCGAAAGTAATGATTGCAGTCTAATTGTTGCATTCAACACAATTTGAAAGTATCTACTAATTGTTTCACCCGACTTACCAAACTCAAACTGAATGACCCTATTCTTAACATGATGCCCCAATATGTGTAGGAACATTGCAACTTGCTCATCAACTAACATATGTTTTATTGGTCTTAATCCACCAATTGTGTCTAACATGTGACATAATTTATCAAAGGTTGCCCGGTACATCCTAATTTGGTTAAAGCAAGTGGTGTCACTACTGTATATCATTGCCCTCAAATTTGCTCGCTTTGCATGAAAATCTAATCTAAAATACCTATCTTGTATATGCCTCGGTCTACCTCCTCCCACAACAACAATCATAGTTAAAAGCAACCTCCTAACTACAAGAAGCAAAGCTAGGCACCCAGCTAACATGGCAAACATTTGATCCGATTGTAGCTCCATACCTACACAATTTTTCCCACACTGATTTGTTTTACATTATAATCTACCAACTACTCTTTCCAAACCACACTAACACATTTAAACAAATCACATTTTAAATTAAGAGCCAATGCACATAATTACACCCACACCTTTCACACATTAAAAACACAACCCACTTATCTTATGCATCAACCATCTAACCCATTCTATCTTTCTACTGACATTATTAATCTTTCACTGCTTCCATCTACCTATGTTCATTTGACATTACCCACAGCCAGCAAAACTTTCAACTGCACTCACTGTTAAGCATTCATGAAATAAATTACATCTACTTAAAATTAAAACCCAATTGCAAGACAAAAACAAAGCACATTGTCACATGGCAACCAACCACGCACATTTCAGCTTTGGACTTTGCTTTTCATTCACGTCTGTTCAGCAGAGAAGACCCACATCACAAACATACCAATTTATAACATACACACAGCCTTTAGCTTTTTGCGCATCTCCCATGTTAGGTTCAACACAAAGAGTAGAGAGAGAAAAACATACACACAGCCTTTTGCTTTTTGCGCATCTCCCATGTCAGGTTCAACACAAAGAGCAGAGAGGAAAAATACTTCCCACTTCACGCAATAGACCACAACATAATCAGACGAACATTACCTTGATTCCGAGTTCAACTTCACACGATGTTCGCCTCTTCCCTTTTCCAGACACGCCTTCGACACGCCAATCTAGTTTTGCGCGTTTTGTGTCCGTCTTTTAGCTAATTTAATGTTTTACAGGGGCTTTTTTTGTCCGCCATTTTATGCTTCCCGGGAACAATTTCAAGTTGATACCACTTTTGGTGGGAACCCATTTTCCCATATTTAAAGGAAGATTGAAGTTGGTGGGAATGTGAGTTGCGGTAACTTTCACCAGCCAAACACGTTTTTGTCAATGGAACTTGGCCATCTTCCCTTTCCCTCCTCAATTGTCCGCGTACCAAACAGGCCCTTAATATTTTAGGACCGAGATGGAAGCCGGAAGCGACACGTTTTACGAGACACACTAAAAAGGGGTTAAAAAAACTTTGAGGTATGGACATTATCCTTCATACATTATGCCATAATTATGTGATTGTGTGGATGCCATTGTTTGTAAATGCGCTTTATTAATCAACATGATTTGCCTAGAGAGGAGCAGTTAGTGCTAGAGGTGCACTTACATTGGGAGTTGGCGGAAGTCCAACATGTGTAGATTGTGGGGCTGTGCCCTACGCATGTATACATGATGATGATGTGTTTGTATTGTTAATTAATTGGTGCATACCTTAGCACATATATCATATTTACTTTTTGTATTTTCTATGAACGATAACATGTTTCTACTGGGATTCTTCGGAATCTCACCCTATTTTTAATAAACATCTCAGCGAGTGCCAGTGGATCGAAAGGCAAAGGCGTAGACACCGAGAAGTGATTGGCACGTGTCACGAGGCAAGGTCAAGCCTGGTGGTTATAATTAGTTTATGTTAAAAATATTTTGGGGAATCCTTTAAACATTAGAATTTCCGCTGTTTTTCTGTATTTCATTGATGAACGACGTTGGAATTGTAAACAAATACTTTTATCAGTATAATGGTTCTTTTTGTATGCCCACATAATCTTGTCTTTATTACTCTTCGATTATCGAAATGGAAACGGATGTTGACAATTTCTACGGTCGCTTTGTCCCCCTAATTACTTGGGCATTCACCTTTTGTGAATTGAAACCACTGGCGTTTTCTAATACAAAACCAACTTTTGCCACTTGAATTTTATTTTGAAGGTCCACAATCATAAATCAAGGTCCAAATGTGATTCTCCCTCTTAAGAAGAATACAAGATTCTCTTTGGTTTCATGTTTTACAAACAGATTTTTATTTTCAAAAAATTAAAAAATTATGTTTGAAAATGTATTTCAAAAAATAAAAAAGGTAAAATTTATTTGGAAGAAAAAAATCAAAATTTTTCGATGTTTCACTGCTCTTTGTTTTACAAAATTAAGTAAAAAGTAAAGCGCGTTGTATTTTCATTATTGACAACTATACTAATAAAGCAAAAATTATTCTTCCATCATTCACGCCACCGTTTTAGATATATTTTTCAAATGTAAAGATTCAAAAAAAAAATTAAAGTTTTTATTCCCAAAACTCATTCTTCAAAATTACTCTACAACATTGTTCTAAAAATATAAAAAAAGAAAATATAATCAAACAGGGCATAAATTTTCAACAATATACTAGCTCTTTATTATGTTTTATATGCTTCTTACAACATTTTGAATTGTCTTCCCCTTACCTATATTTTCCTCTTCCATTTTTTCTTCTTATGCTAAAAATTGAAATATTTATTTTTAAACCAACCCTTGATTACTAACAAAAAGACAAAATCAATTAACAACCAAGTGGATGTCTAACCAACGCTCAAATTAACATCAAGCACGGTGACTCCGATATTTTAGACAAGTAATTGGGGTATAGAATGGTTGACCCAAAAAAAAAATTGAGGGCATAGAATGAGACTAGCTTGTGAGATATTGGCAGTTTACCCTTCACAAATAGAGGGAGATTAGTTATCACCACCTACAAGGAAGACTTCGGTTAGCACTCCCTTCCTCCTTATATATAAAGTCTCATTAACTAAATTGAGTTGTTTAAAAACACAATTAAAATTGGTTGAGAGTAACAAATATGTAGAAAATATATTTTCTCTGAATATGCCTTCATTTAGGGGTAGGTAAAGGAGAGAGCATAATAATTAGAAAAATATAATGAAAGAGAATGTATGGGTAAAAAACGTTTATTATTCAGACAATCCATAGAGAACTTTATAAAATCATTTTAAAAAAGAGAGCCTTATAAATAGGGATGGAAAGAGTATATATGTATATGCTAAGACCTTAGCTTCTAGCTCAAATAGCACCTTATATCTCCTTTTATTAAGAATATTTGTAGATTTTATGATTTTTCTTTGTGAGCACAAGTATTCTCCAATTGAGCTCACATTTATTTGAGGTACTGTTGAGTACTAAATGTAGACACGTCTCTTTTTGAGGGGGTTCAAATCTTGACTCACCATGTTATGGATAACTAGCTTCTTCTGCTAAACCCAACCTCATCGGTTGGTAATAATTTTAATTAAGGTTAGTTTATGAAAATATTTTTGATAATTTTTGAGAAAAATTAAGTCAATTATATTATTTTAATTACTTTTTTTTTAAATGACGTGATTCAATCAATAGAACATGAAAATACATGAGAAATTCTTGCATATATACTCAAAGAGAACCACATTATTTTTGTTGTAGCCGATAAACAAATTATCAAGGTTATTAAATCGGGACCGGTCAGTGAACCAGTCGGGATACTGGGTCAATGGGTCAATGGGTCAAACCGGAGTCAAACCGGAGCTAACCCGGGACAAAACCGGTGAAAGAGTGAAAATTTTAAACTTATTAATATGAAATTATAAAGAATTTAAAAAAAAAAAAAATATTGAACCGGTCCGGTTCTCTCACCGGGTCACCGGTTCCTAGGCCGGACTGACCGGTCTGGTCCAGATTTAATAACACTACAAATTATTAATCAGACAATGTGATCCACATCTTTCACCTTCATTATAAGATTTACCTCTCTCATTTTCTTCTTTATGCTTGGATGGGAGAAAAAGTTGTGAAGAAAGAAAATATGTGAGCGTTAAAATTTCCAAGTATTTGGATGAGTGAGGAAAAGTGACAAAAAGGAAAAAGAGAGTGAATAAGGGGTGGAACTCACCACATTTCCCCCAAAATTTTCTCTCCGAATATTGAAAGACATGGGAAGAAAATTCTAATTCCATTACTTCAATGCATTTGGTATGCAGTCTTCCCACTCCATTAAATGACCTTTACTCCCGGCTTTCTCATCATAAATCAACCCTATTAAGATACATTCATAATCAACCCTATTTGACATTAATCGTTAACTTTTTAACGGTAAGGGACAATATTGCTCCATTTTAATATTTTTAGGATAATATTGAATCTTAAAAAAATTTCATGGTAACATTGATACTCAATAAAAATTTCTAAAACAAATTTACACCTTAAGCCATTTTTCAAACGTGTAGTTGTAAGTTCAAGTTATCTGTTGAGGCTTTAGGAGTATAATGGGAGCTCGTGAGTTATGACAATAAAAAAGTCTACTTAATTATAAAGTGGAACAATATAATAAAGGATGTTTAGAAAACAAAACATTAATGTTTTTTGATAAAAATTTATATTAAAAATCATAAAAAAAGTTTCAAAAATAGACCAGAGCCACTGTGTCACATGTACACTTTTTTTTTTCCTGTTTCTAATAATTGTAACAACAGCAACAATAATGACTGGAGCTTTTATATTAGAAATACTAAAGTATTTCTAACAAGTTATTGGTTGATGTGGTAAGAAATATCAACCTGTAAAGAGGAAAAATAAATTTGAATTTCGGGAAACATATTTATTGGGAGAGGTGAAAGCCTAAAGCTGGTAAAATGGATTGGACCAACGGGCCCAACCTGCCAGCCCCCCAAAAATGGCTGGCTCAGGCTGGCCCGTTTTTTTTTTTAGTTTTTAGTTTTTTGTTTTTTTAAATAAAATAAATTCAAATACCCTTATTACCTTACATTTGATGCCGTGTTTAATTAATTTCTCATACTTTTTATTTGACATTTTTATTTTCATATTATATTTATTTATTCTACTATTATTAAATTTAAAAGAGATGTATTTATATGTTTTTGTTATGTGAATAGATGAAAAAAAATAAAAATGAAATTGACTTGATAATATAAAAGAAAAGAAGTGTGATATGAACAGGTGAAAAAAAAAAAAGAGAGAAATTTTTTTTTTAAAAAAGCTAAATTAAAAAAAACTAAATGGGCTCAAACTGACGAAAGCCAGTATGAAAGGGGGCTGGCTACATCAGCAGATCACCCCACCCACCAAATTTCCCAGCCCACATTACCATCTCTATAAAAATCCTTTGTCCTCTAAATCCCATGAGGGAAACCTTGATTAAAAAAAACAAAAAGATGGAGAAATATCATGAGGTTGTTGGCCAGGTGGTCCCCTTTCAGTCTTCATGACATAAATTCAGGTGATGTCACGAGAGAAGCCTCACTCAACAAACAAAAGCTGACACTGACCCGTCCTGAGTTTTGACTTGTGGTTAAAGTTGGAACATGCACTGGCTCTCATGGTACGAGATTCTCCCTTTACCTCCTTTTTTTAATTTTTGGTAGAATTATACTTAGGTCCCATAAAAAATAAAAAATAAAGAAATGGTTCTTATAGGTTACAAAATGAAAAAATGGTCCTATTAACAACTCCATGAGCCTATATTGACAACTCGTTAACAACTCTAAGAACCTGTATTGACAACTCCATGAAACCATTTTTTCATTCTGCAATCTATAGGGACTATTTCTTCATTTCTCCTCTTTCTTAGAACCTAGATGTAATTCTCCCTTTATTTTTTCGAACAGTACGAGTTTTATATTTTTTTTATTAATGACAATTTCTTTAGGCTCTATTTGATTTGATGGGTGCGGAGGAGAGGAGTGCGGAAGGGAGGGAAGAGACTTTGCTTCCTTTTTTTATTTGACAAAACTAAAAATTTAGAAGAGGATGGGAGATTTTTTGAAAATTCCCCCTTCTTTCCCTCAAAATCTCCTCCTCCAAATTGGAAGGATTTGGAGGGGAGATTAAAAATATATAATCTACTGAATTAAAATATCCATGACATTTTATCATTAACCCAAAATACCTTTTGCCCATTTTTGACTATATATATATAAATATATGTATAACTATAATTATAAAATATAATTATATATATATATATATAATTGTATTAAATGTTATTTATTATAATTTAGAGCATAAGAATGTTATTTATAATTAAATTTTATTATACATATATAAATTCACATTTCATGTCATCTACTGTACTAAATTCAAATTATTACAACATATGTAAATTCACATTTCATGATCTTCATTTGTCTCCCTCATTGATCAAGCTGTCTATATTTGGATATGCCACGCATTCCAGATGATTAACGTCATCTATGGGCCGAAAGAAAAAAATATTAACTTCATCTAACATTTACAACAAATAAAAACAATTACATAATTAATACCATTGAAAAAAAAAACTTGGTAACAACGAGGATAATTAATCATAATAATAACTATTATATATAGATTTTCTCTACATGAAGCAGGTTCCATTCTTGGGAGCGAACACAAACATGCTTACATATTTATTAAATAAAAAAAATTCTGAAATACATCTTCACAACTTTCTCTTAAAAAAGCATACATAAAAGTTCTTAAACTATAAATAGAATCTAAAGGCAAACAAGATATAAATAGAATATTTACCAAGTTGAGCTCCAATTTATGAGTTTATATCTTAATCTTAGATTAAATCGTATACGATATATTAACATATGTTCTTGTGAGATCTTCAATCAAAACACGATTTCATTTGCATAAAACTCAAAATTATATATGGTATCATCTCATCATTATGTGCAGTCGTTCTTAATCACAAAGTGCAAAGCCTATGTAAGATAAAAATATTATGTGAGAATTATGTGCAAAAAACCAACACAAGAGACAAATGAAAGGTTGTCAAATAACACCAGAAAAACGTAAATTACATGGTTGGATAAATGGAAATATAACCTTAAAAAAAAGAGGGAGGTTTATATTATAAAATGAAAAATGCACCCCCCCTCCAAAAAAAAACAAAACCACCCCCACAACTAGCATTGGGAATTTGGGCTGACCCGGGGGTTGCTAGCCAGACGTGGTGGGCTTGTGTAGCCCGCCTATTTTTTTTAATTATTTCACTCTTTTTTTTAATTCTCACTCATTTTCTCTTTCACCCCACTCACATCACAATTAGCATTGAGAATTCAGGCTAGACCGCTAGTTTGCCCCTATTTTTTTTTAATTATTTCACTCTTTTATTTTTAATTCTTACTCCCTTTTTTTTTCACCCACTCATATAACACTTTTTTTCTTTTATATATTTGTGTTAGGAAACCAATTTCATTTTTACTTTCCTTTTCTTTTTTTCATCTACTCACATCACAAAAACATATAAACACATCTCTTTTAAATTTAATAATAGTATAATAAATAAATATAATGTGAAAATAAAAAATATGACGAAGTAGTTAAACACATCATCAAATGAAAGGTAATCAGAGTATTTATAAGAAAAACCAAAAAAAAAAAAAAAAAGCGGGCATGCCTAACCCATGGGCTGAAGCGGCGCACGCTGCACTGGCGAGCTGGCTAAACCTGCCAATTTTGGTGGGCTGGGGCCCAACCCGTTTTACAGGCTATACCCACAACCACCAAACAATCAAAGAAAAAAAAGCCAACAAAAAAGATAAAATAAAGGTTATCAAATATAACACCAGAAAAATGAAACAATAATGTTTATATAAGTTTTACCGACTATACCCACAACCACCAAACAACCAAAGAAAAAAAGCCAACAAAAAAGATAAAATCAAGGTTATCAAATATAACCGCAGAAAAATGAAACAATAATGTTCATATAAGTTTCTCCACTTTTATACACAATGTGCGTGATTAGTATGTTGAACAAAGCCCGTTCCTTAATTTCTCCAACGTATAACTGTGATCCATTGCCCTTCACGGCGTTGATAATCAACATATCTTTGAGGAAAGATGCTGCAGAGAATGGAATCCACACGTTTCCAGTATCTGATCCTCCACTACTTCCAAAAGAAAACTGGCTCAATAATAATTCCTAGGCCCAATATCACTCCGACTTCCAAACCCACAATAAACTGAAAATCATTGGCATGGTGGTTTCCAGATGTTGGTGGCGCCCATTATTTGGACCTCCCAACGACTCAAACTGTTTCACACTCCCTATGGATGACGGAATGTGGCTTGAGAAATTATTATTTGACAGGTTAAGCCCATAGAATGCAGTAAATTCCAATATCTCTTTTGGTATTGACCCTTCAATTCGATTGGATGAGAAGTCAATAGAGGTGCAGGCACTTGGAATTTTTGTCAAGGTCATTTCCTAACCTTTCATGGTACCTATCGCCAGATCTTGATAAATTATCTGGTTATATTCATAGAAGATAAAGTTGATATGATTTGCCTTTGATGTTGTTTGATTTTTATCAAGAATCACTGCCTTCAAAGTTGGAAAGAATTCTCCTGATAGCGTTCTATTAAAATTGCTGAAAGCTAGATCAACAATTTGAAGCATCTCCCAAACCATTATTCTCTTCATATTTGGACACCCAATAGAACCATGGAAATTGTTTCTTCGCAAAACCATGACCTGGAGTGTGGGTATTGTCTTCAACATGCACGGAAACTCATAATCTATCTTGTTATTTCCAATGTCTAACACCTCTAATGTGGTGTAACGGGATAGAGTCCTTGGAATTGGCCCTTATAAATTATTGCTACTAAGATCGAGAATAGTAAGAGTACATGAAGCTTGAAAAGTATCAGGAATATTGCCCCTGAGATTGTTTTTACCTAAATTCAATACCCCCAGAGTCCCACTTTTCACTAAACAATGTGGAATCACCCCACTAAAGTTGTTGTAGGAAAGATCAACCACTTTACCCTCCACTCACCGCAAGGAATGCTTTCATTCCAAAACACAAGTTTGTTGGAATCTGTAGCGTTGAATTCGACGTTTTTCTTCAATTGAAGTAGCAACAATTTCTGGTCTTGAAGACAGTGGACAGAATGCCCAGAAACCAGAGAGACGTTGAAACTAAGATATGCCCAATAATAACAGAAAAAGAAGGAAATTAAAGCCATAGAAGTAATGATATTTTCATTGGACGTTGGAGTACACTGCGCTTAAGACTCAGACAAGTCAAGACTGAAGCAGCGATCGAAGATTGGACATGAATTCTCAGGTCTGTGCTTTCAGCTTTTACCTGCCCGAAAAACGACAAGTCCGGCTCATTGTTTGTCTGCTGCATAAGCATTCCACGCGTTTTCGTGTAGATCATTTTGGCAGCGTGAGACTGTGTTGCTGCAATTTCAGAGCGTTCACAACGCAGCGATTACGGAATGCATTCATATATAATTTTGATACTGAATTAGGATGAAAGGTCTGAAAGACAGAAAAAAGAATTGATATATATATATATATATATATTATATGATCTCCATTATGTTTTTTTTCTTACCTTTGTGTGTATTTCAACATGAGAATTCACGCTTAAATGATCATACCCACTATTTACCAACGACGCTAAGGAAAATCATAGCATGTCCTTGACTTCTACGGTTTTTTTCTTTTTTTTATTTTTAATAAATATTTATACCGGTTGTCAAATTTTTTTTCACGAATGTCATTTTCTTTGAATTATTTAGTAGATCTCTGTCCTCTTTTAATTTTGTCTCTTACAAAAATTCCGACTTCTTGATATGACTTCACTTAACCAAATATTTCATCTGGTATTTAATATAAGATATATTTACTTAATTTGATTATATTAAGGAAGTTAGTTAAATTAGATAATGTGACATGTATTTTCTAAAACACAATAGTTATCCTCGTTAATGCCCTCTTCCCCCTCCTCCTACATTATTATTAATTAAAGGAGCATAAATAAGGGTAAATTAGGAAAAGATTGACAAATATGAAAACTATATCTTAAGATTAATATAAACTCCCCAAATATGATCTATATTAAATTATGCATGAGTGTTGATTAAGAAACAATGAAAACAAATGTATTCAAAGAAATAGCATGGAACAAATCTCATCCATGGACAAAATGAAACAGCATCGTAGGAAGAAGGCAGCAATAATGGTTTAAAGGAAGTATGGCAATGCATTGAAAAAGCTTTTTGTCACGTATCACTTGTGTATCCGCAATTGTTTATGAGGAATATTATGGTCTTCTACTCCTGTCTCACCATTGTAGATTCCTCTTGTGTAGTCATTTGCAAAAAGCATTTTGAAATAACACAAAACAAAACACCTGAACCAAAGTGTTCATAACTTTCACTTATAAACTCAAGTCTTAAAGTTGAAATGGATTTTAATGATGGAACCAGAATGAGACCAACCTGGAAGCTTCCATCACCAATGCAAGCAATGACTCGTTTCTCAGGAACAGCTTGTGCATAGCCAATAGTGGCGCCAACTGACCAACCCATTGACCCGTACTGGATTTGGAACTCATACCTGTTTGTTCATTTCAAAATATTCTCATCATCATTATCAATGTCTAAACACTTAGGTCTGTTTGGTATGAGGAATTTGGAGGAGACCAGAGAGGATGGAAAATTTGTATGACTTTGATTGAAAAAAATTAGAACAAAATATTCCAATTTTTATGAATATGTTAGAACAGAATATTCACCCTCAGTGGTTCTTTATGTTGGTTCGCAAGTTGCACCGACCTACGCTGCTTCCAAGTCGTATGTGGTTAAAAGCATCTGGCTTTCTGCCAATATCACTATCTATTCATTCAAGTCGTTGATAACCGCCATATTCATGTCACGAAGCAGCTTCAGTCACTAAGTAATCTGTATTGGAAACTTCATGGTGAAGTTTGTGTCCTACAACAACATGGAAACTGTTTTTTTGGTCTTGTTTAGCAAAGCAGGGTGCCTGTTGTGCCTTCAGTGATGTGCCCCTGCTCGCCCTCAATTTTGCAGCACTTTCCAAAGGTTTTTTTCATGATTCTTTTAATTATTAGATTCTATATGAAATGAGTAAAATTTTAATATCACTTAGTCAAAAAATGGAGGTATTTTTATTTTTTTATGATTTTTTCAAGATTTAAAACTCTAAATAAAAAAGAGATTCACATTTTTTAAGATTTAAATCTTTAAAAAATTATAAAAAATTATAAATCCTTCCGTTTTTTTATCATAAAAAATCAAAATATCACTAATTTTATGTAAGATTTAACGGTCAAAAAACGATGAAAAAATATTTGAGAAGTACCCAAGATTGAGTGGCAGCAGGCACCCCGTCTTTTAGCAAGGCTTGGGATTGCTTGTTTATCTTGCAATTTTTTATTGGAAACCAGATTTACCAATAGACAAAGCATTCTTTCGGTCGGTTAATATTTGGATCCAAGTTTTTGGTTTGGCCGTTGATATATTATTGCTCAGAGCCTGTTACTAAAATACTTGAAAACTCCATAGGAAAAAGAACTTACTCTGTTCATAAACAGAGGTTGCTAGTTACAGAAGAGAATATTAGAGTAACTAATATCAGTTGATTAGTAGTCTCTATTATGAGTTTGTTATGAGCAAGGTTCTGAAATCTAGACCGGTCACTGGATCGATCGGGGTACTGGGTCAAGGGTCAGTGGGTCAGACCGGAGTCAAACAGGAGCTAATCCGAGGTCAAATCGGTGAGAAATTAAATATTTTAGATTTATTAATATGGAATTCTAAAACAAAATATAAAAAAATTGATTTTTAAAAAAATAAAAAATAAAAAAAAGCTGAACCGGACCAGACCAGTTTACCGGTTGGTTCCCGATTTGGTCTAGGTTTAAAAACCTGGGTTAAGAGTTAATTCCATGATCTAGTTGAGTAAAGTGAACACGTCATCACTCTCGTTAGTCTAAGCCTCTAGCTATAACAATAAGTATAGGCATCTTGAATCATCCACTCTTCTAAGTGATTCATAGAGGCGGGTCTAACTTACGATGTTGTGTATGGAGGCTTTATGGTTTTATGTAGTTCTTTTCTAGTTTATTGACCTATTTTCTCCAAATAATATGTACTTTTACTTTTGTATCATATTACTTTAATGTGAAATCTATAAAATCAAATACCCATCTCTACATTGAATCACGTTAGTGTTGTCCGTGCAGTGCAAGGAAGAATTCGCTTCATATTTTTTGGTCCATTTTGAGTGTAGTGGCATTTTGATTTTTTTTTTTTTTTTTTTGTAAAGGATGTCAACCTTCTGCTTCAATCTCTCCATTCATCACTCTTTTAACAAAACTAATGTTCTATTAAGTCCCAATTCCCTGACTTTACTATACCAATCTTAGTTGTATAAACATTTTCATTTTATGTATAATTGATCTTTATATTAAAAAAAAAGGAAATCCAATTCAATAGTAATTAATAAGACTTTTCAGTCCTCAATATCACAGCTTATACCTTTATGGATTATAAAGTTGATGTGATTACTTCATTTTATAATATTTGTCAAAAGTAGTATAATATCCATATCATCACTCAATGAAGTATCTGAAAACTGACATATTAATAATGCCAACTTAATAATTCAGGTAAAATACAGAGCGCTCATAAAAAAATACGACTCATGCATCTCATCAAAAACATCAACTATGTCATCTGGATTAAATTCAAATGATTAAAACATAAAATTCACATTTTATGATCTTCATTTGTCTCCCTTATTGATCAAGCTGCCCATATTTAGATATGCCATTCCAGAGGATTAACTTCACCTGAAATTTAAGACAATAAAAACAATTACATAGTTAATACCGTTGAAAATTACTTAGTAACAACGAGGATAATTATTAATTAAAAAGCCTTCAAAGAAAATCAGAAACCTGGACCAATAATGAAGGGCCAATAGTGATAAGAAACATCCCTAAAACATATACACACACAACACACGGAGAGGGTCGAGAGGCAAAAAAAAAAAAAAATCTATTAATTTGTCTCTCCATTCAATGTCTCTACTATTGGATCAAGTTTTAATGCTTGAGATTTTATGTTATATTTATTGTTATATTAATATTTTTATATAGTATTAAATCCCTATCATTAAAATTTGATCCAATGATAGAGATATTTAATAGAGAGGAAATAGAGAAAAGAATCAATGAAAACATTCATCTTTGGTTTAAGGTTTAAAGGGGTTATATATAGCTTTTCTCTGCATGAAGGTTCAATCCGTGCGAGCACACACAAACATGCTTACATACAACAATGGGAGCCAGTTAAAGAAGTAATATGTGAACAGATATTTAATTATAAAATGAAAGAAAAGTTTCTGAAAATACATCGTCACAATCTCTTTAAATAATGCATAAATAATTTGAAATTCTTGAACTATAAATACAATTTTAAGGCAAAAGAGATATAAATAGAATGTTACCAAGTTAAGCTCCAATATGTGCGTTTATATCTTAGCTTAAAGGGTATACCATATATTAAATATGGTTATGCCATAAACTTCAAGGCAAAAATATTCTTCACCGTCTCTCTCATGCACACACGTGAGCATAAATATATCATAAGCAAAACATACGCTGACAAAAAAAAAGCCAATACACAAGATAAAATCAAGCAAGGTTATAAAATAACACCAGAAAAATGAAGCAATGTATGTTCACAATTAGAGCTAGGAATCAGAGCCGGACCTTTTAGGCAGGGGATAAAAAAAAATGCTATTTTTCAAAGCGTGGCCTGAAAGCATAAAGGTAAGGGCCGGCCTACAGGATCTGAAATCCTTTTCACAAGATTTAACAATTTTTACTTTTTTTCAGTTTTTTTAAAAATTACAACAATGAAATTCATATTTTAACACACAAATGTTGTCAAAATTAGAATGTAAATAGTATGCATCATACAACAAACAAACACAGTCATTAAGATATAATCAAAGGTAAATTATTGTCTACATACCATAATTACAAATAATTAATGAGAAGACTTAAAAAAATTAAAAGTACTTCTTATAAATATGTCTTAAAAAGTGTAGGTAGTCAATTAAATAAACAACACAAGATATAAATAAAACAATCATCAGAAAATAAGTCAAAAAATACAAAATTGGTAGGAATGCTTATGAAGTAAGAAATATCTTTTATAAGTTTTTAATTTTTAGGATTATTAATACAAGATATTCTTATAAAAATTAATTCTAAAAAAGATAATAACAACTAAATATTTGCAACATCATTAATAAAATATAAAAAATCAATAATATTATTATCATATAAATAATTTTAAAAAATAAAAAATATATATGGGCCCACGGGCTGGCCGTTTTAGGCCATTGGCCCTAAAGGATTAGACCTTTTAGATCCGGTTTCACTTTTGAGGCAAAAATCTTAGACCTGGTCTTTATAAATTCAGGGCCTAAACAGGCCGGCTTGATAGACTCAGCCGTTTTCCGACTCTATTCACAGTTCATACAAATGTTTACCTCATTTGATAGACAGTGTGCGTGGTTACAACAAAGCCCATTCCCTAACGGCTCCAACGTAGAACTATGAACCATTGTCCTTCATGCCTTTGATAATCAACATATATTTGGGGAAAGATGCTGCAGAGAATGAAGGCCACACAATTCCAGTATCTGATCCCCACTGCTTCTAAAAGAAAAGTGGCCAAATAATAATTCCTACGCCAAATACCAATCCGAATACCAAACCTATGATAAACTCATAATCAATTCCGTGGTTATTTGCATATGTTGGTGGTGGTGGCATTAGCTTTTGTGTTCCATTGTTTGGACCTTGGGTCAAAGGTGGCCCATAAAGACCTTCATTGCCTTGGAAGGAAGATGCATCCAATGATTGAAGTTGAAGATGTGCACCTACAGGGATCCTTCCCACCAAATGATTATAGGACAAGTTCAGAAATGAAAGGGAAGGCAAATTTGCTAGCTCTGCTGGAATCTCTCCTGTCAAAGAGTTGTTTGACAGATCAAAGTACTTAAGTTGTTGCAGTTTCCTTATGGATGGTGGAATGTGGCCTGAGAGATTATTATTTGACAGGTTGAGATCTAAGAGTGCTCTAAAATCCATTATGATCTCTTCTAGTATTGGCCCTTCAATGTGGTTGCAAGATGCCAACAACAAATAACTCATCTTAGGAAAGGAATAGGGGTGGGCATTTTTAGCACTTACATCAATTGACAGGTTATTGTTTGAAAGATCCAATCCAGTTAAATTGTCAAGTCTTCTAAACATATCTAGTTGTATTGTGCCACTGAACTTGTTCGAAGACAATATGAGGTACTCAAGCCCTCTAAGATGAAAAATAAATTGAGGAATAGGCCCTTATAAAGAGTTACTACTCAAATCAAGTCTTCGTATCATGGAGGAAGAGACATTTGAAATTGCATCAAACTCTTGAAAATGGTTGTTGGAAAGACCTATGTATGGTAGCAATGGAAGAGAAAACAAAGACATAGGAACGCTCCCATTCAGGGAATTGTCCAGCAAACTGATGGAGACTAGCTTTACAAGGCCTTTGAAATGTGCTGATGATATTCCACCACTTAATTTATTATAAGATAGATCTATCTAAATAAGCTTCTTGGCCATATCAAATGGCGGAATGGAACCTATGAAGGAGTTAAATTTTAAGTCCAAGTAAGTAAGCTCGGTAAGATTTGACATTGAATCCGGCAGTGTTCCATTAAATTGGCATTTATGTATATCTAACCAAGACAGCCGCCGTAAGTTGCTTATGGAACATGGTAATGCTCCTGAGAAATTTGTATAACTTAGAATCAGTGTTTGGAGAAAACCAACCTGTGGGAAGTTTGGTGGAGAATATTGAAAACCATCGTTGTATGATAGATCAAGAGAAGTGAGTGTCTGTACTTGGAAGTTGGAAGATCTTATCTGGAAAACTACCATGCAAATTACAAGATCTGAGATCCAGTTGGGTTAGATTTGAGAATTTAGCAAAGAAATCTGGCACTGGAGCTGACAAACGGTTGTGATACAAATGAATTATGGAGAAAGCATCTACCTATACTGCTTCCAAGTCGTACGTGGTGAAAGCATCTGGCTTTCTGCCAGAATCACTGTCTATTTATTCAAGTCGTTGATAACCGCCATATTCGAACCTTTATGGTGAAGTTTTTGTTCTACTGCAACATGGAAACTTTTTTTTTTGGTCCTTTTTAGCAACGCTTGGGATCGCTTGTTTATCTTGCAAGTTTTTATTGGAAACCAGATTTACCAATCAACAAAGCATTCTTTCGCTCTGTTAATATTTGGATCCAAGTTTTTGGTTTGCCCGTGGATATATTATTGCTCAGAGCCTGTTGCTAAAATACTTGGGAACTCCATAGGAAAAAGAACTTGCTCTGTTTCATAAACAGGGGTCGCTAGTTACAGAAGAGAGTATTAGAGTAACTAATATAAGTGGATTAGTAGTCTCTGTTATGAATTTGTTATAAGTTTGTTCCATGATCTGGTTGAGTAAAGTACACACCTCAGCACTCTCTCGTTAGCCTAAGCCTTCGACAATAACAACAAGTATAGGTATCTTGAATCATCCACTCTTCTAGGTGCTGGTTTGGGATAGTTTATTTTTATGCAATAAATATTTATAAATTATAATTTATGGTATACGAGATAAGTATATGAGAGGATTTTTATCTCGACTCACGTAATAAGTGCTTATTCTTAAAAAATAAGCTAATCCAAACATAAGCTAAGTGATTCATAGAGTCGTGTCTAGTTTATGATATTGTGTATGGAGGCGTTATGATTTTATATGGTCTAGTTTATTGACCTTTTTTCTTCAAATAATATGTACTTTTACTTGTTGTATCGTGTTACTTTAATGTGAAATTTCTTTTTCATAAAAAAAAATATCTCTAAAATCAAGGACATGTTTGATTCTGTTCTGGAAAACTGTTTTTTTTTGTTTTTAAAAATAAAAGGAAAAAAAAATCTGTTTGACAAATTGTTTTCTTCTAATTGCTTTTAAAAAAAAAAAACAGATATTTGTTTTTTAAAAACAAATAACCTGAAACAGCCCCAATGTGTTTTCTGTTTTTGTTTTTCCTATCTTTTTGTTCTAAAAAATCGTAGCCAACCCTGACACTTCTCTTCTCTTCGACTCGACGAAGCTTCACTCACTACCTCGCCGTCTTCCCTGCTTGCTCACCGTCCCCCGCTCGATGGTTGCCATCGTCAATCTCTCTTTCCTCTCTCCTTAGTCTTTAATCGGTGAGTCCGTTTTATTTTTGAGCAATTCTTGTTGATTCAGCTCTCTTTGCGTGATATGGCTGCTTATGGTTCTTTTTTGTGTGTGGATCCGTCTTCGCATCTTGTGACTCTCTTCTTGTGGTTATCTATTTTGAAATTATCCATGGGTAATCAAAAAGCCCCAAATGGTTCATGATTTGGCATATATCATTTACGCACCCACCAAAATTGGGCATATTCATCAGGCATTCTGAAGCTGTCAAACTCAAAAGTAATTAACTAACGAAGTTGAAAGTGATGTGCATATTCATTTAAAATACACCCCACTTTGCCTCTCTCTTGACTTGGAGCATAATATAATTACGGTATGGTAATTCAATAATGCAGTTCAATTCAAAATACTGATGACTGATGAGTTCTTTTTGGCTGCTTAAAGCCACTACCTTGAAAGTTTCACATTCAAAGTTTAGTATAGCATTAAGGTACTTGGTAGCTAAAGCGGATGTCACTAATTGCTAATTAGTTGTAACCTATCTGTTGTTGTTATTTATAGCCTAGTGAGCAGGATACTTATGCAGGCTGCTTATAGGTGCCTTGAGGAGAAATATGGAGTGAAATAGGAGGACACTATACTGTATGGTCAGTCAGTAGGAAGTGGGCCTGTTCTGGATTGTGATTCTAGTGACAAAATTGTGAGCATGTTTTGTTCAGTTTTCTCCTTTTATGCTTGTTTTTTCATTGAGAGAAGAAGGTTCAGTTCAGTTAAATTGGCTTTGGACTTGCTAGTATTGATATAATGAGATGTATTCTTGTCCAAGTCTCTATGCATATGATGGCTCTATAGGCTAGATTAATTTTGGGCTTAGTGTCTTTATTGAAATACTGATTCCTCCTATTGTGTTCTCATAAGAGGCACAGAGTGTGGTGCTCCCTTTCTGATATGAATTTGTAATAATTGTAATGGTGAATCCCTAATTTTAGAATGCTAGGTTAATTAGTTAGGGGAAGAGCAATGTTAAGTGAGAGTGGCATTAGCTATTTTAGAATAGCACTAGCCAAACACACCCTAATTGTATTCCCTAGCTAATTAAATAGGAATTAAGATTAGTAAGTGCAGATCTGCCCCTGAATCCCTCGGCTCTATATATATGAGCTATTGTCACTATTATTTGTTGTTGTTGACTCAGATAATGAAATACACGATTCAGCAGCCACGTGTCTCTTTCCCTCTCAGAATCTCTGTTCTTCTCTCCTCTGTTTTCTCTCTTCTGTCGACTATTCTGTTTCTTTTCATCTAATCCATCTCTCCCTCTCCTTCTACCTATTTCACTTCGATTCTGGGTAATAATTCCAGAATCTTAACAGTGGTATCAGAGAATTCATTCCTCTGCCAACTCGCCGACGCTGCATGGTGGAAACAAGAAATCAAGAACAAGCAAGAATGACCGACGAGCGTCTCCAGGCAATAGAAAGACAGCTTCAGACAATGGCAACTAGCCTTCAAGACTTGGTGGCAGGAGTTAACGCTAGTATGACAAATTTACGCCGGGAGATTCAAGAAAATGCCGCAACCATTCACAGAAATAATGATCGACACCTTCAGTTGTGGAACCTGCAACAGCAACGGTCGGTGGCAGAATTTAATCATGTCTTCGATTCTCTTTCAGCCAACCTCGATGTGCCAGAAGATTACATGGTCGATGCCTACCTTTATGGCTTGAAGGAGGAAATTGCCGAGCCTATCAAGCTGTTCAACCCCCGTACCATGCATGAGGCCAAGATTCTAGCCCGAATGCAAGAAATCATAATTGAAATACAAACAGAGAAGGCAAGAAAAGAATTGAAAGATCAAGAAAAAGGTGGGTCTTGTTCGACCAACACCCAAGAAGGCCCAGTTGACCACATAGCACCTAACGAGGTTCAAGAAGATGACGAAGGCCTTGAAGCCTTTGATCTTGTGCAAGAATCCGAGAGCCATGTTGAAGCTCAAGTCACGCGATTTGCGACGGAGCAGAATGACGATACGAAGTCGAGTGCGATGGAGTCTGGAATAGAAATGCGCAGAGAGGCAAAAATGATGTCAAATTCTTCTGGGCTTCCAACATGTGGGTTTGCAACTGATTTCCGAAACCCAGAAACATGGAAGAATGTGAATCGCTCATCTCGAGGTCATGGGTCTCCGAGTGTCGATTTCGTTGGTGTCTCATCCCCTGTTTTGCCTCGTCCTTCTTCGCAGTCTCTGTTCGTTTTTATTTCTCCGGTTCATGAACTCTCACAAGTCGAGAGGGATAGTTGTGCTTCAAAGAAAAATATGTTTGAAGGAGCTGAATGGCAAGATTTAGGGTGTACGTGGCTGGGTTTGGTTCAGGTTGAAAAGTCTAACCTCCAGCTGTCCTCCATTTTCTCCAAGGGTCAGAAGTTTTTTGTTGGGGTACAGCTAGCTTGCAATTTCTCTCAGTGGAAGAAGTACTTTGATGGTCCACTGAGTTGGTTAATGTCAGATAAGTATTTGGGCTTTTCCTTTGAAGAAAATAGCCCAAGTTTGTTGCTGCAATTGGGTCTTAAAAGGTCTAAATATACAAGTGACAGGCTGCTGCAAAATTCGCACTCCTTTCTTCAATGTTCTCCTACGCACAGTTTGCTGCAAACTTGGTTCAGAGGAGAGCTGATTCGAATGCTATTTGGGTCTGGATTGGATTTATTGCTTCTATTTGTTCCAGCATCAAACAAGTGCATTGTACTTGTGAGAAGCAGCATTCAAGTAGCAGCATTAAATACAGAGCATTCTACACTGTCCAGAAGTTTTTCAGAATTTTGAAGTCTTTGTTTTTGTTGATTCCAGATTTGTCTTTGGTTGTCAACCATCCTTGAGGGTAAGGATGTCTAAATGGGGGGTATTGATATGAATTTGTAATAATTGTAATGGTGAATCCCTAATTTTAGAATGTTAGGTTAATTAGTTAGGGGAAGAGCAATGTTAAGTGAGAGTGGCATTAGCTATTTTAGAATAGCACTAGCCAAACACACCCTAATTGTATTCCCTAGCTAATTAAATAGGAATTAGGATTAGTAAGTGCAGATCTGCCCCTGAATCCCTCGGCTCTATATATATGAGCTATTGTCACTTTTATTTGTTGTTGTTGACTCAGATAATGAAATACACGATTCAGCAGCCACGTGTCTCTTCCCCTCTCAGAATCTCTGTTCTTCTCTCCTCTGTTTTCTCTCTTCTGTCGACTATTCTATTTCTTTTCATCTAATCCATCTCTCCCTCTCCTTCTACCTATTTCACTTCGATTCTGGGCAATAATTCCAGAATCTTAACACTTTCATATAGAGAGGCATATAGGCTGTAGTTCCAAGCCTTTGCAGAAAGTGGACTATGGTATCTTGGGTATCAAGTGGGGAATTTTTACTTATTTTGCCTGTAATAATTTCTTAACTCTAGAATGGCTTAGGAATAACTAAAAGCGCAGTGACGTATGAACAACAATCCAAGTTGTTTGATCTTTGTTTTTTTTTTTGGGCTGCAAGTCACCCCACATCCCCCACACCGCACATTATTGTCTAGAGCCAAAATGAATCAATAAATTTTGATGCGTAATATCTATCAAAGAGTATATTTGTAGATTGTGGTGTCTCCTCTCTGTCCTCCCTCTGAACTAAATCACAAACACCTTATATATCTATTATTTCACTGCATTAATTATGAGCCAATCATATTCACCATTTACCAGAGCTCTAAAAAAACTGTATATGTCGTTTTTATTCACCATTGCAAAGCAGAGTTTTCTATGGATTTGGTTGGGATGCTGAAACAAATACAGTCACTGCTAATGAGGAGGTTTGGAATAACCATATTGTGGTATGTAATCATATGATTTATTTGATTAGATAGTTTGGGTTCTTTCATTTCTAAATTTATGAGATTGAAATGCATATTTTGTAGGCACATCCTGAGGCTTCACAATTCAAAAAGCATGGGCTAGAATATTACAAAATGCTGGGCATAATATTTAACAGAAGCACTGCAATAGGGGTACTTCATCATGCATCTACGTAAGATCCACCAAATTCTGATGATGAGGTTCGACTTGATTATGAATATCTCAATTTTGGAGTTCATGTAAACCTTGACAAGGATGAAGACAATGTTGCTTAGGACATAGTTGAGAGAGTTACACACAGTGGAAAGCGGAGTCTTGAATTCTTTGATCGAATGAAAAAGAAAGAACCTAGGTCTATGCAAATAGGGGAAGCTATTCAAGCATTTGTTGAGACATCTAAGGCAAGGGCAGAAGCTCAATTTGCTAAGGCCGAGAGCGAATCTAGTGTTGGAAGCCCAGCATCCAATAGTTATTCCGTTTCTGCATGTGTTACTATTGTAAATAAGATGGATCTCTCTGACAATATTTATGTCAAGGCAATAAAACAATTTAAGGAACCAATCAATAGGGAGCTGTTTATGGCAGTGCCTTTAAAAAGGAAGAGGGCTTGACTAGAAAGCTTATAGACATACAGACATACTTGTAGCTTTCATGTTAGATTTTATGTTACCATGAACTATGCTTTGTTTTATGTTTCGTATTTTATTTAAATTTTAACACGTTAATTTTGTTAATAGTAGATCATTTTTGTGTTATTTATTGATGATTTTATTTGATTTTTTTATTAAACTAGTTTATTAATACAATAACATATTATATAATTTTAAAAAATAATGTTAATATCTATTATATAAAAGAACCAAATAAATAAATAATTTTTTTTTTAATTTTTAAAACTTGTTTTAAGAAACAATTATATAAGTAAGAATTTTTTTTAAAACTTGTTTTAAAAAACAATCATCCAAACAAGTTTTTTTGTTTCAAAAACAATTTTTTAAAACAATTTTTTAGAACAAAAAACAGATAATAGAATCAAATCCTAAATACCCATCTTTACATTGAACCACACGTTAGTGTTGTCACGTGCAGTGCAAAGAAGAATTTGCTTCATATTTTTTGGTCCATTTTGAGTGTAGTGGCATTTTGATTTTGATTTTTTTTTTTTTTTGGTAAAGGATGTCAACCTTCTGCTTCAATCTTTCTCCATTCATCACTCTTCTTAATGTTCTATTAATTCCCAATTTCCCTGACTTTACTATACCAATCTTAGTTGTATAAACATTTTCATTTTATGTATAATTGACCTTTATATTATAAAAAAAGAAATCCAATTCAATGGTAATTAATAAGATTTTTCAGTCCTCAATATCACACACTACTACAAAAAAGCAAATCTGTGGCGCTTAAAATTGCATTAGTTGTGGCGCTTGCGAAATGCCACCTATCTGGACGCCATTAAAAGAAGCTGTGGCGCTTGGAAGCGCCACAGATTTTTAAATTATTTTTTTTTAAAAATAACCTCCTGTGGCGCCTGGCCGGCCAGGCGCCACAGGAGGGTTGGACCTCCTGTGGCGCCTGCCTGGTCAGGCACCACAGTAGGGGTTTTTTTTTTAATTTTTCGTGCTGGTTTTTTTTTAGCATATTTTTTCCTCATATTTTTTGGGTTCTTCGTATTGGTTTTTTTTAGCATATTTTTTTCTCATATATATCTCCCATGCATATATAACTAGTCTGCAAGGTTTAATAAGAACAATAATATATAACTTTAAAATGATACCAACAAATGATTGATTGGCTAAAGTAGTAATGAAAATTGTTATACAATATAATATACTGTAAACCTAGCTAAATGTAATATAATACAACAAATTCAACTTCAACAAACATGCGTGACACAACAATTGGCAATTAGAAACAACACAAAATAGACCAGCTAGTGAATTTAATAGTATATATAGCTACCTAGGGATTTGCCTAAACACATATTCACACCATTCCTCGATCACTTCATTAACCTGATGGTCTGTCAAAGCGTCACAGCGTTGATCTTCATAATACTACAGATATATACAATCAGACACAAGTTAGAACGAATTAAAATCAGTAAAACATAATTGTCAGGCACTAATTCAATTTCATTACAACACAATATGAAGTACAACTAAATGACTTACTTTTTGAGGAATAAATGGTTGATCATGCATAATAACATCCTTCATAAATTTCATGATATAGTACCCACAATCATTGTCATTAGGTTGGAAAGGGCACTGCAAAAATATAATGCAATATTTTACTCTGTTCATGAATAAAAAGTGTTTACTAACAAAGTCTAAGTAAAGTCAAATATCTACAAAATAGCACTAACACAAATATATATTAAATACGTGAAATAATATTAAATAAATGATTTTGATTTTTGGAAAACAAATAATTTGAAAAAGTTTTAAAAGAAATAGCAGTATTATTAAAAGTTAATTTGATTATTTAATTTCAAGTCACTTGTATATTAATTACTGTCATTCAAATTTATGGTTACATATAACATATAAATTCAATTCTTTCATTGTTCTTGTAACTTGTTGCATTAATTTCTTAGAACTAGTGAGAGCTAAAACATAGTACACACGCCTACAATGGGGATCGGATAAGTCTCTAGTAATGGGAATATATATGTACACACACGCCTACAATACACACACGCCTACAAACAACAAACACATTTGTATATTATATATATATATATATATATAGGTGTTGTACATGTAAAGAGCAAACAAACAAAACTAGAGATGGTCCCACAGAAAAACATAAATCTGCCGACAGAGAGAGAGAGCGCATGGGCATTGTCTTCTCCTCAATAATTTTAGTTACATTCTATATTTTTTTCCTGTGTTGATCGGATGAAATTACATACTATGTACATGTCTATTTCTAAATTGGTTTATGTACTAGTATAATAACACCATCCATGAAGAAGATGACTATATATGATATATAAATATACAAGCATGCGTGTCATAACAGGGAAAAAAAAACCATAGCAAGCATGCCATAAAAAAAACAGCAGAACAATCTGAAAAAAAAAATTAATAAAAACAAAACGCAACTTTAACTTACAGGTTGATCAGTGCAGTGGAGTGGGGGACCACGTAATTGCCGTTGGTGACGCAATCTTCACTGAGGGAAGGAAGAAATTTGAGCTACCAAATGGAGTGGGAACCAAAAACTTGTAGATAATACAAAGAAAAGGGAATAATAGGGACAGGAGTGGGGTTGGCAGTTGGGATAAAACAAAGACGTGTGCTCGTGTGAGTGTCGTTTTAAGAAGTGAAGATAAGAAAATGGAAGGAGGGGGAGAGCACGCACAGATACATGAAAGTGAAAATGAGAGAGGGAATGATTAAAGATAGTGAAAAAGGTAAAGAAAGAGAAGGGGGGGTGGCACGCGGGAAATGAAAGTGATTGGGGGGAGGGAGGCGGGAAACAATATAGGATAAGGGGGTGGGGCGGGGTGGGTTCTGATTGGTGGGGAAGGGATAGAAAATCCAAATTTTTTTTTAAAAGGGTCAGGGATGGCGCCTGACTAGGCAGGCGACACCCCTGACTAAAATTTTTTTTTTTAAAAAAAGGGTCAGGGGCGGCGCCTGACCGGTCAGGGGTGGTGCCTGACCGGGCAGGCGCCACCCCTGACAAATTTTTCTTTTTTTTAAAAAAAAGGGTCAGGGGTGGCGCCTGCCTGGTCAGGCGCCACACCTGACCCAGAAGCTAGTGTGGCGCCTGGCGTGTCAGGCGCCACAGCTGGTACTAGCAAGTCAAGTGTGGCGCCTGCCTGGCCAGGCGCCACACTTAACCATACCAGCTGTGGCACCTACCCTTTCAGGCGCCACAGCTGGTAAAACAAAAAACAAAAATAAATAAATAAATAAATAAATGAGCAGCTGTGGCACTTCATTAAGGAAGGGCCACCTTTCAACCTTTTTGTAGTAGTGACAGCTTATACCTTTATGAATCTATAAAGTTGATGCTGAAATATGATTGGTTCATTTTAGAATATTTGTCAAAGGTAGTACAATATCAATATCATCACTCAATAAAGTATCAGAAAACTGATATATCAATAATGTTAACTTAATAATTCAGGTACAATACAGAGTACTCATAAAAAAATACGGCTTGTGCATCTCATCAAAAGCATCAAATATGTCATCTATATTAAATTCAAATGATTACAACATAAAATTCACATTTCATGATCTTCGGTTGTCTCCCTTATTGATCAAGCTGCCAATATTTAGATATGCCACTCCACAGAATTAACTTCATCTGAAATTTACGATAATAAAAACAATTACATAGTTAATACCATTGAAAATTACTTAGTAACAACGATGATAATTATTAATAAAAAAGCCTTCAAAGAAAATAAGAGACCCTGGACCAATAATGAAGGGCCAATAATGCTAAGAAACATCCCTAACACACACATACACACACACACTGAGAGGGTTTAGAGGGGTTATATATGGCTTTTCTCTACATGAAGGTTCAATTCTTGCGATCGCACACCAACATGCTTACATATAACAATGGGAGTCAGCCAAAGAAGTAATGCGTGAACAGATATTTAATTATAAAATAAAAGAAATTTTCTGAAAATACATCCTCACAACTTTCTCTTTAAATAATGGATACATAATTCGAAATTCTTGAACTATAAATACAATTTAAAGGCAAAAAAGATATAAATAGAATGTTACCAAGTTAAGTTCCAATATGTGCGTTTATATCTTAGCTTAAAGCGTATACCATATATTAAATATATTATGTTCTTGTGAGATGTTCAAAATTTTAACACGACTTCATTTGCATAAAACTCAAAATTATATGATATCATCCCGTCATTACGTATAGTCATTTAAACGGATTAGTTAGGAATTAAAAAAAAAAGACTAGAATAAAAAAGGGGGCATTTAAATGAAAAATGTGACTTAATAGATACTTATATGGTTGGATAAATAGGTGTATATATGTGTGTGCAATTTTAAAAATTAAAGGAGTGTTTATGTTACACAACTTCTCTTATTAAAAAGGGCAGACGGTAATAACAAATGGAGACTATATAGTCTATAAATGGGATCGAATATGTGATATTTTATTTAGAGGGACTACTATACCGTTAAGTTATAATAAGTTTATTGGCTGTTATGCAATTTTTTTAAAAAAATGTTGGGAAAGAATCCTATAAGTTCTTAAGATAGATGAGAAATTTGTGTAATTAAGATGAAATATAGAATATGTCAGTGTACTTGCCTTGAAAAATCAATTCTTGCAATTAACCAAGGCTCTATAAAGTTGTTGAGAATTGATCACGATTAGCAAAAATATTCTTCACCGTCTCTCTCATGCACACACGTGGGCATAAATATATCATAAGCAAAACATACACTGACAAAAAAAAAAAAAAAAGGCCACCACACAAGATAAAATCAAGCAAGGTTATAAAATAACACCAGAAAAATGTAGCAATGTATGTTCACAATTAGAGTTAGGAATTAGAGTCGGACCTTTTGGGCTTGGAATAAGAAAAATTGCTGTTTTTTAAAACGCGGCATGAAAACATAAGGGTCAGGGTCGGCCCACAGGGCCTGAAATCATTTTCACAAGATTTAATAATTTTTACTTTTTTTCAGTTTTTTTTAAAATTACAACAATGAAATTCCTATTTTAACACACAATTGCTGATTTGCTGTAAAAAATTAGAATGTAAATGGTATACATCATATAACAAACAAACACAGTCATTAAGGCATAATCAGAGGTAAACTATTGTCTACATACCACAATTACAACTAATTAATGAGAAGACTTAATAAAATTAAAAGTACTTATAAATATGTCTTAAAAAGTGTAAGTAGTCAATAAAATAAACAACACAAGATATAAATAAAACAATCATCAGAAAATAAGTAAAAAAATACAAAATTGGTAGGAGTACTTATGAAATAAGAAATATCTTTTATAAGTTTTAAATTTTTAGGATTATTAATACAAGATATTCTTATAAAACTTAATTCTAAAAAAGATAAAAACAACAAAATATTTGCAACATCATTAACAAAATATAAAAAATCAAAAATATTATTATCATATAAATAATTTTAAAAATTAAAAATATATACAGGCCCACCACCCTGCCCTTTTAGGCCATCGGCCCTATAGAACTAGACCTTTTTGGCCCGCTTTCATTTTTTAGACAAAAATCTTAAGCCCAACCATTATAAATTCAGGGCCAAAACGGATCAGCCCAACAGTCTCAGCCCGTTTTTCCGACTCTATTCACAGTTCATACAAATTAAGGTTTACCTCATTTGATAGACAGTGTGCGTGGTTACAACAAAGCCCAATCCCTAACGGCTCCAACGTAGAACTGTGAACCATTGTCCTTCATGCCTTTGATAGTCAACATATATTTGGGGAAAGATGCTATAGAGAATGAAGGCCACACAATTCCAGTATCTGATCCTCCACTACTTCCAAAAGAAAAGTGGCCAAATAATAATTCCTACGCCAAATACCACTCCGAATACCAAACCTGTGATAAACTCATGATCAATCCCGTGGTTATTTGCAGATGTTGGTGGTGGTGGCATTAGCTTTTGTGTTCCATTGTTTGGGCCTTGGGTCAAAGGTGGCCCATAAGGACCTTCATTGCCTTGGAAGGAAGATGCATCCAATGATTGAAGTTGAAGATGTGCACCTACAGGGATCCTTCCCACCAAATGATTATAGGACGAGTTCACAAATGAAAGGGAAGGCAAATTTGCTAGCTCTGTTAGAATCTCTCCTGTCAAAGAATTGTTTGACAGATCCAAGTACTTAAGCTGTTGCAGTTTCCTTATGGATGGTGGAATGTGGCGTGACAGATTATTATTTGACAGGTCAAGATAGTAGAGTGTTCTGAAATCCATTATGATCTCTTCTAGTATTGGCCCTTCAATGTGGTTACAAGATGTCAAGATCAAAAAACCCATCCTGGGCAAGAAAGAAGGGTGAGCGTTTTTAGCATTCACATCAATTGACAGGTTATTGTTTGAAAGAGTTACTCCTCAAATCAAGTATTCGTAACAAGGAGGAAGAGACATTTGAAATTGCATCAAACTCTTGAAAATGGTTGTTGGAAAGACCTATGTGTTTTAGCAATGGAAGAGAAAATAAAGACATAGAAATGCTCCCATTCAGGGAATTGTTCCGCAAACAGAAGAAGACTAGCTTTACAAGGCCTTTGAAATGTGCTGATGATATTCCACCACTTAATTTATTATAAGATAGATGTATCTCAGTAAGCTTCTTGGCCATACCAAATGGTGGAATTGGACCTGACAAGGAGTTATATGCCAAGCCCAGGTAAGTAAGCTCAGTGAGATTTGACATGGAATTTGGCAGTGTTCCATTAAATTGGCATGAATATATTTCTAATTTAGATAGCCGCCGTAAGTTGCTTATGGAATCTGGTAATGCTCCTGAGAAATTTGTATAACTTAGAATCAATGTCTGGAGAGAACCGATCTGTGGGAAGTCTGGAGGGAACCTTGAAGACCTACGTTGAATGATAGATCAAGAGCAGTGAGTGCCTGTACTTGGAAGATCTTATCTGGAAAGCTACCATGCAAATTACAAGAATTGAGATACCGTTGGGTTAGATTTGAGAATTTAGCAAATAAATCTGGCACTGGAGCTGACAAAGGGTTGTGATACAAACGAATTATTAAGAGATTTTAAAGAATTTTGAGGGAGGAATCAATGGGACCTGATATGTTGCAATTTGACATGCTTAGAACCTGTGGATGATGGAGAGAAGACGACAAAGCAAGACCCCATTCATTTCCCTTGAGCGCTATATTAATGCCATCTAGATATAGTTCTCTAACTTCACTGAGGTTCTAAACAAGCTTCATCAAATTTGGATTCTCAAGTTTCAGAGCTGATTCTCCTAAATCATGAGGATATTCTCCAAAATCATAAAGAGATTCTCCTAAATCATAAGGAGTAGACAGATCAATAATGGCTAACCTTGTGAGCTGACCAATCTCCATTGGTATCTGGCCCACAAAACCAGCATTAGACAAATTAAGAGAAGTTAAGCTCTTCAAATCTTTGACGCTGGATGGAATCCCAGAACTGAAGTTATTGAAAGCCAAATTCAAATGCTTGAGATATTGGAGGCTGAACAGAGTACTGGAATTTTCTAGTCCTCCCGAGATTGATTCCTCACTGAGGTCTAGACCAGCAACATGTCCCTCCTCATCCAATCTTACGCCTCTCCAGTCACTGCAAGGGCTGCTTTCATTCCAGAACAACAATTTTCTGGAATCAATAGGGTTGAATTTGAGGGTTTTCTTCAATTAAAGTAACAAAAGTTTCTGGTCTTCAAGACAGTGGACAGAATTTCCAGAAACCAGAGAGACGTTGAGACAAAGACATGCCCAATAATGACAGAAAAAGAAGGGAAGCCATAAAGCTAATGATATATTCATTGGACGTTGGGGTATATGTCAGTGCACTTGACTTAAAAAATCAATTCTTGCAATTAACCAAGACTCTTTAAAGTAGTTTAGAATTGATCACGATTTGCAAAAATATTCTTCACCGTCTCTCTCATGCACACACGTGAGCATAAATATATTATAAACAAAACATACACTGACAAATAAAAGCCAACACACAAGATGAAATCAAGCAAGGTTATAAAATAACACCAGAAAAATGTAACAATGTATGTTCATACACAGGTTTACCTCATTTGATAGACAATACACCTGTGCGTGGTTAAAGCAAAGACCATTGCCTAACGGCTCCAATGTAGAACTGTGAACCATTGTCCTTCATGCCTTTGATAATCAACATATATTTGGGGAAAGATGCTACAGAGAATGAAGGCCACACAATTCCAGTATCTGATCCTCCACTGCTTCCAAAGGAAAAGTGGCCAAATAATAATTCCTACGCCAAATACCAATCCGAATACCAAACCTGTGATGAACTCATAAGCAATTCCGTGGTTATTTGCAGATGTTGTTGGTGGTGGCATTAGCTTTTGTGTTCCATTGTTTGGACCTTGGGTCAAAGGTGGCCCATAAAGACCTTCATTGCCTTGGAAGGAAGATGCATCCAATGATTGAAGTTGAAGATGTGCACCTACAAGGATCCTTCCCACCAAATGATTATAGGACAAGTTCACAAATGAAAGGGAAGGCAAATTTGCTAGCTCTGCAGGAATCTCTCCTGTCAAAGAGTTGTTTGACAGATCCAAGTACTCAAGCTGTTGCAATTTCGCTATGGATGATGGAATGTAGCCTGACAGATTATTATTTGACAGGTCGAGATCGTGGAGTGCTCTGAAATCCATTATCTCTTCTAGCATTGGCCCTTCAACGTGGATGCAAGATGCCAACTTCAAATAACCCATCTTGGGCAAGAAAGAGGGGTGAGCGTTTTTAGCATTCACATCAATTGACAGGTTATTGTTTGAAAGATCCAATAAAGTTAAATTGTCAAGTCTTCTAAACATATCTAGCCGTATTATGCCACTGAACTTGTTCGAAGACAACATGAGGTACTCAAGCCCTCTAAGATGAAAAATAAATTGAGGAATAGGCCCCTGTAAAGAGTTACTACTCAAATTAAGCATTCGTAACATGGAGGAAGAGGCATTTGAAATTGCATCAAACTCTTGAAAACGGTTGTTGGAAAGAATTATGTCTTGTAGCAACGGAAGCGAAAACAAAGACATAGGAACGCTCCCATTCAGGGAATTGCTCCACAAATTGATGGAGACTAGCTTTACAAGGCCTTTGAAATGTGCTGATGATATTCTACCACTTAATTTATTATAACATAGATTAATCTGAATAAGCTTCTTGGCCATATAAAATGGCGGAATGGGACCTGTGAAGGAGTTAAATGATAAGTCCAAGTAAGCAAGCTCGGTAAGATTTGACATTGAATCCGGCAGTATTCCATTAAATTGGCATCTATGTATATCTAACCAAGACAGCCGCTGTAAGTTGCTTATAGAACCTGGTAATGCTCCTGAGAAATTTGTATAACTTAGAATCAATGTTTGGAGAGAACTGACCTGTGGGAAGTCTGGTAGAGAACCTTGAAGACCAACGTTGTTTGATAGATCAAGAGAAGTGAGTGTCTCTACTTGAAAGATCTTATCTGGAAAACTACCATGCAAATTACAAGATCTGAGATCTAGTTGGGTTAGATTTGAGAATTTAGCAAATAAATCTGGCACTGGAGCTGACAAAGGGTTGTGATACAAATGAATTATGGAGAGATTTTGAAGAATTTTCAGGGAGGAATCAATGGGGCCTGATATGTTGCAATTTGGCATGCTTAGAACCTGTAGATGAGGTAGAGAAGACGACAAAGCAAAACCCCATTCATTTCCCTTGAGCGCTATATTAATGCCATCTAGATATAGTTCTCTAACTTCACTGAGGTTCTGAACAAGCTTCATCAGATTTGGATTCTCAAGTTTCAGAGCTGATTCTCCTAAATAATAAGGAGTAGACAGATCAAGAATGGCTAACCTCGTGAGCTGAGCGATCTCCATTGGTATCTGGCCAACAAAACCAGCATTTGACAAATCAAGAGAAGTTAAGCTCTTCAAAACTTTGATTCTGGATGGAATCATAGAATTGAAGTTATTGAAAGCCAAATTCAAATGCTTGAGATATTGGAGGCTGAACAGAGTACTGGAATTTTCTAGTCCTCCCGAGATTGATTCCTCGCTGAGGTCTAGACCGGCAACATGTCCCTCCTCATCCCATGTTACGCCTCTCCATTCACTGCAAGGGCTGCTTTCATTCCAGAACAACAATTTGCTGGAATCACTAGGGTTGAATTTGAGGGTTTTCTTCAATTGAAGTAACCAAAGTTTCTGGTCTTCAAGACAGTGGACAGAATTCCCAGAAACCAGAGTGACGTTGAGACAAAGACATGCCCAATAATGACAGAAAAAGAAGGGAAGCCATAAAGCTAATGATATTTTCATTGGACGTTGGGGTATACTGTGCTTAAGGCTCATACAACTGAAGACTGAAGCAGCGAAGAGACTAGTGGTGGATTCTGTGGGTTCAAGACCATGAACATGCGAATTCTGTGGCTTGAGCTTTCAGTGTCAAAGTAAATACGCATCGGAGCGCAGAAGAAAAATACTGGGAAGAAAAGGCACATATTCCGACCAGTAGACTAGTGAGTCAGTGTCAAAGTAAACTCAAAAAGTCCAAGTCGTGGTTGTTGGGAAATGAAGCTAATAAAGTTGGAAGAAAACGCGGAGAATATAATGTTGTCTCGGACTACTGACTGCTACATAAACATTCCACGCGTCTTCGAAATGCAATCATTGAGTGACTAACGACACTGCAAAGACCGTTGTGAACAGAAGGCAATAAATATAAGTGGATGCCTCTCTTCCTCGTCGAGTACCCCTTAGATGTCGTTTTCAATTGTCATGTTTAAAGGTAACCTTTTTTTCATCCGGTATTCTGATAGTAGCTATTCTCCCAACACTCGGGAGTAATGATAATTGTATCCTACTTGTAATAGACATCGTTGCACAATGAGCTTAAGATTCTGAGACAAATTGCAGCTTTATTAGGATGAAGGATTTTTTTTTTTTTTTAATGTAAAACTGAATTCATTCATGTATCAAAATTATTTACAAGATCAACATCCTCTAATCTCCCTCGTCATCCTCCATATATTATACAACATGTGGGGGTTGATCAAGGACTTTATTCACTCTTTATTATTTGCTATGGCCCGTTTATTTATGGAAATTTAAGTTAATGATTTTTTCCCTATCAGTTGCACGATGAGCGTAAGATTATGAGACAAATTGCAGTTTTTTTAGGATGAAGAGTTTAATTAAAAGACTTAATTGGTCTATTCACTCCAAGGTTCTGAAGAAGAAGTAATAATATATAACTATCCATATAATACTAACAGGTCAAGTTTAGCTAGAGGCAATTTTTCTAAACATGTTCTTTTTTATTTTTTATTTCACATTTCGGGCATTTAAACATAAGATTTCCTACTTAATGATGATACCCGTTCGCCAACCTTGCCTGTTAGCAAGAAAAAATAATTATGTGCTGGAATGTTGCGATTTTTTTAATTTTTTTGTTTTCTTTATTATTGCAGTGAATATTCATACCGGTTGTTAAATTTTTGTCAGGAATGTCATTTTCTTTGAACTATTTAGTAAATCTCTATCCTTTTGTAATTGCGTCTCTTACTAAAATTCCAACCCCACCTTGATATGAAGAGGAAAAAAAGGCATTTATATTTTGCTTTCTGTTCACTAAACCCAATATCATTAGTGATACATCTTTGTTACTTTGGTAGAAAAACGGGCAACTTGCTTGTTTTTCTTTTGGATCCATGATATTTTTTGTGATAACTAATTTTTGTAAGAGACAAATTCCAACCCAACCTTGATATAAAGAGGAAAAGAGGCATTTGTATTTGGGGATAGACACATAAATATCATTTGAATTTTCAAAACCCCAAAAAGACTGTTAGCACATGAAAATAACATAAAGGTGATGTAATAATAATCTGGAATTTTGAAGTTTGTGTGATTTTACCAAAATAACCCTAATATTTTAATTTTTTGAAAAAAAAGAAAATAAGCTCCCTTGCTGGAGCACTACTGCTGGCCAGCCGCTAGAGCTCTGGTGTCAGCGGCTTTTTTTTGGAGAGGGGATTAATTTTTTTTCCAAAAAAATGTGGAGCTAAGGGAGTGAAGGTGGAATTTGATACCTTGGTTACAAATTTTTTGGGAAAAAAAATAATCCCCTACCCAAGACAAAAAGCCACCGGTGGAGCTTCGATGCCCAGAGGGTGCCAATCAACTAGCAGTGGTGCTCCGGTAGAGCTAGGAATTAGGGCCGGTCCTTGACGGGCCAGGGCCTAAAAGGGCCGGCCCTAAAGGGTTCAAGGTCAGGAAAATTGCAGTTTTTCAAAACCCGGCCTGAGAGCATCAGGGCCGGGAAGTCCTTTTCACAATATTTAACTATTTTTCCTGCGTATTTTCTTTTAAAGAGATATACAAAGTTCTAATTTAACACATAAATGTTGTCAACATTAAAGTTTAAAACATGTCTCACGCAAGAAACAAACACAGTTACTAATGTTTAATCAAAAGTAAAATCATGCCCATAATAACTCAAATAAAGACCAAAGCATAAGAATGCAAGAAATTAAACACTCTAACCTCTACACAATATTAGTATGACGACTATCATTTTCATCTTCTTCACCACTATCATCAATTTTAAGGACATTTGATTGTGTTTCACTTTGTGTAGTAGGTTGTACTTGAGGAGTAAAAATATCAAGAATTTCTGGACAAGGGGCAGGGAGGGGGTAGGGGCAAAAAAAAAATTAAAAGGGCCTAACGGGCCGGCCCTCAGCCCTGTAGGGCCGAATACCTACAGGGCTAACCCTTTTAGGCCTGACTTCCTTTGGAGGCTTCAATTTAAAAGCCTGGTTCGAGACTTAATAGGGCTTAAACGGGCCGGCCCGACGGACTCGGCCCGATTTCCCAGCTCTATGCTCCGGTGAAGATGCTTCTTTACGTTTCTTTTTTTAATCAAAATATTAGGGGCATTTGATAAAAACACACAAAATTCAAAATTCTAGATTCCTACTACATCACCTTTATGTCATTTCAATATTTTAATAGATATTTTGAGTTTTGGAATTTCAAATGGTATTTATGTATATTTTTCCCTTTATATTTTGCCTTCTGTTCAGTAAACCAAATATCATTAGTGATACATCTTTATCACTTTGGTAAAAAAACGGGCAACTTGTTTGCTTTTATTTTTGGATGGATGATTTTTTTTGTCATAACTAATTTTCTTAATCTTTACAAATTAATTATTTAGTTCATGCTTATCAAAAAAAAATTATTTAGTTCATATATTTATAATAGAAGAAATACTTGACTTTGGTTCTTCTTATTTACTCACTCGGGCCAAAAGAAAACATTGCGTGCTCTTAATTCTGTAGAGACATGTTGTTAAGCTTATATCATTATTGTCCGATAGAAAGCTTTTAAGTTGAATATTACGTTAAGGTTCCAAAATAATAAATTTTATTAATTAAAATTCTGTTATAAAAAACCACAAGTAATAAATCTCATCCATGTAGAAAATGAAATAGCCTCCTAGGAAGAAGGCAGCAATGGCTTGCAGTTATTGGGGATTGGGAGGACTGTTGTTAGCTGCACAAGTAGGATAGTGAAGTGATTCAAGGAAGTCTGGCAATGCATTGAACATGCATTACTAAAGAGCTTGATATTAGAATATTTGATTAAATTGGGAATCAAAAGCCTTATTATTGAAAGCAAAATCCATAACATAAAAATCCAAACAAATCCCATAATCTCTTCATGTAAATAATTAAGTAGCACTCTACTAATGCAGCAATGAAGACCCCGGAGCCCCACTCAAGCAACTCTTTGCTGGTATCATCCTTGTGCACTATCACCTCAATAAAGCATAAGCTATCCTTTTTTGAACCTGTTGCTGTCTCAATTGCTTCTATCAGCTCCTCTTCACAAAATGCCTACAAATTAAATATGTTTTAATTAGTTATTATTAGACATATAAATATAATTAATTAGCCGTTTGCCATGTTACCAATGAAGGATTTCGACTTCAATTGTGCATCCACAATTGTTTATCAGGAAGATTATGGTTTTTTGCCCTTGCCTCAGCATTGTAGATACCTCTTGTGCAATAATTGATAAATGTATATTTTATAATCAAATAGGTATATATTTTATGATATAATTGATTAAATTTATTAATATTTTATACCTATTTAATAATCACCTATATATTTTCTATCTTTTAATTAAGTTCAGGATAAAAAGAAATCTTGATATAAAATCTATCAATATCCTCTTTTTATTTTACAGGAAATATGAGGATATTGAGCAAGGGAAAAAATTAGAAGAGAATATATATATATATAAATATATATATATAAAGGAGCCGTACATGGTGAAGAAAATGAAAATGAAAATAATGATAATGTGTATATATATATATATAAGTATATATTCATATATATCACACAAGACTTCATATTGGAGACGCATGAGCTGGCAAGTGAAAGTATATATTTATATAGGAAGATATTCATTGAGGAAGAGAATTAGATAAAGATTTAAAAAAAAACAGATTTTGGATCAAAGGCGCAGAAGAGATTCAGATGGCCAACACGTATCTAGTTAAGGCATGTTTGGGAGAGCTTATTTTGAGAAAATAAGCCCAATTTATGCAAGCCGAGAAAAAACTCCTCTCACATACTTACCTCGTATACCGTGAATCACGAATTATAAGCACTTATTGCCCAAAAATAAGCTCTTCCAAACGAGCACTTAATCTGTTGATGATAAAAACGCGTAGCTGCACGTAAACGCAGGCGGTACATCTATAAAAGGGGTTAGAGGGTAGCTATCGGGAGAACACAAAAAAGGCAGAACAAGGAGCAGAAATCCAGCGGAGAATAAGAAGAATAGAGGGAGTCTTTCATAGATTTATTCTATCTATTATTCTCTTTTTCTTTATTCTTTAAATCTGAATTTTTTTATTTCATTATGGATTTTATTTTAGCCATGAGTGGCTAATTTTCTTTTTAGATTTAGGGAAACTATAAACTCACTAGTGAACTAAATTTTATTTCTATGATTATTTAGTTATGATTTATGTTAATTTTGGTTACTTAATCTTGCTTTATTATGTCCGTTTGATGATTGACCACCATTAGATATGAATTTACGTATTAGGATTTACCTTGATGAAGGGAATTTTAATTAGGCTCTGAGATTAAGTAATATGGGATTAAATTACGATTTAATTTGCGATTATGATAGACATATACCTAATAACCCCATATAATTGTTGAAGAGTGTGTTTGAATTATCTTGCCTCTTGAGTAATTTGGTTAGACATAACAATTATACTTAAAAGAGGGTTGTGAGTGAACCGACAGGTACTTGTAACTATTTATACTCGAGATTAACAAAATTAACATTTGAGATTAACTAAGTAAATGGATTTGAGATTTAGACAGCTAGTGAGATATTAGTGACTCTAGGTTGTGTTTGATATTGATAGTTTTCTTTAATTAATTTCCTTTGAATTTACTCATAATTAGTTTTGTTTAACTTAAAAGAAATTGAGATTTTAATATCTAAAAATTAATTGATTGATTCCTCGTGGGACGATATTCTACTTATCACTTTATTATTTGACATGACTCATATACTTGCGGAGCGCACCAGTCATATGCAAAAAGCATTTTGAAAAAACACAAAACAAAGCACCTTAATCAGTTCCAAGTAGTGATGCTTGTAAAGTTTGAAATTTGAAATGGTTTTTATTAGATTTTTCATATAGGTATACGGTCAAAATGGATAGAAGTAATAAAGGATCTTAGCATTATATACCTTCAATCCTTTGTCTAATTAGTCGATGTGGGACACTTATATGCTAATATGGAATGAGAATAAGACCAACCTTTTATGGAATGGGAATAAGACCAACCTGAAAGGTTCCATGACCAATGCAAACAAGGACTCGTTTCTCAGGAACAGCTTGTGCTTAGCATGAGTGGCACCAACAGACCATCCTATTGATCTATACTGCATTTGGAACTCATGCCTGTTTGTTCATTTCAAAAGATTCTCATCAACAACTTTCAAACACTAACAAAGAGTTCAAAAGATGTCCCATTCAATTGAAGCTTACCCGCAGCCCTTTGGTTGTTTTAACTTTTGGCAGTTAAACCATGAGCCTCCTGTCTCAGCAATAACAGCAGTTACACTGGACAACATCTTTTATATGTGTTTGAACATAATGTTCACCCTCAATGGTACTTTTAAGGTTTTTATATTGATTCTCAAGCTGTACCGACCCATATATGCTGCTTCCAAGTCGTGGTGAAAAGCATCTGGCTTTCTGACAAAATCACTGTTATTCATTCAAGTCATTGATAACCGCCATACTCATTGAAGAACAGGTGTTGTCAGTTTTTATGTCTTGATAACCTCTTCAAAAATTAAATTAAGGGGGGTAATCCCGGATTGTCTCTTGATGAGCATTTTATTAATTACCTAGAAATTAAGTCCAATGATTGACATGAAATAATAAAAAGGGAAAATTTGATCTTTTGAAACTATAACTATATGAAAATAATAAAAGTCTTAAATTATAATGTTTTTGATATTTTTAGATATGATGGAATGGAAATAGGAATGTATGAAGTTAATTTCTTGAAAATGGCTTACAAGGGGCAATCATAGTTCAAATAAAGATAATAGGAGTTCAATTGACTAGTTTAGTCAAAAATGCCCAAAAGACCTTTTGAGTTAGCTTAAGTTAGATTAATTAAACACTTTCACATCGGGTAAGGTTTAACCCCTCTAATCGAAACTCAATACAAAACACTAACAATTGCAAACAAAGTCTCTCAAATACCAAACCTCAAACACCGTTGAGTCTAGTGCATTAATAAATGATTATTCCTAAATTTAGAAAATAATCACTTCTTAAAACACTATTAAAAACCACTTTTAATGCAATTTATGAAATCAGTAAGTTTTCTAAAATACCAAACCCATAAACTGATGAGTCCAACACCAAAAGAGATGAACCCCTACTTTAAAGATGCTATTAAGCACTCTTAGTGTGTGATTTAAATTAGGGCTATGGAGCAAATTTGTCAATGAAGTTTTGTCCAAGGAGAGTCTGACACAAATATGTTTTAGAAGGGGTAAACATACCAATGAACAATTAAAAAGAGGCATCCAGCACAAAAACCATTAAATCCGTACTAACGCCGTTAGAGGTTTTCTTCTCTTATAATTTAACACTGTTAGTACGGATTTAACGGTTTTTGTGCTGGATGCCCATTTTTAATTGTTCATTGGTATTTTTATCTATTCTAAAACATATTTGCGTCAACCACTCCTTGAACAAAACTTCATTGATAAATTTTCTCCTTAACCCTTTAAAATTAATTAATGCAAATAGTTGAACGTAACTTCAAAATCAACTCAATATTTAAACAATGCCATGGAAGACAATAGAGAATCAATGGAATTACACTTTAACATATATGTAACAACATATATTGATGAACACAAAGTTCAACATCAACTAATTGAAATCACAAATTAATCCAAACTAAATACTTAACCAAATAACAAAAGTCTAATAATATAATACAATCTCTAAAACCAAAAATCATAATTATAAAATTAAACAAATAGATTAAAACATAAAACTCCCTTTAAGCTTGGAAACTCATGCCGTCTCCACCATCCTCATTCTCTAGAGAGTTGAGGCTTCTAGCCACAAATTAACATTCGCACAGCCATTAAAACAACATTCACTGTCACAAACATTTCAGCCATGAAGAAATAATCACAGAATCAATGAACAATTTAGTCTGAATTCCTTGGTAAGCTGAAATTGAACATGGCAAAATTCAGGGGAAGCCACGGTCTGTGATTATTAGAGGCAGAAGTGAGACTTAGGTGAAGGTTCTGGCGGTTGTGAAGTTCATCGGCGGTGTGGTGCTGAGCTGGGAAGACCGACGACAATGGAACAGGGGAATGGCTGGAGAAAAACTCGGTGAAGGACAGAGGAGAAGAGTCGGTGATGATGTGGTGGTTAGATGGGGTCGAAGGTGAACGATGGTGGCGACTCCAGCTTCAGAGATCCCTTGCCGTCGCTTTCTCCGTTCTTGACTCTCAGCTTTCGGTCCCCCACTCACGGCCTCTGCCTCCCAGCTCACTCCCAATCTGTTCTATGTCCAGCTGCTCGAGCACAGATTACCGATGATGGTGGACGAAGGATGTGATGCTCGCCGGCGGCGTGTGGTGGTGGATGAGCCGCCGGCCAGAGGAAGAAGAAAACCAAGGGATTGAAGGTCGCAAGGTCCAGCTGGTTCTCGGCGCTGTGCTCTGGTTTCGTGCAATGAAGCTCTGCAATTGAATCTGAAAACTGATTTCAAGAGCTAACCTAAGGGCTGCAAAACGCATAGTTTTGGCAAACTAAATTGGCATTTTGAATTTTCATGGTACCAAAATGTCATTTCTAAAATCTAAACCCCAAATTGCCATTTTCAGATTTAATCCAAATTTTCAAGTATTTTTAATTAAGAACAATTAAATCAATATCAAATCCTCTTAAGAATTTAATGATTAAATGTAATGGCAATTATTTGACAATTTTATCCTTTTTAGTCCTAATTTCATATAAACATATTAAATAACAATTAATCACAAAAGAGACATTTTAAGCTCAATTATCATGACAAATTTCCCAAATAAAATATTAAAATATATAATAAAATTGGGATTTATCACTCATGTCTTAAAGCTTCAGTCACTAATTAATCTATAGTGGTCTTTTTTAGCAACACTTGGGTTTGCTTGTTTATCTTTAGATAATGGCACATGGCTACTTCCAGGTTATATGATTGCTGTTTTTTATGGGATATCAGATTTACCAATAGACAAAGCATGCTTTTGGTCTGTTAGTCTTTGGATCCAAGTTTTTGGTTTGCCTGTGGATTTTGCCATTTGTCCTTCTAAGACAACTAAGTTGGTTTCTTCGCTTATGTCATTTCTTTTATTTACTAGTTTAGATGTAGCAGCTGCAGTTAATTCTTCTTCACATGTACTCATACTAACTAACCTACTTTCCTTGTCGCCTTTAATATTGGCTTTATGATGTACTTTAACTTTTATTATTAATGTCATTTAGCCTTTTTATCAAAAAAAAAAAAAAGTTGGTTTCTTCGATGTATTAGTATAAGGACATCCAACGGGTATAGGCGTCCTGTATCATCGACTCTAATCAGTGATTCATATAGGCGTGTATAGTTTCATCTCATGACATTGTGCATGGAGTCGCCATGGCTTTATGTGGTTCTTTTCTAGTTCATTGTTCTATTTTCTTCAAATAATCTGTACTTTTACTTGTTGTACCATTTTATTTTTATGTGATATTTCTTGCTTTAAAAAATTACTATAAAATTAAGGGAGAATCCTTAAAAAAGAATTTGGAATTGTCAAATGACAAATCAGATTTTTTGCCAAGAGTTGATTAGAAAATGTCGAAACTTGATAAGTAATTCCTAACTTATTTTTTGAGAAATAGTTAATTTGTCATTTTACAATTTCCAAGTTTTTTTTAAAGGATTCTTCCTAAAATTAAAGACTCAAAGCACTATTTAAAAAAGAAATCCAATTAATAGTATTTAATAACATTTTTCATTCCTCAATATAATATCACAGCTTATACTATTATAGATTTATAAAACTGATGCATATGCATGATTAGTTCATTTCAGAATATATGTCGAAAGTAGTACCATATCAATATCATTACTCAATGAAGTGTCATAAAATTGGCGTATCATTACTCAATACCATGACAGGCTTCCTACTAACGAAATAAGAGCGAGACACAACCCGAGCGTCTTAAACACCTGTCCTTTTCAGTGTGATAGTGTGGAGAGTATCCTTCATATGTTGAGAGATTGTGAACAAGTGCAGAGAGTGTGGTCAGCCTTTACTAACCCTCTATATTATAGTATATTTTTTTCTGGTAATCTACAGGATTGGCTCAATTTGAATCTACAACACTCACTAGGAAACAACAAGATGGCGAGATGGCCGTGGCATAAAGTCTTCAGTTACACATGCTGGTTACTTTGGAAGAATCGATGCAACCAAGCCTTTGAAGGGTCATCCGACAAATCAAAAGGGATAGTCCACAGATGCATATACCATCTCTCGGAAGGTGTGGAGAATGGCAGGTTTTGACACTAGATATTCCAGGTTCCAGACCGAGGTCTTCTTCATTGGAAACCCCCGGACCCAGGATTTCATCGACTAGATGTAGACGGTTCGGTGATTCGGGAAGGCCAATCTGCTTGCGGAGGTGCTATCCGGGATCACCAAGGCAACTGGATAAGTGGATTTCAACAGAAGTTAGGTCATACCTTCCCAACTGCTGCTGAAATCCATGCAATCCGTCGAGGCCTTCTACTTTGCAAAAAGCTGGGACTGAAGAAAATCAAATTGTTCACAGATTCTCTATAGGCAGTTCACCTATTATCCACCCACTGTGATCCTGATCATCCTTTGTATGACGTCATTTTAGATACTAGATCTCTTGTCTACAGCGACTGGGAGTTGGAAATTTCCCACACTCACAGGGAAAGTATTCGTTGTGCAGATTACCTAGCGGGAACGGCGCATATGATTTCACAAGACTATGTCGAATTAGGGCTTCCCCCAATGGAATGTATTCACCTTTTTGCTTTGGATTGTGGTTCGTTACCACAAGACCATTTTGTAGGGTCTAGCCTATAGATTCTGTCATTAACAAGCTTTGCTTGCCCTTGTAACAAAAAAAAATGGGCATATCAGTAACACCAACCTAATAATTCAGGTACAATACTAACTACAGAGAACTCATAATATGACTCATACATCCCATCAAAAGCATCAAATATGTCAACTGTATTAAATTCTAATGATCACCACATAAAGTTCACATTTCACGATCTTCGTGTCTCCCTTATTGATCAAGCTGCCCATATTTATATATGCCACTCCAGATGATTAACTTCAACTAAAATTTACGACAATAAAAACAATTAGTTAATTAATACC
This sequence comes from Inga leiocalycina, assembly GCA_963242795.1. NCBI lineage: Eukaryota > Viridiplantae > Streptophyta > Magnoliopsida > Fabales > Fabaceae > Inga > Inga leiocalycina. The sequence continues at coordinate 58,906,903 of OY725328.1, forward strand.
ATTGAAACTACTTAGCAACAATGAGGATAATTAATAATAAAAGAGCTTCAAAGACCCTGTGTAAGATTGAAGACCAAAGAACAAATTCAAAGAATTATTAAAAAACATACTCTTGCATTTTGAACAACCAAAGAAAAAAATCCAACACAAAAGTTAAAATCAAGGTTAACAAATATAACACCAGAAAAATATAACAATGTTCATATAAGGTTAATTGACAGTGTGCATGGTTAGTATGTTGAACAAATTCCATTCCCTAATGGCTCCAACATAGAACTGTGATCCATTCCCTAATGGTTATTTGAGGAAAGATGCTGCAGAGAATGAAGTCCACACATTTCCAGTATCTGATCCTCCACCGCTTCCAGAAGATAAGAGGCCCAATAATAATTCCTAAGCCGAATTCCAAACCTTTGATAAGATTAAAATCAATTGCATGGTTGTTGGCAGACGTTGGTGGCGGCATTAGCACTTGTGGCCCATTGTTTGGACTTTGGGTCAAAGGAGGTCCATAAAGAGAATCATTGCCTTGGAAGGAAGATGCCTCAAATGATTGAAGCTGTGTGCCTGTAGGATCTTTCCTACCAAATGATTATAGGACAAGTTCAAAAATGAAAGGAATGACAAACTTGCAAGCCTTATTGGAATCTCTCCTCACAAAGAGTTTTTTGACATGTCAAACAACTCAAGCTGTTGCAATTTCCATATGGATGATGGAATGTGGCTTGACAGATTATTATCTGACAAGTTGAGCACGTGGAGTGTTGTAAAATCGATCATCTCATTGGATGAGAAGTCAATGGACGTGAAGACACTTAGAATTTTGGTCAAGATCATTTCTTGACTTTTCATGGCAACCATCACTCGATCTTGATAATTTATTGAGTTATATTCATAGAAGATAAAGTCGATATGGTTTGCCTTTGATGTTGTTTGATTTTTATCAAGAATCATTGCCTTCAAAGTTGGAATTTGGAAAGAATTCTCCCGGTAGCATTCCATTAAAATTCTTGAAATCTAGATCAACAAGTTGAAGCATCTCCCAAATCATTCTCTTCATTTTTGGACACCCAATTAGACCATGTAAATTGTTTCTTCGCAAAACCATGACCCGGAGCGTAGGTATTGTCTTCAACAAGCATGGAAACCGATTGTGTATGTTGTTATTTCTAATGTCTAACACCTCTAATACAGTGCAATGGGACAGAGATTTTGGAATTGGCCCTTGTAAATTATTACTACTCAGATCGAGAGTCTGAAGAGTACACAAAGCTTGAAAAGTATCAGGAATATATTGCTTCAAAGATTTTTTTTCCTAAATTCAATACCCCAAGAATCCCAATTTTTGCTAGACAATGTGGAATCACCCCGTTGAAGTTGTTGTAGGAAAGATCAAGCACTTGAAGATTTGAAGCATTATAGCATATGGAAACAGGGATTCTTCCATACCTAGCATTGTGCGATAGAGAAAGAAAAATTGTGTCAGACAGATAGTTACCAACGCTAGAGGGAATAACAGAGCTGGATTTATTGTATGAAAAATCCAAATAAGAGGCGAATAGAGGAAATGATGGAAGTTTTCCTTGGAGGCAGTTGTCATGTAAGTCAAGCACATTCAAAATACTATAAGAGCTAAAATTATATGGGATTCTTACTCTCTCCTGAACTAGCTATTGTGAGAAAGATTATTAATTCAACAAGAAAGCTAAGCTCCCAAATACAGTAGGGTATTTTTTCTACAACTTCATTGTTCGAGATAGATTTAAAAAAAACACCTTAGGTGGCACTTCTTTAAGGAAGCGCCACCTAATGTCACCTAGCAGCTATGACACTTTCTTGAGGAAGCGCCATCTAAGGTGCTTTTTTTAAAATAAAAATAAAAAATCTAGAAAGAAGTTGTGGCACTTCTTTGAAGAAGTGCCCCAAAAGGTGCACCACTAATCCCTATTTTTATAGTAGTAAAAAAGGTTAGTTCAGATAGATTTCCCAAGAAACTTGGGAATTTTCACAACTTGCAAGATGCCAAATTTACACTAGCCATATTGGGAAAAGGATAACCTGTTAGCATTCTTAACATTGGCATCAATTGACAAGTTGTTGTTTGAAAGATCTAATATAGTAAGATCTTGAAGTCTCTCAAGCAAATCTAGCTGTATTGGGCCATTGAACTTGTTCGAAGACAATTGGAGGATGTAGAGCCCTCTGAGATGAAAAATAAATCGAGGAATAGGCCCTTCTAGATAGTTACTTCTGAAATCAAGAACCAATACTATAAAAATAGGGAGTAGTGGTGCACCTTTTGTAGCACTTCTTTACAGCTTCTTTCTAGATATTTTTAAAAATATTTTTTTTAAAAAAGAAGCACCTTAGGTGGCGTTTCCCGCTACTTGGTGACATTAGGTGACGCTTCCTTGAAGAATTGCCACCTAAGGTTTTTTTTTAAAAAAACTAAAGTAGCAGTTGTGGCGCTTGCTTAAGAAAGTGCCACAACTACTACGTATTTTGTGTGGCACTTGGTTTAGGAAGCGCCACACAAAGTAATTTTTTTTCCAAATTATTCTCTCTCCTACAATCTGCTTCTATGACCTTTATTTTCTTAGTCCCCATTCCTCATCTAACACGTGCCATCACTCATTATCCTTTTAACCCCCACATTTTCTCCTTCTCCTCTTTTTGTCATTCATCACTGTCCCCACTTCGATCGGCACTTCCTCCTTATTCCTTTGTCACTCATTACCTTTGTGAGGATTTTCTTTTGGAAAAATTGTGGTTTGCTAGATTTTTGCATCTATAAATAATAGATTTTCAATCACTTTCCATTCCTTAAATCTTATAAGATAGTGACACTTCCTTCACACACACACACACACACTCTCTCTCTCTCTCTCTCTTTTCACTTTTTTCTTCTTCCATTATTTTTATACTAAGCTTCAGATTTTAGATCTGCATCATCCGACTTAGCATTAGTCACAAAGTAGTAAGTTTATTTGGTCTAATTGCTATTTTAGCTGCATTATATCACAGATATAGCTTACCAGTTTATTTTGAATAATATTTTCTTACTATTATGTTGCATATGTTTCTATTAGTGAAGAAATTTTTGGTTTTTTATGATGAAGGGAATGGTGTTCGTATTGTTTTATCAATTGCAGCATTGGTAAACAATAGTCATATTTACTTTCAAGTTTCCTGGTTTTAATTGTTCTAATTTTCCTTGACGAATAATGTTACCCCCTCACGGTAATTATATCCAGATTATGAAATTTAAGTGAAATAGAGACCAATAAGACAAAAATCACATTTAGGATCACTCATCTCCAAGAGATGGGGTGTCCAAACAAAACGTTCAAAGCATAGTTCATCTGGTCTCACATTCACTTTCGAATACAATTACTTGTGCCGATACATCACATAATAAATATCAAAGTACGTAACCAAAATCCTGGCAACCTCGGGTTACTTATATAGAATGGGTTTAAAGGTTTCCTAAGATGGGGATTACATATCCAAAATTTGCTATATACATCTCATATACATACAATAATCCCAAAAGCCAACTAGATAACCAATATCCAAAATACAAAATGTCCCTAAAGCCCTAACCACTCCTGGTTGGCCGCTTCCCTTTCGAGCCACATGCCCTATCTGAAATGTTAGTCATTTGGAAAGAGTGAGATTCAAAAGAATCCCAGTAGTAACAAATCACTCATACAATATATAAACACAAGTCATGTAATGTATCATGTTCACCAGCATCATCAGCAATACAATGATCCATGGCTTGCGCCACAGACGACAGCACTCACGGCTGTATCACAATGCACTATGTTTGCTTTCGCGGTAATCATAATGACAGCTTTCGCTGCAAACACTATACCCGCTCACAGGGTAATCACTATGCAGCAGCATCACAAAGCACAAGGTATCTAAATGCACAACGTATCACAAGGCACAATGCTCCACAATGCACAAAGCTCCATAAGGCACAATGGTCCACAATGTATCTCAATGCATCTCAAAGCAGTATCACACAATGTATGATAGGCAAACATACAATACATTTACACAAAGTATAAGAGAGGAGTCACTACCTGAATCTTTCCTGTCGTTCTTTGGCACATGGGCTCACGCATCTGACAGATGTCAAATCCTATACCAATTTAGGGACAATTGATTAATCTCTTTTCCAAACACTTATTCCATAATACTCTAAGTTGGTTATCATTTAGGACTCTTTAGGTAGCTATAGAGGCCTAAACATATGCCTAAAGGGTTAAGAGAAACTACCCTGAAGACCCCTTTTTCGAAGGAAAAACACAGATTTTTGGCTGGCTCACTCTAGTGAGAACGACTTTCACTCGCGAGTGTTTGACAATGAGCAGCTACTTCAGCCAGAAAGTGCTCACATCACTCGAGTAGAAGGCTTTGCACTTGGGTGATGACTCCACCTCCACTCGAGTCCCCGAAAGTGCAACACAAAGAGTGACAACCCGAGAGCACATGTGACATCAGAGGGACAAGGTCACTCGAGCATACCCCCCAGTGCTCGGGTAAGAAGGTTTCACTTGCGAGTGTCGGAACACACTCTTGGACATCAACCAGCGAGTGACAACCCGAGAGTAATCATAACTCTTGAACCCACGCCATCACTCGAGCAATCTCATGCTCACTTGAGTGATCACCAACATCACTCGCGGTGAAGGAAATGCACTTGATCCCTCATCATGAGAACCCAGGAAAACACTACGCAGAAAAGAAGAACACACGCAGCACTCGAGTGAGTTCTTCCTTCACTCGAGTGAGCCTATCAGATTGCCAGATCGCAGCAACTGACAGAAAATTCCCATATTTACCAAACTTAACCCAATGGTTCCCAACTTCACACAAAGCTTATTACCACTCAAAATGACTTAGGGAACCCATGGGTAATCTCTAAAAAACCCAAATACCATTTTAACCACAATTTATGCTTTTGAGTCTCTATGACACACACAACTTCCAAATTCATTCAAATCACTTCCAAACTTCAAAACTATATCAAATAGTCAAAGAACTTCACAATGAACTAATCCAAACATCAATCACTATGAAATTCACACATTCCAAAATGGGCATAAAATAAGGCAAATTTCCAGAATTTCTCAAACTTATCCAAAACTCATAACATATACATCACAAAGCATCAAATGCTTACCTCTTCAACTTGCCAAATCACTTTGTGGTGTTGCTTGTTTAGTGGGTTTAGAAAGTTGGGTAGATGGTTGAGATGGCGGCGGTGGCTGTATAGATGGCTGTGAGGGAGTGGGTGGCTATGTAGATTGCTGGGAGGGAGGGGGTGACTGTGTAAATGGCTGTGCACGTCCACTTTTCCTTGAAGGCTACGGGTTGCTTAATGAAGGAGCTTGCATAATCAAACGCAATGTATTAGTTACAAGATACTACCTCTTTACAAGATATTAAATAAGTTGGCATACAAGATATTATGTCTTTACAAGTGGATCTATAGTGTCCTTCTTGTTTGCAAAAAGTGCATCTAACAATTCGACCACATTTGCTTAATCTCTCAGGTTGAGCAGTATGTTGTTCATCTTGCACTCAATTCTGGATAGATTTTCCCTTTCTCAGGCGTCTTTTAGATTCTTCAGTCCTCTTTCTCTTTTTTTTGGGTGTCTTCCAAGAAAGGTTTGAATAGGTGGAGGTCGCATTGGGAGGGAATTGGTAGTGTCCCAAAACTGCCTCCCCCTAACCGGTTGGAGCTTTGTTCTATAAGTATCTAAGTACATGTCTTTGTGGTAATAATGAGATATCTTGGTTAATGGGTCTACTTTTGCATGATACATAGAACATATAGCATGTTGGCATGGGATTTCAGTCAAATCCCATTGCCTTATAGTTACACATTTCACAATTCAAATACACATTGTGCCTATCTTGACCCTCAGTAACCTCATACCCATCATCACCATTAAAAAACACTATACAATTATTAGCTAAAAATTGGTTAGTCTCAAATAACTCCATGCAACGTGGGCTGTAAGCACTCTTCCAATTTCTAACATTATTTTCACTATTTGCCCATTTTCCCATCATTATTGATCTAATGCCATCAAACATTTTAATAACAGGAAGATACCTATAGAACAAAGCTCCTACAATCGAATATACCCCAAATGGTACTAATCGCACCGGGTTGCTCGCTTCTCTTTAGAGCCACTACTATAAAAAGGGTAAAAGGTGGCGTACATTTTGTGGCCCTTCTTTAAACAAGTGCCATAGCTTCCCTTTTTTTTGTTTTTTACCTTTATAATTTTTTTTATTTTGGGTACCTGCTGTGGTGCCTAATAGGTTAGGTGCCATATTTAGGGAGGTAGGCAGGCGCCACACTTGGCGCCACGCAAGCTACTGTGGCGCTTGACCCACCAGGCACCACAGCTGCACCTAAGATCATGTGTGGCGCCTAAATAGTTAGGCGCCACACTTGCCCATTTCTAAAAAAAAAGGAAAAATTTCAAATGGATAGTGTAATCCCTTATCTCTTAATTATTTCATTTCTCGTGTAGTGGTCCCGTGTCCACCCCCCATTCCTTCTCTTTTTGACTACTACTTCACTTTAATTATTCAACTACTCTCTCCTCTATTAAACTACTTTCCCTTTCTCATCTTCTTAGTGGATCCGCCGGCCCCCTCCCTCCATTTCCTATCATCTTCACACTAAAAAACACACCCACACACTCACTCGTCACTCAAGCTAGCATCACCAATGTGGTCCCCCACTCCTTGCGCTGTTCAATTAATAGATTTGTAAGAAGAAAACTGTTTCATTCTAGCTTGCTTTGTTTAATTTTTTTTTTAGTCAAGATAAACCGTAATATAACGTTTGCCTTTTTGTTCCTAATTTAATAGGAAAGAGTGAAAACCTAGCTTCTTTCATTTGCCTTTTTGCTTTGTTTAAATTTTTTTGCCGATTTTAGTAATATTTTAATTTACTTAATTAGTTGTTGATGTACTGTGTTCACATATCAAGTTCTTGTATTGTGATATTTTTTATGTTAGCTTTGGAGAGTATTAATATAAGAACATTATTGTTGGGGAACTTGAATTTTAAATGTGAAAATTATATATATATATATATATAATAGGTTGAAATATAAAATAGAAAGATTGACAATTTGTGGAGATGATAAACATGAAAGCCACTCATTTTATATAAAGCTTCACAATTAGGAAGCATAAAAAATGGCCACAGGAAGAAGAAGAAGAAGAAGAAAGAAAAAAAAAGAAAAAAGGGACCCTCCTGTGGCGCTTGTTTGAGGAAGTGCCACAGGAGGGGGGTCTCCTGTGGTGCTTGCGTCTAGGACCCCCCTCCTGTGGCACTTCCTCAAACAAGCGCCACAGGAGGGTATTTTTTTAAAAAAATTTTAAAATGTTGTGGCGCTTCTAAGCGCCACAGCTTTTTTTAGTGGCGTCCAGATATGTGGCACTTCTCTAACGCCACAGTTAATGCAATTATAAGCGCCACATCTTTACTTTTTGTAGTAGTGAACCGCTCGCCCTGTCTGAAATGTCAGTCATTAGAAAGAATGAGATTCAAGAGAATCCCAGTAGTAACAAATCACTCACACAATGCATAAACACATAACATATATGATCATGTTAAGTAGCGTCACAATGTATCATGGCTCACGCCACAAACGACAGCACTCATGGCTATAAACTCTATGCATCAGCTTTCGTTGAGATCTCTATGTATCACAAAGTATTCACAAAGTATCACTATGCGTCAGCTTTCGCTGCGATCTCAAAGCATCACAATGTATTAACAAAGTATTATCAATGCATGACAAACATACATACAATGTTTCACATACAGTATAAGAGAAAGAGTCACTACCTTGTTCTTTCCTGACGCTCTTTGGCCCCGTGGGCTCTCGAGGGCGGCAAATGTCAAATCCTATAAACCAAGTTAGGGACAACTTGTCAATCTCTTTTCCAAGTTCTTAATTTCGTAATACTTTAAGTTGGTTATCATTTAAACTCTTTAGTTGACCATTATAGGTATAAACATATGCCTAATGGGTTGGAAGATACTACCCCAAAGATACCTTTTTAGGAAGCAAAACTCTAATTTTGGGCTGACCTACTTGAGTGGAGAACGCCTCACTCGAGTGTTGCCCCCGATCGCACTCGAGTCCCAGCGAGTGAGACACAGAAAGTGTGTACCCGAGAGCACCAACACCTCCCAGATGGCCAGTACACTCAAGCACTCACCCGAACATTCAAGTGATGACACCAAGTCACCCGAGTCCCATCGAGTAGGGTGCAGGAAGTGACAATCCAAGAGCAACTAAGGCTTCAAGGCGACAAGTGCACTCGAATGATACCATATGCACTCGAGTGATAACATATGTCACTCGAAAATGAAGAAGTTCACTTGCGATCTCAGCCTGAGGTCTTAACCAAAACACCAAGAATTTCATACTGTACTTGAGTGAAACCTTACCTCACTTGAGTGAGGCTTATCAAAAGCCAGATCGCAGCAACTGATATGGTTTTCCAGATTTACCAAAATTGGTTCCAATGGTTCCAAAACTTATATCAAAACTCATTCCCATCTAAAATTCCATAAGGAATCTATTGGTAACCTTAAAACAACCAAAATTCCTTCCAATCAACACATACCCTGTTTTTACCCAAAATGCAACCCAAAACCACCAATAACCAATCTCACTCCCACAATTTCCCAATCACTTCTAATGGTTCAGGGTTATAGTTTGGTACCAATTCTACCACCAAATATTAACCAATTCATATCTTTCAAAAGCACAAGAAATCAGGGAAAAAATCCATAATTTCCAAAACTTAACCAAAAATCATCACAAATATACCAAAATGCATCAAATGAACCAAAAATCATCACAAATATACCAAAATGCATCAAATGTTTACCTCTTTACTTTGCTAAGATCAAATATTTGATTCTCCAACTTTCAAATCTTCCCCAAGTTTCCAAACACCACAGATCAAGAATATGAAAATGTAGGATTGTAGCTCTTGACACTATGATCATGATTAATGAAGAACACTTGAGCATTTAGGGTCAATTACTCACCTAGAACTCAAGTTCTTCTTTTCTCTTTCCTCATACACTTGGTCAGAAATGGAGGTAGGATGAGAGAGAAATGAGATGAGAGGATGATGATCTAATTTCCTTCCCCTTTTCCTATGGACAAACCTACTTGAAAGTGAGAGGGAAGATAAAGAAGGAGTTGAATCTTTGACTCCCATCCAAAGGTCCATCTTTTGCCACTTGTCAAAATCTTATTCTCCCTACCATGAGTTCATATAAACTCATATACACTAGATTCCACCCCATTGGTCATTCAAGAGTCAATTCTAGCCATTGATGTTGAGTTACCTATGAGTTTCCTCTTCGGTAACTGACCAATTAATCGATAAATTTACCATTTTTCCCCTGATTATCACAATGCTTATTAAACCATCACCAAACACATTTTATGTCACAATTCACATCATATACTTCAAAAGTGTTTAATTAAAATTAATTACATCACTTTGAAGTATTTAGCCCTTAATTACAATTTAGGATATTACACATCAATCCAAGAGTTTAGGCTTTCACTAATATTATTTTCTACCATCCACGACTTACATCTAGTGGTAAAGAAGCTCTTACCCACGTTTTTGGATTGTATAACATGGCTGCTTCAACTGCTTGTCTACTAAGTACACCAAGAACTTCTATATTGTCTTTAAACTCTTGTTGAAATGAACTCCACGAGCATTGAAAGAATGTTTTCTTTAATTCATTGCCCCTCCACACTTTACTTCAGTTGGCATATATGTGTCTTGCACAATATCTGTGCTCAGCTAGTGGTAGTACCTCATTCATAGCTTGCCCTAAACCCTATAATACAAAAATTTAGATATGTCATTGTTACAATAACTATCCATAGAAGACAATACAGTATTAAGGCATAACATGTGTAATTCACCTTCTGCATGTCAGATATGAAGGCTACAATTGCACCATTACCCAGGTTCATAGAGCTTCGAAGTCATTCAAGAAACCGTCCCTATTGATGGCTATTTTCTTTCTGAGTCAAACATAATGCCAAGGGATACAAGGAGTCATTCGCATCCACACCAACAGCTGTGAGTAAAAAACCCTTTTGATTTCCCTTTCAGAAAAGTGCCATCAACACCGATCAATGGCCTACATCCTTGTGACCACCAAACCTGGACAAATCAAGTTAAAATACAAATTCAGATTCTAGCCAGCAAAGTTAAACTAACAAATTCATCTTCAAGCAAAGATATTCCAATACTAGCTTAAAATTCTTATTCATAACTTCAAAGCATTGAAACAAAGGTATAGTCTGCTAAACACCCTTCTCCTATGTTCTAATGCCTCATTGCAGAATTCCATAATAACATCTGAACTAGGATTAGAGATGTGAAGTTCATTGCAATAAGCCTCAATCTTTGAAAACTCATCCTTGAAACTGCCTTCCATGTCTTCCACTATCTTCATCTTCGCCCTCTTACACTTGTGTATGTTAACATAAACCTTCAATTCTTGTTGCACATTATTTTTCATATGACAAATCTTAAATTGAGGGCTTTCTTGTACTTTGTCCTTGTAATGGTAAGCCAACTAGTTTGCAGAAGCTCTAGGGTTATTATACACCCTTGCACAACTATGCTCTAAATACACTATCTTCACCATGAACCCTACTTATTGCCCATATGTAGAAGCAAAAATACAAATGGGAAGCCCTTTTGGCACACTACTTTTATTAGCTTCTTATCACTCATAGCCATTCTAAGCTTCACCTCTGTTGTTATTTCATAAGTATCCAAAGCCTTTATCAGCTCCACCTTGTCCTTAAAAATCATACCCACCATGAAAAAGGGCTTGTAAGCCGAGCCCACTAACTGAGTAGCCCCTCTCACTTCTTTTGGAGGCCCATCCCCATACTGTAGGCCCATATCCTCCTCTTCCTGCTCACTTTCATCACTGCATGCTACTTCAAATTCTGATTCAAGGCTCTCCTCAGTGTTAGAGCTTCAACTTTCAGCCTTGTAACTCTCATCTTCACTGTCATAATCCTCTGAACTTTGCTCATCCTCATCAAATTTATTACTCTCACTCTCATTAATAGGGTCAACAACTTCATTGATATCAACAAATGTGTTGTTAACTTCGTTTCCATTTATAAGAGGACCCCCAAGTTCATTTATGTCACCAACAATATAATCTTCATCTCTCATATCTAAATCACCCAGATTCTCAATCTCATCAATTATATCTTATTCCTCAGTATGCATTGTTTCTTTTTTGACTCCCTCTCCACTTGCTCTTAATCTATCTTCTACAAAGTTATCGCTCCCTCTCAAATTTCTTGTAAGCGAACAGATTTTGCTTACCTTGTTCAGCATTAGATTGTTCAGCACTTGAGCATGCTTTTGAGCCTCTGTTTTCTCTGTATTTCCTTCATCGACATCGATGTTGTCAGCCCCACTTGAGCCATTTACTCTATAACAAAGCAAACCCATAAATTAATTAAATTAATTGAGGGGTTTAGTAGTATTTCACTGTACACACTAGAAAACAAAAATTTTTGGTCCTATTTCATGCTTACCTTTGATTTTTGTACAGTCTTTCCTCAGTCCATAGGCTTTAAGAATCTTAACACATGCGTTCAATGATTCCAACCTTTCTCTCTTTCTCTCATGTTATTCCTCCGTCACTCTCGATTCCACAACTCACTTTATGCTTTCTTGTCAATTCCTCACCATCGCTAACTCGCATCAAAGCTGATTGATCTCACTCTTTCAAACCCTAAAGATTCCCCCTTTTTGTTATATTATGTCGACACCAATCCCTTTGCAACCAACATCTTTTTTCCCTAATACACATGCTTATTTTTGGGGCTTATTTGATAGTGATTGCAGTTGTTGCGCCTAAAGACAAAATGGCAAGTGACGTTGGGATGAGAGATGGATGTTTATTTATTGGGAAACGTGTGGGTATCCACCTCATAGTCCTAGTCATCTAAATGAAGTCAAACAATAGTCAATATGGACATGGTGGATGACATGTGTACAAAAAATTGGGGCCCACAATTCAAAATGGACGGACGTTGGGGGTAACTAATAGAGCTGGTATTTTTGTACCTTTTTACAATGATGATGGGTATTTTTGCACCCAAGACATGTAAATGGTGCCAGGCACACATGTGATATATGTAGATGAGTATTTTTGCACCTTCGCCCTTTATTTTTAACACTTGTATTTTACTTAGTAGATATTTTGTTAATTAGTTATTTGTTAATTTATATCATTTTGGAATTATTTAATTGTGGTTTTCTTTTTTTTTTTTTATTTCGTTATGGATATTAAAATGTATTTAAAGTGTATTATCAACTATAATTATAGGGTTCTAATAAAAGAAAAATATGAAAATAATTATTATTTAAAAAAGTCGCACTTCGTCAAGGAAGTGGCACCTAAAGTATTATTTTTTTAAAAAATAATTATTAACTTCCTATGGCAGGAAGTGGACACTTCCTGTGGCCTTCCTTAAGGAAGCGCCACAAGAAGTGTTTTTTCTTAAAATATATATATATATATATATGCTGAATCGCCACAATTTCTTTTAGTGGCGTCTTGATATAAGTGCCACAACTTTATTTTTTAATAGTAGTGAACATTTAACATGGTGGAAGAGACATTTGAAAGTGCTTCCAACTGACCTTGAAAATGGTTGTTGGAAAGATCTATGTTCCATAGTAGTGGGAGTGAAAACAAAGGCATAGGACGCTCCCATTGAGTGAATTGCTTCCCAAATTGATGCTGACTAGCTTTACTAGACCTTTGAAATGTTGTGATGATGTTCCACCACTAAATGTATTGTTAGATAGGTTTGTATGAGTAAGCTTCTTGGCCATACCAAATGGCGGAATTGGACCTATGAAGAAGTCATATGACAAGTCCAAGTAAACAAGCTTAGTGAGATTTGACATGGAATTTGTTGGCAGTGTTCCATTAAATTGGCATGCAAATATTTCTAATCTAGACAGCTGTTGTAAGTTGCTTGTGGAATCTGGTAATGTTCCTTAGAAATTTGTACACGTTAGAAATCAATGTCTGGAGAGATCCATTCTGTGGAAAGTCTTGCAGAGAACCTTGAAGACCATCATTGTATAATATATCAACAAAAGTGAGTGATTGTACATGGAAGATCTTATTTGGAAACCTACCACTCAAATGGCAAAAACTGAGATCCAGTTGTGAGTGATTTGACATTTTAGCAAAGAAATCTGGCACTGGAGCTAACAAAGTGTTGTCATTCAAACGAATTATGGAGAGATTTTGAAGAATTTGTAGGGAGGAATCAAAGGGGCCTGATAGGTTGCAACGAGACAAGCTTAGTACATGTAGATGAGGCAGAGAAGACGACAGAGCACGACCCCATTCATTTCCCTTGAGCCCCTATATCAATGCCATCTAGATATAGTTCTCTAACTTCACTGAGGTTCTGAACAAGCTTCACCATATTTGGATTCTCTAGTTTCAAAGGTGATTCTCCTAAATAAGACAGAGCAAGAATGGTTAATCTTGTGAGCTACGCAATGTCCATTGGTATCTGCCCCGCAAAACCAGCATGAGACAAATTAAGAGAAGTTAAGCTCTTCAAATCTTTGATTCTGGATGGAATAACAGAAGTGAAGTTGTTGAAAGCCAAATGCAAATGCTTGAGATATTGGAGACTGAACAAAGTGCTAGAATTGTCAAGTGCACCATAGATTGATTCCTCGCTCAGGTCCAGATCAACAACATGGCCCTCGTCATCCAAACTTACGCCACTCCACCCACTGCAAGGAATGCTTTCATTCCAATACACAAGTTTGTTGGAATCTGTAGCTGTGAATTCGAGGTTTTTCTTCAATTGAAGTAGCAAAAATTTCTGGTCTTGAAGACAGTAGACAGAATGCCCAGAAACCAGAGAGACGTTGAAATTAAGACATGCCCAATAACAATAGAAAGAAAAGGGAAGCCATAAAGCCAATGATGTTTTCATTGGACTCATACAAGTGAAGACTGTTGTCCAAAAAAAAAAAAATACAAGTGAAGACTGAAGCAACGAAGAAACTAGAGGTGGCTTCCGGGGGTTCAAGACAATGAACATAATTCGGGGACCTGTGCTTTGAGCTTTTACCTGTCTGAAAAACGAGTAGTGAAGCAGCGTCATTGTAAACTCAAAAAGTCCAAGTCATGTTTGTCTACTGCGACAAGCATTGTACGCGTTTTCTTGTCGATCTTTTTGGCAGCTTGTGAGTGTGACGTTGCTGCAATTTTAGAGTTCCGCAGCGATTTCGAAATGCATTCATATCATGACGTGAACGATCTACTATCTACTATATTATTAGAAAAGGCGTAGAAACGGTAAGGAAATAACGGGGTGAACTAATTGATTTCATTATGAGCCTTTAAACTGAACGGGGATAACAATGTTTGTGGTTAATTAACACCACAGCAAATGGATTTTCGATATGCATTGCAGGATTTAATGCAAGATTTTGATTGATTTCATATTTTCGTGAATAATTAATTATATATTTGTGGCATGCACTTATCAACATGTTTTGTAGTAGCCAAAAAAAATCCTTAAACTCGTTAACTTTACCTGGAAATTTAATAACTTTCTAAATTTAACCCTATTAAATATATGTTATACCTCATGAGAACAAAATTTACACAATAATTCATGAAGGGTAAAATTATATATTTATATAAAAAATTTAATAATGTGACTTACAAATATAACAAAAAAGCATGATAACAAATTGTACAGAATAATTAATGAAGGGTAAAATTGTATATTTGTATGAAAAAGTTAATGATGTGACTTACAAATAGGTCTAAAAACATGAGAACATATTTTACACAATAATTAATGAAAAATAAAATGTATATATATATATATATCTATATGAAAAATTTAATGACATGACTTACAAATAGGACTAATTAAAAACATTCTCGTTGCCAGTCTACCAAAAAAATTGAAATGGAAGAGTACCTTTTGAAATTTAGCCATATTTAATATAATGGAATGAGTGATAACCAAGAAAACTTAATAATAATTACTAATAATTTATTATTAGTAATTATTTTCAATACTATTGCAATAGAAAACTCATACCAGTGCGATTTAAGTTTAGATTTACACGCAAGTCATATTTCCACTCATTTTACTTTAACTCTTAAAAAATATTACAATATACAATGTGACAAACATTCTCAATAATCAAAATGACACATGGGCCATTATTATTACATGTGTTATGATAAAGTTTGTTTATTTCAATAAGATCCTACTGTATGTTCCTTGAAAGGTTGGCATGATTCTAGGGCATGAGCATGTATGTCAAGCATGAATTTTCCTTGAAGGGTTCGCAAGCATTTTTACTTATGATGACTGTCAACACCCGTTTCCATTTTGATATGCGCAGGGCAATAATGAACAAGTTTCATAGGCAAACAGAAAAGTACAGTTATACTGATAATAAATATTTGTTTACAGACAGTCATTAACAGAGCAGAAATCGATAATAATGACAAATATGTACAGAATGTTCCAAAACTATTTCACACACAGACTATATACAACCACTGTATTCATCTTAGGAAACGTGCCTATTAGTTTCCCTTCTCTGCATCCTTGGCTTTCGAGCCGCTGGCACCCGCTGAGACATTTGGATTAGAAAAAGGGGTGAGATTCCAAGGAATCTCAGTAGAAACATACGATCAACATATAAAATGCGAAAATTAAATATGCAATGCACCGTATCAAGTAAAATGAAAACTCATATTATCCCTGTGTGCACACAAAATTCAGGGCCAACTAACCTGTTGAAACCCCTACATGTACCTCACCTGAGTCCTTGACTACAACTAGGTAAGACTAGTGTACTTCAGCTAGGTCCTAGACCACAGCTAGGTAATGTGCCTCCAGCACATGTTCAGATCACAAAATATAGTAACACGCATCATACAAATAGTCACATAGTATATGAGAGATAGTAGCCCCTACCTCGAAGTTCTATCGACCCCTTTTTGTGTGCCTCGTGAAACGTGTCGATTTTCGACTCCTGATTCGGTCCTAAAATATTAAATGTACAAGAAATAGGTCATAACCTATCCAAGTATCATTTTAGACACTTCATAGTGTTTCTTGTGGTTATATTTGTTAGAGCAAGTGTTTCACTCAAGAGGGGGGTGAATTGGGTGATATTAAAAATTTCATTGCAAATATAAAATTTAACGGAAATTAAAACAGTAAGGAGTAAGGAGAAATATCACCGTAGTGTACACCGGGAGTTATACTGGTTCGGTCACAACCACTTTGACCTACGTCCAGTCCTCAGAGCTTTTCTGAGAGTTTCACTATAACTTTCAAGATTCAATGGGTTCTTGGCACCTCAGTACAAGCAAGTTCCTTCACCTGGACACTCACTCCCCCTTACAAGTTGTAATCCAATCCCAACTCAAGGTTCCACAACCTTAAGTTATCTCAATAATAAATATTGAGTTTGAATAAAATATCTCTCTCAAGAGTGGATAAGAATCACTGAAGTACAGAATTACAAATATCACGTTAAACAGAGTAGTGAACTTGATGATACGTTTGTGTGTGTTCTTGTTGTATGTCTCTGTTTGGATGTTCCCATATATATAGAAATGTTGGTGATAACCGTTGGAACGTTTTCTTCTCGTCCGTTGGAGAGTGCGCAGCCACTATTGACTTTTCCAGTTTTTGAAAAATATCCGTTGGCGGTAGGTGGCATTTGAACTTCTCATTTGACTTTCCTTATTTGATATGATTTCTTCATTGTTTATCTGTAAATATGCTAGGAATACTAATACAATGAAAGGTTAATCATATAGGAAACAAATTAATGAATGTTTGAATGATTTCTAAATTTCTGGGTTTACATACTCGAGTAGCTACTCGAGTATCCTTTAAAGTTTACTCGAGTACTTACTTGAGTATCATCGGGAAAACTTTGATCAATTTCAAGTCAACAAACAAATACAAGATTACTCGGGTAGTGTATGGAATAAGCAAAATATCAAACCTTTGGAAATGCATGTTTACTCGGGTACCTACTCGAGTAATGCACTCATAACTTCATGGGTTACTCAGGTACCAACTCGAGTAAACCTTCAAATAAACTTTTGGTTACTCGATGCTTTACTCCAGTAATGTTGGCAGGATTTCAAGGCCGAGAGCACTTCAAGTTTGATTACCATGTTACTCAAGTACATACTCGAGTAAACTTAGTTTTTGTGTATAGCTTACTCGGGTAATAACTTGAGGTTTCTCTTTAAAAATAATTCTGCATACTCGAGTACATACTGGAGTAATCCACTTAAAATGAATCATTAAATACATGCACACTAGAGTAATGACTCGAGGAAAGTGAGATAAAATTAGTTCAAGTTATTCGAGTACTACCTTCAGGATTTTGCTTACCACAGTGAGTTACTCGAGTAGCTACTCGAGTAACATTGGCAGGGTACAAAATGCCGAGAGCAACACATTTTCTGAAACAAAATAACTCGAGTACATACTCGAGTATCATTGGCAGGCCGAGAGCAACTGGAAGACTTTTACATGGTTACTCGAGTACCTACTCGAGTAACGTTGGCAGGCCGAGAGCAACTCCAAGTATTTACCTGGTTACTCGAGTGGCTACTCGAGTAACATTGGCAGGCCGAGAGCAACTTGAACATATTTACACTATTAATCGAGTACTTACTCGAGTAATGTTAGCAGGTTACTGGAAGGTGCCTCTGGTTACTTCAAGTTTTGTCTCATTACTCGAGTACTTACTCGAGTAATTCCTTAGAAAAATTGCTTCTGATGAAGTTTCTCAGCTTTTTCTATTGGCCTTTCTTCATTACTCCAATGCTAACTTCAAGTGATGATTTTCCCTGTTTTTACTTTGTTCAACCTTATTTATTCATCAAATCTTTTTCATAATATTCTTTGTTATCACAAAACATGAGATCTAATATTCTCCCCCTTTTTGATGATGACAAAACTTGGCGATTTTGAACAAGATTTTTGAAAGTGAGTTATCAAATAAACACTTTTTGAATTCAATGATAAGATGTGAAAAACTTGTTAAGTTTATATTCAAAACATTTTGCAAAAGATTAAGATTATTACATATTCACCTTGCATACACAAGAAACTTATTAGTCCAACAATGTATCATAAAAGAAACTTAAATGGACTTAAAAATGAAATCATATAACTTAAATTAACTTGCATTAAATTCAAGCTGCATTACAATATGACAAGATAAAAAAAAATAAAATTCAAAAGCTCCCTAAATCCCATATATACCCTAAATACCCAAAATAAGCACAGACACACAGACACTTCCATAAAATCACTCTCAAGTTCTTCTCCCCCTTTTTGTCTTCATCATTCAAGAGGAGGATTGGAAGGCTTGACCATGGAAATAGGCTTCACTGGAAGAACTAAGCCACCATCTGAACTAGATGAGTCAAAAGAGCTAGAAGAAACTGGTTCAGGAAGATGAAGTGGAGGGATGTGGATATCATCTTTGGGAGGAATAGGAGGAGACTGGTAGACAACTATAGTGGTCTCAACCTCTGGAGTGGTCTTAACCTCTGGAGTATGATGATCAGAAGATGAGAAGGGAGATATTTCCTTAGTGTGGGTAGGAGATGGAATAGGCTTAGGAGCGGGTTCAGGCTGAGGTTTGGGTAGTGAATCATCAATGATGATATGAGTGGTCTCATTAGTTTCAGGATCATCTACTGAGTATAATATGTCTTTGGCTTGTGGCTTAGGTGGACTAGAGACCGGAGGGATAGAAGGCTCAGGCTCAGAGAGAGGAATATCAGAAGTAGGGTTCTCTGGAGGTGGTGGTGGTACAGAAGAAGATGGATCGGCAGAAGGTTCGGGACCCAAGGAATCCAGTCTTGCCAGAATCAATCTCAGTGTCTCACCCTGGGCACATTGCTCAGCTAGCAACTCCTCGTGCCTCTTATCCATTTTCTCAACCAACTCTCCCATCTTGTAATTCATGTGGGTTATCAGTTCAGTATTTGTGTTGGCAATATCCACATGGAATCCTCTGAGCATGTTCTCCATAAAATGCTGAAGTGTGGCATTGAGGAAGGAGGGTGATGATGTAGCGGCAGCTGGAGCTGATGACTGAGTGTCATCACCTTGCTAGTCTCAGTCTCAGGCTTCTTCTTCTTCTTCGACCCAGACTCTAGATGGCCTTTGAGAGGGATGTCAATATTGAGCTTACCAATCTGATTTCTCCCAACCGGAGTCATCCTCTCAATAAGCTTCTTGCTATCCAAATACCATATCTTATTCTCCTTTAGAATAAGTGATACTATCTGAGGATATGGTATTGGTATGGTAGCCTTTCCATCCACTTTGTATCTTGTCATCTCAGAAAAGATATACTCCCCTAAGTCTTTCTGTTCCTTCAGGAGAAGTGAAGCAAACCACCTAAAGTCCCTATCAGAGAAGTGGGTATAGTTGTTGGCCTTGTTCACAAGGAATCTAGAGTAGATGTACCATAAAACCCTGTGATGATCACACATATCACTCGGTTTGAAATTTAAAGGGCCAGCTAACTCACCGGGTTTAAGGACAGAAAATATTTGGTTTGGTTCAAGTTGGGAGTATATATCATCTGGGGGGTTCTCTATCCCTAACCACATGTTTATCCTAGAGGGTGATATGAGGATCTTTTGGCCTCTCACAATGGTGGTCATCTCTTCCTCAGCTGAGGTTCTGTTTGGCTCATCTAGGATCTCAAGGTTACAGTAAAAGTGTGTGATCACTTTTGTGCAGAAAGGTAATCTAATCGAAAGCCAAGGCATAAAAGGATCTAAATAAGAACTAAGGTCGTGCTTCAATACCTCCTGAAGTAACATGAGGTCCACATAATGTGTCTTGCACACCTTCCTTCTGGAGAACTGAGATAGATACTTTGGAGACTCCACCAACTTGTTGACATTGAACCCCTTTAGAGGGTTGGCGATCTCCTCTTCTGGCAATTTGGATTTCTTTGAAAACTGCCCCTTCTCCATTTGATCTAGTATGCTTGCCATAGCCTTAGCCACATTCTTGTCATACTTGGGCTTTTTAGCAGGCTTAGGTGTAAAGGAGGGAGTAGAGGAATCAGAGGGTGTAGGAGAGGGAGATTTGGTACTCTTGCCTTTCCCAGTTGAGGTACTCTTTTTGGATTGAGCCCTTGTAACAATAGGCTCTTTAATCACAACCCCTTTTGGTTTTGGTTGAGGTTGAGGTTGAGGTTGAACTTTGGCTTTTGATCTCTAGGTTAGTTTCCTTCTCTTTGTGGAAGGAGAAGAAAGAGGATCAGGATGTTGTTAGGATTCAGAGGAATCTGTAGGAGTAAGATTTTTAGTTCTCACCATTTTGAAACACAGAAATTTGGAAAACTCAGAGAAACAGAGTCACAGTCGCGAGTTAGGGTACTGAGAATCTGAGAAAAATAGGAGGTTTTTTGGGGTTGAAATCTATTAGGTTTTGACGGAAATGATGCAAGGAATCGATTGTGAAAAGTTTTTTAGAGAGAGTATAGTGATTTACTCGAGGAGATTTTGTGGAAATGACCGAGTTTGCGACAGATAAAGACCTAAAAACCTGACATTACTCGAGGCCTTACTCGAGTAAACTTCAAGGTTACTCGAGTACTTACTCGAGTGATCCTACAAAAATTTCTAAAACAATTTATTTAAATTGCGTACCTGGCATGAATAATATTGTAATTATTCATGTATGTTCCCTCGATCATTTATAACTGATTTGGAGCATATTTGAGTTGTTTTTCATCAATTTGAAAATCTGGACTTGCAGTTACTCGAGTCCTTACTCGAGTAAGCTTCAAGTTTACTCGAGGCTCACCTCGGGTAACTTGTCTTTTCAACTTCTAACTGTTCATTTCTCAGTAATTGAACCGTTTGATTTAAATTTCAGGTAACTTGATCCGTTACTTCCAGTTTTGGAAGTCCATTACTCGAGTACATACTCGAGTAAAGTTCTTCTTTACTTCAAGTTGTTCCTCGTTAGTCATAACTTCAAGTTGATACTCCAGTAAAGGTGTCCTCTGATAACCTCTGTTTTTGTTTCTCAAAACAGAATTTCTACCTTCCAGCAAAACAATTTTCTATACACTCCGATGCTTAAATTAAGAATCATCAAAACATTATCAAATGACTTCATCTAATATTATGAGAAACTAATATAACTTACAACTCATTGGGATTGGGATTTACCATTCCCAATTCTCTTCTAATGTATAGAAATTGATCTTTTGCAAGGGGTTTTGTGAAGATATCAGCTAGTTGAAGGTGAGTAGGAATGAATATTACTTTCATATCTTTCTTTTGGACATGATCTCTGATGAAGTGATGTCTGACATCGATATGCTTGGTTCTAGAGTGTTGAACTGGATTCTTTGCCAAGCTTATCGTGCTAGTATTGTCACAATAGATTGGTATTTCTTTGAGATAAATACCAAGATCTTGTAGTTGTTGTTTTAACCATATCACTTGTGCACAACAACTTGAGACTGTAACATATTCGGCTTCCGTTGACGAAAGAGACACTGTATTTTGTTTCTTGCTGAACCATGAGACGAGTGATCCTCCAAGAAATTGACCTTGTCCGCTGGTACTCTTTTTGTCTGTTTTGTATCCTCCATGATCAGAATTTGAATATGTAACTAGATATTCACTTCTTCCTTTGGGATACCACAGACCCAATTCAAGTGTGTCAGCAAGGTATCTAAAAATTCGTTTGACCGTTTCAGTATGTGATTCCTTTGGTGCTGATTGATATCTTGCACATATGCCAACACTAAATTGGATGTCTGGTCTACTTACCGTAAGATAGAGTAATGATCCAATCATTCCTCTATATTTTGTGATGTTGTAGTCTTTCCCTTTGACATCAGCATCAAGCAACGTAGTAGAGCTCATAGGCGTGTCTGAGCCATTTGCTTCATCCATTCCATACTTCTTCAATAGTTCTTTTAAGTACTTTGTTTGAGATATGAAGATTCCATTCTTTCTTTGTTTGATTTGCAAACCAAGAAAGAAATTCAATTCTCCCATCATTGACATCTCAAATTCTCCCTGCATTATCTCAGAAAATTCCTTACACAGAGACTCA
The DNA here is from genome assembly GCA_963242795.1 of Inga leiocalycina. NCBI lineage: Eukaryota > Viridiplantae > Streptophyta > Magnoliopsida > Fabales > Fabaceae > Inga > Inga leiocalycina. The sequence goes on from OY725328.1 coordinate 58,929,189, forward strand.
TTAGTAGCACCGAAAACAATGTCATCAACATATATTTGAACAATTAAAATATCATTGTGTTTTCGTTTTATAAAGAGTGTTGTGTCAACTTTTCCCCGTACAAAACCTTGATCAATAAGAAACTTACTGAGCCTTTCATACCATGCTCTAGGAGCTTGTTTTAAACCATATAAAGCCTTTTTGAGTTTAAAGACATGGTCAGGTTTAGTTACATCCTCAAAACCTGGAGGTTGTTCTACGTAGACTTCTTCCATGATGTAACCATTTAGAAATGCACTCTTGACATCCATTTGATAGAGTTTGAATCCTTTGATGCATGCAAAGGCTAAGAATACACGTATAGCTTCCAATCTAGCCACTGGAGCATATGTTTCCTCATAATCAATCCCTTCTTCCTGATTATAGCCTTTTGCCACCAACCTTACCTTATTTCTGACAATAATTGCGGATTCATCGAGTTTGTTCTTGAATACCCATTTAGTTCCAATGATCGGATGATCCTTGGGTCGGGGTACCAAATCCCAAACTTGATTTCTCTCAAATTGATTTATTTCTTCTTGCATTGCTATAACCCAATCATTGTCTGATAGGGCTTCTTCAATGTTAGAAGGTTCAATCTCAGAAATGAATGCAGAAAAACTTACTTCATTGAAAATTTTATTTCTAGTTTTGATCCCTTCATTCACATCTCCTATGACTTGATCTAAGGGATAACTTCTATTGTATTTCCAGGCTTTAGGTTAACCTAGTGATTGCTCTTCTTCCTTAGTTTCATCAACTTCTGGAATAAGAGACTTAGAAATAGATTGATCATTTTCTTGATTTAAAGCAACTTCCTGTTCTTCATCAATGGTTTTGTCAGAGGATTCAAATTCATGAAATACAATATGAATTGATTCTTCAACAACACATGTTCTTTTATTGAAAACTCTATATGCTTTACTTCGGTTAGAATATCCTAGGAAAATTCCTTCATCAGTTTTAGAATCAAATTTTCCTAAAGTTATCTTTACCATTATTATAAATGAAACACTTACAACCGAAGATGTGTAGATGAGCAATGTTTGGCTTTCTTCCTTTGTACAGCTCGTATGGTGTCTTTCCAAGTTTTGTTCTGATATAGGCTCTATTTGAAATGTAGCATGCTGTACTCATAGCATCAGCCCAAAACACTTGAGACACATTCTTTTCATTCAACATTGCTCTAGCCATTTCAGTGAGCACTCTATTCTTGCGTTCCACAACTCCATTTTGTTGAGGCGTCCTTGGAGCAGAGAAATTGTGATCAATACCATTAGTATCACAATATTCTTCAAAGGCTTGATTTTCAAATTCTCCACCATGATCAGTCGTAATACCTGCAATGGACATACCTTTCTCATTTTGCACTTTCTTAGCAAAAACAATAAATTCTTCAAAGGTTTCATCTTTCGACGATAGAAAAATTACCCATGTAAATCTAGAGAAATCATCAACAATGACCAATGAATATAAGTTGCCACCAAGGCTTTTTACTCTTGCTGGACCAACTAAATCCATATGTAATAATTGTAGTGGTCTATTTGTTGAAATCTCATTTTTCAATTTGAAAGATGATTTAGTTTGTTTACCCTTTTGACATGCGTCACAAACCAAGTCATTTTTGAAATTTACTTTGGGTAATCCAAGAACTAAATCCTTTTTGAGTAGTTTACCTAATTGATGCATATTGACATGAGCCATTCTCTTATGACATAGCCAACTTTCATCACCATTACTGAGAAAATAATTTTCAGATTCATTTGCACTAATATCTAGAGTATAGCAGTTACCTTCCCTTTTTGCTTTGAGCTTAGCCTTGATATTCTTCTTATCAAGTTGTAAGTCATTCTTGTTGATAATTAAGCATTCCTTTGAATCAAATATTACCCAGTTGTCTTTATCTGCACTTTGACTTACGCTCAGCAAATTATGACACAAGCCTTTAACATAATATACATCTTTGACTTGTATTCCTTTGTCATTTTTGATTTCACCAACTCCTGCTATTCTTCCGGTTTGATTTCCTCTAAATTTTACCTTTCCACCTTCCTTAGGTTGCAATGTGGTAAAACTTTTGAAATCACCGGTCATATGTCTAGAGCATCCACTATCTATGTACCACTTGCTATTTTTGGATGCTTTGAGACATACCTGCAATCAAATGACTAAGTTTTAGGTACCCACATCTTTTTGGGTCCTTTTGGGTTAGTGCAAATAATTTTCTGAACATATGAGCCTTTAGGTACCCATTTGTAGGTTCCTATCGTTCCTTTCTTCTTATGAATGCATGAAGAAGTATGATGGCCTTTTCTATTACAGTAATTACAAAATACAAAAGGATTTGATGTATGCACAGAATGCTGGAAATAATTCAAATATGACTTACCTCCTGCTTTCTTTCTGCCTTTTCTTCTATCTGATTTTGGATCATATCCAATTCCAGAACGGTCATTTACAAATCGTTGATCTTTTAAAATAACATTTACCATCTCACTTCCTTGTGTAAATTTTTCAAGATTTTTTGTGAGATCAATGTTTTTCTTTTTCAAAAAAGAACAACTTTCACAATCCTTTTCTGAACGTTCTTTAAGTTCAATTTCAAGAGCTTTTTTTTTCTTTTTGAAAACAATTAATTCTTTAACTACTTTGATGAATTCAGAATGTAAAGCATTATATTCAGAGAGTAATTCATCATAGGTAGGATCAGAATCATTTACCTCTTCTTCTATTTCTTCTTGTGCAACGAGACATATATTAGCTACTTCTTCCTCATCACTTTCTTCGTCAGAGGAGCTGTCACCCCATATAGCAGATACAAAGGCCTTCTTTTTGTTGAAAAATTTGTCTTTTCTCTTTTCTTTGCTCTTTTGGTTCAGCTCTGGACATTCTGACTTGATATGTCCTGGTTTCCCACATTCATAGCAAATGATATGATCTTTGCTACTATTTCCTCCTTTCTGAAAATGTTTGAATCCTTGACCTTTCTTGTAGAACTTTCTGAATCGTTTTATGATTAGTCCCATTTCATCATCATCAAACTCCTCATCCTCATCTTGATTCTCTTCTTTTGCTTTTAGTGTTAAGCCTTTCTTTTTCTTGTCACCAATGTCATCTAGTTCCCGTTTGAACTTTAGTTTGCTTTCATATTCAGAAAGACTTTCAAATAGAGAAGCAACTAATCTCATTGATTCTCCTTTTTCTTCTTCTATCGCAATGACTTTGGCCTCCCATTCTTTAGAAAGAATATTCAAAATCTTTCTTACTTGGGTATGCTGATCATAGACTTTCCTAAGAGCTGCAAGTTGATTAACAAGATGAGTATATCTAAGTTCAAATTCAGATATTGATTCACCTGATTTCATTTGAAGTAAATCGAATTCAGTGACCAAAGTGTTGATATGATTCTCCTTTATTCCTGAAGTTCCTTCATGAGCTATTTCCAGGGCTTCCCACATTTCCTTTGCTGTTGTAAGTGTGCAAATTCTGAAGTACTCACTTTGACTTAAAGCACTTTGTAACATCAGAATTGCCTTGCTGTTGAGAGTGATGAGTTTCTTGTTATTCTCATCATATTCCGCTGGCGTCTTGGGGATTTTCTGAGATTCTACAATCTTTGTAGGTTGATAGTTTCCACTCTCAATCACATCCCATAGCCCATATTTAGTAGCCATCACGAATACTCTGAACTTTGCTTTCCAGAAAGAAAAGTGTTCGCCACTAAAACCGAGAGGTCTAGTGATGGATGCTCCGTCAGAAAGAATTCCTTCACCCATGCTTGCCATTGGATCCTTCTTAGGTTGTTATACCTTAATAAGAAGACCTACGCTCCGATACCAAATGTTAGAGAGTGTTTCACCCAATAGGGGGTGAATTGGGTGATATTAAAAATTTCGTTGCAAATATAAAATTTAACAGAAATTAAAACAGTAAGGAGTAAGGAGAAATATCACCGTAGTGTACACCGGGAGTTATACTGGTTCAGTCACAACCACTTTGACCTACGTCCAGTCCTTAGAGCTTTTCTGAGAGTTTCACTATATCTTCCAAGATTCAGTGGGTTCTTGGCACCTCAGTACAAGCAAGTTCGTTCACCTGGACACTCGCTCCCCCTTACAAGTTGTAATCCAACCCAACTCAAGGTTCCACAACCTTAAGTTATCTCAATAACAAATATTGAGTTTGAATGAAATATCTCTCTCAAGAGTGAATAAGAATCACTGAAGTACAGAATTACAAATATCACGTTAAACAGAGTAGTGAACTTGATGATACGTTTGTGTGTGTTCTTGTTGTTATGTCTCTGTTTGGATGTTCCCATATATATAGAAATGTTGGTGATAACCGTTGGAACATTTTCTTCTCGTCCGTTGGAGAGTGCGCAGCCACTATTGACTTTTCCAGTTTTTGAAAAATATCCGTTGGCGGTAGGTGGCATTTGAACTTCTCATTTGACTTTCCTTATTTGATATGATTTCTTCATTGTTTATCTGTAAATATGCTAGGAATACTAATACAATGAAAGGTTAATCATATAGGAAACAAATTAATGAACGTTTGAATGATTTCTAAATTTCTGGGTTTACATACTCGAGTAGCTACTCGAGTATCCTTTAAAGTTTACTCGAGTACTTGCTTGAATATCATCGGGAAAACTTTGATCAATTTCAAGTCAACAAACAAATACAAGATTACTCGGGTAGTGCATGGAATAAGCAAAATATCAAACCTTTGGAAATGCATGTTTACTCGGGTACCTACTCGAGTAATGCACTCATAACTTCATGGGTTACTCAGGTACCAACTCGAGTAAACCTTCAAATAAACTTTTGGTTACTCGATGCTTTACTCCAGTAATGTTGGCAGGATTTCAAGGTCGAGAGCACTTCAAGTTTGATTACCATGTTACTCGAGTACATACTCGAGTAAACTTAGTTTTTGTGCATAGCTTACTCGGGTAATAACTTGAGGTTTCTCTTTAAAAATAATTCTGCATACTCGAGTACATACTGGAGTAATCCACTTAAAATGAATCATTAAATACATGCACACTAGAGTAATGACTCGAGGAAAGTGAGATAAAATTAGTTCAAGTTATTCGAGTACTACCTTCAGGATTTTGCTAACCACAGTGAGTTACTCGAGTAGCTACTCGAGTAACATTGGCAGGGTACAAAATGCCGAGAGCAACACATTTTCTGAAACAAAGTAACTCGAGTACATACTCGAGTATCATTGGCAGGCCGAGAGCAACTGGAAGACTTTTACATGGTTACTTGAGTACCTACTCGAGTAACGTTGGCAGGCCGAGAGCAACTCCAAGTATTTACCTGGTTACTCGAGTGGCTACTCGAGTAACATTGGCAGGCCGAGAGCAACTTGAACACATTTACACTATTACTCGAGTACTTACTCGAGTAATGTTGGCAGGTTACTGGAAGGTGCCTCTGGTTACTTCAAGTTTTGTCTCATTACTCGAGTACTTACTCGAGTAATTCCTTAGAAAAATTGCTTCTGATCAAGTTTCTCAGCTTTTTCTATTGGCCTTTCTTCATTACTCCAATGCTAACTTCAAGTGATGCTTTTCCCTGTTTTTACTTTGTTCAACCTTATTTATTCATCAAATCTTTTTCATAATATTCTTTGTTATCATCAAAACATGAGATCTAACAATATTAGCCTATGGTGAAAATTTACAAAAATGCCCCTGGGACCCCGGCCCGGCCCCGCTGTACCCGGCCCGATGGCATGTTTTCCCAAAATTTTTGACTAGGGCTATCCTAACATATTTTCATTCAAGGAATCCATTTCCGGGCTCAAGATTACCAAATTCAATGTCAAATTACGAAATTGCCCTTGGCAGCCTTACTTTTAGGGTTTTAGGGGCGTTTCCGTAATTATGCTTTCTCGGCCTTTTCTGAAAAAGTTCCCAACTGAAACCCCACCTAATTTTCCCTCCTGAACCCAATGGAACCATCAAATCATTGAAAATCCAACTCTTACCCCTAGATATAGGGCTGACCGAAATTATGGGATCCTTCGGGAAAAATCAGGGTTTTGCGATTTCGGCTCCGTAAACGCGTTCCTTTCTACTCCTAACCACTTTATTAACCATCTAATTGAGTTATAACAACCATTTGAACTAAAATTGGGCAGCATAACCCTTCTAATATCACATTTCCAAAATTTACAAACAAAGACAATCCGGCGAAATTTCACTGATTAAATTGTCTACAGTAGCCAGAATAGTTAACATACGAAGGTTTAGAAGTTACCTCAAGCTCCCACAATTTTTTCCCAACTATGGCTGAAACCCTAGGTCCTTGAACACCCAAATTTGAGCTCCACAAACCTTGAAGAACATAGAAGAATAGTTTAGGAGCGGAGTTATACGCGTTAGGAGTTAAATCGTTGGAGGAATCGGCTTACCTTGTGAGATTTCTTCTTCTTCTCTCTCTCTGTCTCTCCAAACTTCAACATACCTCTCTCTATTTCAGACCTGTTCTTGCGTGAAATGAGCTGAAGGTAGAAGGAGATAATAATATATCCTAATATTATATCTTATTTTATCCTTTTACCAATTTCCAAAATTTCAAAACTTAACTTATGTACATAAATCCTTTTGTACCTGTAACCATGCTCATTTAGCTCAACTAATATTTCCTTATTTATGTCCCATGTAGGAGACACCTAGGGGTCCCTCCCTATGGTCTTAATTGGCTTCACAACTTGTCCAGGTTACGTATACACGTAAAGTCTCAATTTTGGTCAAAATTGCACTTTTTGCTCAAATTTTTCATAAATTCATATTAAATTGACCAAAATATTCTAAATATATTTTTAAACTTTATTTTATTAATTAATTGAAATTAAATTCAATTAATTGGAAAATAATTTATTTTGTGCTATTTTGGCAAAATTACGATTTTGCCATTACCTTTCTAATCCAATTTCTTTTCTTATTTTTCTTTGGCCAATTTCCATCTATTTTTGGACCAAATATTTTCTCTAATATTCCTTCATTTTTGGACCTTAATATTGGGATTTTTAAATTACCCAAGTTAATTCCTTAATTATTTTTGCCCAATTTCTCATGAAATTGAACATTTATAAATTCATAAATTCCAAATTCATGAATATTCACCATTTTATTGAATTTCTCAAATATTTACAATAATTTTGGTGAATATAAATTTTGGGGTGTTACAATGACTTGCAAAATATACACAGGGAACTAGAATTAATGGTTTTGTTATGCAAAGGAGAGTATGAGAATGTTTCATGTAAGAGATCAAAGACAGTGAATTCTACTATTTTAAAATATTTTAAAGTACTTGACAACATTGACCAATATAAAGTGATCTCACACCCTTGAAAGTTTGGATGTCACAATACAACATATTTTCAAGATTTTGATTCCCCAATTCCTATAAAAACACATTACAAATTCATTGAAGAACTAATTGAATAGGAATATTCAATATTTTTATTTTAATGACCCCAATTGCAATTATCAAATTTTAGGCAAATCCCTTCTATGTTATGTAGTTGACTCATACTCACCTATGGTTCCCTAAAAAAAAGAAGTTATCTTCATCTAATTTCACTTCAAGTATTTGGTTTTTGTTGATGAATTTGGTTTTGTACCTCAAGTAAACGTACTTTTCGTGGAAGTACTGCATGGGTGGAGCTAGACTTGATTTCCTTGTGTGATTTTCGGCCAGGGAGCATGAACTAATTAAAGGCCTCAATCCACCCCTATAGGCGGGAAGATTGTAGGACAAGTGGAACAGATCTTCATATGCATTGGCTTTCTTGTAGCAACAAAGAGCCCTTCTTGCTTCTCCATCATAAAGAAATTCCTATAATAGTGTATGCTGCTAATTCAACTGTTGCTGGAAACCTTTGCCTTCAGCTCCATATTGTTCCCCGGAATGTTGACATCAAACTCGCTAGTAGAGAATTAAAAAAAGGTTGTGCCTGGATCTGAGCTAGACTTGCTAGCATGCTCTTTTTGTTATATTCCGCCAAAAACAACTTTTTAATCTCATATACCATGTTCATCATTTGCTTATAAGGTCTTCAATAGATGAACATAGTATTTATAAACAAATGTAAAAGATGATTAGTAAACCCCTTGAATTAAGATCAATTTAATCATCTCTAATTAGCAAAGAGTAACATTTTAAATATGACACAAACAATAAACATCGTCCCGTGCATCGCATGGGGAGAATATCTAGTTCCAATAGAGGAGCGGACCTAACGGTCAAAATTTATGCACGATACTGAATAAGGCCGTTATGCATGATGAGCTGAGACAAATTGCAGTTTTGTTAGGATGAAGGTTTTAAAAAACAGAATTGGTATATTCACTCCATGGTTCGGGAGAAGAAGTAATAATAAATGACTGCGGAAAGTTTCAGATAACAACCACCATAGCAAATTAATTCCCATTTGCCTTAAATAAATCTGAAATTCCGGTGAGGCTGAAGTGAAATTATTTATTGAGTAAAAGATAAAAATAATCCTTTCAAAAAGAAAGGAGAAACAACTTGATTTGCGAGTGGCAAACACATCATGAACAAATAAAATAGTTATATGAATAAGTGAAATTAATTTATTTATACGAATATATTAGAGCATGATCAAGTCAAATTCCATTTACAAGTAGCAAATATATCACAAATAAGTGTAATACTCCTATGAATCAAAGAAATTAATTTCTTAACAAGAACACATTAAAATATGATCAAGAACACATCAAGTTGTTTCTCCTTTCTTTCTAAGAGGTTTATTTTTGTCTTTTTACTTCACAAATCAATTTCACTTCAGCTCCACTGGATTGGAGTGAAATTTCATATGTTTTTTAAGGGCTAATGGGAATTAATTTGCTACAATCATCCTTATCAGAATTTTTCCTATATAACTGTCTATAGTATACAATACTAACTGGTCAAGTTTAACCAGAGGTAATTCTTTTAAAGATTTTTTTTCTTTTACATTTTTGTGTATTTAAGTATAAGATTTCACAATTAACGATGATACCGGTTCACCAACCACGCCAGTTGCTGTTAGTAAGAAAAAATAATTATGTGCTTGAATGTTGTGCTTTTTTAAATTTTTTCGTTTTCTTAATTATTGCAGTTAATATTCATACCAGTTGTTAAATTTTTGTCAGGAATGTCATTTTCTTTTAACTATTTAGTAAATCTCTATCCTTTTGTAATTTTGTCGCTTACAAAAAGTTCAACCCCACCTTGATATGAAGAGGAAAAGAGGCATTTATATTTTGCCTTCTTTAGTGATACATCGTAATCACTTTGGTCAAAAAACGGGCAACTAACTTGCTTTTCTTTTGGAAGGATGGTTTTTAATTTCATAACTAATTTTTTTAATCTCTACAAATTAATTATTTAGTTTATATATTTAGAATAAGAGGAAATACTTAACTTTCGTTCTTCTTATTTACTCACCTGGGCCGAAAGAAAACATTGCATGGTCTTAATTTGTAGAGACTTTTTGTTAAGCTTTGATCATTTTGTCTGATAGAAAGCTTTTAAGTTGAATATTACGTTAAGATTCGAAAATAATAAATTTTATTAATTAAATTTCTGTTTTAAAATCACAAGGAATAAATCTCATCCATGTAGAAAATGAAATAGCATCCTAGGAGGAAGGCAGCAATGGTTTTAAAGTTATTGGGGATTAGGAGGACTGTTGTTAGCTGCACAAGTAGGATAGTGATTCAAGGAAGTCTGGCAATGCATTGAACATGCATGCATTACTAAATAGCTTGATATTAGAAGTATCTGATTAAATTGGGAATCAAAAGCCTTTCAATTGAAAGCAAAATTCATAACATAAAATTCCCAAAGGAATAAATCTCGTAATAATCTCTTCAAGTAAATAATTAAATTGCATTCTAGTAATGCAGCAATGGTTTTTAACTTCAAATTTATTGTGGATTAGGAGGACGGCTACAAGCAGCACAAACCCTTGAGCCCCAATGCATAATAAATATAATTATCAATTACAACATTTAAAGTATTTAATTTAGTGATTTAGGTATATATTACATTAGTCTTTCTATCAAAATGACTCGAGACAATTTGATAGGACCTACCATTGGGTTATATATCTTCACTTTTTTCTTGATGTATTCTAATATATATTCATGTCGTGAAGCTTCACTAACTAATTAATCTATGGGCCTGTTTGGGTTAGCGTGGCAAAAGCATGTTTATGCAAGTTTAGGTAAAAGTCCTCTCACATACTTACCTCGTATACTATAAATCACGTCAGAAAAATAGCTTCTACTGTCAACCCAAACACACACTATATTGGCATCTTTGTGATGAAGTTATTGAAGGCCAAATCTTTGTCATCACTTTGTGCTTCAATTGCGTGTTCTTTTTGTTATTGTTTGCACCAACACTTATCATTGCGTGTTCTTCAATTGTTATTAACTTTTTAGGTAATTAAATATCTTCTCTAGGACTCCATCGTAATTCCCTCTATTTTTTTACACAATTGGTTGGTAAAAACTAGACCGTACTCGCATATTTTATATTTGTAATTGTTAGAAGTAGAATGTCAATGATAATCCCTTACCGACAGGAAGCACATGTAAGAAAAGTCATACATGTAGGAAAAGCCATAGTGTTAGGAAAGAGTTAGGAATAGCATGTCGGATTCAGATTTAATCTTGTGAATGTAATTACGTGTATATATATCCATATGTAACATTACATGAATGAGAACTTGATTTTACCTTCGTACATGGTACCAGAGCCTGATTCTCCGCCTTGCGTTTGATTTCAAATTTTCCGGCAAGAACCTCCATATTTTCCGGTGACTAAGCTCCCATGTTCCTTCAGATCCACCGTCGCCGGAATGTCATTGGCCAACATGCACCGGACCACCGTGTTCCCAGCCATCAGATCGGTCAGATCCTGAAGTTCTATCGCCGTCCGTCTGCGTGTGAGCTTCCACGCACTGCCACCATCACCGCCGTCCCAAGACACACGCCGCGCGTGAGCACTGTTCCGGCAACCTTTTGCAACGGCGCTTCCAGCAGATTGATCGACTGAGCCTCTTCTACCTTGTCCTGAAGTTTTGTGACCATCCGAGACTTTTGAATTTTTTGAGTTTTGATCCTCACATCCGATTTCAACCTTCGTGAATTGCACTTTGTTACTAACTTCAGCATTTGAAGTCAGTATTTCTGTCTGCGGGCCCCCCTTGCCTTTAATTGAGGTACTATATATATATTTCTTGGCTTCATATCTCTCTCTGCGGGTCCAGTGGGTTGCAACTTCCTTAAGTTAATCTAGCTTGATTTGTTGTGTTTCGCGACTATTTCTACTACTTGTGATTTTTTGTGCGAATTGTTCGTGTACTACTATTCATGGCTGATTCTAAAAATTCCGATATGTTGCCTATGTCTGCGAGGATTATTGCTTCACAGTTAAATTGGACAAATTATAGTGATTGGAATAAAACTGTTAAAGTTTATATTTTGGGGATTGAGATGGAAACCCATTTAACTGAGGATCCTCCTTCTGGTGATGACACCAAACTTATGACTTGGCAAAGAGCAAATGCTCGACTTCTGTTTCAAATTCAAAATTCTATTGAACCACAGATTCTATCTTCTGTTAGCCATTGTAACACTGTTAAAGAACTTATGAGTTATCTCGAGTTTATGTTTTCTAACAAAGGGGATATTACTCAGATTCATGAAGTCTGTAAAGGTTTTTATCGTTCCCAACAGCAAGACTGATCATTGAAAAATTTCTTCTTGGATTTCAAGAGAATGTATGAAGAAATGAAGGTTGTTATGTCTCCACAGGCAGATCTCTCAACTCGTATCAAAAACTTGGAACTTCAGGCTATCATAAGTTTCCTTGAAGCTCTCAATCCGTCTTATGAGACTATTCGTTCTCAGATTCTGTCTGGTCAAGAGCTTCCTTCTCTTGAAGATGTTTTCTCCCGGGTTCTTCGTGCTGATAGCCTGATTCACTCTTCTGTTGATCCAACTGCAAGTGCTCTAGCTGGGCGTGGTCCCTTTGAGAACAGGAATTATGGGTACAAACAAAACACCCATCCTCCTACAATAACTTATGGCAGTATTATCTACAATTATTGCAAAGAACCTGGACATATTAAGAAAAATTGTCGAAAATTGCAAAATAAACAGCAGCGTGATCAACAGGGTGGCCTTGCTCATATTGCCCAGACACCTGGTACCTCTGATTTTGGATCTGGATCTTCTTCTGCAGGGGCCCTACCACAGGTACTCTGTCCTCTGGTCTTACTACTACTTCAACTAAGTGGGTCATTGATTCTGGTGCCACCGATCACATGACAGGTAATCATCACTTATTCTCTTCATATGCCCCCTATGCCAACCCGTCATCCATATTTGTCGCTAATGGTTCTCCCATCCATGTTAATGGCTCCGGCACTATTCAACCTACCGCATCCCTCTCATTATCTTCTGTTCTTAACGTTCCTGATCTCACCTTTAACCTTTTATCTCCAAGTAAACTCACTCGTCATTTAAACTGCTTTATCTCACTCTTCCCTGACTATTGTTTAACTCAGGATCTATCGACGAAGCAGATTATTGGTAGAGGTTATGAATCTGGTGGATATTACATCCTTGATGATCAGGTGCCACGCTCTGTTGCTTGTTCTGGTGGGTCATCTCTCTTTGAAGTTCATTGTCGTTTAGGTCATATGTCGTTGTCGTCTCTCCAAAAATTGTATCCTCAGTTTTCTTCTGTGTCTACTTTAAATTGTGAGTCATGTCAGTTTGCCAAATACCATCGTGTTCATTTGGCACCTCGCATCAATAAACGGGCTGCGTCCCCCTTTGAGTCAGTACATTCTGATGTTTGGGGTCCTTGTTCAGTTCTGTCCCAAACTGGTTATCGTTATTTTGTCACTTTTGTTGATGATTTTTCCCGAACCACCTGGCTTTACTTAATGAAACAGCATTCTGAATTGTTTACTCATTTTCGTCATTTTTGTACTGAAATTCAAACCCAGTTTAATACTCCTGTGAAAATCTTACGAAGTGATAATGCAAAAGAATATTTTTCCTCACCATTCACTGATTACATGCAAAGTCATGGTATTCTTCACCAATCCTCTTGTGTTGATACCCCTGCTCAAAATGGTGTTGCTGAAAGAAAGAATTGCCATCTCTTAGAAACTGCACGAGCACTCATGTTTCATTCCTCTACCCCTAAACATTTTTGGGCTGATGCTGTCTCTACTGCTTGTTTTCTCATCAATCGCATGCCTTCAGCTGTTCTTGGTGGGGCTATTCCGCATTCCGCTCTCTTTCCCACTACTAAGTTGTTTCCTGTTGATCCTAAGATCTTTGGTTGTGTCTGTTTTGTTCGGGATGTCCGTCCTGGTGTTAGCAAACTTGATCTCAAGTCCCTTAGATGTGTTTTTCTTGGCTATTCTCGAGTTCAGAAAGGTTATAGGTGTTACTCTCCTGATCTTAGTCGTTACCTTGTGTCCACTGATGTGACCTTTCATGAGTCTTCTCATTTCTTCACATCTTCGACTTCCTCTGCGTCTCCATCTGTCATTACTGAGTCTGATGATGTCCTGGTTTATCATGCTCCTTTCTCACCAGTACAAGCTGCTGCTCCAGAACCTGATATCATCAATGATGACAATGTTACCAATGGTTCGCCATCACCAGTCACTGCTTTACCGACAGATTCTATTCATGACTCCTCTGTTTCTGATTCCCACAATGCTCCCACTGTTGTCCCTGACCCAGTTGACTCTGATCCTGCTATTGATCCATCTTCTGACCTACCAATTGTACTTCGGAAAGGTACACGTCCTCGTTGTCCTCCCAGAAGATATGTTGACTGTACCTATCCTATTTCTTCTTTTGTGTCTTACCAGAATTTGTCCCCACCTTCTTCTTCGCTTGTGGACACCCTTGATTCAGTCTCCACTCCTCCTACTATACATCAAGCCTTGACTCACCCTAGTTGGCGTAGAGCAATGGAAGAAGAACTTATGGCCCTTGAAAACACTGGTACATGGACTCTTGTTGATCTACCTCCTGGGAAGAAGGCAATTGGATGTAAATGGGTATTTGTTGTTAAAACTAAGGCCGATGGTTCTTTGGAATGGTTAAAAGCCTGACTAGTTGCTAAAGGGTATGCGCAAACTTATGGTATTGATTACTCTGAGACTTTCTCTCCTGTTGCTAAGCTCACCTCCGTTCGTCTTCTTATCTCCATAGCTGCCACATATCATTGGGATTTACATCAGTTAGATGTTAAGAATGCTTTTTTGAATGGAGATCTCCTTGAAGAAGTCTATATGGAGCAACCACCTGGGTTCGTTGCTCAGGGGGAGAATAGGAAAGTGTGTTATCTCCAGAAGTCATTCTAAGGTCTAAAGCAAAGCCCTCGTGCCTGGTTTGATAGATTATGTGGTGTAGTCAAGAAGCTTGGATTAAGTCAAAGCAAGTGTGATCACTCTGTGTTCTACCAGCAATCTGATGCAGGCATGATTCTTTTAGTAGTATACGTTGATGATATTGTGATTATAGGAAGTAACATTTCCGGAATCTCAGAACTTAAAGTTTTCTTGAACTCTCATTTCCAGACAAAAGATTTAGGGTCATTAAAGTACTTTCTTGGTATTGAAGTTTTGAGAAGCAAGAAAGGTATTCTTTTAACTCAAAGGAAGTATGTTCTCGATCTCTTAAAAGACACTGGAAAGCTTGGATATGCACCAAGGAGCATCCCCATGATTCCGAATCCTTTCCTGGCTCTTGATGCTAGTATGTTTGATGAACTTCCTGATGACTTGAAGAAGAAGATTGATCCAAAGAAACTGAAGCCGTTTGTATTTCCTAAAAGATATAGAAGACTCATTGGGAAGTTGAATTATCTGACAGTAACTCATCCTGATATAACATTCTCAGTCAGCAGGCTCAGCCAATTCATGGCATCACCAACAATGGCACAATGGGAAGCTTTAGAACATATCTTGCATTATTTGAAAGGTTCTCCAGGTCTTGGTATTCTTTATACAGATTATGGACACATTAAAGTCGAGTGTTTCTGTGATGCGGATCATGCAGGATCTAAAGCCACAAGACGATCCACTATGGGTTATTGTGTGTTTGTTGGTGGAAATTTGATATCTTGGAGAAGTAAGAAGCAATTAGTTGTGTCAAAATCAAGTGCAGAAGCAGAATACAGAGCCATGTCACAGTCAGTACAAGAAATTGTGTGGGTATTTCAACTCTTGAAGGAAATTGGCATTACCACGACATTGCCTGCAAAACTATGGTGTGACAATAAAGCAGCACTTCATATAGCTTCAAATTCTGTGTTCCATGAACGAACAAAACATATTGAGATTGATTGTCATTTTATTCATGATAAGATCAAAGAAAATATTGTATCTACAGGGCACATACGATCCGACGATCAACTAGCAGATCTTCTGACAAAAGCCTTACATGGGACACGGGTTAAATATCTTTGTAACAAGTTGGGCATGATCAATATATATGCTCCAACTTGAGGGGGAGTGTTAAAAGTAGAATGTCAACGATAATCCCTTACCGAGAGGAAGCACATGTAAGAAAAGTCATACATGTAGGAAAAGTCATAGTGTTAGGAAAGAGTTAGGAACGGCATGTCGGATTCAGATTTAATCTTGTGAATGTAATTACGTGTATATATATCCATATGTAACATTACATGAATGAGAACTTGATTTTATCTTCGTACAGTAATAACCGAGTGGTGGAAGCATAATTGGAGTCTGTGAAGTTACCAAATTATGCTCTGTTCTTGTATCATTCGAATCCCACATTCATGCACTTGTATCGTCAATAGGCGCTCCAAAACGAAATATTACCTTGTTTATTCATTTCTCTCAGTAATTTACCTTCTTTATTCATTTTAAGTCTTTGATTTTGGATGGAATCACGGGATTGAAGTGTCACGACCCAAAATCCGAGTCATGATTGGTGAGTAGGGTGAGCCAAATAAGTCCACTTAGCCTAGCAAGTCTTAAACAAAGTACACTGACTGAACAAACATTTACACAACAATAACAATACTTATTATACCTCCATATAAAAATTGCAATGAGAGAACAAATCCATAACAATTAAATTTGGGGATACACATAAATTAAGGAAGCTAATTAAATTGTTTTAGAATATTTTTTTATATTTTTTTCTTCAAACTAATTAGTTTAACTAATAAATTAATATATAATATAAGGATATATAATATATGATATGATTAAGTAATTTATTTAGCTTCCTTAATTTCTCCAAAAAAGTCAACTTGATCTTATATTTAAGACCAAAGGTAGTACATAACACAATGACTCTAACACCAATCACACCATCATAATAGTCATGACATTACGGAATCCCTTGATACATTACAGTATACTTCATAAATTTATGAAACATATCGATCACAATCAACCTTACTAGTTGCTTTATTTGAAAAAAAAAATATAGGAAGAGGAATGAGTCTAACACTGAGTCAATGAGAATATAAATAACAAAGTGAGTGGAGGGAAGCAAAGGCGCACGGAGTTTTTCGCAAAAAGTTTTCCTCAAAATAAATAAGTATAACAAAATTCAAATGTTGAGTTGAAAACAAAAAATGAGCATAAAGGTTCACTAATTCCTTATCTCAATAAATAAAAACAATAATTAAAATCAAATATTCAACCACAATCTTTCAATCTATGACGATCACTTAATATCAATCCTAGTGGGGAATAATCATCCCACCTATATACTATTCCCTATACTATATGTCATAATCATATAACTCGTGGTGAGAAATAACCGTCTCACAGATATTCCTTTTCATATACCATATATTCATTGTGAGGAATAACCGTCTCACCAATACATATATACTCCCTCCGGTAATAATTATAAGAAAAAGTTGACTTTTTTGGAGAAATTAAAGAAGCCAATTAAATTACTTTAGAGTCTTTATATTTTTATTTTTTTCTCCAAACTAATTAATTTGACTAATAAACTAATATATAATATAAAGATACTAAAAATATAAACACTCTAAAGTAATTTAATTGGCTTCCTTAATTTCTCCAAGAAAATCAACTTTTTCTTATTATTAGGACCAGAGGGAGTATCATATACTATATACATATAATCTTTGATGGGGAATAATAACCGTCCCACCTATATTTATATATCTATCTGTCTATCTCATATACCAATTATCAACATAAACCATGGGAAGGAATAACCGTCTCACCCATATATATGTATACAAACACACATTACTTTCCATATATATATATATATATATATTATACCTCCCAAAAATATTTTTCCTTCCTAAAATAAATTTTTCAAATTTTTGAAATCATAAAAAAAGTTTGAAATCAAATTAATTAATCAAATAGAGATGTTGAAAAGAAGGTAAAAAATAAGTAATTAAATTTTTTTTTTACTAAAAAAATCAATGCAATATTTTGAAAAACATAAAGGAGGATTTGAAAATAAGCCTAATTAGCAAGACAAAAAGTTAAAAAATACATGTCAACTGAAATTTATAATAAAGGTGTAGGAAGGTGGAACATAAAAAGTATAAATTGAATATCCACACTAACAATTATCATCATAATAATTAAGTCAAGAAATTATAAATTTCCAAGATAAAACGAATATGATACTAATCACAATTAAGATGTGTTTAGGAGAGTTAAAAAGATTAGGAATTGCTTCCCAAGTGAAATGGAATAAAAACAAGGAAAAGATATTAAGGCTGAAAACACATCACAAGTGAACCGAATGGTGCCACCTTGCTATTCTTGCTCTCACTTGATATGATCAGTAGTATAGATCCCTTTTTAACCATACCAGGTCTAAAATTGAACAGTTGCTACGGAGTCCTCACGATTATCACCTTATGCATGTCCGGATAGCGTTAAAGAATTGATTAAAGCAGTGCCATATGTATGAGGGAACGAGAAGGTCAATTCGACGTAGAGCTAGAGGAAGAAATAATAGAAAGAAAAGAGGAGGAGCGAAAGAAGAAGCGGTGTATAAGGGAAATAAGAAATTGTGAAGTCACTTGCAAGGCAGAGGTTTTTTGGCTGCTGTGTGAATGAAGACGATTGAGGAGGAGGAGTCTAGATTAGATTTAGGGATTATGGAGATAGAGATTGGGTATAAATTCAAATAATATATTACTCTGGTAGTAGTCGTTATTTTTACATAGTACCACTAGAATTAAAAAGGAGTTCCCTAAATTATTCTATAAGGTAATTTCTGCTATGATGAGGTTTAATAACATTTAATAAATATCTTCTTATATTATTTTATTCAAATATTTAAATTTCAAAATATTTTCGATCGTAATCAACTAAAAGATATTTTAAATAAATGTTAAATCATATCATTTAAGAGTTGTTGGAATATTAGAAGGATTTTACTAGCTAGGTATAGGGTAGATATCTTAATAACTTTATAAGACTATTTTTTTAAAATTAAAAAATTCATTATAATTTAACTTAACTTTTATTTTTTTATTTTTTATTTTTTGGTTATCACATGAAGTGATTGGAAGCCAAATTCAAATGCTTGAGATATTGGAGATTGAACAGAGTCTGAGATCAATTCCTCACTTAGGTCCAAACCAGCAACACATCCCTCCTCATCCCAACTTACGCTGCTGCACTCACTGCAATGAACGCTTTCATTCCAAAACACAAGTTCGTTGGAATCTGTAGCGTTGAACTCCAGGTGTTTCTTCAATGGAAGAAGCAAAAATTTCTAGTCTCGAAGACAGTGGATAGAATGCCCAGAAACCAGAGAGACGTTGAAACTAAGATACGCCCAATAATAACAGAAAAAGAAGGAAATTAAAGCCAAAGAAGTAATGATATTTTCATTGGATGTTGGAGTACACTGAACTTAAGACTCATACAAGTGAAGACTGAAGCAGCAATTGAAGAGACTGTTGCATGAGCATTCCACGCGTTTTCGTGTTGATCATTTGGGCAGCGTTAGACTGTGTTGCTGCAATTTTAGAGCGTTCACAACGCAGCGATTTCGGAATGCATTCATATATAATTTTGATACTGAATAAGGCCGTTGTGAACAGAAGGTAAATACAAATATCTTTTTTCCTCTTCATCTAGTTCTGGTATGTATTTTATAATTTTACTGCTATTATGTAACAGTAACTGTGTTTGGCACAAAGTAAGTAATGGCAATACGCTTCGTTACGTTGCACAATGAGCCGTAAGATTCTGATACAAATTTCAGTTTTATAATTTATTAGGATGAAAGGTCTGAAAGACAGAAAACAGAATTGATATATATATGATCTCCATTATGTTTTTTTTCTTACCTTTGTGCGTGTTTCAACATGAGAATTCACGCTTAAATGATCATACCCACTCTCTACCAACGACGCTAAGGAAAATAATAGTATGTCCTTGACTTCTACGGTTTTTTTCTTTTTTTATTTTTAATAAATGTGTATACCGGTTGTTAAATTTTTTTCAGGAATGTCATTTTCTTTGAATTATTTAGTAGATCTCTGTCCGTTTTTAATTTTGTCTCTTACAAAAATTGCAGCAGCATCTTGATATGGCTTCACTTAACCAAATACTCCCTCTGGTAGTTTATACAAGACATATTTGTCTAATTTAATTAAATTAAAGAAGTTAGTTAAATTAGTTGATATGATATATATTTTCTTAAACACCATAGTCATTTTCCTTAATGCCCTCTTTCTCTCTTCTCCTAGATTATTATTAAGGGAGCACGAATAGGGTAAATTAGGAAAAGATTGACAAATATAAAAATTATGTCTTATATTTAAGATTAAGTTCAACTCCCTAAATATGTCCTATATTAAATTATGCATGAGTATTGATTAAGAAACAATGAAAAAAAATGTATTGAAAGAAATAGCATGGAATAAATGAGATGGAATAAATCTCATCCATGTACAAAATGAAACAGCATCGTAGGAAGAAGGCAGCAATAATGGTTTAAAGTTACTGGGGATTAAAGGAAGTATGGCAATGCATTGAAAAAGCATTTTGTCACTTATCAATTGTGTATCCGCAATTGTTTATCTGGAAGATTATGGTCTTCTTCCCGTTTCACCATGTTAGAATTAGTAGGCCCAAATTCTATGTAAATTGGGCTTGAGCCCATTGACTGGTATTGTTAGGACTGATAGATTAGATTAGGAATATATAAATGTAAATAGAAGGATCATTATCTTAGTGATCATTATGTACAGATTATTCATAAATGAAGAGAACATATTTTCTCTCAATTATTTCTGGTTGCCTCTAGCTAACATGGTATCAGAGCCTGTGCTTTATCCACATTATCTACCGGCCCAGAATCAAGAAACCTCACAGTGCTGGCCCATCGAACTTTCAAGATCCGAGTTCTATGTCCATTTGCCTTAATCGGAGCCCATCGGACTTTCAAGATCCGAGTTCCATGTCCAGTGGCCTTAATCGCAGCCTCGATGCGTTCTCTTCCCCGATTCATTTCCGTTCTCAGCAAATCCCTAAATCAACCATGACGACAAGCACCGATTGATTTTCTCGCCACTCACCGCGTCATCGTCACGGTCTCCTCTGGTTTCACAATCGCCGTGTCGCTCACCGTGACGCTCACCACCTCCTAATCCGTTTCTCTGTTACCATTTTCCAGCCATGGCCGGCGAGAAATCTTCTTCCTCTGCTATTTCCGCCATTGATAACCTCAGTTTCAACCATCCCCTTTACCTCCACCCATCTGAAACCCAGGGCACCACCATTATTCAACACATCTTGACCGATTCCAAAAACTATACCATATGGAACAGGGCGATGAGGATTGCATTGCGTGGGAAAAGGAAGCTGGGTTTCGTGGATGGTTCGTGCACACGTCAATCTCAGGCACCAGATTAGTTGTGATTTAAGACTTAAATTCTGATTGTGAATGTTACTATGTGATGTTTTAATTTAAATTAAAAGGTACATTGCAGACAGTTATATGAGTATTATGTGTTTGTTAAATGCAAAAGCGCATTACTGTAGGACTTAAAGTATGGCAATGAATTGTTTTATACTTTGCAACAACAGGGATTTTTTTAATATCATATGCTAAATAGGCTGCCCATTACTTGCCCAAATTTGGACGGGTATATCCAACCCGTTTATTACCGGACTATCTTAGGTACTTAATGGGTACGGGCTAGCCCGTACCCATTAAGACATAAATGGGCGGATAATGAGGGTCAGCCCAGCTCGCCCATTAGTCAGCCCTATTTATAAGCACTTATTGCCTAAAAATAAGCTATTCCAAACGAGCACTATGAATAAAATAAAAATGTCTGTGTACAGTTTAATTGAACGCGCGCGCGCATATATATATATATATATAATTAGTTCATTTCAGAAAATATGTTGAAGGAAGTATATAAGATCAACATCATCATCACTCAATAAAATATTTATAAGAAAACTGACATATGAATAACATCAACTTAGTAGTTACAATACTAAGATTCATGGGAAAATAATACGATTCATATATCTCGATCACCAAAAGCATCAAACATGTTTAAATTCAAATTATTACAACATAAGTAAATTCACATTTCATGATCTTCATTTGTCTCCCTCATTGATCAAGCTGCCTATATTTAGATATGCCACGCACTCCAGATGATTAACTTCATCTAAAATTTACGACAATAAAAACAATTACATAATTAATACCATTGAAAAAAAAAATACTTGGTAACAACGAGGATAATTAATCATAATAATAACTATTATATATAGATTTTCTCTACATGAAGCAGCTTCCATTCTTGCGAGCGAACACAAATATGCTTACATATTTATTCAATAAAAGAAATTTTTTTGAAATACATCCTCACAACGTTCTCTTAAAAATGCATACATAATTCGAAGTTCTTAAACTATAAATGGAATCTAGAGGCAAACAAGATATAAAATATTTACCAAGTTGAGCTCCAATATAAGAGTTTATATCTTATTCTTAGATTAAATCGTATACGATATATTAACATATGTTCTTGTGAGATCTTCAATCAAAACACGATTTCATTTGCATAAAACTCAAAATTATATATGATATTGAAGGATTCTTAAACTCAATTCTTATTCATGTAATCTAAGTACAGATATATATATACAAATAAATACATTTGAAAAATAGTGTGAAACCATAGATTGTTTTCTAACTTCTTGACGGTGGGGGATATGATTATTGACTTCCAACACTCCCCCTCAAGTTGGAGTATATATATTGATCATGCCCAACTTGTTACAAAGATATTGAACACGTGTTCTATTTAAGGCTTTTGTCAGAAGATCTGCCAGTTGGTCGTCGGATCGTATGTGTCCTGTAGATATAATATTTTCTTTGATCTTATCACGAATAAAATGACAATCAATTTCAATATGTTTTGTTCGTTCATGGAACACAGAGTTCGATGCTATATGAAGTGCTGCTTTGTTGTCACACCATAGTTTTGCAGGCAAAGTCGAAGTGATGCCAATTTCTTTCAAGAGTTGAAATACCCACACAATTTCTTGTGTTGACTGTGACATGGCTCTGTATTCCGCTTCTGCACTTGATTTTGACACAATTCCTTGCTTCTTACTTCTCCAAGATATCAAATTTCCACCAACAAATACACAGTAACCTGTAGTGGATCGTCTTGTAGCCTTAGATCCTGCATGATCCGCATCACAAAAACACTCAATTTTAGTGTGCCCATAATCTGTATAAAGAATACCAAGACCTGGAGAACCTTTCAAATAATACAAGATATGTTCTAAAGCTTCCCATTGTGCCACTGTTGGTGATGCCATGAATTGGCTGAGCCTATTAACTGAAAAGGTTATATCAGGACAAGTTACTGTTAGATAATTCAGCTTCCCAATGAGTCTTCTATATCTCTCAAGAAATGGAAACGGCTTCAATTTCTCTGGATCAATCTTCTTCTTCAAATCATCAGGAAGCTCATCAAACATACTAGCATCAAGATCTAGGAAGGGATTCGAAATCATGGGAATGTTGCTTGGTGCAGCTCCAAGTTTTCCAGTCTCTTTTAAGAGATCAAGAACATACTTCCTTTGACTCAAAAGAATACCTTTCTTGCTTCTCAAAACTTCAATACCAAGAAAGTACTTTAATGACCCCAAATCTTTTATCTGGAAATGAGAATTCAGGAAGATTTTAAGTTCTGAGATTCCAGAAATGTTATTCCTTGTAATCACAATATCATCAACGTATACTACTAGAAGAATCATGCTTGCATCAGATTGCTGGTAAAACACAGAGTGATCACACTTGCTTTGACTTAATCCAAACTTCTTGACTACATCACAGAATTTATCAAACCAGGCTCAAGGACTTTGCTTTAAACCATACAGTGACTTTCGGAGGTAACACACTTTTCTATTCTCCCCCTGTGCAACAAACCCAGGTGGTTGCTCCATATAAACTTCTTCAAGAAGGTCACCATTCAAGAAAGCATTCTTAACATCTAATTGATGTAAATCCCAATGATATATGGCAGCCAAAGAAACAAGAAGACGAACTGAGGTGAGTTTGGCCACAGGAGAAAAAGTCTTAGAATAATCAATACCATAAATTTGGGCATACCCTTTTGCAACTAGTCGAGCTTTTAACCGTTCCAAAGACCCATCAGCCTTAGTTTTAACAACAAACACCCATTTACATCCAATGGCTTTCTTTGCAGGAGGTAGATCAACAAGAGTCCAGGTATCAGCTTTTTCAAGAGCCATAAGTTCTTCTTCCATTGCTGTACGCCAACCAGGATGAGTCAAGGCTTGGTGAAGAGTAGTAGGGGTGGATATGGAATCAAGGGTGACCACAAGCGAAGAAGAAGTAGGAGTCAAATTCTAGTGAGACACGAAAGAGGATATAGGATAGGTACAGTTGGCATATCTTTTAGGAGGACAATGAGGACAGGTATCTTTCCGGAGGGCAATAGGTAGGTCATGGGAGGGATCAACAGCAGAATCAGGAACAACTGGATCATGTATAGTAATGGGAGGATCTAAGATATCAGGAACAGAAACCAAGGAGTCATGACCAGAATCCGTTGGCGAAGCAGCGACTGGTGACGGTGAAACATTGGCGGCATCAGCATCATTGATGATATCAGGTTCTGGAACAATAGCCTGTACTGGTGAGAGTAGGACACGATAAACTAGGACATCATCAAACTCAACAATGACAGATGGAGACTCAGAGAAGGTCGAGGATGTGAAGAAAGGAGAAAACTCATGAAAGATTACATCAGTGGACACAAGGTAACAACAAAGGTCAGGAGAGTAACATCGATAACTTTTCTGAATTCGAGAATAACCAAGGAAGACACATCGTAAGGACTTGGGATCGAGTTTAGTGACACTTGGACGAACATCCCGAACAAAACAAACACAACCAAAGATTTTTGGATCGATAGGAAACAGCTTAGTGGTGGGAAACAGAATGGAATATGGAATATCCTCACTAAGAACGGCTGAAGGCATGTGATTTATGAGAAAACAGGCTATAGAAACGGCATCGGCCCAAAAACTTTTGGGAACAGAGGAATGAAACATGAGAGATCGCGTAGTTTCTAATAGATGTCGGTTCTTTCTTTCAGCAACACCGTTTTGATCGGGGGTATCAACACAAGAGGATTGGTGAAGAATACTATGACTTTGCATATACTAGATGAATGGGGCGGAAAAATATTCTTTTGTATTATCACTTCGTAAGATTTTCACAGGAGTGTTAAACTGGGTTTGAATTTCAGCGTAGAAATGACGAAAGTGAGTAAATAATTCAGAACGCTGTTTCATTAAGTAAAGCCAAGTGGTTCGAGAAAAATCATCAACAAAAGTGACAAAATAACGATAACCAGATTGAGACATGATTGAACAAGGACCCCAGACATCAGAATGTACTAACTCAAATGGGGACGTAGCTCGTTTATTGACGCGAGGTGTCAAATGAACACGATGGTGTTTGGCAAATTGATAGGATTCACAATTTAAAGTAGACACAGAAGAGAATTGAGGATATAATTTCTGGAGAGATGACAGAGACATATGACCTAGACGACAATGAATTTCAAATAGAGATGACCCACCAGAACAAGCAATAGAACGTGGTACCTGATCATCAAGGATGTAATGACTACCAGTTGCATAGCCCTTACCAATAACATGTTTCGTCATGAGTTCCTGAATCAAACAATGGTAAGGAAAGAGTGTGATAAAACAATTTAATTGTTGAGTAAGTTTGCTAGTAGATAAAAGATTAAAAGCAAGATCAGGAACATGAAGGACAGAGGATAAAGAAACACACGGGGTAGGTTTGATAGTGCCAGATCCGAGAACACGAGAATAAGAACCATTAGCAATAGTTATACTAGAGGAGTTGGCATAAGGAGTATATGAGGAGAACAAATTTTTGTTACTTGTCATATGATCAGTTGCACCGGAATCGATAATCCACTTTGACGAACAAGTGGCAAGGCTAGAAGTGACATTACCTGTAGCAAGAGCACCTGAAGATCTAGACTTAAATTCCTCCATCATCAAACAAGGAGATATACCAAACAGCAAAGGTGAAGGGACAACAAATTCTCAGAGCAAGAACAAAAGAATCACACAAACATTAACTGCAGCAACAATCTGAAAAATCCCAAACGAGCCTTTAAGATCCTCCAACTACAATAACAACCATCACACTAGTGACCAAATGGAAATTTCTCACAACCAGAAATATCCCAAACGATAAACAGAAGCTACCAGATGAACAGTAACAGTGCGAGATGAATAGTAATCTAAGTGGATAGTACCTCAGATGAATAGTAACCGTGAGTGAATAGTACCTCAGAGTTTTTTTTTGGAGGGACCCACACAAAAGAAATCACCGAAAGAGAGTTTATGCACTACAACTTTCTTAGCAAATATCCAAAAATGATTCCATGAATGGAACCACGGCTTGTAATAATACCGAACAAAATCAATCACTATAATCAATCACTATAATCGCAAAATCAATCACTATAATCAGCCAAAGGAAGAAACGAAGTCACCTTCTTCTTCAACTACAATTCCAGGAGATTCATAACCAAGCATAATCAGCCGATTACCTCCCTAATTCACAGACCCTCTTGCAAGTATTCGATCTCCACAATACCTAACAAAATCCAGAAGTATCTGCAACTTGTTGACCATAAGAAGCTCAAATTACTGTGACAACTGCAAAATCGAAGTCTGGGAAGCTCAAATTTGCTAGTAAGCAAGCTATAAGTAAGGAAATCAACCCAGATTGCAAACAACACTGGACCCGAACATGATCACCACAGGGACACGTCAGAAAAGGGCTGGCAACACTGAACAGACCAAACCACGACTGGCGCCGGTAGAGAAGAAGACGGCGCGTGAAGCTCACATGCTTGCTAGAATGCCGACGAACCAAGGGGAAACGCCAGTCGGAACCTCCTGGTGCTTTCTGTCAAGTGTGTGTTCACAAATGGCGCCCCTCACCGAAGTTTTTTTTTAATACGCAAAACAGAAACTGACACACAAAACAGAACCAGACAAAAGAGACAGAGGATACCAGCGCCGGACAAAATTCAGAGAGCCTTAGGCTCTGATACCATGAAGGATTCTTAAACTCAATTCTTATTCATGTAATCTAAGTACAGATATATATATACAAATAAATACATTTGAAAATTAGTGTGAAACCATAGATTGTTTTCTAACTTCCTGACGGTGGGGGATATGATTATTGACTTCCAACAGATATCATCTCATCATTACGTGCAGTTGTTCTTAATCACAAAGATGCAAAGCCTATGTAAGATAAAAATATATGTGAGAATTACGTGAAAAAAAACCAACACAAAAGACAAAATAAAGGTTATCAAATAACACCAGAAAAACGTAAATTACATGGTTGGATAAATGGAAATATAATCTTAAATAAAGGAGGGAGATTTATATTATAAAATGAAAAATCACAGTTGTCCCTAAAAAAACCACCCCCTAGCACTGGGAATTAGGGCTGGCCCATTTATTGCTAGCCAGATGGGGTGAGTTAGTGTAACCCACCCCTTCACAAACTGGCGTTTCCTTTTTTTTTTTTTAATTATTTCACTTCTTTTTTTTTGTCCTTAATTCTCACTCCTTTTCTCTTTCACCCACTTACATGACACTTCTTTTTTAAGTCAATTTCATTCTTAATTTCCTTTTTTTCCATCAACTCATATTATAAAAACATATAAACACATTTCTTTTAAATTTAATAATATTAGAGTAAATAAATATAATATGAAAATAAAAGTATCAAATAAAAAATATGAGGAAGTAGTCAAACACAACATCAAAGAAAAGATTATCAAAATATTTATAAAAAAAAGCGGGCCAACCCGTGGCCTGAAGCGGGGAAGGCTGCACTTGGTGGGTTGGGTCCAACCCATTTTACCGGCTATACCCACAACCACCAAACAACCAAAGAAAAGAAGCCAACAAAAAAGATAAAATCAAGGTTATCAAATATAACACCAGAAAATTGAAACAATAATGTTCATATAAGTTTTGCCACTTTTACACCCAGTGTGCGTGATTAGTATGTTGTCTCCAGGACTCCAACGTATAACTGTGATCCATTGCCCTTAACGGCTTTCATAATCAACATATATTTTGAGGAAAGTTGCTGCAGAGAATGGAGTCCGAACATTTCCAGTATCTGATCCTCCACTACTTCCAAAGAAAAGTGGCCCAATAATAATTCCTAGGCCCAATCTCACTCCGACATAGTAAACAGAAAGTCATTTGCATGGTGATTTCCAGATGTTGGTGGCGGCCCATTATTTGGACTTTGGGCCAAAGGAGGTCCATAAAGACCATCATTGTCTTGGAAGAAAGATGCCTCAAATGATTGAAGCTGTGTGCCTGTAAGGATCCTTCCAACAACACAAACTGTTTCAGATTCCCTATGGATGACGGAATGTGGCTTGAGAAATTATTATTTGACACGTTGAGCCCATAGAGTGCTGTAAATTAAATTCCACTATCTCTTTTGGTGTTTATCCTTTAATTTGATTGGATGAGAAGTCAATAGCGTAAAACTTGGAATTTTTGTCAAGGTCATTTCTTGACCTTTCATTGTAACTATCACCCGATCTTGATAATTTATCAGGTTATATTCATAGAAGATAAACTCGACACGATTTGCGTTTGATGTTGTTTGATTTTGATCAAGAATCATTGCCTTCAAAACGTTCTATTAAAATTGTTCAAAGTTAGATGCACAATTTGAAGCATCTCCCAAAGCATATCTCTTCATATTTGGACACCCAATAGGACCATGGAAATTGTTTCTTCTCAAAACCATGACCTGGAGTGTGGGTATTGTCTTCAACATGCACAGAAACTCATCAGCTATCTTGTTATTTCCAATGTCTAACACCTCTAATGTGGTGCAAAGGGATAGAAGTAATGATATTGCCCAATAATAACAGAAAAAGAAGGAAATTAAAGCCATAGAAGTAATGATATTTTCATTGGACGTTGGAGTACACTGAGCTTAAGGCTCATACAAGTCAAGACTGAAGCAGCGATCGAAGATTGGACATGAATTCTCAGGCCTGTGCTTTCAGCTTTTACCTGTCCGAAAAACGACAAGTGATCATTTTGGTGTTGATCATTTTGGCAGTGTGACTGAGTTGCTGCAATTTTAGAGCGTTCACAACGCAGCGATTTCGGAATGCATTCATATATAATTTTGATACTGAATAAGGCCGTTGTGAACAGAAGGTAAATATAAATGTCATTTTTCCTCTGCATCTAGTTCTGGTATGTATTTTATAATTTTACTGCTATTATATAACAGTAACTGTTTCTGGCACAAAGTAAGTAATGGCAAGACGCTTCGTTGCACAATGGGCGTAGAGACAAATTGCAGTTTTACAATGTATTAGGATGAAAGATCTGAAAGATAGAAAAAAGAATTGATATATATATATATATATATTATATGATCTCCATTATGTTTTTTTTCTTACCTTTGTGTGTATTTCAACATGAGAATTCACGCTTAAATGATCATACCCACTCTTTACCAACGACGCTAAGGAAAATCATAGCATGTCCTTGACTTCTACGGTTTTTTTCTTTTTAATAAATATTTATACCGGTTGTCAAATTTTTTTCACGAATGTCATTTTCTTTGAATTATTTAGTAGATCTCTGTCCTTTTTTAATTTTGTCTCTTACAAAAATTCCAGCATCTTGATATGGCTTCACTCAACCAAATACTCTCTCCGGTCCTTTATACAAGATATATTTGTCTAATTTGATTAAATTAAGAAAGTTAGTTAAATTAGTTGATATGATATGTATTTTCTAAAACACCTAGTTATCTTCCTTAATGCCCTATTTCTCTCTTCTCCTAGATTATTATTAAGGGAGCATGAATATGGATAAATTAAAAAAAAGATTGACAAATATGAAAACTATGTCTTATATTGAAGATTAAGATCAACACCCTAAATATGTCCTATATTAAATTATGCATGAGTATTGATTAAGAAACAATGAAAACAACTGTATTCAAAGAAATAGCATGGAATAAATGAGAAGGAATAAATCTCATCAATGTACAAAATGAATAGCGTCATAGGGAGAAGGCAGCAATAATGGTTTAAAGTTACTGGGGATTAAGGGAAGTATGGCAATGCACTGAAAAAGCTTTTTGTCTCATATCAATTGTGTATCCGCAATTGTTTATGAGGAATATTATGGTCTTCTGTCCCTGACTCACCATTGTAGATACCTCTTGTGCAGTCATCTGCAAAAAGCATTTTGAAATAACACAAAACCAAACACCTGAATCAAAGTGTTCATAACCTTCACTTATAAACTCAAGTCTTAAAGTTGAACTGGATTTTAATGATGGAACCAGAATGAGACCAACCTGAAAGCTTCCATCATAACTTGTTGTGCCTTCAGTGATGCGCCCCCTGTTGGCCCTCAACTTTGAGGCATTTTTCAAATATTTTTTTTCATGATTCTTTTAATCATTAGATTCTATATCAAATGAGTAAAATTTTAATGATAAAAAATGGAGTTGTTTTCAATTTTTAATGATTTTTTGAAAATTCAAGA
Organism: Inga leiocalycina; assembly: GCA_963242795.1. Taxonomy (NCBI): domain Eukaryota; kingdom Viridiplantae; phylum Streptophyta; class Magnoliopsida; order Fabales; family Fabaceae; genus Inga; species Inga leiocalycina. The sequence continues at coordinate 58,959,465 of OY725328.1, forward strand.
CTCTAAATGAAAAAGAGACTACATAGTTTTGAAGTTTTAAATCTTTTAAAAATAATAAGAAATTATAAATAACTCTATTTTTTATTCAAAAGAAATCAAAATGTCACTAATTTTATGTAGGATTTAATGATCAAAAGAACGATGAAAAAACATCTGGGAAGTGCCCAAGAATAAGTGGCAGCAGGCACCCCGTCTTTTAGCAATGCTTGGGATTGCTTGTTTATCTTGCAATTTTTCATTGGAAACTAGATTTACCAATAGACAAAGCATTCTCTCGGTCTGTTAATATTTGGATCCAAGTTTTTGGTCTGGCCGTTGATATATTATTGCTCAGAGCTTGTTGCTAAAATACTTGGAAACTCTATAGGAAAAAGAACTTACTCTGTTTCATAAACAGGGGTCGCTAGTTACAGAAGAGAGTATTAGAGTAACTAATATCAGTTGATTAGTAGTCTCTGTTATGAGTTTGTTCCATGATCTGTTTGAGTAACGTGTACACGTCATCACTCTCGTTAGTCTAAGCCTCTGGCTATAACAACAAGTATAGGCACCCACAATGGTTCTTTATGTTGATTCGTATGTTGCAAGTCGTACGTGGTGAAAAGCATTTGGCTTTCTGCCAGAATCACTGTCTATTCATTCAAGTCGTTGATAACCGCCATATTCATGTCATGAAGCAGCTTCAGTCACTAAGTAATCTATATTGGAATCTTCATGGTGAAGTTTGTGTTCTACAACAACATGGAAACTGTTTTTTGGTCATTTTTAGTAGAGCAGGGGTGCCTGTTGCAGATGCGCCCCCTGCTGGCCTTCAATTTTGTATCGTGTTACTTTAATGTGAAATTTCTTTTTCATAAAAAAAATCTATAAAATTAAATACCCATCTCTACATTGAACCACGTTAGTGTTGTCACGTGCGGTGCAAGAAGAATTTGCTTCATATATTTTGGTCCATTTTGAGTGTAGTGGCATTTTGATTTTTTTTTTCCTTGTAAAGGATGTCAACCTTCTGCTTCAATCCCTGACTTTACTGTAGCAATCTTAGGTGTACAAACATTTTCATTTTACGTATAATTGATCTTTATATTAAAAGAAAAAGAAAAAGAAATCCAATTTAATAGTAATTAATAAGATTTTTTTATCCTCCATAGCACAACTTATACCTTTATAGATTTATAAAGTTGATACAGATATATGATAAGTTCATTTTAGAATATATATAGAAGGTAGTACAATATCAATATCATCATTCAATGAAGTATCGGAAAATTGACATACCAATAACGCCAAATTAATAATTCAGGTACAATACAAAGTATTTTTTTTAGCAAAATACGACTCATGCATCTCATCAAAAGCATAAAATATGTCAACTGAATTAAATTCAAATGATTACAACATAAAATTCACTTTTCATGATCTTCATTTGTCTCCCTTATTGATCAAGCTGCCCATATTTAGATATGCCACTCCAGAGGATTAACTTCATCTGAAATTTATGACACTATAAACAATTACATAGTTAATACCATTGAAATTTACTTAGTAACAACGAGAATAATTATTAATAAAAAAAGGCTTCAAAGAAAATCAGAAACATGGACCAATAATGCTAAGAAACGCACACACGGAGAGGGTTTAGAGAGGTTATATATAGCTTTTCTCTACATGAAGGTTCAATTCTTGCCAGCGCACACAAACATGCTTATATATAACAATGGGAGCCAGCCAAAGAAGTAATGCGTGAACATATATTTAATTATAAAATAAAAGAAAATTTTATACATCCTCACAACTTTCTCTTTAAATAATGCATACATAATTCGAAATTCTTGAACTATTAATACAATTTAAAGGCAAAAAAGATATAAATAGAATGTTACCAAGTTAAGCTCCAATATATATATATGTGCGTTTATATCTTAGCTTAAAGCGTATACCATATATTAAATATGTTATGTTCTTGTGAGATGTTCAAAATTCTAACGCGACTTCATTTGCATAAAACTCAAAATTATATGATATAATCTCGTCACTACATACAGTCGTTTAAACCGATTTGTTAGGAATTAAAAAAAGAAGATTAGAATCAAAAGGGGGGCATTTAAATAAACAATGTGACTTGATAGACAATTATATGGTTGGATAAATGGGTGCATATATGAGTGTGTGCAATTTTAAAAATTATAGGAAGGTTTATGTTACACAACTTCTCTTAAAAAGGGCAAATGATAGTAACAAATCGAGACTATATAGTCTATAAATGGAAACGAATATGTGACATTTTATTTAGAAGGACTATTATGCCGCTAAGTTATAATAAGTTCATTGGCTGTTATGTAAATTGTTTTTTAAAATTTTGGCAAAGAATTCTATAAGTTTTTAAGATAGATGAGAAATTTGTGTAATTAAGATAAAAGATAGAATATTTCAGTGTACTTGACTTAAAAAATCAATTCTTCAAATTAACCAAGACTCTACAAAGTAGTTGAGAATTGATCACGATTAGCAAAAATATTCTTCACCGTCTCCCTCTCATGAACACACGTGAGCATAAATATATTATAAACAAAACATACACTGACATTTTCAACAACCAAAGAAAAATAAAAAGCCAACACACAAGATAAAATCAAGCAAGGTTATAAAATAACACCAGAAAAAAAGTAACAATGTATGTTCATGCAAGGTTTACCTCATTTGATAGACAGTGTGCGTGGTTACTTGGTATGTTGAACAAAGGCCATTCCCTAATGGCTCCAACGTAGAACTGTGATCCATTGCCCCTCATGTCTTTGATAATCAACATATATTTGAGGAAAGATGGTACAGAGAATGAAGTCCACACATTTCCAGTATCTTATCCTCCACCGCTTCCAGAAGAAAAGAGGATAAATAATAATTCCTAAGCCAAAAACCCATCCCAAGTCCAAACCCATGATAAAGGGAAAATAATTTACGTGGTTATTTGCAGATGTTGGTGGTGGTGGCATTAGCACTTGTGGCCCATTGTTTGGACTTTGGGTCAAAGGTGGCCCATAAAGACCTTCATTGCCTTGGAAGGAAGAGACATCAAATGATTGAAGCTGTATGCCTGTAGGGATCTTTCCCACCAAATGATTATAGGACAAGTTCACAGATGAAAGGAGTGACAAATTTGCAAGCCCCGTTGGAATCTCTCCTGACAGAGAGTTTTTTGACAGGTCGAATGACTCAAGATTTTGCAATTTCCATATGGATGATGGAATGTGGCCCGAGAGATAATTATTTGATAGGTTGAGGCTATAAAGTGCTGTAAAATCCATCATTTGTTCTGGTATTGACCCTTCAATTTGATTGGATGAGAAGTCAATGAATGTGAAGAACGTAAGAATTGTAGTGAAGGTCATTTCTTTACCTTTCATGGTAACTAACACTTGATCCTGATAATTCAATTGGCCAAATTCAAAGAAGTCAAAATGGATCGGAATTGCATTTGATGCATTTTGATTTTCATCAAGCATCATTGCCTTCCAAGTCGGAAACCATTCTCCTGGTAGCGTTCCATTAAAACTGTTGAAAGCTAGATCAACAATTTGAAGCATCTTCCAAATCTTTCTCTTCATAGTTGGACATCCGATAGGACCATGAAAATTGTTTCTTCGCAAAACCATGACCCGCAGAGTAGGTATTGTCTTCAACAAGCATGGAAACCCGTCATCTATCTTGTTATTTCCAATGTCTAACACCTCTAATGTGGTGCAATTGGGAAGAGACTTTGGAATTGGCCCTCGTAAATTATTACTACTAAGATCGAGAGTTTTTAGAGCACAAGCTTGAAAAGTATCAGGAATATTGCCACAAAGATTGTTTTTTCCTAAATTCAATACCCCAAGAGCCTCAATTTTTGCTAGACAATGTGGAATCACCCCGCTGAAGTTGTTGTTGGAAAGATCAAGCACTTGAAGATTTGAAGCATTGCAAATGGAAACAGGAATTCTTTCATAAAGATCATTGTGCGACAGAGAAAGAAAATTTGTGAAAGACACATAGTTACCAATGTCAGGGGGAATAACAGAGCTGAATTCATTGAGAGAATAATCCAAATAAGAGGCAAATGGAGGAAAGGCTGGAAGTGTGCCTTGAAGGTAGTTGTTATGTAGGTCAAGCACAACCAAATTACTGTGAGAGCTAAGATTATATCGGATTATTTCTCTCTCACGAAGTGAATTGTGAGAAAGATTTAATTGACTAAGATAGCCAAGCTCCCAAATCCAGTAGGGGATTTTATCTTCAATTTCATTGTTTGAGAGGTCTAGATTGGTTAATCTGGACAGATTTCTTAAGAAACTTGGGAATCGTCTCAAATTGCAAGATGCCAACTTTAAACTAGTCATCATGTTGGGAAATGACAACCCGTTATCATTCTTAACATTTGTATCAATTGACAAGTTGTTGTTTGAAAGATCTAATGTTGTTAGATTTTGAAGCCTCTCACATATATCCAGCCGTATTGTGCCATTGAACTTGTTTGAAGACAGTTGGAGGATCTTAAGTCCTCTAAGACCAAAAATAAATTTAGGAATAGGCCCTTCTAAATAGTTACTGCTCAAATCAAGAACTCGTAACATGGAGAAAGAGACATTTGAAATTGCATCCAACTGACCTTCAAAGTGATTGTTGAAAAGCTCTATGCTTTGTAGAGATGGGTGCGAAAACAATGACATGGGAATACTCCCACTTAAGATATTGTTTTGTAAATCGATGCTGACTAGCTTATCAAGGCCTTTGAAATGCGCTGATGATATCCCACCCCGTAATTCATTGTTAGATAGGTCTACATGAGTAAGCTTTTTGGCCATACCAAATGGTGGGATTGGACCTGTGAAGTAGTTGAATGACAAGTCCAAGTAAGCAAGCTCAGTAAGATTTGACATTGAATCTGACAGTGGTCCATTAAATTGGCATTTAGATATTTCTAATCTAGACAGCTGCCGTAAGTTGCTTATGGAACCTGGTAATGCTCCTGAGAAATTTGTCATGCTTAGAATCAATGTCTTGAGAGATCTATTCTGTGGGAAGTATGGCAGGGAACCTTGAAGACCATGGTTATATGACAGATCAAGAGAAGTAAGTGACTGTAGCTGAAAGATTTTATTTGGAAACCGACCTCTCAAATTACAAGAACTGAGATCCAGATTAGTCAGATTTGAGAATTCAGCAAAGAAGCTAGGCACTGCGGCTGACAAATTGTTCTGATCCAGACGAATTATAGAGATATTTTGAAGCTTGTTTAATGAGGAATTAATGGGGCCTGACAAGTTGCAACTTGACATGCTTAATACCTGTAGATGAGGTAGAAAAGACGACAAAGCATGACCCCATTCATTTCCATTTAATGCTATATTAATGCCATCTAGATATAGTTCTCTGACTTCACCGAGAGTTTGAACAAGCTTCTCCAGATTTGGATTCTCAAGTTTCAATGCTGATTCTGCTAAATAATAAGAAGTAGACAGATCAAGAATGGTTAACCTTGTGAGCTGAGCAATCTCCATTGGTATCTGGTTCACAAAGCAAGCACTTGACAAATTCAAAGAAGTTAAGTTCTTCAAATCTTTGATGCTAGATGGAATTGCAGAATTGAAATTGTTGAAAGCCAAATTCAAATGCCTGAGATACTGGAGACTGAACAGAGTACTAGAATTGTCAAGTCCACCAGATATTGATTCCTCACTCAGGTCCAGACCAGCAGCATGTCCCTCCTCATCCCAACTTACGCCTCTCCACTCACTGCAAGGAACGCTTTCATTCCAACACACAAGTTTGATGGAATCAATAGGGTTGAATTTGAGGTTTTTCTTCAGTTTCAGTAGCAAAAGTTTCTGGTCTTGAAGACAGTGGACAGAATGCCCAGAAACCAGGGAGAAGCTGAAACTAAGGCGCGCCCAGTAATAACAGAAAAAGAAGGAAAGCCATAAAAGTAGTGATATTTTCATTGGACGTTGGAGTGTACTGTGAGAAAAACTCATACAACTGAAGACTGAAGCAACGAAGAAACTAGTGATGGCTTATGGGGGTTCAAGACCATGAGCATGAACTCTCAGAGGGCCTGTGTTTTGAGTTTTCACCTGTCCAAAAAATGAGTAGGGTCTGGCTGGTGAAGATGCATTAGAGCGCAGAAGAAAGACACTGAGAAGCAAAGGCGCATATTCCGACCAGTAGTGAGGCAGCGTCAGAGTTGACTCAAAAAGTCCAAGTCATTGTTCGATTAGGAGAGAACACATTCGCACATTCTCCTTGGACCTGGCTTTCCTCCTTTGCACCTTTGTAAAGGAGGCTCTGCTGCACAATTTGGGCCGTTGGATCATATCTCAACGGTCCAGATTTAATGTATTATAAAAATATAATAAATCTGGACCGTTGAGATATGATACATTTTTATAATACATTAAATCTGGACCGTTGAGATATGATCCAACGGCCCAGATTGTGTAGCGGAGCCTCCTTTATAAAGGAGGAAAGCACAATCCATTCTCCTTGCCGTATCCCACATTTTGCGCCAAAAATATGAGAAGGAGAAATGTTTTAGGAATATCATCTTATGTATTATAATTAAATAATTTATTTAAAATAAATTAGATAAATAGATTTTATATAAAGATCCAAAAATTATTACTCGAATCCATGTTCCGACCAGTAGACTAGTGAGTCAGCGTCAGAGTAAACTCAAAAAAGTCCAAGTCGTTGGTTGTTGGGAAATGAAGCTAATAAAATTGGAAGAAAACGCAGAGAAAACAATGGTGTCTCAGTTGAAGACTACTGACTGCTACATAAACGCGTCTTCAAAATGCAATCATAGAGTGACGTGAACCATACTGCACAAGACCGTTGTGATCAGAAGTCAATAATGTCGGTGGATGCCTCTCTTCCTTATCGAGTACTCCTTGGACGTCTTTTTCAATTATATTATTTAACAGTAACTTTTTTTTTAATCTTATGATATGGTACCGACTTCTCCTAATACAAATTACTTCTTTAAAAAAATATTGGTAATTTTATCCTACTAGTAATACACATAATTGCACAATGAGCTTAAGATTCTGAGAAAAATTGCAGTTTTATTAGGATGAAGGATTTAAAAGACAGAATTGCTATATGCTCTCCAAGATTTTAATTTTTTTTATTTTATAAAGTGTTTTTACACTCCACTAACTTTAACATCATTAATTTTATTAAGGGACAATTTTGACCATACAATTTTAATTAATTGAAAAAATATCTTAAATGATAATATTTTAATGCACTCATTCTTCATTTTAAAAAGTAAACGTAATATATCAGTATTTAAAATTGTAATATCACCCTTTTTTTGGTTAATAAAACTATCGGTGTTGATTAGAGTTAGAAGATTGAAATAACTCTTCATAAAATTTAAAAAAAAAAACATCAAATTAAAATCTTGTATAAAAGGAGAGGACAAAAATACTCTTTGTTAATACAATTGATACTCACATATAATTTAAATGTTATGATAAAGATATACTCGCAGCACTGATGGATGAGTGATGATATATATTAAGTAAAGTCATATCAAGGTGGGGTAGTTATTCAAGGAAGCATGGCAAACATTAAGCATGCATTGCTATTAGCCGCACACACCCTGAAGCCACACTCAAGCAACTCTTAGCCGGTATCATCCTTAAATATGTTTTAACCAATTATTAGTAGACATGTACATATAATAAATTAGCTGTTTCTCATGTTGCCAATAATGGTGGATTTCTAGGAACAGTATTGAATGTGTAGTGTTTAGAGATTCATTTACCTTGGTGGTCCATCATTTGCCTACACCATTGTGAATGGCATCAACAAAGGCAGTGTAGTTCCAGTTCTTAATCACATTGTACGGCCCGTCATGGATTTCTACTTCAATTGTGTAACCGCCATTGTTTATCAGGAAGATTATGGTCTTCTGCCCCTGCCTCAGCATTGTAGATACCTCTTGTGCAGTCATCTGCAAAAAGCATTTTGAAGAACACAAAAAAAAAAAAAAGAAAAACACCTAAATCAGTTCTGAGTAGTGATACTTGTAAAGTTTGTGATGGTTTTTATTAGATTTCTTATATAGGTATATATTGGGGTTGTCTTTTGATCAAAATAGTTTAAGCTAATTAAGACTTCTTTTAGCATTATATCCCTTCAATCGTTTATCTAATTAGTTGAGATGTGGGACTCTTATATTCTAATATGGAATAGGAATAAGACCAAACTGGAAGCTTCCATCACCAATGCAAGCAATGACTCGTTTCTCAGGAACAGCTTGTGCATACCCAAGTGTGGCACCAACAGAGCCATCCTATTGATCCATACTGCATTTGGAACTCATACCTGTTTGGTAGTTAGTCCCCTGTCTCAGCAATAACAGCAGTTTCAGTAGACAGCATCGTTTGAATATGTTCGAATAGAATATTCACCCTCAATACAACTGAATATTGATTTGCAAGTTGCTTCCAAGTCGTGGTGAAAAGCATCTGGCTTTCTGCCAGAATCACCATCTACTCATTCAGGTAGTTGATAACCGCCATCTGGCTTCCAAGCCGTAAAAGTAATGATATTTTCATTGGACGTTGGAGTATAATGAGCTCACGACTCATACAACTGAAGACTGAAGCAGCGGAGAGACTGGTTATGGTTTCAGGGGGTTCAAGACCATGAACTTGAATTCCCAAAAACGGGTAGGGTCTGGCTGATAAATATGCATGAGAGCGCAGAAGAAAAACACTGAGAAGAAATGAACATATTCCGTTCAGCAGTGAGGCAGCGTCAGAGTAGACTCAAAAGAGTCCAAATCATTGTTCGATTTGGAGACGAGGCTAATAAATTTCGCAGAAAATGCAACCTTAACAATTTTAGAGCGTTCCACGCTTTTACTATTATATATAACAGTAACTGTTTTTGGCACAAAGTAATGGCAATTTTATACTACTAGGAATAGTAATTCACTTCCTTGGTTGCTTATGACTCCCTATTTTTAATAGATTTGAGATATATTTTGATATATTTGGGAAGTCATTAATCCTAAATTAAAGGAATTATCTTGAGATTTTATGAGATATCAATTGGATGCATCGTTTGTGGAATTTCAAATTAAAATATAAGTTTTTTAAACTTGGGAAATAAGCAATAAAAAATAATAGGGTTAAGGTGCAAAAATATGCATGAACTTTTCTAAAAACACGTCAAATACCATAAATTTTATTTGGATGCAAAAATGCCTATGAACTTTTTAAAAAATGGGCATTTCCCCCCTTTATTTGGTTGTAGTTTAGCCACTTTTTCAAAAAATTCATAGGTATTTTTACACCCAAATAAAATTTATGGTATTTGACGCTCTTTTAGAAAAGTTTATGGGCATTTTTGCACCTTAACCGAAAATAATAATTTGAAGTTTTCTCAAATAAAAAAAAAATAAAAAAAGATCTAGCTTTTATTTTACAATGGCAGCAATAGTAGTAGTAGTTGTTGTTGCTGCTGCTGCTTCCTCTTCTTTTTGACAGTCAAAAGCGATGATTTTGGGGATAAAAAAAAAAAGGAAAAACTAAAGTACAAGAAAGCCATGAATTGGAAAGAAGGAAGGAGGCTACTTGAGGAAAGAGAGAGAGGCGTTAGAATCCTATTCTTCTTCTTTATAGGAGGATGAGAGAATTATGGAGAAGAAAAGAGACCAGAGTAGTTGCAGAACCAAAAAGGAGAGAGACAAAGCTAAGAGGACTCCATTGAATGTTTCTATATTATTCATCTTTCTTTTTCTCATGGATTCTGAGTCTATTTTTTATGGTACTAGGATGAGATTGGTTAAATCCATGTGTGGCTAATTTTGTTTTTGCAACCTTGAGAAGCTATGAACTTGTAGGTGGATTAAACTTTGTTTTTCCTTGTTAGGTATGTTTTAATGTTAATTTTGGTTACTTAATTTTGTTTATTTCTTATCTACTTAGTGTTTGATCACCATTAAGTATGATTTTGGGGAATTTAGATTAACCTTGGGAGATGGATCTTAATTGGACCATAGGATTAAGTGATGTGGGATTAGAATTTATTCTAATTTGTCAATATGATAGAAATATATCTATTAGACCCATATAATCATATTTGGGTGAAATTGAATTATTATTGCCTCTTGGATAACTATATATGTTAGGGATAACAATTTTAACTTGAGAGAAGGGTATAAGTGATCGGGAGATATTTACATATATTAATACTCTGTATTAACAAAATTGACATTGAAACTAATTAATTAGTGAAAACAAGGTTTATGAAGCTAATAAGAGATTAATAACTCTAGGTTGCTCGCTTGATTATTGTGATAGTTTGTTTATCTTAATTTTATTTTTTAATGTCTTTTCACTCATTTAAATTTAATTTGGAATGCTCAACTTAAACGAAAGAATAAAATTAATAATTAACTAAAGTTTGGGTACCAAATCCTTGTTAGAACGATATTTTATTCACTCTTTATTATTTGATACAGCCATTGCACTTGCGGAAACAAGGTTTATGAAGCTAATAAGGTTTATTACTTGACATTGAAACTAATTAATTACTGAAAACAAGGTTTATGAAGCTAAGAAGGGATTAGTGACTATGGATTGCTCATTTGATTATTGTAATAGGTTGTTTATTTTAATTTTATTTTTAATTTGAATTCAATTTGAGTTGCTTAACTTAAACTAAAATGTAAAATTAATGCTTGACTAAAGTTTGGGTACCAAATTATCATAAAAACGATATTTTATTCACTCTTTATTACTTAATACGGCTCATAAACTTGTGGAATTTTATATTACAATTTTGCCCTATCAGTTGCCCGATGAGCGTGAGATTCTAAGACAAATTGCAGTTTTATTAGGATGAAGGGTTTAAAAGACAGAATTGGTATATTCACTCCAAGGTTCTACAGAAGAAGTAATAATGTATAGGTAATTCTTCTAAACATGTTTTTTTTTAACATTTCCTGTATTTAAACATAAGATTTCCTGCTTAATGATGATACTCGTTCACCAACCTGGCCTGTTAGTAAGAAAAAATAATTATGTCCTTGAATGTTGTGATTTTTTTATTTTATTTTTTTCTGAATTATTGCAGTGAATATTCATACTGGTTACTAAATTTTGGGAAAATCCTTGAAAAAGAACTCCAAAATAGTGAAAAACAGAAAAGTGATTTGCATTTACATATTCCATTAGCACATATTCCATTAGAGGTGCTAGTACCTGGACTGTCTTTACTGAAGTTAAAAAGAAAAAACCATATCGTTCCTTACATTTTTTTTTGGGAGAATTGCTCAAAAATACCTTGGAGGCAAATTAATTGCTGATTGCTACCATGGAAGATCTGTTGCACATAACGGAAGATATTTTGCACACAACGGAAGATGATTTGCACATTTATATGGAAGATTTTTGCACACACGGAAGATGGGTTGCACAAAACGGAAGATCACTTGCACACTCGGAAGATTGCTTGTACGCTTGGTAGTAATCAGCAATTAATTTGCCTCCAAGGGATTTTTGGGCAATTCTCCCTTTTTTTTTTGTTATAAAAATAATTACCCCCACCGGTTGGTTGTTTGATCCAGCAGTAGGAACTCTGATGAGAATATTCCTTACAATATTCCCTCCCCTTGGTAATATTCCCTTGGAATACTTTTTCCCAAAGTGGTGGGCTGGGGTTTGAGCCCGCACCACTTTGGTGGCACAATAGGTATATTACCATTGAGCAATCAAAGCTCTTTAATATAAATAAGGCAAAACACACACGCGCGCACACACATATTAACCTTTGATCTTCAACCAAACTCACCCACAAGTTTAGATAAGGAATTGATAAATTGAGATAAGAAATTCATAAGTTTAGATAAGGAATTTGAAATTTTAGTGTTTTAAGTAAAACATTCACTTACTCTCACAAACCATTCACAAATTTAGATAAAGAATTCTCAAACTCAGATAAGAAATTGGTAAATTGAGATAAGGAATTTACATGTTCAAATCAGGAATTCGCAACTTTCGTTTAAGTTAAAAATTCACTTACGCTCTCAGGTCATTCACAAGTTTAGATAACAAATTACCAAATTCAGATAAGGAATTGACAAATTGTGATAAGGAGTTCACAAATTCAAATAAGGAATTGACAACTTTTTTTTTACTAAAAAATTTCACAAATTCATGCACGATGAGTTTTATTAGGATGAAGGGTTTAAAAAACAGAATTGGTATATTCACTCCATGGTTCTGGAGAAGAAGTAATAATATATGACTGCGGAAAGTTTCAGATAACAACCACCATAGCAAATTAATTTCCATTTACCTTAAATAAATCTGAAATTTCACTACAGCCCAGTTGGGCTGAAGTGAAATTATTTATAGGGTAAAAAGATAAAAATTGAAAACTAGTCCAGGGAGAAAGGAATAACGTAATGCTTTACTGATTTAGGAGAACATTTTACATGGACAGTCAAATCAATCTTTACCAATGTAATATCTCCATATTTATAGAGTGCAAAACAAAACTGGGCCGACTAACCACAATGGGCCCAACCATAGAATAATGAAACTAATTTCTATATCTTCTATACTCCCCCTCAAGCTTGGGGCTGAATATATAAATCGCACCAAGCTTGCCAAGGAACTTATACAAACGGTCTCTGCTCACCGCTTTTGTTAATATATTAGCTTCCTGGTTTGATGAACTCACATGCTTCAAGCCAATCAAATTACTTTGTACATTTTCTCGGACAAAGTGACAATCTTTTTCAATATGCTTTGTAATGTAAATCGCAACCTTATTATCACAATATACATTAAAAGGCATAGGATGTATAATTCATAACTCTTTGAATAAACCCACAACCCAAGTAACATTAGAAACAGTCGAGCCTAAAACCCTATACTTTACTTCCGCTGAAGAGCGTGATATGGTAGGTTGTTTCTTTGTTTTCCACATGATAAGGGACCCTCCTAGCTTCAACAAGTAGCCCGTCACAGAACGCTTAGTTGTTCTACAAGTTCCCAATCCGAATCGCATAAGCAATCCAGAGATAGGCCACATGTTGAACTCATCAACACCCCTCGTCTCGGGTTTTACTTCAAATATATGACCACATTTAATGACGCAGCCATATGGGGACTTAGCGGAACTTGCATTAATTGACTTAGAGTCTGCACGAAAAACAAATTGTCGGGCTCGTAACAGTAAACTATATTAACCTACCTACCAAAGCTCTATAATGTTGTATATTTTTCAACAAGTCCTCCTCCTTATCCTTTCCCTCTTCGTATGCTAATAATCGTGCATTCTGTGCCATAGAGACATCCAATGGCCTGCAACCACTCAAGCCGGTGTCAGACAATAAATCCAATATGTATTTGCGTTGGGATAACATGATCCCCTTCTTTGACCTTGCTAGCTTAATACCAAGGAAGAACTTCATAGTACCCAAGTCCTTGATCTTAAAGCTATTGTGTAAAAACTCTTTTACTTGCCTTATCCTACCTTCATTGTTTCTTGTGATCAACAAATCATCCACATGCACAAGCACGTAAACCACACCATCAATATGGTTTTTAAAAAACAATGAATAATCAAACTTGCTTTGCCTAAAGCCTCCCTTAATCAGGGCAATGGTCAGTTTATGATTCCATTGTCTAGAGGCTTGCTTGAGCCCATAAAGTGACTTTCTCAACTTATATACCATATTCTCCCCCTTACTATCAAAACCGAGAGGTATCACCATGTATACCTCTTCATCTAGATCACCCTGCAAAAAGGCATTGTGGACATCCATATGGTATAAATTCCAGTAATGTATAGCAGCCAATTTAAGCATAATACAAATAGTAGCCATTTTAATGACGGGAGAAAAAGTCTCATGGTAATCTATTCCCTCCCTTTGTGTATAACATTTAGCCACTAGCCTAGCCTTGTACTTTTCTGTCTCTCCATCAACCATGTATTTTATCTTAAAGACCTATTTGCAACCTATAGGTTTCTTACCCTTAAGAAGACTAACAATTTCCCATGTTTGATTCTTCTCTGGTGCTTCTATTTCTAATTTCATTGCTTTTACCCATTCAATGTTTCGTTTTGCCTCTCCATAAGAAGTGGGTTCTACAATACCATCAACATTGCATAGGAAACACATGTGAGAGGAAAAAATATTACCATAAGAAACATAGTTATCAATAGGGTATAAACAACTAGTTTTAGGCCTAAGGGAGGTAGAAGTAATTAAATTGCAAACATAGTCTTGAGACCAAATTGGGGCTTTCCTTTCCCTCCTTGGTCTCTCAACAATTGACATGGAGGGGTCTCTCAAGTGGTTTTCATCTTTAACATCAAGATTATTCATCTTAGTGGCATGCTCATCAATAGTAGAGCATTTGGAACAGAATCAGGACATACATTAGGTCTGATAGGCACGTTTATGCTAGAATTAAGTGTACTAGTATGAGAACTAACATTGTAGCCGGATGTGTCATCATCCATATCAAATAAAAATAAATCCTGTACCTCCTTATTGATCCCCTTTCGGTCAGCTGGTATCATATCCTTGAAAGGGAATTGAGATTCTTGAAAGACAATGTGCCTACTTACCATAATACGCTTGTCATGCAAATTGAGGAGGAGGTAGCCTTTTTTATTTGTAGGATAGCCTAGAAAGGCATATGGGATGGATTTGGCTCCAAATTTGTCAGTAGTGGTCAAATCTATAGCAAATGTCAAACAACCAAAGACTTTGATATGATCATAAGTAGGCTTGTTACCATAAATTATTTCATAGTGTGAGAAATATCCTAAGATCCTAGAGGGAATATGATTAATCAAATGAGTGGCCATTTTGACACACTCCCCCCAATATCGAATAGGAGTTTGCGATTGTAAAATCAGTGCTCAAGAAACTTGCATTAAACTTCTATGCTTCCTCTTGACTATTCCATTTTGTTCTGGTGTATATGGACATGATGTTTCATGCACTACACCTTTGGAAAGGAAATAGTCATGAAGAGCAGAGTTAGTAAATTCAGTTTCATTATCGCTTCTTACTCTTTTAATATTAACACCGAATTGAGTAAGAACAAGTGCAAAGAAATTTTTAATATGAAGAGCAATGTCAGATTTATGTTTCATGAGAAATACCTATGTGGCTCTAGAAAAATCATCTACAATGGTAAGAAAGTAAGTATGACCAGAATGTGTGGGGGTTTTGTAAGGACCCCATATGTCCATGTGCAACAATTCAAAACATGCAAGGGTTTTGATGCAGCTAGGAGAAAAAGGAAATTTCATTTGCTTAGCCTGAAAACAATATCACAACTTTCAGTCATTGGAGGACAATCCTTATTAACAAAACAACAAGTGTTTTAACAATGAATGGGGATATGCCCGAATCTCAGGTGCAACAAGGACAAATCATTACATAAAGACATCACATTAGCAACATTTGAAACAGTATTCGCAACACAGGAAGTAACATGCTTAAGCTGCAAAATGTATAGCCCATAGACTAAGCTACCAGTCACCTTCAACTTGCACCCTGAAGGCCCAGTATTGAACAGTAGTTAGGAAAAAATGTCACAATACAGTGTTGTTCCTTTATTAGGCGAGAAACAAAAATAAGATTAAATTGTAATCCAGGAGCATATAGCACTTCTTTAAGCGAAAAAATCTCAGAAAAAGGTATTGCTCCTATGTGTGTTACTTTTACCTTGTTACCATTAGGCAGTTTTATGGTTTTAATTGGTCCTACATATGGGTGTGAATCAAAAAGTAATGATAAATCACTAACTAAATGTGTTGTTGCTCCTGAGTTTGTTACCCAATTTGTGTGTGTGTGAATTTTAGAGATAGGTTAGGCAAACCTGTACCGGTGAGGGCATGGACCGTGGAGTTAGCTTCTTCTTCCTTTTTGAGGAACTCCAGCAGTCTCTCACTTTGTTCTTGAGTAAAGGTAGGTGTTACCATGTTGGTTGTATGTATTGCTTTGTCATTCTTTCGTATGGTGGCAGCGGTTTCTTGATTAACAATTTTGTTTCTATTTCCCTTAAATCCTGGAGGGAACCCAATCAGATGCCAACACCCTTCTTTGGTGTGGCCTTTCCTTCCACAATATGCACAATCTAGGCCTGAGTTGCCTCTACCTCGCCTCGGCCATGCCCTCTTCCTCTTACAGCTATAACAGCTCCCTTAATTGCATTTTCCTTTGCTGAATAAGTGAGATTTTTATGGGCTTCATTCTCAGATATCATGGCGTAAACCTGATTCACAGTTGGAAGAGGTGACATGAGAAGTATTTAACTTCTTGCAGCTTCATAAGTTTCATTGAGACACATTAGAAACTGAAGCAATTTTTGTTGTTGGATAGCTTCAGCATACACCTTTGAGGTTGCACATTGGCAAGAAGGAATAGGAAAGATGGTTGATTGTTCTTCCCATAACTCTTTGATTTTAGTGTAGTAGTGTGATACAGACAGTGAACCCTGGTGAAAAGAGCTTATTTCACAATGAAGAGAAAAAATTCTGGAGCCACTAACTTTATCATACCTTTCCTTTAGGTCTTGCTATACATAATGTGCTTCTTGAAAATATATGACACTATTAGCTATTTCCTTTGAAACAGAATTAATTAACCATGATAGTACAATTGCATTGCACCTTTCCTACTGATCCTGTAATCCTTGTTCTTGAGCCTCCTTTCTGCAGTCCCATTTACAAAAACGAGCTTGTGTTTTCCTCTAAGTACAATAGCCATTGCTCTACTCCAAAGAGTGTAGTTCTCACTGCCTGTCTAAGTTTGTTGAATAATTGCAGCTCCTTCCTTATCCGAAGGATGCAAGAAGAGGGGATGAGTAAAAGGTAGATTATTCACAGCTGAATCATTACCGGCTTTCGTTTCTGCCATAATTGAGGAGTGCACTATGTCAGAACCAACAACTCAGTATTCTGATTGAAACATGCACCCCTTCCTGCGTTTTTGTGTTTGTTGATAAACCGAAACAATCAATCCAAAAATCTAAAGCAACTGTCACCGTTTGTGCAAGATAAGATCATGTTGTCGCTATGATCACATGACAAAGAATGATCAAGGAACGGGCCGATTCGCGATGGCATCTTGAAGAATGATCCTAACTCTTGATACGGTGATTGAAGAGCGGACCGAATTGCGACGAGAGATATAGAAAATTGTTGATTCTTTGAGAGCGATTATGGCTAGAGAACGAACCTGTGTGGTGAAATTTGAGCGTGAGGGTTGGAGACCATGATGAAGAAGGCTGTGCAGTGATTCAGGACGACTTTGAGTGCCGATTCTCCTATTCAATCGGTTTGTGAGAGACGGAGATTCCTCTATGTTTGTGTTTCGCAAGAGGATTAGGGTTTGGCGATTTCAGATGTCACTGTTGAGGGATCGTGACGGTGTGTGTGGATTCGCAGCTCCTTTTCATTGCGCGGTGCAGATCTTGGATCGCTGCTAGTTCTTGGCCTGGTGGTGACTCCGTGCCCAGTGGTTTGTGACCGATTCTTGGATATCCAACGAGGTCTTGGGCCGTGTCTTGTTTTGTAGGCCTTTAACATCTGTAGTGTAATTCCTTTCTCTTAAGGCCTAGCTCTGATGCCATGAAAACTAGTCCAAGGAGAAGGGAATAACGTAATGCTTTACTGATTCAGGAGAAGAACAGCTCACATGGATAGTCAAATCAGTCTTTACCAGTGTAATATCTCCATATTTATAGAGTGCAAAACATAACTGGGCCGACTAACTACAAAGGGCCCAACTATAGAATAATGAAACTAATTCCTATATCCTCTACAAAAATAATCCTTTCGAAAAGAAAGGAAAAACAATTTGATTTGCGAGTAGCGAACACATCATGAATAAATAAAATAGTTATATGAACAAGTAAAATTAATTTCTTTGTATGAATACATTAGATCATGATTAAGTCAAATTCCATTTACAACTAGCGAACATATCATAAACAAGTGTAATAGTCCTATGAATCAAAGAAGTTAATTTCTTAACAAGAACACATTAGAGTACGATCAAGAACACATTAGGTGATTTCACTACAAAAAAATAGCTAATTACCCACGGAATTCCGTCTCTAAAATCAAATTACCGACGGAAACGGAATTACCGACGAATCACCGACGGAATTTTTTCCGTCTCTTAAAAATCATTGGCAAATTGATTTACCGATGAAATTTTTATTCTGTCGAAAATTACTGATGGCTTACCCACGGAAAAAATTTCATCGGTAATTACCGGCAGAAATTACCCACAAAAAATTTTTCGTGGGTAATTACCCATGGAAAAAATTCCGTAGGTGATTACCCAAGTAATTTATCGACGGAAAATTTTTCATGAGTAATCCGTCGGTAATTTAATATTATTTTTTTAAAAAAATTCCACTTGACAACCTTAAAAGAGGCCACGTGGACATCACCGATAGTCCCCCCACCGCCCGCCCCCAGGCCCCCGAGCAAGGGCCACATGTCCTTCTAACCTTGTGTCAATGTGTCTTTGTGAGATAATTGTTGCATTTTGTGACAAAGGTGGGATTCGAACCTTGGACCTTTGGTATGTGTTCTGATGCCTTTGCCAGTTGAGCTGCTTTAATCTTGCGTTATTTATTCACATAATAATATATATAATGTAATAATTAAAAAACAAATATAATATTAAGATAAATATATATATATATATAATTAAATATATATTTATAAATAATTATATATTTCGTTTTTATAATATAAATTTAAATTTTTTTAATTTCTTATTTCATTTAAATATTTAATATTAATATAAATATATATAATATTAAATATATATTTATATATAATTATATATTTTGTTTTTATGATATAAAGTTTAAAATTTTTAATTTTTAATTTCATTTAAAATTTTTATTATTAATATTATATATATTTAATATATTATATTAAATATTAATTTTATGATATTTAAATTTTAATTTTTTATAGATTATTTTTATTTTTATTATTTTATATAAATTATTAAAAGATAATAAAAAAATTATTAGTTTTACCGATGGATTTCCCATGAATTCCGTGGGTAAGGTGTGACTAAATAGCGACGGAAAAAATTCCGTGGGTAATCCGTCAGATTTATCGACGGTTTTTTCTGTCGGTAATTAGAGACGGATTACCCACGGAATTCCGTCGGTAATTTCTCATTTCCGTGGGTAATTACCGACGGAAAAAATTCCATGGGTAATCCGTCAGATTTACCGACTGAATTTTTTCCGTCGGTAATTAGAGACAGATTACCCATGGAATTCCGTCGGTAATTTCTCATTCAAATTACCCATGGAATTCCGTGGGTAATTACCGACGGAAAAAATTCCATGGGTAATCCGTCAGATTTACCGACGAAATTTTTTTTGTCTTTAATTCGTCGGTAATTACCTATGGAATTTTTTTCCGTCGGTAATTATTCCGACGAAAAATCCGTTGGTAAATCGTCGGAAATTACCAACGAAAATAATTCCGTGAGTAATTCCGTCGGTAATAACATATTTTTTTGTAGTGTTTCTCCTTTCTTTCTGGGAGGTTTATGTTTGTCATTTTACTTCACAAATCAATTTCACTTCAGCCCCACTGGATTGGAGTGAAATTTAATATTTTTTTAAGGGCTAATGGGAATTAATTTGCTACAATAATCCTTATCTGAAATTTTCCTATATAACAGTCTATAGTATACAATACTAACAGGTCAAGTTTAACTAGAGGTAATTCTTTTAAGCATGCTTCTTCTTTTTTTTTACTTTTTTGCATATTTAAATATAAGATTTCATACCTAACGATGCTGTTGCTGTTAATAAGAAAAATTAATTATGTTCTTGAATGTTGTGATCTTTTTGTTTTCTTAATTATTGAAGAGAATATTCATACCGGTTGTTAAATTTTTGTCAGGAATGCCATTTTCTTGGATGGATGATTTTTTTTGTCATAACTAATTTTTTTAATCTTTACAGATTAATCATTGAGTTCATATATTTAGAATATGAGGAATATATGCATGCTCTTTTTGTTATATTCCGGCAAAAACAACTTTTTAATCTCATATACCATGTTCATCATTTGCTTATAACACTACAAAAAAACAGCATATTACCCACGGAAATTACCCACGGATTAGGGACGGAAACGGAATTACCGACGGAATTTTTTTCGTCTCTAAAAAATCCGTGGCAAATTGATTTACCGACGGAATTTTTTTTCCGTCGGAAATTACCGACGGATTACCTACGGAAAAAATGCCGTCGGTAATTACCGACGGAAATTACCCACGAAAAATTTTCCGTCGGTAATTACCCACAGAAAAAATTCCGTCGGTGATTACCCATGGAATTTACCCACGGAAAAAATTCCGTCAGTAATTAAATTTTTTTTAAAAAAAAAATTCCACATGGCGACCTTAAAAGAGGCCACGTGGACATCACCGAAAGCCCCCCACATTTGGCCCCGGCAGCCCCAGAGCAAGGGCCACGTGTCCCTCTAACCTTGCGCCACGTGTCTCTGTGAGATAATTGTTGCATTTTGTGACTTAGGTGGGATGTGAACCTTGGACCTTTGTAGGGGTGGAAATAGGCTAGGCTAGGCTAGGCTTTGTCTAAATAGGCCTGGGCCTGCAACAGAGATTCAAAGCCTGAGCCTGGGCCTGAGCCTGTATGTAGGCTTTTTTTAGGCATGAGCCTGGGCCTTCAAAAGGCCTGAAGCCTGTTTAAAGGCCTACTTAAATAATATAGGCTTTTAAATAGCCTTTAAAGCATATGCCTCCAAATTCATATATAACCCTTCACAGTTATATACAATCCTACATTATATCTTAAAAGCCTAATATCCATTCTCATAGTAATATTAGGGCTTAGTAAGGAAAAGAAAAGAACGTCTAGTGATAACAATTGTCCGAGCAAATAGGAATAAAAAAAACTAATCGTCTGTTGACTAATGAGATATATTTTCTAAAATTGACTAAGCATAACAAATAACATACAAAACTTGATTCTACCTCTTTTACCTTTCCCACGTAAATTGGGACAAACTCCTCTTATTTAATTATAATATTTCATTTGACATTAAAATAAACTCATAAAAATTATTATGCTTTAGTGGAGGGTGCAAATTAGAGGAGAGTGAGTGAGTTAGTGTTGCCATCTCGAGCGATCAAAGAGAAAAAATGTAAGGGTGAATGATTTATGCGAAAGTAATGGTTGAGTGTAATGACGATATGATATGAAACTTAGAATTAAGGTTAAGTTGATAAATTTATAAAATTATTTAGATTATATTATATATACTTATGTAATAGTATACATTAAAAAACAAGCTAAATAGGCCAGGCCTGTAGGCTTGTAGGCTAGGCCTTATGAAAATAGGCCTGACCTATTTATCTAAATAGGCCTAGCAATATACCTGGGCTTGAGCCTGACCTATTTACTAAATAGGCTAGGCTGGGCTTTATGTAGGCTAGGCCGTAGGCCCCTGTTAGGGGCCTGACCTATTTCCATCCCTAGACCTTTGGTATGTGTTCTGCTGCCTTTACCAGTTGAGCTGCTTTAACCTTACGTTATTTATTCACGTAATAATATATATAATGTAATAATTAAAAAAATAATAATATTAAGATAAATATATATAATTAAATATATATTTATATATAATTATATTTTTCATTTTTTATAATATAAAATATTTTAATTTCTAATTTCGTTTAAATATTTAATATTAATATAAATATATACAATATTACATATATAGTTATAAATAATTATATATTTCGTTTTTTATAATATAAATTTAAAATTTTTTAATTTCTTATTTCATTTAAATATTTAATATTAATATAAATATATATAATATTAAATATATGTTTATATATAATTATATATTTTGTTTTTATGATATAAATTTTAAAATTTTTAATTTTTTTATTTCATTTAAAATTTTTATTATTAATATTATATATATTTAATATATTATATTAAATATTAATTTTATGATATTTAAATTTTTATTTGTTATAGATTATTTTTATTTTTATTATTTTATATAAATTATTAAAAGATGATAAAAAAATTATTAATTTTACTGATGGATTACCCACGCCCCACGGAATTCCGTCGGTAATTTCTCATTCAAATTACCCACGGAATTCCGTGGGTAATTACTGACGGAAAAAATTCCGTGGGTAATCTGTCTCTAATTACCGACGGAAAAATTTTCCCTGAGTAATCCGTCGATAATTACCCATGGAATTTTTTTCCGTCGGTAATTTTTCCGACAGAAAATCTGTCGGTAAATCGTAGGAAATTACTAACGGAAATAATTCCGTAGGTAATTCCGTCGGTAATAACATGTTTTTTTGTAGTGTAATGTCTTCAATAGATGAACATAGTATTTATAAACAAATGTAAAAGATGATTAGTAAGCCCCTTGAATTAAGATCAATTTAATCATCTCTAATTAGCAAAGAGTAACATTTTAAATATGACACAAATAATAAACATCATCCCGTGCATCGCATGGGGAGAATATCTAGTTCCAATAGAGGAGCGGACCTAACGGTCAAAATTTATGCACGATACTGAATAAGGCCGTTATGCATGATGAGCTGAGACAAATTGCAGTTTTGTTAGGATGAAGGTTTTAAAAAACAGAATTGGTATATTCACTCCATGGTTCGGGAGAAGAAGTAATAATATATGACTGCGGAAAGTTTCAGATAACAACCCCCATAGCAAATTAATTCCCATTTGCCTTAAATAAACCTGAAATTCCGGTGAGGCTGAAATGAAATTATTTATTGAGTAAAAGATAAAAATAATCCTTTCAAAAAGAAAGGAGAAACAACTTGATTTGCGAGTGGCAAACACATCATGAACAAATAAAATAGTTATATGAATAAGTGAAATTAATTTATTTATTCGAATATATTAGAGCATGATCAAGTCAAATTCCATTTACAAGTAGCAAATATATCACAAATAAGTGTAATACTCCTATGAATCAAAGAAATTAATTTCTTAACAAGAACATGTTAATATATGATCAAGAACACATCAAGTTGTTTCTCCTTTCTTTCTAAGAGGTTTATTTTTGTCTTTTTACTTCACAAATCAATTTCACTTCAGCTCCACTGGATTGGAGTGAAATTTCATATTTTTTTTAAGGGCTAATGGGAATTGATTTGCTACAATCATCCTTATCAGAATTTTTCCTATATAACTGTCTATAGTATACAATACTAACTGGTCAAGTTTAACCAGAGGTAATCCTTTTAAACATTTTTTTTTTACTTTTTTGTGTATTTAAGTATAAGATTTCACAATTAACGATGATACCGGTTCACCAACCACGCCAGTTGCTGTTAGTAAGAAAAAATAATTATGTGCTTGAATGTTGTGATTTTTTAAATTTTTTCGTTTTCTTAATTATTGCAGTTAATATTCATACCAGTTGTTAAATTTTTGTCAGGAATGTCATTTTCTTTGAACTATTTAGTAAATCTCTATCCTTTTGTAATTTTGTCGCTTACAAAAAGTCCAACCCCACCTTGATATGAAGAGGAAAAGAGGCATTTATATTTTGCCTTCTTTAGTGATACATCGTAATCACTTTGGTCAAAAAACGGGCAACTAACTTGCTTTTCTTTTGGAAGGATGGTTTTTAATTTCATAACTAATTTTTTTAATCTCTACAAATTAATTATTTAGTTTATATATTTAGAATAAGAGGAAATACTTAACTTTCGTTCTTCTTATTTACTCACCTGGGCCGAAAGAGAACATTGCATGCTCTTAATTTGTAGAGACTTTTTGTTAAGCTTTGATCATTTTGTCTGATAGAAAGCTTTTAAGTTGAATATTACGTTAAGATTCGAAAATAATAAATTTTATTAGTTAAATTTCTGTTAAAAAATCACAAGGAATAAATCTCATCCATGTGGAAAATGAAATAGCATCCTAGGAGGAAGGCAGCAATGGTTTAAAGTTATTGGGGATTAGGAGGACTGTTGTTAGCTGCACAAGTAGGATAGTGATTCGAGGAAGTCTGGCAATGCATTGCACATGCATGCATTACTAAATAGCTTGATATTAGAAATATTTGATTAAATTGGGAATCAAAAGCCTTACAATTGAAGGAAAAATCCATAACATAAAATTCCCAAAGGAATAAATCTCATAATAATCTCTTCAAGTAAATAATTAAATTGCATTCTAGTAATGCAGCAATGGTTTTTAACTTCAAATTTATTGTGGATTAGGAGGACGGCTACTAGCAGCACAGACCCTTGAGCCCCAATGCATAATAAATATAATTATCAATTACAACAGTTAAAGTATTTAATTTAGTGATTTAGGTATGCATTACATTGGTCATTCTATCAAAATGACTCGAGACAATTTGATAGGACCTACTATTGGGTTATATATCTTCACTTTTTTCTTGATGTATTCTAATATATATTCATATCGTGAAGCTTCACTAACTAATTAATCTATGGGCCTATTTGGGTTAGCATTGCAAAAGAATGTTTATGCAAGTTTAGGCAAAAATCCTCTCACATATCTATTTCGTATATCATAAATTACGTCAGCAAAGCAGTTTATACTGTCAACCCAAACAGACACTATATTGGCATCTTCATGATGAAGTTATTGAAGGCCAAATCTTTGTCATCACTTTCTGCTTCAATTGCGTGTTCTTTTTGTTATTTTTTGCATCAACACTTATCATTGCGTGTTCTTCAATTGTTATTAACTTTTTAGGTAATTAGATATCTTCTCTAGGACTCCATTGTAATTCCCTCTATTTTTTTACACAATTGGTTGGTAAAAACCAGACCGTACTCGCATATTGTATATTTGTAATAACCGAGTGGTGGAAGCATAATTGGAGTCCGTGAAGTTACCAAATTATGCTCTGTTCTTGTATCATTCGAATCCCACATTCATGCACTTGTATCGTCAACAGGCGCTCCAAAACAAAAAATTACCTTGTTTATTCATTTCTCTCAGTAATTTACCTTCTTTATTCATTTTAAGTCCTTGATTCTGGATGGAATCACAGAATTGAAGTGTCACGACCCAAAAATCCGAGTCGTGATCAGTGCGTAGGCTGAGCCAAATAATTCCACTTAGCCAAACAAGTCTTAAACAAAGTACACTGACTGAACAAATATTTACATAACAATAACAATACTTATTATACCTCCATATAATAAAAATTGCAATGAGAGAACAAATCCATAACAATTAAAATTTGGGGATACACAGAAATTAAGGAAGCTAATTAAATTACTTTAGAGTTTTTATTTTATTTTTTTATTCAAACTAATTAGTTTAACTAATAAATTAATATATAATCTAAGGATATATAATATATGATATGCTTAAGTAACTTATTTAACTTCCTTAATCTCTCCAAAAAAAGTTAACTTGATCTTATATTTAGGATCGAAGGTAGTATGTAACACAATGACTATAACACCAATCACACCATCATAGTAGTCATCACATTACAGAATCCCTTGAGGCTCATCAATACATTACAGTATACTTCATAAGTTTATGAAACACATTGATCACAATCAACCTTACTAGTTGCTTTATTTGAAAATAAAAATATAGGGAGAGGAATAAGTCAACCACTGAGTCACTGAGAATATAAATAACAAAGTGAGTGGAGGAAAGCAAAGGCGCACAGAGTTTTTCGCAAAAAGTTTTCCTTAAAATAAATAAGTATAACAAAATTCAAATGTTGAGTTGAAAGCAAAAAATGAGCATATAGGTTCACTAATTCCTTATCTCAATAAATAAAAAACAATAATTAAAATCAATTATTCAACCACAATCTACAATGATCACTTAATATCAATCCTAGTGGGGAATAATCATCCCACCTATATACTATTCCCTATACTATATATCATAATCATATAACTCATGGTGAGAAATAACCGTCTCACATATATTCCTTTTCATATACCATATATTCATTGTGAGGAATAACCATCTCACCAATACTTATATATCATATGCTATATACATATAATCTTTGATGGGGAATAATAACCGTCCCACCTATATTTATATATCTATCTATCTCACATACCAATTATCAACATAAACCATGGGAAGGAATAACCGTCTCACCCATATATATGTATACACACACACATTACATTCCATATATATATATATATTATATACCTCCCAAAAATATTTTTCCTTCATAAAATAAATTTGTCAAATTTTTGAAATCATAAAAAAAGTTTGAAATCAAATTAATTAATCAAATAGAGATGTTGAAAAGAAGGTAAAAAATAAGTAATTAAAATTTTTTTTCCCTAAAAAAACCAACGTAATATTTTGAAAAACATGCAGGAGGATTTGAAAATAAGCCTAATGAGCAAGACAAAAAGTTAAAAAATACAAGTCAACTGAAATTTATAATAAAGGTGTAGGAAGGTGGAACATAAAAAGCATAAATTGAATATCCACACTAACAATTACCATCATAATAATTAAGTCAAGAAATTATAAATTTCCAAGATAAAATGAATACGATACTAATCGCAATTAAGATGTGTTTAGGAGAGTTAAAAAGATTAGGAATTGCTTCCCAAGTGAAATGGAATAAAAACAAGGAAAAGATATTTAAGGCTGAAAACACAGCAAAAGTGAACCGAATGGTGCCACCTTGCTATTCATGCTCTCACCTGATATGATCGGTAGTATAGATCCCTTTTTAACCATACTAGGTCTAAAATTGAACACTTGCTACGGAGTCGTCATGATTATCACATTATGCATGTCCAGATAGTGTTAAAGAATTGATTAAAGCAGAGCCATATGTATGAGGGAATAAGAAGGTCAATTCCACATAGAGCTAGAGGAAGAAATAACAGAAAGAAAAGAGGAGGAGCGAAAGAAGAAGCGGTGTATAAGGGAAATAACAAATTGTGAAGTCACTTGCAAGGCAGAGGCTTTTTGGCATCCGTGTGAATGAAGATGATTGAGGAGGAGTAGTCTAGATTAGATTTAGGGATTATGGGAGATAGAGATTTGGTATAAATTCAAATAATATATTACTGTGGTAGTAGTCATTATTTTTAAATAATACCACTAGAATTAAAAAGGAGTTCCCTAAATTATTCTATAAGATAATTTCTGCTATGATGAGGTTTAATAACATTTACTAAATATCTTCTTATATTATTTTATTCAAATATTTAAATTTCAAAATATTTGCGATCGTAAGACCTATTGCTCATGCAATTTGGGATCCTCATTTTGGTCAACTGGCTGTGGAAGCTTTTACTCGAGGGGGTGCTCTTGGCCCAGTGAATATCGCTTATTCCGGTGTTTATCAGTGGTGGTATACAATCGGTTTACGTACTAATGGGGATCTTTATACTGGAGCTCTTTTTCTATTATCTCTTTCTGCCATATCTTTAATAGCGGGCTGGTTACACCTACAACCGAAATGGAAACCGAGCGTTTCGTGGTTTAAAAATGCCGAATCCCGCCTTAATCATCATTTGTCAGGACTATTCGGAGTCAGTTCCTTGGCTTGGACAGGACATTTAGTCCATGTTGCTATTCCTGGATCCAGGGGAGAATACGTTCGATGGAATAATTTCTTAGGTGTACTGCCACACCCCCAAACTTTTCTGGTTTACCCCAACATTCCCCACTTGTCCGATTGTTGCTGAGTAGTTTTTGGATATCAAACGGACCTCTCCAGAAGGTAATTTTAATGTGGCCGATTTCCCCTCTTTTGCAATCAGTTTCGCTACAGCACCTGCTGCTCTAGCTAATTGTCCACCCTTTCCGAGTGTGATCTCTATGTTATGTATTTGAAGATTGTTATGGATTTAATTATAAGAAATTTTTTAAATCAAGAATGAATATTTGTGAATACTGTGGATATCATTTGAAAATGAGCAGTTCAGATAGAATTGAACTTTTGATTGATCAAGGTACTTGGAATCTGATGGATGAAGATATGGTTTGGGTGGAACCCATTGGATTTGAATTTAATCCAGAAGAGGAATCTTGTGAGGAATCTTGTGAGGAATCTTATAAGGAATCTTATGAGGAATCTTATACTTATAATGAACCTTATAAAGATCGTATTGATTCTTATCAAAGAAAGACAGGATTAACTGATGCTGTTCAAACAGACACAGGTCAACTAAATGGTATTCCCGTAGCAATTGAGGTTATGGATTTTCAGTTTATAGGGGGTAGTATGGGATCCGTAGTAGGTGAGAAAATCACCCGTTTGATCGAATATGCTGCCAATCAATTTTTACCTCTTATTCTAGTATGTGCTTCTGGAGGAGCACGTATGCAAGAAGGAAGTTTGAGCTTGATGCAAATGGCTAAAATATCTTCTGCTTTATATAAATTCAAATAATATATTACTGTGGTAGTAGCTAGTCATTATTTTTAAATAATACCACTAGAATTAAAAAGGAGTTCCCTAAATTATTCTATAAGATAATTTCTGCTATGATGAGGTTTAATAACATTTACTAAATATCTTCTTATATTATTTTATTCAAATATTTAAATTTCAAAATATTTGCGATCGTAATCAACTAAAAGATGTTTTAAATAAATGTTAAATCATATCATTTAAGAGTTGTTGGAATATTAGAAGGATGCTACTAGCTAGGTATAGGGTAGATATCTTAATAACTTTATAAGATTTTTTTTTTAAATTAAAAAATTCATTATAATTTAACTTAACTTTTATTTATTTATTTTTTGGTTATCACATGAAGTGATTGAAAGCCAAATTCAAATGCTTGAGATATTGGAGATTGAACAGAGTCTGAGATCGATTCCTCACTTAGGTCCAAAACAGCAACACATCCCTCGTCATCCCAACTTACGCCGCTGCACTCACTGCAATGAACGCTTTCATTCCAAAACACAAGTTCGTTGGAATCTGTAGCGTTGAATTCGTGGTGTTTCTTCAATTGAAGAAGCAAAAATTTCTAGTTTTGAAGACAGTGGATAGAATGCCCAGAAACCAGAGAGACGTTGAAACTAAGATACGCCCAATAATAACAGAAAAAGATGGAAATTAAAGCCAAAGAAGTAATGATATTTTCATTGGACGTTGGAGTACACTGAGCTTAAGACTCATACAAGTGAAGACTGAAGCAGCAATTGAAGAGACTGTTGCATGAGCATTCCACGCGTTTTCGTGTTGATCATTTGGGCAGCGTGAGACTGTGTTGCCGCAATTTTAGAGCGTTCACAACGCAGCGATTTCGGAATGCATTCATATATAATTTTGATACTGAATAAGGCCGTTGTGAACAGAAGGTAAATACAAATGTCTTTTTTCCTCATCATCTAGTTCTGGTATGCATTTTATAATTTTACTGCTATTATGTAACAGTAACTGTTTTTGGCACAAAGTAAGTAATGGCAATACACTTCGTTGCACATTGAGCGTAAGATTCTGATACAAATTGCAGTTTTATAATTTATTAGGATGAAAGGTCTGAAAGACAGAAAACAGAATTGATATATATGATCTCCATTATGTTTTTTTTTTCTTACCTTTGTGCGTGTTTCAACATGAGAATTCACGCTTAAATGATCATACCCACTCTTTACCAACGACGCTAAGGAAAATAATAGTATGTCCTTGACTTCTACTGTTTTTTTCTTTTTTTATTTTTAATAAATGTTTATACCGGTTGTTAAACTTTTTTCAGGAATGTCATTTTCTTTGAATTATATATTTAGTAGATCTCTGTCCTTTTTCAATTTTGTCTCTTACAAAAATTCCAGCATCTTGATATGGCTTCACTTAACCAAGTACTCCCTCCGGTCTTTTATATAAGACATATTTGTCTAATATGATTAAATTAAGAAAATTAGTTAAGTTAGTTGATATGATATGTATTTTCTAATACACTATAGTCATCTTCCTTAATGCTCTCTTTCTCTCTGCTCCTAGATTATTATTGATTATTATTAAGGAAGCATGAATAGGGATAAATTAGGAAAAAATTGATAAATATGAAAACTATGTCTTATATTTAAGATTAAGATCAACTCCCTAAATATGTCTTATATTAAATTATGCTTGAGTATTGATTAAGAAACAATGAAAACAAATGTATTCAAAGAAATAGCATGGAATAAATGAGAAGGAATAAATCTCATCCATGTACAAAATGAAACGGTTTCATAGGAAGAAGGCAGCAATAATGGTTTAAAGTTACTGGGGATTAAAGGAAGTATGGCAATGCATTGAAAAAGCTTTTTGTCTCATATCAATTGTGTATCCGCAATTGTTTATGAGGAATATTATGGTCTTCTGTCCCTGTCTCACCATTGTAGATACCTCTTGTGTAGTCATCTGTAAAAAAAACATTTTGAAATAACACAAAACGAAACACCTGAATCAAAGTGTTCATAACCTTCACTTATAAACTCAAGTCTTAAAGTTGAAATGGATTTTAATGATGGAACCAGAATGAGACCAACCTGAAAGCTTCCATCATCAATGCAAGCAATGACTCGTTTCTCAGGAACAGCTTGTGTATAGCTAATAGTGGCGCCAACTGACCAACCTATTGATCCATACTGGATTTGGAACTCATACCTGTTTGTTCATTTCAAAATATTCTCATCATTTTTATCAATGTCTAAACACTTAGGTCTGTTTGGTATGAGGGATTTGGAGGAGAACGGAGAGGATGAAAATTTTTATGACTTTGATTGAAAAAAATTAGAACAGAATATTCTAATTTTTATGAATGTTAGAACAGAATATCCACCCTCAATGGTTCTTCATGTTGATTCGCAAGTTGCACCGACCTACGCTGTTTCCAAGCCGTACTTGGTTAAAAGCATCTGGCTTTCTGCCAGAATCACTGTCTATTCATTCAAGTCGTTGATAACCGTCATATTCATGTCATGAAGCAGCTTCAGTCATCACTAAGTAATCTGTATTGGAAACTTCATGGTGAAGTTTGTGTTCTACAACAACATGGAAACTGTTTTTTTTGGTCTTTTTTAGCAACGCTTGGGATCGCTTGTTTATCTTGCAATTTTTTATTGGAAACCAGATGTACCAATAGACAAAGCATTCTTTCGGTCTGTTAATATTTGGATCCAAGTTTTTGGTTTGCCCGTTGATATATTATTGCCCAGAGCCTGTATAGTTTATGATATTGTGTATGGAGGTCTTATGGTTTTATATGATTCTTTTCTAGTTTATTGGCCTATTTTCTCAAAATAATATGTACTTTTACTTGTTGTATCATGTTACTTTAATATGAAATTTCATTTTCATAAAAAAAATCTATAAAATTAAATACCCATCTCTACATTGAACCACGTTAGTGTTGTCACGTGCAGTGCAAGAAGAATTTGCTTCATACTTTTTGGTCCATTTTGAGTGTAGTGGCATTTTGATTTTTTTTTTTTTTGTAAAGGATGTCAACCTTCTGCTTCAATCTTTCTCCATTCATCACTCTTTTCACAAAACTTATGTTCTATTAATTCCCAATTTTCCTGACTTTACTATAACAATCTTAGTTGTATAAACATTTTCATTTAATGTGTAATTGATCCTTATATTAAAAAAAAAAAAGAAATCCCATCCAATAGTAATTAATACTCCCTCTGGTCCTAATTATAAGACAAAGTTGAATTTTTTGGAGAATTTAAGGAAGCCAATTAAATTACTTTAGAGTGTTCATATTTGTAGTATCTTTAGATTATATATTAGTTTATTAGTCAAATTAATTAGTTTTGAGAAAAAAATAAAAATAAAAATATTCTAAAGTAATTTAATTGGCTTCCTTAATTTCTCCAAAAAAGTCAACTTTGTCTTATAATTAGGACCGAAGGAAGTAAGATTTTTCAGTCCTCAATATCACAACTTATACCTTTATGGATTTATAAAGTTGATGCAGATATATGATCACTCAATTTAGAATATTTGTCCAAGGTAGCACAATATCAAGATTATCACTCAATGAAGCATCAGAAAATTGATATATCAGCAAATTCAGGTACAATACATAGTACTCATAAAAAAAATACAACTCATGCATCTCATCAAAAGCATCAAATATGTAATCTGTATTAAATTCAAATGATTACAACATAAAATTCACATTTCATGATCTTCAGTTGTCTCCCTTATTGATCAAGCTCCCCATATTTAGATATGCCACTACAGAGGATTAACTTCATCTGAAATTTACGACAATAAGAACAATTACATAGTTTATACCATTGAAAATTACTTAGTAACAACGAGGATAATTATTAATAAAAAGCCTTCAAAGAAAATCAGAAACCTGGACCAATAATGAAGGGCCAGTAGTGGTAAGAAACATCCCTAAAACACATACACGCGCGCGCGCGGGGAGAGGGTCTAGAGGAAAAATAATATATCTATTAATTTTTCTCTCCATTCAAAGTCTCTATTATTGGATCAAATTTTAATGATTGAGATTTAATATTATATTCAATATTATATTAATATTTTTATATAGCATTAAATCCCCACCACTGAAAGTTGATCCAATGGTGAAGATATTTAATAGAGAGGAAATGGAGAGAGGAATCTATGAAAACATTCCTCTCCGATTTAAAAGGGTTATATATAGCTTTTCTCTGCATGAAGGTTTAATCCTTGCGAGCGCACACAAACATGCTTACATATAACAATGGGAGCCAGCCAAAGAAGTAATGCGTGAACAGATATTTAATTATAAAATAAAAGAAAATTTTCTGAAAATACATCCTCACAACTTTCTTTTTAAATAATGCATAAATAATTCGAAATTCTTGAACTATAAATACAATTTAAAGGCAAAAAAGATATAAATAGAATGTTACCAAGTTAAGCTTCAACATACATGTGCGTTTATATCTTAGCTTAGAGCGTATACCATATATTAATATGTTATGTTCTTGTGAGATGTTCAAAATTCTAACACGTCTTCATTTACATAAAACTCAAAATTATATGATATCATCTCGTCATTACGTACAGTCATTTAAACCGATTAGTTAGGAATTAAAAAAAAAAAAAGACTAGAATTAAAAAGGGGACAGTTAAATGAAAAATGTGACTTAATAGACACTTATATGGTTGGATAAATAGGTGTATATATGTGTGTGCAATTTTAAAAATTAAAGGAGTGTTTATGCTACACAACTTCTCTTATTAAAAAGGGCAGACGGTAATAACAAATGGAGACTATATTGTCTATAAATGGAATCGAATATGTGATATTTTATTTAGAGGGACTATAATGCCGTTAAGTTATAATAAGTTTATTGGCTGTTATGCAATTTTTTTATTTTAAATTTCGGAAAAGAATCCTATAAATTTTTAAGATAGATGAGAAATTTGTGTAATTAAGATGAAATATGGAATATGTCAGTGTACTTGACTTAAAAAATCAATTCTTGCAATTAACCAAGACTCTATAAAGTTGTTGAGAATTGATCACTATTAGCAAAAATATTCTTCACCGTCTCTCTCATGCACACACGTGAGCATAAATATATTATAAACAAAACATACACTGACAAAAAAAAAGCCAACACACAAGATAAAATCAAGCAAGGTTATAAAATAACACCAGAAATATGTAACAACGTATGTTCATACAAAGTTTTACCTCATTTGATAGACAGTGTGCGTTGTTAAAACAAAGCCCATTACCTAACGGCTCCAACGTAGAACTGTGAACCATTGTCCTTCATGCCTTTGATAATCAACATATATTTGGGGAAAGATGCTGCAGAGAATGAAGGCCACACAATTCCAGTATCTGATCCTCCACTGCTTCCAAAAGAAAAGTGGCCAAATAATAATTCCTACGCCAAATACCACTCCGAATACCAAGCCTGTGATAAACTCATAATCAATTCCGTGGTTATTTGCAGATGTTGGTGGTGGTGGCATTAGCTTTTGCGTTCCATTGTTTGGACCTTGGGTCAAAGGTGGCCCATAAAGACCTTCATTGCCTTGGAAGGAAGATGCATCAAATGATTGAAGTTGAAGATGTGCACCTACAGGGATCCTTCCCACCAAATGATTATAGGACAAGTTCACAAATGAAAGGGAAGGTAAATTTGCTAGCTCTGCTGGAATCTCTCCTGTCAAAGAGTTGTTTGACAGATCCAAGCGCTTAAGCTGTTGCAGTTTCCATATGGATGATGGAATGTGGCCTGACAGATTATTATTTTTCAGGTTCAGATAGGAGAGTGCTCTAGAATCCATTATCTCTTCTAGTATTGGCCCTTCAATGTGATTGCAAGATGCCAACCTCAAATAACTCATCTTAGGAAAGGAAAAGGGGTGAGCATTTTTAGCACTCACATCAATTGATAGGTTATTGTTTGAAAGATCCAATCCAGTTAAATTGTCAAGTCTCCAAAACATGTCTAGCCGTATTGTGCCACTCAACTTGTTCGAAGACAACATGAGGTCCTCAAGCCCTCTAAGATGAAAAATAAATTGAGGAATAGGCCCTTGCAAAGAGTTACTCCTCAAATCAAGAAATTTTAACGTGGAGGAAGAGACATTTGAAATTGCATCAAACTCTTGAAAACGGTTGTTGTAAAAATATATGTATTGTAGCGACGGAAGCGAAAACAGAGACATAGGAACGCTCCCATTCAGGGAATTGTTCCACAAACTGATGAGGACTAGCTTTACAAGGCCTTTGAAATGTGCTGATGATATTCCATCACTTAATTTGTTATGAGATAGATCTATCTCAACAAGCTTCTTGGCCATACCAAATGGTGGAATTGGACCTGTGAAGGAGTTAAATGATAAGTCCATGTAAGTAAGCTCGGTAAGATTTGACATTGAATTTGGCAGTGTTCCATTAAATTGGCATCTATGTATATCTAACCAAGACAGCCGCTGTAAGTTGCTTATGGAACCTGGTAATGCTCCTGAGAAATTTGTATAACTTAGAATCAATGTTTGGAGAGAACCGATCTGTGGGAAGTCTGGTAGAAAACCTTGAAGACCATCATTGTATGATAGATCAAGAAAAGTGAGTGTCTGTACTTGGAAGATCTTATCTGGAAAAAAACCACACAAATTACAAGTATTGAGATCCAGTTGGCTCAGATTTGAGAATTTAGCAAAGAAATCTGGCACTGGAGCTGACAAAGGGTTGTGATACAAACGAATTATTGAGAGATTTTGAAGAATTTTCAAGGAGGAATCAATGGGGCCTGATATGTTGCATCTTGACATGCTTAGAACTTGTAGATGAGGTAGAGAAGACGACAAAGCAAGACCCCATTCATTTCCCTTGAGCGCTATATTAATGCCATCTAGATATAGTTCTCTAACTTCGCTGAGGTTCTGAACAAGCTTCATCAGATTTGGATTCTCAAGTTTCAGAGGTGATTCTCCTAAATAATGAGGAGTAGACAGATCAAGAATGGCTAACCTCATGAGCTGAGCAATCTCCATGGGTATCTGGCCCAGAAAACCAGCATTTGACAAATTAAGAGAAGTTAAGCTCTTCAAATCTTTGATGCTGGATGGGATCCCAAAACTGAAGTTATTGAAAGCCAAATTCAAATGCTTGAGATATGGCAGACTGAACAGAGTACTGGAATTTTCTAGTCCTCCTGAAATTGATTCCCCACTGAGGTCTAGACCAGCAGCATGTCCCTCCTCATCCCATCTTACGCCTCTCCATTCACTGCAAGGGCTGCTTTCATTCCAGAACAACAATTTGCTGGAATTAGTAGGGTTGAATTTGAGGGTTTTCTTCCATTGAAGTAACAAAAGTTTCTGGTCTTCAAGACAGTGGACAGAATGCCCAGAAACCAGGGAGACGTTGAGACAAAGACATGCCCAATAATGACAGAAAAAGAAGGGAAGCCATAAAGCTAATGATATTTTCATTGGACGTTGGGGTATACTGTGCTTAAGGCTCATACAACTGAAGACTGAAGCAACGAAGAAACTAGTGGTGGCTTATGGGGGTTCAAGACCATGAGCATGAACTCTCAGAGGGCCTGTGTTTTGAGTTTTCACCTATCCGAAAAATGAGTAGGGTCTGACTGGTGAGAAGAAAAGGCACATATTCCGACCAGTAGTGAGGCAGCATCGGAGCTGACTCAAAAAGTCCAAGTCATTGTTCGATTAGGAGATAACACATTCGCACATTCTCCTTGCCGTATCCCACATTCTGCGCCGAAAATATGAGAAGGAGATGCAGAAGAGACACAAAGAAGTACTCCTCTAGTCATAGACGTTGGATCTAATTTGAGAGTAGCGTTTGGTCTGGTCCTTTTTTTGTTTTTATCTGACATATTTACCATTTTTTTATTTTTTTCATAATTAATTAGTCTAATTTATAAATTTATAAATTGATATATAATCTAATGTTAGGCCAAAATATTTTAGAAAAATCATGTTATATGTATTATAATTAAGTAAATTTGTTTAGCTTTTTTAATCTACTCAAATTAGATAAATCGGTCTTACATTAAAGTTCAGAAAAATATTATTCGAATCCATAAGAAAATACTCAAATTATCATACTCCCTTACCAAGTTGGTATATGTCCTTAAATTTCGTGATTTTTTTTTTCTTTTTTTATTGCAGTGAATCATATTTTCAGGAAATTAAAGTCGTTTTCTTTGAATTATTTAGTAAATATCTGTCCCTTTTTTTTTTTTTTTTGAATTTTCTCTCTTACAAAAATTCCAACCCCACCTTGATATGACTTCACTTAACCAAATATCGTTAGTGATACACCTTTATCACTTTGGTAAAAAAGGGCAAACTTGCTTTTATTTTAGATTGATGGCTTAAACTTTAAAGAGAGAATTGTAACTGTATAATCCAAGATTTCGAAGAAAAAATAATTATGATGGTATCTGCCAATCTTTCATGCTCACTGAATAATAATTATTCTTAGACAATAGTTCATATTAATTCATGTTTTTTTCGTTTTAATTTCATTTCATTTCATTTGAATTGATAATCAGTGCAGCTAGTCCCTTTAATAATACGGAGTATTATACTATAATTCCTTTGTATTATATTATACTTCCTTTGTATCTAAACGTAAGAGCTAATAAAAGCGGTTGGCAAAAAAAAAAAAAGGCTAATAAAAGGGATTACTTTGTGCTAAATATAAGTCCTCAATTGTGGGCATTTTTTATTAAGTAAGTAGTTTTCAATACAAATAATTAAAAAAAGATACTTTATAGAAATTAAATCATATATTTAGAACGGGGAATACTTGATTTTGCTTCTTCTTGGTTACTCACCTGGCCCCAAAAGAAAACATTGTGTGCTCTTAATTTGTAGAGATGTTGTGTTAGGCTTAGATTTTTTTTTTGATACAAGAGGGATAAACTTCTCAAAACTCAACCTATATCACTAGGAGTACCTTGATCCAACTTCAATACAGCTGCTAACTCTGGTGATAAACACAATATTGGGTGAAGCCCCATCACAATAGATGAAGCCTTTTTCGCCAGGAAGTCAGCAACACAATTTGTGTTTCTGGGAACGAATTGCAACTTTATAGTCCAATCATACTACAACATCAAACAAATTTCTCCTATCGTATTAGCATTTGGATGACTATGGTGTTCCCCACTATTAATCAGATTAAGTACCTCTTTTGCATCAGTTTCTAACACCACCACTACTACAAAAAGGTTGAAAGGTGGTGCACATATTGTGGCCCTTCCTTAATGAAGTGCCACAGCTGCTCATTTATTATTTTTTTTATATTATATGTTTTTTTTAACCAGCTGTGGCGCCTGGGAGGGCAGGTGCCACAGCTGGTATGGTAGGCGCCACACTTGACAAAGTGGTAGCAGCTGACGCCAGGCGCCACACTAGCTTATGGTCAGGTGTGGCGCCTGGCCCGGTAGGCGCCACCCCTGACCCTTTTAAAAAAAAAAAAATTGTTAGGGGTGGCGCCTAGCCAGGCAGGCGCCACCCCTGACCCTTTTTTTTTTTAAAAAAATGTTGTCAGGGGTGGCGCCTGGCTAGGCACCACCCCGGACCCTTTTTTTTAAAAAAAAAAAAAAATTTGTCAGGGGTGGCGCCTGCTTGGTCAGGCGCCACCCTTGACCCTTTTTTTAAAAAAAAAAAATATTTTGGATATCTTATCCCTTCCCCTCCAATGATATCCCAACTCGCCCCCCCCCTTTATCCCCTTTTGTTTTCCCGCCTCCCCCCCCAATCTCTTTCATTTCCCGCCTCCACCCCCCCTCCATCTCTTTATCTCTACCTTTAATTATTCCCTCTATCACTTTCCCTTCCATCTGTGCGTGCACCCCGTCCCTCCATTTTCTCATTTTCATATTTTAAGACTACACCCACACGCGCACACGGTTTTGTATTTTTCCAACTGCCAACCCCACTTCTTTCCGTATTATTCCGTTGTCTTCAACTCTTTGGTCCCCACTCCATTTGGTAGCTAACGCTCAAATTTCTTCCTTCCGTCACTGAAGATTGCGTCACCAACAGCAATTACGTGGTCCCCCACTCCACTGCACTGATCAACCTGTAAGTTCAACTTGTGTTTTCTTTTTATTAATTTTTTTTTAGGTTGTTTTGCGTGCTCTTTTTTTCTTTATGGCATGCTTGCGATGCTTTTTTTGATTTTTTCCCTGTTATGACACGCATACATGTATATTTTATATTTATTGAGAGATTTTTCACATATAGCACTTG
Organism: Inga leiocalycina; assembly: GCA_963242795.1. Classification (NCBI taxonomy): domain Eukaryota; kingdom Viridiplantae; phylum Streptophyta; class Magnoliopsida; order Fabales; family Fabaceae; genus Inga; species Inga leiocalycina. The sequence continues at coordinate 58,998,273 of OY725328.1, forward strand.
AATTTATTTGGACTTCAATCTAATATATATAAGGATTATTCTCAAATTATATAGCACACAGTAACGAATTAGATTAAGATTTTGTCATTATTAGGCATGAATATGTTTGTGCAGTTCAATTATATATAAGTTATTCTTTTTTTTTTTTTGAAATTTTAATTTTCTCTTTTATTTTTTAACCCCATTAAATACATTCTTGTACATTAATTACCCCACCTATTCTCGTTCACGGGCGTGGGGCGTCTCCACTACAAGCCTCTCTCCACTGCGCCTCCACTATATTAAAACGGCGTTGTTTGAGTATCCTGGGCAGAAAAAATTAATATCAATAACGTACTTATCTTGAAACCTTTTTGTATGAATATAATGAGTGTACGTCAACTAAGAAAGTAGGCCATGATAAAGGTACATCCAATCAAGTGATCCAACATGTGGCTTTTTCCACATCTTAAAGTCAAGCTACCTAGCCATCTTAGATCTTCAAATTATTTATTTTCCTAAAATCAAAATCATTTATTTAATATTATTTCACGTATTTAATATATATTTGTGTTAGTGCTATTTTGTAGAGGTAAGAAAATAATTTTTTGTATTATCTTATTAAACTATAATAGAGAAAATCCTATATAAACCCAATGAAAATAGGAAAAATTGAAATCAACATAATAAATTGAATAATTCGTTAATTGAGTCATTAACTTATTTAAAGATTTTAAAATATGAATAAAATGACTTTAATATATCAATGTTAATATTTAATAAAATAAAATATAATTTGTCTATATTGTTTAACTTTAAATATATTAACTAAAACCGTAAGGGGAAAACATACAATAAGGAGATAATTAATATTGGGATTATGCTTTATTTTTCATTTTATTTTATTTTCTTTATTTTTTTTTCTGAATCATATTTTTTGATTTAAGCTAATCATATTTGATTTTATTATATATTGATGTTTATTACACATATTATTATTTAAAAAAATAACTTAGAACCTCAAATATTTTTTTGATTTGTTTATGTTTAATTTGTGTTTATAGTTTCAGTTCATCAGTCTATTGAAGCTTCTATTTACGGTATGTTTTTTAAATTTTGAGCTTACAAATATGATTTTAGTTAAATTTAATAGTTATAATTTGTAGGTGTTCTAATGATTGTTATTGATTAATTGCATAAGTAAAATAATTATTTATATATTCTTAACACTTGTATTTTATTTATTGACTTGTAATGTTTTCTAATTTAACTATGATATATTATTGTGGCAAATATGGTTTCTTTTGTTATGAGTTGTAAAATTTTATTATAATGCCTGGGAATAATTAATGAATTATTTGGCAATTTAAACATTCAGTTTAAGACTTAGAAAGCTTCAATTATGAAGATTCATGTGGTGTATGTTATTTTTAATTAAAATTGGTAAGAGAATATAAAAGTAATTAGTAAATGTAATAGTCATACAACTAACCATGTAATTTTTTAAAAAAATAGATTGAAGCTCATAGATGGATCGTAAATGGATGTCATCTAATCGATGTTCAAGGGAATATATAGATGGGGTGAAGGATTTTATTACATTTGCAACTGAGCACACAAAAGATCCTAGCAAAATCTTATGTCCTTGTTTATCCTGTTGTTTTGGAAAGCGGATTAGTCAACTTGATTTGCTAGATCATTTAGTGTGTTATGGTATTGATCAAACATATATACGATGGACAAGGCATGGTGAGACCAACGATCCATATAGTGATCGGGTGCATACCACGGGTGGTGCCTCGGATGAATTTGATCAAAGCATGTTTGATGAAGATGATGGTCTTGAAGAAATGGTAAATATGGTTGAAGGGGTGCTTCATAACTGCCCTAATGAATATGAGAAGTTGAAAGGTGATGTAGAGAAACCATTATATGTCGGAAGTACTAAATACACAAGATTGCTAGCAGTGTTGAAGTTGTACAACTTTAAAGCCCACTACGGATTGAGTGATTCGGGTTTCACCGCATTGCTTGAACTATTGCAAGATATGCTTCCAGAAGAAAATGTACTTCCTACCAAGACATACGAGGCAAAGCGAATTCTTTACTCTACAACCGGTATGGGATATGAGAAGATACATGCATGTCCTAACGATTGCGTATTATTTCAAAATCAGTATGCAACATTGGAGAAGTGCCCTAAATGCAACGCATCTCGATATAGGAAGAAGAAAGGAAAAAGTCCTTTGAAGGTGCTATGGTATTTTCCTATTGTTCCGAGATTCAGGCGACTGTATAGTAATGCAGAGATTGCTAAGCAGTTGACATGGCATGCAGATGAAAGGATTAAAGACACGAAGCTTAGGCACCCTGCAGACGCTCCTCAATGGAAAAAAATTGATCATGAGTACCTTGACTTTGCTGATGAAGTCAGGAACCTTCGCCTTGCACTGTCAACTGATGGAATTAATCCGCACGGTGTTCAGAGTAGCACACATAGCACGTGGCCGGTGATATTGATGATTTATAACCTTCCTCCACACTTAATCATGAAACGCAAGTTTATGATGTTGTCCATGTTAATTTCTGGGCCAAGGCAACCTGGGAATGATATAGATGTATACTTGGCTCCTTTAATTGATGACTTGAAGCTGCTTTGGGATGAAGGCGTTAGTGTGTATGACGGGTACATGGAAGAAAGTTTCACTTTGAAAGCCATGTTGTTTGGCACAATTAATGATTTCCCTGCTTATGGAAATTTGTCAGGATACAACGTCAAAGGATATGGTGCATGCCCTATATGTGAAGATGACACTCATTCAATGCGACTTCATCATTGTAAGAAAAATGTTTACATGGGGCATCGAAGATTCTTACCATCACAACATCGTTGGAGGAAGTGGAAAAAGCCTTTCAATGGTGATGCAAAAGAAGGTAGCCCGCCGAAGATGTTGACCGGTTCCCAGGTGTATTCCAAGGTAAAAGACTTGGAGAACAATTTTGGCAAACCTTTTGCAAAACAAATCGAGACAAGCGGTTGGAAGAAAAAGTCTATTTTCTTTGAACTTCCATATTGGAAGTCTTTATATGTGAGGCATTTTCTTGATGTGATGAACATAGAAAAAAATATCTGTGATAGTCTAATTGGCACGTTGCTTAATATCCAAGGAAAAAGCAAGGACAATGTCAATTCGAGGTTGGATTTAGTGAACTTGGGAATTAGAGAAGAGTTGGCACCGATTGAGCAAGGGTCTCGTACCTATCTACCGCCAGCGGTATACACTCTGTCGAGGAAAGAGAAGAAATTGTTTTGTGAGTTTCTGCAAGGAATTAAAGTTCCCGAGGGCTACTCTTCAAATATAAAGAACCTTGTATCGGTAAAAGAGTTGAAGTTAAAGAACCTTAAATCTCATGATTGTCATGTGCTCATGCAAAATTTCCTACCGGTTGGTATACGATCCATTTTACCCAAAAAATTAAGGAACACTATCACGAAACTTTGCGTGTTTTTCAAGTTGATCTGCAGTAAAGTGGTTGATTCAACCAGGTTACAAGATTTGCAAAGGCTGATTGTGTGTACTCTGTGTGAACTTGAAATGTATTTTCCGCCTTCTTTTTTTGACATTATGGTACATCTAACTGTACACTTGGTCAAAGAAACTCAATTGTGCGGTCCAGTGTACTTGAGATGGATGTACCCAAATGAACGATTCATGAAAATATTAAAGGGGTATGTGAAAAATAGATACCGTCCAGAGGGTTGTATCGCTGAAAGTTACATGGTTGAAGAAGCAAGTGACTTCTGTGCTGATTTTCTATCAAATGTTGACCCTGTAGGGATCCCCAAGTCCCGTCATGATGGCCGAAGATCAGGGAAAGGAACAACGGGGAGTGATGTAATAACGATATCAGCGACTGAACGGGATCAAGCCCACTTGTATGTCCTACATAACACTGATGAGGTCGAACGTATGTAGAAGAACACAAGGATGCTCTCCTATTGGTACATGGTGATAGGAATGAAAGTTTATTAACAACAGAACACAATAAACAATTTGCAGGCTGGTTGAAAAATCGTATTAACGATGAGATGGATAGGAATCCTGATTCAGTTTCCGAAAAATTGAAGTTCCTGTCGAAGGGAACGAGCTTACATGTATTATCTTACAATGGTTATGCAATCAACGGTTACACATTTTATGATAAACAGAGCACGATGCAGAATAGTGGGGTAACACTTGTTGCTGATTCTTGGCATAGATCCAGTGCTAAAGACACACACCCTGTCTATGCATCAATGTCATACTTTGGTGTCATTGAACTCATATGGGAGTTAGATTACTCTATGTTCAGGGCCCCTATCTTCAAATGTCAGTGGGTTAACAACAACAATGATTGCGGATAGATGACTTAGGCTTTGTGCAAGTGGACCTTTCTAAGGTTTGGTATGAAGATGATCCTTTTATTTTAGCAGCACAGGCAGAACAAGCATTTTACATTCCTGATCCTGCTAAGAAGAATTGGTCTATTGTACTTCCATCCAACAAGAATCGTCAAGCAGAAGTTGATTTTGAAAGTAATGAATATTTGAACATCAATAATGATGATCCTTCGTTTGAGAATTTGTGGTCAGCAAAGATTGATATAGATGGAGATGCAGATGAAGATGAAGATGGAGATGGACCCCTATACGTGAGACATGATCATGAAGAGGGAACTTGGGTCAAGAGGAACACAATTCTCAATCCAACGCGAATTCTGAAGAATAAAATTCTAAATCAGATGAGAAAAAGGAAAAGATAATGATTGCCTTGACTCATTTACTTGTACGTATGTTTTTATAAATTTCTAAATAATTTGCTTTCGTTGACATACAAGACCATTGTGCACTGATGTTTTGATTTGGTTTATTTCACTTGCAGGAGTATGGACTCACCACATGATGACATTGATGATGTTCCCAGGCACATTGGTAGACAGAGATTTGAGGCGAACGTCAGACGTGGCAGGACAATTATGGCAAGGTTGATCAGACTGAGAAGTAACGGAATCAAGTTACAATTGAAGTGGAATGAAAATGGAAACCCGTTTGGCGAGAACAGTACCTCCTTAAATAACTTCATCGGGACTACGGTTCGAGACAGAGTCCCTATTACAGTTCAAAATTGGAAAATGGTAAAGAAAAGTTATGAGGATGTGATCTGGGCTGAATACAGGTAACACCTTAATTATATATTTATTCGGTTTGCTTTGTTTCACTTCATTTCAATCTTATATATTATATATGTTTTTTGACTTGTTTACAGAGTATTTTTATTATTGATGATGATCGGAAGAACTTCGTAATGAGAAAAGCCGGAAAACTTATGCGAAAGTTTCGTTCTGACCTCGTCAAATATTTCTTGAAGGATGATAATGATATCATTACTACTCCGCCTTATCCTTTATACGAAGGAATCATCACTCAAGAAATGTGGGATGAGTTTATCAGAACACATGCAACTCCTGATTTCCTGGTAAGGGGATTTGTTTATCTTTCCTATTACGTGTAATGTACGTATTTGTAAGTAACATTTATATATTTATATGAATCATTTTGATCTAACTAGGAGTTGAGCGAGAAAAATCGAGCTAACGCGACCAACATGCCATACCGGTACACACAAGGACCTGTTTCATACGCAACTTTACAAAGAAAAATGGTACAAACTGATGATTATTTCATTCATAATAAAAATTGTATGAATATCATTTAACTTCGACTAACTTCGATGTGCAGATACAAGAATCAGGCTCAGATATTACACAGGTTCCACGACATGAGCTATGGGTCCAGGGTGTCACAAATAAGAAAGGTGAAATTCGTAGTGAGGAAGCAAGAAGAGTAGCCGAATATTGTGTAAGTATTCAATTATATTATGCGTACAATAAATAATTAGCTTTACTCAAATGAACTCCATTTATAATAACTAATTTTCATTGTAATTCTTTTTGGGAAAGTGACAAATGACACAGGAGGATCCTGCGTTGGCGACCTATGTTGGTCGGGGCGATTTATTGAGTAGAGCGTTACCAGTACCCGAGTATGATGGTCGTGTTCGGGGTACTGGTTTTGCAGTCACCCCATCAGCATACTTCGGACGTCAGAAGCACTCGAGTAGAAGTGATGTTTCCCACCTACGTGACGAGATGGCTAGCTTTAAGCATCAAATGCAAGAACTTCAACAACAAATGCGCTACAAGGAACAACGAGAAGAACAATTCACCGAACAAATGCGTTTGATGCAAGAACAGAATGCGTTGTTAACAACGCAAATACAACAGTTGGTCCAAGGTAGGCCAACACCAAATGTTTTGTTCTGTGATAGCCCAAGTTTCAGAGATAGCTGCATTTCCATGCCTAAAGTCCCTTTTCCTTCGGTAATTAATTTCTTTTCTACTTAACTTTATGTTAAATTATAATTAAGCGAATTTAACATATTAACTCTATTTTCCGTAGGGCGAATTTCAATGCAAGCTATATGTCGAGCAAGCATCCAAGCATGCGGTTGCAGTGGGTGTTGCCTACAACACTGGTGAGGACATACTGCACAATTCACCGTTGCCCGATAACACACTCCGGGTGAGGGTTGACGTCTGCACGAATGAAGACGCCCTCTTACCGATCCCATCTCAAGATGAGCAAAATAAGGTGGCAGATGTTGTAGGTGGCTATGTTGCTTGGCCAATAGGTCTTATCGAGCCATGTGGAAAGGTCGTTCATTCAAAATTCCCTTCACTTTTCCTTCGAATTTCCATCTCAAACTATGATTTAATTTTCTAATTTGCGCAGGGTAAGATTTCAAAGTCTTCAACAACACAACCCAAGTCAAAAGCATCGGCTAGCCAACAGAGCAGAAGAAGACATACCTCATTTCTCGATCAATTAATATCGATTGCACCACAATTGATCGGTGAGGGAATAGTACAATTACATATTCCAAGACATATCTACAGTGTTGGTGGTCTAGTTGATTATGTTACTGCCGAGGTCGTGCAGGACATATGTACTCGTGATTGGGTTAGTGTTTCGACTATCAACATCTGGATAAGGTACTTCACTATCATCGTTTATCACTGTTATTAATATATCTCGTTCCATTTCTTTTGTTTCTCATGACACTGTATGTTTTATACCAGGCATTTGGACCAGGACGTTTTAATGGATACACACAGGGTCCAATTCGCATTTGTCAACCCTTTTCTCGTTGGTCATCATGAGGGTAAAGTAGATGTAATTGCGCAGTCTAATGAGTTGAAAGATTACTTTACCAAGAAAGCGACAGCAAATACATTATTTTTAGTGCCGTATAATGCGGGATAAGTTATTATTGGTACAATTTTTGTTTTTATTGTTTAACTTCTATCATAACATGATTGTTCAAAAAATATTTTTAAAATATATTTTAGGCGCCATTGGATATTGATCGTTATCAATCCAGCGGAACCTTCAGGCCCTCGCATTTATTATGTGGATCCTCTACAAAGTGGTATTCCACAAGATCGTTTTGATATGTTGCTATTGATCAGTAGGTAAGTATACGTGCCTATGAATAAATATTTGCGAACATGATTGAATAACCAAAAGTAATTACTTTCTGTTTCTTTTATTAGCACATTGACTGCGTATCGGTCGTCTGTCTCGTTAAACTATTCTAAAGCTACTGACCCCCGCCTTAGCTATCCTTGGAAGAAGATACAGGTATTGATATTTGACTTTACTTAGACTTTGTTAGTAAACACTTTTTATTCATGAACAGAGTTAAATATTGCATTATATTATTGCAGTGCCCTTTCCAACCTAATGACAATGATTGTGGGTACTATATCATGAAATTTATGAAGGATGTTATTATGCATGATCAACCATTTATTCCTCAAAAAGTAAGTCATTTAGTATTTAGTTGCACTTCATATTGTGTTGTAATGAAATTGAATTAGTGCCTGACAGTTATGTTTTACTGATTTTAATTCGTTCTAACTTGTGTCTGATTGTATATATCTGTAGTATTATGAAGATCAACGTTGTGACGCTTTGACAGACCATCAAGTTAATGAAGTGATCGAGGAATGGTGTGAATATGTGTTTAGGCAAATCCCTAGGTAGCTGAATTTTTTTGTGTTGTTTCTAATTGCCAATTGTTGTGTCATGCATATTTGTTCAAGTTGAATTTGTTGTATTATATTTCATTCAGCTAGGTTTACAGTATATTGTATAACAATTTTCATTACTACTTTAGCTAATCAATCATTTGTTGGTATCATTTTAAAGTTATCTATTATTGTTCTTATTAAACCTTGCAGACTATAATTATATATGCATGGGAGATATATGTATGAGGAAAAAATATGCTAAAAAAAAAAACCAATACGAAAAACCCAAAAAAATATGAGAAAAAAATATGCTAAAAAAAACCAGAACGAAAAAAAAAACACCTATTGTGGCGCCTGGCCAACCAGGCGCCACAGGAGGCAATAATCTCCTGTGGCGCCTGGCCAGCCAGGCGCCACAGGAGGCACACCCTATTGTGGCGCCTGGCAGGTCAGGCGCCACAGGAGGTTATTTTTAAAAAAAAATTTAAAAAGCTGTGGAGCTTTTTTTAGTAGCATTAAGATAGGTGGCATTTCGCAAGCGCCACAGCTAATGCAATTATAAGCGCCACAGATTTGATTTTTTGTAGTAGTGCACTTGACGCAGCCCTTGATCCAAAATTATCTTCAACCCTAGCAAGACACTCCTCAATTCAACTGTAACGTGATCACCAAACCCCAATCTATATATGCATGAAGGCCACGAATTCCCGTTAGCATCTCGAATAATTCCTCCGCATCCAGTACCTAAGTAACTTGCAAAGGCTCCATCCACATTTACTTTAGTCCAACCTTCATTCGGTGGGAACCATCCTAGTCCCCCATCTGTGAATAAGGTGCCTTATAGGTTAATTCTATCTAGACACTTGCTCGCCTGTTTGAAGCTTTACAGAATTGAATGAGCATGATTCCATAGGCACTCATTACTCTCATTCTTGGCATAGAGTCAGCTTCCAAAGTTTTTGCCATAACACTTCCCCGTTTTCTTTCTTCATTTACAATAGCTGTATATGCGGATTTTACTGAGAAATCACTGTTTCTTGTGTGCTTCCATCGAACATTCTGTCTCACGTGGTCAACTTCAACACTCTCTTGCACAAAGTGCCATGCTGCTTTGATCCCCATCTATGTATTCAACCCCATCCTCTCCAAGTCAATTCGAGGCATTAGATCCTCTCTACATTTATATTTTCTTCTAATAATTCTTAACCATAGGTTGCCTTTTTTCTTAATGAGATTCCATCCTAGCTTGGCCATAAATGCTTGGTTCTGGGTCCGAATATGCCTTAATCCTAGACCACCATTTGCCTTTGATTTACAAACTGTGTCCTATGACACAAGATGATTTTTTCCCTTTTCTTATGTTGTGCCCCATAGGAAACTCATATTATTACGATCAATCATCTCACAGGATCCAATAGGTAATGAGGCTATTTGCATTGTATATGATGGGATGGCGAAGGTGGCAGAACCTACCAAAACAGCACATCTGACTAGAGATAATGAGTTTGCTTTCCAACTAGATAATCTCTTCTTCATTTTATCGACAACCTCATTAAAGCTATCCTTTGTCACCCTTTAATGATGTAAAGGAACCCCTAGGTATTTTCCTAGATCTGTTGCCATTTAGAACCCTAGAATGTTACTTAATTTGATCATTCTATTATGATTCACGTTCCTTGAGAAGAAAACTCTTGTCTTTTCAGCAATTACTTTTAAGCCTAAGCTTGCATAGAATTCATCTAGACATGTGATAAATAAAATATTTGCATATTTATTTTCCCTTATGTGATGATTTTATGGACGATATTTGAGCTTAATATAATATATTTGGGTGTAAAATAAATAGTATTTAAAAAATAAATAAAAATATGAAAAAAGGTCAGTACTGTAGCGGGGCGATCACTATTCATGACGGAATCACTATAGCAGACAGTTACTGTAGTAGACGGAGGTGACTGTAGCGGATGGAAGAACTGTAGCAGGCGACAAAATACTGTAGCAATCATGGAAAAATGCGCAAGTCTGCTGAGAAGTCATTGTTCATGTGTGAAAAGAAGCAAACACTGTAGCACTTGTGGAAAAAAAAGCAACGGATGCACTGGTGAAAGGACTTCGCCTACCTATATATAGATGTGCCTCTTCGCAAAATGAGGGGGAAGGAGGGAAGGCATGGAGATATTTCTCTGACAGTCAGAGATCCTTCTCTGACAGGGAGAGATCTTTTCTCTGACAGTTCTAAATAAATTGTGTTATTTTCTATATTTAATTTCATGCATTGTATTACTTTTTGTATGTCTCCTACATGGAAGGCTTAGTATTGTATTACTTTTTGCATGCCGCCTACATGGAAGGTTTTACCTCCTAAATGGATGGCTATATTTCTCCATTTTTCATATATCTTTTGGTTGTATATTTATGTTTTAGAATTTAATATTCAAGTTTTATATAGTATTTTTTGAGGATTTCATTCTAGTTTTATGTAATGTAAATTTATTTTTATTTTGTTTTTTATTTCATCATGAGCTAAATTTCTATTTTCCTAGGGTGATGACATAGCATACTAATGACGGATTGAATCTTAACTTATTAAATCTAGTTTTAATTTCTCCTTCATGATTGAGTTTTAATTATTGATCTTAATTCTTTCATTTGATTGGCCATCTTTTGAATGATTTCAATATGTATGTTGAGACCGGAAGGAGATACATGTGTGTAGACCTTATAATTAAAACCATAATTTGAATATGAAATAGGAATATATTCATGAGTTGTGTAGTCTTAATGAGTTCCATAAATCTTAATGCATAATTAATTGCTTAAATTCATATAGGAATATATTGAATTAGCAATTAATTATAGAATTGCTTGACCTTGGAAGAGGCTAGTAATTAAATGAGGGAAACTTGACTATCAATCATGTCGAATAAATTGGGCTAGAATAGATAAGTGATTCAATCCGAAATTTGTTAAGTGAAATTTGACTCCTAGAACTTTTTCTTATAGTTGCTTTCATATTATTTGTACTCATATTTAATCATTTTATATTTTGTACTTTCCATTACCAATTTATCGATCGGCTAAATAGAATTAAAATTATCCATTTTGGTACTTAGTGCTCAATCCTCGTAGGAACGATACTCTACTCACTTCTGTATTACTTGATTACGACAGTGTGCACTTGTACTCTTTGATAGGTCATCTAAACATGTAACAACATGTCTTACCTTCAAGTTTTTGATTGACTGAAGCTTCCCCAAACAAGATAATATCATCTGCAAAAAAACAAGTGAGATATAGGAGGCACATTTTTACATAGCTTGATCAGAAGCCATGTTTTTTTCTCCATATTTTCTTGAATCATATGCGTTAGCCGTTCCATGCAAATCACAAATAAATATGGAGATAAAGGGTCCCCTTGTCTAATTCCAAGGAAGAATTATACATATCAGCTTTTTCCCCATTCCATAGTAGTTGCATTGATGTCGTCGTTACACACTTAATAACAATTTTCACCAAATTAAAGGGAAATGATAAGTCATGTAAGCATTGTTCCAAAAAACTCTAGGTCACTCTATCATAAGCTTTTCCAAATCAATCTTAATAGTCATATACCCTCGTTTGCCATGCATATTTCTCATAGAGTGAACCACCTCTTGTGTTGTAATAATATTATTTAAGCTATACCATCCTGGAACAAAACTACTCTGATTAGGGCTAATAATTTTAGGTAATATAGCCCTAATCTGGTTAGCAATCACCTTAGTAAGGACGTTAAAAATCACATTACATAAGCTTATTGGATGAAAATCCCTTAATTCCTCTGAATGGTCCTTTTTCGGTATAAGTACCAGAAAAGTATTATTTACAGTAGCAATCTTTTTTGGGTACTCCCAGAGTTTTTTAATAAACTTATAAATAGACATGTCAACATGCTTCCATTGACTTTGGTAAAAAAGAGCATTAAAACCATCAGGTCTTGGTGCTTTCAAAGCTCCCATATTAAATACCGCCTCCTTTATTTCTTCATCCTGTATTTTCTTTCCCAAGAGAAGGAGGTATCACTACAAAAAAAATGTGGTTTAGTAGCAGTTAAAAGTGTGTATTTCTAGCGGTTTTAACCGCTACAAACATAATTAGTAGCGGTTCCTTTAACCGCTACTAAATTCACTATTGCAAGTGTATTTGTAGCGGTTATTTTTAACCCTACTCAAGCAAAAACACTACTACTATATTTGTTGTCACACCTTTATTTTAATTTCACCTTTACCAGAGTATTCGAGGAAAATGATATGCAGTTCGGTGGGCAACACAGAAATAGCATAATTATACTGACAATATGTGCATGATTATAGAAATTCCCCATAGGGGTTCGTGCATAATAATTACAAACCTTCTAGCCGTACAGGACTTTAGGGTATCTAAACCCGTTCTAGTGAAACGGAAACATTTTTCCATCTTCGTTCCACCATGCTTCCTCTCGTGTAGTTCTCTTCTTTGTTTTCAATATACCTCTTGTTTTCACCTTGGCTTGGACGAACATGGAGGAGGGAGAGAGAATGAAGATGATGAAGGAGAGATCATATCTTTGGGGTGCCAAAGGCCTCTTGGCCTACCTAAATGGAAGAAGGAAGAGAAAAAGAAATATTTGACACTTTGACCCAATCTAAGGGCTCACATATTGCCACTTGTCACAATCTTGTTTCATCCTTATGAGCTCACATGAACACAAACACATGAAATTCCACCCTTTTAATCTCATAACAATAAATCACAATCATTGATCTTTGAGTTACCAATGAGCTTTCTCTTTAGTAACTGATTGATTGGTCGGTAACTTTCCCGTTTTGCCCCTGATTAGGTTAATTCTTACTGAATCACCACCAAACACATCATAGCTTTTCATTACACCACATTATGCACCCTCCCTCTATTTCAAGTTAATTTATATGTGAATCCACAATTGAACTTAAATACAGGGTTTCGGCGCGGCTAACAACACATAAAAATCCCAATTCACATCGTATTCTCCAAAATTCACCATTTTGCTTTCTTTAATACCCCAAAGATATAAGAATCATTAGGAAATAAATTTGGGCTCCTGCTAAATCAAGGGCATAGCAGTCCACTTATTTTATGCTTATTCTCTAGCCTCAAATCTCAAAATTTAGGGTATTACATTTCTCCCCCCGTTCAATAAATTTTGTCCTCAAAATTTGTCATATTGCTTAAACTATAACCTCATATGCCTCTTCAAAACGGCTTCTGTTTCACAAATTATTTCACATTGGGACAGTCCCTTTCATACCACCCACACAACAATACATCACAGATGTGATTCTCGCAAGAATCTCAAACAACCTAATGTGTCGTGCTCAGTTTCTTTGCAACCACACAACACTCAGAACTCTCATAATCACCGTATAATTCTGCTATCACCCCAACAGGTAACAGCGCCATAACTTTAACACACACATATCAACACAACACGATTGCCAAACAAATGCAATTGCCACCACGTATAATTGTCACAAAACACCATCATCACATAACACAACTGCCACAAGCAGTAATCGCCAATATGCACAATCACGACGAAACACAATCACTGCATGAATACCATCGTTGCAGGAATACAATCGTCGCAAACTCCAAATCATGAGTGTCTAGCTCATCTTATAAGGTCTCCTCAGCCAGGAGGCTTATGCCACTACTCTGCTCAATCTAGTCACTCCTTCCGGGAGTAACTCAAAGCACCGTAGGTCAACATAAACGACAGTACTTACGACTGTATAAGTAATGCCACAGCTTTTGCTGTAACCACAATAATGACAGCTTTTGTTATAATCACAAATTCCTCAGCTTTCGCTGCTTACAAATTCACAACATTACCCTCACTTGTACACCTACCAGTGACTCCGCTAGTGGTAACCGGGGTTTTTGGGAATTATCCACCACAACATCACCATTAAGCCACTCCAGAATCTCAATCTCTTCTATCCAAAGCTCCCTACGGTAATGGTCCACCTAGAGTCTCAGTTTCTTCTATCCCGACAACCGACCGAAAGTCTTAATCTCCCAACACCACCCTCATCCTCTTTCTCCGCCGGGGATGCATACTGCAATCACCCGAACCATTGTTAGCTACTTGAGGACTATTAGCATGGAAATACACATTGTTACATCCCACCCTTATCCTCTTTCTCCATTGGAGATGCACACTGCAATCACTCAAACCGTTGTTAGCTACTCAAGGACTATTGGCGTGACAGTACATACACATTATGATAGCTTGCATTGTTGGCAAGGATACCTCGACTTTTGCCACTTGCACAAATACGATAGCTTTCCCAGCTGTAATCACATAGCTTCCAAAACAACACACATCTCGCAGACTCTAATTTAACGCACCGCCTTTCAGCCTGGGGTTAACACCGGTGTAACCAGCCTGGTGGCTAGCCATACTGGCTATGCCTGGGTAAGTGCCCTCACAAGTGAGAACTCCCCAATCATGTAGTTGAATTTGCCATCAGCTGAACTAGCTTATCTCTACTACACAACCACACTCCAATCCCAGCTTATTAATATAGTCTTTCTGGCTTTCATATAGTTAATCCCCCGTAACTACCGCCCCAGCGGAACGGTCCTCCCACCAGAACCCCCGATAGGCCGCAAGTGAAAGACACACAATACACAGTCATATCAAGCTGGGACCAGATATATATATTCAACACTGATGCCTTTAACAACTTCACCTTTGGCATCATACGCTCTACTACACAATTCACATCTCAAGCCCATTCCTATCACCATATTGTCATATCCCTGTGGCACAGCCTACTGGCACCGCCCCGAAGGCACGGTTTAGGCCCGGTACTTGGGAAACGCTCCAAGGCCAGGGTTCGGAGATGGACTCACAAGGATATAATCCTACCCCTTGGGATTTTCTTTTGCCTCCCCACGTTTTGAACCCTTACCTTGGGGGTAAGTATAAGGTTTTAGCAAAAGATGGTGCCATTAAGCTAGCTGGGTAGGACATACCCAACCTTTGCTTATTCACAACACATCACAGTAAACCACAAAATCAAACTGGAATCCTCCAAGACCCCCTTCTCATAAGATAACTCGGCCCTGAAATTTTACTTTCAGAGACAATACTCACACAACGCACTTACTGCCTCGAGCTTCAGCTCAGTATAATTCTCACACATCACATTCACCACGCTTCTGTTGCACACTCTGAGGTCTACTTCCTCCGTAGATAACTCTTCCTTTGTGCTATATTAACAACTAGCAATCTCGGATACTAGATACACATTTTGATTCGAATTTAGTACCATACTCTGGTACCACAGACCATCCAAGTCAAATCAAATTCCTAAGAATCAACTCAATTATTGAGTTTGATCCTTGGATCACAATTCAATTATCAAAACCTCAACCTTAGTTGAACCAGGAAATCATTTCCCTCAATTCCACGGAGCACCATCAGCTCCAACACAAGTTCAAATATCTCTGCCAGCCTAAGGCATACTAGTTCCCTAGGTCTTAGGGCCTTTAAACACACAAGTCCAATATGACATAACTGACATGTAATATCATACCGCCTAGGGTTTCCAACCTAACATCTAGGTTCACATGACACCTAGAACCTTACTATCACATACCTTGGAAATTATTTTCCTCAATACTCTAATTAGACCCATCATCCTCCACATAGGATCAAGTAGATTACCATTAATTACCTCCGGGTTTACACATCAAATTTTCAGGCAAACCATACTGATTCACCATATCCATATCACAGATGATGTATACGCACAACCCTTAAACTCATATATCCACAATAGCAGGGACATTAATGTGTATACCACAACCAATCACAAATCATTCCTTATTTCTTAGGCCAAACTAGGGAAACTATCCTAGTAAAATCCACCTTTACTAGGAACTACAACTCTGATACCAAAATGTAACACCCTTATTTTAATTTCACCTTTACCAGAGTATTCACGGAAAATAATATGCGGTTCGGTGGGCAACACAGAAATAGCATAATTATACTGACAATATATGCATGATTACAGAAATTCCCCATAGGGGTTCGTGCATAATAATTACAAACCTTCTAGCCGTACAGGGCTTTAGGGTATCTAAACCCGTTCTAGTGAAATAGAGACATTTTTCCATCTTCGTTCCACCACGCTTCCTCTCGTGTAGTTCTCTTCTCTGCTTTCAATACACCTCTTGTTTTCACCTTGGCTTGGACGAACATGGAGGAGGGAGAGAGAATGAAGATGATAAAGGAGAGATCATATTTTTGGGGTGCCAAAGGCCTCTTGGCCTACCAAATGGAAGAAGGAAGAGAAAAATTAATATTTGACACTTTGATCCAATCCAAGGGCTCACATATTGCCACTTGTCATAATCTTGTTTCATCCTCATGAGCTCACATGAACACAAACACATGAGATTCCACCCTTTTAATCTCATAACAATAAATCACAACCATTGATCTTTGAGTTACCAATGAGCTTCCTCTTTATTAACTGATCAATTGGTCGGTAACTTTCATGTTTTGCCCTTGATTAGGGTCATTTTTACTGAATCACCACCAAACACATCATATCTTGTCATTTCACCACATTATGCGCCCTCCCTCTATTTTAAGTCAATTTATATGTTAATACACAATTGAACTTAAATACAAGGTTTCGACGCTGCTCACAACACATACAAATCCCAATTCACATCGTATTCTCCAAAATTCACCATTTTTCTTTCTTTAATACCCCAAAGATATAGGAATCATTTGGGCTTCTGCTAAACTCGGGGCTTAGCATTCCACTTATTTCAGGCTTATTCTCTAGCCTCAAATCTCAAAATTCATGGTATTGCATTTGTAGCATTAATTAGCACCGCTACAACATTCTCAATCAGATGAACCTTTTCTTGGTAATTTGTATCGGTTATATAACCGCTACAAATGGCAAACCATGAATATTGGATTGTGGGAAATGAAAATGAAAATTTAGCATGATATTTGCAGCAGTTATAAAACTGCTACTAAATTGAATTTAAAAAGAGCGGGAAATATTAGTAGCAGTTACATAACCGCTACTAATTTCAATAGAAATTCAAATTTTGCGCCTAAAATTTAGTTTGTCTCTTAAAAAGTATGTCATAAAAATTAAAAAATAAATACAATTATCTGTTTCTGTTTTTTTAATATTAAATTAAATAGTTTATTATTTTAATAGCTTAGCTAATTTAATTAGCTTATTATTCATTAGTTTAGGTCATTTATAATTTTAAAGGAATGATTTAATTAAATTAGATAAGTATGAAAATTGTATTGATAATATTACTAGGGATACGTAGGTAATAAGGAACTATTATGTTGTCTGCTATAATGTGATTATGATTATGTAAATAAATATTTGAAAAAAATAGTGAGAATAAATATTATGTGAAAGGAAAAAGTATTGAAATAAACAATTTTAAAATTTATTACCATATTTAATCGCCTTATTAAGCTCCTCGGCTCAGAAAAAAAAAAGTGAAAATGAGAGAAAATGAAAGAGAGGTAAGGTGGAAAGAAATGGGCGAGTGTTTGAAATGAGATGTGGTTGGAGTTTTTATAGGGATCTGCGTGGAACTTGTAGCGGTTAGTATATAGTTTTTGTAGCGGTTATTGTTGTTATTTGTAGCTGTTTTATAACCACTACAAATATTTTTTTTAAAACAAACAAAAGCATAATTTGTTTTAAAATAAAAACATAATTTGTTTGATCAGTCATCCACGCCATCCCTACAGATATTGTATAGAAAAATTGTTAGCGATATGTTTTTTTGTTAAAAAAATTTAATTAAAATGATATGAATTTAAAAAACGTACTGAACTATAGGTAAATTGTGATTGCCTTCAGGGAAGAAGTTTTCAAAATTGGCAGGCTGAAACAGCTCATTCTCATAGGCGATGTTATCACCATCACCCATGTCGTAAAGGTCTCGAGGCTTTAAATGAACAACCATGTGCCAATCCCTATGTCTCTCATCCTCAACATAATAAACCTGGTGTGCCTCTGATGCAAGAATATACGGCTCATCATCTTTAGAATGACCAGTGTGAATTGGCCACGAGAAATTTATTGATGTGATGCCTAAGTCGTCAGTTGTGAGTCCCCGAGAAGTAGTGGTATTTTCCTACAAACACTTGAATAGCGTAACGGTGAAACGGCCTTAGTAATTAAGTTCCATGACATCAAGAAGCTTTCCATAGTAAGGGACGCCTCTGAATTGCATGTTGGCGTCACTGTTGCTTGCATAACTCCTTATCCCAAAGGTGCCATAAACACCCGAATTTTGAGTTTGCAATCATTTATCCCGTGAAACAATGCAAAACTTGAAACCATTAACATTTTATGCTGTAAAACTTTTTTCATGATCAAGAGGGCCGATTGCGAGAGCTCTGAAATCTGGTGAGTGTGGGTTGTGGTCATTTCGTATTCTGCGCACAAACCAGCTTGGGAATTCTCTATGGACCTTTTTGTCAACTTCGGAGGATGTTTGTGTATGAATCCTGAGTTGACGCTTAACATGACTTCTGAATTCCCTGCAATTAATCATGGGAAGGCGATAGTGAAATGAAAGTGAAAAATGTGATGAAAGATATAGAATAACATGTGAGTGCACAATTCTTACTGTATGAAAGGTTCAACTTGAGTGCAATTAATCAAGACATGTCTATGTGCTTGCAACTTCTCAGTTGCCTCTAGTTTGAAGTCCTCAATTCCTCCAACTGATTTACTAACACGAGGGATAAATTCTCCTGATGTTGGTGCAAGTTCAAGACAATTGTCTTCACGAGGCAGTTGGTTGAATGCGGTCTCAATGTCATCAAAGTACCTTGAACAGAAATATAGGACCTCATCCCCTATATAACCTTCAGCTATAGAACCTTCTGGCCAAGCCTTATTCCTTACGTAAGACTTCATTTTCCCAAGAAACCTACAAAGTGAAGAAGGGCAAAATGATACAAAATGCTCAAAAGGGCGACTAACAAACATAAGAACTATTAATGACGCACATATATAAAATGAGTACCTCTCAATAGGATACATTCATCGATATTGAACTGGGCCAGCGAGCTTTGTTCATGAACAAGGTGGACTGTAAGGTGAACCATCACAGTGAAAAAGGAAGGAGGAAAGATCATCTCCAAATGACAAAGTGTAAGAATAATTTTGGATTGCAGCTGATCGAGCTCCTCAATGATCAAAACCTTGGAACACAACTTCCGAAGAAAAACCAAAGCTCCACCAAAATGGTTGACACATTAGGAGGAAGTGTATTCTTTAAAGCCAGCGGAAGTAACTGTTGCATAAGCATATGTGAGTCATGACTCTTCAGGCCAGCAACCTTTCGAGCCTACATGTCAATACATCATGAAATGTTGCTTGAATATATATCTGGAACTTTTATTTTCTTCAACGTCGCGAGGAAGACTTCCTTGTTTAGTTTTGTAAGGGTGAACTTTGCCGGCTGAAATTTGTCATGCTCATCTGGCCTCGCGTCTTCACGAACTCCCATGGCACGTAAATCTTTCCTCGCTTGAAGATGATCTTTTGACTTTCCTGGTTCGTTAAGCAGCGTATATAGCACATTGTCGCATACATTTTCTTCAATGGGCATGACATCAAGACTGTGGTGAAGTAAATTATAATTCTAATATGAAAGAGTGAAGAAAATGCTTATCTTCCTCTATTACTGAGGCATAGAAGTTTTGCCCCTCTTTCGGCCTGCTTGTGCAGCATCGTCACTTTTTCCAAACTTGAATTCAACATCTACAAGCTGCTGTAAGATGTCTATGCCGAATAAAGTCTGAGGTGGCCCTCTTGTTTCTGATTTCCCATTAAAACGATTTCGTTGCAATCTAAATTTGTGTCTTCCATCGAGAAACCTCCGATGCCCTATAAAGCACCACTTCTGACTGTGGGGAAGGCGCACTGTGTCATATTCAAAATTGTAATATGGACAAGCTGAGCCAATATGCCCAATCTACTCGAATAATGTTCCTAGGCCAGGAAAGTCACTAACTGTCCATATCAAGGCTGCACGCAAGTTGAACAATGTCTTCTCGTAAGTGTCATATGTCTCGATGCCGACATTCCATAGGTCAAGCAATTCCACAATAAGTGGTTGGAGATACACATCGATGTTATTACCCAGTACCTTTTTGCCTGAAATGATCATAGACAAAATGAATGAGCTTTTATTCATACACAACCAGGGGGTAAATTGTAGAGAACTAAGACTACCAGCCAAATATTGTAACTTGTGCTAAGATTCCCAAATGGATTGAAACTGTCAGTTGCCAAAGCAAGTCTAACATTTCAGGGTCAGCAGTGAAAGATGGAAAGTTTTTGTTGAATGTTTTTCAGGTGTATGCATCCCAAGGATGTCGTAATTTGCCATCTTCATTCTTATCAACCTCATGCCACCTCATGTGCTCCGCCATTTTAGATGACATAAACAATCTTTGTAAGCGCGGCTTCAAAGGGAAGTATCTGAGAATCTTTGCAGGTTTCTTCTTCTGCTCCTTTCCCTTCCGAATTGTCTTGTACCTCGATGTGTGACATCGCTTACAAGTCTCCCTTTTGTCTTCGTTTCCCTAATATAACATACAATCATTGGGGAATGCATCAATTTTTTTTTGTAGTTCAAGCCCAATCTATTAATAATCTTCTTGGCCTCGTAGAATGTTGTGGGAATCTCTGCATCGGGGAATGCATCTTGTAATAATTCTAGCAACATCAACATTCCCTTATCTATGATTCCACACAAGCACTTGATATGAAACAACTTGATCAAGAAAGATACTTTAAAGTATTTTTGACAACCTTGATATAAAGGGCAATCTGCTTCATCCATCAAGCTGAAAAAATCCCGAGCGGCTTCATTCCGCATGGACACCAACTCTGAGCCCTGCACTTCTTTGTTGAAGTTGTCGTCATGAACACCAAATGCATCACACACAGCATCATTAACAGGATCATCTTCATCTAGTTGAACTCCTACTTGTGAACTTCGAGGAAGAGCATCATCATATATCATACCGGCCTTCTCACCATAAACTGCCCAGAACGTATAGTCTTCCGGGAAAGACTTCAAAAGCAAATGTTCCTTAACAACATGTCATGCATGCCACTTCTTGAACTTACATCTCCGACACGGACAGACAATCTTGTCGTTATAGCTGGCGTGAGTGAATGCGAAATCCAAGAAAGTGTTTGATCCGTACAAATATTTCAGAGAATTGCGTGGCAACCTGATCCATGACTTATCCATAGCTACTAGTGAGAGAGAAGAAAGTATAGTGAAGAAGATGAGTGAATAGAGAATTACGAATGCCTGGAAGCTTATATTCTGATTTTTCATTGTTTAATATTTTTTAGTGGTTCAGAAACTGCTACAATAACCTCTATCGTGTTACAAATTTGTAGCGGTTATATGAGTAAAACCGCTATCAATTTTAGACCCATTGGAATCATTTAGAAGAATTTATTTTAACCTTGTAGCAGTTCTAAAACAAAACCGCTACTAATATATATTTGTAGAGTTATAAATTCTTAACCACAACAAATTTCAGGCGGTAGAATAATTTCAAATTTCAAATATTTTAACTTTGTAGCGGTTATAAGAAAAAAACCGCTACAAAGATTAATGACCGTTGGACAATTTTTTTTAAAAAAAAAATTGGTTTTCAATTTGTAGCGGTTATTGGCGTAAACCGCTACAAATTTAGAACAAAGTAGGGGAAATTCAAAATTCAAATGTTGAATATTTGTAGGGTTATTACTGTAACCACTACAAATATTCAACATTTGAAATTCGAAATTCCCTCCCTTGATGCGTTTCCTTTGTAGCGGTTTATTTTATCAAATTTTAATTTTTCACTTTAATTATCACAATATATGAAAATAATACATATATGTAGTATTTAATAAGATTCATACAATTTTCAGTCATTTTTCATCTAAACTCATTTTCAAAAAACACTCTAAACAGGTTTAAAGTTAGAAAAAAAAAGTCACTTCTGCCACCGCCAATTCAAACACAAATCACATTTACAATATGACTTTTTTCCTATCTTACTTTTGTAAAAGTCATATTACAAAAAAGTCACTTCTGTCACCGTCAATCCAAACACTTAGAATTTTTGTCAAGGTCATTTCCACTATCTCTTTTGGTATTGACCCTTTAATTCGATTGGATGAGAAGTCAACGGACGTGAAGACACTTAGAATTTTTGTCAAGGTCATTTCCTGACCATTATTTCATGCAGTGGTAGGCCCGTGCACCCAGAGGATAAACTCTCGGTGCACCCTATCTCAGTTAATCTAACCCTTCCGACAAACCATGACGGTTGGACTGGTGGTTATGGCTGCTGTTTGCTTTTCACCGTTACCAAAAAGGTTTCAGTAACTATCACCCGATCTTGATAATTTATCGGGTTATATTCATAGAAGATAAACTTGATATGATTTGCCTTTAATGTTGTTTGATTTCAATCAAGAATCATTGCCTTCAAAGTTGGAAAGAATTCTCACCATAACGTTCTATTAAAATTGTTGAATGCTAGATCAACAATTTGAAGCATCTCCCAAACCATTCTCTTCATACTTGGGCACCCAATAGGACCATGGAAATTGTTTCTTCTCAAAACCATGACCTGGAGTGTGGATATTGTCTTCAAAATGCACAGAAACTCATCATCTATCTTGTTATTTCCAATGTCTAACACCTCTAATGTGGTGCAAAGGGATAGAGTCCTAGGAATTGGCCCTTGTAAATTATTGCTACTAAGATCGAGAATAGTATAAGAGTACATGAAGCTTGGAAAGTATCATGAATAGTCCCACTGAGATTGTTTTTACCTAAATTCAATACCCCTAGAGTCCCACTTTTCACTAAATAATGTGGAATCACCCCACTAAAGTTGTTGTAGGAAAGATCAACCACTTTATCCTCCACTCACTGCAAACTGCAAGAATGCTTTCATTCCAAAACACAAGTTTGTTGGAATCTGTAGCGTTGAATTCGAGGTTTTCCTTCGATTGAATGAGAGTCGACGGGATGTTGATGTCATAAAGGATCATCTACTTTATGATGGAATAAATCTGTGATACACAAGGTGGATATGGCATGGTGAGGAAGTAACGGATTGTCCGTCGCACAAGAAGGAAGATGTGGATATCATAGGTGAAGATAGAATGGAGAAAATGATTAACGATGTTGATGTAGAATCCTTTGCGCAGTCGCAGGAGTATGACAGCCTGCGGAGTGATGCAGAGACACCATTGTACCGTGGGAGTAAGTACACGCGGCTGACAGGAACATTACATTTGGTTAACTTAAAGGCAACTTGTGGGTGGACCGATAGTAGTTTCACATTGCTGCTTGAACTATTGTGTGATATGTTTCCAGAGGATAATGTACTTCCAAATCGTATGTATGAGGCCAAGAAAATCCTGTCTACGATGGGTATGGAGTATAAAAAGATACATGCTTGCCCTAATGACTGCGTACTGTACAGAAATGAGTATGGAGGTCTTAGTGAGTGTCCTAACTGTAAAAATGCACGATACAAAGTGAAAAAAGATGGTGGTTGTGGTGATGTGACAAGTAAAAGGCAACCTTTAAAGGTTATGTGGTATCTTCCAATAATACCACGTTTTAAACATTTGTTTGCGACTACAACAAAAGCGAAGAAGTTGAGATGGCACTCTGATGAGAGAATATCTGATGGAAAATATCTTCGGTACCCAGCTGACTCTCCACAATGGAAAAAAAATAGATGAAATATTCCCTCAATTTGGCAGCGAGCCGAGAAACCTTCGGCTTGGGCTTTGTATAGACGGCATCAATCCGTATAGAACTCTTACTAGCACACATAGTGCATGGCCGGTTCTCCTTGTAATATACAACTTGCCTCCCTGGCTATGTATGAAACGTAAGTATATGATGTTATCTATGATAATTTCTGGACTAAAACAGCCAGGGAACGATATTGATGTCTATTTGGCACCTTTAATTGAGGACTTGAAGAAGTTGTGGGAGGAAGGCGTAGATGTGTTTGATGCTTATAAGAAGGAGTCTTTCAAGCTACGTACAATGATTTTCACAACGATAAACAACTTCCCTGCGTATGGAAACTTGTCAGGGTACAGCGTGAAGGGTCATAAAGCATGCCCAATATGTGAAGCAGACACACTTCCAACAACTAAAGCATGGAAGAAAAAATGTCTACCTTGGCCACAGGAGGTTTCTTCATCGGTTCCACCCGTATCGTAGGCTAAGAAAGCGTTTTAACGGCTTACCGGAGCATGGAATGGCTCCAAAGTCATTAACCGGAGAGGAAGTCTATAGTCGAGTGGAACGTATCAATGTCACTTTTGGTAAGAATCAGAGAGTTGCGGGTGAGAAGAACATATGGAAGAAGAGATCCATTTTCTTTGATCTTCCATATTGGCGTTCGCTTGACGTGAGACACAGTATTGATGTGATGCATGTGGAGAATAATGTTTGTGATAGCCTTATCAGTATGCTTTTGCACATACCAGGGAAGACTAAGGATGGGATTAATGCGAGATTAGACCTTGTCGATATGGGAATAAGAGAACGGTTACATCCACAACTAAGAGATGATGGTAGGAGGGTATACATAGAGCCAGCAGCGCATACAATATCAAAAGCAGAGAAAAGAAGTTTGTGTGGGTGTTTGCATGAAATTAAGGTGCCGCAAGGGTATTCCTCGAATGTGAGAAGATGTGTCTCAATGGACGATTTGAAGTTAGTGGGAATGAAGTCACATGATTATCATGTGTTGATGCAACAACTATTACCGGTAGTTATTAGAGACATAATGAAAGATGAAGTACGAACCACCGAGACAAGATTGTGCGTTTTCTTCAATGCTATCTATAATAAAGTCATTGACACTGAAAAGTTGGATGAACTGGAAAATGAGGGTTACATTATTTTGTCACAACTAGAGATGCATTTTCCTCCTTCATTTTTTGATATAATGGTGCATTTGGTAAGGGAGGTAAGGCTCTACGATCCAATTTACCTGAGGTGGATGTACCCTTTTGAGCGATACATGAAGATCTTAAAAGGGTATTCTAAAAATCCTTATCTACCATAAGCCTCAATAGTAGAAAGATATGTAGTTGAGGAGGCTATGGAGTTTTGCAAAGATTATATGTCAGGGAAGAAGGAACAATCTCGGCATGAAGAGGGGAGAAGCAAGGGAACACGAGGACTGAAAATGAAGAATATTCCTCGTTAAGAGGTGTTGCAAGCCCACTTGTATGTCCTGAATAATATGGAAGAAGTTCAACCTTACATAGATGAACACAGAAAGACTTTGAAGAACAAGAATCCAAGGAAGAATGACATGCAGATTGCTATTGAGCAAAACAAGACATTCATGCAGTAGTTCAAGGAAAAGGTTTTGCACGAGACCGGTGTTTCTGAGACAATCGAGTGGCTAGCTTGGGGGGCCTTCGTTTCAGGTCATTACTTGGACCGGTTATGATATAAATGGCTATTCTTTCTATACGAAAGAGCAAGATGACAGAAGTACCATGCAAAATAGTGGGGTCATGGTAGAAGCTGAATCTATGCACTTTTCCAGTTCGAGAGACAAAAACCCCATATTAGCGTCTATGGCCTATTATGGAGTTATAGAAGAAATATGGGAGATGACATACAACAAGTTCAAAGTTGCTTTATTCAAATGTAAGTGGGTTAGCAATAATACCGTGGTAATAGATAAACAATTTGGATTTGTCTCAGTCGATCTTCGAAGAGTTGGCTATAGAGACGAGCCCTTTATTTTAGCAAGCCAGGCGAAACAAGTGTTTTATGTCACCGATCTTGCGAGCAAAAACATGTCCATTGTCCTTAAAAGTAAAAAACAGAAGTATGGTGATCCGACCTTCAACCTTGATGACACACCACCTTTCACAACAACTCCACCTCGAACAAATGAAGTAGAATTGGTAGATAATGATGAATATGCTGTAAGAAATGACCATGGTGAAG
The DNA here is from genome assembly GCA_963242795.1 of Inga leiocalycina. Classification (NCBI taxonomy): domain Eukaryota; kingdom Viridiplantae; phylum Streptophyta; class Magnoliopsida; order Fabales; family Fabaceae; genus Inga; species Inga leiocalycina. The sequence goes on from OY725328.1 coordinate 59,024,493, forward strand.
GACTATGGGAAACAATATAGAGTAAGACCTTAATTTATAAACGAGAACTGTGTGTTTTTTCTGTTTTACTTCCCGATTAGTTTATTTCGGTTTTATTGCAATTTATTTACGTTTCTGATTATGTTTTTTGTGTTCACAGGAATATGGACAACTCTAGTGATGACGAGAGGCGTAGAGATGACGAAAGCTCTAGCAAGGACGAAAGGCCTAGAGATGAACCCCCTGCAAGAAGGAGGGTTAGAGGCTGTACAAAGATGGGAGCATTGGTTGCACGTCATGAACATCAACAGGAGAGGTTGCATATAGACTTCGATGACAATCTGAATCCAGTTGGTCCTGAGGAAGACCACTTCATTAGCTACGTAGGGTTTTTGGGTCGAAGCAAAGTGCGCATTACCTATGATAATTGGAGATTGGTTCCCCCAAAAACGAAAGACATGATTTGGCAGCAACTTTTGGTATATAAGTTTTGATGCCTTGTAGCTTTGTTCTTATTGTTTCAAATATAATTATCTTATGTTTTACCTTACAGCAAACATACGATGTCCCAGACACCAGGGAGATGTATAAGCACTGGATGGATGAGGTTCGTGTACGATGGAAAGGTTTCAAGAACAAGCTAACAGCACGGTACATTCAAGGGGCCCTTAGGGGTAAGGATCCATGTGCACAGTATACATATTTGTCTCCAAAGGACTGGAGGTTGTTTGCGGCATCATGAGCAGATCCTGAGTTTTTGGTAAGATTTCTGTCATCATGATATAGAACTTTTAATTTTCATATACTTTATATCGTTGATTTATTTTTTGTTGTTTTTCATTCATAGAAATTAAGTGCAGCAAATGCACAGAGGCAATCAGAAAATAAATATCAACATTACATGTCTCGTGGTGGATATCGGAAGCTTGAGCGGCAAATGATGCAAGAAGAGTTAGAGAAAATGAAGGAAGCAGCAGAATTTGATCCTAGCGTTGTTATCCAGCCACTGGCACCTCTTCCACGTCACAAAAAATAGAAAGTAGGGAGGATTAAGGCTGGGAAGTACATAAATCCGACTGTTGCTGAGGTTGCTGTGAGGATTATAAGTAGTTATACCATAAGTACCTAATTTTTTACATATCGCGAGTGGTTTCGATACATTTACAATAAACTGTATGCTACAGGATGAACTGGACGAGCAGAGTAGCCAAGGTTCATTCAATCCAAGTAGACAGATGGACATCTTGTCAACGGCTATTAGGAAGGCAGATGACCTTGGTCGTGTTCGAGGAGAGACACGGGGAGTTAGTGCCGCGAGGTATTTTGGACAAGACCCACGTTATTCGTCACAAGCTGGACCTAGTAAGGACGTTGTGGCCAAAATTCGAGAGGAACTCGAACGAGAGATCGAGGCCAACCTTCGCGACAAGCTCCGACAAGAGCTGTTGCCAGAGCTTCAACTTGAAATGGCAAAGATGTTCGAAGCGCAAAGGACAAGGGACGAGCATAGAACTCAGGAATCCCCAGCCTTCAATAGCACCAGAGGAAGTTACAACCCTCTGGAGGAACCACTTGGCGACCCTTCTCCCATTCCAGTGTCGGGAGACCCTTGCACCCTCTATTTGGATGATCCACTGTTTCGTGTTGTTGCTGATCCAGAGGTTGGCACGTTAGGTCAAGCGATAGGATCTTTCATCCTTTGGCCTCACAATCTTATTGGTTCAGATGCAACACCTCCAATGGTAAGAATTACCTTACTATTACTGAAAATCTGTTAGCATCCTAATAACAATTTGTTTTTTGATGTTCTAAAAGGATGACGAAGCTGCGAGGAAATGACCCTACTTAGCACGGCTGCAACAGATCTATAAGGGCATTAAACAGATTGACTTGAAGATTCCTCCAGGGATTGTGGGCCAATTGGAGTATCCCTACACGATTGACAATACAGATCTCAAGCAGTTTATCAGGTTGGAGGAGATAGATGTAGGCTGGGTGAAATTTGCAATCCGGTAAGTTTTTTTTTCAATTTTCCCATAGAATTCATTTAGTGGTTTTTTGATTTCATACATTTAATAATTCATTCCTTATTTTAATTCTATTATAGCACCTTCCACGGTCTTTGCACAAACATGGAAAGACGTGATTGGTATGGATTCTTATGTCCTGCGAATATGACAGGGGATACTTGTACTGTGGCGCATAGGACTCACTATGTCGGCTACGCAATGGGACAGACCAAACTTTGTTGTTATCTAGCACCCATTGTTCAACGGTTCGTATTTACATTTTGTCAATTTAAGAAGTTTAATAAATAATTGTCTTCTCATCTAACTTCATTTTAATGTGTACATGTTGTTAAAGTTACCACTAGAGTTTGTGTGTTATATGTCCTCGCCGTAACGTAGTCTATTGGTTTGATCCCTTGAGTAAAAAGCCAGACAAAGATACAAAATCCGTCTTCGACACGTAAGTTATTCTGTATGTATTTCATTGACTCTTAAAAAAATGAATAGTTCTAATTTCTGTTCATTTTGATTTTCATGATAGTGCTTGTCAAACATATAGAGTCCTAGGTGGGTCACACGAGGATACAGTTGTTAAAAAGCCAAAGTGGTTTTATCCGATAGTAAGTACATTCGATCCTAGCTAATTGTTTCATTGACGGTCCTTTTAGACATACCTTTATTGATTTTAACAACCAATTGCATCCCTTTGATTTAAAGTGCCCTCGGCAACCTAGCAACACTGAATGCAGATATTATGTTATACTTTATATGTATAACATCACTCAAAGTGGAATTACTAGCGATTTTGAAAAGGTAATCGCTTCTTCATTCTCAAATGATAATATTTTTGGTGTTCTAATCGAAATGCTAATTAATTCATTTGCTTGAGATTCATTTCATCAAAGCTTACTTTCTAATTTTCAGATTTTTGATAATGAAGATGCCTACCTATATGAAGACCTTGATTTGATCAGAGATTTGTTGGCTGGACATCTTCTTCAACATATAGAGCAGTAAAATTTTTATTTTATATCAGTTTGTAGTTGTGTGATGACAGCGTTTTGACACTTTCTGATTGTTATTGTTGATATATATAGTAGTAGGCTGTATGAGTTGTTATTGTATGTATATATAGTAAAGATTGTAGTGCTGGATGTCCTTACCAGTTTGTAATGGACAGTGTGGTTTATGAATCCATCTTCTATTCTGTTTCTGCAGTTTGAATTCGCTGGGTAATACAGAATGTAAATTATGGTATAAAGAAAACCTAATCTTTAGATGTCCCAAATTAAGAATTGGGATGTCTAAAGTCCCCCCGGTCGGACTTTAGACGTCCCAAATGACAATTTGGGACGTCTAAAGTCTCACTTTAGACATCCCTTTTATTTGGGACGTCTTTTCTTACAACTTACTACGCCCCCAGCATATACGTCCCCCCGTTTTGGGACGTTAAAGGTGCCAAATTTGGGATGTTATAGCCCCTTTTTGTAGTAGTGTAGTACTATACAATATCAATATCATTGCTCAATGAAGTATCAGAAAACTGACTTATCAATAACGACAACTTAATAATTCAAGTACAATACATAATACTTATAGAAAAATATGACTCATGCATCTCATCAAAAGCATCAAATACGTCAACTGAATTAAATTCAAATTATTTCAACATAAAATTCACATTTCATGACCTTCATTTGTCTTCCTTATTGATCAAGCTCTCCATATTTAGATATGCCACTACAGAGGATAACTTTATCTGAAATTTACGACAATAAAAACAATTATATAGTTAATACCATTTAAAATTACTTAGAAACAACGAGGATAATTATTAATTAAAAAGCCTTCAAAGAAAATCAGAAACCTCGACTAATAATGAAGGGCCAATATTGCCAAGACACATCCCTAAAATACGCACACACACGGAGGGGGTCGAGAGGTGGAAAAGAATGTCTCTATTGATTTCTCTCTCCATTAAATCACTACACTAGTGGTCAAGTTTCAATAGTTGAGATTTAATATTATATTAATATTTTTATATAGCATTAAATCTTTACCATCGAAACTTAATCCAATGGTGGAGATATTTAATAGAGAGAAGTTGGAGAGAGAAATCAATGAAAACTTTCATATCCGGTTTAGAGGGGTTATATATAACTTTTCTCTACATGAAGGTTCAATTCTTGCGAGCGTACACAAACATGCTTACATATAACAATGGAAGCCAGCCAAAGAAGTAATGCGTAAACAGATATTTAATTATAAAATAAAAGAAAATTTTCTGAAAATACATCCTCACAACTTTCTCTTTAAATAATGCATACATAATTCGAAATTCTTGAACTATAAATACAATTTAAAGGCAAAAAAGATATGAATAGAATGTTACCAAGTTAAGCTCCAATATGTGCGTTTATATCTTAGCTTAAAGCGTACCATATATATATATATATATATATATTAAATATGTTATGTTCTTTTGAGATGTTCAAAATTTTAGCACGACTTCATTTGCATAAAAATTAAAATTGTATGATATTATCTTCTCATTACGTACAGTCGTTTAAACCGATTAGTTAGGAATTAAAAAAAAAACTAGAATAAAAAAGGAGGCATTTAAATAAAAAATGTGACTTAATACACAATTATATGGTTGGATAAATGGGTGCGTGTGTGTGCAATTTTAAAAATTAAAGGAAGATTTATGTTACACGACTTCTCTTATTAAAAAGGACAGACGGTACTGTAGGGGTGGGCATGGGCAGGGTTGGGTAGGGCAAGACCCCTGCCCGATGCCCTACCCAAAGGATGAACAGGTTGCATTTTGCAGCCCGATGCCCGGCCCTGCCCGTTAAAAGCCCTAACTATTTTGGGCTGGGTAAAGGTGGGCTGGGTAGGGTGGGCTTCCCTGCCCAAATGATAACACCTTATCTTATTCACATATGAAAAAATAATTCCGTGTAAATTTCATAAACATTCCTATAGTTACCAATACCATATGTCTTAACTTCGCCCTAATTAATATAAATTTCAAATGCATTCGATGATTACAAATTTTGGAATATTTTAAAATAAGTCTACAACTTAAGTCTTGAAATTTAAAAAATACCATATGTATTAACAAATATCCATACTTTAAAAATTAAACAACATCCATAATCCATTATAAATAAGGAAACAAAACGATTGTAATTAAAGCTGTGAAGTCAAAGTAGTTTGCATCAATTCAATGTCCTAAAAGTTGATCAAATGATGAAGTATGTGGAAAAAAAAATAAAAAGCAACTATAATTTAATACATCACAAAGTAAAGAAGAAAGGAAGAAATCTATTTGTAAATAGTGTTTAGTGGCTAGGGCAAAAAAGAAAGAACCAGAAGAGTATTATACAATAGACAATATATATTTTAAATAAAAAAATATATATGAAATAATATTTAATTAATATAAAATTTTATATTTTAAATAAATGAAAATAATTTTCAGGGTAGGGCCAAATGGGCAGGGCAGCACCCCTTGCCCGATGCCCGACCCTGCCCGATTATTAGCCCGCCCAAAGCTGCCCAAAATTTTTTCGGGCCACTTTTTTCGGGCTGGGTTGGGCAACTTTTTATAGGGCTAGGGTGGGCGCACCGAGCCACTGGGCACCATGCTCACCCCTAGACAGTAGTAACAAATGGAGACTATATGGTCTATAAATGGGAACGAATATGTGACATTTTAGATAGAGGGACTATTATGGCTCTAAGTTATAAGTTCATTGGCTGTTATGCAATTTTTTTTTTTAAATTTTGGGAAAGAATCCTATAAGTTTTTAAGATAGATAAGAAATTTGTGTAATTAAGATAAAATATAGAATATGTGATATGTCAGTGTTGAGACTCTATAAAGTTAAAAAATCAATTCTTGCAATTAACCAAGACTCTATAAAGTTGTTGAGAATTGATCATGATTAGCCAGGCGGGATATATGAACATTTTAAAAATGAAAAATATTCTTCACCGTCTCTCTCTCATGCACACACGTGAGCATAAATATATTCCCTCCGGTCTTGAGTATAAGACAGAGTTAATTTTTTTTTGGAGAGATTAAGGAATCTAAATAAGTTACTTAATCATATCATATGTTGTGTATTATTAGATTATATATTGGTTTATTAGTCAAACTAATTAGTTTGAAGACAAAAATAAAAATATAAATACTTTAAAGTAATTTAATTAGCTTCCTTAATCTCTCCAAAAAAATCAACTTTATCTTATATTTATGACCGGAGGGAGTATTATAAACCAAACATACGCTGACATTTCCAACAACCAAAGGGGAAAAAAAAAACCAAAACACGATAAAAGCAAGCAAGGTTATAAAATAACACTAGAAAAATGTAACAAAGTATGTTCATACAAGGTTTACCTCATTTGATAGAAAGTGTGCGTGGTTAATTAGTATGTGGAACAAAGCCCATTCCCTAATGGCTCCAACGTAGAACTGTGATCCATTGCCCCTCATGTCTTTGATAATCAACATATATTTGAGGAAAGATGCTACAGAGAATGAAGTCCACACATTTCCAGTATCTGATCCTCCACCGCTTGCAGAAGAAAAGAGGCGCAATAATAATTCCTAAGCCAAATACCACTCCCAATTCCAAACCTGTAATAAACTCAAAATCAATTGCGTGGTTATTTCCAGATGTTAGTGGTGGCATTAGCCCTTGTGTTCCATTGCTTGGACTTTGGGTCAAAGGAGGTCCGTAAAGGCCATCATTGTCTTGAAATGAAGATGCATCAAATGATTGAAGCTGTGTGCCTAAAGGGATACTTCCAACTAAACGATTATATGAGAGGTTCAAAACTGAAAGGAAAGACAAATTTGAAAGTTGTTGTGGGATCTCTCCAGTAAAAGAGTTGTTTGAAAGGTCCAAAGACTCAAGTTGTTGCAGTTTACCTATGGATGATGGAATATGGCCTGAGAGATAATTATTTGATAGGTTGAGGCCATGGAGTGCTGTAAAATCCATCATTTGTTCTGGTATTGATCCTTCAATATGATTGGATGAGAAGTCAATGAACGTGAAGACTGTTAGAATTTTAGTCAACGTCATTTCCAAACCTTTGATAGTAACTATCACTCGATCCTGATAATTCAATTGGTCAATGTCAGGGGGAATAACAGAGCCGAATTTGATTGAGAGAATAATCCAAATAAGAGGCGAATGGAGGAAAGGCTGGAAGTGTTCCTTGAAGGAAGTTGTCATGTAGGTCAAGCACAACCAAATTACTGTGAGAGCTAAGATTATATATCGGATTATTTCTCTCTCATGAAGTGAATTGTGAGAAAGATTTAATTGACTAAGATAGCCAAGCTCCCAAATCCATTTGGGGATGTCATCTTCAATTGCATTGTTTGAGAGGTCTAGATTGGTTAATCTGGACAGATTTCTTACGAAACTTGGGAATCGTCTCAAATTGCAAGATGCCAACTTTAAACTAGTCATCATGTTGGGAAATAATGACAACCCGTTAGCATTCTTAACATTTATATCAATTGACAAGTTGTTGTTTGAAAGATCTAATGTTGTTAGACTTCGAAGCCTCTCACATATATCCTGTCGTATTGTGCCATTGAACTTGTTCGAAGACAGTTAGAGGTCCTTAAGGCCTCTAAGACTAAAAATAAATTTAGGAATAGGCCCTTCTAAATAGTTACTGCTCAAATCAAGAACTCGTAACATGGAGAAAGAGACATTTGAAATTGCATCCAACTGACCTTGAAAGTGATTGTTGAAAAGTTCTATGCTTTGTAGAGATGGGTGTGAAAACAACGACATGGGAATGCTCCCATTTAAGGTATTGTTCTGTAATTCGATGGTGACTAGCTTATCAAGGCCTTTGAAATGCGCTGATGATATCCCACCCTGTAATATATTGTGCGATAGGTCTATATGAGTAAGCTTCTTGGCCATACCAAATGGTGGGATTGGACCTGTGAAGTAATTGAATGACAAATCCAAGTAAGTAAGCTTAGTAAGATTTGACATTGAAACTGGAAGTGTCCCATTAAATTGGCATCCTGATATATCTAACCTAGACAGCTGACGTAAGTTGCCTATGGAATTTGGTAATGCTCCAGAGAAATTTATAACGCTTAGAATAAGTGTCCGGAGTGATACGTTCTGTGAGAAGTCTAGCAGAGATAATTATATGATAGATCAAGAAAAGTGAGTGATTGTATTTGGAAGATCTTATTTGGAAACGTACCGCTCAAATTACAAGAACTGAGATCCAGTTGTGTCAGATTTGAGAAGTTAGTAAAGAAATCTGGCATTGGAGCTGATAAATAGTTGAAATCCAAACGAATTACGGAGAGATTTTGAAGAATTTCTAGGGAGGAATCAATGGGGCCTGATAGGTTGCAACTTGACATGCTTAGTACCTGTAAATGAGTTAGAAAAGACGATAAAGCATGACCCCATTCATGTCCTCTCAGCGCTATATTAATGCCATCCAGATATAGTTCTCTAACCTCGCTGAGGTTCTGAACAAGCTGCACCAGATTCGGATTCTCAAGTTTTAAAGCTGATTCTCCTAAATAATAAGAAGTAGACAGATCAAGAATGGTTAAACTCGTGAGCTGCGCAATTTCCATCGGCATCTGCTCCACAAAACCAGCATTTGACAAATTAAGAGAAGTTAAGCTCTTCAAATCTTTAATTCTGGATGGAATTGCAGAAGTGAAGTTGTTGAAAGCCAAATTCAAATGCCTGAGATACTGGAGACTGAACAGAGTATTAGAATTGTCAAGTCCGCCAGATATTGATTCCTCAGTCAGGTCCAGACCAGCAACATGTCCCTCCTCATCCCAATTACGCCTCTCCACTCACTGCAAGGGCTGCTATCATTCCAGAACACCAATTTGCTGGAATCAATAGGGTTGAATTTGAGGTTTTTCTTGACTTGAAGTAACGAAAGTTTCTGGTCTTCAAGACAGCCAGAAACCAGAGAGAAGTTGAAACTAATACACGCCCAATAATAACAGAAAAAGAAGGGAAGCCATAAAAGTAATGATATTCTCATTGGATTTGGAGTGTACTATGAGAAAGACTCATGCAACTGAAGACTGGAGCAGTAAAGAAACAAGTGGTGGCTTCAGGGAGTTCAAAACCATGAACATGAACTCTCAGATAAATGAGAGGGCAAAAGAAAGACGCTAAGAAGAAAAGGCAGAGAGAGGCTGATTCAGTGGCCTTCAGTAATAATAGGAGGGGAAGGTCGTTTTCCCTTCAGGAGACTAGTGAGGCAGCGTCAGAGTAAACTCAAAAAAGTCCAAGTCTTTTCTAATTTGGAAGAAATGCAAAGAAAATAAGCAATGTCTCAATTGAAGACTACTGGCTGCTGCAAAAGCTTTCCACGCGTTTGCGTGTTGAACTTTTTTGCTGCTTGTGACTGTGTTGTTGCAATCTTAGCGCATTCACAGCGTTTTGAGAAATGCAATTATGGAGTATTTGGATGAAGCAACGATGAGCCTACCTAACGTTGAAAATTCAGCACAAGACCGTTGTAAAGACAGAGACAAACGTAGACATCATATATATGCCTCTTTTTCAGTCTTTCCTCTTCATGGAGTGATTGAAAGTATGTCTTCGTTTTTTGCCAACTCTTTTCTAATTTTATTACTCTTTAACTGTAATTTTTATAATAAAAAGACTGTATTGGCAATTTTATAATACACTTCGGGGCATAATGAGCACTATCGAAATGTGCAACATATTTTGGCACCATTTTCTTAGTTGACATATTTATTAAATGGTCAATGTTAGTAGATTTAACGATTGTAGCATTTTTGCACTATTTTTAAATATTTCATAAGTACTTTTGCAAACACTAAAAAAAAAAATTTAAGATGCTTGGTGCCCCTAGCAAAATACTTTATGAGTATATTTTTTTTAATCTTATTTCATGAGTATATTTGCAGCTTAACTCTTTTATGATTCCACTTCATTGTTATGCCCTGACCCTAGGACCTTTTGCTATGGAAAAAAAGAAAGAAAGAAAAGAAATGAAGATGACTATGAATAAAACAAAAATGTCTGTGTACAGTTTAATTGAATGCATATATATATATATATATATATGATTAGTTCATTTCAGAAAATATGGTGAAGGAAGCATATAAGATCAACATCATCATCACTCAATAAAATACTTAAAAGAAAACTGACATATGAATAACATCAACTTAATGGTTTAGGTACAATACTACAGATTCATAGGAAAAAATAATACGATTCATATATCTCGATCACCAAAAGCATCAAACATGTTTAAATTCAAATTATTACAACATAAGTAAATTCACATTTCATGATCTTCATTTGTCTCCCTCATTGATCAAGCTGCCTATAATTGGATATGCCACGCGCTCCAGATGATTAACTTGATCTAAAATTTACGACAAATAAAAAAAATTAAATAATTAATACCATTGAAAAAGAGTACTTGGTAACAACGAGGATAATTAATCATAATAATAAATATTATATATAGATTTTCTCTACATGAAGCAGGTTCCATTCTTCCGAGCGAACACAGACATGCTTACATATTTATTAAATAAAAGAAAATTTTCTGAAATAGATCTTCACAACTTTCTCTTAAAAATGCATACATAATTCGAAGTTCTTAAACTATAAATAGAATCTATAGGCAAACAAGACATAAATAGAACATTTACCAAGTTGAGCTCCAATATATGAGTTTATATCTTAATCTTAGATTAAATCGTATACAATATATTAACATATGTTCTTGTGAGATCTTCAATCAAAACGCGATTTCATTTGCATAAAACTCAAAATTATATATGGTATCATCTCATCATTACGTGCAGTCGTTCTTAATCACAAAGATACAAAGCCTATGTAAGATAAAAATATTATGTGAGAATTACGTTAAAAAAACCAACACAAAAGACAAAATAAAGGTTATCAAATAATACCAGAAAAACGTAAATTACACGGTTGGATAAATGGAAATATAATCTTAAAAAAAAGAGGAAGGTTTATATTATAAAATGAAAAATCCCCCCCCCCCAAAAACAAACAAAACCACCCCCACAACTAGCACTGGGAATTTGTGCTGACCCGCAAGTTGCGGTCCAGACACGGTGGGCTGGTGTAGCCCGCCTATTTTTTTTAAAAAAAAAATTATTTCACTCCTTTTTTTTTTAATTTTTCACTCCCTTTCTCTTTCACCCCACTCATATCACAACTAGCATTGGGAATTCAGGCTGGCCTATGGGTTGCGGACCAACCAGCCCGCCTATTTTTTTAAATTATTTCACTCATTTTTTTTTTAATTTCTCACTCCCTTTCTCTTTCACCCTCTCATATCACACTTCTTTTCTTTTATATATTTGTGTTAGGAAGCCAATTTCATTCTTACTTTCCTTTTTTTTTTTCAATTTACTCACATCACAAAAACATATAAATGCATCTATTTTAAATTTAATAATAATAGAATAAATAAATATAATATAAAAATAAAAGTGTCAAATAAAAAGTATGAGGAAGTAATTAAACACAACATCAAAAGAAAGACGATTAGAGTATGTATAAAAAAAACCTAAAAAAAAAAAAGCAGGCTTAGCCTGCAGGTTAGGCCACCGGTTGAAGTGGGGCGCACTGCAATGCCAGCCCGAGCCTACCAATTTTAGCTGGCTGGGGCCTAACCCGTTTTACTGACTATACCCACAACCACCAAACAACCAAAGAAAAAAAAGCCAACAAAAAAGATAAAATCAAGGTTATCAAATATAACACCAGAAAATGAAACAATAATGTTCATATAAGTTTTACCACTTCTATACACAATGTGCGTGATTAGTGTGATGAACAAAGCCCGTTCCTTAATTTCTCCAACGTATAACTGTGATCCATTGCCCTTCACGGTGTCGATGATCAACATATATTTGAGGAAAGATGCTGCAGAGAATGGAGTCCACACGCTTCCAGTATCTGATCCTCCACTACTTCCAAAAGAAACCTGGCCCAATAATAATTCCTAGGCCCAATGTCAATCCGACTTCCAAACCCATAATAGACAGAAAATCATTGGATGGTGGTTTCCAGATGTTGGTGGCGGCCCATTATTTGAACTTTGGGCCAAAGGAGGTCCATAAAGATCACCATTGTCTTGGACGGAAGATGCCTCAAATGATTGAAGCTGTGTGCCTGTAGGGATCCTTCCAACGACTCAAGCTGATTCAGTTTCCTTATGGATGACGGAATGTGGCTTGAGAAATTATTATTTGACACGTTGAGCCCATAGAGTGCTGTAAATTCCACTATCTCTATTGACCATTCAATTCGATTGGACGAGAATGGACGAGAAGTTAATAGATGTGAAGACACTCAGAATTTTTGTCAAGGTCATTTCCTGACCTTTCATGGTAAGTATCACCCGATCTTGATAATTTATCTGGTTATAGACATAGAAGATAAACTTGATACGGTTTGCCTTTGATGTTGTTTGATTTTGATGAAGAATCATTGCCATCAAAGTTGGAAAGAATTCTCCTCATAACGTTCTATTAAAATTGTTGAAAGCTAGATCAACAATTTGAAGCATCTCCCAAACCATTCTCTTCATATTTGGACACCCAATAGGACCATGGACATTGTTTCTTCTCAAAATCATGACCTGGAGTGTGGATATTGTCTTCAACATGCACAGAAACTCATCATCTATCTTGTTATTTCCAATGTCTAACACCTCTAATGTGGTGCAAAGGGATAGAAGTAATGATATTGCCCAATAATAACAGAAAAATAAGGAAATTAAAGCCATAGAAGTAATGATATTTTCATGGGACGTTGGAGTACACTGCGCTTAAGACTCAGACAAGTCAAGACTGAAGCAGCGATCGAATATTGGACATGAATTCTCAGGCCTGTGCTTTCAGCTTTTACCTGTCCGAAAAACGACAAGTCCAGGTCATTGTTTGTCTGCTGCATAAGCATTCCACGCGTTTTCGTGTGGATCATTTTGGCAGCGGGAGACTCTGTTGCTGCAATTTTAGAGCGTTCACAACGCAGCGATTACGGAATGCATTCATATATAATTTTGATACTGAATTAGGATGAAAGGTCTGAAAGACAGAAAACAGAGTAAGATTGACAAATATGAAAACTAAATCTTAAAATTAAGATAAACTCCCAAAATATGATGTATATTAAATTATGAGTGAGTGTTGATTAAGAAACAATGAAAACAAATGTATTCAAAGAAATAGCATGGAATAAATGAGAAGGAATAAATCTCATCCATGTACAAAATGAAACAGCATCGTAGGAAGAAGGCAGCAATAATGGTTAAGTTACTGGGGATTAAAGGAAGTATGGCAATGCATTGAAAAAGCTTTTTGTCACATATCAATTGTGTATCCGCAATTGTTTATGAGAAATATTATGGTCTTCCGCCCCTGTCTCACCATTGTAGATTCATCTTGTGCAGTCATCTGCAAAAAGCATTTTGAAACAACACAAAACAAAACACCTGAACTAAAGTGTTCATAACTTTCACTTATAAACTCAAGTCTTAAAGTTGAAATGGATTTTAATGATGGAACCAGAATGAGACCAACCTGGAAGCTTCCATCACCAATGCAAGCAATGACTCGTTTCTCAGGAACAGCTTGTGCATAGCCAATAGTGGCGCCAATTGACCAACCCATTGTTCCATACTGGATTTGGAACTCATACCTCTTTGTTCATTTCAAAATATTCTCATCATCATTATCAATGTCTAAACACTTAGCTCTGTTTGGTATGAGGGATTTGGAGGAGACCGGAGAGGATGGAAAATTTCTATGACTTTGATTGAAAAACATTAGAACAGAAGATTCCAATTTTTATGAATATGTTAGAACAGAATATTCACCCTCAGTGGTTCTTTATGTTGATTGGCAAGTTGCACCGACCTACGCTGCTTCCAAGTCGTACGTGGTTAAAAGCATCTGGCTTTCTCCCAATATCACTATCTATTCATTCAAGTCGTTGATAACCGCCATATTCATGTCACGAAGCAGCTTTAGTCACTAAGTAATCTGTATTGGAAACTTCATGGTGAAGTTTGTGTTCTACGTACAACAACATGGATACTGTTTTTTTGGTCTTTTTTAGCAAAGCAGGGTGCCTGTTGTGCCTTCAGTGATGTGCCCCCCTAATGGCCCTCAATTTTGGGGCACTTTCCAAATATTTTTTTCATACTTCTTTTGATTATTAGATTCTACATGAAATGAGTAAAATTTTGATATCTTCTAGGCAAAAAATGGATTTATTTTTATTTTTTTTATGATTTTTTGAAAAAAAAAAAGATTCACATTTTTTAAGGCTTAAATCTTTCAATAATTGTAAAAAAATTATAAATCACTCCATTTTTTGATCATAAAAAATCATAATATCACAAATTTTATTTAGGATTTAATGATCAAAAGAACGATGAAAAAACATTTGGGAAGTGCCCAAGATTGAGTGGCAGCAAGCACCCCGTCATTTAGCAACGCTTGGGATTGCTTGTTTATCTTGCAATTTTTCATTGGAAACTAGAATTACCAATAGACAAAGCATTCTTTCGGTCTGTTAATATTTGGATCCAAGTTTTTGGTTTGGCCGTTGATATAATATTGTTCAAAGCCTGTTGCTAAAATACTTGGAAACTCCATAGGAAAAAGAACTTACTCTGTTTCATAAACAGGGGTCGCTAGTTATAGAAGAGAGTATTAGAGTAACTAATATCAGTTGATTAGTAGTCTCTGTTATGAGTTTGTTCCATGATCTGGTTGAGTAACGTGTACACGTCATCACTCTCGTTAGTCTAAGCCTCTGGCTATAACAACAAGTATAGGCATCTTGAATCATCCACTCTTCTAAGTGATTCATAGAGGCGTGTCTAACTTATGATGTTGTGTATGGAGGCTCTATGGTTTTATATGGTTCTTTTCTAGTTTATTATATATTGACCTATTTTCTCCAAATAATATGTACTTTTACTTGTATCATATATTTTTTTTTTTTTGCCAACTACTTGTTGTATCATATTACTTTAATGTGAAATCTATAAAATCAAATACCCATCTCTACGTTAGTGTTGTCACGTGCAGTGCAAGAAGAATTTGCTTCATATTTTTGGTCCATTTTCAGTGTAGTGGCATTTTGATTTTTTTTGTAAAGGATGTCAACCTTCTGCTTCAACCTCGCTCCATTCATCACTCTTTACACAAAACTAATGTTCTATTAATTCCCAATTCCCTGACTTAACTATACCAATCTTAGTTGTATAAACATTTTCATTTTATGTATAAATGATATTTATATTAAAAAAAACAAAATCCAATTCAATAGTAATTAATAAGATTTTTCAGCCCTCAATATCACAGCTTTTACCTTTATGGATTATAAAGGTGATGTGATTAGTTCATTTTAGAATATTTGTCAAAAATAGTACAATATCAATGTCATCACTCAATGAAGTATCACAAAACTGACATATTAATAATTCCAACTTAATAATACAGAGCGCTCATAAAAAAATACGACTCCTGCATCTCATAAAAAACATCAAATATGTCATCTGGATTAAATTCAAATGATTACAACAAAAAATTCACATTTTATGATCTTCATTTGTCTCCCTTACTGATCAAGCTGCCCATATTTAGATATGCCATTCCAGAGGATTAACTTCACCCGAAATTTAAGACAATAAAAACAATTACATAGTTACTACCGTTGAAAATTACTTAGTAACAACGAGAATAATTATTAATAAAAAAGCCTTCATAGAAAATCAGAAACCTGGACCAATAATGAAGGGCCAATAGTGGTAAGAAATATCCCTAAAACATATACACGCACAACACACACGGAGAGTGTCGAGAACCCAAAAAAAAAAAAAAATTCTATTAATTTGTCTGTCCATTCAATGTCTCTGTTATTGGATCAAGTTATAATGCTTGAGATTTTATGTTATATTCAATGTTATATTAATATTTTTATATAGTATTAAATCCCTATCATTAAAATTTGATCCAATGATAGAGATATTTAATAGAGAGGAAATAGAGAAAAGAATCAATGAAAACATTCATCTTTTTGGTTTAAGGTTTAAAGGGGTTATATATAGCTTTTCTCTGCATGAAGGTTCAATCCATGCGAGCACACACAAACATGCTTACATACAACAATGGGAGCCAGTCAAAGAAGTAATGTGTGAACAGATATTTAATTATAAAATGAAAGAAAAGTTTCTGAAAATACAGCGTCAAAACTTTCTCTTTAAATAATGCATAAATAATTCGAAATTCTTGAACTATAAATACAATTTTAAGGCAAAAAAGATATAAATAGAATGTTACCAAGTTAAGCTCCAATATGTGCGTTTATATCTTAGCTTAAAGGGTATACCATATATTAAATATGGTTATGCCATAAACTTCAAGGCAAAAATATTCTTCACCGTCTCTCTCATGCACACACGTGAGCATAAATATATCATAAGCAAAACATACACTGACAAAAAAAGCCAATACACAAGATAAAATCAAGCAAGGTTATAAAATAACACCAGAAAAATGTAGCAATGTATGTTCACAATTAGAGCTAGGAATTAGAGTTGGAACTTTTAGGCATGGGATAAAAAAAATTGGTATTTTTCAAAGCGCGGCCTGAAAGCATAAGGGTTAGGGCCGGCCTACAGGACCTGAAGTTCTTTTCACAAGATTTAACAATTTTTACTTTTTTTCAGTTTTGTTTAAAAATTACAAAAATGAAATTCATATTTTAACACACAAATGTTATCAAAATTAGAATGTAAATAGTATGCATCATACAACAAACAAACATAGTCATTAAGATATAATTAAAGGTAAATTATTGTCTACATACCACAATTACAAATAATTAATAAGAAGACTTAACAAAATTAAAAGTACTTCTTATAAATATGTCTTAAAAAGTGTAGGTAGTCAATTAAATAAACAACACAAGATATAAATAAAACAATCATCAGAAAATAAGTCAAAAAATACAAAATTGGTAGGAATGCTTATGAAATAAGAAATATCTTTTATAAGTTTTTAATTTTTAGGATTATTAATACAAGATATTCTTATAAAAATTAATTCTAAAAAAGATAATAACAACTAAATATTTGTAACATCATTAATAAAATATAAAAAATCAATAATATTATTATCATATAAATAATTTTAAAAAATAAAATATATATATATATATATATGAGCCCATGGGCTGGCCGTTTTAGGCCATTGGCCCTACAGGACTAGACCTTTTAGATCCGCTTTCACTTTTAAAGCAAAAATCTTAGATCTGGCCTTTATAAATTCAAGGCCTAAACAGGCCGGCTTGATAGACTCAGCCGTTTTCCAACTCTATTCACAATTCATACAAAGGTTTACCTCATTTGATAGACAGTGTGCGTGGTTACAACAAAGCCCATTCCCAAACGGCTCCAACGTAGAACTATGAACCATTGTCCTTCATGCCTTTGATAATCAACATATATTTGGGGAAAGATGCTGCAGAGAATGAAGGCCACACAATTCCAGTATCTGATCCTCCACTGCTTCCAAAAGAAAAGTGGCCAAATAATAATTCCTACGCCAAATACCACTCCGAATACCAAGCCTGTGATAAACTCATAATCAATTCCATGGTTATTTGCAGATGTTGGTGGTGGTGGCATTAGCTTTTGTGTTCCATTGTTTGGACCCAAAGGTGGTCCATAAAGACCTTCGTTGCCTTGGAAGGAAGATGCATCAAATGATTGAAGTTGAAGATGTGCACCTACAGGGATCCTTCCCACCAAATGATTATAGGACAAGTTCACAAATGAAAGGGAAGGCAAATTTGCTAGCTCTGCTGGAATCTCTCCTGTCAAAGAGTTGTTTGACAGATCCAATGACTCAAGTTGTTGCAGTTTCCATATGGATGATGGAATGCGGCCTGACAGATTATTATTTGACAGGTCGAGGTAGTAGAGTGCTCTAAAATCCATTATCTCTTCTAGTATTGGCCCTTCAATGTGGTTGCAAGATGCCAAACTCAAATAACTCATCTTAGGAACGGAAGAGGGGTGAGCATTTTTAGCATTCACATCAATTGACACGTTATTATTTGAAAGATCCAATGCAGTTAAATTGCCAAGTCTGCTAAACATATCTAGCCGTATTGTGCCACTGAACTTGTTCGAAGACAACACGAGGTCCTCAAGCCCTCTAAGATGAAATATAAATTGAGGAATAGGCCCTTGTAAAGAGTTACTACTCAAATCAAGAAATTGTAACATGGAGGAAGAGACGTTTGAAATTGCATCAAACTCTTGAAAATGGTTGTAGGAAAGACCTATGTATTGTAGCAATGGAAGCGAAAACAAAGACATAGGAACGCTCCCATTCAGGAAATTGTTCCGCACACTGAAGAAGACTAGCTTTACAAGGCCTTTGAAATGTGCTGATGATATTCCACCACTTAATTTATTATAAGATAGATGTATCTCAGTAAGCTTCTTGGCCATACCAAATGGTGGAATTGGACCTGTGAAGAAGTTACCTGACAAGCCCAGGAAAGTAAGCTCAGTGAGATTTGACATGGAATTTGGCAATGTTCCATTAAATTGGCACGAATATATTTCTAATCTAGACAGCTGCCGTAAGTTGCTTATGGAATCTGGTAATGCTCCTGAGAAATTTGTAGAACTTAGAATCAATGTCTGGAGAGAACTGATCTGTGGGAAGTCTGGCAGGGAACCTTGAAGACCAATGTTGGATGATAGATCAAGAGCAGTGAGTGACTGTACTTGGAAGATCTTATCTGGAAAACTACCACGCAGATTACAAGTATTGAGATCCAGTTGGGTTAGATTTGAGAATTTAGCAAAGAAATCTGGCACTGGAGCTGACAAAGGGTTGTGATACAAATGAATTATAGAGAGATTTTGAAGAATTTTCAGGGAGGAATCAATGGGGCCTGATATGTTGCAATTTGGCATGCTTTGAACCTGTAGATGAGGTAGAGAAGACGACAAAGCACGACCCCATTCATTTCCCTTGAGCGCTATATTAATGCCATCTAGATATAGTTCTCTAACTTCACTGAGGTTCTGAACAAGCTTCATAAGATTTGGATTCTCAAGTTTCAGAGCTGATTCTCCTAAATAATAAGGAGTAGACAGATCAAGAATGGCTAACCTCGTGAGCTGAGCGATCTCCATTGGTATCTGGCCAACAAAACCAGCATTTGACAAATCAAGAGAAGTTAAGCTCTTCAAAACTTTGATTCTGGATGGAATCATAGAATTGAAGTTATTGAAAGCCAAATTCAAATGCTTGAGATATTGGAGGCTGAACAGAGTACTGGAATTTTCTAGTCCTCCCGAGATTGATTCCTCACTGAGGTCTAGACCAGCAACATGTCCCTCCGCATCCCATGTTACGCCTCTCCATTCACTGCAAGGGCTGCTTTCATTCCAGAACACCAATTTGCTGGAATCAATAGGGTTGAATTTGAGGGTTTTCTTCAATTGAAGTAACCAAAGTTTCTGGTCTTCAAGACAGTGGACAGAATTCCCAGAAACCAGAGAGACGTTGAGACAAAGACATGCCCAATAATGACAGAAAAAGAAGGGAAGCCATAAAGCTAATGATATTTTCATTGGACGTTGGGGTATACTGTGCTTAAGGGTCATACAACTGAAGCCTGAAGCAGCGAAGAGACTAGTGGTGGATTCTGAGGGTTCAAGACCATGAACATGAATTCTGGGGCCTGAGCTTTCAGCTTTTACCTGTCCAAAAACCGAGTTGGGTATGGCTGGTAAAGACGCATGGGAGCGCAGAAGAAAGACAGAAAAAAAGGCACATATTCCGACCAGTTGACTAGTGAGTCAGCGTCAGAGTAAACTCAAAAAAATCCAAGTCGTTGGTTGTTGGGAAAGGAATCTAATAAAGTTGGAAGAAAACGCAGAGAAAATAATGGTGTCTCAGTTGAAGACTACTGACGGCTACAGAAGCATTCCACGCGTCTTCAAAATGCAATCATAGAGTGACGTGAACCATACTGCATAAGACCGTTGTGAACAGAAGGCAATAATATAGGTGGATGCCTCTCTTCCTCATCGAGTACTCCTTGTCTCCTTGGATGTCTTTTTCAATTGTATTATTTAAGGGTAACTGTTTTTTTTTATATTATCATCCCCGTAATACGGTATGGCGGTCTCTCCCAATATAAATGATGCCTCTAAAAAATAATGATAATTTTATCCTCCTAACAATATACATCGTTGCACAATGAGCTTAAAATTCTGAGAAAAATTGCAGTTTTATTAAGATGAAGCACTCCAAGATCTCTATTTTATTTTATAAAGTGTTTTTACACTCCACTAACTTTGACACCATTAATTTTATTAAGGGATAATTTTGACCGTACAATTTTAATTAATTGACAAAAATATCTTAAATGATAATATTTTAATGCACGCATTCTTGATTTAAAAAACTAAACATAATATATCAGTTTTTAAACTTGTAATATCAACATTTTTTTGTTAATAAAACTATCGGTGTTAATTAGAGTTAGAAGATTGAAACAACAATTTATAAAATTAAAAAAAAAACCATCGGATTAAAATCTTGTATTAAAGTAGAGGACAAAAATACTCTTTGTTAATACAATTGATACTCTCATATAATTTAAATGTTATGACAAAGATATACTCGTACCACTGATGGATGAGTGATGATATATATGAAGGAAAGTCATATCAAGGTAGGTTAGTTGCTCAAGGAAGTATGGCAAACATTAAGCATGCATTGCTATTAGCTGCACACACCCTGAAGCCACCCTCAAGCAACTCTTTGCTGGTATCATCCTTAAATATGTTTTAATTAATTATTAGTAGACATTTACATATAATAAATTAGCTGTTTCCCATGTTACCAATAATTGTCAATTTCTAGGAACAGTATTGAATGTGTAGTATTTAGAGATTCATTCACCTTGGTGGTCCATCATTTGGCTTCACTATTGTGAATGGCATCAACAAAGGCAGTGTAGTTCCAGTTCTTAATCACATTGTACGGCCCGTCATGGATTTCTACTTCAATTGTGTACCCCCCATTGTTTATCAGGAAGATTATGGTCTTCTGCCCCTGCCTCAGCATGGTAGATACCTCTTGTGTCATCTGCAAAAAGCATTTTGAAGAGCACAAAAACAAACACTTAAATCAGTTCCAAGTAGTGATACTTGTACAGTTTGCGATGGTTTGTATTAGATTTCTTATATAGGTATATATTGGGGTTGTCTTTTGATCAAAATAGTTGAAGCTAATTAAGACTTCTTTTAGCATTATATCCCTTCAATCCTTTGTCTAATTAGTCCATATGGGACTCTTATATTCTAATATGAAATAGGAATAAGACCAACCGGGAAGCTTCCATGACCAATGCAAGCAATGTCTCATTTTCTCAAGAACAGCTTGTGCGTAGCCAAGTGTGGCATCAACAGACCATCCTATTGATCCATACTGCATTTGGAACTCATACCTGTTTGGTAGTTAGTCCCCTGTGCCAGCAATAACAGCAGTTTCAGTAGACATCTTTTGAATATCCTTGAACAGAGCTAAATTTATTGAAAGAGGAATCCAAATAAGAGGCGGATGGAGGAATTGCCAGAAGTGTGCCTTGAAGACAATTGTCATGTAGGTCAAGCACAACCAAATGACTATGAGAGCTGAAATTATGTGGGATTCTTTCTCTCTCCTGAAGTAAATTGTGAGAAAGGTTTAACTGAGCAAGATAGCCAAGCTCCCAAATCCACTTGGGTTTTTTTTCTGCAATCTCAAGAAACCTTGAAATTGTCTCAAATTGCAAGATGCCAACATCAAACTAGTCATGTTGGGAAAGGATAACCACTTAACATTTTTAACATTTGCATCAATTGACAAGTTGTTGTTTGAGAGATCCCTTATAGTTAGATTTTGAAGTCCCTCAAACATATCCAACCGTATTGTTCCGTTGAAAATGTTCAAAGACAGTTGGAGGACTTTAAGCCCTTTGAGATGAGAAATAAATTGAGGAACAGGCCCTTCTAAAGTCAAGAACTTGTAACACCAAGGAAGAGACATTTGAATTTGCATCCAATTGACCTTGAAAGAGGTTGTTGAAAAGCTCAATCCTCTGAAGTGATGGTTGTAAAAGCAAGGACATGGGAATGCTCCCATTTAACATATTGTTTTGTAAACAAGCACTAACTCCCCCGTGCGATGCATGGGATGAATTAGCTTAAGTGTAGTCAATTTTCCAAATACATTCAATCATGCATAAATTAGTTCCAATGACTTAAGCTGCACACACCGCATGCAAATATTAATATTAACTAAAATGTCATGAAAGTGCAAAAAAAAGAAATTGCCATGCCACATACATCACAGAATGTGTCTTCATTAAAATGTGACACATTATGAACCAACACAATGCTAACCACTTCTCTCTAATCATAAACACTATAATACATTTCACATGAATGAAATTGAACTTCTCTCTCATTAGGATCCTCCAAAAGCCACCATACAACAAACTATGGAAATAAAGATTAATCCCAATAACCATTAGAGCCTCTCCAACATTGTCATTACCAATGTCAACAGCAGGCAAGATAACAATCCAGAATGGAGTAGTACAGAGTAGAATGAAAGTAGCAATATGAACGTATATGTTTCCAAAACTAAGTCTCTCCATGTTCCTACCAAACACACAAAAAGTGTAGAGATATGTAGGAAATATATCCTCCCAAATTTCAACTATTTCTCCTTTCCACTATTGTTCATTCTCAAATACCGTATGCAAAACATTGTTCTACGAGAATTAAGCAAGCAATAGTGTTCATCGGCAATTAATATCACCAATGATACTTTCCTTTGCTTTTCTTGTTACATAGTGAAAAAAGTTGCAAGTCATTAACTTCAAGCCTTTTTTAATAGATTAACTTCAATGCTCACTAAACCCCAATGGTTCTTCAATAGTATACAACAAAAGTTGCCTATTGCAGAGTCACTTATTTTGTAGCAAAGCCAACAAACAGAAGCCATACCATCTCAACTATTTAGCCAATACTGATCATAATATTGAAAGGGGACTTAAGGGGAAAAACATGCTTTACACTCAGTTTGATCATCCGGATTGAAATTTAATTTTCTATTTTAGAAATTTAATTAGAGCACAAGATAAACACCTATAAGATTCCTCATGAGATTTTTAACTCATTTAACAAACAAAAAAAATCCCTACTACAAAATCGTCCACCAGAAGTATAACTAAAATATAAACCAAACAAAAGGAAATTATCATGAATACATCAAGACCCAAAATGCCCTATCTTTCAGGTAAGAGAAAGGACCCAAAAGCCCTCTCTTCTTCATCCTCACTACTGCCCCTTCTCTTCACTGTCACCATCTTCTTTCTCCCCTTCACCCCATTAACACATTCTCTACCTGCAAATATGGAAAAAGAACACCCAAAAACACCTCCCTTTTTATTCATTATGGGAGTTTTAGAAGCAAAATTTGATTTATCACTGAATCTATGATAGCAAATAATAAATCCACCAACTAAAATTAGTTTATGGGTCCAAAAACAATTGTTCACTTGAAGAACTTTAAAAAATGTTTATCATTAATCAAGATATGAAACCGGTTCTGCTCATCAAGTTGCCACCAACAAAAGCATGAGTCTTCTTACAATCCTGCTAAGCTTCATTGAAAGGGAAAGCCATAGAACAAAATCACAAGTTACTAAATGCATAGTTTAAATGGAGTACCTAGTCATAAATTATTAAAACAATACATGTACAATGGTCTGTAAAAAATAATTCACATTTATCTTACTTGCAAATGTGGAAACCTCAAAGAACGTACACCTCTTGCTAACTACCAAACTTTTCCATCAACACAACTGTTGTAAGAGCAGTCCTACTTCTTGCCCTCTAGCACAATATTAATGGAATCAAGAAGTAGCCAAAAAGAATAATTCAAAATATGCATATATCAAAAACTTATCAAGAGGCAATTAAGGAATTGAGTTGCAAAAATAAAATTGATATAGAAAAATATAGTGGTGAGCAAGAAGAGGAGGAACACGTACACCCAAGAACACCACCAGCATATGAATTATTTTAGTTGGTAAATTTTCTTTTTTGGGTCCCTTGTTAGTTTTTATGCAACAATTTATTTTCTTGTTCATGTTATGCTATCTCTATTTTATTTCCTCACTTGGCTGAGATTTCTGATTCCTTGCTCTGTGACGGGATGATGCGTCATAATCAATCTTCCATAATAAATTAAATTCAATGGAAATCCCTCCAAAGAATGGTCTCATAATCTAAAATTAAATTTCAATCCTTATTAAAAATCTAAAATACCCTTGAGTTTACCCTTAAATGGAAAGCCCTCCAAAACAAAAAATGCCCTTCCTCACCTTCACAAAGTTTACCCAAGAACACCACTTGCATTGCCATCTACCACCGTGATGAAGGTACTGTGAATAAAAAAAAATATTTGATTGATCAAGATTTTTAAGAGGAACAGTAACAAATCTCTTTATGTGACAAAACCCATTCTCTCCCCCACACACATTCGTCAAAAAATCTTTCTCTGCCCCTAGTAAAATCATTGTCCACCCCCATCGAAGGTTACAATCAGCATCACCAAGAAAGAAATCAAACCCATAAATAATCATACGTAGTCCAAAAAAAATATCTTCAAGTTGAAAAACCCAAAAAATTAAACCCATATGTGACTACTATGACAGGAAGAAGAAATAATTGAAGAATCTATTTTCATGTCAATAGCTCCCATTTCTGAACTGTACTCACCATCAAAGATGATCTCTACTCTTCTATCGTGGTTGCATGGTCGAAATCAAAAAGACGAAAGTTGCGTGGTTGAAGATCTCTGCCCTCGCCATCAAAGAAGAACGTCGCTAGCAGGTTGCCACTCTCCACCACCATCACTATTCGATTTGTTTACACAAGCTCGCCAGTGGATCTTGCCTGCAATGGAAGGTTGAGGTTGATGGTAGCGTAAAATTGAAATGGGGAGAAGAAATAAAGAGAGAATGAGGACTGTTGTTGTAAATAGAGGGATGAAGGGAAAGATGCCTCGGGATAAAGAAAAGTAAAAAATGAATTAGAAAAAGGCTAGTATAAGATAAGAGGGAATTTCAAATTTCAAAATTTTAACATTTAAAAATAATATCTTATAGATATTTTACACAGAGCCTGTAACATGTGCTAGATTCGGTACTGTTCATATGAATAGCAAAGGGTAATGGTGAAAAAATGCCCATAATCATTTCCAAACGTAGCATCTGACACCATGTAAAATTTTTTGGTTCAAAAATACCCATGTACCTTACAAATAGAACCTAAAATGCCACAGCCGTTTGGGTCCCTTAACGTCCGTTATTTATTCATTGACGTGGATAAAATTTGATAAGTAAGAGGAGGTCGACTGGTGGTGTTGGTGAGGAATTAAAAAGCGATATACATGTTCAGCCTTTCCATTGTTGAATCAGATTCCAACTCTGTTGTTCAAATTTTTTTTTGAGGTTGAGGGAGTGGTCTTCGATTGAAGCTTCTGATTCCTCCATTAAAAGGTAGCCTTACGCTTTTGTTTTTCCGGTCGAGGTTGGCGTTCTGTTCTGACTGATTCTCTTCTTCCATTAAAGCTTATCCTTCCTCATAGGTGGTGTATTGATGACGAAAGTAAAGAATGGGTGATAGGAGAAGGGGGGTTAACCGGATGGCGGAGACGCAGTCCTCTTCTTGTTCATCTTGTGGCAGAAGCAGAAGGAGGGTGGCTTTGATGAGGAAACCCAGCCGCGAGGAAGATTACGAAGGCCCGACAGTTTATTGCCATCACAGATTGGTGGCTCCCTGGTGGACGTCATGGACAAATGGGAACCTAGGAAGAAGGTTTTATGGCTGTCAAAACTACTACCGGGTAAGAAAGTTAATGATCTGAAGATATTTATGTTTGAAGGTTTATTGATCTGTGGTGATGAATTTTGGTAGAATGGTGGTTGTGGCTTCTTTGCGTGGCACGATTGTGACTTCGGTGAGAGGGCCAACATAGTGATAAACCAACTACTTGACGACATTGACAAGTTGTATGATGAGAAAACATGGCTCCGAGGAGGTAATGATGTCGTGGGGTTATGTGAAGAGCTTGATTCAATGCATAATAAGGTTAGGCAGTTGAAATACAAATATGAGATAAGAGAAAGTGAAGGGAGAAATTGGGAAAGGAAGTTCAAAATGGCGATGGCCTTACTGATCATGACATGGATATGGTTGTCTTTTTTGTATTTAGTAGGTTAGTATGTGATAGTGATTGAAGGGAAAAATGATATCTGCATATGTAATATATATATGGAAGAAAACTTGGGGAGAATTCTATTTTGTATGCATATTAGTAAATGAGAAACAGTGCTGTTGGTTTTGGAGATCAATGAAATCTGACAATTTTTTCCTTTTTGCGTTAATTTAGATCCAAGGTTCTTATATAATTTGACTTTACAAATTCATTAGGAGTTCCATCATGTCCCTTATACAAGATATAATTATTCCATCATGCCCTTTTCTCGCGGTGATGTGGCAAGTTTAAGATATAATTATTCCTCACTTCAAAAACAGAAAAAAGACAACGCACGAGCAAAACTTGTATTCGAATAGTCAAATTGTTATTCGAATAGTAAAACTTGTTTTTGGTTAAGATCTATTCGAATAACTATAAATTTATCTGAATAAGCAAAGTATTATTCAAATAATAAATATACTATTCGAATAGAGAATAACTATTAAAAGTTGAAATTATTTGGATAGTCACATTAGTATTCGAATAGCATGCCTATCAAATTTATCTGAAAATAATTCAAAGAGGACTATTCGAATAGTAATGGAACCATCAGAATAGTCTCTGTGCAAAATTATCAAATACTATTTGAATAGTGAAATGATTATTCGAATACTACAAGACTATCAGGATAGTAATGGAACTATCAGAATAGTCTCAGTGCAAAATAATCAAATACTATTCGAATAATCACAAGACTATCAGGATAGTAAGGTGACTATCAGGATAGTAATTGAACTATCAGAATAGTCTCAGTGTAAAAAATCAAATATTATTCGGATAGTGAAGTGACTATTCGAATAGTCTATAACTGAAAAAGAGTGATATTATTCGAATAGAAGAAGTGCTATTCGAATAGCAACAGCAGACTCTGTTTCTTTCAGCACGGGCGACATTTAGTATTTTAGAAATATCTCCCAAACCACAACTCGGATTGAGATGAAACTAGTGGCATATGAAACTAGACTTCCAATGCGTCATTTTGACACCAAGATCAAGTTAAAAGGAGGCCAGATGAGAGAGATATGATTTGTTGAAGTTGACACATGAATCAGCGTCTTATTCCAAAACAGCTTTAGTATTTTGGACATAACTCTCAAACTACACATCGGATTGAGATGAAACTGGTGCCATATGAAACTAGACTTAAAGATCTTTCCATGGATAGGTTATGGGTCATATTTAGAGTTATATTCAAAGAGATATGCTTTCTGGAACACACCCTTAAAATGAATTATGACAATAGATTTGTATATATTTAAAGAAGAATATGCAAGTTGGGAATGACATCCTTATATCGTATCATACATAAAATACCAACATTTGAAGGATATGCAAGAAGTGTGGCTTGGCAACATAGCCATGTTCCTTACAATAGGACAGCATCCATGTGACTTACAGTAGCCAGCGTATTTATCACAATAAATACCAACAAAAAACAGAAGTGGCCACATTGCCATGCTCCTTACAAAAGGGCAGTACATATTGATCACATATAATGTGACTTACGAAAAGTAAGCAACAACACAAAGAAAGTTGCGAAGTTAACAACAAATTAACAACTATGGCTATATATCATATTGGTTTGAAGTGGACTTGATCTTAGCAACCAAATTTTATCTTTGTGCGAGAAGTTGTGAAGTTGTAATGCTCGGATTGCCTCTCCACTGTAGACCTGGGAGGTTAATTGGAAGTGGACCAGGTTGAGGCACTTGGGATGTGAATTGGATCCTCCGTGAACCCTCAGGTGTACTTGAACTTGAACCCCTTGACTTGCACATTTCTTTCTCATTAGGGATTGGGAACTTTAATTGTGGGTCAGAATAATGTTGCAAATGTTCTTGTGCAGTCCCTTCAGCAATAATAACCTCTGACCTCAATCCAGGCTATAGGAAATAAAAAACACAGTTTAGTGACTGTGCAAATTAACAAACACATGAAATTAAAATTAGCGACGCAACTCACATTAAACACAATTCTCCCACTCTCTTCATCAACCCGCATACCCATGCCATGGTCAAACTTTTTGCTTGGTTTCCCCTTTGTTTTAGGAATAATTGGCCATGGGTATGGTCTAGAAGAATTGGGTGAGATGGGTTGCTGAGATGGTTGGGAAGGTTGGGATATTTGTGGTGGTTGTTGGCTGCTTGAAGATGGTGCATCAGGATGATTAGCTCTATTATTTCTTGGAGGGTTGCTTGAAGGTGGTGCCTACAAAATTTCTGGATTAGTAAACCATGTTATTATTGCAGTCAGAAAATATGAAAATAAGTCATAAAGTAAATCATGTAAGTCATAAAGTAAACCATGTGCAAACCTCTTTACATGTGGACCTATAGTGTCCGTCCTTTCTACAGTAGGAACACCTCTGTATGCAACCTCTCTTACTTAATTTATCAGGTTGATGCAGCTGCTGTTGTGATTGGACAACATTATCACTTGCTTCATTAATCTGGACAAACACTCTCCTTTTCTTCCTTCTTTCAGATTCTTCAGTCCTTTTTCTCTTCTTTGGTGGTCTCCCAGGTAAGGTAAGGACAGGGGGAGGTTGCATTGGAAGACACTTGACTGTGTCCCAAAACTGCCTTCCTCTTACTGGTTCGAGCTTTGTCCTATAGCTACCTAAGTAGGTGTCTCTATGGTAGTAGTGAGAGATATGGATAGTGGGATCTATTTGTGCATCATACATAACACATATTGCATGTTGGCATGGGATACCAGTTAAATCCCATGCCCTACATGTGCACCTCGCCCCTTAATATCTACAATGTGCCTATTTTGTCCCTCACTTACTTCATAACCCATATCTCCATTAAAAATCACTCTGCAAGTAACTGCCAAGTATGAATTTGCTTGAAACAGCTCCATGCATTTTGGGCTGAAGTCACTCATCCATTTAGTTACATTATTAGCACTATTAGCCCATTTTGTCATCATCTTCATCCTAATACCATCAATCATCCTAATGACCGGCAAGTATCTATACTCATCAATCCAAGAATTTAAACTCTCACTAATGTTATTATCTACCATCCATGACTTACATCTAGGAGTAAAGTATGCTCTTACCCATGCTGAGCGATTGTAAGTCATAGCTGCTGCAGCTGCTTGCTTATTGATTGCCTTAAGAGCCTTTAGGTTGTCATTAAACTCTTCCTCGAATGAACTCCAAGCACACGCAAAAATTTTCTTCAGTTCATTTCCCCTCCATTTTTTGCTCCAGTTTGCATACATATGCCTTGCACAAAGTCTATGCTCAGCTTCAGGAAACACCTCTCTTACAGCATTGGCTAATCCCTAATAACAATATGGAATCAGTATTATAGTAACAATTGAAGTGAACATGGCAGCAGGTTATTTACAAGCAAGGTTCTTTTATACAACTTTAAACTACTAGCATCAGATCATCATTTACCTTCTGCATATCTGACATGAAAGTGACAGTAGCGCCATTATGTAGGTCTAAAGAAATCCGCAGCCATTCAAGAAACTAACCCCAATGAAGACCATTTTCTTTGGACACCAATGCAAATGCCAATGGATACAAGGAATCATTGGCATCCACACTCACAGCAGTAAGCAAAATGCCCTTTGTCTTCCCTTTGAGTAAGGTTCCATCAACTCCAATCAATGACCGGCATCCTTCTTTCCAACCAACCTAGTCAACAAAATTTGATATTAATCTTGCATTACTTTCAAAGCTGTCCTGTTTATAATTCGAATATATAATATAGAATATACAATATATAAAACCCAAGTAACTTACAAAAAAAAATTAACAGTTTAAATAGATCAGCCCCAAAAACCATGATCTATTAATAGTAGGCAGCCACAAAACTCAAATCTTAAGACTCTTAATAGTAGGCAGCCACAAAACCATAAATTTGTACAAATTTATAACAACCAATGGAATAAAAGTCAAATCTTAACATACCTTACAAGCATTAAAGCAAATGTACATCCTTCTAAAGACTTTTATGCCGTGCTCCAGCGCCTCAGGAATTATCTCCACGCTCACATCCGATCCAGGATTTGAGATACGTAATTCATTGCAATACGCCTCCAACTTTGCAAATTCATCTTTGTAGCTCCCTTCCATATCTTGCATTATCCTCTTCTTTGCCCTCTTACACTTATATATGCTCACATTAACTTTCAATTCACGTTGCACCTCTTCTTTCATCTCTTTTACCTTATATTGAGGATTTTCTTGAATCTTCTCCTTAAAATATTCAGCCAGCCACCTTACCGATGCCCTAGGGTTCTTGTACACTCTTGCACATCTATGCTTTAAATACAAGGTCTTTATCATAAAGCCTACTTGTTGCCCATCCCTTGAAGCATACAACACAAAGGGACAACCCTTTTGGCAAACTACTTTAATTAATCGTTTATCACTCTTTGCTATTTTGAGTTTAACTCCCTTACTTATGGCATACTTATCTAAGGCCCTTTTAAGTTCTTGTTTGTCCACAAAAGTCATGCCTACAATAAAGAAGGGCTTCCTACCCGAGTCCTCCAACTCACCTTCCCCTCTTACTTCTACTAAAGGCCCAGCATAATATTGTGGGCCCAAATCCTCCTCATCCTCTTCACTCCCCCCACTGCCTTGCACTTGAAATTCTGAATCAAAACTTTCCTGAGTGTCAGAGTCAGCACTATCAGCTAGGTAACTCTCATCCTCACTATTAGATATCTCTAAACCATACTCCCCATCATCCACTGTGTTTTCTGGGTTTGCAACGTCATCAACACAATCAACAAAGGGGTTTTCATTTTTGGTATCAACTTCATCATTTATATCAATCTCATCCAATCCATCTAGAACTTCTATCTCATCTATTACAACCTGTTCCTCTCCTAACACATTTGGTTCATTTCGTATAAAATAAATCTCAGATTCACTTTTTTCATTTTGCCCTCTCTCTCCCAAAGCTATAGAGTAGTCACCTTTTGGCATACAAGTCGTCACATATTTCCAACTCTAATTTGCGCGTAAACAAGTTTCATTTACCTTCGATATTTTCCTCGCTTTCTTCTGTTCAGCCATTTCCTCTTCTCAGTTCAGATTCCCATCCCCATTAAACGACATGAATCTGCAACAAAATATAAAATCAATCAACCAAGGGCTTTGACGCCATTTCACTGTCCAAACTAAACGACAAGATACTTTGGGACCCATTCGATGCTTACCTGTGATTTCTGATTAAAGCAATTTCGGCTTTTCCCTTCTTCTGTTTGTCGGTACGTTGTAGCTCTTCCAACCCGTTTGAAATTGCCAACCTTCTAATCGATTCTCTGCCTCTAACATCCATGATTTCGAGCTCGATTTCCCTTCAATCCTAGACTTAAGCAATTAGTTCAGTTTCTTCGACTTGGCTTCTGCCCTAACTCTCCCTCTTTTTTTCTTGTATCGTTTGACCACTTTCTTCTTTTGCCCAGAGTCTTGCGCCACGTTTTTTCCTTATTCCCCCCAACTGCTGCTAACTGTCCACCTCAGCATCCATGTGTATCCATCAATTTTCCCATCTCACAGTCCACATCATCCCATTTGGTCAATATTTCAAAAAGTATGGTCAACATAACCGACCCAAACGGCTGTGGCATTTTAGGTTCTATTTGTAAGGTACATGGGTATTTTTGAACAAAAAAATTTTACATTGTGTCAGATGCTAATTTTGGAAATGATCATGGGCATTTTTGCACCATTACCCAATAGGAAAAATAGAAAGAAGCCACGTAGTAAAGAGGCTCGGCTCAGCTTAAAGTCACTAAGATTTATAAATATAAAGGGATTGATGCCAACAAGCTTTATAAGACCTTTAAAATGTGCTAATGATATTCTACCACTTAATTTATTGTTAGATATGCATATATGAGTACGCTTCTTGGCCATACCAAACGGTGGAATTGGACCTATGAAATCCCTTAACATTTTGATATACGCAGAGTAATAAGCACATAGTTCCGTAAGACATACAAAAATAGCCGAAACATGTTGACATTAAGTACTTGTTTACAATACAGGAAATTCCTCAGAGTTTGAAATATATATACAAATGTACAGAGTGTTCAAAAGAAATTAAATTACAAGCTAGATAACCAACAACAATCTTCATGTGTGCACCGGAACTCTACTGGCCGGTAGCCATGGATTTGTTCTTTGAGCTACTACCTTCAACTGGAATATTTTTAATCTTGAAAAGTGGTAAGATTCAAAAGAATCTCAATAGTAACATACAATCAATCATATAATATGCGAAAATTAAATATGTCATGCTCCTTGTTATGCAACATATTAACAACACAAACAATCATCACGACATGTATACATGGTTAGGCCTACTCCCCCACTATCCGTAAATCTCAATTGGGTTCTTTCTCAACAGCCAAGTAAAAGTACCTACTCGCACAAATTACCCTACTAAGCAAAATAGTGTTTATCAATTATATCACAGAAGATGCCGTACACAAACATATAAAACATTCACATAAGTTATTAAAGATAGAGTTACTACATGTCTCCTTTCTCAAATTTTCAATCATCCTAACTTTGATTTCGACTCGGAAAATTTCCAATTCCTATCAAAATTAGCGTTAACAAGTAAATGGTTATTACTTGTACCATTACTACCTTTAAATCACAGTTTGTTGGTTATCTATCACAGTTTCAATAATTTTTTCTTAATGCAGTTTCACAGTTTTCCAAAAAAACTGGCAGATTTTTTGTCAACTTTGAAAAATCATAGTTAATTTTAGGAAATTCTAAATTGACTGATTCCAAAGCCTAAGTGAAGCTCTTTAAGTTTATTTTCATAGAAAAATACCCAAGTCTAGCCATTACAACCATAGTATTCCCAAAAACTTGCCAAAACCCTGCTATTCTAGATTGTACTTCAAAAACATGATCAAATTTTGAAAAATCATAACTTTTAATCTACTACACCAAATGGCTCATATTATCTATCAAAATCAAAGTCTAGGATGTCTACTTTCATCCTATAAAATATCATGCAATTTGGATCAGGTTTGACTGCTGAAAAACACGTCACAATAATACTGGTTTTCATAAACGAATATGGACAACAACAACTCAAATTTCCAAAAATTCTAGAATTATGTATAATCATCCAAAAATCACAACCACATGTGATTCTGCATAATTTTTCATGTAGAATCCAATGGAATACTCAAAAATATCAAAATCCAGCTTCTTCCTTAGATTCTATACAGAATTGAACAAAACCCCTTTCCCCAAGAATCCAATTTTGCAAATTAAGCTTCAAAACTTATAATCAAACATCATTAAACCTTCTTTAACCCATTTCTTATGATTACAAGACCCTTAAGCTTCATTTTCATGATATTAGACAATCAGGGCAATAACACAACTCTATGAATAATTACTCAAACATCACAATATTCAGCTCAAATCGAAGCTTACGCTTACCTGAGCACAATTCTGTAACCAGTTCTTAATTCCAGCTGTACCTACCCTAAGTAGATGACACCAAACTCCACCAATAAAAAATCTAAAATCATAGAATTGAAGCTCATGGTGAGGAGAAGAAGATTTGTGAAGGACTTTTTGGGAGAAAGCTGCGATTCAGTAGTGAAATCGGTGAATTTTCCTGAAAGTTTTTACTATTCATCACATTCTTTCCTCTTTCGGTTTTTTTTTCTGATTTTTGGTAGTTTTTCTTTATTTTTCTGAGCTTCTAGACATCTTAATGGATAGAGGAAAGATAATTTTTCCCAATCTCCAAAATTGCCCTTACATTTTGTGATTGTTACACTTTGCTGGAAATCTAGCAGAATTTTCATCAAACTTTGAAAATTCATATCTTTATTTGTAGACATTCAATTGAGGTGATTTTAAAGACTACTTAACCCTTATTGAGCCTAGTTTCAAGGAAAAATATAGCCTTTGGCCAATTAAAAGTTCAACATTCTCATAATTTAAATCTTTGGACGTTGTACCAGAAAGTAGTCAGTTTTACAGGGTAAACTTTAGAAATTCATAACTCTTAGTGTATAGGTCAAAATAATTCATATAACCTATCAAATTAAAGCTTGGAATGTCTACTTTTATTCTGGAAAGTTCATGATCTTTTAACATCATTTGATAATCCAAAACCACATGACAAATTTACTACCTCACAAAAAATTTTCACTAACAGCATAATCAAATTCTCCAAAATTCACCCTTTATTATGTTTGTTAAATAAATATATATTGGATCTTTGGTATATGAATTTTGGGATATTACACGACCTTTGAAAAAGTTAAATGACAAGTCTAGATAAGTAAGCTCGGTAATATTTGACGTTGAATCTGGCAATGTTCCATTAAATTGGCATATAGATATTTGTAATCTAAAGAATTATCATAAGTTTCTTATGGAATCTTGTAATTCTCCATAGAAACTTTTCATGATTAGAATCAATGTCTGGAGAGATCCGTTCTGTAGGAAGTCTGGCAAAGAACTTTGAAGACCATGATTGTATAATAGATCAGGGGAAGTGAGTGACTGTATCTGGAAGATCTTATCTGGAAACCTACCACTCAAACCACAAGAACTAAGATCCAATTGTGTTAGATTTGAGATTTTAGCAATGAATTTGGGCACTGGAGCTAACAAAAAGTTATTATTCAAACGAATTATGAAGAGATTTTGAAGAATTTGTAGGGAGGAATCAATGGGGCCTGATAGGTTGCAACTTGACATGCTTAGTACATGAAGATGAGGAAGAAAAGACGACGACAAAGCAGGACCTCATTCATTTCCCTTGAGCGATATACTAATGCTATCTAGATGTAGTTCTCTAACTTCACTGAGGTTCTGAACAAGCTTCACCAGATTTGGACTCTCAAGTTTCAGAGCTGATTCTTCAAAATGATAAAGAGTAGAAAGATCAAGAATGGTTAACCTTGTGAGCAGGGCAATCTCCATTGGTATCTGGCCCACAAAACCAGCAGTTGACAATTAAAGAGAAGTTAAGCTTTTCAAATCTTTGATTCTGGATGGAATCACAGAATTGAGGTTGTTGAAAGCCAAGTTCAAATGCTTGAGATGTTGGAGACTAAACAGAGTACTAGAATTGTCAAGTCCACCAGAGATTGATTCCTCACTCAGGTCAAGACCAGCAACATGTCCCTCCTCATCCCTACTTACGCCTCTCCACTCAATGCAAGGAACGCTTTCATTCCAACACACAAGTTTGATGGAATCAATAGGGTTGAATTTGAGTTTTTCTTCTGTTGAAGTAGCAAAAGTTTCTGGTCTTGAAGACAGTGGACAGAATGCCCAGAAACCAGGGAGGAGCTGAAACTAAGACACGCCCAATAATAACAGAACAAGAAGGAAAGCCATAAAAGTAATGATATTTTCATTGGACGTTGGAGTATACTGTGCGTAAGACTCATACAACTGAAGACTGAAGCAACGAAGCAGCTGAAAACTCATAAAAGTCCAAGTCATTGTTCGATTAGGAGACAACACATTCGCACATTCTCCTTGCCGTATCCCACATTTTGCGCCAAAAATATGAGAAGGAGAACCCTTCAACAATACTTGATAAGATGCAGAAGAGACACAGAGAACGGGGAATACTTGACTTCGCTTCTTCTTGGTTACTCACCTGGCCCCAAAAGAAAACATTGTGTGCTCTTAATTTGTAGAGACGGTTTGTTAAGCTTAGATTATTTTGTCATGTTTATTTTAACCTTCCTTATTCATATTGCAAGGGACTAGCCTTTTTTGTCAGATTAAATATATCTTAATGTTTTGTTTTTTTAATTGATAGTCATCTACTAAGTAAATCTTAACTGACTTGTTTCTTTAGTAAAATATAGTTCCTTCTTTTAGCTTTACTAAAATTATAAGAATTTTCTCTTGATTTTTAAAGGAAGTAGGATAAAATTGACTCCTATTTTCGTGAAAATGGATTTAAAAGAAGTGATAATGAGCCCACTCTTTATTTGAAGCAGCATGATGATTCTAATTTTTCGGTTGTGTGTCTCTAAGTTGATGATATGGTTTATATGGGATCTTCTGAAAAGGTTATTGCTGATTTTAAGTCAAGTGTGATGCAGAAGTTTGAAATGACACATCTGGGATTATTGCATTATTTCTTGGTATAGAAGTGAAGCAAGGTGCTTATGGCATTTTTATTTCGCAAAGAAAATATGCTATGGATTTGCTCAAGTGGTTTCGTATGTTGGGTTGCAAAATAGGATGTTCTCTTGTGAATATAAATGAAAAATTGAGAGCTGAAGATGGTACTAAGCCTGCGAATGCAAGGTGGTATAAAAGCATGGTAGGTGGAATGAATTATTTATCTAATACAAGACCTGATATTGCACATTCTGTAAGTGTAATTTCCAGGTTAATTCATAATCCTACGAAACACCACCTTGGAGCACTGAAGAGGATCCTTCGTTATGCTTCAAGCACTACTGAGTTTGGAATTTGGTACTCAAAGGTATCGAATTGCAAATTATTTGGATTTTTTGATAATGACTGGGCAGGTTGTGTTGATGATAGAAGAAGCACTTCGAGTATGTCTTTACCCTTGGTTCAGGTGCTACCTTATGGAACTCAAAGAAGCAAGACACTGTAGCTTTATGCTCATCTGAGGCAGAGTACGCAGCAATAACTTCAACAGCATGTCAAGCTATGTGGCTCAGAACATTATTAGCATATTTCCTTCAACCACTGCAAGATGCAATAGAGATTTATTGTGACAACAAATCAGCCATCGCTATGACAAAGAATGCAGTTTTTCATGGCAGGATGAAGCACATTAACATCCAACACCACCTCATTCGTGATCTTGTAGCAGATGGAACTATCACATTGAAGTATCATGAAACAAATGAGCAAGTTGCAGATATAATGACCAAGTCACTCTCTATTGACAAAGTTGAAGATTTCAGAATACAGATGGAAGTGTGCAGCTTTGAAGCAAGGGGGAGTGATGAAAAATATATATATATTATATATAATATTTATATGCTTCATGCGCTCTGCAGTTTTATAGATTATTTATTTTATTAGTTATCATTTAAGTATTATTTTATTTGTAGTTTGATTTAGATATATTTTACTATTAGATATATTTTCCTTTTGGATATATTCTTATCAGATCCATATCCACTTATCTCCATCCATTTGTTACATACATACATACATACATACATATATATATATATATATATGTAAAAGCTCATCTGTACAGTTTTTTATTTAAGAATAAATAATAGAAGTTCTTATTTTCGCTATATCCAGTATTCACAACCTCAAGGTCGCAGCCTTTTCAAAATGCATTCATATAGCGACGCTGATATGCACGATTTCAATTGACAAGGCCTATGTGAACTGAATAAGGTATTAAAATCCGGACCGGGTATTGAATCGGTCGGGGTACAGAGTTAAGGGTTAGTGGGTCAAACCGGAGCCAAACCGGGACCAAACCGGTGAAAAATTTAAAATTTTAAACTTATAGTATGAAAATCTAAAAGAAAAATAAAAATAAAAAATAGTAACCCGGACCGGACCGGTCTACCGGCCGGTTCGCCGGTTTCCGGGCCGGACCGGTCCGAGTTACAGAACCATGGAACTGAATCCAAGTATCAATTGAATGGGCCAGAAGAGAGAGAGGAAGTGGGAAATGATGGTAAAAACTTTAAAATTGTAAAATTTTAAGTAAGGTTTGTTACAAAAAATTGATAAGATAATAACGAGATTTGATAAGTAATTCACCGTTCATTTTATGAAAAGTACCTAACTTAGGATTTTACAATTTCAAAACTCCTTTTTTGCCATTTTTCCTAAAAAACTATTCATAAGAATTAGGAAAAAAAATACAAAAAAAAAAAGAAAAAGAAAAATACCCTTAAATTTTATAAATCTCAAATGAGTCATGTTGCATATAAGAATATAGGTATTAACTATAAAAATATAGTAATTGACAATTCATTTTAGTCAGAAATCATTTTGAAATTCTAATAGCATTTTCTTATCTTTTTACCTAATAATTATCTCTTTGAATTGTGCGAGTCTTTCTTCTTCTTCTTTTTCTATTGAATATTTATCCCAGTTGTTAAATTCTTTTTCAGGAATGCCATTTTCTTTGAATCATTTAAAGTCTGTTTGGTGTGAGGGATTTGGAAGAGAATGGAGGAGAGGGAAAATTTTTATAAGTTGAATTTTAAAAGATTGAAGAAGTGGGGTAATAAAATTTTAATAAAGAGAATATATAAGATAAAAGAGTAAGAAAAATTAATTAAAAATTTTTAACCACACTTCTCTAATTTTTTTAAATTCAACTCAAAAAAATTTTCCCTCCGCCCACTTTTCCTCCCCTCCCCTCATACCAAACAAGCCCTTAAGATATGTTTGAAATAACATTTTTTTGAAAAATAAGTTTTTATTATGTAAGTCGAAATAAAACTCCTCTCACATACTTACCTTTTATATCATAAATCACGATTTATAAACATAAATAAATAAAAAAAAGCTATCCCAAATAAACACTTGGTAAATATGTATCCTTTTGCAACTTTGGGTGTGTTTGGTTCAGCTTATTGGGCAGAAATGAGCTCATTTTTTGGCAATAAGCCCAAATAAAAATGTGTTACGTTTTTGCAGTGTTTGATTCAGCTTATTTTAATTGTATTAGGGGTAGAATAAGCTATTTATTAAATAAGCTCCTCACTTGCTCGTTTGGGATAGTTTATGGGAGTGTTTGGGATCACTTTTTTTGGCCAATAAGCCCGTTTTGGGAACAAAAAGCCCAAATCAAATTGTGTTGTGTTTTGGTCAGTGTTTGGTTGAGCGTTTTTTAAAAAAAAAAAAAAAACCCGATTTTGGCCACTTATTAATAAGCCCAAAAATAAAGCTTTTTGGTTGAGCGGCAGTCAACATATGCAATCCGCGCAGTTTAAAAAAAATGTTTATACAGATATCTATAAATTTCATCTCCCCTTTCTGATTGTGTTTTATAATTTTTAAAACTCGCACGTATATATTTATATTTACATTAATCAATATTATAATTTACATTCACTCAACTCAGGCATATAACGTCTTATGATTTCTATTTATAATTTTGTATATGAATAAAATTCTGTTATGAATTTTAATAATAATTATATTATAATTATAAATGAAATAAAAATAGCTACTTTTTTTGAAGATATTATTTTTTTTATTTTAATAAAACAAGATTTAAGGATACAATTGTCATTTTGACATCTTTATTTTTATTTTAACTTTATTTTTATTATTTTAGTATGAGTAAATATATGGGAGAATGCTATATAAATCTAGCTAAAATACTAAAATTTCAATTTAGACCTCCACTTTTAACAAATTCTTAATCAGGCCGAGGGGCCTAATTAGGTCTTTCTAAATATTATTATGTGACTTAAAAATGGAATAGGCACATCAATATTCATTAATTTCTCCCTAGAAAAATAGACGACATATCTTTTTGTCTTGTATATACTATATAGTATCAACCTTTGAGAAATGGACCAAGTAAAATTCCCCAACCACCTCATGCAAAGGTTTTTAATGAACTAGAAAAATGAATCCACCCATTGTATTCTTATATTTATATAATATCTTGGTTAGACAAAAATATTCGTTGCGAGTACATAGGATATATACAAATCTGAATAATTTTATATCAATAAATAGAAAAAAAAATTAAAAATTATATGGTATATATATATGTTCTTATATTTATATAATATATTTACTAGAAAAAAACGCACTTATACAATCGTTAATCCAAACATGTTTTGACTTATGAAAAAGCACGTTTTTAATCGCTCATCCAAACATAAATCACGAATCAAAAATTAACTTTTCTTTTAAGTCATTTTTAATAAGTCAGAATCACAATAAGTCATTTTTCCTACCGCTATCCCAAACACACACTATTTTTAGGCAATAAGTGCTTATAAATCGTGATTTACGATATACGAGGTAAGTATGTGATAGGAGTTTTATCTCGACTTACGTAATAAATACTTATTGAACCCTAATAAGCAATACCAAACACACACAATTTTTCTGTTAAGTCACTTATTACATAAGTCGAGATAAAACTCCTCTCACATACTTATCTCGTATACCGTAAATCACGATTTATAAGCACTTATTGTCCAAAAATAAATTGTTCATCCAAAATCACATTACAAAAACTGACTTTTCTATTAAGTTATTTTTAATAAGTTAAAATCATAATAAGTCATTTTTCCTACCGCGCTGTCTCAAATACACACTTTATCTCTTACAAAAATTCCAGCCCCACCTTGATATGACTTCACTTGACAAAATATCATAATGCCTCGTTTGGTAGCAAGGAACTCAAAGTGGAGAAGTGGAACTGGAACTGAGTTCCACCATTTTGTCTGTTTGGTACCATAGATCTCACTTCCTTATGGAAGTCACTTCCATAAAAAATGATGGAAGTGAGTTCCATCCCTCACCTGATGGAACTAAGGCCAATTCCATGGAAGTGAAAAATGAGGACCCTTTTGCCCTTCAAATCTGTTGATGAGAGCAAGGACCACGACAAGGTGACAGACGATGGCGATAGCGGATGATGAAGCCCAAGGCGAAGGCGGACGGAGAACGCAACGGCAAAGGCGATCTGCAAGGGCAACGGTGACTATGAAGGGAGGGGAGGACGGATCTGCGATCTGTAAAGGCGATGACAACAGCGAACGGAGGGGAGGATGGATCTGCGATCTGCAAAGGCGACAGCGAAGGCACTCCGATTTCTAGAAAACCAGTTCTGCGATCTGCGATTCTGAATGAAGATGATATCAATGGACGACACTCCGGTTTCAAAGGTGATCTGCAAACAGCGAAGGCGACGGCTAAGGCAATCTGCAAAGGCGACGGCCAAGGTTCATTATTGTTCAAGAATTTTGATTACGATTGCACGATCTGATTGTTCAAGCATGTTGACTTTTTTCCTCCAATTTTGATTGCTCTGATAATTACAGCCACGATCGCTCCTTTTAGTTTTTGTTTCTGATTTCAATTACAGCCACGATTGCTCCGATTTTTGTTTTTGGTTCATTGTTCAAGCATTTTGATTGCTCTGATTTCAATTACAACTATTTTGTTCAAGCATTTTGTTTTTGGTTCATTGTTTTAGCATTTTTCCGGTGACTAGTGGTGGACAATGGTTGAGTTGGCTGAAAGAGGAAGAGTTTTTTTTTTCTTTTGAGGGTATTTTGGTATTTTTAGATTATAAATACATATTTTAATAAAATATCATATCTCACTTCCATCCTTCTACCACCATTGTACCAAACATGTTTTAAAATTTACTTCCCCTTTGAGTTCCATTTCCAATTCCACTTCAAGTTCCACTTCGACTTCCATTAAAAACTCTTCTATGATACCAAACGGGGCATAAGGGTTATATTTTTATCCTAACATTTAAATTATAGGGAGAATGACAGAAAAATATCACTTAAACTTTAGAATCCCAAATTAGTCCTTTAACAAAGATTTGTGTTGTCAATCTTATTACTATTCTTGTCAATCTTATTACTGTTTTTATCAGCAGAATAAAGTTCAAATGGTATTTTTCTATCATTCTTCCTAAATTATATGTGAGTATTGATTAAAAACAATGAAAAAAATTGTGATGGAAACAACGACAATGAAAAATAATGTATTTTGGTATCTAATTTTTTTTTACAATTTCAATTTTGAATATTTTTTTTATGAATATCAATTTTGAATATTTAATTATACGAAGTGTCTTTACAATCCACTAACTTTGACACACTACTATAAAAAAGATGTTTTAACGTCCCTATTTTGGCACTTTTAACATCTAAAAACTGGGGGACGTCTATGTGGAAGGCGTGGTATGTTTTAAAAAAAGACGTCCCAAAAAAATAGGACATCTAAAGGGAGGACTTTAGACGTCCCAAATTAAGAATTGTGACGTCTAAAGTCCTCCACTTTAGATATCCCAAATCTAAAATTGGAACGTCTAAAGTCCCCCTGTGTAGGACTTTAGACGTCCCAAATCTCAATTTGGGACGTCTAAAGTCCTCCA
Organism: Inga leiocalycina; assembly: GCA_963242795.1. NCBI lineage: Eukaryota > Viridiplantae > Streptophyta > Magnoliopsida > Fabales > Fabaceae > Inga > Inga leiocalycina. The sequence goes on from OY725328.1 coordinate 59,067,059, forward strand.
CAGGGGGACTTTAGACTTCCCAATTTCAAAATTGGGACGTCTAAAGTCTCCACTTTAGATGTCCCTTTTTTTAAAAAGGGATGTCTAAAGTCATTTGAATTTCAAATTTCCTGTAGATGCTGAGGTCATCAATTACGAAAGCAAACACAAGTTCTAAACGAGAATCCTCTGCAATAGTTTTGTTGAACATAAATGTTAGCTTTCTCCATTCTCTTTTTGGCTCCGGAATTTCCTTTTTTGGCATTACCAAACTTCCACCACTTTGCTAGCTTTGTTCAAATTTCTTTTAGTCAAACTTTAGAATTCAAAAATCCATTTTTTACCCAGATACATTATACCAGATCTGATTGTGAAAAAAAAGAGGAACTTATATAATAATAATAATAATAATAATAATAATAATAATAATAATAATAATAATAATAATAATAATAAGACAAGCATGTAAGATTTGATAAGTGATAAAGAGAGAGTTACTGTCTCAAATAGGGGCACCGAAGGGCATGATGAGAGGAGGGACGATGGTGAAAACACCAAAAGAAAAAGTCCTTTGAATCTATAGAATGTGGGTTTCTCTCTGCAACTTCTCTCAAAGAAATTGAAATATGCTGTGGGAGTAAGAGAGAGAGAGAGAGAGGAAGGAAAGCATTCATTTATTTAATATAAGGCACGAACGTCCCTTATATTCAATACAGCTCGTAAGAAAATTTTTAAATTACTTTAGACGTCACAAATTGAATTTGGTACGTCTAAAGTGATGTCTAAAGTAAAAAAAATTAATTTTTTTTTTACTTTAGACGTCCCCCAAATTCAATTTGGGACATCTAAAGCTACCTAGTTCACACACATAATTATAAAAATGTCATCGCCTATGTTTTAGACGTCCCTATTTTAAAAAGGGACGTCTTTTAGGATAGTAGAACTAGAATCTATATTCTGTAGTGGTGACACGATTAGTTTCATTAATAGAATATATTGAAGATGCAGTTTTAAATACTTGAAAAAAAATTCTTAAACGAAGATATTTTAATCAACTCATTCATATTTTTTTAAAATTAAACAGAATATGTCCGTATTTAAAATTGTAATATCGACATTTTTTGTTAATGAAACTAGATATTTTTTGTTAATGAGGCTAACCGTGTTAGAGTTTGAACTTAGAAGACTGAAATTAAATAATACTTCATAAAATTAAAAAATCAAATTTAAATCTTATTTAAATTTAGAGGAGCAAAAAAACATTTTGTTCGTTATTTTGTAACAATACTTATTTCATTTAAACGTTATGATAAAGATATTATGGTACCACTGATGATATTTCGTTAAGTAATGTCATATATTAAGGTGGCGCTGGGATTTTTGAAAGAGACAAAATTAAAAAGAATACATATTTACTAAATAATTCAAAGAAATAATTAACATGGAATAGATCACAAGGAATAAATCTCATCCGTGTAGAAAATGAAATAGCATCCTCGCTAGGAAGAAGGCAGCAATGGTTTAAAGTTACTGGGGATCAGGAGGTTTGCTGTTAGCAGCACAAGTAGGATGGTTAGTAATTAAATGAACTATGGCAAGGCCTTGAAAAAGCTTTTTGTCATATACCAATGCATTTGTGTTTTTCAAAACAGGTAGGTTAGAGAATCAAGGAACTTTCAAATGTCCTCTCCAATGCATAATACTAGAATATTTCATTGAATTGTGAATCACAAGCCTTGCAATTGAAAGCAAAATCCATAACATAAAAATCCCAACGGAATAAATCTCTTAATAATCTCTTCATGTAAATAATTAACTAGCTTTCTAGTAATGTAGCAATGGTTTTTAACTTAAAATTTATTGGGGATTAGGAGGACGGCTATTAGCAGCAGAGACCCTTGAGCCCCACTCAAGCAACTCTTTGCTGGTGTCATCCTTGTGGACTATCACCTCAATAAAGCATAAGCTATCCTTCTTTGGACCTGTTGCTGTCTCAATTGCTTCTATCAGCTCCTCTTCACAAAATACCTACCAATTAAATATGTTTTAATTAATCATTAGTAGACATATGAATATAATTATTAGCCGTTTCCCATGTTACCAATAATGGTGAATTTTAGGAACAATATTATCGAATGTGCTATGTTGAGAGATCATATTCACCTTGGTAGTCCAGCATTTGCCTTCACCATTGTGAATGGCATCAACAAAGGCAGTGTAGTTCCAGTTCTTAATCACATTGTACGGCCCGTCATGGATTTCAACTTCAATAGTGTATCCCCCATTGTTTATCAGGAAGATTATGGTCTTCTGCCCTTGCCTCAGCATTGTAGATACCTCTTGTGCAGTCATCTGCAAAAGCATTTTGAAAAATACAAAAACAAGCACCTGAATCAATTACAAGCAGTGAAGTGTGAAACTTTAAAGTATTCATAACCTTCACTTAAAAACTCAAGTCTTAAAGTTGAAATGTTTTTTCCTTTTAAATGATGGAATTGGATTAAGACCAACCTGGAAGCTTCCATCACCAATGCAAGCAATGATTCGTTTCCCAAGAACAGCTTGTGCATAGCCAAGAGTGGCCCCAACTGACCATCCTATTGATCCATACTGCATTTGGAACTCATACCTGTTTGTTCATTTCAAAAGATTCTCATCATCATTGTCTGTCGACGTTCAAAAACTTAAAAAAAGTTCAAAAGATGTCCCATTCAATCGAAGCTTACCCGCAGCCCTTTGGCAGTTTCAGCTTTTGGCAGTTAAACCATGAGTCTCCCGTGTCAGAAATAACAGCAGTTTCACTAGACAACATCTTTTGAATATGCTCAAACAAAATATTCACCCTCAAAGGTTCTTTAGGTTCTCCCCTCAAAGGTTTTCCCTCAGGAACAAATATCCTGTCATAGTTTTCAAAGGAAGTGTGATTGTGCTTGATCCTCTTGGCAAGTTCCCTAAGGAAATCCTTCATCAACACACACCCGAAAGCAGGCCCATTTCCGATGATAACCCGATCCGGCTGAAGAATGATGGCCTTCTCCTTCTTGAGAAGAAGTGAGTACCCAACAGAACTATAATCATTGAAAATGGGTCCAGCAAACAAGTATGCATCAGCAGATTCAACAATCTCAGCACAGAAAGCTGTGCTCACAGCACCCCAATAAGTACCAATGAAATGTGGGTGATGCTCAGGAACTAATCCTTTTGCTGATGGCATTACAGCAAATGCATAACCACAAGCATCAGCTAGTTCAACGAAGGCTTGGCTAGCATTAGCCACCCTCAGTTTTGGCCCTCCTACTAGTACTGGTTTCACTGCCTTGTTCAGGAATTCTGCAGCTGCTTCCACTGCTGCCTCCAAGCCCATTTTATTACTCAATCTGTCACAAACCCAGAGAAACAAATTGCATTAAGGCATATTGTCAAATGCAAGTTTGCTCCTTTTTTTTGAGTGGAGCATCCGGTATTCTGGATCTACCTCCTTTTAACACGGAGGATTTATGGGAATCCAGACTAATCCGAATCAAGCCGGATAGGACCACAAGTGCGGTCAAGCTCTACCAAGTCAAGCTTTACCACCAAGTATTTAATTCTGTTGCGTAGTTTGCTCCTTTGTTGATCAAGCTAGGCTATTTCTTTCTTGTATGAGTGTGACTGATAAGTAATAACAACAAAAGAGAGAATGATGAAGAAGGACAGAAAAATTACCTTGGAGACAGAGAAAATGGAACAGGCTCGCGACTAAAAGTGGGGTGAGGAATTGCACTCAAGTTACAGCTTATGCTTATATAAACAGGTTTGCTTTCTTTCAAACAGGTAGAGATCGCCGTATCAATCTGCTCGTGAGCGTCTTCTAAGTTATTGACCACGGCCTGCATCATCAAGTATTGAAACCTGTTTAGCAGAACTGACAAAGATCGCAAAACAGACAGAGAAATTCACCAGAACAGAGCAAAGGGGAAGGAATCATCATATGCATCAAGCTTTTTCGAGAATAGAAAGCATGGGTAGAATCAGAGCAATATCGTGTATAAATAATACTTGAGGGGTCGGTTTATATAAAAAAGGTGATTGATTTATAATTTTATACCTGGTAGCAAGTAAGATTCTGGAAGCACCTGAGCTCCTGGCTGAAATCGGGTAACCCAATAGTGTGGTGGAGGATCCTGTTGGTCCCATAATCATTGGAATTGGGACCACCAACGATGCAAATAAGCGGCAAGTTCTCACTGTAAGCACCGGCGATGGAGTTGAGAGCACTAAGGCCACCAACGGTGAAGGTAACGACGCAAGCACCAACACCACGAGAGCGAGCATAGCCGTCGGCGGCGTAGCCGGCGTTGAGCTCATTGCAGCAGCCAATGACGTTAAGCTCTTGCTCGGCGATCAGATGGTCGAGAAGTGTGAGGTTGAAGTCGCCGGGAACAGAGAAAACATCGGTTACACCAACCTGCACAAGACGGCGAGCCAGGTGGCGGCCCAGTGTGGCCTCACAGGTGGTGATCGGAGGAGTAGAGTCCTGGATGACTGAAAAGGTGCCGTTTGGTAGGCAACCGACGTCGTTACAGGCTGGTTTGCATGCGTCGAGAGATCCAATCTTGGTGTCCATGGTTGTAGTATGAAGAAAGGTTTCGGGTTGAAAGAGATTGAGGTAATAGAAATGGTAAATGAAATGAGAATGAGTTGGAAGATTGAAGAATTTGTCTGTGTGTTGATGGTGAGGAGAGAGGGAGGGAAGAAGAGGGATTTATAAGGCGGTGTGAATGTGAAAGGTGTGAGAGCTCAAGAATACAAATACAGGGTGCGGTGTTGGGTTTTGTTGTTGGGATTGAAATTCAGCTTTTTGGCGGCAGGTTCATGTTTAGGCCTGGCTTCTCTGCTTCGCTTCCATTGGGCGAAAAAAGAAACTGAAGAGAAATTTGATGAATTTAAATATGAAAAATAATAATACATGAAATAAAATCTTTTTTATTTCTTATTCTGTAATGTTTATTATGATTTTGTTGTGGTATAAAAAATTATGATTTTATGGCTTTTTTTTTTTGGTTAAACACAAGTGTCCTCTTATTAAAGGTAATCATATTTAAAACATTGTCTGATACTAAATATGAATATCTAGAGATTCAAACCTTAATTTGCAATGGTTATGAAGGACGGAGTCTTTGTTAAACCCAATCCTCATTGCTATTATTTTTTAATTTTTAAGTAATGGTTATATCATTTTTTTATAGCTTAATTTTTTAATTTATTTTTATTTCTGTGATAAATTGGCAGGTATTTTTATTTTTATTGCACGTGAGAAGTATAACAATTTTTTTTTTTTTATGATGCTGCAGCACATAAACTAATTAGTGGTAAGGAATTTCTTTGTAGACAAGTTAGTTTTAAAGTTTAGATTTTTGGTTGCTTTCTAGAGACGTGTAATAAATGAACTTATAGAAGGAAATATTTGTTGAGCACGAAACTTGGGCAAAAATAAAGACACAGACACAGAAAATTGAGTTATTTTGTGCTCAGTGAAATGATACAACTGTACTGTACCATTTTCTTTGTTTGTTTCTTTCTTTTTTTTAAGTTTCGTGCTCAACAAATATTTCCTTCTGTAAAAAATTCATTTATTTGACACTTTTAGAAAGCAACCAAAAATCCAAGCCAAAAAATAAGTTGAAAATTAAGTTATTTTGTACTTAGTGAAATTATATTCAGTGTTTTATTTGTATTAAAAAAATCATTTTACTTAGGTTTTAAAAAGCTAGTTTGATTCTACTCATTATTTTGCCAGAATGATACTTAGGTATTAAAAAATTAATTTAATAACAATTAGGTCTCATAAAATTTTATTGCAAAATGAATGGTAAATATTAATTCAGACACACCGTGAAATTGTCAATTATAAAAGCTCAAAGGATTACTCTTTTGCAGAGTTTGGCACATTGTATTAAGCCATTTTTATTTAAGGAAAAATAATGTTTTTACCGATTATCTTAGTAGGATGTCATATAGCCTAGTAGAGAATTTTTGTATCTTTGATCAACAACCACCTTCCATTCAGGAGGCGGTCGTTGATAAAAGATCTAGATTGTTTTGACAGCTACCGGGCTCTCTTTGAATCAATAGACTCTCTATTATTCAAAAAAAAAAAAAAAGCTCAAAGGAAGGAAAAGATACAAAGGGTATCAAGCGCTAATGTATATCGAAGGGTCAATAATTCACCAATTCAACTGTACATTAGCAGACTCCCTTTTCTACCATCAATGTCTAAGAACTTCTCTTTTATGGATTAGGCGTTTTGCAATCCATCCTTTCTTGACCAGGAATAGGTTACAGACTTTGTGCATTGACAAATCCTTTATTAATTTGGTTGCCATTCAATCAGATCATATCAATGTGGTGATATAGGATATTCAAGAGCTACTCAAAGACTTCCTTTCTTTTAAAATCTGTATTACTATTTTTTTTTTTTTTTGCAAGACTTAATCTCTTAGATTTAGGTTACTATTTTTTTTTTTTTGCAAGACTTAATCTCTTAGATTTAGGGAGAATTGTTAAAAAAGACCTCATTGAAAATTTATTTGTTAAATGGGACCTGGGAAGATATCTTGCACATGGAGGGAAGATATCTTGCACATGGAGGGAAGATATCTGCACAAGGAGGGAAGATTTCTGCACACGTAGGGAAGATTTCTGCACATGTATAGGGAAGAATTTTGCACACAGGGAGATCATTTACACATCAGGGAAGATATTCTGCACACGTGGAAGATAATCTGCATGCGAAGGTCCCATTTGGCAAATAAGTTGCCAATAAGGGATTTTTTCACAATTTTCCCTAGATTTTAACTCTATTTCTTTTATTTCTTTGTGAGACTTGATAATATTAAATATGTCATTTTGTCTTTTTTTTTTAAAAAAAAAGGTAACAAACTTAAATGAATAATTTGTAACTGACATTCCCAAATTTATAATTATTTGAATGAATATTTGCACTTTATTTTTTAATATTTCTTTAAATTTAACTATTGTTAAATCAATTTTCAGATTTAGGTGCCATTTCTTCGCCTATTTTAAATTTTACCGTACATGAATATTGCCCGGTAGCTCCAAGTTTAGTTATATGCATGAGTCGATTTCAAATATTGAAAGAAAATTACATCATCTAAAAAACTTAAATCTTAAAAATTAATGAAGGAATTCAATACCTTGTGTTTAAGTTTTATGAATGGCAAAATCATGTTTTTTTTTTAACAAAAAAAAAAAATCTCTTATTCCTTGTTTGTCTGTGTACACAGTCTCAAACCTGCAAAATCTCTTATTCCATTTGGCCTAAATACAATTAGATTCATAAAATATATAGATAAATGTAGAAGTATTTGAATTTGAGTTTTAAGGTGTTTTTTTGATATTATGATATAATATTTTTTGGATTGATAGTATGATATCACTCTGGTCATATTTGTAAATTAAATTAAATAACTTTCACATATCAAGAAAAGTTAGTTAACTCATTAATTATGGGCTAAATTTTCAACGTTGTTCTCTTTTATGATCGGTTTCATGAGTCAACGTGAATAAATTCTTTTTATTTATTATAATTAATAAGAGCAAAAATATAAAAATCGCATTTATTACCCAGAAACTTGACTTATAATGTGGAATAAAATTTTTGATCAAAATAAACTTATAAATAAGACTAAAGTGATATAAAATATTATGATATAATATTGATTCAACAATTTATCATTCATTTAGACTTTTCCTCCTTTTCGGGGCAGATTTTACCCGGAAATTATGTGGAGATGATTATGGAAGTCCATGTTAAAACACTCTCTTGGCTCTCTTACACCATATTAGAGAGAAATTTTCCTAAACAAATAATATTAAAGTATAAAATTTTAATGTATTGAAATTTAAAATTATGAGCTTTAAATTTATGATGATATATGAATGACAATGTTTTACACATAGTTATAATGTTCACTTAAGGTTAATTATCATTATACCTTTAAAAAACACACGTCATACCTTTTATCAATGAAGTGAGGGTTTTTTTTTTTGTTCAAATTTTAAATAATGTTAATATGATAGGCTATGAAATGACTTAAAAGTTATCTTTTTTAACTTTATTAGTTTAGAAACATTTTATAAATTTGTAATCTCATAAAATACAAATATAGACTGTAAAAAATATTTTGTTTCTCACATCAACCATTGGATGAACTCAATGCTCTTTAAAAGTAATCGTTTGAATGATAAAAAGTTTCTTATTTGGTAAAGCTGATGGAATCCAATTTCAAATGAAAAGATAACAATATTAAAATACCCAATTTATACACATTTTTTAAATATTTTACAAATTTGTAATTTCATAAATACAAAATGATAGAGGAAAAAACTCAATACTTTTCAGGCAAAGTCTTTGCAATGAGAAAATATGTGCTAAAAAATTCCCTTATTCGGTAAAGCTTAATAAAAATTCAAAAGAAAAGTTGACATTTAAATAATATTTTATTGCTTCCCAAGGATGAACCTTTCAACAAAAAGTTGGGACTTGTGAGTGAGAAAAATGTGCCAAGAAGCTTGAATATTCCAAATGAAAAGGAGAAGTGTGACATCTTTAGGATCCGTTAGATTAATTAATAACACTTGACTCCTTGACTACTATAAAAATAAAAAATTTTACCAAAGACTAAGGTAATAATTAAATTATGGTGAAAAAAAAGGTTAAAAAGTCAAAACATTTGGATTCATATCTTAAAAAAAATATGAATGGTAGCGATGGATGTATGAAGCAACAAATCAATTGTAAAAGTAAAGAATAAATTTAATATTAAATTAAAAGTTTACATTTTTATAATACCCCTCTAATCCTTAATATAAGATATATTTAGAGAGTTAATCTTGATCCTAAACATAAGATATATTTTTTCATATTTATCAAGGAGGAGGAGGAACGAGGAAATTGATAAGGAAGATAATTAAAGTGTTTTAAAAAAATATATTTCATATTAATTAATTTAATCAATTTTATTTATCTAATTAAATTAGATGAATATATCTTAAATTAAAATCATGAGTACTTTATATGGGTTTTTTTATTATGGTCATTTTCTCTGTCCGCTTGTTGAATTGTATGTGAGGGGCAACGGGTCACCAACCTGTTCCGCGGTGTAAGGAACCGAAAGCAAGTGGCGAGGTGGCAAACCTGGGTGGCATACGGAGAAAGAAAAGTGAAAGCAAGTCAATTTATTAGTCAATAATTTTGGGCAAAATTATGGTACGTATTAGTCAAAAAAAGAATTTTGCTCAATTATTAATTACAAGTGCCTAAAATTCTATGGTCGCTTTGTTTCCCTAATTACTTGGGCATTCGCCTTTTGTGTATTGAAACCACTGGCGTTTTCCAATACAAAGCCAACTTTTGCCACTTGAATTTTATTTTCAAGGTCCACAATCATAAATCAAGATCCAAATGTGATTCTTCCTCTTAAGCAGAATACAAGATTCTCTTTCGTTTCATGTTTTACAAACAGATTTTTTTAAAAAAAATTAAAAAAATCTGTTTGAAAATGTATTTCAAAAAAAAATTAAAATTTATTTGGAAGAACAAAATCAGAATTTTTTTATGTTTCGTTACTCTTTGTTTTACAAAACTAAGTAGAAAGTTAAGAACGTTGTGTTTCATTAATGACAATTATACTAATAAAGCAAAATTTTGCTTCCATTATTCACTCCACCGTTTTAGATGTATTTTTCAAATGCATTGATTCAAACAATTTTTTAAATTTTGTATTCCCAAAACTCGTTCTTTAAAATTACTCTGCAACATTGTTCTAAAAATATAGAAAATAGAAAATAGAAGCAAAGAGGGAATAAATTTTCAACAATATACTAGCTCTTTTTTTATATATGCTTCTTACAACATTTTGAATTGTCTTTCCATTACCTGTATTTTCCTTGTCCATTTTTTCTTCTTATGCTAAAAATTGAAACATTTATTTTTAAACCAACCCTTGATTGCTAACAAAAAGACAAAATCAATTAAATTAAGAACCATGTGGATGGCTAACCAACACTCAAATTAACATCAGGCACAGTGACTTCGATATTTTAAACAAGTAATTGGGGCATAGAATGGTTGACAAAAGAAAAAAAAATTGAGGCTATAGAATGAGACTAGCTTGTGAGATATAGGCAGCTTACCCTTAACAATAGAGGGAGATTAGTTATCACCACCTACAAGGAAGACTTTGGTTAACACTCCCTTCCTCCTTATATATAAAGTCTCATTAACCAGAATAAGTTGTTTAAAAATACAATTAAAATCAGTTAAAAATAATAAATATGTAGAAAATATAGTTTTTTTTTCCTAATTATGCCTTCATTTAGGAGTAGGTAAAGGAGAGAGCATAATAACAAGAAAAATATAATGAAAGAGAATGTATGGGTGAAATGGGTAAAAAAACATTTATTATTCAGAAAATCCATAGAGAACTTTATAAAATCATTTTAAAAAAGAGGAGCTTATAAATAAAGACGGAGAGAGTATATATATGTATATGTTAAGACCTTAGCTTCTAGCTCAAATAGCACGCTATATCTCCTTTTATTAAGAATGTTCGTGAATTTTCTTATCTTTCTTTGTGAGCACACGATTATTCTCCAATGGAGATAATATATGTTTGAGGCATTGTTGTCAAACTCGCAAGTTGACTCTCCGAGTTTACCGTTTTTACGTTTCTAACTTATAAAATCGAGTCGAATTATTGGTAAACTCGTGACATTTGTAAACTCAGTTAAATTTATGAGTTTATACACCGAGTTTACCGTTTTTACGTTTCTACCTTACAAAACTGTGTTAACACACCTTTAAACTCGCGTTAACTTTTTCAATTTGATTATACTCAACGGCTTTATATATGAATTTTATAGAAATTTCTTTGTTAAATACGATAAATTATGAATGTTGATAGATTTAATTTCAATTATTTGGATTTAAAATATATTTAAATTAAATTGTTGTCAACTTTTTATATTTTAATTATTTAATTATATACTAATAATATATATTTAATGGTAAAACTAAACTCTTACAAGTTTACGATTCAAGTTCACGATACGAATTTACATCACTATCACGGGTTTACTTAAACTCACGAATTTGACAACATTGGTTTGAGGTATTGTTTGACATTAAATGTAGGCACACCTCTTTCTGAGGAATTCAAATCTTGACTTACCATATTATGGATGACTAGCTAACTTCTTCTACTGATCACAACTAGTTGGTTGGTAATAATTTTAATTAAGGCTGTTTATGAAAATATTTTTGATAATTTTTAAGAAAAATTAAGGCAATTACATTATTTTAACTACTTTTTTTTTTAAAAATGACGTGATTCAATCAATAAGATGTGGAAATACATGAGAAATTCTTGCATATATACTCAAAGCGAACCACATTATTTATGCTGTAGCCGATAAACAAATTATTAATAATCAGACAATGTGATCCACAGCTTTCACCTTCATTATAAGATCACCTCTCTCATTTTTTTCTTTATGCTTGGATGGAAGAAAAAGTTGTGAAGAAAGAAAACATGGGAGGGTTAAAATTTCCAAGTATTTGAATGAGTGAAGAAAAGTGAGAAAAAAAAGAAAGTGAAATAAGGGGTGGAACTCACCACATTTCCCCCAAAATTTTCTCTCCAAATATGGAAAGATTATGGGAAGAAAATTCTAATTCCATTACTGCAATGCATTTAGTACGCGGTCTTCACACTCCATTAGATGACCTTTACTTTCGTCTTCCCATCCTAAATCAACCCTACTAAGATACATTCATAATAATAAAAATATATATTTTTAAATATTTATCATTTGTTTTTTTCAATTTATTATTTTATTTTTAAAATATATTTTTAGATATACAAAATTATTTAAAATATTTTGATAATATGATGACATGAGATATAATAAGTCAGAATATGAGGATATTATTGTTATTGCGATATTTGCCCATTTTCTCTTTTTAATTTGATGAAGGGTTTCCTCTCTTGAGGTTTGGAGCTTAAAGTGTCCTTCCCGATATTTAAACTTGTGTGTTCTCTTCTTTATAAGGGTGAGATCGTTTGCCATCACAACTAACAACTTGTTGCTATATTCGCCCATTTTCTTTTCTCCATATCCAATTACATCTCTCAAGTTCTCTCTTCTTTTTATGTTCTCTCCTCCTACGTTTCTCTTCCAACTCTTATTATCCTCCATCCAAATGAAGATTAATTTTGCCGTTCTCTTTCTACAACTAGAGCACAATTGATATATTAGTGAACTCGGAGTATGCAATATTTTATCGACAATATAATAGAATATATTGGCAAAAAAACATTTATAGATAATATATGGGTGGTGGCTAATAAAACTGTGAGCTAGCCGCGAAGGGTTAAAGGAATTAGAAATCGTACGGAAAATAAAAGGATCCACAGGTTTGTCTTTGAGGGAAGCAAAGAGAGCGCCGTAACTGAATCCAATGAAACTGAACAAACGCTATGCGCTGCTCGATTCATGTCGGGATGATTCCAGTGAGTATCGCCTCCCATGTTAATTTGGTCTCTCCCCTTGTTATTCTGGTCAAATTCAATGAATCAAATTTAAGTACGGACTTTCTTGGATTAATATACTGGTATTCGGTGCTACTAATAACCAACTAGTCTGATTCGTGAGAATGGAGGGACTATTGCTACCTCCAAATAATTATTTCGGCTGCATACCCAAGTTTTGAATACGAGATCATTGGTTAAGTTAAAACAACCCACAACCAATTGATCTAAGCACTTGGTGGTCGAATAAACATGTTCTAATATGCCTTAATACTAATCCTCCAATCCTTTTTTACTATATATTTTTATTCTAATTATTGGCAAACAATCTTATTATAAGGTACTTTCAACTATTTCATTAGAGTAAGGGAAATAGTTAAATTACTAAATTTGTTTGAAAGATAAAAAAAAATACAATTCATCAATACTTAAAATCATAAATGACATATTGAAAAATTTAACAAGAAACCATCAAATTTTAAACTGTGGCATTTTAGAAAAATAAAAGTAGTACATCTTAACTTGTAATAAGAATCACTCATTTTTTCTAAAAAAGTGTCTCATAGGGGCAAGTGGGATTCATATAAACACTAGCTAACAACTTGTTTGGGCATGGTAAACCAACTAACACCAAACGCCTCCCCTAAAATTTTTTAAACGATTAATATGTAAATTTGTCCGAAAAGTTTCACTAAGGAGTAATGTTATCAGGGAAGTTTTTTTAGGTTTAATATAATGTCGCTCCAGAAGTTTTAAAACATAACAATGTTGCTCTATATCATTAAAAAATTAATATTGACTATTAACAAATTGACGTTCACCATTAACTTTTTAAGGATAAAAAACAACATTGCTTCATTTTAACATTTTTAGGGCAACATTAAACCTAAAAAAAATTTATAATAGCATTACTTCTCAGCAAAAACTTTCAAAATAAATTTACATCTAAATGTGAAGCTATAAGTTTGAACTATGTCCAGGTTTTAGGAGTATAATGGTGCGTGCGTGAGTCACGACGAAACAGAAAAAGTCTACTTAATTATAAAGTAGAACAATATAGTAAAGGATATTTAGAAAAGAAATTTATTGTTTTTTTGATAAAAATTTATATTAAAAATCATAAAAAAAGTTTTAAAACTAGACAGGAGCCTCTATGTTACATGTACACTTTTTTTTCTGTTCCTCACTTTTTTTTTTTGCCATTGTTTTTCCTGTCTCTCATCAATAACAATAATAATAAGGCTTTTATGTTAGAAATATCACAGGGTCACTAATAATTTGTTGATTGAAGTGGTAAGGGCCTCATTTCTATAAAGAAGAGAACATAAATTTAAATTTTGAAAATTACATATATGGAGAGATGTGATAATCTTTTTCCCTGTAAGTGCGTATTTGGATTAGGTTTTGAGAATACTACCTCCGGTCTTAGTTATAAGTAACTTTCTCTTTTATAGGGTTGGTCCCTTTTATAAACAACTTTCATTTTTTGTCTAAAAATGTAAGCTTATTTTTCATATTTTACTCTTATTAAATACTCATTCTCTCTTATATCTTAAACTCATTATCTCTCATACTTTTTATATATTCTCTCTTCTACACTTTTTACATAAATAGAGGCATATATGAAAAAACATAACATTTTTTACATACTTATTACTTTTAACTATTAGTTCGTTTTACGCAATCAAAAGAAAAGTTACTTATAAATAAAACTAGAGGAAGTAACTTTTATAATTTATAAGGTAAGTGTATGAAAAAAATTTTATCTCAATTTACACAAACATAGGTATGAGAAATTCCCACACACTCCGTAAATCGTGTCGTGGGAAACCCTTAATCATAAAGTCGTTGTGCCGGTGGTCCCATATCAGCCTGCATGAATCATGACATCAATTAAGGTGATGTCACGAGAGAAGGCCCCAGAACAAACAAAAGCTGACACTGACACGTCCTGGGTTTTGACGTTTTTAAAGGTCGAACATGCACTGGTTCTCATCGTACGAGATTCTCTCTTTCTTCCTTTTTATTTTTTCGTACAGTACGCGTAGTATATATTTTTTATTAATGACAATTTCTTTAGAAAACATCTCATTTTAATAACTCAAAAATATACAAAGACCCAAAAAGTGACACAAACATTTCATCCGGAAAAATAAAAACAGAGACGCAAACATTTTATAATTCTATTTTATAATTTAAAAACATATGCATTTCATAATTCCATTTAATTACAATGAACTTCTTTAAGATTATTAAAATTGGAGTCACCTATTTTGTACATTTTCAAGTTATTTTAAATTTTTAATAGAATTTTTGCATGTATCTAAGCCACAATCGAATATCCGTCTTTCCTAGAAAAGGTGAAATTTTAATTTGCCACCTGAAAGAAATAAAACTTTTTAATAGATCCAATCCAGGGTAATTCTCTTTCCCTTTCAATTCAATCTATACGGACAATCATGTATTTCTTCTTTTTTTATAAGATAAAATCATGTATTTCTAAATATGAAATTTATAAATATTTGAATATGGTCCTTCTTTACCTTATATCTCATATTCTTAATTACTATGCGTATAGCGAGCATGGAATGGATATAACGTAACACTTTCGTTATTGTTGTTATAAGTGTTAATGGGCAGAAGTAAACTCACTACCTGCAAGTGTAATCGTGCACATTATGCTACAGGGACCCCAGTCATCAGGGAACAAAAATTTTGGAAATTAAATATAAACACCATTAAAAATTGTAAAGGAGATAAAAGTTGTTATAAACTCAAACTTCTATCTCATTAATGAAATGCAAAGCTTACATATTTATATACAAACAAAGGAATATGAAACCTATTCTAACTACTGTACATTTACACCAATTCATGTGTGGACGTGTGTGTGTGTCGGCAGATGATATTGTTGACTAACACTCCCCCTCAAGTTGGAGCATAGATATTAATCATGCCCAACTTGTTACAAAGATATTGAACCCGTGTTCCATTTAATGCTTTTGTTAGAAGATCTGCCAGTTGATCGTCAGACCGTATGTGTCCTGTAGACACAATCTTTTCTTTAATCTTATCACGAATAAAATGACAATCAATCTCAATATGTTTTGTTCTTTCATGAAACACAGAGTTTGATGCTATATGAAGTGCTGCTTTATTGTCGCACCATAGTTTTGCAGGTAATGTTGTGACGATGCTAATTTCTTTCAAAAGATGAAGTACCCACACAATTTCTTGTACTGATTGTGACATGGCTCTGTATTCCGCTTCGGCACTTGACTTTGACACAACTCCTTGCTTCTTACTTCTCCAAGATATCAAATTTCCACCAACAAACACACAGTAACCTGTAGTAGATCGTCTTGTGGCCTTTGATCCTGCATGATCCGCATCACAAAAACATTCAACTTTAGTGTGCCCATAATCTGTATAGAGAATACCAAGACCTGGAGAGCCTTTCAAATAATGCAAGATATGTTCTAAAGCTTCCCATTGTGCCACTGTTGGTGATGCCATGAATTGGCTGAGCCTACTAACTGAGAAGGTTATATCAGGACGAGTTACTGTTAGATAATTCAGTTTCCCAATAAGTCTTCTATATCTCTCAGGAAATGGAAATGGCTTTAATTTCTCTGGATCAATCTTCTTCTTCAAATCATCAGGAAGCTCATCAAACATACTAGCATCAAGATCTAGAAAAGGATTCGGAATCATGGGGATGCTGCTTGGTGCAGCTCCAAGTTTTCCAGTCTCCTTTAAGAGATCGAGAACATACTTTCTTTGAGTCAAAAGAATACCTTTCTTACTGCTCAAAACCTCAATACCAAGGAAGTACTTTAATGATCCCAAATCTTTTGTCTGGAAGTGAGAGTTCAGAAAGATTTTAAGTTCTGAGATTCCAGAACAATTCCTTCCTGTAATCACAATATCATCAACATATACTACAAGAAGAATCATGCCTGCATCAGATTGTTGGTAGAACACAGAGTGATCACACTTGCTTTGATGTAACCCAAACTTCTTGACCACATTACAGAATTTATCAAACCAGGCTCGAGGACTTTGCTTTAGACCATACAGTGACTTTCGGAGGTAGCACACTTTCCTATTCTCCCCTTGAGCAACGAACCCTGGTGGTTGCTCAATATAAACCTCTTCCAGAAGATCACCATTTAAAAAAAGCATTTTTAACATCTAATTGATGCAGTTCCCAATGATATGTAGCCGCCAAAGAGACAAGAAGACGAACTGAAGTGAGTTTGGCTACAGGAGAGAAAGTCTCAGAGTAATCAAGACCGTAAGTTTGGGCATATCCTTTTGCAACTAGATGAGCTTTGAGTCGTTCCAAGGAACCATCTGCCTTAGTCTTAACAACAAATACCCATTTACATCCAATAGCTTTCTTTCCAGGAGGGAGATCAACAAGAGTCCAAGTACCAGCTGTTTCTAATGCCAAGAGTTCTTCTTCCATTGCGGCACGCCAACCAGGGTGAGCTAGAGCTTGGTGAAGGGTAGTAGGTGGGGAAATGGAATCAAGAGTGGCCACAAGAGAAGATGAAACAGTTGATAAAGACTGATAAGAGACAAAAGATGATATAGGATAGACACAGTCAGCATATCGTTTGGGAGGACAATGAGGACGTGTACCTTTTCGAAGTGCAATAGGTTGGTCATCAGAAGTAGTACCAATAGAAGCAGGAACAAGTGGTTCAGTAACAGCAAGAGGCGGATTGGCGGAAACAGAGGCAGGAACGAGGGAGACATCTACAGAATCAATTGGCGAAGCAGGAGGTGGCGGAGGTGAATCATTAGTAACATCAGCATCATTGACGATGTCAGGTTCCGGAACAGCATCCTGTACTGGTGAGTGAAGAACAGGATAAACTAGGATATCATCTGAATTATCCATGACAGAGGGAGACTCAGAGACGGACAAAGTCTTAAAGAAAGAAGAGGACTCATGAAACATAACATCGGTAGATACAAGGTAACGACGGAGATCCAGAGAGTAACACCGATAACCTTTCTGAATTCGAGAATAACCAAGAAAAACACATCTTAGGGACTTGGGATCAAGTTTGCTAGCACTAGGACGGACATCCCGAACAAAACAAACACAGCCAAAGATTTTAGGATCAACAGGAAACAGTTTAGATGTGGGAAACGGAACAGAATATGGAATATCTCCACCAAGAATAGTCGAAGGCATGCGATTGATGAGAAAACAAGCAGTAGAGACAGCATCAGCCCAAAAACTTTTAGGGATTGAGGAATGAAACATGAGAGCTTGAGCAGTCTCTAAGAGATGTCGGTTCTTTCTTTCAGCAACACCATTTTGAGCAGGGTTATAAGCACAAGAGGATTGGTGAAGAATACCATGAATGTGCATGTAATCCGTGAATTGGGCGGAAAAATATTCTTTTGCATTATCACTTCGTAAGATTTTCACAGGTGTGTTAAACTGGGTTTGAATTTCAGCACAAAAATTACGAAAATGAGTAAACAATTCAGAACGCTGTTTCATTAAGTAAAGCCAGGTGGTGCGGGAAAAATCATCAACAAAAGTGACAAAATAATGATAACCAGTCTGAGACATAACTGAACAAGGACCCCAAACATCAGAATGTACTAACTCAAAGGGGGACGCAGCCCGTTTATTGACTCGAGGTGCTAAAAGAATACGATGATGTTTTGCAAACTGACAGGACTCACATTCTAAAGTAGACACAGAAGAATATTGAGGATACACTTTTCGGAGAGACGAAAGCCACACATGACCTAAACGACAATGAACTTCAAACAGAGACGACCCACCAGAACAAGCAACAGAACGTGGAACCTGATCATCAAGGATGTAATGTCCACCAGATTCATAGCCTCTACCAATAATCTGCTTCGTCGATAGATCGTGAATTAAACAATGATCAGGGAAGAATGAGATAAAACAGTTTAACTTACGAGTGAGTTTACTGGGAGATAAAAGGTTAAAGGTGAGATCTGGAACGTTAAGAACAGTGGATAATGAGAGGGAGGCAGTTGGTTGAACAGTTCCTGAGCCAGTAACACGTACAGGAGAACCATTGGCAACAAATATGGATGATGGGTTGGTATAGGGGGCATATGAAGAGAATAAGTGATGATTACCTGTCATGTGATCGGTGGCACCAGAATCAATGATCCATTTAGTGGAAGCCGTAGTAAGACCAGAGGACATAGTACCTGTGGCTAGTGCCCCAGCAGAAGAAGATCCAGAATCAGGGAGACCAGGTGTATGGGCAACATGAGCAAGGCCACGCTGTTGATCACGCTGCTGTTTATTTTGCAATTTTCGACAATTTTTCTTAATGTGTCCAGGTTCCTTGCAATAATTGCAAATAATAATGCCAGAAGTCATTGTAGGAGAATGAGTATTTTGTTTGTACCCATAATTTCTGTTCTCAAAGGGACCACGTCCAGCTAGAGCACCTGCAGTTGGATCTACAGAAGAGTGAATCAAGCTATCAGCACGAAGAACCCGGGAGAAAACATCTTCAAGAGAAGGAAGCTCTTGACTAGACAAAATTTGGGAACGGATCGTTTCATATGAAGGGTCAAGAGCTTCAAGAAAGCTGATAATCGCCTGAAGTTCTAGATTCTTAACACGAGTTGAAAGATCTGCCTGTGGAGACATAAGTACTTTCATTTCTTCATACAACTGCTTGAAGTCGAGATAGAAGTCCTTTAAGGGACGGCCCTGTTGTTGAGAGCGATAAAAGCCTTTACAGATCTCATGAATCCGAGTGATATTTCCTTTGCCAGAAAACATAAATTCAAGGTACTGCATAATTTCTTTAACAGAATTGCAGTGACTAACTGAAGACAAAATCCTTGGTTCAATAGAGTTTTGAATTTGAAACAAAAGACGAGCATCCGCTCTTTGCCAAGTCAAAAGTTTTGTTTCATTACCAGAAGGAGGATCCTCAGTTAAATGAGTTTTCATTTCAATTCCCAGAAAATAGACTCTAATAGTTTTGTTCCAATCACTGTAATTTGTCCAATTCAACTGTGAAGCAGTGATCTTACCAGACATAGGTAACATATCAGAGGTTTTAGAATCAGCCATAATATTAGTTGAGTAGTGGTATGCAAATAATCTTCACAGAGTAGCAAGGTTAATAACCAAACAGAAAAGGAACGTACCACGCCCTTAATTCAAATTAACTGCAACTCTTCGGGACCCACAAAGATTCAATCAAACGAGCATATGAAAGAGATAAAATACTCCAAACAAGACAAGGGACCCGCAGACACTTAAGACCCTCACTCAAAAAATGCTGAATGTAGTGACAGATTGAACTTACGAATGTGGAAACGAGAGCGAAGAACAAAAGCTCAAAATTTCAAATGTTTTGGATGACCACGAAACTTCAGAGGGAGGTAGAGGTTGAAGAGATGATCAAAACGCAGCAAACGCCGTCACAAACGGCCACCGGAGGAGGCTTCACGCGCCGGCGCGTGGATAGGACAGCGGAGCTTCAGGTGGCGCGTGTGTCCACACGCGCGGTCGGAATGGCCTCAGATTTTGGTGGTCGGCCGATCTGGACACAGGGAATCTAGTGATCTGGCGCGTGTCTGCAGCGGAGGAGTAGGCGATGACAAATCTGAATCTGAACAAAAACGTGTTTGGCCGGAAAAAATGGAGTTTCTTCGCCGGAAAAACAGAAATAATTTCTGAAGTTTAAAGAGGCTCTGGTACCATGTTATAAACTCAAACTTCTATCTCATTAATGAAATGCAAAGCTTACATATTTATATACAAACAAAGGAATATGAAACCTATTCTAACTACTGTACATTTACACCAATTCATGTGTGGACGTGTGTGTGTGTCGGCAGATGATATTGTTGACTAACAAAAGTGATTTCAATATTTATAACCATAGAGGTTTGAGTGTCTTGTCTATCCTGTTTTAAATTTAAAAAAATGATAAAAATGTCCCTCAATGAGTTTTTTAAAAAACAGAGAACTCGTGATATTTTCACAAGTGATCTTTTTAAATGAAGAGTTGTGATTTCCATATAATAAGTTAAGTGGTTGGGAATGCATACTTGGTCTGATTTTGCAAACTTGGGATTAGGTTTTATCCAATTCAGATATGTAAATGATAACTTTCCATTAAAAAAATTAAATGACCACTTGTTTGTATGAGAAGGCAAACATTGATGAATTTCAAACTCAATGTGAGTTTACCAAGTTCAATTTTGAAAATAGCAAATTCTGATATGAAAAAGACAACTCTGCATTTATAGAATTAAAACTAAGGCAGGTATGGATGAATACTTAAACTCAAGTTTAGCTTTGAAAATAACAACTTATGATATGGAAATAACAGTTCTCCGTTTAAAAATGATCATTTGTAAAAATGAAAATGTAGGCATGGATAAATTCTTAGATTCGATATGGGTTTACCAAGTTTGGATTTGAAAATAATAACTTATGATATGAAAATGACAACTCTCCATTTAAAATGATCACTTATGAAAATGAGAATCGGACATGGATGAATTCTTAGACTCAATATGAGTTTACTAAGTTCGGATTTGAAAATAATAACTTATGACACTATTGCAAAAAGATGATTCAACGACACCAATTCACGACTGTTTTGAAAAAACAGTAGTAGAAAATAACGCGGTGGCATGGATGTAAATATAGGAGAAAGATTTAACGATTGGTTTTGAAAACCAGTTGTTGTAAGTGGGATTCAACGACTGGTTTCAAAACCAGTCGTTGTAAGTGGGATTCAACGACTGGTTTTGAAAACCAGTCGTTGAAACTCTGCCATATAATCCCCAAATCAGACCATTCTTGCCTTTGTTCAGCTCATATTGTGTCGCGTCGATCCTATAAAGAGCTCACATTGTGTTGCGCCTCCCTATCTGACCCAAACTTCCCCTTTGCCTCTGCTCACACATTGCTCTCCGATGACTTCTCTGACTATCGTCCTTGCTCTCTGCTCTTTGCTGTCCTCCATTGGTTTTTTGAGTGCAGCTAAAGGCGTGAACTTTTAGTTTTTTGAGTCGATTTCTTTGAGGAGATGACTAGGGATCTTCTCAACAATGATCTTTACAAGCAAAAGGTATTATTTTTCTCAATTTAATCTATGAATGAAACTGTATCTGTTTGTGATTCTCTCCATATCCCTCGCCTTATCTTACGAAATATTGTCGCCTCTTCCTTTTAGGTATTCTCTGTTTTACCTTCTTATTCAAAGCGTGTTCTCCTGCCTCCTTTTATCTTTCACAATTTAATAGAGAATATGTTATTGCTAATGATAATATGTTTAATGTATGAATTTGATTTTTCCTCTACAATTAAAAAGAAATCTTTCTGGGAATCTTGGTGATTAATTGTGTGTATATATATAGTTGAATCTATTATGGGCCAATGGAACTCAATTTGATTTATATAATTGGTAGACAAAGATCTATAAAGATATAACCGATAAAAAGAAAACAACATTTTTTTTACCGATAAAAAGAAAACAACATTTTTTTTAAAAAAAAAGAGGGATACAACCACTGTTTTTGAAAAACCAGTCGTTGTATCTCAAGATACAACGACTGGTTTTTCAAAAACAGTCGTTGTAACTCTCTTACAACGACCGTTTTAAAACGGTCGTCTATTTCAAAACTTTCCACGACACTCACATACACGTCCCCTTAAAAACGATCGTCTAAAGGGCATAAAAACGGTCGTTGAAAGTGCCTTCTGTAGTAGTGTGACATGGAAATGACAACTCTCCATTTAAAAATAATCACTTGTAAAAATATCGCGCCTTCTCTCTTTTTTAAAACTTATCAACATTTTTGTCATTTCCTTTAAATTTCAAAAAGGACAGCTGATGTATTCACACCTCTATGATATTATGAATATTAGAATCACCTCTCTTTCCTTTACAATTTTTAATGGTCTTTATGTGAGATTTTCCCTAAAAGTTACGATCAAAGTGCAAATTCATCCAGAAAGGTTTTTCATATGAGTGATGGATATCTGAAATTTTTCTAGGTCCAACATTGACCCAAAAGTTTCCAAATGGCCATTATCCAGGTTAAATTTGAAATTTACTTGATCAAATATGTTGAACTAGCAAGTTCACGTGTTATTGACTTTATTTGTTTAAGTTAAGTGCAAATTTGATTCAGGAGTTTTCACTCAGAAGTGTGGATATTTAAAAGTTTCATTCAGATTCAATGTTGCTTAAGAATTTCCAAATTATAGCAATGTCACCCTACTATTAAAAGATGTTAATTTTGATTGTTAAATGAATTTGTTTGACTACATACACCCCCACGTACCTTGTGTTTAAGTTTTATGAATGACAAAATCATGGTTTTTTTTTAAAAAAAAAAATTGGCCTATTTTCCTTGTTTGTCTGTGTACACAATCTCAAACCTGCAAAATCTCTTATTCCATTTGGTCTAAATATAATTAGATTAATAAAATATATAGATAAATGTAGAAGTATTTGAATTTGAGTTTTAAGGTGTTTTTTTTTTTGATATTATGATATAATATTTTTTGGATTGATATTATGATATCATGATATCATTCTGGTCCTATTTATAAGTTTAAATTAACTAATTCTCACAAAGCAATGAGAGTTAATTAACTCATTAATTATGTGTTAAATTTTCAATTTTACCCTTATTTTTTATTAGTTTCAAAATTCAACATAAATAAATTCTTTTTGTTTACTGCAATTAATAAGGACAAAATTGTAAAAATCTCATTTATTACCCTGAAACTTAACTTATAATAAGGATCAAAATTTTTGATCAAAATAGACTTATAAATAGGACCAAAATAATATAAAATATTATAATATTATGATATAATATCGATTCAACTATTTATCATTCATTTGGACTTCTCCTCCGCTTCGGGGCAGATTTTATCCGGAAATTATGTGGAGATGAATATGGAAGTCCATATTAAAACACACGCTTTGCCTTTACACGAGAGAAATTTTCCTAAACAAATAATATTAAAATATAGAAATTTAATGTATTGAAATTTAAAATTATGAGCTTTAAATTTATGATGATATATGAATGACAATGTTTTACACATAGTTATAATTTTGACTTAAGGCTAAAGACTTATGATTGTACCTTTTAAAAACACACATCATAACTTTTATCAATGAAGTGAGGTTTTATTTTTATTTTTTTCAAATTTTAAATAATGTTAATATGATAGGCTATGAAATGACTTAAAAGTTATCTTTTTCAATATTATTAGTTCAGAAAAATTTTATAAATTTGTAATCTCATAAAATACAAATGATAGACGGTCATAAACATTTTATTTCTCACATCAACCATTGGATGAACTCAATACTCTTTAGAAATAATCATTTGAATGATAAAAAGTTTCTTATTTGGTAAAGCAGATGGAATCCAATTTAAAATGAAAAGATAACAATATTAAATTACCCAGTTTATACACATTTTCGAAATATTTTTCATATTTTTAATTTCATAAATACAGAATGATAGAGGATAAACTCAATACTTTTCAGAAAAAATCTTTGGAATGAGAAAAAATGTGCTAAACAATTACCTTATTCGGTAAAGCTTGAATAAAAATTCAAAAGAAAGTTGGACATTTAAATAATGTTTTATAGCTTCCCAAGGATGAAACCAATGCTCTTTCAACAAAATGTTGGGACTTGTGAGTGAGAAAAATGTGCCAAGAAGCCTGAATATTCCAAATGAAAAGGAGAAGTGTGACATCTTAAGGATCCGTCAGATTAGTTAATAACACTTGACTCCTTGACTACTATAAAAATAAAAAAATTTACGAAAGACTAATGTAATAATTAAATTATGGTGAAAAAAAGGTTAAAAAGTAACAACATTTGGATTCATATCTTAAAAAAAAAATGAATGGTAGCAATGGATGTAAGAATGAAGCAACAAATCAATTGTAAAAATAAAGAATAAATTTAATCTTAATAAAAAGTTTACATTTTTTATAATACCCATCCAATCTTTAATATAAGATATATTTAGAGAGTTGATCTTAGTCCTAAATATAAGAAATATTTTTTATATTTGACAAGGAGGAGGGGGAATGAGGAAATTAACAAGGAAGATGATTTGAATGTTTTAAAAAATATATATCATGTTAACTAATTTAACCAATTTTCTTAATCTAATAAAATTAGATAAATATATCTTTTAAGTTAAAGATAAAGAATACTTTATATGGGTCTTTTTATTACGGTCATTTTCTCTGTCCGCTTGTTGAATTGTATGTGAGAGGCAACGTGTCACCAAAACCTGTTCCGAGGTGTGAGGAATCGAAAGCAAGTGGCGAGGTGGCAAACATGGGTGGCATACGGAGAAAGAAAAGTGAAAGCAAGCCAATTTATTAGTCAATAATTTTGGGCAAAATAATGGTACGTATTAGTCAAAAAAAAAATTATGCTCATTATTAACTACAAGTGCCTCAAATTCTATGGTCGCTTTGTCCCCCTAATTACTTGGGCATTCGCCTTTTTGTGTATTGAAACCACTGGCGTTTTCCAATACAAAACCAACTTTTGCCACTTGAATTTTATTTTCAAGGTCCACAATCATAAATCAAGATCCAAATGTGATTTTCCCTCTTAAGAAGAATACAAGATTCTAATACGTTACTCTTTGTTTTACAAAATTAAGTAAAAAGTAAAGCACGTTGTATTTTCATTAATGTATATGTATATGTCAAGACCTTAGCTTAGAACTCAAAAGAGAGTATATGTATATGTTAAGACCTTAGCTTAGAACTCAAATAGCACCCTATATCTCCTTTTATTAAGAATGTTTGCGGATTTTCTTATATTTTTTTTGTGAGCACGAATATTTTCCAACTGAGATAATATATGTTTGAAGTATTGTTAGGCATTAAATGAAGGCGCATATCTTTTTGTGGGGATTAGATCTTGACTCACCACATTATGGATTATTAGCTAGCTTCTTCTACTAAATACAACCCCATTGGTTGGTAATAATTATAATTAAGGTTAGTTTATGAAAATATTTTTGATATTTTTTGAGAAAAATTAAGGCAATTACATTATTTTAATTACTTTTTTTTAAATGATGTGATTCAATCAATAAGACATGGGAAATACAGGAGAAATTCTTGCATATATACTCAAAGGGGAACCACATTATTTATGTTGTAGCCGATAAACAAATTATTAATCAGACAATGCGATCGACATCTTTCACCTTCATTATAAGATTTACCTCTCTCATTTTCTTCTTTATGCTTGGAAGGGAGGAAAAGTTGTGAAGAAAGAAAATATGGGAGGGTTAAAATTTCCAAGTATTTGAATGAGTGAAGAAAAGTGAGAAAAAGGAAAAAGAGAGTGAAATAAGGGGTGGAACTCACCACATTTCCTCCAAAATTTTCTATATGCAAAAAGAGAGTGAGTATGCAATATTTTATAGACAATATAATAGAATATATTGGCAAAAAAACATTTATAGATAATATATGGGTGGCGGCACTACTACAAAAAGGTTGAAAGGTGGCGCACATATTGTGGCCCTTCCTTAATGAAGTGCCACAGCTGCTCATTTATTATTTTTTTAAAGTTTTATGTTTTTCTTTTTCTACCAGTTGTGGCGCCTGAAAGGGTAGGCGCCACAGCTGGTATGGTTAAGTGTGGCGCCTGGCTGGCCAGGCGCCACACTTGACCTGGCTGGTCAGGCGCCACCCCTAATGATTTTTTAAAAAAATAAAATAAAATTTGTTCAGGGGTGGCGCCTATCTGGTCAGGCGCCACCCCTGATCTTTCAAAAAAAAAAAAATTTGTTGTCACGGGTGCCTGACTTTTTTTAACAAAAAAAAAAAAAATTTGTTCAGGGGTGGCGCCTGTCTGGTCAGGCGCCACCCCTGATGCTTTTTAAAAAAAAAAAAAAAATTGTTCAGGGGTGGCGCCTATCTGGTCAGGCGCCACCCCTGATCTTTGAAAAAAAAAAAAAAAAATTTGTTGTCACGGGTGCCTGACCTTTTTTAACAAAAAAAAAAAAAAAATTGTTCAGGGGTGGCGCCTGTCTGGTCAGGCGCCACCCCTGACCTGTTTTTAAAAAAAAAAAAACAAAATTTAGGATTTTCTATCCCTTCCCAGCCAATTAGAACCCACCCCGCCCCACCCCCTTATCCTTAATGTTTCCCGCCTCTCTCCCCCCATTCTCTTTTCATTTCCCGCGTGCCGACATCACCTCCCTCTCTTTACCTTTTTCTCATATCTTTAATCATTCACTCTCTCATTCTCACTTTCAGTATCTGCGTGCTCTCCCCTTCCTTCCATTTTCTTATCTTCACTTCTTAAAACGACATTCACACGAGCACACGTCTTTGTTTTATCCCAACTGCCAACCCCACTCCTGTCCCTTTTATTCCCTTTTCTTTGTATTGTCTACAAGTTTTTGGTCCCCACTTCATTTGGTAGCTCAAATTTCTTCCTTCCCTCACTGAAGATTGCGTCACCAACGGCAATTACGTGGTCCCCCACTCCACTGTACTGATCAACCTGTAAGTTCAACTTGCGTTTTGTTTTTATTAATTTTTTTTTCAAGTGAAACTATGAAAGTTAATATAATTTTCATGATTCCTCTAGCGTTAAACTTATTATGATGGAGATATATTAATAAAGTCATCGTAGAGTTATATATAAAAATGATTATTAGTACCATAACTTATTTGTTTTTAATGAGCTGCGCTGAACCTAAAATTGTATGAATTAATGTTGATAATATTTTATTTTTAAAAAAAAAGTATAGTTCACCTCCATAGTAATTGCACTATGTGAGCTTTTAAATTTTACCCTTAAATAGTTAAATTTACTTTTGCACCATATAGGAAATGTTGCTTTTGGTAAAGGATAAGTCATTTGTTGGCATATGCAAGAGAATAATTTTGCTTCTAAATTGTAGACAATAATTGAAAAGGTGATTTGCAACACGTATAGGAAATGTTGCTTGTAAATTGGTTCAACTTTATGCAAGAGAATAACAACAAAATGTCACTTTCAACTTTAGCAATTATTGTCATAAAAAAAAAAGGAAGAATCGAAAAAGATGCAAATGATTTCATTTAACACCTATATATATATATATATAATGTACAAATGTGCGTGTGTGTTGTTTGTAGGCGTGTGTGTATTGTAGGCGTGTGTGTACATATATATTCCCATTACTAGAGACTTATCCGATCCCTATTGTAGGCGTGTGTACTGTGTTTTAGCTCTCACTAGTTCTAAAGAATTAATTCAACAAGTTACAAGCTCACTAGTTCTAAGAAATTAATGCAACAAGTTACAAGAATAATGAAAGAATTGAATTAAATGTTATATATAACCATAAATTTGAACGACAGTAATTAATATACAAGTGATTTGAAATTAGATAATCAAATTAACTTTTAATAATACTGTTATTTCTTTTAAAACTGCTTCAAATTATTTGTTTTCCAAAAATCAAAATCATTTATTTAACATTATTTCACGTATTTAATATATATTTGTGTTAGTGCTATATATTTTGTAGAGGTAAGAAAATAATTTTTTGTATTATTTTATTAAACTATAATAGAGAAAATCCCAATTAAACCCAATGAAAATAGGAAAAATTGAAATCAGGATAATAAATTGAATAATTCGTTAATTGATGAGTCATTAACTTATTTAATAATTTTAAAATATGGATAAAATGAGTTTAATATATCAATATATATCAACGTTAATATTTAATAAAATAAAATATAATTTGTCTATATTGTTTAACTTTAAATATATTAACTAAAACTGTAAGGGGAAAAACATATAATAAGGAGAAAATTAATATTGGGATTATGCTTTCTTTTTCATTTTATTTTATTTTCTTTATTTTTTTTTCTGAATCATATTTTTTGATTTAAGCTAATCATATTTGATTTTATTATATTTTGATGTTTATTACACATATTATTATTTAAAAAAATAACTTAGAACCTCAAATATTTTATTGATTTGTTTATGTTTAATTTGTGTTTGTAGTTTCAGTTCATCAGTCTATTGAAGCTTCTATTTACGGTATGTTTTTTAAATTTTGAGTTCACAAATGTGATTTTAGTTAAATTTAATAGTTATAATTTGTAGGTGTTCTAATGATTGTTATTGATTAATTGCATAAGCAAAATAATTATTTATATATTAATTCTTAACACTTGTATTTTATTTAATTATTGACTTGTAATGTTTTCTAATTTAACTATGATATATTATTGTGGCAAATATGGTTTCTTTTGTTATGAGTTGTAAAATTTTATTATAATGCCTGGGAATAATTAATGAATTATTTGGCAATTTAAATATTCAGTTTAAGACTTAGAAAGCTTCAATTATGAAGATTCATGTGGTGTATGTTATTTTAAATTAAAATTGGTAAGAGAATATAAAAGTAATTAGTAAATGCAATAGTTATACAACTAACCACGTAATTTTTTAAAAAATTAGATTGAAGCCCATAGATGGATCGTAAATGGATGTCATCTAATCGATGTTCAAGGGAATATATAGATGGGGTGAAGGATTTTATTACATTTGCAACTGAGCACACAAAAGATCCTGGCAAAATCTTATGTCCTTGCTTATCCTGTTGTTTTGGAAAGCGGATTAGTCAACTTGATTTGCTAGATCATCTAGTGTGTTATGGTATTGATCAAACATATATACGATGGACAAGGCATGGTGAGACCAACGATTCATATAGTGATCGGGTGCATACCACGGGTGGTGCCTCGGATGAATTTGATCAAAGCATGTTTGATGAAGATGATGGTCTTGAAGAAATGGTAAATATGGTTGAAGGGGTGCTTCATAACTGCCCTAACGAATATGAGAAGTTGAAAGGTGATGCAGAGAAACCATTATATGTCGGAAGTACTAAATACACAAGATTGCTAGCAGTGTTGAAGTTGTACAACTTTAAAGCTCGCTACGGATTGAGTGATTCGGGTTTTACCGCATTGCTTGAACTGTTGCAAGATATGCTTCCAGAAGAAAATGTACTTCCTACCAAGACATACGAGGCAAAACGAATTCTTTGCTCTACAACCGGTATGGGATATGAGAAGATACATGCATGTCCTAACGATTGCGTATTATTTTGAAATCAGTATGCAACGTTGGAGAAGTGCCCTAAATGCAACGCATCTCGATATAGGAAGAAGAAAGGAAAAAGTCCTTTGAAGGTGCTATGGTATTTTCCCATTGTTCCGAGATTCAGGCGACTGTATAGTAATGCAGAGATTGCTAAGCAGTTGACATGGCATACAGATGAAAGGATTAAAGACACGAAGCTTAGGCACCCTGCAGACGCTCCTCAATGGAAAAAAATTGATCATGAGTACCCTGACTTTGCTGATGAAGTCAGGAACCTTCGCCTTGCACTGTCAACTGATGGAATTAATCCGCACGGTGTTCAGAGTAGCACACATAGCACGTGGCCGGTGATATTGATGATTTATAACCTTCCTCCACACTTAATCATGAAACGTAAGTTTATGATGTTGTCCATGTTAATTTCTGGGCCAAGGCAACCTGGGAATGATATAGATGTATACTTGGCTCCTTTAATTGATGACTTGAAGCTGCTTTGGGATGAAGGCGTTAGTGTGTATGACGGGTACATGAAAGAAAGTTTCACTTTGAAAGCCATGTTGTTTGGCACAATTAATGATTTCCCTGCTTATGGAAATTTGTCAGGATACAGCGTCAAAGGATATGGTGCATGCCCTATATGTGAAGATGAAACTCATTCAATGCGACTTCATCATTGTAAGAAAAATGTTTACATGGGGCATCGAAGATTCTTACCATCACAACATCGTTGGAGGAAGTGGAAAAAGCCTTTCAATGGTTATGCAGAAGAAGGTAGCCCGCCGAAGATGTTGACCGGTTCCCAGGTGTATTCCAAGGTAAAAGACTTGGAGAACAATTTTGGCAAACCTTTTGCAAAACAAATCGAGACAAGCGGTTGGAAGAAAAAGTCTATTTTCTTTGATCTTCCATATTGGAAGTCTTTATATGTGAGGCATTTTCTTGATGTGATGCACATAGAAAAAAATATCTGTGATAGTCTAATTGGCACGTTGCTTAATATCCAAGGGAAAAGCAAGGACAATGTCAATTCGAGGTTGGATTTAGTGAACTTGGGAATTAGAGAAGAGTTGGCACCGATTGAGCAAAGGTCTCGTACCTATCTACCGCCAGTGGCATACACTCTGTCGAGGAAAGAGAAGAAATTGTTTTGTGAGTTTCTGCAAGGAATTAAAGTTCCCGAGGGCTACTCTTCAAATATAAAGAACCTTGTATCGGTAAAAGAGTTGAAGTTAAAAAACCTTAAATCTCATGATTGTCATGTGCTAATGCAAAATTTCCTACCGGTTGGTATACGATCCATTCTACCGAAAAAATTAAGGAACACTATCACGAAACTTTGCATGTTTTTCAAGTTGATCTGCAGTAAAGTGGTTGATTCAACCAGGTTACAAGATTTGCAAAGGCTGATTGTGTGTACTCTGTGTGAACTTGAAATGTATTTTCTGCCTTCTTTTTTTGACATTATGGTACATCTAACTGTACACTTGGTCAAAGAAACTCAATTGTGCGGTCCAGTGTACTTGAGATGGATGTACCCAAATGAACGATTCATGAAAATATTAAAGGGGTATGTGAA
Source organism: Inga leiocalycina (assembly GCA_963242795.1). Classification (NCBI taxonomy): domain Eukaryota; kingdom Viridiplantae; phylum Streptophyta; class Magnoliopsida; order Fabales; family Fabaceae; genus Inga; species Inga leiocalycina. The sequence continues at coordinate 59,098,390 of OY725328.1, forward strand.
AAATAGATACCGTCCAGAGGGTTGTATCGCTGAAAGTTACATGGTTGAAGAAGCAAGTGACTTCTGTGCTGATTTTCTATCAAATGTTGACCCTGTAGGGATCCCCAAGTCCCGTCATGATGGCCGAAGATCAGGGAAAGGAACAACGGGGAGTGATGTAATAACGATATCAGTGACTGAACGGGATCAAGCCCACTTGTATGTCCTACATAACACTGATGAGGTCGAACCGTATGTAGAAGAACACAAGGATGCTCTCCGATTGGTACATGGTGATGGGAATGAAAATTTATTAACAACAGAACACAATAAACAATTTGCAGGCTGGTTGAAAAAGCGTATTAACGATGAGATGGAGAGGAATCCTGATTCAGTTTCCGAAAAATTGAAGTGCCTGTCGAAGGGACCGAGCTTACATGTATTATCTTACAATGGTTATGCAATCAACGGTTACACATTTTATACACAAGACCATGATAAACAGAGCACGATGCAGAATAGTGGGGTAACACTTGTTGCTGATTCTTGGCATAGAGCCAGTGCTAAAGATACACACCCTATCTATGCATCAATGTCATACTTTGGTGTCATTGAACGCATATGGGAGTTAGATTACTCTATGTTCAGGGTCCCTGTCTTCAAATGTCAGTGGGTTAACAACAACAGTGGATTGCGGATAGATGACTTAGGCTTTGTGCAAGTGGACCTTTCTAAGGTTTGGTATGAAGATGATCCTTTTATTTTAGCAGCACAGGCAGAACAAGCATTTTACATTCCTGATCCTGCTAAGAAGAATTGGTCTATTGTACTTCCATCCAACAAGAATCGTCAAGCAGAAGTTGATTTTGAAAGTAATGAATATTTGAACATCAATAATGATGATCCTTCATTTGAGAATTTGTGGTCAGCAGATATTGATATAGATGGAGATGCAGATGAAGATGAAGATGGAGATGGACCCCTATACGTGAGACATGATCATAAAGAGGGAACTTGGGTCAAGAGGAACACAATTCTCAATTCAACACGAATTCTGAAGAATAAAATTTTAAATCAGACAAGAAAAAGGAAAAGATAATGATTGCCTTGACTCATTTACTTGTACGTATGTTTTTATAAATTTCAAAATAATTTGCTTTCGTTGACATACAAGACCATTGTGCACTGATGTTTTGATTTGGTTTATTTCACTTGCAGGAGTATGGACTCACCACATCATGACATTGATGACGTTCCCAGGCACATTGGTAGACAGAGATTTGAGGTGAACGTCAGACGTGGCAGGACAGTTATGGCGAGGTTGATCAGACTGAGAAGTAACGGGATCAAGTTACAAGTAGAGTGGAATGAACTTGGGAACCCGTTTGGGGAGAACAGTACCTCGTTAAATAACTTCATCGGGACTACGGTTCGAGACAGAGTCCCTATTACCGTTCAAAATTGGAAAATGGTAAAGAAAAGTTATGAGGATGGGATCTGGGCTGAAATACAGGTAACACCTTAATTATATATTTATTCAGTTTGCTTTGTTTCACTTCATTTCAATCTTACATATGATATATGTTTTTTGACTTGTTTACAGAGTGTTTTTATTATTGATGATGATCGGAAGAACTTCGTAATGAGAAAAGCCGGAAAAATTTTGCGAAAGTTTCATTCTGATCTCGTCAAATATTTCTTGAGGGATGATAATGATGATATCATTACTACACCGCCTTATCCATTGTACGAAGGAATCATCACTCAAGCAATGTGGGATGAGTTTATCAAAACACATACAACTCCTGATTTCCTGGTAAGGGGATTTGTTTATTTTTCCCTATTACGTGTAATGTACGTATTTGTAAGTAACATTTATATATTTATATGAATCATTTTGATCTAACTAGGAGTTGAGCGAGAAGAATCGAGCTAACGCGACCAACATGCCATACCGATACACACAAGGACCTGTTTCATACGGAAATTTACAACAACAAATGGTACGAACTGATGATTATTTCATTCATAATAAAAATTGTATGAATATCATTTAAATTCGACTAACTTCGATGTGCAGATACAAGAATCAGGCTCAGATATTACACAGGTTCCACGACATGAGGTGTGGGTCAAGGATGTCACAAATAAGAAAGGTGAAATTCGTAGTGAGGAAGCAAGAAGAGTAGCCGAATATTGTGTAAGTATTCAATTATATTATGTGTTCAATAAATAATTGGCTTTACTTAAATGAACTCCATTTATAATAACTAATTTTCATTGTAATTCTTTTTGGGAAAGCGACAAATGACACAGGAGGATCCTGCGTTGGCGACCTATGTTGGTCGGGACGATTTATTGAGCAGAGCGTTACCAGTACCCGAGTATGATGGTCGTGTTCGGGGTACTGGTTTTGCAGTCACCCCATCAGCATACTTCGGACGTCAGAAGCGCTCGAGTAGAAGTGATGTTTCCCACCTACGTGACGAGATGTCTAGCTTTAAGCATCAAATGCAAGAACTTCAACAACAAATGTGCTACAAGGAACAACGAGAAGAACAATTCACCGAACAAATGCGTTTGCTGCAAGACCAGAATGCGTTGTTAACAACGCAAATACAACAGTTGGTCCAGGGTAGGCCAACACCAAATGTTCCGTTCTGTGATAGCCCAAGTTTCAGAGATAGCTGCAATTCCATGCCTAAAGTCCCTTTTCCTTCGGTAATTAATTTCTTGTCTACTTAACTTTATGTTAAATTATAATTAAGCGAATTTAACATATTAACTCTCTTTTCCGTAGGGCGAATTTCAATGCAAGCTATATGTCGAGCAAGCATCCAAGCATGCGGTTGCAGTGGGTGTTGCCTACAACACTGGTGAGGACGTACTGCACAATTCACCGTTGCCTGATAACACACTCCGGGTTAGGGTTGACGTCTGCACGAACGAAGACGCCATCTTACCGATCCCGTCTCAGGATGAGCAAAATAAGGTGGCAGATGTTGTAGGTGGCTATGTTGCTTGGCCAATAGGTCTTATCGAGCCATGTGGAAAGGTCGTTCATTCAAAATTCCCTGCACTTTTCCTTCAAACTTTCATCTCGAACTGTGATTTAATTTTCTGATTTGCGCAGGGTAAGATTTCAAAGTCTTCAACAACACAACCCAAGTCAAAAGCATCGGCCAGCCATCAGAGCAGAAGAAGACATACCTCATATCTCGATCAATTAATATTGATTGCACCACAATTGATCGGTGAGGGAGTAGTGTCATTACGTATTCCAAGACATATCTACAATGTTGGTGGTCTAGTTGATTACATTACTGCCGAGGTCGTGCAGGAAATATGTGCTCGTGATTGGGTTAGTGCTTCGGCTATCAACATCTGGATAAGGTACTTCACTATTATCGTTTATCACTGTTATTAATATATCTCGTTCCATTTCTTTTGTTTCTCATGACACTGTATGTTTTATACCAGGCATTTAGACCAGGACGTTTTCATGGATACACACAGGGTCCAATTCGCATTTGTCAACCCTTTTCTCGTTGGTCATCATGAGGGTAAAATGGATGTGACTGCGCAGTCTAATGAGCTGAAAGATTACTTTAGCAAGAAAGCGACAGCAAATACATTATTTTTAGTGCCGTATAATACGGGGTAAGTTATTATTGGTACAATTTTTCTTTTTATTGTTTAACTTCTATCATAACATGATTGTTCAAAAACTAATTTTAAAACATATTTTAGGCGCCATTGGATTTTGATCGTTATCAATCCAGCGGAACCTTCAGGCCCTCGCATTTATTATGTGGATCCTCTGAAAAATGGTCTTCCACAAGACCGTTTTGATATGTTGCTATTGATCAGTAGGTAAATATACGTGCCTATAAATAAATATTTGCGAACATGATTGAATAGCCAAAAGTAATAACTTTCTGTTTTATTAGCGCATTGACTGCGTATCGGTCGTCTGTCGGGTTAAACTATTCTAAAGCTACTGACCCCCGCCTTAGCTATCCTTGGAAGAAGATACAGGTATTGATATTTGACTTTAATTTACTTAGACTTTGTTATTAAACACTTTTTATTCAAGAACAGAGTTAAATATTGCATTATATTATTGCAGTGCCCTTTCCAACCTAATGACAATGATTGTGGGTACTATATCATGAAATTTATGAAGGATGTTATTATGCATGATCAACCATTTATTCCTCAAAAAGTAAGTCATTTAGTTGCACTTCATATTGTGTTGTAATGAAATTGAATTAGTGCCTGACAGTTATGTTTTACTGATTTTAATTTGTTCTAACTTGTGTCTGATTGTATTTATCTGTAGTATTATGAAGATCAACGTTGTGACGCTTTGACAGACCATCAGGTTAATGAAGTGATCGAGGAATGGTGTGAATATGTGTTGAAGCAAATCCCTAGGTAGCTATATTTACTATTAAATTCACTAGCTAGCTGGTTTTTTTTTGTTGTTGTTTCTAATTGCCAATATAATTGTTGTGTCATGCATGTTTGTTCAAGTTGAATTTGTTGTATTATATTTCATTCAGCTAGGTTTACAGTATATTGTATAACAATTTTCATTACTACTTTAGCTAATCAATCATTTGTTGGTATCATTTTAAAGTTATCTATTATTGTTCTTATTAAACCTTGCAGACTATAATTATATATGCATGAGCAAAAAATATGCTAAAAAAAAACCAATACGAAAAACCCAAAAATATACGAGGACAAAATATACTAAAAAAAATCAGAACGGAAATAAAAAAAAAAAAACAATACCTACTGTGGCGCCTGGCCAGCCAGGCGCCACAGGAGGTTAAATGATTCTGTGGCGCCTGGAGGGCCAGGTGCCACAGGAACTAAGGCTCCTGTGGCGCCTGGCCGGCCAGGCGCCACAGGAGCTAAGGCTCCTGTGGCGCCTGGCAGGTCAGGCGCCACAGGAAGTTATTTTTCATAAAAAAAAAAAAAAAATCTGTGGCGCTTCCAAGCGCCACAGCTTTTTTTAGTAGCGTTAAGATAGGTGGCATTTCGGAAGCGCCACAGCTAATGCAATTATAAGCGCCACAGATTTGGTTTTTTGTAGTAGTCGGCTAATAAAACTGTGAGCTAGCCGGGAAGGGTTAAAGGAATTAAAAAACGTACGGAAAATAAAGGATCCACAGGTTTGTCTTTGAGGGAAGCAAAGAGAGCGCCGTAACTGAATCCAATGAAAGTGAACAAACGCTATGCGCTGCGCGATTCATGTCGAGATGATTCCAGTGAGTATCGCCTCCCATGTTAATTTGGTCTCTTATTAGTCTTCAAAGATTGGTCAAATTCAATGAATCAAATTCAAGTACGCGTGTTCTTGGAATAATCTATTGGTATCCGATGCTACTAGCTACTACTAACCAACTAGTCTGAATCGTGGGAATGTAGACCTATAATAGAGAGAATTTCACTATCTCTAAGTAATTATTGTGACCACAAGCATACCCAGGTCTTGAATACAAGACCAATGGTTAAGTTAGAATAACTCAACCAATTGATCCAAGCACTTGGTGGTCAAGTGAACATGTTCTAATATGCCTCCATACTAATCCTCCAATCCTTTTTTACTATATATTTTTATTCTAATTATTGGCAAAAAATCTTAATATAAGGTACTTTCAACTATTTCATTGGAGTAAGGAAAATAGTTAAATTACTAAATTTGTTTGAAAGATAAAAAAAATACAATTTATCAATACTTAAAATCATAAATGACATCTTGAGAAATTAAAAAAAAAACATCAAATTTTAAACTGTGGCATTTTAGAAAAATAAAAGTAGTACATCTTAACTTGTAATCAGAATCACTTATTTTTTCTTAAAAAGTGTCTCTTAGGGACAAGTGGGATTCATATAAACACCAGCTAACAGCTTGTTTGGGCATGGTAAACGAACTAACACCAAACGCCTCCCCTAAAATTTTTTAAAAGATTAATATGTAAATTTGTCTGAAAAGTTTTTACTGAGGAGTATTATTATCACGGAAGTTTTTTTAGGTTTAATATAATGTCACTCTTGAAGTTTCAAAATGTAGCAATGTTGTTTTATACCGTTAAAAAATTAATATTAACCATTAAAAAATTGACGTTGACTTTTACCTTTTTAACAATAAGGGATAATATTGCTTCATTTTAACACTTTTAGGGCAACATTAAACCTAAAAATATTTTATGGTAATATTACTTCTCAACAAAAATTTTTAAAATAAATTTACATCTAAATGTGAAACTGTAAGTTTGAACCATGTCGAGGCTTTAGGAGTATAATGGTACGTGAGTCATGACTATAATGGTGCGTGAGTCATGGCGAAACTATAAAAAGTCTACTTAATTATAAAGTAGAACAATATAGTAAAGGATATTTAGAAAAGAAATTTATTGTTTTTTGATAAAAATTTATATTAAAAATCATAAAAAATGTTTTAAAACTAAACAGGAGCCCATGTGTTACATGTACCTTTTTTTCCTGCCTCTCTCTCTCTGTGTTTTTTTTTTTGCCATTGTTTTTCCTGTTTTTCGTCAATAATAACAACAATAACAATAATAATATATGGTAAAAAACAAAACAATAACAATAATAATAGGAGCTTTTATGTTAGAAATATCACAGGGTCGACATTGAGAATTTATTGGTTAAAGTGTTAAGGAACTCACTTTTATAAAAAAGAGAATATAAATTTAAATTTCAGAAATCACATCTACAAAGAGATGCGATAATCTTTTTCCTTCTAAATCGTGTAGTGGGAAACCCTTAATCATGAAAAAAAAAAAACAGTAGGGAAATATAATAGAGTCGTTGTGCCGGTGATCCCATTTCAGTCTTCATGAATCATGACATCAATTCAGGTGATGTCACGAGAGAAGACCCCAGAACAAACAAAAGCTGACACTGACACGTCCTGAGTTTTGACTTTTTTTAAGGTCGAACATGCACTGGTTCTCATGGTATGAGATTCTCTCTTTTATTCTTTTTTAATTTTTTCATTTTAATAACTCAAAAATATGACAGTGTGTGCTTGGTTGGACTTCATAAGTCCGATTGGGTATCTAAAACTCAATTGGTAGCGGTGTTTTTTCTTAGCGTGTTTGATTGATAAGATGAGGGATTGGGTTTTTAGGAATTTGATCACTACACACCCACAATTGACAAAAGCTTAATGTTAGAGCTTTTGTTAAAAGCTCAGCCAAATTTAATTGTATTCATTATCCAGTTTGATATCATATTGATTGTTATTTTTAAAATTGCAATTAGGTCATATTTCCTTATAAATACTTGGTGCTTCTTCGTTTGTAAGACACATTTGAGATTTGAATGATAAATGAAAGTTGCACTTCTGTACTTTGTTTCTTGAGAGTGGATTTTCTCTAGGGTTTTTCTTAAAACTAATAGACTTATCAAGGCTTGATCACCTTATGGCATCTTCCAATACTTAGAATCCTTGTTCTAACATGTTCAATGGTTTAAGTGAATCGTCGATCTGTGTTTAGCTTTCTTGGGGTGTGTGTATTTCAGATTGATTGTGAGTTCGTGGAATCTTGTCTTGTGGGTTCGCACCAGGATACCGGATGATAATATCAAAATAAATTGGCTTATAATATGTTAGGTATTTTAACAAATTATTAGCTTTAATGACTTGAGATACCGATGGCTTGCTGCTACGTGGGAGTGCATATAGTCAAACAAACTCATTTAACAATCAAAATTAACATCATATACCCGTAGGACAACATTACTATTATTTAAAAATTTTCATGACAAATTTGTATCTTGAACCAAAAAATGAAGTGAATGACACGTGGCTCTACTGATTCATCATATTTAGTCTTAAATTTAACTAGCTGAGGAGATATCGCTACGATTTGAAATCTTCCGAATACTTAACACTTTTGAAGTAAAGAATTTGTGGGCAATTTTTTTGCCAACAAAGAAACTGGTTAATTAAGAGCCTTGTGTTGTTATTCTGAAGTGGCGAGAATAAGGGCTAAAGGGCAAAATTATCTTTTGGCGCCCCCCGCACTGTTCATTCGTACTGACATGGTACTGATCCAAGATTTTGGATTTCGGAATATTGAATCAGAATTTTCCTATTTCGGAGGTATTTTTTTGGGACTTTCCCTATTTTTTATTAATGATGATTTCTTTAGAAAACATTTCATTTTAATAAGTAAAAAATATAGAAAGACCCAAAAAGTGACACAAACATTTCATCCGGAAAAATAAAAACAGAGACGCAAACATTTTATAATTTAAAAACATATGCATTTCATAATTCCATTTAATTACAATGAACTTCTTTAAGATTTAATCTAATTATATTTAGACCAAATGGAATAAGAGATTTTGCAGGTTTGAGACTGTGTACACAGACAAACAAGGAAAATAGGAGAATTTAAAAAAAAAAAACCATGATTTTGTCATTCATAAAACTTAAACACAAGGTACGTGGGAGTGTATGTAGTCAAACAAATACATTTAACAATTAAAATTAACATCTTTTAATAGTAGGGTGACATTGCTAGAATTTAGAAATTCTTAAACAACATTGAATCTGAATGAAACTTTTAAATATTCAACACTTCTGAGTAAAAACTCCTGAATCAAATTTGCACTTAACTTAAACAAATAAAGTCAATGAGACGTGAACTTGCTAGTTCAACATACTTGATCAAGTAAATTTCAAATTAAACCTGGATAATGGCCATTTGGAAACTTTTGGGTCAATAATGTTGGACCTAGAAAAATTTCAGATATCCATCACCCATAAGAAAAAACTTTTTGGACGAATTTGCACTTTAATAGTAACTTTTAAGGAAAATCCCACATAAAGATCATTAAAAATTGTAAAGGAAAGAGAGGTGATTCCAATCATAGAGGTGTGAATACATCACCTATCCTTTTTGAAATTTAAAGGAAATGACAAAAATGTTGATAAGTTTTAAAAAGAGAGAAGGGCGATATTTTTACAAGTGATTATTTTTAAATGGAGAGTTGTCATTTCCATGTCATAAGTTATTATTTTCAAAACCGAACTTAGTAAACCCATATTGAGTTTAAGAATTCGTCCATGTCTGATTCTCATTTTCATAAGTGATCATCTTAAATGGAGAGTTGTCATTTTCATATCAAAAGTTATTATTTTCAAATTCAAACTTGGTAAACCTATATCGAATCTAAGAATTCATCCATGCCTATATTTTTATTTTTACAAGTGATCATTTTTAAACGGAGAACTGTTATTTCCATATCATAAGTTGTTATTTTCAAAACTAAACATGAGTTGAAGGATTCATCCATGCCTGCCTTAGTTTTAATTCTATAAATGCAGAGTTGTCATTTCACTACTACAAAAAGATTGAAAGATGGCGCACATTTTGTGGCACTTCTTTAAAGAAGTGCCACAGCTGCCCTTTTTTTTTTATTATTTATTTTTTTTTTAATTTTTGGGACCAGCTGTGGCGCCTGCTTCACCAGGCGCCACAGCTGGTGGGGACAATTGTGGCGCCTGGCAAGGCAGGCGCCACAATTGGCCAGCTGTGGCGCCTGGTGGACCAGGCGCCACAGCTGGTCATACCCAAAGGTGGCGCCTGCCTTGCCAGGCGCCACAATTGGGTCCTAAAAAAAAAAATTAAATAGAAAAAAAAGGGGCAGCTGTGGCACTTCTTTAAAGAAGTGCCACAATTGGCTGAATAATGAATTTTTTCAACTCTCCCGCCAATCAGATTTCCCTCCTTTAACTTTACTTTTTATCTTTTCCCTCCCTTTTTCCTTTTTATTCCCTCTTCCTTAGCTCATGTTGACGCCTCTCCCCCGTAAAAGATATCACTTTCTCTTGCACAACAAAAACACACACTCGTCTTCTTCATTAAATTCTCTTGTCCCTTTTTCCATTTTGTTTCGTCTGTCCCCACTTTTGTTCCTAGTTGTTCCCTTTTCTTCATACTCTCTGTCTCTCTTCCTCTTTTGAACCCCACTACAGTTGATCCCTACTCCACTCCACAGCTCACATTTGCTCATCCTCGTCACTCAAGCTAGCGTCACCAACGTAAGAAGAAGATTGTTTCATTCTAGCTTGCTTTGTTTAAATTTTTTTAGTAATCTTTTAATTTACTTAATCAGTTGTTGATGTACTGTGTTCACATATCAAGTTCTTGTATTGTGATATTTTTTATGTTAGCTTTGGAGAGTATTAATGTAAGAACATTATTGTTGAGGAAATGACAATAAATATATTGTTGTGTAAGAAAATTATTGTTGGGGAACTTGAATTTTAAATGTGAAAATTATATATATATATATATATATATATAATAGGTTGAAATATAAAATAGAAAGATTGAAAATTTGAGAGATGATAAACATGAAAGCAACTCATTATAAAATAAAGCTTCACAATCAGGAAGCAAAAAAAAAGGCCACAGGAAAGAAAAGAAAAAGAAAACGCACAAAAAAAAAAAAAAAAAACGGCCTCCAGCCAGGCGCCACAGGAAGGTAGCCTCCTGTGGCGCCTGGCTGGTCAGGCGCCACAGGAGGCTATTTAAAAAAAAAAAAAAATTTAAATAGCTGTGGCGCTTCCAAGCGCCACAGCTAATACAATTATAAGCGCCACATATTTAGTTTTTTGTAGTAGTGTTTTTATATCTGAATTTATTATTTTTAAAGTTGAACTCGGTAAACTCATATTGAGTTTGAAATTCATCAATACTTGCCTTCTCATACAAACAAGTGGTCATTTAATTTTTTTAATGGAAAGTTATCATTTGCATATCCAAACCGGATAAAACCTTATCCCAAGTTTGCAAAATCAGACCAAGTATGCATTTCCAACCACATAACAATTTATTATATGGAAATCGCAACTCTTCATTTAAAAAAATCACTTGTGAAAATATCACGCCTTCTCTATTTTTTTAAAAAAACTCATTGAGGGACATTTTTGTCATTTTTAATTTAAAAAAGGATAGCTAAGACACTCAAACCTCTATGGTTACAAATATTGAAAACACTTTTATATCCTTTACAATTTTTAATGGTGTTTATATTTAATTTCCAAACTTTTATTCCCTGATGACTGGGGTCCCTGTAGCATAATGTGTACAATTACACTTGCAGGTAGTGAGTTTACTTCTGCCCATTAACACTTATAACAACAATAACGAAAGTGTTGCGTTATATCCATTCCATGCTCGTTATACGCATACACCACTATAAAATATAGATTCTGCTATTTTAAAAGACATCCCTTTTTAAAATAAGGACGTCTAAAACATAGGCAGTGTCATTTTTATAATTATGTGGGAATTGGGTAGCTTTAGACATCCCAAATTGAATTTTTTTTTACACTTTAGATGTCCCAAATTCCATTACGTCTAAAGTGGGACTTTAGACGTCCCAAATTCAATTTGAGACGTCTAAAGTAGATAAAAAAAAATTACACTTTGGATGTCCCAAATGCCATTTGGAACATATAAAGTGGGACTTTAGATATCCCAAATTCCATTTGAGACGTTTAAAGTAAAAAAAATATTTTAATTTTTTTTTTGACTTTAGACGTCCCAAATGGAATTTGGGATGTTTAAAGTAATTTAAAAATTTTCTTGCGACTTATATTCAATATAAGGGACGCTCGTGCCTTATATTAAATAAAGGGATACTTTCCTTCCTCTCTCTCTCTCTCTCTCCCACAACATTTTTTAATTTCTTTGATAGGAGTTGCAGAGAGAAACCCACATTCTATAGATTCAAATAACTTTTTCCTTCGGTGTTTTCGCCATCGTCCCCCCTCTTATCATGCCTTTCGATGCCCCTATTTGTGACGGTAACTCTCTCTTTATCACTTCTCAAATCTTACATGCTTGTCTGTTTATTATTATTATTATTATATAAGTTCCTCTCTTTTTTCACAATCAGATTTGGTATAGTGCATCTGGGTAAAAAATGGATTTTTGAATTTTAAAGTTTGACTAAAAGAAGTTTGAACAAAGCTAGCAAAGTGGTGGAAGTATGGTGATGCCAAAAAAGGAAATTCTGAAGCCAAAAAGAGAATAGAGAAAGCTAGCATTTATGTTCAACAAAACTATTGCAGAGAATTCTCGTCTGGAACTTGTGTTTGCTTTCGTAATTGATAACCTCAGCATCTACAGGAAATTGAAATTTAAATGACTTTAGACGTCCCAATTTTGAAATTGGGATGTCTAAAGTCCGCCTGTGGAGAACTTTAGACGTCCCAAATTTCAATTTGGGACGTCTAAAGTCCTACACATGGAGACTTTAGACGTCCCAAATTGAGATTTGGGATGTCTAAAGTCCTACACAGGGGGACTTTAGACGTCCTAATTTTTAATTTGAGATGTCTAAAGTCCTCCCTTTAGACGTCCCATTTTTTCGGACGTCTTTTTTTAAAACATATTATGCCCCCCACATAGATGTTCCTCAATTTTTAGATGTTAAAAATATCAAAATAGGGACATTAAAACCACTTTTTATAATAGTGATAGTAATTAAGAATATGAGATATAAGGTAAAGAAGGACCATATTCAAATATTTATAAATTTCATATTTAGAAATACATGATTGTCCGTATAGATTGAATTGAAAGGGAAAGAGAATTACACTGGATTGGATCTATTAAATTAAAAAGTTTTATTTCTTTCAGGTGGCAAATTAAAATTTCACTTTTTCTAGGAAAGACGGATATTCGATTGTGGCTTAGATACATGCAAAAATTCTATTAAAAATTTAAAATAACTTGAAAATGTACAAAATAGGTGACTCCAATTTTAATACTCCCTCCGGTCATAATTATAGGACAACATTTGATAGTTGAGCTTGATCCTAATTATATGATTCTAATTTTTGTCAATTCCTTCCCAAAATACCCTCTATTGATACTTTCTCAATAATAATTAAACACAATAATAATTTAATAAGAGTAGATCGGAAGTTGTTGAGGGAGATTGAGGAAGCCGGATTGTGTGAGATCTTGGAGAAGTTGTATGTGAGCCAGGAGAGGTACAAGAAAAAATAGAGAATTAACGTAATTGAATGTCATTTTAAATTTTAAATAAGGGTATTTGAAAAAAATAAATATGATTAACTAATTTAACCAGTATCCTTAATTTCTCCAAAGTTAGGTAAATATGTCCTATAATTAGGACCGGAGGGAGTAAAATATATAAATAAATGTAGAGGTATTTGAATTTGAGTTTTAAGGTGTTTTTTTTTATAGCATGATATAATATTTTTTGGATTGATATTATGATATCATTCTGGTCCTATTTAAAGTTTAAATTAACTAACTCTCATAAAGCAATGAGTGTTAATTAACTCATTAATTATGGGTTAAATTTTCAATTTTACCCTTATTTATTATTAGTTCCAAGAGTCAACATGAATAAATTATTTTTGTTTATTGCAATTAATAAGGGAAAAATTATAAAAATCTCATTTATTACCCTGAAACTTAACTTATAATAAGAATCAACATTTTTTATCAAAATAGACTTATAAATAAGACCAAAGTGATATAAACACTACATAAAAAAATGTATTTTGTAGTGGTGCAATTGTAGCGGTTATATTAAACCGCTACAAATTATAGTATTTGTAGCGGTTTTCACCTAAACCGCTACCAATTTGTAGCGGCAAGGTTTTTTTGTAGCGGTTGCGTACACAAAACCGCTACAAATTTGGCGCGAAATTCCCGCCAAAACTTGTAGCGGTGATTTTGTAGCGGTTAGTGCACAGAAACCGCTACAATATTCCCGCCAGTTGGCGCGCCAACAGTGTAGCGGTTATTTATAGCGGTTACAGCAACAGAACCGCTACAAAATACCAAAGGTCAGAAGTTTGTAGCAGTTATGCCCCTATAACCGCTACAGAATTTCAAGAGTCTCGAAATTTGTAGCGATTCTAGGCAATAACCGCTACAGAATTTCAAACGTTGTGAACTTTTGAAGCGGTTATTGTAGAACCGCTACAAATTTAATTATTTGTAGCGATTACAGTAGCGGTTATTTGAATAACCGCTACTAAAATCTGGCCTATTTAAGCCACCGCCTCTCTCATTTATCCTTTTGCTCATTTTGTTTCCTGAGGTTTCTCTGAGTGATTTCTTCGAGATTTGAGCGTTCAGACGCCTATATAGGAGTTTTTGCTCATTATTTCTCAGTATTTGCACTTGAGGTACGTATATAACACGTATTTTATTTATATTTATATTTTTATTATATTTTTGCATAATAATGTGACTAATTTTTTTTTAATTTTTACAGTTGTTATGGCTTCAGGACAGGATAAGGGGAAGGCCCCTGAGGTCCCTAGACCGATTTTACGGGGTGGCAGCAACCAGGCAGGGGGCAGAAGGAGGGGGCAGCGCGGAGGCAGGGCTACCGCGGCATCTCAGCCCATCCCCCACAGGAGTTGGCCCTACCACAGGCACCGCAGACGATCCCACAGACGACGACCGCACCAAAGGTGCCTGAGGTTGGGGGGCCAGATATTAGCGTTGAGGATTTCCTCAACGAGGAGGAGTTCGAGATCCCGATTGGGTTCAGGGAGATGGAGTAGTTCCTCGATGAGGAGGACGCTCGGGAGCAGAACAACCCACGAGGGTCGTCTTCGCGGTCCACTGGGTTTGAGGTGTAGGTCGAAGGTAAATTAATTTTTTAATTTAGTAAATTATTTATTTAAATTAGAAATGTTAACTTTGAATTACAATTTATCTAACGTGCGGTAAACTGTGCAGACAAGCAGGGGAACGTTTCGACAAGGAGGCTAGACGTGGCCGGTGTGAACAGCTTTGGCCGGAGCCTCCGAGTTATAGTGCCGTGGAATGAGGGCACTGACCAGCCGATCCACAATGGGGGTCACCTGCTCAACCGCTTCCTGAACGACCTAGCCACGAATTGGATGCGGTTCCCCCTTCACTTCAAGACGTGGAGGCATGTTCCGGGGGGGCCGAAGGACCAGGCTTGGGAGGAGGTGGTTCAGGTAATTAAAATTATTTAATTAATATTTTTTGTAATTAATTCTATTTAATTAATTTTTTTAAATTATGGTTTTTATAATTATTGATATTTAAATAATTTTTTTTTAGCTGCGGTTTGCCGTCCGGGCCAACCGGAAGAGGTACGCCCTCGTGAAGATGGGTAACACTTAGAGGAACAGGAGGAACCGTCTCTTCCACAGGGTGGATAAGGACGGGACAATGCCTCTGGAGCAGCTGATCAAGAGCGTCCTGGACGGCGTGCCGCCGAACGACTGGGCGAGTTTCATCCAGTTTAGGAGGAGCCCTGAGGCGCAGGTAATGTATTTATTAGATTTCTGATATATAATTTTGTAATTGTTAAATATTAAATTATAATTTCAATTTAATTTGTATTTAATTTTAAATTATAATACATTTAATATTTTTTCTAGGAGCTTTCTCAGAGGAACACCGAGATCCGGGCGCAGCAGACTGTCACGCCCTTATTTTAATTTCACATTTATCAGAGTATTCACGGAAAACGATATGGGGTTCGGTAGGCAACACAAGAATAGCATAACTATACTGATAATATGTACATGATTAAGGAAATTCCCCTTAGGGATTCATACATGATAATTACAACTAGTGTAGCCGCACAGGGCTACTTGGGTGTCTAAACTCGTCCCAGTGAAACAGAGACTTCTTCCCGTCTTTGTTCCACTACTGTAATCCCCTCGTACGGTACTCTGCATTGTTGTTTGCATATCTTCTGTCGTCTCCTGTCTAAATTGTTGGTAGGGGAGGGTGAGATTCGAGAGAATCTCAGTAGGAAACAGATACCATAATGCATGCATGATTGATGCTATGTGTATGACATGTTAGCTTTATCTAGATGTATGTCCCATAATGACATTTCTGCATGCTCAATGTTTCATACAACAAGACTATGGCCACAGCGAAAACAGAAACAGAGCTTCATTTATTCACATATGCTCTACACAATCAAGTAAGCAATCACATACATTACACAAGCAAAGATATCAAATACATGCAAGTAAGGTAAGTCCCCTACCTTAACCCTTTTCCGCCTCGAAACGCGTGCCTCGATCTACGTGCAAACAGCTCGGGGCTCCATATTCGATCCTACAATGTCAAATGTACTATTTAGACACTTCCATAATGTTTCTGGGGGTTATATGAGTCTATCTTGAAAAATTACTAAAATACCCCCGGGGACCCAGCCTCATCATACCCGGTCCGGCTGTACTTTTCTCGAAATTCTAACCTGAGCTATCCTGACATATTTTCGCCCAAGGAATCCATTTCCGAACTCATAATTATCAAATTCAATGTCAAATTACGAAAATGCCCTTGGCAGCCCTACTTTTAGGGTTTTAGGGGCGTTTCCGTAATTATGCTTTCTCGGCCTTTTCTGAAAAAGTGCCCAACTGTAACCCCACCTAATTTTCCCTCCTGAATCCAATGGAACCATCAAATCATTGAAAATCCAACTCTAAGACCCATTTAGACCCCTGACCGAAATATATGGGTTTTCCAGGGAAAATCGGGGTTTTTCGGTTTCGGCTCCGTAAACACGTTCCTTTCTACTCCTATCCACTTTAATGACTATTCCATTAGGTTACAACTACCATTTAGTACCAATTTGGGCAGCATAAGCCCTAGGGAAACCCATTTTCCACTTTTACAACCAATGACAATCCGGCGAAATTTCACCGATTAAATTGTCTACAACAGCCAGAATAGTCAATATACAAGAGTTTGGAAGTTACCTCAAGCTCCCACTGGCTTTTCTCAAAGTGGCTGAACCCTAGACCCTTGATACACCAAAAGATGAGCTTTCAAACCTTAAATCATATGCAAAGGAAGCTTAGGAATGGAGTTATACGCATTAGGAACCGATTTACCGAAGAAATCACTTACCTTTGTAAGTTTTACCTCCTCCTTTTCTCTCTCTACAATTTTTCTCTTCCTCTCTCTAAAACTGAAAATGGCGTCAGATGCAGGGCTGAAGAAGAAATAAAGAGCTTATATCATATTATATATTCTATTATATTCATTTACCAATTTTCCAAAAATTTCGGATTTTACAAAATTCTGGCAGATTTCTGCCCAAACTTTGAAAAATCATAACTAATTCTAGAAAAATCGAAATGAGGTGATTCCAAAGCCTATAGAACCCTTATTGAGTCTATTTTCAAGGAAAAATATATACTTTTACTTTATGGAATCACAAAATTCCCAGAATTTCATTCTTTGCATGTTGTTTCAGAAACTTTCCAGTTTTTCTGGGCTAACTTCAAAAATTCATATCTTTTTGTGTATAGCTCTTATTGAGTCATATGACCTATCAAATTAAAGCTTAGGATGTCTACTTTCATCCTGTAAAATTTAATAATTTTTACTTATCATTTAGTTTTCCAAAACCTTATGATAAGCTTACTGCCTCATAGGCGATTTTATCAAAAACATAATTATATTCTCCAAAATTCACCATTTTACTTTCTTAATACCTCAAAGATATTAGAATCATTAGGGAATATATTTGGGACATCTACTAAATCGGGGCTTAGTAGTCCACTCAATTTAGGCTTATTCCAAAGCCTCCAATCCCAAAATTCGGGATATTACACAGACGATCCACCACACAGCAGGATCGAAGACCTTTGCTGTGACCTATAGCGAGCTGGTAAATTTTCAAAATATCACTTACTTTTAGCTGATTATTTCATAATACTAATTATTGTTTTGTAATTGTTTCAGGAGACGAAGACACAACAGGAGAACCATCAGACGGACTATGGGGAGCTGTACGCCATCACACATAGACACCGTGACGGGACTGCGACCTCTCAGTAGGCAGAGGCGGCCATTGTAAGTAATTTTATTATTATATTTTTTATAAAACCAAGTTAATAATGAAAATTGCTAATTAGTAATTGTTTCATAAAATGGCTGGAGCGGATGCAACAGTCGCAGGCTGAGCTGCGACAAACCCAGCCTGAGGAGTCACAGGGGTCAGTGGACCCGACGGCTCCTTTGAAGGCAGGTCTGGCTCAGCCTGAGCACCCCGGACGTGTGCGGGGTATGGGGATAGGCGCCAGACCTAGCATGGTCTACGGCAGGAGCGCCGCCTCTGAGGCTGGCAGCTCTAGAGGGGTCAGACGTCGAAGGGACGAGTCTATTGACCAGCTGTAGTCAGATTTGGAGCAGCAGATGGCGCAGCAGTAGCAGCATATGCAGCAGATGCAGGTGCAGCATATGCAGCACCTACAGCTGCACGCTGATATGATGTACGCTCAGCAGACGCAGTGGCGTGAGATCGCGAACAACATGCTCGAGGGAGTATGGAGTCGCCTGTTCCCGAACGAGCAGTATCCAGCGGTTCCCCCTGTCCCTCGCTACGTCGTCCCGAGTACTACTCCTCCTGCTCCTGCTCCTGCTGATGACGATGGTGCGGTTCACTCTGCGCAGCGGCCCGATCCAACGGCACCTGAGGGAGCACCAGATGATCAGCCCCCAGCTACTTAGTTTAGGACATTTTTTTTGGTTTAAACATTTGTAAATATATATATATGATTTTTTATTTCAGAACTTTCTTATTGTGTTTAATATAATTATATTTATATTATTAGATCGCGTTGTTTAATTTATAAATTATTTATATCTAAATTTTAAAAAAATAAAGCATATATATTTGTAGCGGTTTTAACTTAAAACCGCTACAAATATATATATTTGTAGCAGTTCTACACCAATAACCGCTACAATTTAATGATCGAAAAAACTAAAGAGACAGAAAGGGAGAGAAGTAGAGACCGATCGGAATCGTTAATTTATTAGATGCAGAATGATGAGATATGCATAAAGGAGATGAAGATTTAGAAAACTGATATATTATTGAAGATTAAAACGATACAAACATAGGGAAAATTAAAGAGAAAACAAGTAAACACAGAAAGGTTTATCAACCTTAGAGGAGGAGGGGAGAGAGAATTGAGTCGTCAACACAACTCGGGGTGCCTAACAACTGAAGCGAAGTGCCCTTTTATAGGAGTCCAGACCAGTTACTATGCACCATGGTAAAATTACTTTAACCTGAGTAAAAAACATGTTACTCGGGTAAAAGTACTTTTACTTTTGCTTTTACCTAAAGTAAAAGTAAATTACATCATTTTGTCTGCTAAAGTAAAGTAAAGGTACAACTTTTACAAAAGCAGAGAATCTTTTGAGTCAGCAAGTCTTGGACTCTTGTGCCGACAGTTTTGCGTTCGAATCAATCTTCACCGAGGCTAATGATCTCATCGTCCGAATCATGGCCAAAGTATTGGGCCGGATCTTCAGCTTCTGATCCATCTGAGGATTGGGCCGAAGGACTTGATTTTGATTCTTGGGTTTGGAGAAGCCCAAGGATTTCATGCAATTGTTGGGCTAAGGCTTGCTTGTCAGTTGCCGAGGCCAAACATGCTGAAATTTTTGCCTTCTGGTTTAGGAACACGGCTGATTCGTGATCTTCTGCCATTAGAAATTTTGGATTCCGTTTGAACCACTTCTTGAGGTTTGTTTCCGATACATTATTAATGTATGCAAACTTTACCCACCATTTAACTGAAGAGGTCCGTTGCAACATAGGAAAATTTTTTTGGTACTTTGAAGGACCATATTTGTAAGTCCATTTGAATACCCAGGCTAAACCAAATTTTGAAAAATAATGAAGATCTGCTGGGAAAGGATCTTCATTAAGATTGATCCGACTTTTGAAATAGTCGAACCCAATTTTCACTGTGGTTGGTAAAATTTCCTGGATAGGACCAAAATAATCCCACCATTGGTTAAACCACAATGGAAACTGGTATTTTACTTCCAAGTCATACGAAAACATAAAAAGCCAAGTATGACTAAAATTTGGGTTTTGGTACCAGAAGGTACACCACCATGCATCCAAATAATCCCAGTAAGTGAAACCAATTGGATCCATATTTTTTATTGAAAATCTTTTCTTTTTGTTGAGGTCTTGACCCCAATCTTTTGGTAGTAAGAACTTCCTGAATCTGAAAGTTGAATACCCATGGATACTCTTATCATTAGGATGTTCTTTATCTACAAAATGTCTTATTTCTGTAGATTCTGTATCTACGAGAATAAGCTCATAAAATTTTTGTGTTTTTTCCCAAGCTTTCGGGGCAAAGTGGAATCCTTTCGGATAAATTTTGGTTGCTAATGCAACAGGATTTTTGTCACAGAAACCTGGTTCTGTCTGAAAAAGGTTTAAGACCTTTTCTGGTTTTAACACAAAGGTGGTTTGTGTTGGTTGGGAATAAATGGCTAATTCTTTTGAGGTTGAACCAGCCTTTGATATTGTTTGGGAGGCCTTTTGGATTGCTAAACCAAGAGATTCTTGATCTAGAGTAAATGGGGTTAGGCTTTTGAGATGTTCCATTTCGGTAACATCGGCCCATGTTTTGGTTGGCAATTTGGCCAAATTTTGATTAGCCTGTAAGGCTAAAAGGGTTTCAATTGGAAATCCATAATGAGAAGGGTCCATTATGGTTCCAGTGGATTTTTGGATGGGTTTGGTCCCTGAAGGGGAACCCTTTTGGTGGATCGAAGATCCTTGGGTCGATGACCCTTTTGATATTTTGATTGCAGCCTTTAGTTGGGCTGCTTCTTCTTTTGCGATCCTTTCTGGATCTTCTTTTGCTTGGGCCTTGGCCCTTTGCTTCTTTTTCTTATCTCGATCACTCATTTTGGTCACCTTATTTCGCCTGCAAGAACTCTCTAGTTAGAAAGTCTGGTAGAGAATTTGAAGTTCCTTTGATAAATTCAATATCAAAATCAAAGACACTTAAAATTGCTTGCCAACGGGCAAAGATTTGTTTTGATGCAAGGTTTTTAACATCTTTTTGCAAAACATCTTTTTGCAAAACATCTTTTGCAGCTTTGCAATCAACTCTAATTAAAAATTTTTGATTTAGCAAATCACTTTGAAATTTGTTTATGCATAAAACAATTGCTAAAATTTCTTTTTTGATTGTGGAATAGTTTTGTTGAGCTCTATTCCAATGTTTTGAAGTAAATGCAATGCAATGCTCTTTACCATCAATTTTTTGTTTAAGAATACCACCATAACCTATGTCAGAGGCATCAGTTTCAACAATTTTGAATGCTTGTGGATTTGGAAGATACAAGCATGGAAGATTTTTGACCAATGACTTGATTTTGATAATCACATTAGTATGATCATCAGTCCATGGAGGAGGAACTTTTGAAAGACGCTCGTGGAGAGGCTTAATGATATTATTTAGGTCAGGAATGAAATCACCTACATAATTCAAACAACCTAAGAATCTTTGAAGTTGAGTTTTGTCCAGAATTTGATCTGGAAATTTGTCAGCAAACTGAATTGCTCGATCAATTGGAACAATAGTTCCCTGGTATATATGATGACCAAGAAACCGAATTTTTGTCTGGAAGAGACTGATTTTGGTTTTAGAAACTGCTAAGCCATTGAACTTAGCAACATCCACAAAGATTTTGACATGTTTGAAGTGTTGATCAATTGATTCTGAAAACACTAAAACATCATCAATGTAGACGATAATAAATTTTGTAAAAGGATTGAAAATTTCATTCATAACCTTTTGAAATTCTGAAGGTGCATTTTTTAACCCGAAAGGCATAACATTCCATTCATATTGCCCAAATGGGACTGTGAATGCAGTCTTATACCTATCCTTTTCTGATATTTGGATTTGCCAAAAACCAGATTTCATATCAAACTTTGAAAATATTTTGGCCTGATGAAGGCGATTCAAAAGATCTTTTTTATTAGGTATTGGATACCTAATCCATTGGAGAGCTTGGTTGAGGGGCTTGTAATTTATTACAAGCCTTGGGGTTCCTCTTTCAATCTCAGAATTTTTGTTTACATAAAAGGCCGCACAAGACCAAGGACTTTGGCTTTTTCTGATTAAACCTTTATCAAGTAAATCAGAAATTTCTTTTTGGCAATGTTCCAAGAGTTCTTGGCTCATTTGAATTGGACGAGCTTTCGTTGGGATTGCTCTTTCATTGAAATCCTTTTCATAAGGTAAATCAATTATATGTTTCTTTCTTTCCCAGAAAGCATTTGGAAAATCAGAACAAACTGTGTCCTGAATATTTTTTAAAACTCTTTGGATTTTTTGTTTTGGAAAAGGTTTTTCCAATTGATTTTCAATTGTTTTGTAAGAAACTTCTTCTTTCAAAAAATTGATCTGACTTTCCTTATACTCAATTTGGTTTATGAATTTTGTATAAGGTGGATCAACCAATTCAAAGAAAATCCTTCTACCCATAACATTAGATTCAATTCCTTTCTCTTGAGTTAGATATGGAATTAATCTACTGATGAAAGGAGACCCAAGAATTACATCTTGAGATAAAACTTTTGTTAGGATAAAAATTTCTTCCATTTTGACACCATTATTCTCAACTTTAGCATTTGAAAGCTTATAGCTGACATTTAATGGAGATTTGTTTGGTCCACAAAGTCTTTCTGTGGTTTTTTGCCAAAATTTTGTTGGAATAAGACCTTCTCTGATGCAACTCAGAGCTGCACCAGTATCCCACAAAGCTATTGTTTCTAACACAAAGGTATTAGCGACAATAATTTTGACTGGCACATGCCATTTTTGGACCAAAACTCTTGATATAATATTTAAGAAATTCGCAGAAGGTTCTTCATCATTTTGTGATGAATTTTCATCTTCTTTGTCTTTCTTTTTCATATCAAGACTTTCTTCCTGAATTTGATTTAAAATAAGAGAATGGAATTCCTGAGTATTCTTCAAGTTTCTTATCTCTTCTTTTAAATTATTTATTTCATTCTGAAGGTCAGAAATTGAAACAGGTTTTGGATTAGATTGAAACCTTTTGATTATTTCAGAAAAATCATATTTTGTTTGCAAATTCCTTTGCAAATATTTTTGGTTTGGCTTTGCAGAAGAAGAAGCAGTGTTTTCTCTTAGTTTATTGAAAAACTTAACCTTTTCTTCATTTGTTGGAAGAGAGTTAATTATTTCAAAAACCAAATCTTCTTCAATAACATTTATAAATTGCCTGGAATCGATCGAATCATTGACCAGGTCGTCAAGCACATAGATTGTACTTTCGCTAGTCCCATCGAGGTGATCAACCTCACTAGGAATCCTACATGTGTATGAATTCGGGATTCCCTTGTTTAGGTCATCTAGATCAACCTTTCTAGATTCTTTTATCAATTCTTGGTTAAGTACCGAAGTACTCAGACAATTTATTTCAAAATCATCTTCAGATGAAGAAGATGAAATATCATCTTGCTGAAGTTCATTGATTTCTTCAGATGATGATGCTTCATATTCTCCTTCAGAGGAGGATTCTGATTCAATCAAAAGATTTTTTAATTGTTGAAGAACTGGTTCTTCGAGTTGTAAGGCATTAATTCTTTTATTAAGCCTACAATATCTTGCCATATGGCCTTCTTTACCACATCGAAAACAAACAATTTTTCCTTTGGGAAGGTCCATGGGAGGTTTTGATTTGAATTCATTTTTCAAATTTCTGGGTTTGTTTGTTTTTGGTTTCTTCCAAGGTTTTCGATATTTTTTATAATATCTTTTAGCCTTGTAATCTTTGTCTTCATGCTTGTTTTTGGGTTTTTTAGATTTTTTACAAGCAGGAAAACCAAATTGTTCGCAGAAAGTTCCTAAGTCCTTTCTATTTGATGCTTTTTCTTTAGCAAGTTGATGTTGGATTTTATCTTCTTGACAAATTTTTAAAGCAGTTTTCTGAACAATTGCAATTAACTGCCCATAAGTTAAATTTTCGTAATGGATTTGGCCATCACCAGTTTGGTTTCTGATTTTTTCTCTGATCTTATCTCCTAGAGACCTAGGAAGATCAGCAAGAAATTTTTCTTTCCAGATAGGATGATTTCCATCTTCTCTAGCCATAACTCTCAGGAGGAAATTATCTCTATACCATCTGAAGTTGGATAGAGTTTTACATTTCAAATTTGACAGAAGATCTGCCGATTTATCCCTCCATAGTGCTGGATCACCAACAAAATGAGCTATAATGTTAACTATAAGACAGTTAACAGCATCAGACATTGGTTCACCAATACTATCTCTAAGAATTACGCCATCTTGAGTGGTTTTTATGGCTTGTAAAATTTGATTTTTCTGTTCATTTGTGAGATGGAAATCCCACCAACCTCTGAGTTGCCCAGTAAAGCCAGAGATCAATATGTGAATAACGTCTTCCTCTTGACAGTTATTATATATCGCATAGGCATTACTGACCATTGTCATTTGTTGGCATATTTCCAAAATATTTGTTTCAGATTGACCATCTATGTTCCAAACATAGATGTTGTTAGCATTAAATTGTCGAAGAGCAGAATCCCTTTCTTCGAGCATTATGTCCGGAGGAGTGGCTCTCGGATAATATAATTTTGTTGAATTTCTCCAACCTTCTTGTTTTATTTCCTGAATTTTTGGACAATCTTCACTTTCACTCGTTTGATTGTTTTTCACAACATTTATTGTTAGAGTTGAAACCGTAGCTTTAGATTTATGGGGAGGTGTATCTTGCACGGTTATCTTTTTTAACTCTTGTTCAATTTTTGCTTGAAGATTTCCTTCCCTTATGCTGTTTGCAGTGTTGGTAGGGATAGTATAAGGTTTGAAAATTGGCTGTGTACTGGTGGAGCTAGGTAAGATTGACTTACTAGTTTCACTAGTAACAGATTTTTTCAAAATATGTTCTCCAAGAGTTTGAAGATAAGAATTTGTATAATTATTTTGTTCAATGATGTTTTTAATATCATTGGAATTTGTATCTGTTTTGGGATCTTTTATTTTGAAAGGAGAGGCAATAACAGTTGTATCACCAATTTTTGTACCAGGGATCTGGTAAGATTGTTTTGGAGGAAGTTCAGATTCAATTTTCTCTTCATTTTTTAAAATCCAAGAAGTATTGACTTCCTGAAATGGTTCAAAAGGATAATCCTTTATATTCTTATCTTTTACATAGGCTTCAAACCAGAGAAAGAAAGGAATATGAAGTTTATACCTTTCGAGCATTTTGTAAAACTTTTCTTGAATTGGTTTTCGCAATCCTTCAGTTTTATATTTTTGGAAAAACCATTTTCGTCTTTCAGAGTTTTCATTAGAATAGAAATCTTTTCTCAAGAGTTCTTTATCTAATTCAAACTGTTGCTCAATCACATTCATGTCAGAGTAAGTTGGAGATTGGCAAGTTTGGGTTTCATCATCAGTGTTTTGGTCTAAGTTTTGGTAGACAGGTTTGACAACGCTGGCAGATTCACTGAGACCTTGCATTACTGAGGGTGAAATAATTTGATCTTTGACAGAAGAACTACAAGAATGCCTAGAAGGCTGTTCTAGAGCAGTCCTATAACTTTCTGAAATTGATGGAGTTCTAGAAGCACAGGAGAAAGATCTTCTGGATTTATCAAATGTAATTCTAACATCTCCATTAATATTTTGGGTGACATTAAAGGAATTATTCACAGGTTTTGGTATGACAGGAGCAATTTTAGTCATTTCCCAGTCATCTGGAAGAGTGATATCTTCCCATTTTATTGGTTTTGGAATATTAACATTTGCTCTAGTAGCATCTGTTAGAAATAGACATGTTTCTTTTCCTTGAGGAAACATTTTGACATTTGAAGTTGACGAATTCATAACTTTGTACTGGATCCTGTAAACTAAAGCTACAGGCGAAACTCCAGGTTTCATATGGAATCCGTGCAATTTCAAACTTAGTTTTAAACATTCAATAACAGGATCATCATGTAATGAAGCTGTTAAATTTGGGAAGCAATTGAAGTAGATTGGTCCTTCATTAAGACCTGCTTCAACCATTCCAAAAAGTGATCTTGAAAAGATTTCATGTCTACCATCTCTAACACATACTAATGTCGAGACATCAAGACCAGCTTTTACCAAAGGGATGACAGCCACCTGAACACACCCAATGTGAATAAATTTGAATTTCTTTTGGTGTTTTAAGATTGAATCTTCTGATAAGATACACATATCAGTTGGTTCTTCTTTTAGAGGAATTGTTTCTTCAACCGTTCTGATTATATAGTCAGAAGTTTTGAAATACTTTTTATCCTCAGGTTTGTATAAATCATTTTGGTTAATAACTGGAATGGTCCAATCGCTAAATTTTTGGTTAATATCTTCAAAATGAATTTCATTATTGAAAATATTATTTTGGAGGGAAGAATTCCCAAAACTTTTGTTGGTCATAGGACCAGATTGTTGTGAAGAAGAAGGAGTAGAAGAAGGTGCAGAAGATCTAGAAGAGCGAGAGGAGTTGGAACGGAAAGAGCTAGATCTAAAGAAATTCATAATTAACTTTACTGCTGATACCTTCACCTTCCAGTTGGTAGAGATATGCTAGATCTGATAAAGTTTCTGGGCTACTTATGGAGTTATTATAAACATTTCTTTGTATGTTCTTATAAAGATAAAAATCTGCAAATATTATTATCACTTAGCCAATGCCTTTGAACATTGAACCCTAATATCATATGAACATTCGAACAATAGGCGTCTGGACTTATCTGCCCTATCCGTCGGGACTTACTGCCATAGCCCTAGAAAAGACGGACGAAGTTCATATGCTATCATTGATCAACTAATTTGCATGCTATCATATGATAATAATATTAAGCAGAGACTTGGCTTTATACTAACATGTTTCTGATGTGGAAGATCAACCGAAGTCGCAACCACAGAGCATACTTAATCAGTTGGCTCTGATACCAGCTAATCCCACGTAATGATCGAAAAAACTAAAGAGACAGAAAGGGAGAGAAGTAGAGACCGATCGGAATCGTTAATTTATTAGATGCAGAATGATGAGATATGCATAAAGGAGATGAAGATTTAGAAAACTGATATATTATTGAAGATTAAAACGATACAAACATAGGGAAAATTAAAGAGAAAACAAGTAAACACAGAAAGGTTTATCAACCTTAGAGGAGGAGGGGAGAGAGAATTGAGTCGTCAACACAACTCGGGGTATGCTGGTATCAGAGCCAGAAGGGGAAGTAGGGATGTATTAGATGTCTTGAAGTTTCTGGAAAATTTATGAAGTTCTTATGAACATTTCTGGATAAGTATGCTCTGTGGTTGCGACTTCGGTTGATCTTCCACATCAGAAACATGTTAGTATAAAGCCAAGTCTCTGCTTAATATTATTATCATATGATAGCATGCAAATTAGTTGATCAATGATAGCATATGAACTTCGTCCGTCTTTTCTAGGGCTATGGCAGTAAGTCCCGACGGATAGGGCAGATAAGTCCAGACGCCTATTGTTCGAATGTTCATATGATATTAGGGTTCAATGTTCAAAGGCATTGGCTAAGTGATAATAATATTTGCAGATTTTTATCTTTATAAGAACATACAAAGAAATGTTTATAATAACTCCATAAGTAGCCCAGAAACTTTATCAGATCTAGCATATCTCTACCAACTGGAAGGTGAAGGTATCAGCAGTAAAGTTAATTATGAATTTCTTTAGATCTAGCTCTTTCCGTTCCAACTCCTCTCGCTCTTCTAGATCTTCTGCACCTTCTTCTACTCCTTCTTCTTCACAACAATCTGGTCCTATGACCAACAAAAGTTTTGGGAATTCTTCCCTCCAAAATAATATTTTCAATAATGAAATTCATTTTGAAGATATTAACCAAAAATTTAGCGATTGGACCATTCCAGTTATTAACCAAAATGATTTATACAAACCTGAGGATAAAAAGTATTTCAAAACTTCTGACTATATAATCAGAACGGTTGAAGAAACAATTCCTCTAAAAGAAGAACCAACTGATATGTGTATCTTATCAGAAGATTCAATCTTAAAACACCAAAAGAAATTCAAATTTATTCACATTGGGTGTGTTCAGGTGGCTGTCATCCCTTTGGTAAAAGCTGGTCTTGATGTCTCGACATTAGTATGTGTTAGAGATGGTAGACATGAAATCTTTTCAAGATCACTTTTTGGAATGGTTGAAGCAGGTCTTAATGAAGGACCAATCTACTTCAATTGCTTCCCAAATTTAACAGCTTCATTACATGATGATCCTGTTATTGAATGTTTAAAACTAAGTTTGAAATTGCACGGATTCCATATGAAACCTGGAGTTTCGCCTGTAGCTTTAGTTTACAGGATCCAGTACAAAGTTATGAATTCGTCAACTTCAAATGTCAAAATGTTTCCTCAAGGAAAAGAAACATGTCTATTTCTAACAGATGCTACTAGAGCAAATGTTAATATTCCAAAACCAATAAAATGGGAAGATATCACTCTTCCAGATGACTGGGAAATGACTAAAATTGCTCCTGTCATACCAAAACCTGTGAATAATTCCTTTAATGTCACCCAAAATATTAATGGAGATGTTAGAATTACATTTGATAAATCCAGAAGATCTTTCTCCTGTGCTTCTAGAACTCCATCAATTTCAGAAAGTTATAGGACTGCTCTAGAACAGCCTTCTAGGCATTCTTGTAGTTCTTCTGTCAAAGATCAAATTATTTCACCCTCAGTAATGCAAGGTCTCAGTGAATCTGCCAGCGATGTCAAACCTGTCTACCAAAACTTAGACCAAAACACTGATGATGAAACCCAAACTTGCCAATCTCCAACTTACTCTGACATGAATGTGATTGAGCAACAGTTTGAATTAGATAAAGAACTCTTGAGAAAAGATTTCTATTCTAATGAAAACTCTGAAAGACGAAAATGGTTTTTCCAAAAATATAAAACTGAAGGATTGCGAAAACCAATTCAAGAAAAGTTTTACAAAATGCTCGAAAGGTATAAACTTCATATTCCTTTCTTTCTCTGGTTTGAAGCCTATGTAAAAGATAAGAATATAAAGGATTATCCTTTTGAACCATTTCAGGAAGTCAATACTTCTTGGATTTTAAAAAATGAAGAGAAAATTGAATCTGAACTTCCTCCAAAACAATCTTACCAGATCCCTGGTACAAAAATTGGTGATACAACTGTTATTGCCTCTCCTTTCAAAATAAAAGATCCCAAAACAGATACAAATTCCAATGATATTAAAAACATCATTGAACAAAATAATTATACAAATTCTTATCTTCAAACTCTTGGAGAACATATTTTGAAAAAATCTGTTACTAGTGAAACTAGTAAGTCAATCTTACCTAGCTCCACCAGTACACAGCCAATTTTCAAACCTTATACTATCCCTACCAACACTGCAAACAGCATAAGGGAAGGAAATCTTCAAGCAAAAATTGAACAAGAGTTAAAAAAGATAACCGTGCAAGATACACCTCCCCATAAATCTAAAGCTACGGTTTCAACTCTAACAATAAATGTTGTGAAAAACAATCAAACGAGTGAAAGTGAAGATTGTCCAAAAATTCAGGAAATAAAACAAGAAGGTTGGAGAAATTCAACAAAATTATATTATCCGAGAGCCACTCCTCCGGACATAATGCTCGAAGAAAGGGATTCTGCTCTTCGACAATTTAATGCTAACAACATCTATGTTTGGAACATAGATGGTCAATCTGAAACAAATATTTTGGAAATATGCCAACAAATGACAATGGTCAGTAATGCCTATGCGATAT